>OY829472.1:28882493-30132493 GCA_963691745.1 Ditula angustiorana
TATAAGTGAAACCTGACAAAAACCAGTCCTCGCTATGTCCTCGTTGTATTTCTTAGTAGTACGCTTCGTTTACTAACACAACCCTACAAAGTAACAGTTTAGATCGAGACAACAGTGTGCTGTTTTTCTTTGCGTACAGGTGCGCCATGAGTGGTTGCGTAATTCTTAGAGTTTTTAATTAATTACACTGGTCATACACACATTACGTATAAGGACAAGGCTCGCATAAAAAATGTTTTTTAACTTTTCTGTTCCAAAAATAGAACTTTAACGGTATTTAAATTAAAAAAAAACCTCGATGGATGTGTACGCACTAGTTCCTACCACTTTTTTCTGCTGTTCGTGTCAGTTTGGTACAGAACCAAACAGCTTTTCACGTGCATCATTCATCATTCAATAATATTATAAACAAAGAAACCAAACACGTTCGTCGTTAACTGCCGTCGTGTGACGTGTAACGCTTGCACCTGACCATTCAGAGTTGATTATGGATTATTACACTATGCGGTATTCAGACAGTCTTAGTAAGACTGTCTTAGCACGGCCGAACCCATTCAGTCGGTCTAACTCTTATTACACTATGCTAAATCTTAGTAAGACTGTCTGAATACCGCGTAGTGTAATAAGCCCTTATGGATGCGTTTGTATTTATTCCAAGTTAACAGCGATTTTTACAGTAAATATGACTGATAACATCCCAGAAATATTCGTGGGATTGGCACAAAATGTAACAAGAAACCATGTAAATCAGTTTCCAATAGTAGTCAAACCGCCTATTATTTAGCTTGAAATTAAGAACGTTGATGAGAATAACAAATATATTATTAGTCACCTACGTCATTGAAGGGTTGAATCACACCAACCGAAAAGCTAAGCAAAGGTCTAAAGCAAATTTTCACGTTCTCAACATTATGTGTGTAAGTAATACAGAACGTGTAAGCGGTTATTATAAAACACATTCGAGACAAGATATTCGTGGAGTCGCAATGTCATGTTCTTGGTATTGTGTGTATCAGAAACTTTTGGCGGGCGTCGGTCACGTCGCTCTCTCGCACGACCGGGGAGTTAGTCGCGAAGAGAAGAAATTGAATTTAGTCGTCGCAGGCATTTGTATGCTAAACAGTCCGCGCAACAGTCAGTGGGTGACACTAAAGCCCGTCTTATTGCACGGACTGCGTGTTTCACAGCGTTCTGTGTCGTGTTAACCGCTTTTGTTTCTTAATACTCATTGACTAGGATTATGAATGATAGTTTTAATAGCCACGATAACTCTTTAATTTTAATGTGCACGAGGTTAAACGCAGTTTTTAATTTGTTTTATAGAAAACTATATGAATAATACCTAGCTTTGGCTATACTACTATAGCATCCACTAAGTAAGGCTGTTTGTTTCAAAATAAACTAAAAATCATAAAGGAGGGGGGGGGGGGGGTCAAGCAATTATATATGTATAATTGATGTTTGACACGCAATTATTAAAATGTTATTATTTTTCTGAAAGAATTAGGAAAAAAACGAAATACTTAAACACCAACGAAAATAAAAATTACAGCGCCAGCCAACCTTTAAGTTACTATTAATTGTAATTATAAATACATCGTCGACCCCTGTCTTCCTGTCCTCCCTAGCACGCTAACTTTTGTCGCGGACATAAAGTATATATTTATATCCAGTAAGCGTGTGTCAAAGGGATGGATACTTTATAAAAAAAAATAAAAAAATAAAAATAAAAAAATAAAAATAAAAAAATAAAATAAAAAAATAAAAAAATAAAATAAAATGCATTTATTTCATACCATTTTTTTATGTCCGCGATAAACGTCATGGCGTGCTAAGTTTATATGCTGAGCACAATTCATTTTTTTTCAGTTAATTATTCTTAAGAATCAGTCCAAATGCTAAATTTAATAGTATGTATGTACGTACATATGTACACCGATCACTCGGAGATTTTATCGATAGGTCCCTCCCATCTTTCCAAGCTGGTGTCATTTTATTGAAAATTAAGATTTGATGATGAAATCCATGAATTCCTTAAATGTATGTAAGCAAACATGTAATAGCAATTTGCCAAGTTTCTATTTAAAGTAAGGTATCGTTTGCCTCTCTTTTTCTTAAAAAAAATGGACTAAATAAGTGTATTGATGTCGATTTTTAACCTTTTAACCGTCATTACCTGTATTTAAGACACAAAATATGCAGCTCATTTCTTTGCAGTCTTATTAGACTAGGAGGTCACGACAAATTTGGCAACGATCACCAATATGGCTGATCGGAAGCTCACAAGATAAAGGGCAACTCCGTGATGCCAAATATGTCGGTCTGCCTGCGCTAAGTGGTTGCGTTATCGAAATATGGCGCCTGCAAAACCAGTTATTGTTCCCAAAAAAAAACGATAAGTAAAATGGCTGAATAAAGTACAGAAAGGAAGTACCGGTTGCATTCATGTGAATTCTGCTAAAACTGAACAAATATTTGGTCGCGTTTCGAAGTTCAGCTCGTTTAAAGACCCTTGATCGTTGCCAAAAAAAAACGATAACGGAAATGGCTGAATATGACGTGGTATAAAGTATCAGTATGTACGAGCTTAATGCACCAAAACTGAAAAAATCTTTGGTCGCGTTTCGTAGTTATGAAGCGGTCTAGGTTACAATATCTCATACATTGTTGGAGTATTTTTTCAAAAGCATTGGATAAATCAAGTTCAAACATATTTTTGGGGAATAAGCACAGTGTCAAAAACATCCTCCTACACTTCTTTAGCAAACCTACCCTCCTCCGGTTAGGGGTAAGTAAGATCTGGTATCCAAATGGAAGACAAATTCTTTCTCACCTGCTGAATCTTATCAGTTTCTGGGGGCCTAGCACGCTAGCTTTTATCGATGACATAAAGCATTTATCCCGTTCTAAGCAGTATGCGTGTGCAAAAGGGACGAATGTTTTATGTCCGCGATAAACGCTAGTGTGCTAGAGGGGCTGGATCCTATTCATTTCTTTTTCATCCACATCGACATTTAACGAAAAACAACCCTTAAACTTAACAGTTGTAGTTACGTTCTAATGAACGTAACGACATCATTACATAATTGCTACCGTCAAATCGAGGTTTCATGATAATAATTATAAAAAGGCTTCGTTTATAGTTCTAAAGTGAGTTTATTTTTCAAATGCTGCGTTTCTTTTGATTTATGATGATGATGATGGATTTGCAACTAGTTTCATCCCCAAAGCTTTGAGCCCTTTTCAGATCTCGTGTTTAGTGGCAGACTGATATAATAATAGCCTATGTACGAGTATGACGAAACATTAAAAAAATACATACTTCAGCTTAAATTCAATAATAGACATAAAAACACCCTGCCAATCTGCTAAATATAAACTGATTTTATTTGATCCTTACGTCTAATATTCCTGTTATCAATAAAGAAACTTCTAAAAGTATAAACAAGCTCCATTTGTTGGCGTATCATCGGTATCTTACCTGCCGCTCAAAGACGCCACTTCGCATCGCGTTGCAAAAGCGCCACTGTGCGCTTAACGGGAAAGACACAAACTATTCCGGTAAAATGTATACATGCGTGCCGCGCAACCATGCGGATACAGATCAGTGTGCATTCATATAGATAAGTAGCACACAATGATATAAATAACGCATACAATAGCACAGAGTAAACAGTGTCTTTCTCAGCTTGAGCGTCAACAATTACCGAAATTTTCCGAACAGTTAGCTTGATAGTAAATGGCTTTTGTACACCTGATTTGAAATTATTGAAAACCAAACGCAAGTTAAACCGTCACTTAAACGTCTACCCTGTCTAAAAATTATAGAATTTTAGAATTATAGAATGTCACCTCTAGTCTTGCTTTGATGTTCAGTGCCGTTCATAGGAACGGCACTGAACATCAAAGCAAGACTAGAGGTGACATTTCAAAAAGGAAAAGCTTCGGTAGATGAGGAAGGACTTGTCTTCTATTTGGATACCAGATCTTACTTACCCCTAACCGGAGGAGGGTAGGTTTGCTAAAGAAGTGTAGGAGGATGTTTTTGACACTGTGCTTATTCCCCAAAAATATGTTTGAACTTGATTTATCCAATGCTTTTGAAAAAATACTCCAACAATGTATGAGATATTGTAACCTAGACCGCTTCATAACTACGAAACGCGACCAAAGATTTTTTCAGTTTTGGTGCATTAAGCTCGTACATACTGATACTTTATACCACGTCATATTCAGCCATTTCCGTTATCGTTTTTTTTTTGGCAACGATCAAGGGTCTTTAAACGAGCTGAACTTCGAAACGCGACCAAATATTTGTTCAGTTTTAGCAGAATTCACATGAGTGCAACCGGTACTTCCTTTCTGTACTTTATTCAGCCATTTTACTTATCGTTTTTTTTTGGGAACAATAACTGGTTTTGCAGGCGCCATATTTCGATAACGCAACCACTTAGCGCAGGCAGACCGACATATTTGGCATCACGGAGTTGCCCTTTATCTTGTGAGCTTCCGATCAGCCATATTGGTGATCGTTGCCAAATTTGTCGTGACCTCCCGTAATATATCATAACGTTAACGGGACTTAAATGCTATAAAATCATTGTTAATTTACATCGATGTTTCTACAGCCGTGGTCACGAGTAGACTGAAGTGGAGGGTATTACTGCTGTTTAGCCGCGCAAGATTTACGAACTACCCGCACTTTGTTGTTTTTATTTTCCACCGGCATATCACTGCACCGACACACAATGCTCACAATGTCTGACGTTTTATCCGAAAATATATCTCGACGCTTACACCTGCTGATTGCAGGATTCCATGATGAAGACGGCTTGTATCCGTCTTCTCGGTTAACATTTTTGTACTTTTTAATTTAATTTGCTTCACGTATCATTCTAGGAATTTCGTTCTGTGGAGAGGGTTTTGGGGTTATTATTTTAAATAGTTATTCGTTAAAATGATGACTATTCATTGTTTGTAACTGTCTAAGTTCAGGATCGCGGCTCGGCGGACGCGTCACCCGGGCTCCGTTAGTCGGGTGGAGACGTCAACACGTGCCGCGCCTGTGAATGACATTATGTAGGTAGAAAGTAAACTCTCCATTTACCGGCGTGACACTAAGTAGCCACCGGCCATTGTTTCCTACTTCGCAAACAACATTATCTCGTGAACTTCCTTATCTTAATCTAAATACGAATGCTTTGCTAGAGAGTAAGATTATATTTATATACGTAATTGTACTTAGCATTAATTAATATTATAATACATTTCGCATTCACACAGCATTAATTCCTATGGTAGTGCAGTTTTGTTCATTATTCAGGGAAATCTTTGTTTGGTAGAAAGTATGATATGTTGGCGAATTGTCGCATGGCTTTTGTTTCATGAGTTCACATTCTGAATGGTTGTGTAACGCCAATCGCCATGCAATTCAACAGCTAAAGCAGGCGGAGCGAAGGTTGATTCATAATAAAGTTTACCCTATAAATAATGCCCTTAATTGAATTGTAACTATTTAGTGAGTAAGATTTTCCGAGTCCGACAATCGATAGGGCTGCCAACTCTCTGGGTATGTCACGGAGTGTACGGATTTAAATGGTTTAATCCCGGTCTACTGTTTAATTACTCCGGGTAATTTGAGCACGTGAAAAGCCAAGAAAATTATCCAATCTTAATAAGATCTACAATAAATCGTTCTGTAAAAAAATTCCGGCAACTCTCAAAATATCTGGGTCTGCCATTTTTGAAAAGTCGCAGTCCCTACAGTCTACAGCTTCACAGTTAGGGTGAGGGCTGACCAAGGGAGAGTGCCAACAATCTAATAAACGCTCTCTAATATGGGGGGCTAGGGATTCGTTTTGCAGAAGTGGGTAATTATGCGCGTCCCAGGGCGCCGGGCAGAACGACTTTAGGGGCCACCAGGGTCTGCGCCATAAATCAGGATAACTACTCGATATCCGAATAACTGCACGTCATTGCATTTCTTATAAAGATTGAATCCAGCGGAATGCTCATCCAATCGCAAAATTCAGAAGGATGATTGCTTTCCGCTTGGCTTTATTTCCGATAGAATGTAGTTTGGGCGTTTCCTGACAACGAATTATTAGGGAGTGCTTGAAAGAAAAGCCAAAGGGAATGTACATCTGAGTACACACGTCTTGCATCACGGACATACTTGTAAGTACAGTGCTTTTGGTGTTGCGCAAACCGGCAATGCACGATGGCAAACTGTGTAAATATTATTGGTAACACTTCTATTCTTTCGTTATCGATAAAGTGAAGAATTAACTGTTTAATCGTTACGTAACGCAACATACTTATATATTCCTATTTAATTGGTAAATAATAAAACGTTAAGCACGTTCAATTTATTACATCTTTCACCAATACAGACTGTAGAGGAAATAAATAAAAATATCGAGAACTTTCACGACACTTATACGTAAAATTGACCTCTTGGGTCCCTTGACCCTACATCAAGAGATAGAAATGAAAGCATTAAGCTTTCTAAACTAGGGTAAGTGCCGAACTCATATTACCTACCTGACGACTCCGGTAAAGTGGCGGTAGAAGTACCCAGAAAAAATATATTAATATTGTCACATTCTTCGTATTTTTATATATTTTTGATGAATAGGCTAATTTCGTTACTATGCAAATGATTGTGTTACCATGCCAATTCTAGATTCCTGGTTCGGAATACTCGTATGTTTTTGATCCTTACGTTTACCCGCTGCTGCTGCTTATCGAAATCGAAATACCTACCTGAAATAAATTTTCTAGCGGGTTTTAGACAATAATTGCTCCGTTCTTATTTCTTTAAGCTGGCAACGACGTGGCGGCCAAATCGATTGCTGGAATATTTAGTACTCCATCATTCAATTATAAGTTTAGAGAGGTCAGGGAAGCGCTCCTCCCACGGACGCGGCTTATCTTGTGAAACGGGAGCGGGTCGTCGGCTCCTCCGACGATTGTTAGTCACCGCTATTGGCACTAGGCACAAACATACTTATTAAATTAATGGTTCCTATCACCAAAGCGTGTTGTATGACATCAGAGAGCTCGCATCTAGCATACATAAAACTTCCGTCGTGATTCATTTTGAAGGCCTCAGAGAAGGCCAAGAAGAATAGCAAATGGACCGCTAAACACAAAAACATAACCCTTACTTACTTTAGCTTTGCCGTAGTCGGGTAAAAAGCATTTACCAATTCGATTGTTTTCTTATAAATCTCCACGTTGCTGAGTGATTAGATGAAGATGTAACTGCCAGAAAATGGTTTGATAACTTAAACTAGTTTAAGTAGTAAGCAGTATACGAGTACTTGTTTCAGAATTACAATGTAGGATACTGTTTGGTAGATAACAAATGTCTACCTTCAAAGAATTAAGCATGACGTCCTAAGTTCTATGGCATGCCGAACGGCCGTTCAAAATATACAAGATCAGAATTTTAATTATCTAATTGCGACAAAGTGGCTGATACTCTGTTACGATAAGAAACCACGAAATGTCGGCAGTTACGTTTAATTAAGTCGTTGGAAGTTCTAAATAAAATATTAGATTGGTATCTAAGTACCTACTTGTTCTAAAATCTTGTTTATTTGACCATACGTGGAATCGTTGTGATAGCTGTGTGAGTGCAAACCTCGTCCGGCCAATGTCTCAAAGCAAAAGTGGTTTAGTTAGAAAGTATAAGGCAAGCCTTATCGAATTTTTGTAAGTTTGCGTAACATTGTCGTAATTGATTGCTTGCGGTCACGTAATTGGCCAGCCGCAGCCTGAGAAGTTACTTCGTAGATACCCGCTCGTTGTAAGACAGTAACAACAATCAACTAAATTATTTCTTACAATTAAATTTTATTTAGCATTGAGTTCTAAACTAAGTTTAATAAAATAAGTCTTAATTCATTAATAAAGTAATTACAGTCTAGCAAAATCTATTCTTAGCGAAAAAATGGGCCTTTAATACATTGGAAAATGCATTAATGTATGCCATTCCGGTCTGTCGGGGGACCTGGGTGGTTATGTGGGAATCTTAGCAAAACTGCTAATCTACCTTTTAAAAACCAGCGGTTTTCCCTCAGTCTGGCGCTCTGGCGGACGTACGGCACAGGATCGGCTGCTGGAGTAATAATCGCAAGCATTGATTGCATTGCTCACAGATATGACCAGTGAGTGTCGGTACAATAAAAAAAATACGGTTCGTATGCGCGAAATAAGGCCCTAACCTATGCTTAACACAACCCAACTTTATATTCTTTAAAATAATTAAACTATTAAAAAATCTGCAAAAAATGCGACAGTATGTTTGTTCTGTAGCTGTAACAATGAGAAGATTTGAATACGTAAAAACTTCGCGCAAAACTTACTTTCGCGGGTGGTAGGACCTTGTGCAAGGTCCGTCCGTCCGGATCGCTACCACCATCTTGCTCGCTTATCCTGCCGCTAAGCAGCAGTGCTTGCACTGTTGTGTTCCGGCGTGGAGAGCAAGACGGCCGGGGTAATTACTGGCACAAGAGCTATTCCATCTTAGCCCTCTGGGTTGGCAACCCAGTTGGTGACCCACTTGCTTGTTTGCCTTCCTATTTTATAAAAAATACTTAACTATTAAAAGTAAAAAAAAAATGTAAAGAAATTTTGGTTTAAATAAATAAAACTGTTATCCTTCGAGATCCTCTCCTATAGCATCACAATAACTAAACGCATATATTAATGTATTTTGTCGCTTAGGGTATATTTGTGGACTTGTCTAATTTGCAACTGATTGGCATAATCTGATTTAAAATACACTTTTTTAATAAATGTTTTTATTTCGTTAATTGACGGGCAAGCGGCGACGCGATAGACCGAAACCCATTGCGACCGCGGGACACGCGTGTCGTCTTACCATGAGAACCGAGTACGCTTCATTATGAAATTTATATGCCTTCCATAACGTGGGAGTCGATTTTGAGAGTACTGTTAGCTGCAGCAGAATTTAATTGTATGTCTTGTGCCGTTTTAATGAATCTTTTAAGCTAATTTTTCTAACGCTAATCCTACGCTAGATTAGGCGATTAAGGCAAAGGCAACTATAATCTGTTGTTGCAAACTTTATTCTCGCCAATTAAATTTGCACGTAATTTGTTTTGTTACAATTTAATTGCCTTGTGTGTTAATTTAGTTTTAATTAGTGTTTAACTCAGTCGTTAGTTACGTTATTATTATATGTTACATTTTGGGAGCATGTTAGCTTTAGTCTACATAGAAAACCCGGAAGCTAAGCTTGCCAATTAATAGCAATCAATGTGTAGAGTAATTGTATTACGTCAATTACATAAATATCGAACTAGATTCATTTTATATATGATCGCTTCTAGGTAGCCGTGAATTGAGCTATGAAACTTTATTAAAAGTCTAGGTTTCTAAATCACCTTATCGTGAGATCTCTTAATAGAATACTTGCAAAAAGTTTAAGTTTTTAACTAAATTCTGGATTTTGATGCTTTGTAAATTAAACAATCAATTTAACAAACAAGTTAAACAAACAAAATAGTGTCTAAAGTGACACGGTTTTCTCTCCTTTCTTTTTCTTCGCCTAAGCGTTCGAATAAAAATTCGATTTCGTTCGTGCGTGCTGGGTATACAAGATGGGACTAATATTACATGTATGCTCGTATTATCAACATCTTTACCCAAATAAAAGGCATATTAACACAAAATAATCATAAATTATCATACTAAAATTCAGGACTAGATTCGTTAATTGATTCGTCCAATTACTACGAGTAGTATAGTATTATTATAGTCTTTATTGTTGTCAGCATAGTGACCTTAACTAATAATAATCAAGTAACTGACTTACTCAATTTACTTTATGTTAATTGCTGGCATAAAAAATCAACAGTGGAATTTATTCAGATCAAATTACGTTCACAGAAACGATTTCGCTGTAGATAATATACACAACAAAATAAGATGTGTCCTTCCAATAACAATTTGTTATTCGTTGAGTGGTGCATCTTGAAAAAAATGCTTGCAAAAGTACATACATTACTAGTTCAATTTTCTTTTGCAAGTAATAAATATATTAAAGATTGATGTCACTCTGGCTAGTCTACACTATTCTAGGTACACCAAAAAAGTCCACCATAGGGTGACTGCACCTTACATCGGCATCGGCCCTTGCCTAATATCGGCTACTTCTAACAAATTCTGTTACTGCTTAAGAACTTGCTAGTATCACACAAATGTTTTTGCAATAATGAACCCTATACTTATTAGTTTACGGTTGTCACAAAATAGTCGCATATAGTCATAGTGTGAGCGTAGTAGCAGCAGATACAGGGACTTGCGTAGAAACGTCGAGAAAAGCCTTGTATCGTCCGCGAGACTGACAGTGTGACAGTTGACTACTGTGTGGGTTCAGTGATAGTAGAGACTTAAAATTAAATCTTATAAAGTTATTGTTTTTTATTTTATGAAAGCAAAAGGGATAAACAATTGGTTTAAACTTATTTTTAGCCACTATTTGGATTAAATTGTTAATAATTTGGGAGCCCGAGTTTAAATCCCATATATCAGTGCAATTCTAAAATCGTCTGGGGTGGCCGATGTTACAAAATAAGCATTTAATTATAAATTCCTGAACTCGGCCGAGTACTAAATCTACCTATTTCTTTGGGCGATAGGATATTCGGGGGAACGAAATATAACGCCAGGCATTTAAATTTTGTTAGTGATTTTGTAATTTGAATTTTTATTTTTTGATGTAGTATAAGATTCATATATGAATTATAGTAAATAAATGAATATGAATCATATCAAAAATCGAAGAGAGCGTGAAAAATCAGCTCATTCAATATAAAAAAGAAGAAAAAATCAAAACTTAGAGGTGCGCTGCTAACAGATTTCTCTAAAAACAATGACAATGTGTCTCGTGCCAAAATCAGGGCAGAAAACGGGGACTCCGTTTGTTTTACAAATTAATTGCCTCCATTTGCTCATACATACATACATAACTAATGTAATACAATAAATAAGTCAGTACGAGTATGCGTAGCGTAGATCCAAATAAATGCGTGGGCATTCTTTCGCATACGAGATGACTCCTAGATAACATCAAAGCACCGCATAAAAGTATGTAACCATCTCTCCATAGTCTCCACACGCCGCGTCGGGCGTTAGGCCTCCCTTGCATACACTCGACGGCCGCTTTTCGCTCTCCGACCCTCCGTGGTGCATTACGTTACGCTGCACGGCGCGAGGAGGGCACCGACCGCCGAGCAGGAAGCCTCGTTGCCATGGCGACACCTCGCGAATATTATTGACAGACAGCCACCCCGGTCCAGACAGGGTGCACCCTCTTTCCCTATTTCGACGGCGCGTGCATGTAATGATATATCTCCAAAGAATTAAAAGCACCACAAACTACGTGCTCATTGCTGATAAGCAGTCATTGCCTTTGCGGGATCTGCGGTAGGGGGTTTTATTGTTGCGATAATATACGTAAAGCCAACAAATAATATTTATCACTCGCATAGGCATTACTTGCATTGTAATTAGATTTGTGAGTTGTATATCAAGTTGCACGCGGTGGCAGGAGCTTGCATGCGTAATTTTCTTTAACTTATTATTTACTTAAGATGCCTCTTTTGATTTGTCGCTTGCACTGACGATTACAGGCCGTTAACACGCGTGCATTATTTGCTCGGAAGTAAAAACACAACTGCAAACAGTAGGAAACTACAGTTATGGAAAATTTACTGTACTGTACTCGATTAAAATGCTGTTTAATAGGTCCTTAGGAGATTTTTTTGTAGGTAATTGCTGCGTGTATGTATCCTGAAGAATAATATATAAATAAATGTCTTGAGAAAATTGGTAACAGTTTTAAACCAGTCCCAAATTACAAAGGGTTACGGCGATTGGATGACAGTCGTTGCAATTTGAATAACCTCATCTGTCAAATCTAGAATCTTGGTCTAAGCTTACTCCTATAAAAGTTTCTATATCCTGTGTAAAGTTGTTTATTGAGAAGTTTTAAGTACGAAATAATCTCTCAATAATCCGAGCCCGATTAATCTTAAGCAAGTGATTTTAATAAGTTAATATGTACTTCCTCACAACTGGGGTCTTATACAACGAGGGCAAACAGAGGACAAAGGTAAATTTGAGCTGAGCGAAGATTAGAATGATCAAAAGAAAGAAGCGGATGAATTTTATTACGGGACCTATTTTTCACAATGCGTCAGGCATCGGGTTGCTTCCTGCTTTCTTGCACAACGAAATACGCGCTCACCATTCCACATTTAAATGAGTCTAGTGCGAACTAATCAGGGAGAGGTATTATGTTATTCCCGTTATCATATTTTCTACAAGCTTTTGGTTGCGTTTTGGGTGCGTTCAGGTGACATCTTGCAAGTTAATTTTGACTCTCTTTTAATGGCTGAATTTACTTGAATTTTGGTCAGTACTATACTGCAATATAATACAGTGCCATTAACAAAAGGCTTGTACAATTTTTTTCATTTTTAGCGAAAAATATATTATACGAGTATTAGCTTTAGCCTTCAATCCTTTGATCTTATTTGAATATAGTGTTGATGCCACAGATAGTTTGATACCATCTCCGTTCGAGCGCTTGACTTTTGAATACGGAATTATTAATTTCCTTACCTGATATCCCATACCGCGATAAACTGATATATTATGTATAAGGTCATTGCGCCTATAGGCATTTAAATTTGCACATAACTCATTTGATCAGTCATTCTCATCTGTTAATACATCGCTATTTTAGGGATTCGCAGTCGATCTACGTTTGAGACATTAATAATTATTTAATTCGTTCCTTCTGGTAACCAAGCCCACGAACTATGATCTTGGAAGCGTTTTTTATCTTTCAGTTGTAGGCTTTTTAAAATGTTAGCTTTGTTTAGTGATTTTTTTCAAGTTGTTTTTGTGATTTGTGTATTATCAGATACTAATATTGTCGGCAACGCTGGCAGATAAATTATTCTTTTTGATTCTTTTTTTTAATATTTTTGAAGATGTTCTTTTATAATTGATGTATGTCAGTAGTTGAAATGAGTTGAATAAGAGTCCTTGCAAATTCACGCTGTTTAATTTGTTAGCGACAAATATCATTAATGCCGTGCTCTAATATTCAAACGAGGGATCGTTTTGCTTACATTTTTGGCATCTTTTCTAAAGGAAATATTTAGCGATTGTTGGATAAAATGATCCGTTGTCTGAATATAGGAACGCGGCATGCGAGGTAAAGTTTGTAAGAAGCCATCTTCGAAGCTACTCATCCGATAAAAAAATATTTTACCTTCTAGAATGAGCTTTTGCTATAGACCTAGGCTTTTCTTTTCACACGGGCAAAGCTGCGAACACAGATAGTAGATAGATTGACACTATTGCGTACCAACGCTCTTCATGCAAACGACGGTAACGTTTTCCACCCTCTAAACCTTAACCTATAGAAATTATTTCCCTAGTTTAATGATATAACAATCGAAAAGGAACACGGAACCCTACGCTGAGCATGGCCCGATATACTCTCGCCCGGATCTATGAATGTAAATGTGATTTCGGCTCGTTGGCGCGGAGATCCTCATCGACTGAAGCTAACGGCACGTTTTTAATCATCAGTACCGCTATTACATCGCGTTGTTTACCTGAACGAGTAAACAGAAATCAGGCCAGCATAGAATTGCTTTTAAGGCTCCTCTTCCCAAAAATACCTTGAAACTTGAAACTTTTCTATCCGAAAAAATACTCGTATGTCATAAATTACAAGACATGAGAAATGATCATGGATACTCACAAAATCCATTTTGATTAATAGAGCTTATGAAAAAACATTTAACTTACTTGCGGAAAATTTTACCAGGATAATATGAATCATTATAATCTTCTCTACAGTCCTAAAAAAATAATTTATATCATAATTTTTGAAAATGTATTAACAATTTATCTATTTTTTCATTGGCAAACTTCAGCAGCAGCGGGTGGTGTGTGAAGAGGCGCCCATACGCGCAAGGTCTTTGGCGCTGGATGAGGCCTTAAAGCGTTTTCTATAGCTCAGCCAGCCGAACATTTAAGGGTGGATTGGATTTCAGTCTGACTAAATTTGTTGGCAGAATTAAAGAACTATGTGATTCTAATTTCTCAGTTGTACCTACTAATAGTCCTGTCAACCTCTTTTCTCCGCAAACATACTGAGCCACGTGTTTTGTTTTATGTTTTTTTCCAAGTTCCAGGTGTTTCAACATCGTGACTTGTTTTTCCTTGCAAACTTTCTTTTAAAAACTTCGCTGTTTCGAAGTACGTAAAAGAGAAGCACACCATTTACGAGCACGTGGCAACGGGGCGCGGTTTTGAGGAAAAACAAAATTTATATAATTTATATGTCAATAAAAAATAAAAAATAAATATAAAAATAGTTTTGGGACAATGTAACACCAATTGACCTAGTCCCAACGGGAGCAACTAAAGCTGCTTGTGTTATGGGTACTGGACAAAAGATATACAGTCAAGGAAATTGAAACAGACATACGCATGACATTTGTATGACATAGCCTGGCGTTTAACGCGTCGCGTTATTACGATAGGGTTCTAAGGTGGTACGTGAATATATTTCCCCTACTGTACATACTTATATAGACAAATATTTACTTAAATACACATAACATCCAAGACTCGGGTACAAACATTCGTAAATAAAAATAAGAAACAATAAAGCTCTATAATCCATTAGGCACTATGAAAATGAAAATGAAAATGAAAAATTTATTTTGCAAGTAGGCCGTATAGGCTCTTTTACATGTCTGAATCTACTAGCGCTTCGGATAATGGAAGATACTACTGAGAAGAAACGCCGCAAGAAACTCAAACTATGACCCTTAGTCCTAGGAATTAGACCTCTTGTTAATTTTAACACCGTAAGTTTGTTAAAAATAAATGAAGATAACGCGGTTACAAGCTTTAATACGGATGTTACTTCGCAAGTCTTTCCTATCTAGTTCGAGGAGTTCTTAATTGTGGTTCAGAAACAATAACGACCTTCGAAATACTATCAAGATTGAAACTAATGCAAATTTTTGGATTGCGATAAAATTAACAGATTTGGTAACAGTTACATTTTAATTAAGCTAATTTGAAGGCGATTGGTTCTTGTTAGTCTCCCAAAGATAAAGTTTTGAAATATCCAGAGATTAAACCAACGCGCTTGTGAAATTTCATATTTCCGTCCCTAAGTGTGGCTGATACTTCAATTTTCATTTGTAATAACGTACTTATAGTCTTATATGCAAAATTCAACTGAAATATACCGGTAGTCCTTTCTGTCCAACAAGAAGCCACAGTTCAGAAGCAATTAACTAAACCGGGGAAATAAGTATTTACTGCTATTGAAACTTCAGGAGTAAAAATTAAAATATATCACTTAATGTTGTTCAATTTAGCTTTTAGTTTTGAAGCGTCGTCCGTGTTTATTTTATTATAAGGTTGTATATTATAAGGTTGGTAGTACCAATTAACACGAATGCTAGAATTCTCGGCTTCACGCCTGAAGTCCTTGACACAGATATTGAAATGCAGCTTCAAAGTCAGAGCTGGACTGGTTTGATCCGTAAACAAATGGCAGCGCGTCAGCTCTTCCGAATATGGCCCGGCGCGTGTTGGCCTCCGTGCATTGCCACTTGTGCCGCCTGTAAATTGAACCTTGTGTTTATCACCAAAGGGAAATATGTTCAGTTCACCAAAGTTTGAAGCATAGAAGCTTGTAAGCATTGCCAGTGGTTTGCTAGTACTCCCACGGAGATACCTGGCAATGCAGTAGTTAATCGATTAATCTATTAGCTTAGCAATGTTATTTCAACAGAAAAAAACGGGTTCGACGCAAGGTCGCTGAGCAGAAATATAATGGGGTCTCTTTTATATGTAGATTTTATGTGAACGTAGTTAATTTTGATAACAGTCGAATCACTGATTAGTTTCGAATCGATTGACGAAGCTTTAACACGAATGTGATTTCAAGTTATTAACATATGCAGATATCCAATTAAAGCCTTAAATAGATGCTAACATTCTACTAATGATGATTTAATGTTCTAAAGGACTTGTCTGAAGTTACATTAGTTTATTTGAAAGCTTGTGGTTTTGAATTGGTCTTTAGTTTTAGAGCTAATTAAATATAAAGTGTCGAAGTAGACTATGGGTAATAGACAGGTTTTCATAACATTATTTCGTTAGTAACCGATGTGCAGTGCTAGAACATAAATTGTGTAATATATTTTGTAAATATGCGATTTCGTGGAACATACATTCTTATTATTAATATTATGTGTCAAAGAATCGAAATAACTGGTTTTTTTTTTCCAATAATTTATGGGGTCAATCATAAATGGTCATGGCCTTCGAATCCGATGTATTTAATTTATAATATTTAATGTTTCTTGTCTATAGAACAGAATTCCAATATTTTTTTTCCTTTAAATGAACGTTAACAATGGGTTTTTTTTCTTTTTTTTAATGCAAAAACCTAAACAGTTTACCATGCGAGTCCATACGTTTAATTTGACTCCCAGCTCGTTGGAGAAAGCTCAAGGGTTCGCTGAAAATACAAGGATTTTCCCTGATGCGTTAGAACCCTCATATCCATAAATATCGTCATACTAATAAACGTGAACATCGAGAGTATCAAAATGCCGGTATCGGAATGGACAACGTATGCGAAATTGCGGAGCTGACCTTACCTACTATTAAACTGATTTAAATTTGCATGAACTTTCCACTGCAGCAATTACCTCGTGCCTTAGGGAATAAAAGAAAATGATGCATGAATACCTGAATATTAATTCGAAACGATCGAGACCTTTGAAAAGTAAGAAACCTCGAAACATGAACTTATCGCAGCTGATAACTTCGTTCGAGGTAAAGACTATGTTGTAGGTATAATAAACAGTTGGTGTGGTGAAGTGGTGAATAAGCTTTAAATGCGTAATCGACTCTTGATTTAGGCATTAAGTCACCTGACGTCTCATATGAGCCCACTGGCACGAAATCGTGCCGTTGCCTCACTTAAAACGCGTCGTCCATCATAATAATACATACACTGTTAGAGTAATAACAGCTGTATCGTGGTAATAAATATTAGTTAATTTTATATCTCCTTCATGACTAAAGTTTAAATGACCAGGTTTTGCGTGAACAGTTTTGGCATACAGATATATTTTGCGTGCTGTGATATGTTACAATGTACCGATAATATAACTCACATCGAAATTTGTTGTCGGAAGTTAGGTGTGTATTGAATTACATTGCATATCAGAGGCTTTTCGCAATAACACCAGGCGCGTCAGAGTCATTAGTCGTAAGGTAGGGCAGTGTGTAACGCTTGTATAATCGACCAAAATATTGCTTTATCACTAACAGTAAAGTGCACTGTCATTTATTATAACATTATAAAATATTACATGACATTTGACAATAGGAGAGTAAAATTGTCATTAGCTTAGAATTTTTGCCAAAACTGCTAAAGTATTTAAATAATCCCATTCATTGACGCCTTCGATCAATTTTTTGGTTCAACGGCCCAACGAATTTCAGAATACGGTACTGACGATGAGCTCGGGGAGAATCGACTCGGTCACGATGTGCAAATACCCGCGATAACGGCACTCTGTGCGCCGGCGCACCGGATGGGCGAGGAAGGCCGCGCAGCACGGCACCGGACGTATGGGACACGGTGAAAAACGATGAGCTCATCGATGCAGTGAATTTGCATGAGCTATTTTCGTTGGCCCGCCTTGTTTGCGACACAACTTAGAAAATTCGTGTTATTGTCTTTGTATAGAAATTGAACTGATAGACTATAGTTCTCTGTTTTACTCTTACTGTAAACAGTACTAAAAGGAATAGTAAGTCAAAGGTGTGCCGCACACACAATATGAGCTACCACGTTTCACCGCGCACACAGTGAGGGACGGACAGACCTACATTTTGTTTCTTATCAATGCTGAGAGCCGTAAGGGGAGGCTGTATAAATTTATAAATAAATAAATATCTTGGGATAATTTACACCAATTGACCTAGTCCCAAACTAAGTAAGCAAATCTTGTGTTATGGATACTAGACAACGGATAAACATACTTATATATAGATAAATACATAGGTATAATGTCCATGACTCAGGTACAAACATTCTTATTCGTCACACAAATATTTGCCCATACCAGGATTTGAACCCGGGACCTCTTGCACAGTAAGCAGACACATGTACCACTGTGCCATGTAGGTCGTCAAATGATGTCCGTTTCTAAATAACGGGCCGATTTCCGTTTTATTAATTTAGTAATTAATGTAACATTTGTATTATGTATGTATAGGGATAGATAATGTAGATATGGGCTGAATATAGGTTTTGGCAATCACACGACTACCCGATTAGTAGGTCCCGAAAATGTCAAATTGTCGGCCGACAAGTCGTGTCTTTAGGGTAAAGGGTTTAGCAGGCTAAAGAAGGACGCGCGGAAGGAATTCAACTATTCCTCACAGGGGTGAGGAATAGTTGAATTGGTAAATGTCAATTGTTTGTCGTCTCATAACAAATAATCACGGTAACTTTTAGCCCTCTATCTTGAACTGTCACAGAGATAATGTCAAAAATGTATTTTCTGAACATTTTTTTTCAAAGTCGTGTAAGTTTGTCTTAATCCATAGCAGCTAAAGCATCGAAACGTAATCAAAGCTACGTAGTTTGAGTGGGAGTTATACCCTATAATTTTATAAATATTTTATATGTGAAAAATAAATGAAATTAATGTCAATTTACTTTTTAACAGCTCTTTCCAACAAGTTTTTTTGAAAGTACAATTATGAAAAAAAAAACATAAATTGCTTATAGTATTAACTAAAAGCATACGAAAAATCAATTGATTAGGTATATTTGGTGCAACATACTGAAAAAAACTAACGAAGTATTCAAGTATCAAAAGAGTCTTGCATTCTGAGTTTACGTCATACGTCAAATTCAAAATAATACACCCTTTATTGCTAGGCAACTAACATAAAATTTAAAAACGAACCTTCAGAAGGCAAGACCCTTGATACTTGAATACTTAGTTTTTTTTTCTGTATGTTGCACCAAATATAATTAATTGATTTTTCGTATGGCAATGGCAGGCAATTAGGTATTTCCTTCTAATATAAGAACATTACATTATAGGTAGATATACATAAATTATAACACATGGGAACTATAGAGATAGAGGGCCTAAAAAGTGAGTTGCTTGCAACCGCAACTTACTTACTTATGCATATATCTTGATGCAAAAGTTGTTGAAATACTATTTTTACGTAGTTGGAAAAAGATTTATTTTACCTTCTGATATTAACGGCTTAGTACATCTTCCGAAATGTAAGTATTAGTAGTAACTAGACGACTTAGTGAACTACTAGCGCCATCTATAGTTTCATCGCGTAATCCACGCAACGCTGTTTGCGCCTGACAGCGCCACACACGCCATCTATGCATAACCCGGCTAAAGTCGGCATGCGCTTGAGCAAGCTTTGTTTTAAATGTTGCTACTCGCCCCGAGATGGAGTTAGTTTGATCGATCATGTAATGAATTTTTATTGATTTCATTGTTGTAAACCTAAAAACTCTGCGTACCACATGGTGATTTCCTGACACTAATTAGTGTCATTACTGATTTTTTTTATGCTTGCTGTTCGCCATTTTGAAAGGTCAATGGTCTGATTTCTATAGCATCTGTTAAGCCAGTGTAGGTGTTATTGTTTGCGTTAATTGCTTTGGGGTTCAGTACCACACATACCAACTGAATGTTTGCGAGATCGCGTCTCTCTTTGTGACTCACACAAAGCATTTCTATATCTAGTGTTTTTCTTACCTTAACCTATTTCGTTCCAATTACCTATCTCCAACGCGTTTATGCTGAAAGTTGATTAATATCAACAATGACAAAGGACCTAAATTACATCAGAGATTATGCTGTTCATCTCTACTGTCTCGATGTTTGTAACGCCTTTAATTAAGTTCTAAGGCTTAAAATAAATTGAAGGGATCTTAATAACTTTTAAAATTAAAAACATGACTTCATACACAGCTTCTGATGAGTCTCGTTTATGTAGACGACGAGTCATCCCGTAATTTCTTAAATCTTTTCTACAAATTTAAATGGAAGCAACCTCGAGTATAGACATATAAATTAACAGAATAACCATTAAAATGGTTTCCCAATTATATACAAAAATAAAACTGTCGAGTGAGAACCTACTTTGGAGTCTGTTAAAAAAATATACTATGTCAAGGTCCCAGCATCAAGAAAAAAAGATATAAAAATATCTTGGGACAGTTTTCACCAAAGGTCGCCAGGTCATCGGAATCGCTAACCAAAAACACCTGAGCCGAATCATTATAATCATGCATGACCCCACAGTGTGGAGCGTTTTCACAATAAATGCGTAATGTCTATCCTTGACAGGCATTGGAATGTCGGTATGACATTTATTGTAAAAAGTTCTAGAGTGGGACAGGATTAAACTGATTTGACTGTATCTGCATAAGTATACCCTATCCGCCGGCCGTCAATGTATCATGAAATTGGACGATATGCGGTAGTTAAAGTTGCTCAGCTGGTAAGAGTGGTTTAAAACCGCATCAATGTCCCACTCAGCATGTAAACCCACTAAGTATTTGTTTTATAGTACCACTCTCCTTACGATAAGGTTTGCTCTTTCTTAGCATATATGTACACGAATATTTCAGGCTGCATACCATTTTTTTTTAAACTTACAAATTCCTAAACGCGTCGGGCTCATAAGCTAGGTCACGATTTACATATAAACTTAGTGTTCTATGCGATATTTATTTACGTCTTAAACACTGCTTATAGACACGCTTCATCCGCTTTGTAAGACGGACATCAAAGTGCACCGGTTGCCCGCAGATTTACGGTGTCGTCTACGAAATGTACTGTAGCCATTATGGACTTGTAGTCTACTACTTACAGAACATTACCAATGGAACCATTATGCTAGCTCACTCTCGTTAAGGCTAGGCGATGGGATTTGTCATCCCTATCTTATACAGCAGAGTGAAAAGGGACTGCATTCTATACTCGCTTAGTTAAACGCAGGAGTAAAGAACTAGAATTAGAACTGGTCTAGATCGGAACCGAAAGCTATGAAACAACTTTAACAATATATTTGTCGTAGTAGAATTACTAGTGTACTCGTTTAAGAGTAAAGTTTTGGCTTAGTTTTGGAGACAATTGGACTAAATAATATCGGAGCAGAGATATTTGTCATTTGGTTTCTCTTTAAAAATTAAAATATCCATCACATGCACTATTTTTTCCAGAACTAAATACATAGTTTATTTCTATCGCATATTTTTTTACAGTTTATACATGCGACGAACACAATACTCGTACGTATGTATTACACAAGTATAAGTATTGGAAATAAGAGATAAAAAGTGAAAAGCGGTTTTCATACCCTTTTCAACCGCCGGCTCCCTCCTACCATTGAGGGCTTTGAAGTATGTCTGTCAGTTCATCTCGAATATCAACTGTACCAATTTTCAAACTACATGAATATTTTGATCTATCTGGCCAATATCCATATTAGATTTCTTCTTATTCGTCAAAAATGCACAGGCCTATGAATAATGAAGGTTATTTTGTATTTTATGTCAGTGATTTCATTCGTCTCATATCATTAAGTAAATTGTAGGACCGTACATTACATAACGAGGGTCTATATTACATTATAACGAACAAGCTTGTGAATATTTGTAGAAATCTAGAATGGATATGCTAAGAATTATGGAAAAAAATAAACGGGAATAAGCTAGTCAGCGTAGTTACGGGTATAATTTAGGTAATCAGCGCCAAAACTGATATATAATGTATTGTTTCTCATTATATCTCACGAGTTCATTTTATTTTTATTATTGATAGATAGACTAATTAGCATTTTTACCGAAATTTCGTAAAAGTGTTTTTTATATTTTTTTTTTTAATGGGAAGGCAAACAAACAAGTCACCTGATGGTAAGTGATCACCACCGTCTATAGAAAGCCGCAACACCAAGAAGATTGCAGATGCGTTGCCAACCTAGAGGGCTAATATGGAATACCATGGATGGAATAATATGGCAAACATTTAAGATTTAGTCCTTCTTTTGTTTATTTCTTCATCATTGTCAGAATTTTGATTTCCAGCACGGTAAGGAAGTATTTCTCTATCTTTTACGAGATTAAAAATATGATGCAGCTCAAATGGAAGCTGCACGTCATGCTCCAACGTCCTACTTCTTCAAACACGAGCAAGGTAAGCAAACAATCCGAAATGTGGATATATTTACATATTCTCCAGTATTGACTGTGGACCGACAGCGTTTGGTTACCCATCCACCAAGGATGTAGGAGACAGCAAATAACAACTTCCCGTGTGAAAAATTTCATCCCAAAGAGTCTTTGGTAAAGGCCTTTTTTAACGCCATTAATACTAACTAGATGGTTTAAAAATATTGAATTCCCATCGCAATTTTTCGTAGCCCTCGTCCAAGAAGGTTATAAGCCGTAGTAGAGGTATTATTTATTAGTTAGACACATTTGCCTGTATGTCTAGGATAGTTTTGTTTAGGGATATTTGATCACAATCGATACAGCTGCTTCTCTACTTTTTTACCCGATGTCAAAAAACCGAAGTAAAAGTTTCTCAATTCGTCGCCTATATTTGGTTTTGTTTTGTATGTTCACCGATGACTCGGAGATGGCTTAACAGATCCGAACAATTTCTGTTAATGTATTGATCATAATCTAATGGGATCTATGACAAACCAACGGAAAATTTCAAATATTGGAAGCAATCATAAAGCTTTGTGGACGTTTTAAAAATTGTAATTGAGTTACATAATTGGAATAGTGCAATGATGCTGCCATAGGGTATTAGGCATTAGTTTAAGTTCTTATCATGCGACATAGTTTTGTTCATATGTTGTCAGGTCCCAATTAGACAATCGATGACGCGACTTAAAGTATAGATCATGTTTGCATCCTCGGTGAATAGAAGGCCTTTGCTAAGTAAAAGTCTTCTTTTAGCTACTACGATGACTTTCTTTAGTTGTCCAACAAGGGAAAACCTAATTAAATAATGACATAGAGCACACCGGAAGGTATTTTAATTACCTGTTGTTTAAAACCAAGCCTTGTTTTTGTTTAGCTTGGAGTAGTTGCGTATTTCAAAGATTTATTAGTCAGTTCAACCTAACCCAACCTTATAGGTTGACGGTATAAGTACTCGTACATCGTTCCACGTTTAGCGGAGGCCTGTGCAAAATGCAAATGTCTGAACCGGTCCTCGCCGCGCCACTCCGCCTGGTAACACTGACATGAGAAATGGCACTGTCGTTGTCGCATGAAACAGTCAAAATCTCATCACTTTGTTAGTTAATCTCCTATGGGATGAACGACCCCTTTGACAATACAACGAGTAGATAGGTATCTATTTTAAATCCCCTTTATCATAAAACATAAATCGTCCCCTTCGTAAACATAGGTTCGGCTTCGTTCCTTTTTTATTTTAGGGTTCAGTGTTGAAATCGGATATTATTTTGCTTTTGCACGTACCTTTTATTGTAGATAAATTTAAAGTGAAGTTTATATTATCTGGATTACCTAGAGAGGTATATTTTTCTGTTACCCTACGACTTTTTTGCTAAACAGATATGAAAAATACTTCGACTCGATGGCTGTGATGCTACTCTGTCGTTGTTTTGACTTCATCTTAGGAACGTTAGTACTTAATGCTATGAATGACTACAAACGCATTTATCGAATGCTTGTCCTTTACTTTGCTGCATTCATCGAATATAAAAAAAACACTTTTCGTTCTTTCGATTGAAATGTAATAATTCGCGAAGAAAGAAGAAAGAAAGAAGGTCAAAAGAAAGAAATGCCAGTAATGCAGTAAAATAAGGACATTAAAAATCTAGGCGGAACCTCATTTGATAGCTTCTCGCTTTTGCTTGACCGGTTCCCGTATCAAGGCGCGCAAACTAGTTGCAGTGTCAGGCGTAGTGACGACAGGCGAGCACGCTCTTTACTTTGTTTCTGATATTTTATTTGCTTGCATGTGGTATTTTTATGCGTACTTATATCAGATCAGGTAGGTACTTAAGTCTTTTAAAAAGTTTTACATTTGTGAACCTGTAGTCGAAAGTATGTATAGGAAAAAGGACAATGCCTGCGCCCAATTAAATACTACGTTACAAAAGATACTACGTATGTTTAGTAAAGTGACGTACTCGTATGTAGAAATACAAAAATAACATTCTATCTAATTGCCAAATAATGGTAACTTAAAGACTGTTAGTTGACTGTATTAAAACTGTTTCGCTGTACGGCTTCTGCTATTTCATTGGTCGTAATGGCATGCGGTGTCGCGCTGCCTACTGTCACAACAACGCACGATTGTGGTAACGGTCTGCGCCGGAGTCGAGCGGCCGCCAGATGAGCCAGGCGAAGTACCGGCGGGATCGCGTCGCGTGTTGCCGGCCGCCCCGCGCGCGGCCCACAGTCGGCCAGTGCGCGACCCGCTACGCGCACCTCGATCGCGCGCCGATTGAAACGAATTAAAATCGAATTTGATGACAGAAACAGTGACAGTGCTGTGTGTGGCTTGATCGGTTCCTTCCTAGGACTTTAGGTAATGTAAAGATTTAGGGTCGACGTCCGTACTTTGTTTTTCCCGATTTTAGTCCTTAAAATAAACTTAACCTAACTTGAACTTAATTTAAACTTAGGTGCGTTAAATTTTAGCTCGGTACTTAACATATTCGTAAAATTATTTTAATAGAACTGTTATTGGGCCACAATCTTTACTGATATCATTAAGTCATAATTAGTATATAAGTCGATTACTATTATGCAATACCATTAAGTTGGGTAGGTAAATTAGGTTCGTAATACCTGTTCTAAAATAATAATATGCGTGACATTTTACAATAAAAAATAAATGGTAAAATTGTAAGTATAATAATTACGGAATACTTACCTAGTGTTTTGGTAGTTTCTTATGTTTTTTTCGAAATAAGCGAGTTAACAGAACACTGAAGAAGCCTTATACTTAGTTACTTTCAAATACGTGATAATGATAAAAAGCGGTTCAGTTTCAGTAGATTCTTTTAATTAGTAAGTTAAAAGTGTCTAGTAAGAAACTATAAATTGTGGGTGATTGCTCGCACGCAGGCTAGCGGGCGCCGGGCGCGCGCCGGCGGCCAGGCAGTGCGGCGATAATACGCGTCCATAAACTATCGATCTCCGTTGCTAGGAGTGAGTCGGACGGCAACAATAATCCTGCTCTATAATCCTCGATAGCTAGCTGCAGCTGAGCTCTCTCCGCGCGCGCGCCGCGCCTGTCACGCTGACAGCCGGCCCGCGCCGCGTCCTACTAAACCTAAGCTCACGGGAGCTTTTCCAACGGCCTTCTCTTTGCGATATTCTAAACGAAATAGTCACTCACTTGACTCGCGTACCCTTTCAACATCAGCACGCAGTTCTCGATATTTACTTTATACCAATTTGTAAAGGTATTTGCATGTCATAAATAACCGACTTGTGCCTGGTCATTTCGGTACAGAAACCAATAAAATTTACATACCCAAGATGGTGTTAGCCGGTATTTGGCTTGAGCTTCATTTCTATTTTGAGATTTCGTTTCAGATTTGAAATTAGAGTCGATGTTTATGGTTCGTATTTCATTTGGGCTTACAGAAAAGCATGACTGTCTCTACCTAACTCTACATCCTTTTACTTAATTTTAAAGTACGAGTATATGATCATATTCGTAGTAGTTAAAAATTGTGTATTGTGATATTTACTTGAAGCATTCGTTAAGTTGTAATCACGTTAAATGAACATTGTGGGTACTGGGTCCATACACCAAACAATCGTCGATGCAAACTTGAGGAGGCTACTCGAAGCCTAGATTGCCCATGGAACGTAACAAGTAGCCAAGTTTCGGTTTCTCTCATCCGGAGCGGGTGATTTATCTAATGACAGCTATCCAGTGTTTCCTATCGGCGTGTACCTATAAAAGTAAAATGCTTAGTTATTTTCGTTCATTGACCGTGGCGGTGTTTTTGTCGCGGACGCTTTGGGCGCGAGATAGAAATTGTGGCACGTGGTCACGATCCGTTAATTTACACCCATACCAATCGACACATTGCAATGGAATCTGTAGGGTTTTAAATACGATTTGTTACGGCTTGAAAACATTTTGGTTATCTTGTTAAGTGATAGACTATTTGGCCTCATTGCAGCCGTGAGGTAGTGCCTAAGAAGCGCAGCAGTTACATTATGTTATTCATAGTCTTGCCTAAGTCTTTCCGCTCATAAAAGTTTAATAATTTCTTGGTAAATTAAAAGAATCAAATAGAACTAAACAGTGTTTCGCAAATGAATTGAAAGTTTAATGACTGTCGTGTTTGGAATACTCCATGGCGATGGGACAACGTCGTGTTCGCGAACCTGATAATGTCCCCATTAAGAGTTTAAGATTGGTTTAAATTGAAGATTATGCCCTTCTCGGTGTCTTAATAGTGCAAATAAAACGTACTTAAATACTTTATTATTAAATTCTTGACACCTTCCCTTCGTACCTTGTTCTCCTAAGCGTATTATGCATGTGCATAATAAGCTACACACACTTAAAAAACCTTCACTTCTAACGGCAGTCTAGTACATACTTCTGATACATTTTTGAACTTCATCGTTTATTCTAAAATGCACCAGTTATTGTTATTACTGCAATGTCAGAGCTGTTTACCCGACTGTCGCCATAAGAGAGGGTTTTTGTCCGGAATGTTCTAATGCTGTGCTCAAGCGGTCACGAGCCTCATCCGTTATTATCAAGCCACTGCCGCTGTAACAATTTCGTAGGTACTTACAAAATAATTGCGTTTTCTAAGCACGAATCCGAGGCATTGAACTTTTATTCACGTATACGATACGCTTACAACAAAACAACACAGAATTTTACAAATCGAAAAAAAAAACTCAGTTGCATTTGCTCCCGAGTGTATGAAGATGACCCTTATCGTATATTATTACGATTAACGAAGCAACAAATGACAATACAATTATTGTAAATCATGTCAATTGGCTTGATTGGTGCATTCAGTTTCAATTATTTATTTTTCCAATTTGTGTCTCTTTGTCTGTAACAAATGATTACTTTACGCTCAAGCGTAAAGTTCAATTAATTAAAGTTAAAAAAGAGGAACGTTTTCCTTTATAACTTCATACGTAGATATAAAAGACTCAATTAAAATATACTTAACGGCTTTTTCAATATCTTGAAACTGTTAATTTCATTCTAAAAGTACGCTCAGAGGAAACACTGATAACATTTCCTATGTCGAAAACTCATAATTCGGACATAGCGGGCCGCGCGGCCACTCCGACGACATCCGATACCGTAACACACCAACAACTGGCCGAGCGACCTGTTACCGACTTCTGCAACCTGTCTTTACTAAACTTGTCTTTGGGTTGGCCTTTACATTTTCTCAGCCAGTTCAATATCTCAATTTCTATACCTAAATATTAGTATTGCTAAGTTAGATGTCCGTTGCTCGTGACGATCTATACTTAACCATCCATATTTCGTATCCCCTAATATGCATGTACGTAAAGCATGTAATTGCACAAAAAAAAATAACAACAACAATTAAATACGTATATGCAAGGTGACCGATTTAAAAGGTTACAACGGTTTTTTAAATGTGTCCTATTTCATAGTATAAAACGAAACATAATCGCGTAAAACGTATATTTATTACACAACCTCGACGAAGTCCAATGTGAGAGGAGCCATGTGCCCTGCAGTGGAACTTATATAGGCTAGAGATGATGAGGATGATGTCTTTGTTTTACTTAACTGCATGTGCATGCGCGGTTTAGCAAGATACTCAGGCGTCTCGATGCAGAATAATCCGGACACGGTATGATTGTTTAAAAACAGTCGATAGTGTCATCATCATAATTAATTTATGCAGCTGCTTTGTAGTAAATATATACGTGTAGCGAACCGCACAGTCAGCGGCAGATATGTAAATCTACAAAGAAAAGAGGTCAAAATGATCGTAGGTAAGACTCTATTGTGAAGAGAATAAGAGCTTTTGTAGAGGTACATATCTTTTTAACCTCTTCGAGTAATCAGCTGTATGTATGTTGTTGACTGTCTGTGTTACTAAACGTCGTTATACTTTGTTAATGGACGATTATAGAGTGTTACAGACCATTGATTAAGTGTTACATGCGTATCTACATAAATCAAAGAATTAAAAGAAATGCCGTAACATGAAGCGCTAAATACGCAATGGTCTTTTTTATAAGGTCGTAAATCAATCTGTAATTAATATTTAGATCGTTGATTTTATTTAATGTTTAATTAGTTGCATATCGTGTTACTATAGGTATACGTAACCTGTTAATTTCAAAAACTTGTTATTTATTCTCATTTTATTTAAAAAAAAACATGCTTACTAAACTACTGTTTCTACGTCATACAAGAAGAGCTAAAAATGTTGAAAGTACAATTCCAGAGGATATTCTTTATTGTAGTTCGTAAAAACTTTTACAAAATATTCAATTATTACAACTTATCAATTAACTTTTCAATAAGTTGATGTGTTATTTTATTAGTCATCACTCATCAAGTAAGCTTTATTTGTTAATATGCATGCAAATTAAATTAGGATATTTCATTGCATTTAATATCGAGTGACCCACATAACATTTGCATCACTTAAGTAACACTTGTTTGAACAGTTGCGGACGTCGACCGTAGATAAGATATTCCGTTTTTTTCTACAGTTTGAACAATGACAGTTACGCATAAAATTTGGCAAATCCATAATTTATAGGTAATCGTGGTACACCGACGCGTGGTCAGTCATCGCTTTCGACGTCGCGGAGTAGTGATGGTGATCTGCAATGCCAGATTGGCGTTACAACGTATTGTCGGCGAGCGAGGCGTACATCGACGCCAAGGAGGCCGCTCCGCGCGACCCGCTCGCCGCGAGCTACCCGCGCCGAGCTGATCGCACCAGGCCGCCTCACACGTGCCCTTACACCACCATATTCCTTGGGACTCGCTCGCACCAAACTTCCCACCGCACACCGAACCAACTGAACGAATCAGCTGATCCATACGCAGATGCATATTCAGTAGATCGTTCGTCAAACCTCACCGATACATCTAGCTTTGCCCGCTACGAAGACTGCCGGCCGCAGATCGAAGACATAACTAAAGATGTAGAAAACGAAATATTATCTGATGGTAAAGTGACATTGCAAGTGCAAAAAGTGCCATACACTTCAAGTGTGTTTTATGTTTCGGCTCGGACAGCCGCGAAGCAAGAAGAGGTAGAGACCAATGATCTATTTGTAGTCGAGGGCACGGATTCTGATGCAGTGTCGTCCTGCACTTGCGACAGCTTCGAACGATGTGAGTTTGACTGCCGGGATTTTGAACCATTCTCGGATACATGCTGTTGTGATCCGCTTAGTGACGAAGTTTGTAGCCGTAGCCCTAAGGAGGTCGAGTCGCCTGAGAACTTTTGTGACCGTGTAGTTGAAGAAGATGGGGTGTCAGCCCGAAGTGATATGGATGGATTAGATTTGACTCTGTTCGAGCCAGCAGCTGCTGAGTGTATCGATTACGAAAATGAGTTATCAGTGTTTAAAAGCACACCGATTCCGAGCGCCCTCTGTGGAGTACTGTACGCGCTTCCGGATACCAGCAACGGTAAGTGACGTCTAGACTAATTTATTTGTGTTTGAGAGCAGGCATCCCGGAACAGACGTTGTGATAACGTTCAATTACAGTGATTAGGAGCACGGTGAACCGCTCGACGTAGTACACTCGACCGCGCCGTGTGGTCTGCTTCAATCAGACTCGTATCCGATACGAACAACGGTGTACAGGAAATTACTATCGCATCAATCTCGACCAGACATTGTCATACCGGCAATAAAGATATACTTATCGGAATATCTAAGTAAACCACAGGTAGCCTGCCTTGACTCCTTGGTACAAATTTGGCCTTAATGTATCTATAACACACAAACTAATTTCTTTAACTAATTAGTTTATTCGTTAGGTAGTAAACATTGTCTATCAATTTATTTGTGCAGTAATTTGCTATCCAGATATTGTTCAAGAAGATACGTAGAAGCTCCAAATATTTCTTTGGTACCACATTTATTTTAGTACCGCATTTCTTAAAGGCTTCAAATACATATATCTTTGCAAATGCCATACATACCGTTACATTCGCAAGTTACTAATTACCGGTAGAGATAAATTTGCGATTGTTGGCTCGTATGCAAATCCGACGTGAGCGGGAGCAGATAAGCGGATATATGTACAACAGATGAATGTACTCGTACGTCTATGTTAAATAGATACCCGTTACTTAATTACAAATGCGGAATCGTTTTTAACGGCCATTAGCTTAAATCTGTGGTATTAACATTTGAGATTAAGGGTTCCATCTACTTTAATGCCATGAATGCTTTTTTTAATGCTAAGTACCTTATTGGACTGAGGCCATTGATGATTATATGTATTTCTCAAGTTATATGGCTAGCCGTAAGATGCATTTTACGCACATGTCGGGAAAGTTTCAGGGTCACTTCGATGTAAAACGTTTAACGATGTTTTGTTTGGTTCCTCCAGCAGCGTGGATTGACGTTCAGTCTCGGTACAAACCTGCCTCTGCTAAACCGACATTGTTAAGTGGAACATGGTTGGTCCGTTGAACCGAAAACATGCCGGTCTGCTAAAGTACAAAACCGAATCAATTTTATAATTTTGGTTATGCGAGCACTTTACTTGACCGCACTTGCCTTGCCTTGTTAAAATTAATTTTGGCTAAGATTAGATCAATGGGAACTAGTTTTTACATTTAATTAATTGTAAGATGAATCACACATCATCTTAAATTTAATCTCATAGTTACTTTTGAGATAGACCTAATATATGGCAATGTTTTGTACTTATTGCACTGATTTCGCGGGTGGTAGGACCTTGTGCAAGGTCCATCCGGATCGCCACCACCCTCTTGCTCGCTAATCCTGCCGTTAAGCAGCAGTGCTTGAACTGTTGTGTTCCGGCGTGGAGAGCAAGACAGCAGGTGTAATTACTGACACAAGAGGTATTCCATCTTAGCCCTCTTGGTTGGCAACGCATTTGCAATCTCTTTGGTGTTGCGGGTGACTATAGGCGGTGATGATCACTCACCATCAGGTGACCTACTTGCTTGTTTGCCTTCCTATTTATAAATATATATTAAAATATATATTGTGTACCTATACGATTCACATATATTAAGTATTTCTGTTTTGTATGTATTCTGTTGTGACAGGCTTTATACTCGTCCATTTTATAAAAAGAGTGGAATACCATTTCTCATGTAATAACATCATCGAAATTCCGTTTGAGATGTCGTATATAATGTATAGTCGACCAAGAAATTGCTTGACCACTTTTCGACCGTATTACAGAGGGATAAGGTTCAAAAGTGGTCAAGCAATTACTTGGTCGACTATACCTAAAAACTACTGTCTAGCTAATGCTAAAAGCTGATCTATGTTTTACCCGGCAAGCCTCCAAACACATTAATAGGTATTTCGACTTTACTCATCAGTAGAGACCGGATTATATGCAACATAAAAAGCTTGTTATAGGCATGCAAATATGCATGAAAAGGGCTTGAAATATGCATGAAAATTGTCACAATATGCGAATTTAAATGATACATTTTAGGAACTAAAAAAGAGGAAAAGTAAGTTTTCTTTATTTTATTTCAAAATCAGCATACAATTAGTAAATTATCCTTTGATAGGCGATAATAGGTACAGTACCATTACATGACATTAATTTTTTTTTAATGTTTTTGAAAACGTTAACAATCAAGTATTTATTGTTCCAAATGTTCAGTGGTAAGATTGTGGCTTCGATCATTTAAAATGTTTTATAAGTGGAAAAGGGTGGAAAAAAAAGTGAAATATATTGTAAATGTACTGATAATATGCATCATAACTAGATATTAGGTAAAATATGCTATTACCGCCAAAGATGGCTTAAATATGCAAATGCATATGCAAATATGCAAATGCATATAATCCGGTCTCTACTCATCAGTTATTAATTACATCAAAGATTAACTCGAAATGTATTATGCCACAAGAATGGCATTGCCCCGGCCTATTCTCAATCCTAATAGATTACAAAAATCGATACTAAACCTAAGGCAAAACTTCTTGGCAGCACTTGAAACTGTTTTCTAAGAAGTTTAGTAAGAAATTACATATGCATCCTTGTCTAGTTTGTGTGATACAATCGTCTGCTTATACTTTCTAATGAGTGCGGCCTTCCTGTGGGTAGCAGTTTGCAGGAAGCTTGCGTATGCATTTAGCACTTGCTATGCAATGCTCGAATGAAACAAGAAGAGGAATGTTTGATCCAATTAGTAAAAGGTTTCTACTGCGTGGCTTTTTATTCTACCATAGCAATGTTTGAATTCTAACGTAACAACGAGTCTCCTACTCAACTTAATGATCATATTGATAATGACATTTCGTAATGTTATCAGCACGAATTACGTCCATAATCGGCTATGTAAATAATCATTGTGATTTAAATTAATGGTATTTTACATTTGCAACATTTTTTAGGGTTCATTCGCGAATATTATTATGGTATCTTTTTTGTATACTTAACTATTTTATTTCAGTAAACAGTTGGTGATTTAAATGGGCGTTTAAAATAGTAAAAACTGTGCACCCCTCTAACTTTAGAAATATGATCCAGAACATTCTGGAAAAATTCAAGCTATTACTCGTAGCAGTTTATAAGCACATTCAACGAAATGGTTTGGAGAAGTAGCGTGTACAAGTTTAGTAGATAGTTGGAGTTTTTAGTTACCAACAAACTTATATGTATTTGTGCTTCCTAAATGAGATAACTTTAATTCAAAACAATTTTCGTTTTATTTTCGTTTTTAACTATACGGTATATGCATGTACTACAGCGGAACTTTAAACATATTATTTGTATGACACCATATTTGGCAGGTTTTACATGTAAAAGTTTTTCGTTAGAATTCTTGAAAACTAAAAACACCAAGGTAGACGGCAAATAATTAGTGTGCGAACTTAATCTTAAAATTTTCGTAATATAACATTGTTTCTTTAAGTATCGAATTTCACCAACTGAACCTGTAACTGTAGCTAACAACCTTACAATCAGTCTGCACCATTCAGTTTTGAGATTGTTGCTTATATCCGCCTTTTGTTTTTTCGTCATAGCCATATTCTAGTTTTGTGTAAATTGGACAGATACAAATGACAAGAACACTGCATTTTATTCATTTGCATTATTCTGTGCGCATTCAAGGTTATTTATTGATAAAAAGAGTGGAGAGGTTATTATTATTATTTATACATATGGCTTATTCACGGGACAATAGTGTCCCGGACCATTGGGAGGCGTGCGCGGAGCTAAAGCCAACACGTAGCGAGAGGCCCTTTAGACAATTTATTGAAATGTGATGGATATACTGGGTGGATTCTCTTCTGTCCCTGACAGTGCCATACCAACATGAGCAGATTATTAGTAATATAATAGTATTTTATGAAAATGTATCACAATGTGGCTATCGAGACACGGGTGCTAGCAAATGATATAAGCCGCAGCTAAATGTCATAAAAGTTTGCGCGACGCACGCACGCAAACTGTGCAAGCAATTCTTTGGAATAGATACTTTTTCTACGAGTTGAGGATAGAAAGAAACACGGTTTTGAATTTCAAGTCATTCACGTCCTTTGTGGTGTTTCCGAGTACCTGTGAGCCTTTCAACTGTAGTTTAGCATCATAAACACACACATTTGTTTATAATTTTACATCCCGCCTTACGTTACAGGCGACTGGGCATAAATAGCCAATCCTCTCTGTCTATTTACTACACTTGTATGGCTACAATCAAAAGCCTAGGTCTGAAAAAGTTTGGTCATTAGTTTATTGCATTAACATTTAATTTGTATTACCTTTGCTAGAAGAACGTTGTCATCGTACAGAGACAATACAAGTCAATAACCTGGTTTCTGGGTAAGTTTTGCCACCGTGAAAGCTTCGATAAATCGATTCGTATACTGGTTATTATGCGTTAATTTCGTTCGACGAATATTTTATCAGGTTTTTTTCTGGGGTCGGACGTTGTCGCTATTGTTCGCCAGTGCCCACGGTGAACGTGACGTGAAGTTGTGAAATGTGATACATGATTGAGACTAATTTAGATAATTTTTCATTTTGATCTAATGGACTAACCTTCGACATGTATGTCGAAACATGTGTTGTAAAACTACATACATTATGCATTAACGACACACTTTTGCTTTATTCGGCGATATGTTTTTTCTACCACGAGCAGCGTCAGAGTATATCATGGTAATTGTAAGTAACCATATTTGATCTAAAGTAAAGTATTTCAAACAGTTCTTAAGTCAGTTTGTATCTTTTCTAATTCCGTAGAAAACTCTAAGCAGATAAATGCGGTAGGTACATCACATTTTTGTGGATTTACTCGTAAATAAAAATAAATAAATAAAAACAATTTACTGCCCCAAAAAAAGGCACAATTTGAGTCCGTTGGAACATGTTTGGTATTCTTTTAAGACCAGTAGCCTTAACGATTACATCAAAACTTTGAGTCTCCCATATTTTATCTAAAAGCGGGAACCGTTTTTGCAAGTCACGCCCACACCTTTTAAAGGAAAAGCTTTCCCATTACCATGTTAGTAGTTATATTGTATTTCCTATTTTATCTACGTAAGATAGTGTGTGTAAACTAGGTCTGTCGTTCAGTTACCTGTCCACCATGTCCCAGTGGTTCCGTCGTGTGCAGACCGCAGTGCCACATTTCTCGTGACATCTAAGTGTCATGTTACGTGACACGACGACACGAGTTAAGGCCCTAGTTACGAGGACTCTTACCTTTTGTTTAATGGACAACACTGCCTGGTAACCCGTTAATTTTATTGAGAATGTTGAAAGTACACGAGAACTGAAGAGATTATATTTATTTTCTTTTCATTATATATTATACATTAAACATGTGAAAAACCCCTCAAGAACATGTCGGTCATGCCAAATGTAGGATCCTATTCGACCGATTCGGTCGACTGGTTTTTAATTAGTATATTAGGCGATATCTTAGTCAACTGTGCAACGATTTCGAGATGGTCCTATTTTAATTTGGAGAAAATATTTCACCTAGAGGTGAAAAATTAAGAGATAAATCCCTGTCTACATATTGTAAATATGAGGTTCACCAGAAGCTCTATGTATGAAGTCGGGTTTTTAATTTGAAAAAGTCCTGAGCATGAGCATGAAGTACTTACAGTACCTACAATTATTTCGAGTAGTGGATTTCGGCTGTCATCGGAAATGCCGTAAAAAATTAAAGTAAGCTACTTGTAAGCTACTTGTAAAGTAAGTACACTGCTTAAATATATCGAAATCTGTGGCCAGTCAATACGGTGCCCCCCATATTGGTAATTGACCCTTTTTTATATACCTATAATGGTGTTGTTGTTGTTGGTTTCGACAAAACTCTTCGCATTTAACTCGTATAATAAGTCGTAATAGTTGTTAAGAAGTTGTAATAAGTCGTTAAAAGTTGTACATTCTGCAGTCAAAGAAAAATTAATTCCGCGACGCGACTTTAGCAAGTTTTAGTCCACAAGAGCGGGCTTGGGCAATGCCAGTGAATTCTCCAACGTCGGTCTTTTGATAAAGTATTGTACTAAGTGTAATAATATTTTACTCTGTATGTTTCTGTAAAGTCTTTCAAGGCATGTTTTTGTAAGTAGCTTTTTTTATAAGGACCGACTTTTTGTGAAAGAAACATGTTTAATAATTATTTTGATAAGCAGGTTGATTAGATTTTAATGTTCTAAACGTGTTTCCGTAATATGAGATGGGCGTGGTACGTGCTCGTGAATGAATGTGATCTGAGCCTGCGAGCACCGAGCCATCTTATTTAAACCTAATAATTAATTGTCGTAATTGTATCTTCTACAATTACTTCCCCTTTAGTGCCACGCTTAACATATTTATGAGTTATTTCTAAAAACTATCGTGTTAAACTCTATGAAAGTACAGTAAAGGAGCACATACAATAGTCAATTTATTTCAATGATTTTTATGACCGTTTCTTACACCGATCCGATGGTTGCCAAATCACTGAATTTAATAGTACACGGTTCGTAAGGTATGGCCCAAATTCGGAGGAATTCCGTGGTTTAATTAGAATCCATGACAAACTTTATGGTGAAATATGTAATGTGTAATTTGGTGATTTCTTATGGGTAAGGTTTGCAGGTGTCAGATTTGATTGACCTTTTTTATAAGTTTATTAACCTTTGATCTCGGAACTTACGCGTTTAGATATTTTGGTGTGGTATTGACGGTTGCGTTAATTGAACATTGCTACAGTGACCTGTTGAATGATTTATGCAGTCGTGACCTCGTCCTATTAACGAAACTGTGGTCTCGCATTAATATTTATTGCCCATCACTTACAAAAGCGTATTTATTAAATTATGTACTGTATTAATTAGTGATCAACGAGGCAAATATTATTCTTGCATAATATAAGTCTCATCTCACATTGCTAAATATTAATTTGTGTCAGATCGGATTGTTGATCTGATAGGTCCTAACTTTCGATTTATACTTATTTATTATCCACACATACAAGGAAGGGTGACTTAAAGCTGAAGGTTTAGGTTTTGTCCATCTGCGTGTCAACAAAGAGATGAGCCCATTTTAGCTTATTTCAAAGCTGGCTCTTCAGGCTTATTGGCAGTTTCTTTGACGTCGGGAGTATTTACTTTAGGTGGGTGTAGAGTTAGCATATGTGTAAACCAGTCTTAAATAAATATTATTAAGCTTAGACACGTTGTTCAAACGTATATACTTGTGCTTTTTGTCATAAAATAAACTTTTTGCCACCTATAAAATATACACAGTGTAAATTATTCACAAAACAATACGTTTATGCGAAAGTATTCATGCTTAACCGTGTTAAATGTTAAACCCTTTGTAAATGTCGCTCTAATTGTACTTAATGCTCGTTTGTGAAAATGTCAACATGAGGGGGGGCAAGCTGTCAAGCGTGCGACCGACCGCATAGCATGCGCGTACGCAGCTCTTAGCCACACCTGTAAGATAAGAAAAGAAAGACTAAGTTAAGGTTAGACGCAGGATTGCATTCCGCTATATGTATACATATATACTGTAGAAACATAAATCGCGTGGAAGCTTATAAACTTGTATTTATAGCCACAAAAGAAATCTAGAGTCTAGTCTTTTTCCAGTCGTTATTGTAATTTACGTGTAATGTTGTAAAACTTGCAGATAAACTCTAGCAGTTGTTGAGAATTTCTGTACGTTGTCTTATATGTATTGTTTGTAAAGACATTTAATAATAAGTACACAAATTATAAACTTCGTCGTAAAAGTTTCGAATTTACATTAGGCGCCGCTAATATGACCATGAGTTATCTCGTTTAATAATTCAAAATTGTAACACCAGAGTCCGTGGAATAAATAAGAAAAGCAGTTAAAATTTCGACGTGTTAATACTAATAGGTTACAGGCAGTAACAAATATGACTTGGTCTTGTTCTTAACGGACATTACCGAACTGGTTTACATTTACATCTCCCTCAATTTCGGGCCAAGCTGACGTCATCCCACAAGATTGTAATCAAACTCAATCACATGAAATTCGACAACTCTTAGTGTTCGTAACGTCCTAAAAAGAACTTACGTGAGGTTTCTTCTTGTTTAATGTAGATTTGATGCAACGGGCTTGACGGCCCTTCCATGACGCACTGGCATTCCCGGAACGCTCCAGTGCCGCATTTTTGTCTTCATCATGTTATTAATATAATAAATAATTACTGTACCAACTTTAGGCGATAAGTGATTTTACATACAATGATAAGAAACGAAAATAAATGAATTATTATGTTATTATTAATGCGTCGACTCGGAACTTATGTCTGAATATATAAATAGGATTAAATAACTAAAAGTCATTGCCGCAGCCAAGGGTATCGCATGAATGCATGCAATCACAAAATGTCAACTGCTTTTAATTAACTGTGCTCACAGGCATCTAGTGAGAAAATTCATTGACGTCGATAGCTATACAACTGCAGTGGTGTGCAAATAATTCGCTGGTTTACTGGTAGATATTAGATTGTTGGAGATAAGAATAAGAAAAGTTAGTAACTTGTTTATAGGTATAAATATTTAGCATTTCAATCATGCCGCGTTTTCTGTATATGAAATCGTAGGCGCAAATGTGATAGACCAATTTCGGCGCTGTGTGGGGTCATTTTTGACTTCCGAGCGTTCGACACCCGCTAGCCGCGCGCTATCACTGCCGGCTAAAATAAACGCTCGCGTATTTGATTAGCCGGCGGGCGCAGCATCGAAACTAAAAAATCAACCCGCTGGTCTTTTTCTTTAAAAACGATTTTCTTGAGCTACTTTTGAGCCTTACTTCGAACGTTGCAGAAATATTTGTAAGCTGTGTATTAAATTTAAATAGAAAGTATTTTTAACCCCTGACAAAGTTTGAAGCTTCTGTCTGCCTCTCTGTGGCCTGGTAGCTAAGCATCGGATGATATGTTTGTATTTTATTTTTCATAGCTGAATTAAGCGAGATGGTTGCTTGCCACTTAGATGGCAAATGTTTAGCGGTCTAGTAAGATAACTTAATATATGTTGTGAGTTACTTTATTCGAAGCTTATTTGGTATTGCTTTTAAAAGACTGAATAACTAATGTTTCTTTCACAAATTTATGTAGAACTGTATCGCCATTGAGCGTTAGCCGTGTCGCCCTGAATAGTTTGTGCCTTGGCTTTAGTCACGTAGATCGGTGTGACAATCTGAATAGTGCATTAAATTAATTGATTTCTTTTCACAAGACGTTCAATGGCCATACGCTTTAGCGGAGGAAGTGACCTTTATTCCCCTTTGTTCAGGGCTTATACAAACTCGTTTATGAATGCTAAACATCTAGGGAACTGTTAAACAGCTTCAAGCTTGACATATGTACACACATATAAACGACTTGACAATCTCTTTTATAAATGTTCATTACCTTACATTATTTTAACACTTTGGTAATCAATAATTAGATATTTAAGATTAAGCTACTACTGTATACAATTGTTATTACTTATTAGTTAATTTTGATCGTGGTTTCCTGAGTAAATCAATGAATATGTCGTAGAATTAGGGCCGAACTACCCAAGTTCGGCGCTAGTTCTATGCCTGCATCGTCAGTAATTTTTAAGGTCACAATGCATACTGTGTCGGAAATAAACTCACTGAAGATTGATCGCATTTAAATCAGTTACTAAGTACATTGGATTGCCGAAACACGGAGAGTTCTGCGATTGATCGGGTCATAATCAGAATAATGTTAAAACTCAAAATAAGACTATACTTGAAGTACATTCACAGTAAAATTCAAATCAATAGATACACGTCCGTTTTGTTGTACAGTTTGATCAAAAATGACACTATCGGTGTCTACTAAAGAAATAAATCGATAAAAGTTGTAATCAAAAAGTAATACTTAATTCCCGCAACTACCACGGGGGCGCCAGTGAGACAATGCTCCAAAATACGGATTTTGGAGTTATTTCACTGGGAAACAGGCGTGACTTTATGTATGTATGTATATCATATGTACAGACATACAGATAAATCTGGTTAAAACTTTTCCACGATTAGCATGCGAGTAAAACACGCACATTTCATATGAGGCATTATATAATTGATCATGACGTACCTATCTGAAATTAAATTCCATGTACTCCTTTATTCAGGTATTTTCGTTTGCTGTTTGGTTTGCTACGTGTTGCTGTATGTGACAGAAACCATACTCAACCGCCTACTAAGTCATTATTAGCAAATTCATCAATAGAGAAAATCGAGACACATTTTCTTAACAATGCGTACGACGTCACAATTTCGTTACACAACGGATAATAGGGAACTTACTCTTTTTGTTTCACTAGGAAAATGTTACAGGCCTGTTACGCCGCTGCTGTCATCATGGATTAGAGTGAGCGTTAGGTAAATATTGTCGCTATAGTACCTAGTAGTAATTTGCTCACTGATAGTCGTTAGTGTTAGATAATGTTACATAACACCTTATTAGTTGCACGCCAAATCTTATAATAAATTAAGAATTCCTGAAGCTTGTTTTTGCTTGATTAACTTTATCTTAACGACTCGCGCCACGTGTAAGGAAGTTACTATATCGTGTAAGGATAATCTAGGATACTTTCAGTATATGTATGTATGCGTTCTAGGGTATGTGTTGGTAGAAGCTTTAGTAGGTATAGCTCAAAACCAGCACTAAGTTCATGAACTTATGAAACAACTCATTTACAGCTAATTTTTTGCCCGAGTCATTTTCAGCCGTGACCGAGTTGAATTCATTTATTCAGCAGCCATTGAGATCACATTATTGAGCAAATAAGATCTTCAACTGAATTTTTGCTCAGACAGAGCACTTAACTAATTGTAATCTGGAACACGAGCAAATAAGTTCTCAAATAAAACTCGGAGATGCGCGATGAATTTAAATGAGTCTTGGCAGTTTTATAGTTAAGCCCAATGGACGTTTAGACGCAGTTAAGTGACATTTTTTAATTGCGGCCGTGTCCTCTTGTTGCATACGAAGTGAAATTAACAATACAAGTAGGTTGTAGTTTGTATAGTGTAACACTCTTCTCAATTTGCAGTTTAATTGGCTTTGTCCGCAAGCAATTTTTAATAATAGGCTATGTTACTAAGGGATAGCGTAGCTTTATATTAGAGCTTTTCGGAATCGGTTTTTACGAAATTAGATATCCTAGCCCTAAAGTTATATATATATATATTTGAAACTAGCTGACCCGACAGACGTTGCGATTTTTCTGTCCAAATCGTTTGAATCATGAGTTGGGGTTTTGAATTCATAAAAATATCTCACAGAATATTCAATTTTCCCAAATTGCAAAAATCCCAGAAACTTAGATTTTTCTTTTTAATTAATGTTTTTTGGATAGGGATGTGTGGAAATGACTCCGACTTGCATTGGCGCTCCCTGGCTCCAAATAGTGACCTGCTGTTCATTCCTGCTGTGTAATAGTCATAACATTTATAGTTATTATGTTCATTACATACAAATCCGCTCGGCCGTTTACGCTTGGCTGCCAAACAAACATCCAAATGTCCAAACCATTCAAGTATTCGAACATCTTTTACATACAATCATGTATAATTCTTAGTTGACTGAACTACTACTTGAATGCTCGAAAACTAACATGTCAACTGGATCTGCGACCAATTTCACATTCTACGTTTTGACACCTTACGTGGTAAAGTCACCTTTTTTGCTGTAAGCACGCGATTTGTATTCGAGGCGTGGGGCGCGCCGGGCGCCCGCGCTGTGAGTTATGTATCAGCTAACAAGTGATCTTCCTCCTACGCCATTGTCCATCAAAAAGTCTGAATTTTTCCCAGTCAAAGCTATGAAGATGACGCCCACGCAGCATGCTTGACGGGAAGTTGTAGATTGTCCTCAGACGTACCTACCTATGTAAAGAGTTGAATGGATGAAACATATTAGTTGCATAGTCATGCAAGTGCGTTGAACTGTGCAAATTATCCTTTATTTTTAGCGTACTTGTACTGTTAAGTTGCAATCGAGCCTAATCCTAATATCTTAATTCAGATTAGGCTTACAGAAAGCACTTATGAGTGGTGCAAACAAGCGAGATAAAATGCGAGATTACCCCCGTTAAAATAAGCATGAGGGAGGGTCGAACGTATAAGGGAGGGAACATTGTAGTATGATATTAAATCTATAGAGAATATTAGAAAATCAAGAGCTATACATATCTATACATATACATAGAAATCTAGTTGTAAGTGAAAGTGATAATATACCATATTTATGTAAATCCTGCCTATAGTTAAAGTTTTAATGGGTGGAAAACGTTACCGTCGTTTGTACGAAGATCGCTTCTTGTGGGTCGGGTACACAATCCTCTTAAGTCGTATCTGTGCTATACACCTGTGATTGTTTTGGTTTGATTCCTTCGCACATAAGTTTATTTTGATATACGCGCGTTACACAATATTCGCACGGTAAATACAGAGTGGGAATGCACGAATGTCAACTTCATTATACATGTGTACACTTATAGTAGTTACTGTGTTGTAATATAATTAGAGCTTTTGTATGTGCTCTGTATGGCTGGTTATATCGTGTATGTAATTGCAGTTGCATAGCCAGTGGGGCGACGCCCTTCCAGTCGATGGACAACTGACCTTTAAATTCCCTTGCATAGAGAACCGTGACATAGCCGTGTATTACATAGTTTTTAAAGGCGACTAGAACTCGTAAACATCAGATCTACTGCAGTAAACCAAATAGTTTCATGATACCTAAATCTGGGCGTATGCTTTACAAGTACCGATCTCGAAATATAAAATAATTGAAGTCACGCAATAGAATTATAATTCTTCTAATAATTTTTCTTTTTGGGGATCGCAACCCTAAAAATTAGAAGTCAAATCTAAAACTCGTACACCCGTACGATACTGGTGTACATTATCATTAAATGTAGACATTATCAAATAACATTTCAACCTAGGACTGTGTTATTTTGGAAATTCGAAGCCCAAATGTTTTTTACGTTTTTTTACATACAAATGTTATGTATAATACTCGCATGTAAACTGCATGTAAGCAACAGTGCAAGCACCCAAACAAAACGTTTTAGTTGTCTGTCTATATTGCACATTTACATTTGTGAATTTTCATTGCGCCTGCTTATCCTATTTTATAGCTCGCTTAGTAAAATATATGCGTCCGTATACTAAGTGAGTAGCTAATTTGATAATTTTATTTTGCTAATGATTGTTTTTTTAGTATCAGTATTTATAAAGGCCGACGAGACACATCTAAGATAAGATAAACTTGACAATTAAGTTGAATATTCTCAAGGCAACACTCAAGGGTGAATTGTCAATGTTAAATTAAGTTTATCGGTATCTTAAATCTTAATTTTTCATTGTTAAACTTGATAACATTTAAAAGCTGGAAAGAAATATAACTTGCGAATGTATTTAAGTACCCAAGTCTTAAGTGTAAACGTTGTTGTTTTTTATTTTATGACAGCTTTAATTTTCTACGTAAAAAATATAATATTAAATATTTAGCATTTCCCCTTGTTCAACGTTATTTGGATTCCACCCACTCCTTATTTTCTTTTGTTATCAGAGCGTTTTGCTGTAAACAAGCTTGTTTTGGAATCTCCGGGCTTTTGTTTTGAAAGAGTTCATGAACCAGAAATAATGATGAAACGTTTTCACTGCCTTAAACGTGACCGTAAATCATAACAAGTGATTCTGGTTCATGTTCACTATAACATTTAAATTTCTCGTGTGTTCAACGGCACTAGCCGATAGGTAGAACAACCACCACCAGAATGTTTCAGTATTTGCCTATGTAACCGTAAATTGATTCCAAACAAATTGTCATAGTATAGAGCGAGGAAAAAAGTACTTTCGTATAGTTGTCGATGATATTCTGACACGCACGCGAAGTCCACATGTATACCTAGTAATAAAGAAATATTAATTATAAAGTTATTATTACTATTAACTTTATTTACTTTTACTTTGTCACTTGTAAAACCGCGGAATAAATAATTATTACACGTATCTATGCAATACTTGACTATAACTATCCACGCTACGTTTTTTAAATTTTTACATAGTTAGTATATAAAGGCAGGCATAATACGCATGTATAAATTATTACCGATATGACGATATGATATGAATTTTAATCGTTATCCACGCACTCGTATAAACTTTTATTCCTACTTTGGCTTTGGTTTTGTAATATATGATTGCTTATTTCAATGTTCCATCTTAATTGTTTGTAAAATATTTTGTCTGTGTTAAGTGCATCAAGCAATGTCCGTTAGCCGCGCTTTGAATCTCATCGCTGCGCTGGTTGCGTGTTTATAAATAAATCAGCATCGCAACATTGACAACATGTTGGCGGTTCGCGACGTTCGTTTGTTTATTCGTAATAGTTAAGTTCATTGTCGTGTTACAGGCTGGTCCCGTGGAACCGGTGCATCCTACGCGAAGCTTTGTCGGGTCACACAAACAAAGGTTTCAGTCTGACATTATTACAGTTTAAGCAAAATCTCTTCAGAGTATTATGGCCCGGTATATCGTTCGATAATTCATTCACTAATAGTGCAAACTGTATATACCTATGCACCTACAAGTGCCGAAATTTTCATTTAGTTTATAGAAAATAATTAAGAAGTATATCTTACATATATTATTGGGCTTATACTGAGGTGACCCGTTAGAGTTGATTTATAAAAATGCCCTGAATGCATGTCTGATCACATGCGATGTAAATCGCGATTAGGAATGTAGGTCCATGGTACTTTTCGGCACGCAGCGCTGCGTGAGCGCCGATGATGCCGCCGGTAGTTGACGGCTATACCTGGACCACAACATTTAGGGATTCTTAGATTCTTCTTAATAAATTGGTGCATATTTATATACATTAAAGCTCTTTAAAATATACTTCAAATCGTATTTCACATTAACTATAGGTATTAAAATAAATATTTCACAAGAATACCCTGTTTATGTACAATTTTTTTTCTTATTTAATTAACTGTAATCATCAACGCCCTTTCATATATTGGCCTATAAATACTTGTGTATGTGGAAGACCTGTCGATTAACTAACAATTAAAAAAAGGTGATAAAAAATACCAATATTTTTTCCAAAAAATTTTTACGATAAAGAAGAAATTCAATTTACAATTAACCTGCGTTTATCTCTAAAGTGTGTTGTGTGTATATCTCAAAAGTTTAAGTCTAACTTAAGTAAGAGTAAATTAAATTGCATGTTATTTGTGGCTGTTCATTGAAGTTTGCCGCAAGCACTCGTATCGATGCGATATAAAAAAAAGCTAGTCGGCACTTGTTGCCGTGGGTGGCGGACTGGTAAGCTATCTATAGCCCGCTGGTGCCCTAGAGTAGCACAGCTAGCTTTTGTCGCGTTTATGTATAAAGCATCCGTGCCCTATCCCATTCGCACTCGCTAACTTATCAGAAGGGGCGATAAAAGCCAGCGTGCTAGGACCGTTCCGTTGCACCGCGAGCCATAGAAAGACGCTAAGTCAATGTTATGTTTCGTTAATCTCAATGTTAATAGATACTGCAATCGGGTTTACGAATCGAAATTGTCTTTTTGCACATAATTAACCAGCGTGTGCAAGTGTGAAAGTAATATATCATGGCAGTTGCACAAATAAGAGAGTAAACAAATACATACATTGTAACCTGTTTTGAATGATGGGTCAGCCCAAGTAAGCCCGCATTAGTACTTTCACGATACTTGGCACTTTGTAATTTGACTGATAAAATATGGTTATCTGTCAATGGGATCTTTGTATGTCTATCTATACGCTAATAGTTAATACTAACTAAGCTCATGCTTTTAACTTTGATTTAAATGGACTCTACCGTTTTAACCGACTTCATCCTAAGAAAATTACAATTACCTACTTATGTTATCATAAGGAGAAAGTTGTCGATTACTAATATTTGTAATTAGTAAATGACACCTTATTAAAAAACAAAATCATCGAGATTACGGCAGACCATTTTGGGTGCTCTGCTTTACAATTTTCGACCAAGTAGTTTTATAGTACATTGTGTATTAAGGGCGGTAAATAAGGAATTACACATGAGAGGCTATTAGAAGCCCGAAGCCTGAGGCTGAGGGCTTTAATGACTCGATGTTTGTAATTCCTGTACCGCCCGTGAAACATACAATGTTTTTCATCACATTTGCGAGGAAACTTATAATATTATAATTTCAAAACCAAAATTTATCAGGTAGTCTATGAATATCGCTTCACAAAGTTTCACAACACTAGTAAATACAACAACATAATTGCAGAATTTGTGACTGGCCGGTTTTTTTTTCTAAAAGGGGATGGCGGGCGAATTCTACAGATAATCTGTTAAATAAACTGTTTCGTGCAGTAACTTAAAAGGCCAAGAGACGCGTCAAACAGCCACAGTTTTATAAAATAAATAATTCCAAAATACTAAATAAACTACGGCTTCATAAGATAGAACGAATATAGTAAAATGTAATTAAATTAATTGCACGCGTTTAATATTATTCCATTCCTTAAACAAACTTTTAATCGAATACTTACAATATTTAGTTTTAGTAAAACTTCCTTGCTTAATTTAACATACGTCTGTATGAGAGTGTGGTTAACAAAATTAAAAAAAAAGCCATTAAAACCTCGGGCTGTAATGGTAATAAAAAAGCCCGTGGTGTTAATACAGGACTGTTACCGAGCAGATGTGATGAAAAATATGTATATAGGTAGATAGAAGCCGGCTGTATGCCAGCAAAAAATCCTTAAATCCTTATAGATTTTTGCAAGTGTAATAGAATAGAATAAGTTTATTTCAGGCTGCATAGGCCCATAGATAAATACCTTAAAGACTAACATGCATATTTAATGAATATCATTTCGTTTTATATGGTGGGTGTACGGGAATTATAAACATCGTAGTCTTTAAATGCCGCAGCCTTCTTGTATGTGATTCCTCACCGCCCTTAATTCTCATTCCGTAATATATTATTGTAATGATCCATCTCTCTTTGTTGTAGAACAATAAGAAGATATATGTGATTTCTAATTTTTTGTAATTCATTTCTAGAAGGTCGCTGCTCGGAATCCAAATTGCTAACTTAATAGAGTGATCGCCAACTTAGTAAGGGATCCGAAACTTGCGCATTGTAGCCAAATAAATACTTCGAACTTTGAATTGATCTAAAGTTAATGTAGTTGATGCGGCTTTGTTCAAACGCCCTTTTACAAACACGCTTCAAGTTGAATTGTTCTCGTGTTGAGTCACTGTTTAACACGTTCGGCTCAGTGTTTAACAGATAAACGTTCATTGGCTGGGCAATTGTTCCACTTTACTGTCGTTCTTCGTCATCTGAATGCTGGCAGTGCTTAGAGTCATCATAGGCTAAAAGTTGTACAAATGTATTGTAATGACTAGTTGTTCTAGGGCTAGGTAAGAGAAATAAAGCCAAGTTGAATTTTGCTTCATGCAGACAGTTGTCAAATCTATCAACCTACAAATTTCCCGTGGATGTATTTGTTGCCTTACTAAATGATTTTTAAGAATGTTTAAAGTTTCAGCATAAGGTATATAGATAAACTTTATAGAATGATCTAAGTTTCTTCAATAAATCTAAACTCTTTTTTAACAATAATAGAGCTTAAATTTAAAACTTTCCTGAATAATGTAATCACATTTTCTAGTTGTCATATGTGTACTATAGTTGGAGCCGTGTATGTGACAACTAGATGAATAAGGTGTCCTGAAAAACCATAAAGAATTGGTGCTTGTGGATGCATAGAACCCCGTTACGAAAACTTTTATAAAACGTGTCCTTACAACTTGGCCAAATCCAAAACCTTGAAAGCCTTGAAAACTAAAAAATCATTATGATACTATTTTTCTTTTTGTTGCATCAAATTTGGGGTTGAGGGTGTTATTCTTGTGCACCTAGTATGCCATAATTCATTAACCTTAAGTAACCATTAACCAAATACCTACATTACACATTGTATCTCTTATTGTATATTTTCACTACTTACATATTGCTCGCATGAAATTTAATATTTAGTCAAATACATATGTTACCATGATATAAGGCCATTTTTGGCCTAGAAATACTTCAATGTTTTTATCTTTATTGGTTTTATACATTCTCGATACAACAGGTTCTTTTTACTTTAGAGTCATTTTTGTAATACTTTAGTAAAAGGGTACTTAACTGAAGCTTTCGCAAACCTCCTTGTACAACTTTGTACTTCCGCGCTTTGGAAAATACTAGACTATACATACATACATTATCCAATCGTCGAAAGTTAATGAAAAACTTTGTGCTCGCTGTTGTTGTTGTTGTTGTTGTTGTTCTTAGTAGTCTTTTTGCTGAGAGTTGAAATTTGCAATGGCCGCTGAAAACCAGGAAGTCGGACGAGTAAAATATTTATGGTCCTATCTGGCTTTTTATTTGTTCGTCTAAAAGAAATGATTAAATTGTTGCATTCGGCTCTACTACGGCCAATATTTTTATATGATTGCACAAAGGTTGTTTTGAATTTGTTCGTTATAGTAAAGTTATATAACTTTTAGATTATGTCTAAGGAAGTTATTTAAATGATAAGTTTTGTTTATGTAAACATTTGTTAGGGTTTATGTCGTAACGTTGTTTACATTGAAACACATCAGAATGTGTGCCCGTGTGACATCAATGCATAATTTAATATAAATGCGACGAGAGATCCAAAAGGCACGATATGCCTGAACTTATGTACTTGCATTGCATTGGTATCTTGTAGCTTGCAAATCGTGGCTATCACATGTATGCTTTTGATAATTACGTCCACATCCATTCACGCACGTCTTATCTCAAGTCTATATCGAGGTACAATAAATGTTAATCCAAAATAGGCTTAACTCAACACACATCTCCCGTTAAACAGTGGTCAAAGCTGTATCAAGTTTTGATCTAAAGACCTTCACAATCTAATTAAATTAATAACACGATACGACAAGTAATTAAATACCTTTCGCTTGGTACATGCTGTGATACAGCGCATTACGCTTGCGAGATATTTGATAAAAGTAGTTTCTGGTCCCATTCATTTCATTAGATACACGTGTTATTATGCAACAGTGTATCGAATAGTGTAAATAGCTCCTTTATGAATGAAGCAAACACTTATGATTGCACTGGATGTGTACTAAGTATTACTGTTAAAAAAGGTAGTTCGTGTAGGGAATAGAACAATTTCGTGATTTGCTTTGGTGGGTGTTCCATAATGCCCCCAGATCAAGAGATCCAGTCGAGAGACACATATGGTTCCTCCCTTTGTCTCTACCGTACAGCTCGGTCTTCTCCAAAGTAAACTGGACGGTGAATATTGGGTTCCTGAAGAGCAAACAATATTTATAGGTATAAAATTTTTAGCTTTATCTATTTTTTCAGACGCTGCTCCAAGCGCAGGCAGCGGCGCCGTTGTGGGAGTGCCGCCCTCCTGGGAGCCGTTCTACTGCGTGCTGCAGCAGGACCGACGCACCCTCACCGCCTACACTAGCGAAGAGCTTGCTGTAAGTATCCTAAGTACCTATCTAGTATGGTATAGTACATACACTCTGGCGATCGTCATACGGGGTATCCTAGTACGGACACCCGGCTCTCACAAGGTATACATTTTCTAAACCATTTTTAAAGCTTACATCCTAATTAAGATAAGTATTGTGAGACTGATTTTTTATAGTATGCACCTAAATGTTTCACGTCAAAAGTACTGAACCCGTTTTGATTAACTTACGGACGAGAATCAACTTCCTTCTTACAACTGAGAATCACGGTCGTACACAGGATAGAATGAGCCTTTGGAATTCTGTGTTGATTTCGATAAAATCAAAACAAAGTCCTAGCGATGCGAATACGCAACGAGTTGCTAGTAACTTGAGTTTCCTTTTATTAAAGAGCTGTAACTGAAGTTTTTTTTGCTAAAATAAGCTATGAGGGTCAACAAATGTTTTAAAAATTTGGTAGGTTTATAATTTTAGATCTTCGTTTCGCAGAATTCAGAGGCATTAGAGCTTAGAGAGGCTGTAATGTTATTTTATGCTACAGCATTAAGTGTTTCTCTTAATGCTATAGAATTATCCCTTAAAATATTTGAAACATTGTATTTTTTTAGCAGTTTAAGTGGCTACTTTTGTTTGTTAGAAAGTTGTGTAATATCGTACTGAATTCCTTTTGTTTCGTCCGTGTCATTCATATTCGGTTCGGGTCAATAGGTAAATGGTTTCGCGAAGTTTTTACGGTCTTGCAAACCGGACGTCGTTTGCTAAATCCAATATCCAGTGGAGCGAGGAACCACTTCATTCCAGCGAATGTTGTGTGTATTATTTTTCAAGTTATATAAGAAGGAATTTTAGTATACCAATTGTTTAATAAAATGTTTTTAAATTTTTGGTAGCTTTTTCCCTATGGCGGGATGATGTCGTTATACTCATTTGTTTAACCTAAAGAAAACAGGCATAATAGATTTATAGCTGGTATTACTGGGCGGGTTTGAGCCATGCATGATCGCAATAGTTTAATTAAAACCGTGACCAAAATATTTCAGTTGTGTGCCGTGGATTCAGATCGCTTATTTTTAATAAAATTATGTAGAGTTATTCGTATATTATGTTTTAATTAGCAATGATGAGTCTTGTGGTTCTGCTTACGTAATATTATTAAGATGCTATAGGTTATATATAGGTTCTGTTATCAACTTTCTCTATCGCAATCGTTAGAACGCATAGATATTTATTTAGCTACGTGACGGAACAAAATCCCCTTTAGTACCGTATGGTAACCAAAATTTCGTCGGAAATATTCTTTAGCTGGTTACGAAATTTTGGTTAACAAACTGTACTAAAGGCAAAATCCTAATAATGGTGGCGTTCTTAATGTTAGTTAACCTTACCATGTGTTGTCCTGGCGGTTATTTTACTATTAATATAATGTGAAATGACGTTACAGTCCCATTAATTACCTCCAGTGTAGTCAGCAGTAGAAGCTATGATCACTCGAAAAGGTCAGAAAGGCCTACAGTGAGCTCTTATTTGGCAATAAAATCGTTTGCAGACGTTTATGACCTGTTCGACTCTGTATATATATGCTGCTGACTGTACTATAGAGGAGCACATCTAACGCTAAAGGAGCGCGGCGCGTCGGAATTTAGAACGAAATATTGAAATTAAAGCAACAATTAAATTGAATGCACATTTTCATGCTATTATAGATATTTTTGCACTAAGAGCGGTACGATTAATCGCTAGGTATGGCAACGGACAGAAACGCAGCTTTAATAGATTAAAACAAAGACTACAAACACGTCAGCCACCGTAAGGTCCACTTTTACCTTGGAAAATCATAAATTGTCTTAGTTTCATCATATATCACGTTCCTTTGTTATCCGATTGCCACTGGGACGACGTGTTTTGATGTCGTATAAAAATAGTCCCATTACCTAACACTTAAGAGAGCGTGTGTTTGATGAACGTTCCGCATTCCCGGATGACGGGCCCGTTCCAGACTACTCCGAAAAACTTCCGAGCACCGCCGTTAATCGCACCGGACCTCACTCCCAGTTACAGCACACTCCCTCGACGAGGGTTGCCAAACCAATTACCACTTGCAGTTTCATAATTGACCTTCACTAAACAAGCAACATAAAATCGTAATGCACATGCAGATATTCAGAGCGTGCGTATAAACGCTCGTTTACAATATTGGTTATTCGTGTTCAACTCGTCACAAGTACCGCAAAAAACAATATTGCGCCATTAAAATAGACGTGAGCACCTGAGCACATCGGTGTAATCGACCGGGATTATTGAAATTAGCCTTTTAAAAGGTTCATTACGTTACGGGCGTGTGGCAACCCTAATGGCAGAACAAGTGAAAGTACGTTTCAGTGTCGAGCCGGAGAGCGAATGCATGCGTGCGTTCTCTCCGCGTTACACGGCACTGCTTTTGATTATCGTCATTAAACATAAGGGGAAACATAATCAATGTTACGTAGACCGCTTAGAGTTGGGGCTGGCGTTGCTTCTTGGTCTTTCCGGCGTATGCTTGGAATTGGACTTGTATGTCCTTATGTTTCTGTTCAGCGCCGCGTGGCGTAGCGCTTGTAGCTTCGATTAACGTAGGCGCACGCCGCGCCGGCACTCAGCATAAATCAGAATAACCCGCCTGCATGCGAGAGGGGTTTTTCGCCAGTAAGATTGATAAGGATGAACTCCGGTCCGCGCTCCAGAGCTTAACAAGGACAATCGCTTTATAGCCTCTGTGATGCTTTTATGTTTGCTTTACGATCTCGCAACGAGAAAAAGATAACCAGGTCGGTTTTTATTTAACTTTGTTCATACTTTCTGAATTCATATCAGAGCCAGGTTAATGTTTATTGCTAACAACGTTGTGGTTTATAACTGCAATTTTCGTATCTTGCGCAGTTTAATTATGGATAAAACACTGCTGACTTTAAGAAGGCAGTTAGTTTTTTTCTCAAATTGGACTTTAAATGCTGGTTTATGGAGCCAAATGAATTAAAGTATATGTGTTGAAAATAATGGCAAATAACATTTAACGGCTTTCGTTATTAATTTTATGCATAAACAAAATATTTATTCAGTCCACTATTTTCTTTAGGGGTGGGTAGTAATTTGGTATGGAAGGAAAGGATTTAAAATATCATGAAGAAATCGAGTTTATTGGCAGATCAATCAAACACTATTTTGTCTTACGACACAGAAAGACGCGGTGCGTTACGTGATAATTATCACCTAAACATACTTTGTGCCTAAACTAAGAGAATGTTATCACATCATGTACCTATCATATTTATAAGATTACCTTTAACCGGCCAATATGGTACCAGTGTAGTTTTGTATATTTATTTTTCTGTTTCTTATTCTTTGCTGAATGAATATTTTCTTTCTTCCCTTTTTCATTGAATAGATTAGATTAGATAGAACAATAAACAAAAATACTAGTTCTATATTTATCTTTAGGAAGTAGGTACTGATGAGCTCGAAATGAGTAATTTTCGTTAGAGTGGTGTCCCCATCATCAACAGCCAACTATTATGTATTTAAGTATTTCAAATTAAACGTTTTGTATAATATAACAAAATTAAAAAGTATACCCACTATCACATTTAGTTAAGCTTTATGGTTTTTGAGCACGGTAGCAGTAAAACTTTGCGTAGACAACTATCCTAAAAAACGTTTTAATAATTTGTTTATTCATTTCAATGGCTACGAAACCGTACACTGAGCTTGGCCCGATATGATTTCGCCCGGTTTTTTAATTTGCTATTAGAGTTTACAATAATTATTTTTCTCGCTGTGTGTTTGCTGCTCGTTAATGATCATTTCGTAGAAAATCCTTGGCAGCTCGTTAATCTCTCGGGATAAGGGTTTATTAGTATTTCCGTTGACTCTACCGGTGACTAGTTACAGCTTTTAATGTGTTAAATGAAAATTGGACTCGTAGAATTGACACTTGTGAGTGCGCGGCCCAAGGCGATGAGGAATACCGGTTCAAATGAAACCGGTATTGGGTTAATTTTTGACGTAACTGAATAAAATAGAATAGATAAATATTTATTTCGTCACAATTCGTCAAATAACAAAAAAAAGAAGAAAACAATAACAACTTAAAACTTATGCGTTTTAACGCATTAACATAATAGAACCCTTGTTTTAATTGGGTATTTATTAAGTGCGAGTAATAAGGTGTAAAACTATCGTCTATCCCAACTTTCCCACTGGGCAATGTAGACATAAAAATCCTTCTCACATTTGTTGTTCTTCATCATACTTTATCTTTGCCATACGGCGGCGTTGGTAATTCACTCACTAATCAGAGTTCCGTACTTCGAAATATTAAAACCTCTGTCTTTTGTTTGACTCCTTTCTCACAAACCAGTAGACTACTGTTTTTAAAAGCCACCAAAAAACCTAATACCTATCTACGTTGGCCTATTAGGACCTTGAGATCTGCCGCGATGTTAAAAATAAAATAAAATATACTCTATTTTGTTTTTTGACTACTTATAAAGTACTGCCCTTAGAAAAAAGTACTCAACTTAAAACTAAAAGAAATGCAATAAATACAATTTATGTGATATATGACACGTTTCTGTCATACGTGTGGCAACGACGACGTCGTGATTACGATCGTGTGTTTTTGGGATTGTATTGACTCGTAACCCTAAGGAAATCTATCGGTATTTTCTTAACCGCAACTTGGTATAGTTACGCTTTTCACCGAATTATCGGCAGGATGCCTTGAAACAATGGCAGCGGAAGTGCGAACCACGTTCCGCTTCCCACGTAGATGAACCGCGGTATTACCTGATTATTAATGTCGCCGTAACTTTTTACTACCATTGTTGGTATTAAGTCATACGTACTACGAAATTGTCACTGGTAAAGTGTTCCGTGGACGTTCTGAGAGCTCGTTGACTCTGGGAATATGTTTAATTACTCATTATAAGTAGGAAGTTGTTTCCTAAGAGAGCTTAGAAACCTATTTGTCGCTGTTCTAAAGTTTTAAATTTAGGAAAACTACAGTTTCCAGCTGCTAAATAGGTTTATGATCTATTTCTTCAAGTAATTCAGGTATTGCAAAAGTGTCACTCTTGTATAAGGAATTAGTGCGATTTTAATTATGATGGTTTATGATTATTCATGATGTCCTCGCTTACTGTATTTTATTGTGTTTCCAACATACATAGGAAAATGTATAATGATTAAAAAAGTTTGATTGCCCTCCGCAGTATTTGTGTAGGTTATAGGTACTTGTGCCGTTTGAGAAACCCACCGACTAACCCATATTCTATTTTCAGCGTTGGACAATTGGGATGTTGACTAAAAAATAATAATTAGTCCATCTTTTAGAACGCTAGAAAATAGTAGATACGTATTTTTTCTTTTGCTTCTAAAACTTAAAATAACAAAGTTACAGAGCGGCGAAAGTTCGCGCTACGTCATTATTGCTTAAAATTTTTACGAACGAGTGACGTCACGAACCCCTACTCCAGAATTTGAATGTGCTGTATCTTTGTCAATATTATTCGTATGGACAAATAAAAAAATACGTATCGAGTATTTTTCTATAATCTAACTGACGGACTAATTAGAATCTTGTTGTTTTAACCCAGGAGACATCCCTATTGGGATTGCTTACTTTTTACATTTTTTATATACATAGGTAAACTTTACTATATAAAAAAATCCGTCTAATAATTATTATAACTAGAGTTGGCAGTAAAGCTAGAAGCAGCTGATTTAGATGAGCAAAGAACTCTCATTTTGGATCTGTCGAAGTGTGCTATATCGTATAAGGTAAAAGAACCGAAGTGCAAAAAAAAACTGATGGGATAATTAACACCAATTAACCGTCCTAAACTAACCACAGCTTGTACTAGGCAACGAATAAACATACAATGTACTTATAGATAAATACATACTTAAATACATATAACATTCACGACTTAGGTAAAAGCATTCATTTTCGTCATACAAACATTTGCCCCTTGTGGGCATCGAACCTCTAGGTTTGTAGTTAGAGTCACTAACTATTGAGCTATCCCGTCAGTTCATACTAAAGCTGATTCTTATTAAAGGGGCAATATGACATGTAAAAAAAGCGCGTTGTGTAGGTTTCTCTATGAAACTTGATCCTGCCATAGTTAATTACTTTCTCAGTTGCACAATTATGGCGTTTATTATGTTCTTAGTTTTATGGGTAAAACTTATTAGTTTAGCCATCTGAAATATAAATTGTTGGTGTAACAGATTATCTTCAATTTAGTTTTAATATATAATTCTAATGGATTTATATTTGTTACACGCAACCGGACAGTCCTTCCCGGGGTTCTATTTGGATCGTAAGGTAAGATTTGTTAGTGTGTGTTTTCCGTGTCGTCTGCACTGTAATTGCTGTTTTTACAGGTTTTCCTGTACCTACTAAATGCAATTAGTGGCGCTTATGTAAATTATTGCTAAACGCGGTTGTTTGTTGAGCTTCTGAACAATTTGAACTCACGTTGCGCAACTCGTTGATTACTGACTGTTTTCACCGAAACACATTTAAAAGTTCGCAAGAATTAAGAAAGGGTTTTATAAATATCTTGCACGTGTCATGGTAAGAAAGTTCGCGCAACTGCGACTTCGGTTTCGAATAGAATTCGGAAAAAGTCAAACTGTTACGAAAAACGGACGCAAAATGCTATACCAATCCAGTGTAGGTTTCTATGCGTTTATTACAACTTATTTACAGAACACTCATTCCAGCTTACGGTTCGAAAATACTCCCATTCCTGTTTTTAAGAGGCGGACGGCAGTTCCAAATTGAAACATGATGTCATGGCGCATAAAAGACCATCTGCTTACCCGCCCGTGGCAAAATCACCATCCATATAGTCCCACAGTGGGTATAAACGTTTCCAATTTTGTTAGTTATATGATTTGTACTTTGTACCTACCTGTGCTCTAGCTCTGGTGAATGGTCAACTGATTACTATCGTAATTTATGGGTTGGGAGGAATTAGAGAAATGCGTAGACTAAAAATGTTTCCTGAAGTATGTGACTGTTATGATGCAAAAGTCAGTAAAGCCTGTTCTTTGAATAGAACCTACATACCTGTATTATTATATGTAAGTAAGATCTCTTAAGTATACATATACTCGTAAAAGGCTTTCCTAACTGATTGACAGACAACCAATACCAACGTACAGCTTCAACTCCTGTTCTGTAATTTTGAGTATCTAGCGAAATTGTCGCAACATGCAGCATGTTGTTCGGAACATGCAGCACACTGCATGTTCCGAATTTCGCTGGATACTCAACAACTACTCTCTCAGAAATACTCTCTCACAGGACAGGACACATCCTTCCTTATGGGGAAGAGGTGCACTTAGAAAGTATTTTTGGAAAGTTTTCCCTTGAGGTGGTTACTATTCTGGTGGTGGCTATTCTGCGGGTTGGTTTTGTCTTTCGAGCGCTCGACATTCACAAGCCGCGGGCCAAACAAATACGCGAGCGTATATTTTAGCCGGCACTGCGGCTTTGATTCTTGGTTTATGCGAGATTTCATCTCACATTCGTCATACGTCAACAAACACAGATTTCTAAAAAAATCGACAGTTGTTTTCGTTCGCGACGTATGTCGCATGAACCGAACAAATATCGCCCCGCCGCAGCGCTGAGCTACTGCACACGTGTGCACATTAGGCAGGGCGAGGTTCATCCTGTCCATCTTGAGACTTATTGACTCATAGTTTTGTGTCTATTCCTTAACGTGTCTCGTAAACATTAGAACAAACTATCTCCTTATATTTATAGTTAAAATAGTTTGATGATCCCATCATGAATACAAAAATAAAACAAGACTTCTTATACCTACCTGCGACTGACGTGTCCGCCGTCGCGGTAACGATAGCTGACATTGGCTTCTTGCTGCGAAATAAAACACCGTATTCCAGTAATATAAAAAAGTGAAAGCCATGCGTAACCCTTTTTAGGGTTTTGATGACAAATGGCAAAAACGGAACCCTTATGATTTTGTCTTGCCCTTTTATCCGTATTGTGGCGTAGGTACGAAATTTTGTTCTGAAGCTAATATTGAGTTGAGATTACGAGTATATAGATTGAATTTTGGATAGGTGTCTTCTGTAACCTCCGTTTAAAGTAGTAGTAAAATTATTATTAAAACATTTTAAAGCTTGGCACTCGGTATATGTAACTGGTAGATGGAAAAGGTCTAAAAAATGTTGTATCAGACGAGAAAGCTCCATAAAGTTTTGGCGTACCTAGACATAAGTTAGTTATTGGGTACGTATCTGAATACCGAAAATCAATACATCGAAAGTTTGAATAACGAAGTTCAAAATATCGAAAGTTAAAACAGCGAACGGTCAAAATATCGAAAATCATTATATCGAAGTCTGAAATGCCTATGAGTAAAATACCACACGATTGAAAAATCGAATGTTCAAAATGTCGAAAGTTATTTGGTATATGTATTAAAATGTCGTCAAATAAAATATCGACAGTTTAAATAGCGAAGTTCAAAATATCGAAAGTTAAAATAGCGAACGGTTAAAATATCCAAAATCATTATAACGAAGTCTGAAATGCCTACGAGTAAAATACCACACGATTAAAAAATCGAATGTTCAAAATGTCGATTGGTATATGTATTAAAACGTCGTCAAATATAATATCGACAGTTTAAATAGCGACTTTCAAAATATTGAAAATCTAAATGACAACCGATCCAATCCGCTGGGGTCCGCCAAACATCCCATTTTGTGTATAATTTTATCTTGTGTTTTTAAGCAAAAAAATATTATCATTTAGCGAATAAGTATAATACCTATATGTGTAATATAATTTATGTGGACAAAGCCTGTCACATTAAAATGAGCGAGCGTAGCGAGCGAAAAAGTCTGTCCATTGAAATCAGAATCTATTAGGTTAGGTTCAGAAGGCAAAGGTGGGAGCGTAGCGTAGCGAAGCTCCCACCTTAGACTTCGATGTTAGGTTTTTTTATGTTCCCACAAAATCATTACTGCTAATACACATGGCAATAGGGATGATGACTAAAATTTGTCTGTTATCAAAATTGAATTAATTATTAAGTATATCGAAATAGGTAATTATTTGTTAACTCGCATTCGAACAATAACAGTGATTGTCATTTACTTGTTACTTACCTACGTACTTTTTCTTTTATCAAAATAGAAACCAGTTCTGGCACTCGCCGGCCGCTGCCGCGGCACGCTCGCTTCGCTCGCTCGGCTCATGCGTGTTTTGGTCACAGTCAAAACTAACACGCTTCTCCTCGCTACGCTCGTCGTCGCACCTAAGTTTAAGGTTCAGATTACTCAGACTACATTTTAAAATATTCAAGATTTTGAATAGTCTGTAGTCTGAGTAATCTGAACCTTAAACTTAGGTGCGACGACGAGGGTAGCGAGGAGAAGCTTGTAAGTTAAAACTGTGACGAAAACACGCACGAGCCAAGCGAACGTAGCGAACGTAGCCGGTGAGTGCCAGAACTTTTTGATTTTATGCATTTTTATTTTTATATAGCTTCTAAAATCTTTAAACATGAAGAAGCACTTGTTCACATTTGTTTTTATTGTTTTAAGTAAATATAATTTTTTGATGGTCAGAAATTATTTAAAATTGCTGAGTAAGTACACTTTTGGTGAAATTGTTAAGGGGGATTGCCTCAATGCTTTAATCATGGAATAGAAGCTACTGTTACATCCATATTTTTTATTTCTAGTTCCCTATTGTTGAAAATAACATTTAAACAATGTGATTGCTCGAAATTCTTTTATTTTCCTTAAAAAAAAATCTATATTTCCTGTAGGACATTTACGTAGACTTGTAACAAAATAACTAACTTTGTTCGCTATTTTAACTTTATATAGAATTTCGATATTTAGATACGTTACCAACAAGTACTTTCGACATTTCAATGTTCGACCTTTCAACCGATCGCTATTTTAATTTTAGATATTTTGGACTTCGCTATTTAAAATATCGATGTATTGATCTTCGATATTTAAATACTTTGGCAACAAATCCATTCGACATTTTGAACTTCGGCCTTATAGCCGTTCGCTGTTTTAATTTTCGGTATTTTGGACTTCGCTATTTAAAATATCGATGTATTGAACTTCGATATTCAAATACTTTGACAGCAAATCCATTCGACATTTTGAACTTCGGCCTTATAGCCGTTCGCCGGTTTAATTTTCGGTATTTTGGACTTCGGTATTTTAACTTTCGAAATATTGATATTCGATATTCAGATACGTACCCTAGTTATTATGTATATGAGCGTTTGAAGTCGTAATAATGATTAAATTCTGAGATCATTCGAGGTGCTTGGTAAAACTTTATACAGACAGCCAACGAAAATTACTTTGAACAATATGTGTATACAGAAGTTGATAAGGTATACGGAATTTATTAGTTACCAACAACTTTATGTTTGCGCCGTGGTTGTAAACCGTTATTCGATGGAATCATAAGCTTGTGTGTGTCCAAAACGTACTTGACTGGTTTTTAATCGCATTAATTGACACAAACACAAAAAGACCCAATAATAGGGGTACCTTTTTTTAAGAAACATATCGTACCGGATATCCATCTCGATGTATCGACATTACGATTAAAATTCTTTATCCATTTTTCGTTATTTTTGAGCCATGTTACGTGAAATAGATGTATACCTACATACCAAAGTCAACGCGAACGCACTGCCAGCCATGAATTTTCATGATGGAAGAGCATTCGGGGTTTCCATCTCTGGATGAGTTATAGTCCCGCGGGGTACGACCGCGTCCGCAAAAACTTCAGTTTTACTTATGCAAGATAGAACAAAGCATTTTATAAATATAATAATTACTAGCGGCTCGCCTTGTCTTCCGCGGATACAATTGGGATGCCATGCACTTAAAAACCTTGCATAAGATATATCTAAATGACAGTGAATACCGTATCAAAACCCGTTGATTTAGAAGGAGTATGTAAGCGGCCGAAGAATAGGAAGGTCAGAGGCGAATAGCGACTTTGTTTTGTACTGTATATAGATTAAATAATAATAGCGTGAATCAATTTAAAAAGCGAAATTAAATTTCATGTACAAAATTCAGTAAAAGTAGTTATTTTGTTGCACATTTCGAAGGCTGATCCGTATCACTGATGAATCCGAAATCTTGTAGGGTAACGTAAACCATACCTAAAGGTACAAACCGGCTAAGTTCTGGCTGGACTCAAGCACTTGGCCACACGCGAACCCTCGGTGCCTGAGTCCAACTTCCTTTTTTATATTGCTTCGGCGTGGTCGGATAAAAATATTTAACAATGTCAAATACATTTCGAATCAATAACACAAGAAAACCAATTTTGAATTGGAACTTAAAATGCGTCTGACGTAGATGGTTCTCTCTTGCTTTACTCTATGATGACGTCCTGTGAGATGCCTGGGGGTAAGAGCTCAACTTCGATTTCGTAGCAAATGTCACAGTAATTTACTTTCCATATCTCAAATGAAATATAACTCAAAATGCAAGAAAACTTACGATACCGTGAGTAAAATAATATCGTACACTAGTCTTAGCTTTGAGTTGATGAGATGGAACTGGCCTCAATTAAATTGAGCGACTAATATTAATTGTTTTCAACTTTGCTTTCAATTGATGTTATTTGTTTAACTCGTCGCACCCGACTATGTACGCTTGGCGTATTTATAATTTAATTTAATGAAGTAGTACTTTGTATGTTATCTCCTTAATTTGAGGTGCGTGTTAAGGAGTTTAAATAAGTCCCATACTAATTTGTGTTTCCGACACTTTTAGTGTCTTTACCGAACATTAAATAAAAAATACATAACGGAACGATAACCAGTATCAAACTCTGACAAGGACAGGAGGTGTGCTAAGACCAGTATCGGGTTTTATAATAGGATATTGCAAATCAAAACCAGCAACAGAGACTACGGTGAGTAACGGTTAGAGATAAAAAAAATCAACGAAATGCTTTCGGTTCCTTTTTTTTCATATTTACAATGGTACATACGCACAATGGCACATACAGGGTGTAAACGTTAAATGATGGCGATTATTCTGTAATTATAACAGATATCAGCAAACTTTAAACTGATATCAAAAATACGTTACCCAATGAGTAAAATCACATTAATATATTTTTTTAAATAAAAGTCGCAATATTAAAAATATTAAGTTTAAACACTCCCATACAGTTAGCACGATGTTCTCTGAGGCTGTAAGTCTCAAAGAACGTCGTAAGAAATTAAAATTGCTTAAAATTCATTATATACACCAATAAACTGTAATAAAACGATTCATGAATCATTTGATAATAGTGAAATGACTAGGCCTTATAAATTAGCTCATTCAACGCACGGCGTACTAAATGAATGGGAGGGTTTGAAGTTAATATTTGGGATATTTCTGGTTTTATAAAAAAAAGTTATTAGTATAATTTTACTCATTGTATAACGTACTTTCGATATCAGTTGGAACTTTTCTGATACCTGTTGACTACACTTAACGATTACACCATGTATATTTTGAAATTGAATGCACCTATTTTGAAATTGAATACATCTTTTACCATATTTTCCATTCCACATAAACATATAGGTAACTATTTCAACGTAGGTAGCAGTCATTCTGGCGCGGTGTTCGTCGATTTGGTTTCTACTTCTCTACTTTTCTCAAGCAACCCTACTTACAAGCTGTATGCGGCTGTACCCTAATCCACGCTACATTTCACACATTTGACTATTAGAACATACTCGTACTAGTATTATGTTTGAGGCTGCAACAATATGACTATCAAAGCATGCTTCATTGCCTCCTACTACTTCATTCCTTAGGTAACAACTTTGAACTTCAACGACAAGAGTCTAATTAATAGATTCAGGCGTTACTTTGCGGAGGTCCATATCAACAAACTGGAACAAATTACCTTGCTACTCCGCGAAACCAGTGCCGGGCTCGTGCGTGTCAGTCGCCATTCGTTCAAGTAGCGGACGGTCGTACTGTTCGATCTTGATGATGCCTCGTATAGAGGCGAAACGCGCGTCGATCGTGTAGTTTTAGTGTTTAGTGGTGGTGGTGTGTAGTTGAGTCTGTGTGATATATATTGTTTCGTGTGGAAGCGGATGAGGGTGGGTTTTTGCATGAACATATATGTGTCGCACAGACGCAGCTATTTTGCACGAGCCCGGCACTGGTTTCGCGGAGTAGCAAGGTAATTTGTTCCAGTTTGTTGACAAGAGTCTAACTTATAATCTCGCGCGCTCATGCCTGTGTTATGTTTATGAAATGTAGTGGAAATAACAACTTTGACAAGTGACACGCGCTGGAGTTTGACACTAAACTCAAGAGTTTGACACTAAACTCAAGAGTTTGAAGAGGCGCTTTACTTTGTGAGAGCACGACGACTGTTCATTACGGGAACAAAACTTTGCCACGTACGATTTTTATTAAATGTTACTGTAAAAATAAAATGTCGGACGCAAACATGCTTTCATTTTCACCGAAAATTGTGGTTATAAAAGCAATTTTCAGTTAAAATTGTTGAGTTAACGTTGCACCGATATTTCGGAAATAAATTGATGCACTTACGGGCTTGTCAAATTGCATCAACCATAACTTACTTTACTAACCGTATAAAGTGGGCACGTGCGCCGAGGCCTGGCGGATTATTATTAAAAAGTGTTAACCCACTTTTCGGATTGACTGCAGTGTTTACTCCATACTGTCGGATGTGCATCAAAGTGCTCATTTTCATATCCGAGTCACCCGACCCAAATACCGAATCCTTTGATGTTAATCCAAATTCCAAATCTCATAACAAAAGCATGGTAGAATACTTTTTAGGTTATGAAATTTATGAAAACAGTTACTATAATTTCAGTTAGTTTTGAAGGAAAAGCTTAACAAAGAGGAATTAAAGTTTGCAGGTAGCAGCATTTTCTTAGGCGTTGGTTGAAATATACGAAAGCTGATCATATATTATATTATATAGACTATATAAACTATATATACTTGACTCTGAGGTAGTGCTGTCCACTGCTGTCAGTGGTCTCGCCGGATTCTAACTTGTTAGCATTTTAATTACTTTTCTATTTTATTTCTGTTTTATGGCTAAATATAGTAATCGTTTGGCCTGGCCTATCGGAGCCGTGTTCATTTTTGGGATGTATGGCATTATAGACGTTATCATTTTCATCACGTTAATGCCACTCCAATTACCTTCTAGGTCATACTCCGCGTCCAATACAAGTCCTGGCGAGGTTTTTACTTAAAATATTGTAACAGATGCTATAAATTTAGAATTATTAAAACACTATACGCTCATCGAGTGATTGGATTAGGCATTGCAATTTAGGGTGAATGACCTTAAACATTATGCTAATATGGATACGCACCGGGATTCTGTTGTTATAGGAATACTTATTTCTTTTTTTATTACATGATATCAATTTAAATTCACGGCTATGTCTTCATAACTATGAAAAATGCTGATTTATATGTGCATTAGGTATTAGGCCAAGTCGTCATCTTAATATGAAAATTGATTTTTTGAATGAATTTCCGTAAACGTTGCGTTAAGTAGGTACACAATTTACGCTGTGGATTAAATATTTATTTGTCTATTTATAACATAAACATATTAATAGCAAATATTTTCAAACGGGAGTGCGGGAATACTGGTCACATCCTTATTAAGATAACTACTAGTAATCCCGGGAAATTGCATTGCCTAATCCGACCACTGCATCGCTATAACAGATAAAGCCAAAGCATAATATTTTGCTAATAAGCTTAAGTGAGGGTTTATGAGTACGGGGGTTTGTCGTTAGGTATGTGTGTAATTTCTTAGTATACTTTGTGTGTACTGTAGTTTTAAAACCTTTACGTGACTTTAGTGTAAATAATTTTTATACTGCCCTTATTCGGTATTCCGTATCTACGTCAGGCATACTATTTATTACAAACCCACATTGAATAGAAAAAATCGTATAATACCTACATGTGCATCATTCAATTTCCCATGAATTGGGAACGATTATGGTATCTGCGAAATAACCGATTGATTGAAAATTCCTGTTCTTTTTGGTTCCTTTGTCATTTAGTCTAAATACGTGTATTCGTCGTGAGTCGTGACAACATAAAAATACATAACCGAGTCCAATCTCGTATTTTTTTATTTAAAATAGGAAGGAAAACGAGCAAGTAGGTCGTCTGTTGGTAAGTGATCATCATCGCTCATAGACACTCGCAACACCATGGAAATTGTAGATGCGTTGCCAATCCAAAGGGTTAAGATGAAAAACCCCTTAGCCATTTGAAAATTGCATAAACCTTAGCTGTTAGTTTCCGACGTACTAACTGCAAGCTCCTTTTTTTCGTACAAATGCAGGCAAGTTAAGGTTTTCAGTTACGCCTTGTATTGTTCCTACACTATGCATAGGAAATGCACAGTTCATCAGGTGTAAACATGCGTGTCATAATATTGTTAGTACTTGTTCAGCGAAGTTCATGTTAAAGTAATATAGTAATATTCTCACCTGCTCTCAGGTCATGTATCATTCATTGTCTTGTATATTTTCTCATGGTCGACTGTTCGGGACCCTTACGAAATCCCTCTCAATTGTTCCGCTTCTGAGAAAGAAGACCAAACTAAATCACGAAGTTTTTATACATATACAAAGTAGCAAGCCAGACGCATGTATTTTATTCTTTCCTTTGATCTCTTTAAGTCGACTAGTTACGAGTTCGAAACTATAATACAGCAGCCGTTTATAGAGATGCAAGGACGTAACAAAATAGCATACGAGTTAGTATTACATCCAGTTACTTGCTGTCGTTCGACATCACGCTTGAACTATTTCCATCGTTCACGTTGCAGGTATTCATATGTTATAATATCTATGTATCATACATATTTTCCCGTGCGTATAGCATATGTGTGACATCGATCTGATGCATGCTGTAACATACTTTGGTACCACGTATCGTGGGACGGTTTTTGAAAGATGTTTTTGAGACGTTGTAGTCATTGTCATTATTATTCATGATGCAATTTTTTTCTGTGCGATGAATTTACCCTTGTAGCCTGTTTAATAGTTTAGTAGTTGTTTGGTAGCTTTCAAATTGTTTTTGATGTGACGCCTTTTCAACCTGCTGACATTTGCCGAACCCGATGGCGTTAAAATTTCAATTGCTATAGGAGCAGGTTGTTGCGGATCTAGCGGATGCACAGCGCTAGAGGCAATGTCAATGGAGGCACTACACTTCACTATTTGTATTCGCTTATTCGCCATGTGTGGCCGAAAAGTGCAAACTGTGGAGAAGCTATTCGCCATATTTGCACGAATACGAAAAAATCCCGAATGGTAAATGTGTCGTACCATCGGATGTCGGTTTTTGGTTACTCATCAAAAGACTCGGCTAGGCCGAATGTTTGCTGTGATCGCTCACACTCGATGCTGTAGGACAAGCGCATTGATGTATTTTTGTATCTTTGCATGTAACTCTGTGGTTTAAATATTTGGGATATTCGTTATTCCGCTTACTATTCGTGTGATGTGTGGGTATGTTTGTAGTATTTGAGAGTACAATGCGAATACTTTGGATACAGTGAACACCGAAACGTAAACACGAACAGCGAAGTATGGTGAATGCTTATGGTAATTGAGTTTAACACTGACACGTTCGAGAAGTTTCTTGTGAGAAAAACTGACTCTCACAGTACAGGACCCTAAGTCCGTTTGAATAAATAATGGATGGTAATTACACTGAGTTTGATCCATCGCCTTTTCATTGTAGCAGTTCAATCTTCTTTATCTTATTTACATAGTATAAAACAAAGCCGCTAACTGATCGTATCTGTCCTTATCGTATCTTCGGTTAGCACTCTTTCCAATAAGGCTCTCTTCGCATTTTTTAAGAAGCTTCACCGCTCTTTATCTGATTTCCAATGTGCCGTACTAGCAACTTCACGCAATTGGTAGTCCTTTTTTCTTTAGTACCACGGTTAAAAGTACCTAAACCAATAGGGTTATATTATATAATAATGGTTTTATTTTTATGTATATGTCTATGAGGAAAACTAACCACACTACATTACGCAGCTGCTCTCATTCGCATTTAGAAAAATAAGAATGAAATAAAACAGTGCAACCTCCAGGCCTCTTGCTTTGGAGTACCATTTATATTATTGGCTGTACTCTCTCACCGAGTCAGCCAGTAGTCAGCCGTTTTCTTGAAGGCAAAAGCTTTAGACGGCCTCGACTCGATCCGGTATGAGCGATCTAGCGCGTTGCGTTCTCACGGAAACCGGCGTTCATGCGAATTACTTTTGTAATTATTATAATCTTGTTAAGTAATACTTTATCTAAATTGTCTTTGACATGTTAAACAGGCCGGAAAGAAGAAATATGTTAATGAGTAATTCTCCGTTAGAGTCTGAGCATTTGTGTTTAGCTACACATTTACTGTTTAAATTCGGCAGTAGGTACACCCCAACCATAAAAAATGTGCGAGATAGGAAACACGTCCGCCATCTTTCTGGATATTTAACGTCAATTTATCTTTATTACCTAGTTATGTACAATGTACATAGGTTTCAAAATCGATGATATAATGCGGCAATTTAAAATGTTGAAGGGATTATTAAATTATCGCCATTTACCGCTGGGGTGTTTTTTATTTGGTTTTCCGGATAATAAAAGTCTGTCTTTCCGCTGGTATTCAGTTATTCGGTCTGCAGTTTTGTTGTGGAAGTACAATAATAAACTTATTGATATAAACTAATATACCTTCGCCATTCTTATATTAGTGAGGATTAGATCAGCGATTGGCAAGCGATTATGTACTTATACGAGTATGTCTATACGTTCACTTCATCCAATACAAATGATCCAATATTAAAATGATACGTAAGTATGGTATGCTACTGCTAGTGGGTAAGGTTTTTAATCTTTTCTTTGAAGAAATACCTACCATACTACTTATTACTTACCTAACTATGGAGCGAATTGATTGCGCAGAAATTGTGTATTTTATAACAAATCAAAGATAATGGATCCGCTTCAGCCTTACAATGACATAGTATACAAACATACGTGCAGACGGTCTGACAACAGCGTCAAACACAGAGCACCCCCTTTTCAGCCGGGGGTTGGAAGTCCGAAGAGTCGTGGTCGAATAAGAGACTGCACCGGATCGGTGACGCAATCTCTTTGTTCTTGACCCGTCGTGAATGCAGGCTTCTGATTGTGAACCCTATTGCGCCGCACGTTGCGGATTGGATTATAGCGATCCATGAATGCAGAATTTATTGTTTTTAAAAATAAAGGAAAGTCTCCTTTACACAGAATGTGCTATTTCCAGTATTTAAGGTAGTTGCCATCCATGTGGCATTCAAACTTTCCAGCCTGTGTCAGCGACGATTTGTATGGAGCGTGCGTAGTGTACGCACAGTGGGCTTTTGTCCTGAAGGACGTATATCGGGGTAAAAAGTCAACTATGTATGTTTTGACGAGCTTATAATGATAAGCGAGTATGTTTTACCTATCAGACCAACGGCGTTTTATTACAACAAGACCAAAACAATCCAAATTAACACACAAAGCTTTGCATTCACCACAGACATTTATTTTATTTTTAAGTACTATACGTACCGAAAAGCGCTTATCCGTTTACCACCAAACAGGACTAAGAACCATCGCGGCAGCTAACAAACAAAAACTCCGTTCAAATCGGGTCACATACAGGAACCAGAATAACGAAACCACAGACAAACAGGGAGTGGCTTCAAACTTATGGATACAAATATTGTACGAATATGAAAATGTCAATTATATTAAATTTCATTCATTTGGAGAGAAAAAGAAACGAGTTTAGAGTTTATTCTCTTTGTAGATGCCATTTTGTGATGCTGGTAATAAAAATTTATAAAAGAGCTTGCAATCCTTACTTACGAAATAAACATTGCACATTTACACTTGTAAAATGTCGGGACGTAATTATCAGTTGAAGGGTATACAGAAAGAACGTGTCTAGCCACTTTTTTGAATATGACATTTTAATCACAAAAGTTCATTGCAAAATTAAATTCTTATTAAAAAAAAGACTTGGTGTATTTTTTCCGTATACCCTTCAGTTAGTTTAGCAAAATTGTATTTGGTAAGATACACAAAATACATGTGTTTATCTTTATAAGTTCAGCCATTTCAACGTTAACGTATTTAACACTGCCAGGAACACAGTTCTTTCATTCAATGCTCATTTAATATAAAGTCAATGCTCATTTAAAATAAAATGAGTCAAAGGGTTTAGATTTTCGTTTAAAAAATCCACCAGTATATTCAATTCCTTTGTTATCACGTACTGTTTGATTCCCCATTCGTGCGATTGTTGATCCGAGCTGCGCATGGGCCGGAAAGTATACCGGCAGCTGCTTCTAGTGTATGCGGGCCTTTATTGAGTGCGTTACTCACCACGAACCGGCGACACACGTCACGTATTTTTAATCTGTAGATAAACCCATTCGGGTGGATCATTACATCCAAATGGATTCATGAATATCTGCTTCTATGCTTTGTGCCAGCGATAAAAACTAGTGTGCTCGGGCCTCTGTTCGGCACGAGAGGTAATTTCTACAACAGAATAAGAACAGTCAGCAACCACAGTTCATTAACAATATTGTCTCTTATTTCTTATAAGATATTATGTGTTATAGTAAATGCTGTGTTCATAGAGTTTCGTTGCTGCCTGTACTGCAGTTAGCATAGCTTTTTAAAACTGTTTCTATTATTAGAAAAAACCGCCCATGTTAATGAAGATATCACGGGTTGAATAAAGGTTTCGAGCAGGTCGACTGCTCAACCCCGAACGCTTCGTCGTGTTAACGAGATATGAGTGACGTCATCAGGGGTCAAGTTTAAACGGAGCAGCGGTGTGACTATTTTTGCAGATTTTTGGCTGGGTGCGTTATACAGTATAAGCAAAAGTCCCACAACAAAATTTTTCAACACACGTGCTCAATAATCCAAACCAGTTATTTTTGCGAACTGGTGCTTTTTGATTTTAAACTTTTTAATTTTACTATGCTCCTTGGTAATTGTGAATGAATCTTAGTTTGCGTAATAATGCCGTATTTTAAGTATTCATACAAATGTATTAGTTTAGAGTGTTTTAACTATTCTACTATATACGACCTTTACCTACCTGTTCTTTCATAACCTTAAATTTGTTGAAAGCATGAGTAAAACCCTACCATTTTTAATACCAAATTTGAAGTTTGTTGGCAACAAAAAATTTCAAATATATTATGTTCAGTATATTTTTTTGGATCTTTTTATAAAGTTCAGCTAATCTTCTTGAATAGTTTCTGTATTTTCGACCCCATGACTGAAAAATTGGTGGACATTTTTTATAGGATCTCAGAAGTGCTTCTCTCTGCACTGTTATTCTCTAATCACATCAGCTTCGGATTCAACGTCGAGGCACCGCCCTATCTCGCTCACTCGAGCTAGCGCGCTAGAGCAAAACAGGGCGCTGCCACAGCGTCGAGCTCGTCGTTGTTGCGCTTCGAAAATCACTGTACTTTTGGCTCAAATGGAGGAACCATTAATACCCTCCTCTGTCGCTGCCATTTTTAACCATACCGTTCACGCCTTTTTGGAATATTCTTTTTTTAGTGTCATAATTACATGTAAGGTAACCGTCCTAATGCTTCACACACGTTGGACATTGTTTGTACCAGCAGTTTGTGACATCATTACCTCTTTTCCGTAGTGTCTCGTCAATGCTTGGATCACTGTCAAGGACTGGAAATGTAACCTTATAAAGGGTTACCCTTAATGTATATTTTTTAATTGCGCTTCTCCATTGTATGCTTAGCGGTTCACAGAAGACACCTTTCTTTATTTTTCATCCATAATAGTCTTATTAGTCCCCAAGTTCAATGGTACGCCGAAAACAGCAACGCGGACGGACGTACATACACACTTGACGAAATTACAAGTGTTTCTTTTTTCGCCATTTGGCTACAGAACCCCTAAAATGGCACGACACTCGGGGTCATGTCAGATTGTCGCACTTTTTCCGTTCGCCAAATTGGATCTTTGTTGCCACTCTGCCGTGCTCCTCGGATGAACGATTTCCCACTTTTAGCCGCGGATAAGGTTTACCGGACATCAGTGCACCTAGCACGAATCTTCTCGACACGCGTTACCACAGTACGTCTCGTTCTAACAGCCCAGTAGGAGAGAGACGGACTGAGCTACATACGTAGCGAGTTAACGCGTATCGAGAAAATTCGTGCTAGGTGTACTGAATTTATCCTGTTACGAGCATTTAGCGATTTTTAGACGACTGGAATCGTGGCTGGACTGGAATGTCAGGAGTTTTGATTACCCTAAAATCTATTTAGAACCATTGATGCAAAAAAAGGGTGTTACAAGTTTGAAGCCTTTGTCTGTCAGTCTATCTGTGTGTGTGTGTGTGTGTGTTTATGTGGCCTCGTAGCTCCAGTACGCAAGCTTTTGTCGCTGACATAAAATGACATATAAATAGTATAGTATAGTCTGAAATAACTGTTTCTTTTCTACATTTTTATTTTATAAACGGTTTGGTGCAATAACAAAGTTTTACTAATTGTGTAGTTTTATTTTAAATGAAAATGAAATAACTGATTGCCAAAAAGCTTTATGTATTTAGCAAAAACGTACAGGTAAATTATAGGAATATAGTAGGAACTGACAGGAGGCAGAAAATCACAATTATTGGATATTCTCAAAAATGTTTCATTCTGTCGTTACAAAAATATGTTGATTTTGTTATCAATTTACTATGGTTTTGTTATGACTGTGATATGTGGGTGGTTTATTCGAGGTTTGAGCTATTGTTTATAATCTTAACTAGATTCACATTTTAATTACCCTCTCCTACTATCCCATTCTTATAACAAACTAAACGAACTAACTGACGTTAAAATTAAGGAACTTAATTAAGGATTGCCTCAAAAATGTAAGAGCACAACTCAGGCGCATGTTGCGTTTAAGCGATGCATACAAACCCACCCACGTCAACTACTCTTTTCAATCCGTGAGCCGTAAATCTGAGATGAGAGCGAAGATGGATTTCGAGTTTACGATCTATAATTGAATAGTAGATTGTTCAACGAGGGATAAACACTCTACTTTTTATTACGATAATGAAAAAAGCAAAACAAGTAATTCTCGATGTAGATTGAAAAAGGGTTTTTCATAAAAATGCCATCCATCATCTTGAATCCAAAAAGTGTCAGGGGCGCGGCGCGAGTTGCATTACATTGCGCGGCTCGAATATTCGCTCGATCACATTATACCTCGGTAGGTCGCAATGTAATGCAAATTCCACGCGGGCACTCGTACATGTAAATTGCAAATGGCCCGTAATTCAGGTTTAGCGGGGCGAAAATACATGAATTTGACACATCATGGCGCAAAAACTTTTTCACCACCTTGGACTCAAATATTATGTCAGATTCGGTTTTATAGCGGCTAAAATAATATAATAATCACATATTTAATAAATAATGAAATAAATTACATACATTTGACATAAAATATGATACACCTAAGTAATTTTTTTTCTTCAAAATTGTCTGCCATCGTGGTCTAAACATTTTTTAATGAAATGTGTGCCATTGTCATTTATTAGTATTACTTAGTTGCGTTTCATTACTTTATGCAAGCGTGCGGAAATATATCACTTCCTGGAGGCTTGTAAGATTCGCTCCACTTCTCCATGTTCGATGAAAATTAATGTTTATGTTTTGTGTACCAGGCTAACAACAACAACAATGCGGAGTACACAAGAAGTTTGCCGCGAGTACGACTCGACGGCGGCGGCCAGCCAGGCAACGCGGGCTCGAGGCTGCGCTGTTGGGCCGCGCCGCCCTCCATCACCGAAGAGGAGGCCGAGGACGAAATAGAGGAAGACGCTGTATCACTACGGGCATTGCCTATGCAAGGTAAACAAATTCCTTAGTTTATTATTATTTCATTCGTATCCAAATATTCGGGTTTAGTAAACATTCCAATTCAATGATAGTGTGTCGTAACGCCATCTAGTGGCGGATAGCGGAACGTCGATGTTAAGTGCTCGCGTTGAGAGCGTGTGCTGTGAGTTGCTAACTACTCAACGGTAGATGGCGCAACGTTAGTTGGGTAAAGTAACTCGGTTGGTAAAATAGATGGCACTGATTGCTCCTTGACTTCTATGTCTTGGAAATTTTAAAATTTTCGCAAGGTTTGCTGATTAGTTTCTCTTTTATAATGGTTGTCGTTTGAACCGCAAATGTAGTTCTATGTTTTTTTTGTTAATAACTTTGTAAAATTTTTGGCAACAGGCTGATAGGTCCAAAGCTGCAGTGGAGGTGCTAATATTATTTTACCTATTAGGTGGAGGCTGGAGGTGCTATTCGTCGTAATGACAACAACTACATAGTAGCAAATTAAAACAGACAGCTAGGCCGAATTTTGACTTTGGCCGTCCACACCTTGGTGATTCATTATCAATTTCAGTACCAATTTAATTACGTTTTCATCGCTTTAGTTTAAATAATGTTTTACTTCAACGAATTCAGATACCGCAGATTTACCGAAAATTGACGACTTTTAGTATGGCGCGCACGCATTGACGCGTATACAAACGTTTACTTGCTCACGTCGCTGTAAAAAACGCATATTGAATGACTTGGCCACCCAGTGTGGAAGGACCGAATGGCATGTCACAGGACATTTTAGAAAACAAATCAAATATGTCGAATACAGCGAACGAGTTTAGCTAATACGAATGTCAAAGGTAAAGGTAATGGTGTTAATAATATTAACACCATTGAATGTTTTTATACCTCGTCTTTTTTCTTTCTTAAATAAGATCCGAACTTCGAACTGCTGTTTAAGCCTAATGCGTATTGTACTTTCTAGGATGCAATTTTTGAATCTCACCAGGTGACTAAAGCTCACCAAAATGGCCGTTTTGATAGAGATTCGGCCATTTTGGTGAGCTTTAGTCACCTGGTGAGATTCAAAAATTGCTCCTCTGGTGACCTAAGCTCACTAAAATGGCCGAATCTCTATGAAAAACGGCCATTTTGGTGAGCTTTAGTCACCTGGTGAGATTCAAAAATTGCTCCTCTGGTGACCTAAGCTCACAAAAATAGCCGAATCTTTATGAAAAACGGCTATTTTGGTGAGCTTTAGTCACCTGGTGAGATTCAAAAAACGCTCCTCTGGTGACCTAAGCCCACAAAAATGGCCGAAAAACGGCTCTATGAAAAACGGCCACTTTTGTGAGCTTTATTCACCTGGAGTGCGATTTTTGAATTTCACCGGGTGACTAAAGCTCGCCAAAATAGCCGTTTTTCATAGAAATGCGGCCATTTTGGTGAGCTTTAGTCACCTGGTGAGATTCAAAAGTTGCACTTGAATCTCACCGGGTAACTAAAGCTCACCAAAATACCCGTTTTTACAGATATACGGCCATTTTGGTGAGCTCTAGTCACCTGGTGAGATTCAAAAATTGCACCCCTTGTCGATTCATAAATCGCACTCCCGTACTAGATTGGCCCGTGCCACTGTTACCCAATCATCCCAAATTATGTAAACTTAACTTTGTTGTGACGTAAAACTGGGTATCGATATTTTAAAGGCTGGCTATATAGATGTTGGCTGCTGATTGTTCTATATGTAGGTAGGTGCTATGCGTTGAGGATTCTGGCTGCACCGTAATGGGCGCGCACCGTGACGCCGGCACTAATCGATTTCGGCTCCGATTCCGTGTCACGCTGCATATTTGTCACTTCACTAATAACGTCACAGTCCATAGGCTTACTTTTAGGGTTCAGTACCTTGAAAAGATAACGTTTCCCGAAAATACGTGTGCTAATCAGAGATACGAGTATAGCTGCGGAGAGCTGGCTGTTGTTATCATAACGAAAATTATTTTTATTGTTCTCGTTGACTGCTTGTGAGCTTTAAGTTCACCAATCCTAATTGTTTGTGTAAACTGTACAATGAAACTTAAATAATCAAAGATAATAAATTAGAAATTCGAATATCCAAAAAAACCAATGCTGACACAATCATACGAGATGCCATCGGAGAAAAGTCTGGATATAAAGATTTCTTAAAAGTCAGCGAAAACTCTTTCATCATCAGATTTTGAGAAATTATCTTAAAGTTACTGAACTGACTAGACGCGAGTCAAACCCGTACTTGGCCTCTTTTTAACTACGGTAGGTACTTTACTTGGTGCCCTAAAAACCGTCGCGCCCTCGTCGTTTCGTTCCAAGCCTTTATTTTAATTTTATGAAGAATTTTGATTAGAAGCGATGACGATTTTTTGTCAACTGCAAGTATTTAAATTGACTGGATTTTATGCGCTGCATGGTCGTAGTATTTCATTACAAAAGGGAAACTTGTTAAAGAGATGACACGGGGCAGAAATAATATTCGTGCGCTATTATGGACAGAGTCAAATAAGTGCGACGGTAATCCAATTGGCAATTAGTCATGCTAACCACTGCTTTTAATTTGAATTCGTTTTCAGAAGTTGTCTTTAGCTTGCAGAACATTTTGACATAAACCATGATAGAACTAAGCGACGATTGTTCTTTGGTTAAGTCATGAAATCGTGCTTCGAAAGAAGAGCACAAAAATACAACTTAACCTCAGTAAAAACTGAGGTCTAGTTGTAATTTATGGGGCGGCCTTGTCCAAGCTATCACCCCTTTAAAGATTATTCACTGGCTATTCATGGCTGGATTATTTCTGTTCGTGAAAAAAAGATTATAGAATTTTATTCAAGACGATGACTAAAATATATGTACAAATTTTGGCTACAAACACTAAATTTTTCTTCAAGTTGTTCTTGTCAAGCATTGTAACGTTTTACATCCAAGTATCAACTGTATTAACGTAACTATAAACTAAACTATGTTTGTGTGAAGAATCGTGCGCACTGGCAACTCCTGGCACTGGCCTTAAGTATCATCAAAGCACACCGTGTAACAAGTACTTGAAAGCAGTAAGTATATACCCATCAGTCCGTCACACAAGAAAAACAAATGCTTGCCATTTAAATTCGACGGCCGCTTCGGCCCTCCGCCGCTGTCGCAACCGGCTAAAATGGGCACAATTAGGGCCCGGTCAGCCCTAATTGACGCTCCCGGACCGGGCAGTGGGCACGGTGGACGCGACACCGTGAAATCAATCTCCTCACTGCACACTGGGGCCAACGTACAGCTAACTTCATTATTAATTGCAGGAATTGAGGGTTGGTGTAGTTCCACGCCCAATCAGCCTTAAATACAATTAAGTCTTGTGCGGTGTCATAAATATTATGTACTTAGATTTTCGTCTAAATATGTATATATATTGATGTCTTTCACTATCCCAACTGCAACTAATCAGCTGCTGATATATATTTACAAGAACAAACAGCTTAAAAATTGTCTTCTATCTTCTCTTAAAAGTATAGAGTCAACCTTTTTTTTAAGTTCTTCGTACGTGTAGATATCTGTTGGTGGCTGTAGTTTAGTAGCAACGAAACTCTCGACAGGTTACTGACATTGACAGGTTTATTATGTTATTAATATTATTCAGCTCTCGTTTTGCATTAAGGAAGGCAGAAAATGACTGAACAAACCATCTCTCCTAATTGCTTGTCACCTATTGGTTACATGTACGATACTCTAAGTTCAAATTGTTAAACTTGCGTTTTATATGTTATGTTACAGAATAAAACATATTTGCGAGTCGAATCATTTATACGGTTTATTGTTGTGATTAGCTTCATTAGAACAGGAAATAGGATGTGTATAATTACAGTTAATTAACTGTTGTTGTTGTTGTCTATAAACAATTATGACAATGTCATTTAATGGAGACTAAATATTGTAATTACAATTATATTAATAACTAGTATAGATACTAAACAAATTAGTATAGGTAACTAGTATAGGTACTGAACAGCCGCCAAAATAATATTTCCTATTCCATAATTGTTCAGAAACGTTCAATTGAGTGTAACCCATTCCTTGGTAGCGAAGCGATTTTCTATGGCAAATCATTATAATATGGCATGTCAATTTAATGGCTATCAGGAGCTCCCACAGATTGTTTGCGCGTCCTGTTGTCGGCTATCTTCTATGAAGCCGATATGAAGCCCGTCAGGTATCAGTGCCACGAAGTTTGTGAGCGGAGGAAGCGCGGGGCCGATTGACGAACTCGAAATAGCTGACGGTTTCAGCTCGTCCTGCCGGAGAAATTTCTAATTTTGTAACCTGTCGGGTTGCTTTTGTTTTTGTCGTTGCCCGTATGTCATATTCCGAGAGCGCTGATAGCAAAGGGTACTTTACAGTTGGTTATCGAAAAATTGCATTATAAAATGTCAACATTGATTTGTGGTTTCAAAACACAAATGAAATTAACCTTTATTATCGTATGAGTGCTTATCGAACTCAGCAACATCACATCACATCGTTCACTCACTCAATTCATTTGTGCCTCGTGCCAAGTCTTTTGTGATAACGACGTTCGGTACTGTGCACAAACGCTAAAAAATAATCTCAATTGTTTATAAAATTTAATAATGATTTTGGCACTTTCCAAAATGTCGTCTTTCCACTACTTTTCACGTCGTTAAAAGCAGCTAGTTTTGAAATTATTTTGGGTTCGTAATGACAATGCGTACGGTTTGTCACTTGACATAAAACAATATTGACCGTGACTCATAATCATAAGGTACTAATAGGGAAGTTAAGACGCCCGTGTACGATTGGCCAACGCGCGTTCCTGTGAACGGCGTCCCGTCGGAATACTAATGGGCTCTTTAAGTAATTCAACATTACAGTGTTTTAAACGAACCAACCAGTTGTGGAATGAGCCAGTCGTATGTTTGCTGGACTCTGTTTCTTACATACAGCGGTTGTTGACTGGTAGCAGCTATTCGATTGAATTCCAAAACATCTAAATCACGGCCCCCGCTGCCAGCCCGACTAGATAGGCAGTCTTGATATTTGCACCAGGGAATTCCTCGAGGCTCATATTCTAAGAATGAAATGTAACAAATAATTTACTCAAAAGGACAGTCCAACAGGAAAATGGAATCGAACGCCTGTTAACGTTACACCTAAATATAGCCGCAAGCATTACAATTGTTAGAGCACTGCATTGCGACCTATTCGGATATCGAGTGACTCAAACAAACTTAAATCCACATCGGTTAAATGGTAAATTAACACCCTATAATCTAATGCGCAAAGTCCAAATTAGAGGTGTTATGGAAATGTCTAAAAGCATTTGTGAAAAGTCAGGTGGTAGCTTTGAACCTATAAACCGCTTGCAAACTTTAATTACGGATTGTGCGGGCAAGCGCAAGCGTATTTGAACACCGAAAATATATTGGAAAACGCAAAGTGGCAGTTCCTGCACTGCACGATGCTGTGTGCTTTTTTATCCGATGAATGTAGGTGATCGAGTCCATCTAAACTAGCAGGGAGAGAGCAATTAGTACTGCGCCCTCATTTTAATTTATTTAATGTTAGCAACAGAAAATAAATATCGTAAGAGAACTTATACTAACCCAACCTTGTCTTAAACCAAGCAAAGATTGAATAAAGGGTCCTGACTGCGAATTTACGTACTGATTTTGATAAATAGAAAAATGTATAACATCCCTGACTCTGGGACAAAAAGCATCCATATTATTCATCATATAAATGTTTGCCTCTTGCAGGAATAGAACCCTGAACTTCGAACTTCTTGAACCTGACTAAGAAGCTAGAGGTTCAAGCTACCACAAGTTAACTACTTATACCGAGTCGTCGTTATACATATTTTTTTCTAGAGACAAGAAACTCTATAACGTCTGCAGTGTTCTCATAATTTATTATAAGTCCGCCTTTTGTTCTTTGTAACGTTGCTCTTGTTTAGGAAGATTAAAAAACTTGATAAATAAATAAGTTATTTGTATCCTAGTTTCCCGCATAGACCTGCAGCGATCACTGCACTGCAGTGAGAACTACAGTGTCCAGACTAGTAGATTAGATTAAGTAGATGTCTACTTAGCACAACGTTCGAAACTGATTTCAGCCTCTGTTACTCTTCTATTATGCAGCAGTAGCAGCATATGCTGAGCGTTTTTTTCGGTTTTCTGTTGAAATATTTTCTTTGTTTCTTTTTTTCTATTGCTGTAGATTCGAGTCTTAAATATAAATAAACTAGCGACTCGACCCGGCTGCGCTCGAGTATAATTAAGATGTAATGTTGTATTTAAAAAACTTCCTTAAAAATCTCCAAATTACTCTGAAAACCGGATCATAATCCGTTGCGTAGTTTAGAAGGACTAAGCAGTCGAAGATATGAGCACAGACAGCACGGATACCGACATTGTTTTATACTATGTAATAATTATAAAGAGGAAAGATTTGTACCTATTTTTGTATGTTTGTATGTTTGTAATGAATAGGCTCAAAAAGTACTGGGCCGATTTAAAAAATTCTTTCACCAATAGAATGCTACATTCTTCCAATTTGACATAGGCTACATTTAATTTTGAAAAAAATTAGGGATCCTTGGTAAAATTTGAACAATGTAACCGAAGGTGTAGAAAAATGAGTCTTAAAATTGATTGTACCTGTGCGAAGCCGGGGCGGGTCGCTAGTACTATGTAAAAAGATAAGAAAGAGTTAATGTTTTATTTTTTTAAAGTCGCTGAAGAAGAAGATCTTAGTTTCTCTGTCTTTAATAATTATTTTTTAAAACGAAGCGTCATGGTTTATGTGCTGTTTAATTTCATTTACTTCGTTCATCACTTTTTTTGTGGAATGTTTCTCTTTAGAATAGAGATACATTGACATTTAATGTTATTAGGGTGTATACAAATTAGTCAGATGCGTTGAAGCCTTATTCTTTCTTGTCAGAATATGTCGCACTTTTTTTTAAATTGTATTTATGGACTTGGCATTGTGTTTCATTGCATAACTGTTTCGTTTCATGTACGTTTACATACCGAGTCAACTCCCTTATTCGGCAGCAGGCTCGCTTCCAGCCGGGTCATTTTACTGTTTACAACACGGCTAGCATGGTATCGTTCGTGCGTATCTTTCTTTGCACTAGTGTGGTTAGAAAGATACGCTCATGACGATAGAGCGTTTCTTGTTTGTCAGTTAGTATGTAGATGTTCGTATCAGCCTTAGTTCGAATAGCAATAGAGTGGCAGCCACATGTGCAAGCAGGTCTCTGAGTCTGCTGTTCAGAACAGACGTCTTGTCCTTTCTTTCTTCGTGCTAAATGGGAGTTAAAGCGTTCCGGTTGTTTTTCATGGGTTCCATATTCATGGGAGGCATGTTTGCTATTTCTGAAGAGCTCATTGCCCTTTATGAATTGTTTCACGTGATGTTTACTAGATGGTGGAAGAGTTCCATTATTCAATCGTTAACGCCTTCATTAGTTCAGCATGCCGGAGTACCTATAGTTGAATAGAAGCTTTCGTATCGCAAATAAATATCATTACAGCTCGAGGCCATGGAATGGAGTTACAATTATCATCATTAGACGCCATCATGAGGCCTGTCATTCTCCCATACGTCACCATGACCTCAGTCATTACAACACGACGTGCATGTTTCCCTTGAGGAATTCTTTCAGTTCCATCATGGACCCCGTCATCAGATCACGCCGGATTTTCTATGGGACCTTTTCAGAAGTATGATCTATCCAACAAAAATGAGCCATCCTGATCAGTCCATGAGGTAAAAAGTTATGCGTGAATGGTCATAAAAAAATACAAGCGTTGAATAGATGACCAGAGGTGCAATTTTTGAATCTCAGCAGGTGACTATATAAAGCTCACCAAAATGGCCGTTTTGTTGAGCTTTAGTCACCTGGTGAGATTCAAAATTGCACCTCAGCTCTATTTCGAAATCTGTTTATTTGTAAAAATAAAAATGATATACCTATTAAAATATGTTCTGTTCACCCATAACTGCTTATCATGTAGATGTAAACAAAATTGTGACCTATAATTTCATTTTTGTCACCTAAACAATTATTGCCAAAATAAAATTAATGGAGGATGTAAATAGAAGTGGCGATTTATATATTTTTGCTTAGAATGTTCTATTCAAACCATCTTGTTTATATTTATTTACACAGTATAATACAAAGTTGCTATCCGTTCCTGTCCTTATTGTCTTAAAGAATGACTATGGTTTATATCGATTTGTCACAGTTGTCAACTTGTCACTTATGCTAGCCCTGCAGTGCGTGCAATACGCAACGCGATAACGTCCTGATAGTTGGGATGCGTTGCCCGCGCGCCGGCGACAGTGGCGGCGCGTCGCGGCAGCGTAACCACTTCATGCCTATTGTCTTCGTAATTAAGTCGTTAGGGCTGGCGCTGGTACTTGCCCTTCCATTATTGTATTTAGGTTTTAATTTTAATAAGACATCCTAAATTTGCAGAAATGTATTTATCATGTGTTGTGTAACACCGAGAGAAAAGGTGAAATGCTTAGTGTATTTACGTTACAATAAAGACCCGTCTGCTCGTTTACCCCTCGACTATAAAAAAAAACTGTGACTTTGAAACATGACCTAGGATTCCCTGTTACAGGAATAAAATCCACTAATATCACAGAAATTTATTTTCGGTCATTAAAAGGAATGTAGATGTTTGTTATTTTAATCTTAATATCCTCGAGTAGTTTTTCACCGAAAGATACATAATCTTGCATAAAATCCATTATTAAAAAGTTGCATGACTAAAATCAACTTATACAACGAACCGATTGGATCGAGATAAACATAAAATAAAAATAAACTTTCACCGTATCGTGTTATTATCGTCAGCCGCGATACAGTCATTTAGATGTAAAGTCGAGCAATCGTGAACATATTTCTAGTGGTATCTCAGTGTTAATTGTTAATAAGCGGAAAATTACGCGTGTGACGCCCCTACTCTGACTGACTCAAAGGCAGCAGTTGGTAGTGGCACGCGGCGCGCGCCAGTTTGGTTTGCCGCTTCCGATCCGCCGCACCGGACTCCGATTCCATTTGAATTTCGAATATTTTTTATTTGTCATCGAATTTTTTTTTCGCACTCGTTGCTTTTGTGCCAGTAAAGTAATCGTGAATGCGTTTGTGTTGTCTATGAACCTGAATGTTACAAGTTGTGTCTATGGTGTGGTGAATCAGCTGTTAGGCTGTTAAGATATCACAGCAAAGCGTAAGGTTTCTTATCGGTGCATGTAAACAAATAGACCGAGCGTTGTTAAGGAGTAACAGTTAAAGCGTCATTTTTTGAATACTTTGTTCAGCATTTTTACTTACACGAGTTACACGATCCCCATATTATTACGGCAAAAAAGTATTTATCACTAGGTATTTTTAACTTAGCCAGACAGTTTGCTAACAGCTACATATTTAAGTGATCCATACATTTACGCCATTCAACTTTAAAAAAAACTGAAACATGTTGTGACGGTTATATTTTCCTGTTTAATTACTCATCGTGGTTGGTTCGGTCGTTAAACAATGATCATGCCGGTTAATAACAAGGAACAGACAGACGTAGGTATAGGTAACACAACGACAGTTTACACATATGACTACACAGCGCCATAAAAAAAAAGAATAAATACTAGTGGCTATAAATGTTTGCCATTTTTGCACCATGTCACATGAGATAGGGTGCAAAAGTGAGAAATTATTAGATACCTCTTCTGTAGTCACTTTAAAGTGTACTGGATGGACGTTACTTACGAACTCAAATCTGTGCATGACATAATAAAGGGTCACAGATTAGAACTTAAAAGCGTAGTCATGGAAACAGGTCAAGTGTGAGCCGGTCGCGACGGCGAACACTCGGATTACTTGTGCAGTCGACACTTGAAACTTTATGTCTGCCACGGAATAGATAATAGTACAAGCACAGAAGGTGCGCTCTTTCGATCTTAGATGAAAACCCCCCTTTCATACAGCGTAATTATTATTAGAAAACTAACCGCGCGAGAGCAGGCAACACCGAACACTATTGCTGCGCGCGAAAGTCGTTATTACTCCGTACCTATGCCACGGACTCCAAAAATTAGGGTGATCAACAAATAAAAAATCAAATACCATTGACAAGATTTATGCATTTCTTTATATTTCTCTTAGTATAGGTACGAGTATGGCAGACATGAGTGAAATGATTCAAGTTAAACTGATTCGCAAGAAAAACTAGGGCTAAGAAACTTCCGAAACTATAATTTTACCTCCGATATTATGCAATATCTCTTGGTACAATAGGTAGGTAATAATAATTCGTGTAAATTGTTATTATACATTTTAAGAAAAGACATAAATGGCTTATCGCGTATATTGGAATTGCAGTGAATCTACAGCCTTTAGTCGGCTCAAATACGGCAACGGTTCAGCGATTCTCTTGGGTTAGCCGTTCTCATTTCTATCGTCACTGATATGTCACCTTATCGTGACCGGCGTGCTTCTTTGCCACCCCTTTCCATAAAGAGTTAAGTTTGTACACGATGGGGTTACAGTTTTATTTTATTTTATCAATGCATTGCTTGTTTTCTATGAAGTTCGATCTCATACTCGCATAGAAACATAGAAAGAAGACATTCGAAAACAGGACCGATGCTTTCGAACTTGCACTAAGAAAATATACACGGAAACTAAGCAGGCGGAATGTGTTCATGTCCACAACTGTACGTTTATTGCATGTGTAGCAGATTTCTCTGTTATTATTACAATAATTATTAACATGTCGTCAACGTACGAGCTGGTTTGCCTTGATCACGTCATTATATACATAATCATTGGGATAGTAGAGACCGCTGATGTTTACTGCGACCTGTGCGTAATTAGCCGGGATAGGTTTAGTATACTGGTTGGCAATATTGGTATTTAGTATTTGATGATTGGTATTTGATAAATGGGAGAGGCCTATGTCCAGCAGTGGACGAATATAGGCTGATGATGATTTGATAAATGCTTTGATCTGAAACACCGCCTAGGACCTGTATTCGACGTTGGGCGTCATTTAGTTATGTACAGCAGATTTATGAAATTTAAATTATTTATAAGTGGATTTTTTGTAAACTATTTTCCTTGTTGTTTTCAATAAAGAGTAGGTATTTGTCTTGTCTTAGGGCGTTGTATACGGTCAACAAAACCTCATCAAATACTTTATGTTACCTATAGGTTTCTCATAAGTTACGTAACGGAAGTTTTAGTGATGATATTACATAAAAATATCGTGCGGAGCCCGATCAGCACCATCCGTGCAAACTCGTACAGAATCCACTCAATTCGCGAGTAGAACATACCCGTAATGGCTAAATACTTCCTGATGATGCAACGGACTATTTCTTTCGTTCCGTCTATTAATTCTTTCATTGGGTCCATATCATTCCTTTGTTAGCATCGGTGCCGGCAATTGGAGATGCAGTCACGCTAGGGAAACGCTGTCTGAGTCGAGTCCACTTTCTGATGCTAGCACGGTAACCACAAGTGGAGCGATTCGTTTCATGTGTCTTTTTGTATCTATCTAGTCCAGCACAAACGGGAGCGTCCCACAGTGTACTTTAGTTCAGTGACAGTAGAAAAAGGGTGCTATCTTGCGTGCTATTTGTTGTTGCGTGTCTCTTGTTTTCAATTAAATTAACTAGGTATATGTCATAGTTACATGCATTTAGTGACAAATCGAGTCCTGGTTAGCAGCCTGTCGGCTTGTCCATATCACCTGTAGCATGAGAAAAACGATATATGTTTTAAAAATTTAATCCACCGCTTAATAAGATATAATGCTACTGTACAAAGGTTGTTCAAATAGTATTTGTTTAAAATGTTGTGCAAAATTTTACCAAATTCGTCACTCGTCAGGGAATTGAAATTTATAAATATGGTTTGTTTTATAATTTTTAAGTATGCTTAATGACCATGACCACACCGAATTATTATTATTAACTCAGTTCGTATTTTCTATTATTACACCGCGAATTGTTTACCGTAACTGAATTGCAAACAGAATAAATATTTGATGTTTATATTTCAACAAACTATGATATCATTGAATAATTTATGATCTCACACTCGCTCGTGGAAATGGCAAATTGTTTGGCATTTCAACTGTTCCCAATTACCAACGCATTATAATATTACTGGTGTTATTAACATACCAGAAAGCTTTTGGAAGCATATATACTGATTTAGGAACAGTTGATGTAGATTTTGTTGTACTGGCGTCACTGCGTCAATAATAACGCATAATAAATCAATAATCGTAAAAAGATCACCGAAGTCAGCGTTGGTCATTGAAGTAGAGACTGCCTGGATGGTACAAGCCACGCGATCGCCGTATTCGCACGTGCTACTGCAAGGTCTTACATAACAGCCGGTGTTTGCATTCCGTCGGCCGACAGCCACCTACAACTTGTCAAACTACATTTATCTCGGCTCGCGACATCGACCAGAGAAACTTGCATTTCTCAGCGAAAGTTGCTTTGGGCGGATGCATACTTATGTATGTGTATAATTATGGAAATTGAACAGCAGTTTTCCTTTCGCTTATAGCCGCTTATTACTTATATAAATCAATAAACCGGCTTTATGCTATGCGTCCCCATAGAAACAGTGTGAGGAAACTCCACGGCACTGGGAGCACTTCCAGTAATAAGTTAGCGAATAATCAAAAGTTCTCTATTAATGACTTCCCCCCTGATTCATGATCATGACCTCTCACTAAAACTACTTTAGTTAAAATGTGTTGTGACTTTATTACCGACTCCATGCGTTAATCATCCTTGATCTCCACATTCCAAATACATGCTATCTAAGTATATTTTGATTAATTATCTTATTATCGACTTCTTTAGACGTGTATCTAATTGTATGCATCTATTTGTAAAGGGTGACTTGATGAATGCGACGAATTTTACCCCTAAATTGCAAGCTTCTGCAACCATCCCCTTTGTATCTCTGTAACATGTTGAGCCCTGGCGTAATTCATTAAGTATTATTCATTTATCTTCAACCCCTACGGCTGGAGGGGCGTCGGGGGTGACCTAGGCCCTCTGCAATGTGGGTGGAGTCCTACGAGGGGGAGCCCTGTTAAATCCTTTTAAGTGCAATGGATGCCATGATAAGCGACAAGCGCGTGCTTCTCAATACTGCGCCCTCTAAGGATCTCTCCGAAGACGGGTTAATGGCGAGGGGTGCTCGACAACACTCGACTGACTTCTGCAGGCCTCGAAAATTCGGTTTTCTTTTGTTATTGCACTAGCAAAGCCCTTATAAAAATTGCAATCAGAGACTTAATACTTGTTAATTTCGCTTGTTGTTTCAAAGGAACCCTCACCTGTTATAGCAGGATTCTGTTGACGTTAGAATGTTTCCTTGTCAGACGCGTGTTAAGTTATAGTACTTAGGACGTTTACTAGACAGTCAACGTGCTAAAAAGAGACCTATTTAAATAGGTATTAATTATTAATTATCGCATGGAGCTACGTCTGAATAGTGCCAAGGGCGCAGCACGGCACGAGTACGCGAGATGTGTTTTGTTTAGGCCAAGCCCACCATAATACTACAATGTGTGTTAGTTGTTTGAACAAGTGCGGTCTATTTTATACAAGCTTTTATTTAACTTTACATGTACATACATATAAAGTACTGTCAACTTAAAAGCTTGTATTCAAAATGATATTTAGCAGAAAAATTATGATTCGTCTTTATTAACCGAATTCAATAAGTGTAGGAGGAGGTTCTCACTTCGATGCGTATATTTATTGCTTTTTTTTTGGTTATTCACTCACTGATTACTTGGTGATAGCTGAAGAGATTTAGACAGTTATTTCTGTTATGGATAGAGAATACTCCCAAGTTGGCCCCAATTTAATGAGATTTTTGATTTGGTTATGGGATCCATGACAGATCGACGGAAGTCTTCATCTATTGCAAGAAACTACCGTATATCGTAATACAGCATTGTCAATTTTCTAATTTAACTTAGGTATTTTCACCATGGCAGCATCTTTTAGCTAAGAATATCTGACGATAGTGACGTCCGAGTCCACGGATGGCTACTGCCACCTCTTAATGGTTGGCTGTTAACGAATGATGAGGTTTCTTTGTCAACAGTGCTAAGCAACCAATTTTCGTTGGAGCCTGAAATGAATCAACAGATTCATTTCACCAGGCTCAGGCTCAATCACTAACAAGTGGATGAGCTTTTTTAACTGTTTAAAATTTTATTTTCAACCTACCATTCCGCTTGTTACGCTTACATGTAATGTAAATTGATTAGTTAGCATTGCGGTTATTGACTACATGTCACATAAGTATAGAGAAATGACATAACAGGAAGCAATTTTGTGAGTGATTAGTTTACCTATGTTCGGTTGATGTTGGGTCATGTCGATAGTTCAAATGGTGTTGTCTAGCCATTTCAATGTCATGTGGTAACTTTATTTATGCGTGAAAGTTGTTTACTAATTTACTAACGAGGGAGTGTATAAATATTCATTAGGCTTTAAAGATGTTATGTCCTCTTAACCACATCCTTTCAGTATTAGGCTTAAGCGAATTTGACAAATATTTATTTCTGCGGGAAGACCGATAAGGTATTGTCAGTGTTTCAGACTATAATATAATATTAAATAATATACAATAGGGTAGGTAAAACGTCAAAGATGTGTTTACACTTAATTACCTTATTCCATTGCAATAAGGTGAAAACGCGTAAACATCTCTTTGACTTCGACCGTAAATAGGTATGATCATAGACAACGTATTGAATTGTCTAACTCCGTTAGCGCAACACCATCTTTTGGTACTTTTTTCATACGTTTAAAAACCCTCTCAACCCTAATTCGATATTTGGTTATTTTTCGATTTATTTGTTGAAAAAGCACCCCACGGGCTATTTGATAGCGCCATCTAGAACTACTTTGACTGGGTTAGGCATATTGTCCGAGCACAATTTTGCATAAGGCCGCTGTCAGTCTATTCAATACATTGCTCTGATATTATGTGCCCGTACTTTTTGGTATTAGATTTGTGTTCTCGTAATTGCCATTCTATCTTGGGAAATATTCTTTTGAATTGTTATATTAGTCCCCATTATTACGCCTTCATAGGGGCCTTCATGGGAAGGGGGTGGGGGTAATGGGATGCCTATTACATGAAGAAATGTTAAAGTGTGTCACCTTCACGGGACAGCACCTGTAACGTATTCTAAATCTGTAAAGCCCGAGTACCCAGAATTCTATTTACATTTAACGATTTTACAGCGTTTACTGCAAAACGCGCGACCACGTTTAAGGAGACCGGTGAATAAACGTGATCTAATCTGTCCGTAAGGTCAGACGTCATTCCAGGCGAGGTCGTCATCTCCCTCGGTCGATTAGCGGTCACGCGGATGACTAGATCAGATTCTGCTGCACTTAAGTATTTAAGTAAGCGAAAAGAGCAATAACAGAGTCGCCATTTTCACTGCTTGTGCCTTTTACTTACCATTCAATTCAAATAAGATCTTGATGAGCTACAAAGCGGAAAGCAGTCTCTGTGGGTTACGATTAGCGTTGGGCGTAGCGCTTCACAGCATGTAGTCATCCAAGGTATGGTTCAAGTTTAGCTCCTTTGAGATGTTAGTAAAATGTCGATTACTATAATAAGAAAAAACCGAACGGATAAAGTGACAGTCGGGGAAAGGAGTTCGTACGGACGTGGTAAATAAAATAATTTATTAACAGATTTGTTTTAAATTACTCGAAAGCTTTCAATTGCAGAAGGGTTCGCCATGTGACGTGTTTCTCACGTTCAATGATCGATATAAGTATACATTAATGGGACATATGTACACAGCAGCACATGTATCGTCATGAATGCTGCCTGTATGTCATTCCACAGCGCGGACGCGCACGTGTGGGGCAAACCGAAGCGAGACGTTCAAGATCACCGCAAAAAATATGGTGATTGTGAAATTAAAATCCACTCCTAGAAATATATTCACGACAAACTAGAACAATTTATCTTGCTACTCTACACTACTTTTGCTAGTAGCACTTGGTTGGTGATATCGACCTCTGTAAAGCAACGTCTAAATCTATTAACTAACGGACCCGGCTGACGTCCTGCCCGAAAAAGCAGCGTCACATTAAATATGATATATTTTTTTATTTTGCAATTCCATATTTACTTCTAACGAATCTACGGTTGAGTTGTCATTTTTGGATATCTCACTGTTTACTATAGGACCTCAAACTTCTGTTCGGTTTTCATACCTTGTCCTAGATATTGTTGATGGGGTAATAGAGCAGTTCTTATTTTAACTTACGCAATAGCAATAATATAAATGATGCAAAAATATTTACGGTTAAAACTCGTACTTATAATTACCGTAGGATGTTTGTAGGTTGTGTTCGTGGCATAAAACAGTTTATTGCGTAAACAATGAAGTTGGCGCAAGTCCATGCGCTTGCGATTAGATCTGTGGCGTCAATGAGTTGAGCGAAACAAGGTTAGCGCGAGGGGCTCTAAGCTCAATCCGAATTAACGCAATTTGTAGCTGCAAATGTTAGTCCACGTGGCAAAGACATATATTTATATGAGTATGATTCAATAACAAATGCACTTAACATCGCTGGCGAAGTATCGAATAGTGATAGTTTGCGCAGCGCAAGAGTAATCTGCAAGATATAGTTTACAGGTTGATATTCAAAGGTTTTTTTTGTCTGATAAAACCCTACTGACATACTGGCCGAGGATCCTGGTTACTGGATATTAATGTTTCGTCTCCATCCCTCGTCTTCTAGGTAAATTGTTCTACGCATCAGCTTCTTGCATTTGATCAGTTCTTTTTATACGGGTTTATAAAGCTTGTTTTGAACGTGTTGAATAGGTCGGATCTTCTATGTAGTAGAGCATGATATCTTACCCTTCTTGTAACGTATCTTCAATATTTTCATTTTCCGAATATTATGTGTTGAACATTGTTGTCTTTCTACCGAGTCATTTATGTCTGACAATTAAGATATCTTATCTCTCGAACTAATTATGGCTTTCATAGGTCATTTTAATTTTGGTAAACTTGACCTATACGTTTTCGGATACTTTGCAAAGGCGGGTGCAGCTGGTTAGCTTCCCTTTATTTTAAAATGTATACTCACAACTAAGATATTTCATGGTTACCTTTTGCTTTTTCTGTAGTAAATTCGTTAGCGCATACAATCAAACTGGGCTTGATATTTTTTTATTCTGGTAAATTAAGGGTTAGCTCCTCTTGCTTGCTAGCTCCATACAGGCCACATCAATAATGCAAATGGCGTTAGTCGCTCAGTGAGTCAGCCGGAGCCGGCGAAGTACTGCGTGGGCGGAGTACCATGCACGCCTTCGGCTATGAGGTTTTGAAGATGAGTAATAGACTTGGGTAAACGCACCTACGTCGGTTTACTCTATTGTTCTTAGTTCCATATTATATGTCTAGTAAAGATTCACTAGACATATAATGGTAGTACGTAGATACGTATTTGCTACCACGGGATCTCAACTAATTAAAAAATATAATTTGTACTAAAGAACGGTCATAGATGGCACCGTAGGTAGCATCTCTGTAATTTATTTATTTTTCAAAGTGTGTACAATAAACACAACAAACAATATTGAGATGTTGAGTTGTAATAATATCTGTATGAGAAAATATTAAAACAGCATATTTACTTAGAGGAATCCAAAATATATGATAAAAAAAAACATAATTTACAAGAATTCGCACCACGTCCATCGTTAATAATGCCCTTTAGTGGTCAACTAGGAAACATAATAATAATAATGTTTTAAATTTGAAAAAAAAATCGATCTAATTCCTAATTTCGTACCCTTAGTGTGGAATATTTTCTTCAAATTAAAATGAGACCAACCTCAACTACAACCAATAGTTCAATTAAAAAAAGAATCTTTGAATTGGGTTCACAATTGGCGAGGTTATAGTGTAACATACACTTACAAAAAACAGTCGAGTTGAGAACCTCCTTTTTTGAAGTCGATTGAAAATAGCAAGCGCCGCGTAAACTGCCCATACAAATAGCCCGAGTTAGGTAGTCGACGTTTGTTTGTATGAAATCGTGTATTATCCGTATTACAATACAATAGTATTATGTAATCTGTGGCAGAAGAGACTGCTTCGTCCGTTATATTGTCGCCTGACCTGGGCACGATAAATGGATTGCGAATAGTCGTTAGCTCGAGACAAACATAAGCCGTGCCGTTTTTATATGACAGCCACACGATTGTTACACGCAGTTTAATGAGCTCCACAAATTATGTACTATCAGCGCGTGTCGGCCTTATATTTTTGTAAATGTATTTTTCTCACCACACGTCAAGGAGGTCGCTAATTTCCCACGCATTAAGACACCTTGTGCGTAATTAGCTTATTTACGGCTACCCGTTGCGAATAAATCCTTTTTATTGCATTCGTAATCAGATCTAAGGAGCTCTCTTCTCAATGCCCATCGGTCGTGACCGCAAGTAACATCATATGCACTTTATTTACCGTTGAATCATCTTATAAAGTTCGCTATTGTATGCAAACGACGTCTACTGTGACGGTGTTAGATGGATTTTGCTATACAAACATGGGAAGGAAACGTGTGTGGCAAGGAGTTCGCTGATCAATTTAAGAGGAGTTTTGTTGTGGTAGTTCCTCGAATTCATGTGAAAATGGGCTAAGTCACCTAGAATAGTCTTAATTTTGATGAGTCAGTGATATAATTAGTAATATTTGGATGTCAAAACTTATTTGATTAACACGGCCGGTGCTTCGGCTCTTTTTCGAACTTAATTGACACACTGCAGTGTGTAGGATCTATCTATTTCTATTTGCAAACTTACATTATTCTCATAACGAAAACAAGACCGATGTAAATTACGAAATAACAAAGCTATTGTTCTTCGGGAACTCTTTTGCTACTGCAATATTTGCCGTGATGCGCTTTGTCGCATAGTTTTTACAGCTCTGGCTTGGCCGCGGCCCAAAGTCTACTTGCAAACAAAAGTTGACTCGACTAGTCTTGTTTCAGGTTCCTTCTTTTGTTTTTATGTTGCGCTCTGCACTGATATCAGTTTCCATTACTTATACAGAAAATATTCGACTGTGACTGACCTGATAGAAAGATGAATGCTTTATTATATATAGGATTAATATAAGATGCCCTTTTCATCTATCTACACTCCTTATATTTAGATACCTTAAAAATGTACAGAACTGGCACACTATTAAATTTGTTTGAAATCAATTTACAATACTTCTTGCGGTACTGTTATCGATTGTTCACATTATGGAGGTCGTATATTACAGGATATGTTCTGTTATGTACAATATATAGGTACGCAAAATTAACTTATGACACAGAATAATAAAAATATGTAGAAGAATACTAGAATAATATATATTCTTACTAGTCTTTAAACAGTAGTAGTTAACAAACACAGCGAAGCGTCACGAAAATGTTTAGCTGTTTTGGACCATGTCGCAGTGAACTATGCATACTGCTCGATGCGAGGCAAAGGCCACAAATGAGAGCCTCATCAGTGGCTAATATGAACATTTGATCATTTGGTCGTATCATAACGCACGGTACACGGTAGGTCACTTATTGTACCTTAAGTCATGTGTTCTAAACATACTTTTCGTGGACGGACTGTTAAACAATTTTTAGAAAACGTTGACGGGCCCATGTGGTGACTGTACATAGAAAATGCACCGGCTAACGGCTATTGGCCCTGATATATTTCTCCAAGTGTCACGGACGGTTATGTGATCCAATTTGTAGCGCGCCATATACGACACGCGTGCGTGATCTTTCGTGCCGACCGCGATGGTGGTAACGAATTCAACATATCGGGTTCGATTTCATTTGTTATGTTTGCACACCTGTCTCTAAAGGTAGTTGTAGGCGTGTCTTGAGCAGGCCGACGATTGTGAACTGTGTAGAGCAATGATACCGCTCCGTGATGTAGAGTCAGCTTACGGCGCGAAAGAAACTCCGTCGTTCATAAAACTGACGACAACCATCGGGATGCATTTCGTCTATGCAACAAAAATAAGTGACGATGACCAATTATACGGCTACACATATTTATGTTGCGTGCTTATCGCGTCACTGCCGTTTCGCTCATTCAAAGCTAATAGGTACGTCCCATGCGAATTTCTTTCATTTAAATCTTAAACGATAATTATTTTATGATTACGACAATGATGATGATGAATACTTAACCAGGTTCACGAGTCCTTGTCAAATGCCTATTTGAAATTTCGACAGCAACATGTCACCTAAAATAATAAAAGACCAATAATCCGTTTTTTATACTAACTGTAAATGTACATGTGATAATGACTTGTGAAGTGATTTTGTAATTGTTAATATTGTATGACTCCTTCGGTTGGTTGGATTGTATCTGTCGGCCGTAAAACGTTATCAGCGTAATAAGCGTAGGTGTAGGTGTTGCTAGGATAATTAAATCTCATATTACAATGCTCATTACAGAAGTGTGAAAGAGGTTTTAAGATAATTTATTGTGTTCTCAACACTGCTATGTGCTAATGACCAGTTGAACAACACTTTTATTAGTTTTGGAATCTAATTATACTGCCATTGACACGTACAATGAGATTTAATGAACAAATTCAGAAGTTGTTGCGTATTGTGAGAAAGATTTAACTCCGCAACATATTCCTTAGATAATTTTTGCAATTCTCCTGATTTAATTATTATTTGCTTCTGAATTTTTATTAAATATATTCATTGTTCAAGTTTATATGTTCGGAAAATGCATTGTGTCAGTTGAAATTTGTCTGAGTTGATTTGTTTGGTAAATAAAATACAATGGCATGACAAACATATCTCGGTCTCTCGATTACGCACAGGGCAGCGCCCCTATGCTCATTGAAGATTATTGGATCTTGTTGCTCTGAACCTAGTGATTTATTATGCCAATTGTTAGTAACGACTCACTTGGCACTCGACCCAATATATACGTAATAGTGGCTTTCTACGACTACTGTGATTGACACAACTTATAACATTCTTCACGTTAAAGGTGGCGTTTAGTGTGTAAAGTGAACTAAAACTATGAAATGAGTCTACAAAGACCGAAGAGTACGAGATTCAAGATGTGGAAGTTCATTCACAGGAAACGGAAATATAGCGAAGCGCTTCCATGCGATCGCGAGTCTTACGCCGCTCTAGCGGCAATGCAAGGAGGCAGCGCCGCGACTCTACCGCCATCTCTCGATGCGTTACGAGCTTGTAAGTATTTCAGCTACTCACCGCTAGATGGCAGCACATGCATCAAAATTGTTCGGAAGTTCAACTTCAAACTTCGACGTTCGACTTCAAAAAAACGAAAGAGGAGGTTATCAATTCAACGCGTGTATTTGTGTTTTTGTATGTCAACCGATTACTCGGAGATGGCTGAACTAATTTAGACTATTATTTTATTAATCATTACAGTTTAGGATTGCAATTATTGTGTTAACAAGGTAAAAAAATATTGACCAACCAAACGGGATAACTTACTTTGTTGGTAAAAAAAAAAAACAAAAACTAATCCCATGCTCCACCTACTGAATATAAATTGTCAGCAGTGGAATAGGTACCTAATTGGAATGCAGTTAACATCAAATTTATTTGATTTTAAGGTGGCACTACTATTTTATGTAGTTGACACTACTCTGATTATGTCGAACGTCAGAGTGTAGAGTCATCTGCATCATCCACATTTCGCCAGAGTGGCAAAGTAGGTACCTATGACTCATGCTCACAGTATTGTATTTATGATACCCACCGGAACAAAAGACCGCCGCTCTCCGAATAAGGTCGGCTTTCGTGATTTTTTGTGCGTTCAACCTTCATGACCTCTGAACATGCAAAGCATGATGGCACATCATCGTTTACCGTAAAGACCATGTACTCTACTTACCAGAGCAGAGCCAAGATTATCCGCCTTAATTTAGCATGTTTCTTTCTGTTTGGCGACAAACGTTTGAATTTACTGACGTTCTGAATTTAATTCGTTGTTTCGGTCATTAAATGAAAATGCCGATATATATAAACTAAAGCAGATAAACAAAATCCTACGAGCAAAGAATTACAAAGCGATACGGTACACTTAAATGCAATAAAGTGAGTTCGTACTTAGTGCTGCACAGATTTGAGTTGATTGATAGGATTACACTTTTGTGTGTCGAATTGCAACAAATAAAGCCATAAAACGTCTTCTGCTAAAGAACGACCACACAATTTATGTGACGCCTGCGGGGCAGCAGGATGTTGGGGGCAGCCATTTACTCTCATACAGTGTCGACTACTCTCTGCGACCCGTGTTATACCACCGAATCCCCCTTAGCTCACTCCCCTTCTCTTTATAATTTATTTATTAAACCGTCGCTCTAGAAAAGGGTCTTCTCCCGGCCCAGGCTCGACATAACTGGTCTAATGCTGCCCGCATCCAAGTTACTTTCCAACTATCACCAGATTTTCCGTCCCCCTCCTTATTCTTGCTTTGTCTTCTTTTACATGCAGGCTTTGCGCAACCTTCCTAAAAATAATCAACTCAAACTATACCTCAAATTGGCAGCGTAACAATACTCCACGCATAACCCTTACTCGGAAACAATATTGTCTTTGTGCACGGCAAAAAGCGTGAAAGGACGTCGCTTGGCAATCTTATGAAGTAATCCTTCATTTGTTTAGCTTTAGAACAATGAGCTGACCATTAAAGAAACTGACACTGTATAGGCGTACGAACGCGTCGCGACGCTGCGCCGTGCCAGTGCGCAGACAATATGGCTCCCACGGCACAGTTTCCATGACTTTACGTAAACCCCACTAATTATACATAATAATGAAATGTTTCTTCAACTCTGAAAATCTACAGTGGAAAATTATGTATTTCGTTAAGTTTTCAGATTGCTCAATGAATAACGAAAATACACGACATGAGCTAGCCACACGGAACTCAAGCCTCTAACGTTTTGATAGTGTATTACGAATCCGACTTAGATATCGCTGTTTAATGTGACAATTCTTAGATTACAGAGCGCGTAAACGTTTCGTTTCAAATTTCACATGATTACATCGGCACGTCTAATTACAGGCAGCGGCTTCTCGGCTTCCTTGTACCGTACCGCAGCGTATCCGATATGCGTACTGAAGGAGACAATATTCCTACATAATCTAATTATGTATTAATTATACATGATATCGTTCATGAATATGCAAAATTACTGAACAATTTACTAGAAAATGTCACACTAACCTACTTGCTTATCTGCCTGTCCGGTGACTTCTTAGAGGATTCAACCATGCATAATAGCGTACCTAACGTGTTATTCCTAATGTTTTGTTTTATAATTCCGCTATTACGCCAAGTAAACCAAAATTGTGAGAAAATTTTGACTCGATGTTTCCATTCGCATTTAGAAAAATAACTCTTGGTATACCAAAGTCTCAATGGGAGCCCTTTGCGGGTGTCCTTAGTTGTATATAGTCTGGAGGCGAAATAACATAAATACGCACCAAAGAATCAGTTCAGTACTAACGAAGGTGTATCTTTAAAAAGTCTTTAAAAAGTATTTTGTTGCTAACAATACTGAAAATCCTCAGTTAATATTAACGTGTAGTCATTTTCTTTTCGTTATTTATTATTTATTTATCCTTTCAATAATCCGACATTAGACAAGAAAATAAATACGGACATATGGCAAGTTAAAAAACGCGATTTAACATACGAACGTGTCTCTTTTGCAGTTGATGGCGCTGCTGTAGCTGTAGTTGTGCTATACTGTACATTACATATATTTGTAGTATGTATTGTACACTAACTATGTATTGATACATCGAATAAAACAGTAGGTACGCACGTCAAATTTTACTGTTTAAAAATTAACTACTTCAATGTCTGACACAATCCTAGTCATTTCGTTACCCACTTTTTGCTGCATCGCATACACTCCAGCGGGGCAATTCTTGCGTCAGTAGAGATGAAGTCACGTTCGAGATATGTGAAAAAGAACTGTCAGATCTCGAATATGACACGATTCTCGTAAACACGAGAATTGGGGCCCAGGGCCTTTATTCGACACCGTCTGAGCTATATGATATGAGAGTGGAGCAAAAAGGAACTATTATCTCGGTTACCTATAGTACGCATTACGATGACGCGTAGAGGTGAGATATACAAGTATTTGGCTTCTGCTCGACTTTATACCCGCTTCGATAGTGGCGTCAAATAGTGACCCTGGAGGAATACCTAACAAGAGTTTTAGATGACGGCAGATACTTACTTAAAAAAAGAGCCGGGTATGGTATCGAGAACATTGACTATTAATTTATTTATAAATGTTATGCAAATAACCACAGGAAATCATAAAGGAAAAGCGGGAGGATAATGATGTCCAACCTGCATTTGTATGCAATGTACATAGAACAGTTACATTAATTATGTTTTTACGTAGAATATTTTATGTTACACCAGGTACATATTTTTCCCTGTACTTATTTCAATATATTTCTATCTAATTGTTTTAACTGAACGAATTCATAATTACTAGTTTTGTAGGTCGCTCAGCTGCTAGTATATCTATGTCTTAGAAAAATTACAAATATAATATTAATGTTATATTATCCTGTCATTTTCATAGTCCACAACGTAAGAACAACATGCCGCCACACTATGATTCTATGCTATGATTCTTAAGCTTCTTCAGCTTGTTGTATATACTGCGATTGTTCTGCATTCCTCTTAATTTGCATGAAGTCTAGGTTTTCTTTTAATCGTACATAACTGAGTTAAGATGTGAGGTTGAAATAGTTACTTGTAATTGTTTCCAGCAATTACTTTACCGAGGAGTTGAGCGACGACGTACGCGCCCCGCCATGCGGTAATTCGCGACACAAGACCCGCTTTGTCCTCAATTGAGGGCGAATTAAAACATCCCACTTCTTCGAACGGAGACTTGTCCGTCGGAACTGTTTCATCTGCATGACTATTTTAGGAACGCCTTATTTCTTTTATGTGAGTGTTCTTGCGTAGACGTTTACGTAGAGACGACTTGGAGAAGCGTAATGTTTGGTAAAAGTTCAAAGACATCAAAGAGCACTTTGCGAGCGGCGATGTGTATCGCTTCCACGACCCTTAGTTGTTCTAATGCGTTTTTGCATTAACATTCGTATTTAGTAAAACAAGAACTTACACCCCTTTATCTAAGTTTATTTATTTATTTTCTCATCTGCGGACGTCCAATTGCTTATGGAGATAAAACTATTTTCAATAGAAAGAGCCTACTGACGCCACAACAATGCACACAACCCTATTCCTTTGTAATACGGTCGAAAAGTGGTCAAGCAATTTCTTGGTCGACTATACTTTGTATCAGAAGTCGAGCAATTTGTTTCCATCCTGAGAAATACTAGGGGCGACTGGTCGATCTCCTAAAGGTGATGTAGTGTTGTTAATAGCTCCATATACGCAGACCAGGTTTGCCTAGAGAAAACTGGCTTCTACAGCTCTTGGCAGAGAGAGCGCCAAGAATTTAAAAAAACTAGTTACGCTCGGAAGCGGATCATTACTAAATTTCTATGGTTTTTATCAGCCTTGACTCTTTTGAGACTTATTTGTGTGGCCACATTCTTTTACAGAAAAAAATGCTTAGCTTCTCTTAAATCTTAATACGGATTATAGGACGAGTATTACATTTAGGGTTATAGAATAAAATACCGTGAACTTTTTCCTTTCTTACTGTGATAGAAAATGCATACAAATAGAACGGAAAAGGAAATATGCACAAACTTTCCTCAATTCAAAGTATTATGAAATACGCTTTAAAGATTTTCCCGCGCCATAGAAATTATTTTGCATTGAAAATCTCACTGCGCAGCGCATATGCGTGTTGTGAAGAATGGATAAAAGTTGAGTTTGCAAATAAAGCTCTAATAGTTGTCTATTGTGGAGCAGACCTTTGGCACGATATAATTATAGCGCTTTTCTTCGCGTCCATGAAAACAAGTGATTCTGTGCTCGTTAAGAAGTGACTCACATTGAGACTGCTCTCTTGTTCCGCGAGCGCCCCCGCCGACCGGGACTAATATTATCAAACGTTTTATACGTATTTATAGGTTGATAAACTTCCGTACAGTTTATCTTTTAATCATGCATTATTAACTTATTATTGTTTTTTGTTACAGGTAAGTTTCCAATTACTAGATAACGACTAATCTGGTGACCATGCAGGGTATAGTAGGATTCTGCCAAATGCCATCAATATGTGAGTCTTATCCTTTTATTAGGCTATTGTACATTTTTTGGCTGACAAAGCGACTGTTTGGTATATGTACAGTCAAGGAATTTAATTTCCAACCCACTTAAGGTTCAATAGCATATAGCAAACTGTCACCATAAGAGCTATAGAGCAAGACGTTAGTTTGACATATCGACCTTAATGCATTGCGAATATCAGACGACATTTCAACGAAATGGGTAGGGAATTACATTCCTTGACTGTACCTACATATGTAATAATAACTTTATACTCTGACGTTTAAAAAGTTAATTTCTGTTTGATTCAAACAAGAAGAAAACCCAGCCTAAAATTACATTTTAATTTAACGATGGTACGTCTGTTGGAGTCTTTCGGCTGATATGATGATGACTTCTGTTTGGGTCCTATACAGATATTGTAAACAAACAGGCACAGAGATAGAATGGCTTTATAACACTCCTATGGCCCTATGGCCTCTTTATAGGAAAAGAAGGGCCATTTTTTAGAACTCGTTATTTGTACCCATTAGTGATGGACCAGTTCATCACGCTCACTTATTGAGCGAGCGAATAAACGAGCAATTAAAATAACAGCAAACTGCAACGCAAAAGAAAGCGTTACCTTTTGTCACGCTCTCTAAATCACAGGGACTTAAACATATTTACGAGCATCCACTAATAACACCCTTTGATGCTTGACTTACGTTTCGACGTGAAATCTCACCTTTCACCAAGCTTTTCTGATATGTATCTCACTAATTAGTTTTAATTGTATCTAATGAAAAGTTAAATGCTAAGTATCTCCTGTTTACAAGTTTATCGACTCGCAAATTAAAGTATTGAAGAAAACAAAAAAGGATCAAATTGACTCCTTCCTTCCTTGAAGACGTGATAATTAAAACCAGTAATTACAGTCTGTTCTGTCTGATACACGCCGCACTGCCGCCGGATGTCGACATTACCGTGGATGCTGTGAATACGAGAACACCGTTACACGCTGATTCTGCATCATACTATTAATACCACCTATCTCTGGTCTTTAAAACAATACACTGTCTGAGCGAGATAGCAGGAACGAGCTCCGCGGAATGCTTCCGAATCGGGACGTGGTCGCATCCGTTCAATCCCGAATCGAAACATGTTGGACATCCTCCATCAACTTGTTTATTAGTTATTTTACCCACGCCCCCGTAATGTAGTCTTGGGAACGGAGACAGTATTATAAATACTGGACATTGCTAACGATAACAATACTTATTGAGGACCGACCATATGAAGTTAGAATAAAAAGAAATGAAGGACGGCGAACGAAACCGTTGCTAGTAAGTTTTGGTCATGTTTTTGCAATTCATGAGAAAATGAGTACTGTTTTTAATATGTATGCCTTATGAAATTAAATTTCACAATATTGAATTAACAATTCCAAATAAATAAAGTACATGTATAATCGCCATCCTTCTAACTCATACTCGTCCAGCTTGGCTTACTTTACTGGTCTTTGCAGTAATGTAGCGGATTATTATTTTGATTGCTTTGTTACCGGTTTTTGTATTTTGTGCTGCTGATGACTTAAGCCGATAGAAAATGTGTCAAGAGTGTGTGTGGGTGAAGCAAAAAAAACAACTATAAAGCTAAGAAGCTAACAAAGAAACAACTAAATTTTGCTGTCGTTTTTTCCACGTATAGGATATCAGTTTTTGACAGAATTAAACAGCCTCGGACCGGATCAAACTAACATTAATTAAAATTAACATTGGCTTAAGTTTTTAATACTTTTAGTACTCGTTCTCTCTGGCGAACCACAGATTATTTGTTTAGGTTGCATTAAATTCTAACTCTGTTTACAAGCATTTAATAATTCATGGTTACATCTCTTAAATAATTTCGATTGATGCACATGCAGTTTTTAACCGAGTTCAAAGAAAGGGGTTGTTCTCGGTTCGATGGTAAAGTATTTAAAAAAAAAACTCCTGATTACTTGATGACGGCTCTAATGATGTGGAAAATTCAATTTTATGTCAGTTTGCGATGGCATTATTACTCATTCGAGTTTATGACATTTACAAGTTTACGTTATATACTATTCAGCGAGTTTCGTTGTAGGCGCTCTACATTTTTTGCATAAGCGACTTCCATTGACCTTGTGTGTAAAAACGTAAGATCCTGCGCCACTCGCGTTATATTATTTGGCAAAAAAAGTCGTTCTCACGCCCGATACATTCCAATAAATAGCAAATAATATCAGTTCCGTGTTGAGGTGATTTGGCCTGATTTTAACTGTTCCGTGCCAAAAATATGATTCCCGCATCCAACGGCAATGCAGATGTGCCATTTCACGCATACAAATTGGGCCGGAAACGTGTTCCATCGCTCCACGATAGCATGAAAAATCACAAACACTTTAATGCATGGAATTGTGAAATATAACCATAGGATAGGACGAGTAAACATATTTGTTTTTATCCCCCTAAAGTTTTGTCAGGTTTGTTTAAAGTCTGTCATTGCCCGATTGCCTTTGGATTGATTTCAATAAAATGATTTTATTTGAAAAACGATATGTAGCTATCTGGGATGGTATTTAGTAACGTCTCACCAAAATAGTTTCATTCGTTTAAATGTTTAATACGTCGGCTAGGGGAAGTTATTTCATTTAGCTTTGTTTATAAGGTACTGGTATCGTGCGTACTTTGCATTTTTAATTTTTTTTCTAGGCAGTATTGGTACTTACTGCAAAAGTTTTTTCAGTTCGTATAGTTTTTGTAGGATTTGAATTCTCAGAATCGGCAAGAGCCGTTGCACTCTGGCATGTTAGATGTCGTGCGCACTGCGCGTGCGCCCCCACGTGCAAGCATGGCGGCGTGACGGCGTTGACTCAGTCAGCTCGTCTCTATATTTCAGTTTCCATTTTGTTTCTCCTTTTGTACTGTTTACGCCTTCGACGACGGCACCGACCTAAGCTTTTACTTTGTTTATATGTTAATTATACCCGTGAAAAGTTATGTTTATCCACTCCTTCCGGCGTTTGCCCGACATAAATCTTGGAGACGTGTAAACAATTATGTTGTATTTTTCGAAATAGGACTTTTTATGACGAATCTTTTTAATTACTTTTCTTGTTTGAGTAAACCGGCGTTTTATGTATTCACTCAATAGATAACTCAAAATAAAAAACACTTTAATTTTAAATTCAAGATCAATATTCTACTTCAACATTACTTATATGTACCTACATTAAACGTGCGGAGTCATGCTATGAAAATAATAAAATTTGCTCACAACTAACAGCCATGTCATTTGATAAAATTAGAAGTTTACTTGTATTTTTATGTTATACAAATATACGATGAATATAATACTTGTATTAGTAATTTGGTGACACAACGGCCCTACTTTCCTATCGCGTTGCTATCACCGTTGCTCAATCCTCGTCGTTGCACAGTTGTTGTTTGTACACGCTATAGTCGGTCCAAATATATATATCAGTATTTACATAGAAGTTCATTATTACATCTGCTGCGCGCCCCATCGAATGACTATGAAGGGGGAATCGTGGAGGTTTTGTCGAATTATCATGAAGTCGTGTGCCCTCGTTTCGGCTATCAGTGTCAATTTGTCCAAGTGAAGTTTCAATTAGTGCAACGCTCGCTCAATACTTGCTTACGGCTGAACACATGAACCAAGCGTGGTGCGACGATGAACTCGACTGGCTTTTGTTCGGTATGTACATAAATACGAGCGCTCTATTTAATATCGTTAAGGTTTTATTTAAGTGCGCGAGTTAACTGTTTCTTTGGGGTTCAGTACTAAAATTATTGACATTATAGTTTTGCCGTATCTTTCCCTAAATTTATTTCGTTATATAATTAGTATTAGAAGAAAACTATACGCACCTATTAATAACTATTTACATGTCTTATGATTTATTATTCACAATTGTGTTATCGCATATTGAACTTGCCCCCGTTTGTGCGAAATACTAATGGGTTTTTACTAATAAAATAAACTTCAAATTGCTGTACCAAATTTTAAGGGGGGGGGGGGGGGAAGTTTGATATGCCTCTACACCATTCTACGTAAAGCATGATGCAGCTTTGAAAAGCCAAAAAAGGTGCTAATTGTAGCAGGCATTGGTGGAAGCACGAGAATAATACATTTATAGAAAGAAAGATGTACTTACTTACCTATTTAAATTATTTACAAGTGCCTAACGTAACCTATGTATGTGCTTTCAAGGATTTCACATCCTTTGATAAGAGAAGGTGACGATAAGGCCCTCGAAGCTTGATATCTTATCGTTCTAGGTTTTTTTCTGCAAACCTACCCGACGAGCCCGGACTTAGTCGTGGGTGCACTCGGCCGTAGCGTTTAATTAGGGTCATCAAACGACAACAAGGTCCCGCTGGTTGTAAAAAAAATATTTATAAGCGTTTAAAATAACGTAGAATTTTGCCGTATAAAGAAGTCGTAGCACTTTGAACATGTTAGTACGAGTGTTATGGAAGAGCATCTGTCGACGTAAACGAGGATACAGTGGCAGCCCTAAGTGCGTCGCGCGTTGAGCCGCGATGGTTGGTAAACAGTCGGCAGCAGTCCGCGCCGCGCGCTGAACGTCCCCGACTCGGTCCGCGCCCGCAGCCCGAGCGCTCTCGGCCCTCGGCCCTCCGTCCTCGGCCCGCGGTTGTGCCTCGCCACGCGCCCACAATGCGCAGGATCTCCGCTTGTGGAATTACGTTTGTGACCGTGCTTTTGTTCGAAACCACATAGCTCACAATACATTGTGGTGTGTTACACTATTTAAAAAATTGTCTAGGTGCGCTGTTAATGCTATTAAATTAAGTATCGCGATTCACGCAACTCTTAATTTGAGGTTAATTTAATTGCTCGTCTACTTCTACGTAGTTTTCAAAGTTTAAAACCGAATCGATTGACTGTTTTGTGTTCACAAATTGTCGTTACGAATCGCGGAACGTCCGTAACTAATTTTTACGTACATACGTCTTTAGTTTGCCTTACCGAACAAGTTTGTAAACAAGTTTACATAAGTTACATAATCGCATCAATTCGGACTTTCAAATGTCAGAGACGTTGGAGCAGGCGGGTCTCTCTTGTGTACAAATGTCAAGTTTCGCGGCGCCGGTAGTGGCCTCGCAGGGCGCTGTGGTGTAATAATCAATTAATCACCCAGTAAATCGATTGACTCCGCTGGCCCCAGCATCATATCACACGCCGCTGGACTGCTTCGTATGTGAGGAGCCTATATTTAGCCAGCCGCATTTCCAAGCCGATCGTCACCCTTTGCAATGACATTCACCTTCTAACTTATAATCACAACAAGCTGCTTACTTTGCCAGCTTGTATTTTTTTTAGAATCCACTCTTTAAATAGACAAAAACAGTCCTGCGTTTTTTTATGTATCTCTCGAGCGACTTCTTGCAAGCAACCGGCATTCAAATTATTCAAATAATAAATGCTGTCGGAAGTACAAAGGACGTAGGTACCTAGTTTTAAATTTTTCAAGGCATTCCTTTCAAAAAACCTGGGATTGAGCGTCGGACGTGACCATTGCTTCTCGGTTCAGTTGTCATCAAAGAAAATACTTTTGGTACGCTCGAACGATTTCATATTCTATGCTTTTTAACAATCATTTTTGTGTTTTGTGTAGATTTATTTTTGTAATCAAAGCTAGTCCGCAACTTTGAATTCCTTCGATTTGACTGCAGTATGACGTCATGTGACAAGTGAACAATAAAAAAAAATGTATATTGACTTCTAAGTAGTAGTCAGTTCAGTGGTCTCTACAACATATCAATGAAATCACGATATTCGTTTAGAATGTCTTAAAAAGTAGTACGTTAAATTCAACGTACTAAGTTAACTTAATAAGTTTGAGGATGGTTTTAGCTGAATCTGTCCATTCTTTTAAGCGTGAGAGATGCACGCAGAGATACAAAGACAAGCTCAAACATTTTAAAGCTTTACTTTGGGCCTTCATTTTGCAATGTTAGTGTTCTTCCTTGCCACGCGGATACAATACTGTTATGGGTTTTGTTTATCACATACATATTTCAAAATAATATAAATTCTAGTTTCACTGAAACTAAAACATAAATTTCACCAAATCACGAAAATTTGTCAATTAATATTTAATTAGATTCCTTTGTTTATTGAATTTCACTGAATGACATCTTCTGAGTGCTGCTTTGAGTAGGCAGAATTTAAAAACTTACAATATTTTATTACTGAGTAAACTAAATATGCGTTAGAAAATTAGGAAGTCGGAAGCATCTGCCGCGCCGGGTGGTTGAAATCACGCGGGCATATGTCGCCGCACAGCTTGCGTGCGCCGGCGCAGGCCCGCATCCCGCTACCTGCGCGCACCATTGTTGCCCTCCCCGCAACTACAATGTCTACAATACAACCTGCTGCACAGTATTGTTCTAACATCAAAAAAACTCACGCTCTGTCGACAAGTACGTCATCACTGCACTTGAAACGATCTTGAGGCTTGGAATGTTTAAGTTTGACTTACGAAATACTCGAAACTTGTAACCGTCAAGCATTATTACAACGGCACTCGTCATAACTTTAATGAATGTTATGACATGCAGAGTTGTCTGAATATGAAAACGTTCAGAATGCAGGTAAACGATCATAATAGGATGGTCCGCCTATCTCCTTGTCAACCCGAGCACGTCTCTTACCCATAGACAACGTGCATCACAATTTGTTGTTTGCGCAGACAATTTGATGCCAACGGTTCGACTGACACTGGAATTTAAAATCACCGTTAACGAAAAATATGCTCTTGAATATCATTTTACACGAAAACCGCTGGCTTTCCAAGATAAATTTTCGATCGAATTTGTTAACCAACGCTATACTGAGTGTGCGTGTTTCTGCGGTTCTAGTATTCCTAATGGACGGCTCCCAATTTTAGTTACTACGTAATAAATCGCGCTAGTGAGCCCCGTTGACAGATAAGAGCGTGGTTATCGTCACCGGCCCGAATTCCCCCAGAACCCGATAACTGCCGTGAGAAGACTCACAGGGATAATTTGGGATTGCTGAATGCGTCTATGTTAAGTATGACAAACACGCTTGCGTGTAATGTGTTGGATCGGAACATACCTTTTTCGTTAGTAACTCGAGTTCTCCTTATTTATACATTGTTGGACATGTTAAGTTTTGTAAAAAAAGTTGCCTTTCCTGTGGTAACGAGATCGAACCAGTAACCTGATACTCTCTTCGCAGTGGTCTTCACAGTTGACTAGATGTCGCCGTGTTTCGTCATTTTGTTGGACATGTTTGTACTACCCTAATTGAATGGCTAAGGTAAGCCGAGATCGGTGTAAGCTTAAGTGTGATCGCTAATCATGGGCGATAAAAGGTCGTGTGATGCGCCTCTAGTGTTTGTTGTCAATGTAGACACAGCTTAAGTAATTGAGCTACTTAGCAACATTGCCGAACAAAACGCGACGATCGACTAGTGACTCTGTGTTAAAGTACTTAAAGTATGCAATTAATTACTCTATAGACATTATTTGTTTTATTTACGATGCGATCTTCCCATTATCAAATAGCTTTCGTTTTAATAATTGAGAATGGGGTGTATTAGGTGTGCGTGTTTGTTTGGTGTCTATTTTTTCTTATCATGATTAGGTGTTGATGACGAATGATACGGTCAAAGTCCGTATCTTCTAAAGAAAATTCGTGTGAACTCTTTGTTTCGTTTTAATACACTTTTGGTAATAATATACAAGCAAAATTTCAAAGCGTGAAATCATTTTGGGATATGATCTTCTGACGAAATGAGTTTTGGGTCGTAAAAAATACTTATTTAGGTTCAAGATTTCCACGATAATGTTCCTTCTGTTCTCATAATTTATTTAAGAAGAAATTGCTAAAGAAAATTATCAATACACAAAATCTTGCTTTAGTTTTCATTTTGCTTCGATTTGTATGCCGTTCCCCCTTTGCAATCTTTCCGGACTATCTTTCTGAAAACAATTCAAGTGTTAGTTTCTGTTAATTTAATTAACAGATCAATAAAAACGAATTCTGCCCTTAATATGTACCTATATGCAGAGGTTAAGCTCCATATTAAGGTCCAAAAAAATCTGATTAACCCTTGGCGGTAACCTTTTTAGTAGGTACCCAAATCCATTCGACTTCTTAAATATTACAATGCAGACAAATAAAAACACCATTTAATTTGTACTATGCATTCCATGTTACACTTACCGGCTGAATATTTTGAACTAATAATAAACTGTAATGATTTAGGCAGTAATCTGGCAGAATAGTATACTATTTAGTCTGTGATCAGGTTATACATTGACCTATACAGAACAGAACAGAATGCAATTCAATCAAGATTTTTAGTAACTTTTATACAAATAACTTTTATGAAATGAATTTTTTGAGTATGTGTAGAAGAAATTTGTTTGAAAAATTAAGAAGATTAAAACAAACGGAAAAAGTAATAAAACAAAAATTGTGAAATCTCTTTGGTTATGCTCTCAGAGCTAAGTAGTTAATATAGGATTAAAAATATCAACCTTTGTAAAGTTACACCAAAAACCGAGTATCTGTTTCACTCCGTGCTCTAATAGTTTAGTCTTATTTAAAGGGCAGCCTGGCTGTGTTGTGTAAGCGAAACACCACAATCCTCAAGTGGTCGTGCGGTGTAGTTTACTAATTCGGTATTTTGCCTTTGGAGATAGTCACGAATTCAATCTCGGCTGGGTATATATTAACTGATTTTGATGCCGAGAGAGGCCTGTCTCCTCACTTTTATCACAAAGGGCTAGACTAACATTAAAATTGAGAGGGATAACAAAACATTAAACAGGCTTTTTCTACGGATTTGTGTGTATATTATGCGATTCCTTTGGTATATTCCAGATAATAGTATAAATCCTATCATTTGGTGTGGGAGGTGGGAGCCAAGAGCACTTAGATATTTATTCTCCAATTACACACTAAGCAAGCACACATTTTTCACATTTTTAAATTGGTTTTACATTGCTCGTAGAACCAATGCCATTGGGGTGGAAAGTATCTCGAGTGGAGAACGCGTACCGTAAGATGAAGTGTTGATAGGTCTCCCACAAAGCGGACCGACGATCTGATGAGGATCGCGGGTTACCGATGGATGCGAGCGACACAAAACCGACCGTAGTGGAAATCCTTGAGGAAGGTCTGTGCCCACCAGTGAGCTTCTTTCGGCTGATATGACGATGATGATATCCTAAGCATGCCATCAGCGTATGAGTAGCAATGGCAATCGCTAGTTAGCTAATTGTTAGGGAGCTTAGTTGAGTATATCTCTCAGTGCAAGCCGAAACTCTGACCTAAAGGTGTTCCCGTATGGGCTCTAAGAATTTAGGATAGCGCCTGGATACGCGCTGGCGCTCGTCCAAACAACAGTTAATAGCTGACACTGTTTACGGAGCCGGCCCGCGTCACTAAGATATGTTCTCGCGGGGAAATGACGGACCGATTTCACACAAACCTACATCATAATCATAGCGGTATTTGTTATCCCTATTTCTTTAGTTACTCTGACCAATTAGGTTTTTTGCGGCTCATGCACATGACTACAACGTAGGGAGTGGCATACAATGAACTTATTGCACACAAATGTATGCTCCTCTTGGTTTTATATAGCCAAATAATGACGGAGTTTTTATGTCTAAGCGTCCCTTTTTTTGTTTTTTTTGTCGCTAACGAAAACAATTTTTTATTACGAAATGGCAGCTCTATTTCCTGATAGCACTCGGATATAGTCTCGATAATCCGATGCTTTTCAGTAGCCTGAATGCACCGTTTTCAGTTAGTAGGTACGCACACTTTATAGAAATCGGTCTCGCGCAATAACAGCTTTTATCTCGCCTGAAGCCGATGCGCCGGATACGGAAACGGTAACTGCAAAGAAATGTGTTAACAATAATGTCGAATCGACATGCTCTACATCAGCCCTAAAAGCCTGTGCTGTGATTTATTTTTATCGCCCGCTCTCCTTTTACCGTAGTTCAGATCTTGCACCGAGTGTAAACGAAATCGACAATTCTACTCTCCTTTCACATGATTTCACTTTTTTACATAATCATTTATTAATTCAACATTTAAAATGTTTTATTTATCAGGTTCTATTTGCATATTTTGTAATGACGACCCTTTGGCTAAAGACGGATTCTTAATTATAAAATGTAAAGATTATGTGAATTTCTGTAAGCTTATTAATTTTAATGTTTAAATAAATCATCTTTAGTTCTGCGTATAAGAAGTGTACAAAGAAACCTTACACGCAGGTCGCAGTGAATACTAAGATTTGTGTCACTCCGCGGTGCACGGGCGATGCAGTCGAGACGCCTCGACGCGGCCATCGTGCTTAATCTGTTCCAACTCGCAAATGTAATTCTATCTCGACGAGGACTATAAAGCAAAATATTCGTGTTGCGTCCTTGTTTTAAACTCTCGTAACGGCATGAAACACATGAAATGTGGCCCACATTCTCTATTCTTATCACAACGTGAACGATATACCGCGATGTATGTTTACGTTTTTTTTTCATTTATAACGAAATGTCGTCGTGCTAATGGTATTGATTAATGTAGGTCGTTATTTTCAAAAGCAGCTTTACATTAATCGTTAGGAACGCCCACATTTACTCGTAGTTTAGCGTGGTAGCACAGGCAGCTGTTAGGTAGTTAGTAATGGATACAAACTAGAAAAGACTGTTCATTAGTTTCGGTGGTGACGGGCCATTCGTTGATGGTAGTGGAAGTCAAACTGCATTATGCAGTTATTCGCTGACGTGCGCAGTGCGGCCAGCGCGCACGCACAACGCCTAGCATTCTATTGGCACACTTCTCTAACGAAAGTTTGTTACTTATTCCACTTTTTGCGTATTCTTCGTCATTAGCCGATCGATTGATCCACTGTACTATTGAACCGATTGATTCGGCAATTAATGTGTTAGTTTGTGCAACAATGTGCGAGTATACTTGATATTTAACTGCTATCTTTTGACGTTTTGATACAAAGTAATTTACATGGAATTCGAGTTTAAAGTTATTTTTTTCGCTATGACCTCGGTGTCTCGATTGAAAAATAAGATCCGTAACAATAATCTGATAAGAGCGGCTTACTTATAAATTATGATACTTCGTTATTGTAATATTTCTTGCAAAATCCTGTATATTTATTTAATCCATATAGTTTTCGGAATAGAAGAAATCATTAACGGTTTATTTTGCTCACCTTGTATAATAATGCTAAATGTTGTTTTGATGGACAATTATCGTCTAAGCTGCTGTAAGGCAGTCAAGGTCGTGGGATGAATCATAGACACGGGTGTGGGCGTATTGCCGTTTAATATTACTATTTTCTTTCTTCACAGCACATTTTCAACTTAAGTGATGTTCTTACACGTGTTTAGCGAGTCAGAAATGACGTACATACAGATTGTAGATGCAATGTAATGTTTTTATTGTATACGGTTTTTGTGCGATTAGATATCTGTAAAACATTAACTATTCAAACGTTAAATTCTAACCCCCGCCTTTATTCATTAAAATAATTCTTTCAAAGATTGTTTAATCTTTAATGAGTAATTGAAATATTATGTGTATGCAATTTATATATTGATGTTCCAAATTTTCAAGAAACTTGAAACTAACAGCTAGTCTTTAAAAAAAGGTTAAGAAAATAATTGACATTGTTTGTTGTAATGGTTACGGAACCCTACACTGACCATGGCCCGATATGCACTTGCCCCGTCTTGACCTGTTTAGTAAGTACGCAACCCCTTAAAATGGCGGATTGTAGACGTCATATTCACAGGTTCAGAAATTGAAATAAAACAATTTGAACGGTTAAATCGCGCTGTCCAAATTGTTTTATTTCGATGTATACAAATCGCGAAAACAAAAGATAATCTTTTCAAGGTTAGAACTTTATAAAATCACCCGACGAACATTACGAGTGTGTTAAACGCGGCATTGCTGTGGAGTGAAATAAATGATGTATTTTAGTATTATTTGCACAGTCTTTTACATATTCTGTTAATCTTGACAGCAAAACTATAAGAGTATGTCAATCGGTCCAAAACGTTGAAGTACCAACACAACTTTAGGTTCAATGTTTAGTTCGCTTATTAACCGGGTATTAGAATTCTTGTTTGTGGAATAAGACTGTCTTCCGCCCACTGCCGCTTAAGTTGATCTCCTACGCATGGAGTAATAAGTACTGAATGTACCTGTTGGGACCGATGCTTGTACTTATTTAAGGTGATTATTATATTGCCTTTTTACAAAAACACGGGCGGCTCGTTCTCGTGAATCATGCCGCAATCAAGGTCAGTGATGACATAAGGAAAACCAGTTCTTAACAAATTAATTATTTATTAAACCATATTTAATTATGTTTAAATAATAGGCCTTTGTGCTGCTGTAAACATAACCATTACACTTCAATAAAAAGTAGTATTATTAAGAACAAAACAGGGCTTTAAATGCTGGAACTCAATTCAACGATGTATAGCACGTCTGTACTCGTATGTACCAGTTATTGTATGTATGTAGCTTGTTGAGATGCCTAGCCCTCAAGGCCGGCTTCTTCTTTCTGTGTTAGCATGTCGTTTGCTAGTTTTGTTTCATTGTTACCAATTTCTTCATTCATTAGTAATTTATGTATTAAAATTTCTTAGTTATCCTGATTCTTATATATTATAGTGTACTTGATATATGGCAGTGATTCCCGGATCTGATAGTTGATTAATATTTTTTTTTATTAGGTAGGTTAGGGCTGGACCCTAGCCGGTACAATGAAATTATTAAGAACATTTTAAACGTACACCTACACTTACAGTAGTACTTAGGTATGAGGATAATAATAATATTATAAGTTATAGAGTGACTGACTGAATAATTATACAGTTATTACTGCTAGTGACAGTTCATTTAATAGAGAGCTGTCAGATTAAGGCCTTTCACATTAACAGGAACAATTATGACGATGTTAGTGGAAATGTATAGGTAGGGGAATGAGCGGTAGGCCTCTGCGCCAAAGCAAAATCCAACTTATTATGTAGTTAATAGCTACTTTGACAAGAGCCTTGCGCTCGTTTCCCAAGCATACTGCTTTGTTAATTTAATTTACGTCTCGAACCTGAACCGCCGGCTAATTGCTTCCTATTCCAAGGAACATGGACATTAAACCTGTGAATGATACTATCAATTGAAGACATTTTACTTGACCTTTATGTAATTGTAAGATTTTAGCACGTGTTACTTCGGCCGATACCTATTGCAACTGTATATTACTAGACTACACTGAAAATGGATGACAGTAATATCTGTTCTTAGCAATGTACATAATTAACTGACAGAATAATAATGAATTTACGACAACATAGAGCAGTAAGATAGGCGTAAAGCCATCCTTAAACACCCGGTCGGCATTCCATCGTGTCTCTGTTTGCCTCGCCTCGGCTTAAAATAATTACACAAGTGTAACAGCGCCCGCGCAGGAGCCGAGCCACCCTCAGCGCTCCCCTCGCTACCTGACTCTATCCTGCTTTACCCTGCTCCCTGAAACCTTTACACTAATCAACACAGGTCCGCTTGGTACTACCATAATATGTACGTACATGGTTACTTTTCGATGCATTGAGAAGTCAACAACTTTCTTTAATAATTTTGTTACCAAAACACAACTTTTGTCGTCACTGCTTTTGCAGTTAAGGTGATAGCTAACTTTTCAAAAGTTGATTTTGTAATGGATTACGAACTTGCCAGAGACCAATGCAACTTTCACTTTCGTAATATTGATAATACAAAAATGCTGGTGGAGTCTTGTTTCTTTCGTTTATATTTTTTTTAACAAGTTATGCATATTTGTGATAAATCTTTCTTTTCAATCAAATCGACGTGTGATGTCAATAAGAGTGATATTTACGACGGGATAGCGCAGTTTATTTTCGCTTACTTTTTAATGTTGGTTGCGTGCTGTGCTCTGCTACGGATTCTTCGTTCATAGCTGCACCGGCCTATATGCAACCATGTTAATTATTGGAGCACGTTCGAATTTCAAACTGTGAATTGTAAATAAACGGTCCGTCATGGAGGGCGCAGCGCCCGCGCCACCGCGTGTTGGCGTCTCGCTTGGTCTCAGTGCGCATGCGCCTCCGAATGGAGACAGACACGTGTCTGCCGCTCGACGCGATATCTCGCCTCGAAAGTCGAGACATCTCAGAAGGGACCCAGCCATGAATGTCCAACTTTCGCAACGGATATGACACGAGTCCAATAGGGCGTTCGCGGTGTGTTTGTGTCAGCGAGTGTACGCGAGAGAGCGTCTGTTTATGACGTTTGACTCTATTTTGGTGCACAAACTAATTCTGTGTCGATGGCATTGTGGTTGTTTCGTTATTGGCGTAATTAGTACTCTTCGTTAATTACCTGTTTAACAGAGATAACGCAAGCGGAAAGGTAACGTCACTTCACTGTGCGGGTGGAGTTTGAGGTCAAGTGAAGTGAATTTAATCAAGCGACATTAGACCGATAACGCTACAGTAAAGTAATCGTCAATATGAACCGGCAAATTTGGCATCCAATTTTTTGATCTGTTTTGAAGATTGCTTTGATTTGGTAATCGGAAAAACGAGAGCCGAACGAAATATGCATCGGTATCGGTGTCCATACTCTGCGGGATATTGAGCTCTCACGGTATAAATTACTAAAGTTTTATTTTTCAATAGAGTTTTGCATTTCACATGCAGATATAAAATCATATTACGAATAGTAGTATTTAATTTTAAAAGGTCAATTCGGAGATGGATACTTACTTTATGAACAACTTTGGGTAGATACCTATTAAAAAAAACATATTGGCCGACTGCATTCAAGCATCCGTTCTCCTGTTCTCGTTATTAAAACCCGGCCGCAGTTCTGGAACAAGATTAATTTTGCCAAGTACTCGTACCTACTTCGCTCTACTTGTCCCACTGGCCATATCCGTCGCAAATCGACCGCTTCCTTCGGCGTCTTCGCCTGGGCCCGGCTATTATAAACATGATTTATACCTGCCACGTCATTAGTTACGATGTCAGCGTTTGTCGTTGGCGGATGCGTTTTATTTGCTTGAAAAACCTATTTACAGTCTTTCATATGGACTAACAAAAGCTCGAGTTGAGTCGAGCTTAGGGCTTCGGATTGTCGTTCAATCGTTTGACGATGTTTATTGCTTTTATTGAAGTAAACAGAACTTGGGTATTTTGTTTACACCCCCTTTAATTTCTAAATGATGTCCATCATTTGTGGTTTATTGACACTTCAAATAGTACAAAGTGTTGTTGCATGTAGGCATAAAAGCTTTCTCTGGCATACATCGAGCAGCCCTGCAAATGTATACGTACCTTTGCCTAAGTGATGCAATGTGCTGGACTACACGCGTGCTGTTCGAAGCAGTTGCCAACAATATATTGTAATGAATGATCGCAAGTATCAAGAACATAAAAGTCCTGATTTACACCTGTTTTGTTCTAAGGCTCTTAGTCCTATGTGGCGTGTCAGTGCTTTCTTACGTTAAGGACGATATTATTTAAAATCGAGACATCCAAGACAGCTGTATGTATCAGCATACGCGTGTGAGTCAGTCGATCGTGCTGATGTGATATTTTAATTTAAACTAGTGCCATTGCAACAGTTATTAGTGGCAAAACGAAGGACGTCAATTGTATTTGTAGATTTAGCCACATAGCAACGGTGTTAATAATCTATCCTATGCTAATAAGCACGCGATATGAGCCGCGGTCGGGCTTTGGTGACTCTTTATCTTGGAGAAATATCAGTCTCGTGCCGGAAAGTGCTGGCCGCGAGCCAAACAAGACCTGACACGTTTCCACAACTGTGCGTCAAATACCCCTCGCCTGTGCTTGGAGGCCTCCTGGAAGCTCTCTGCTGTTTTTCGTATTCAGTTCTTTATCAAACCTCCTGCAATTATCTCGCGTTATCGTGATGTGTTCCGTTGCTCTTATCTTCTAAGCTCTGGCATTTCATTGCTCGACGCTCATATCCGTTATCTTCGAGTGGATTTATTATGCGAGTCTTCTGTTTATTATTGCATAGTTTCTTGTTACACCTTCGGTTTCGCGGTAACGAATGATTAACGTAAGAGGGCTTGTATTGTTTGTATGTACGTAGTACGTTGAATGGAAACGTATTGTTACGATAAATTATTGCCATGGTGATTGGTCGTTCCGGATGGGCTAGCACCTTGAGACGGCCTTCGGTATGATGGAAGTCGGCGCAGATTGTTTGCCCCTAGCAATAGCCTAGCAACCACGTGCCATAGGTCTGCCATAGCGAATGTTAGCGAGGCCTTACTTCCTCTGCGCGGGTTCACTGGCGGTCAGCGGCGACATGTTATTTTTGCTATTGCGAATGGACGCTAGTGAAATTAGCTCGCTTCGTTTTGATAGCTTTATGGGTTCATAGCAATCACATCAAATCTGTCGCGATATCGCTACAATTACATCTACACGTTGTATGAATTCCGAGTGCGGCGTGTGGCGAAAGTTAGTTTATAACAATCACCATTTTTTCCACGGATTATGCAGCAGATCAATTATAACTTTATTTATTGCATTAAAGTTCGCACGTTCCATCTGTATATTTTCGTGAAGTCGTTTTTTGGATTGTGACATTTCGCAATAAGACCTCTTTGTCGATGGCTTTGTTCAGCTGAGTACGTATTGTAATAAAAGGTTGATTCCGCAATTTTCTCCTCGAACAACTAGATTCACATCCCGCTCCCACACGGAACTTTCCAGCGAGACAATGGATCGTTGAAGATTTCACTCTTTTTGTCAATGTATAAGCAGCTTATTGCGACGCGGAGCTAATTAAAACCACATGTGATGAGCCCGCAATCGTAACTGTCTCTTCCTCGTCGGTAAGTTTTGCGCGTTATTCTACGACTCTTGCGCAACCCGTAAAAACTCACAACATCGACGCGGCATTGTTATTAATCCCGACTCATCAATAACTCTCGCGGAAGTGATACAACAAAAGTAGACGTTATCATTACATGGTCGAAGAGATCTGCGTAAACATTTATTGTTTAAATTAGCGATTTACTGTGGTCATTTGAATAAAGTGGTCAGGGCTATGAACGGTTTAAGCAACTATCATTGCGCTAGCTTTTAATTACTTTACATTACGGTTGTTTTTCTACAATTAAGACATTGTTATGGTGTAAGAGGCATTGTTATTTTTATAGTCTGTAACATGCCAAACGCCGGGTAAAACGTATTGGTCTAAATATCTTTTATTCATACTAGTTAGAGAGGCATCTTGTGCTTGTTTTTTATTGTCTCACTAGTCTTTGAGGGCGCTCAAGTGCTAACAAGCTCGGATACAAAGAACCAGTCTCATGCATACAAACGACTCGGGCTAGGTTAGGTCGGTTACGACATTAAGCGGCGAAACATCTCATAAGTCATACAGCAGGCTCCATACGAATAAGTCCAAGGTATATGCCACAAGCACAACGGAGACGTGGTGCTTTGTTCGTCTGCCATTCATTAGTCGTATGTTACATCGGTAGACCCCATTTTTTGGGAGGGCATTGAACCCACTGTTCGGCGTGTCACACGGTGTTCCCACTCAGTTCCCCCCTAACGTGTTTTTCGGATCGGTCGTTGCGGTATCTTCAGTGGCTCTTACCTACCACAGGATGTTGCAATCGCTTACTACTCGAAAACTAAATATTTCAGTAATTTTTACACTATAAATATGAATTATCGCTCACAATAAATTATTGACCGATGTTGACATCGCTAAATATCCTAATAAACTTTTTCGTGTATATATTTTTTAATTTAACACTTATGCGACTGTTCCGAAATCAGATACAAATTTGGCATAAACGTGTTTACACAAAACAAACTATCTATTCTACTGTGTCGTACGTTTTTAACATCTATTCAGAGCGTTGATAGATCATTGGCGCAGTGGTTCACTGATACCTTACGATTACAGGTCCTTCATGATAACAGAAGATAAGAAACGAATATATTATAACATTATATGAAACAAATGCAGTCTTATCTGAGAAGGTGTGTAGGACACACGTGACGCGATAGACAGTTGCGGTTAGGTCACGATACGTAGAACTGAACTAAATGAAAAATCTGTGGAATACTTTTTCATTCATTGCGCATGACGAACATTTTGTGAAAATGTTGTAATAAACAAATGACATCAGCTTTATAAAAGTGCATCAGTGACAGAACTAAATTGTGATTAATAAACGTCAAAGTGTCAGTGAACGTAAGTGTTTTCGCGACAAACGTGTAATCCAAATACGTTGCGTCGTCGGACTTTGGTGTGCGTCGACCGGCTGTATCCAGTGACGTGGTTCAGGATATGTACCAAAATGAGTACCGAGCGGCGTCTCTCGCGGAGCTTCCACTCCTGCCTGAAGGGCTCGTCAACGGAGGAGGCAGCCGACGACGAGGAGAGCTGCTACCACTCCCTAGGAGGCCGGCACTCTCTCAGCCGCCAGCCCCAGGTCTACATCGAGGACCTCTCGAACTTGTCCTTGGCAGACTTTGAAACGACACAGGGAGATAATAACGGTTGGTAACTGAACTCATCAGTCGAGTCTTGATAAAAATATATGTTGATTTCAACAATATCTTATTGTTGGCGTAGCTACCTCGTGTTAAGCAAATCAATGCTTTGTTAAATCAGAGACATATAATTGATTATTAAGTGAACTGATAGATTCATAAGTCTACATGACCCTCTTAAACTACCCGTTGTTAACAAATCATTATTAATACTACAATTAAATTAAAACATGGACACGCATTTGATGATACAATTCTGGGAGGAGAAAAGGGGAACGTTTGTATGAGTACCTACATCAAAATAGCTCTTGTTACGCAAATCAATAAATGTTATAACTATGACTACGATTGTTGGTCAGTTTCTCTAAAGTGAAGTAATATAGGTACGTCCCATGTTAAGATTTAAATCTTGAATGAACCGATTACATGGAAACATTTATTTATGAATAATGTGCCCTGTAGTAGTAGTGGTCTGATGATGACAGATAGCGCGGACCGGTCCGTGCACTCTTCTGGGTGTAAACGTGATCATTACGTTCAATCCCGAGAATTACATTATGATATTTATGATATGCATTATGCCAGGACAGTAGCCTGCATCGCTGCCGGCGTAACTGCCAGCGGTTTACTTTACATCACGATATTCACGATATCTGTTTTAGGTGACTCATATGCACACAGACAGAACGAATGGTCGTGTTTCGTAAATGTTTTCGTATTCTGTTTTTGAGACTTACGATAAATTTACCGTATCACGCGTCGCGCTGCAATTGATAATTGTTGATTTAAATTTTTCTGGCCGGGATATGTTACTCTAACTCACACTATTACGTAGCGCGTTTTGTGTTTTGTGTGTGTTTAAAATTAAGATGCTAAATTAATAATAATATGTGTTAGTAGTGTTTGTAGTGATTTTTTATTCCGGCCTCGTTTCCTATAATTTTATCAGCTTAAAAAAGTTTAGTTCACGTCCAATGCTAAGTGATTCCGGTCGCGTGCGTTTGGCGCACCTGTGTCACAGCGGCGCGGGCGCAGCCACCGCGCACATCCGGTTCCTGTGTTCCTGTCTCTTTCATGTGCAACGCAACCCTATCGCCAGCAAACACTGCTTCCGTTCCATTTTAGAACCCAAGTTTTTACCATTGTTTTGTTTGTGCACTCAAACATCTTCGTTACTACGATAATACATTACAGATCACCGCGCCTTCAACATTGTCAATCCGGTATAGTGGTATTATCCTTGGAATGTCATGTCGTTAGTAGTTGAGGCAGGTTTTTGTTTGCAGCATCAATTAAGAGAGGAAGCCGAGCGGGTTGTAAATCTACCTACGCGTGAGTGCGGAGGTACCACATCCTGGAATCCTTTTGTTATGATAGTCTTGAATAAAGTTTTGAGTGGGCCAGGAAGTAGGCATGCTTGGGAATTGTTTCGGCAAATATCTGGTTTTATTGCAGAGATCTTCTCATAGATTTTTTACATCCTTATCCAATCATTTAGTTGGAAGTTTTTATAACAGCCCGTTAGAGACTTTTTTTTTCGTATGTCGTTAATAATGACGAAATTAGATAGTTGTCAGGTTGCATTTAAAGTTAGTTATATTTAAGTACTAGCAACCCGCTCCGGTTTCGCTCGGGTACAGTTGAGTCGTAATTTACAGTCAACATATTTGATTCATAGGCCACTGTAGAACGTCGTCGCAATGTATCATCGCTGGAATATTATGACGTTTATTGTAAAAAGGTTCTACAGTGGCCTATGAATGAAATTAGTCGACTGGACATAAAAACCTTCCAGAAAAAATCTCTAAATGACAGTGAAAACCGTATCGAAATGCGTTGCGTGGTATTAGGAGAAGAAGGCGGCCGAAGTTACACTATAATAATTTAGGACAGACAGGAAAAAATTGCGACTTTACTTTATACTATGCAAAGATGAAGAAGATATCGATTTTACAGTGCCCTCACTCAACTACAGGGTTTCATATTAGGAAATGTTATGGGTTATCATCTGAAATTGTACCAACTCTTACCCATGAAAACAACGAATAAATGATATTTTTTTGATGATTTTGTAACAGGAATTTCTTTCGATTTTGATTTGTTAACATTAAACATTCAAATTATTAAATTTAAATGCTATGTAATCATGACAAAACAAAGAAAAATCTATTTTACCTGCAACCTCAGCATGCCGTGCGTTTGCCAGTTTCTAGCATTTTGATATGATATAAAATCAAAGTCCTTCAAATCTAAACATAAAATATTAAAAAAAGATTTGACTATCCTTCTATACAGTAGATATCTAAAAAGATTTAATCTAAGAAATCAATTTGGGTGACGGTAAACACAGAACTTTCTTTTTTCGCTTTAATTGTTTTAATACTCCTACATGTGTACCTTGTTATTCGTAGTCATATTTTTATCAACGCAAAAACGATTATTTTAGGAACATTTCTACATTATTGAAGTTAAATGGAAAATGTCAAATCCACCTAAGTAATAATGCATTGATTATGCAAAGTAATTTTTAGAGACTAGTTTCTAAATGTCAAAGTGGCACTTTAACAAAGAAACTGATGCCATTACGCAGCAGTCGATAACGTTGTAACATGTATCCCTTTTGCTCAAGTTTACTAGTTGGAAAAGAATAGACGATTTATATCGGCAATGACTCTTTAGCAAACGCAGCAAGAACCTTTGATAGTTTCATGCAGTGATTGCTCCTCAGGACGCGACAACATGCCTGCTTGTCATACCTACTTTGATATTGCTCGCTCATCACAAGTATCTTCATTCAAGAACACAGTAGTGGACATGTATAATATCGATAAGGAAACATAGTTATCGATAAAATACCAGGCGTCAAAATATGCTCGGCTAGTATAGTGGCCTACTCTACATAGAAACTATATATAAATTAGTTAGTAGATTGTGCCATAATTTTGATCGCTGCTTTTAATGGGGAGGACTAGAAAATATAGAGCGTAGATTATATTTTGCAATTGATTGATTATTTTATCTAAGGTAATTTTAGCAGTGCTTGACACGCGTAGGGCATTGTTCTTACAAATGGTTGACATAATTGTCTCTTGTCTTAATTGACAATGATACCCGCGAATGTCGTGTTGGTTTGGCCGGAAGACGTCCGCTTTTGATTAAAAATGGATCAATACTAGTGCATGAATGAAAAGTTTTAAACCAAATTGTAACAATATAATCGATTCATACCTTAGCGACACAAGCATAACCAAGAGTTATGGTAAAAAATGATAATACCCACCTACGACCAGACCTATTTAACTCTGATTTTGTGTCTATATGTGTATAAATATCGACATTTTGATAATTCGTAGCATCCTATTTATGTACCAATTAGTAGGCGAAAAATGTTCGTCCCACTGTAAACCCTTCATACCACCTTGTGCTATTTGAGTAAGACGTGATTCCACAACAAAAATAGCTTTTATCAAGGAGTGCGCATATTTTAATAAATAAGCTATTTTCAATAACGGCGACTTTTCTTTTCATTTGTAAGAAAGAAAATATGGTTCTTTAGCTGTGCATTCTAAATTTAGAAGTAACCACTTCACATACTCGTATATCAAGTCTCCTTTTCAGCTTTACATTAGAAGAGCTTATTGGTATGTCAAGTCTTAAATGACATCGTAACAGGGTACATTACAAATTAATGTACCCTGTTACGATACGGTACCTTCAACTATCTCTTTGACTCGCTTCACTGCTGTTAAGAGTCGCTCGGAAGCAACTCGAAAATTAAAATAAAACTGCCCATGACAACACTAGCTTTTTATTGGTAGGTTTACCTTTTTATCAGTGTTTTTTTTTAAATTTTGAACCTTAGGTTAAGTTAGTGCGCAGATCTTATAACAATATTTTGTAAGTTAACATTATAATACCTGCAGCTGGAGAAAATGCGAGTCATAATAATGAGATAACGCATTTTTTTTCCAAAAAAAAAATCAGTTGTTGCAAATGCAGTATCACACAAAGTAAACTTTTTGTGAGTAGTCCCTTAAAAATAATCCTGGCGAGCTGTGGATCGTTCTCTTAACCTCGTAAAGCCCACGTCAAATTTCGTTCTATGAATTTTGAACCATATTGTTTGAGACAGTGAGTTCAACGTCAGTTTGACATTTGTCCTATATTCAGGACTTGGGGCCTTACGAGGTTAAAGTTAGTAATGGCTGTAATTTATTTCCGTTTACCGCGACAATGTTTTCTTTTTGCTTTCTGTTTCTCTAAATGGTGATTAGTCATCATCTCTGTGATACTTTTCACAATTTACTGGATTGACGTAGCATGTCGTGACTTAATGTCGGGCAATCTGGATAGTAAGTCCGACTTTATTTTCTGTTAGAGAGGGCGATAAGAGTAAGTTACAAAGAAGCTTTTTCGTTGGTGCTGTAAATATAATGCTAATGTCGGTACATAAATATAAAAATAGCTGATTTAATTTAAGTACATTAAATAAGCAATCGACAAGTCGGTTTCCGAATAGACTTCAGTACCATACGGCACATCCACATGCTGCGACAGGTTGTACTGAAGAATGAAGAGTTTAACCAGCTATTTTTCATATAAATTAAAAAAAAAAGATTTTTTTACAAAATTTATACCAAGAACTTTCACGAATCATATTATAATACGTAAAACGCATAGGATGAAATTGTATTCGAGAAAAATATTTAAAATTGTGCATTATCTGGCTTAGACTGTTTTTTTTAATTGGTATTTTTACCTAGGAGCAGAATAGTAACAACCGTCACACGCAACGTATTCGATGATACCTGCTAGTTACTTTGTGAATGATAATTGTGTACCTACGACACTACGGTCCCATGGACTATACAGCATGCGAGACCGATATTAGCGGTGGCAATCTATATTGTCACACATCAGCCTCCGGATCCTCTATGGGCAACTCCCAGCAAGGATCAGGGTGCCGCTATGCAAGCACGGGGTGGTTTTAAAAGAAAACAATAAGTGTATCACAAAATGTATTTATTGTCGCTTTAATAAAAGGAGACCACGGCTAGTGGGATAAAGTAGAAAATAATCAGTCGGAGAGACTTTAGGGATAAGTGGGCACTAGAATTTCTTTCTCTTATATCACCATTCGCTTATATCTTTGTGTATTAAATGTTTATAAAGTTAAAAATTAAGTTAGGCGCCACCGACACTATCGGATGCCGGACCGATTGAAAAAAAAATAAGGTTACCTGGAGAGACAGTAAATAAATACTATCACAAACGTCACTGAGGGGACGATCGGAAGAAGGTCAGCTATAGGCCAGCCCCGAAGCACTACTATGGCGCGGACGGCTGGACGGCTGCACTCCCCGAGTTAATCCGGAACTCCGCAAAACAGAGACCGACGTCCACGAAGTCAAAAAAATGTATACACGAAGTAGGGGGAAAAAAAAAAAAACCTCCTGCAAAGAACAATAAATTGATCTCATTAGGACAGAGAACGACAAATTCGGTACCAGATGGGTACGTGGCATGTGGGTTTCCTACCGATTGAGGGGAAATAAAAGAAATGCTCACCAGTGAGGAATGGCAGTCACGCCTTGTGCTGGCCAGGCACGCGGTGTTGACTGGCTGTCAACTCCTGGAGGTTTCTTCGTGATTTAACTGCTAAAAACGAAAAGAAAACATTACCCACTGTATTATGAAAGTAAAAACATAGAAGACACTTGGAGAAAGTTGACAAAAACTTACCATGCGCCTTTAGCGACGCGCTTGCAAAAAAAAGGGCTCAGTGCGCTCGTTATTATAAATGTAAAAACCTGGAAACAAGAAATAGAAATGAGCTTAGCGTCAAAGGCCATAAAAAGACACGAAGCAACTTTTAAAGGTATGCTTACCGGTTCCTCCGTGGTAAACGGTGAGGAGATGAACCGGACCGGAGCAATAGGCTTCACGGGTGTAAATGGCAGAGGTCGGAGGCAAATCGCCGGGTCACGACACTGACCTCCAGTTGCCATATCAATATGTTTGACAACAATAAGATGAAAATACGAAAACGATGAAAGAAGCTATTTGAATTTTAATTTATGAAAAGAACTATGTAACAATTTTTTACTGAAATAATATTTGACACCTGAAACGAAAACACTGCTCGATCGATTTATAAATCAATAACAAGTCAAAAGAGGCCAATTTGGGAGCAGCAACATTGACAGCTACTTTTTAATTTTGATAAAAGGTAAAAGGAAGAAGGAACATACAACCTTAAGTTATGAATAATGAAGGTGGGAAAATTTTTATGTCACAATACCCCCCAACTCGCGGAAAATTTTGACGTTAGTCAAAATTTTAAGCTGGTCCCCAGCTCTTCAAGCAACAAGAAGCAACAACTAATAAAACATAAACCCAACACCAGAACAGACAAGATGCGACACGATGACTTACCATCCCATAACAAATTAAACAGGAGAGACGCAGGTCCATTTCAACGAGCGACTCAACTCACCTTAACTTCAACTTCAAAAACAACAAGTAAATTTGCCAATACGGCGTATAATAAAAGTGATCCACGCATAACGTAGAGCAACTCATGAAAAAAAAAACAACGCAATGCGAAGAAAAGATTCCAATCTATCATAAGATGGAAATAAACAAGTGAACACAATGCGAAGAAATGGTTCAGATACAAAAATGTAAAGTAAAAATAAAATTCACTACTACGGTGAACAAAACAACACCCTATCGAACCCACGCGCTTTACCAGTCAGTAGCTCGATATTAACCGCTGACTGAACGAACAACACAACAAACAAGTTGAGTAGCCACACTAGCAACTTGTTCAACCGGAAAACAAAACAAAACTGAAAACACACTGAGACCCTGGCGGTGCAGCGAGAGGTGAAACAGCAACGGGCTGCACGTCCAGCATCCACAGTGGAACGAAAGCATTAATCTATGCAAAGAGTAAAACTTAATCACCTTTAAGGTGTTGAATATGCCAAGAACCTAAGTTCTTACCAGTCACAAAATTTTCCAGCTCATACACTAGAGGGGAATGTTTAATTAAAACGCGACATTTTTCAAAACGTGGCGCAAGTTTTGCCATAAAGAATTTGTTGGCATCACTCTGAGGAAACGTTTTTTTCCATACAGTATCTCCTACTTCATATTCAACTGTTTGTCGACCCTTGTTGTAATAACGAGCACCTCTATCGTGTGCTTTGCCTAGAGCAGACACAACCTTAGCAAATACATCCTGCAATCCTCCCAATTTAGTAGCGTAATCTTCACGTGAAGCGAACGACAAGTCGACCTGTGAGGTTCTTTTGTTACTATACACTTTTCCACAGGGAACAGCTTCACGACCATGCACTATAAAATAAGGTGAGAAACGGGTAGATTCGTTTACAGCAGTGTTTAGGGCAAATTGAACCTTAGGCAATGTTGTATCCCACGATCGATGGTCTTGCTGGACTAGAATCGATACAGCAGTCATTACGGTTTTATTATAACGCTCAACGGTATTGACTTGTGGACAGTAACGTGCTGTCAGATGAACTTGAGGAATGTCGTATCTCCGAAACAAAGCATTTAACTCACTGCCAGTAAACTGCGTCCCATTATCTGCAATCACTGTACGTGGTATGCCGTGCTTAAGAAAGACTTCATCCTCCAGTCGTTGGGAAATATTTTTACCGATGGCTCGACGCAACGGAAACAACATCACGTATTTGGAGAAGCAACAAACAACAGTCAAAATAAATGTAAATCCAGCCCGCGAGCGTGGCAATGGACCTACCAAATCAATACTTATACATTCAAATGGACGCGAGCAGACTTTGGGATTCCCCATTAGACCTGCAGGCGGTTTCTGCGAATGTTTATAAGCAGAACACACGTCACAATTTTTTATAAAGTTAACTACGTCTTGGTATAAATCCGGCCAGTAATAATTCATAGATAAACGCTTATATGTTTTAAAAACTCCGAGATGAGACAAATCATTACAATGACACGACTTTAACAAGTCTGAGCGACGGTCAGAGGAAACAACCTCTTTCCAGTCAAACTCACTAGGAAAACGAAATTTACTTTTAGAGTACCGTAATAATTTATCATCGTCATTTATAATATAATTTGGACAAGAAGTTGGAAACTGTTTACACTTTTGATAAAGTTTATTATACCAATCGCAAGCACGGATTTCTAAAACAGGAACAGCACGCGATAACGCATCTGGAACGACATGTTCCTTGCCCTTGCGATGGATAATTTCAAAATCGTACGGCGAGAGACGACATTCCCAACGAGCTAATCTTCCAGTGGGATTGGTCAAATTAAAAAACCACTTTAAGCTGGAATGATCCGTCACTACTTTAAAACGTGGACCACCATCCAAATAAGGACGAAAATGCTCTACTGAGAAAACTACTGCCAACGCTTCTCTCTCTGTCGCGGAATAATTACGTTCAGCTTTATTTAAAGAACGACTTGCAAAGGCGATCGGGTGTTCTTGACCGTCCTCTAGTACCTGCGTCAAGGTTCCGCCAATTCCAAACCCGGAAGCATCGCAATGCACGGTGAATGGTTTGGAAAAATCCGGACAAACCAAAATAGGAGCAGATACTAAAGCCAACTTTAGCTCTGCAAACGATTTATTCGCATCCTCAGACCAAAGAAAAGGAGGGGCGTTTTTACGAGTACTAGTCAATGCATTTAGTGGAGCCGCAATTGTACTAAAATCTTGAATGAAACGACGATAATAAGAAGCCGTTCCCAAAAACATCTTAACTTCTTTACGATTACAAGGGGTAGGATAATCTACAATAGCCTTTATTTTAGATGGGTCTGTCCGCAACCCTCGTTCATCAACAATATAGCCGAGATATTTTAATTCTTTACGGAAAAAATTGGACTTGCCAAAGTTAATAGTTAAATTAGCGGACGTTAAACGATCCAATACACGGTTAAGTAAAGTAATATGATCATCAAACGTTTTACTAACAACGATGATGTCATCTAAATATACGAAAAGCCTACCATTAAATTCGGGTCCAAATAATTTATCCATTAGTCTCTGCTGCGTAGCAGGAGCACCAGTTAAACCAAAACACATAACTTTAAATTGAAAGAGACCGCGACCAGGAACGGTAAAAGCGGTACGCTCTCTTGATGAAGTTTCAAGAGGTATTTGCCAAAAGGCACTTTTTAAATCAATAGAAGAAAGAAACTTAGCATCTCTTAACTGATCAAGGATACCAGAAACATAGGGTAAGGGATAGGCATCATGCTTGCTCACTGAATTTAATTTGCGACTATCAATGCAAAAGCGAAGTTCACCGTTAGACTTAGGGGTAAAAAGAGTAGGGTTATTCCACGCACTTGTGCTAGGTTCGACAACGTCTTGTTCTAGCATCTGGTCTAACTGCCTATTCAATTCTACCAACCGGTGAGGTGAGATGGGATAGTATCGCTGCTTTATTGGTTTGCAATCAGCGGTATCAATAGTGTGAGTAAGTAGATCCGTACGGCCTAAACCTTTATTCTCAAAGGAAATACTTTCAAATTTACGTATCATTCTATCAGCGGTTACTCTTTGATTAGTATCAAGCTGATCAAAGGAATGCAAACGAACCTCGGAGACAAAATTCTGGTTAGAGATATCCTTGTTGTTACTAAAGTCAGTAAATAAATTTGGAGCAATGTTAAAGGCTTTCCAAAAATCAATCCCTAAAATTAAGGGAGTAGTCACATCCGGTATTACATAAAATTTAATAAACCGAGTCAAGTTGCGAGCCTTGACTGGTAAAGTTAAATAACCCTTAACCTTTGCTTGGGAATCGTTTGCGGTAGCAATGTACGTGATATCATTGCAACCGTGCAACGAGGCACCACAAGACAAAAACAATTCAGATATATCAGATCCTAATATTGAAATAGAGGAACCTGAATCCAGTAAACCATTACACTGATGGTTATCAATCACCACAGAAATATAAGGTCGATCATCATCTCGATCGATAAAATTCCGAACCGCGGAAACGCTCGAAGAAACAAAAGCATTAAGCTTCTTACCTTGCTTACCATCATCATCAGCACGACGAATAGAGTTCTTAAGTTTATTATCATAAGAGCTCGAGTCGAGTTTAATACAGCGGTTCGGGTTAACTAGTTTTTTGACGAGGACGAAGCCACCGCATCACCAGAACCCGAAGACCTAGTTAAACAATCGGGACAAGAAGGACTAGTAACACCCTTCTTCCCGCACCTAAAACACACAACCGCTTTAGAGCGACATTCCCTCAGAGTATGGGAGTCAAGCCTACAACGAGGACAATACCGATTCGTCGAGGTGACTTCAACCCGGGGTTTTGAAAAAGTTTTACAACATAAATCTGTTGCAAGTGCACTTGTAGAAGGTTTTGGTGGTTCTACAAAAGTATTTGCACGATGCCAGCTGTCTTCAAGGACGCGACAAGTGCTTTTTAATTCCGTAAGGGATGAAACAGAATAAACTGCTAAAGGTACTGAATACTCTGGTCGAACATTAATAGACACAATATCAAATTTATCCTTATCTGAAAGTTGTTCAGACAATCTACTGAAATAGTTCTGCATGATACTGATATAAGTAGAGATGCTTTCATTAGGCCCCTGTGTTCGGTTACGAATTTCCTTCATAAGGCGCCTGTCGTAGTCGAATGGTAAAAATTCTTTTAATAAAAGAGATTTAAGTTGATCCCATGAATTACATTCGGATCTTATACCCCTAAACCAAAGTAACGCATCAATTTCAAATAATTCCACAGCTGAAACAAACAATTTATCATCTGGGATACCACGCGAACTGCAAAGTTCTTCAAGCCTCTGTAAGAAAGCTTTCACACAGGACCGACCATCATATTTTAAATTAAGTGAGCCAACTGTTTGATGTTTGTTCAAAAACACCGGAGCGGAACTTACTACCTCTGTTGGATGTTCGTCAGGAACTTCGTACTGCTGAGTGCTGGTTTTAAAAACTTGGAACATATTGTCCAGCTTTGACAAATATTTATTCAGCTGCCGCATCTGCTCATTGTAGGAAACAAGTTCAGACTCCTTAGGTTCGAGACGGGTCAATCGGTGAAATAAGTGGTGTGTCAACGCTTGTACGCGATTTAAAGTTTTTAAAGTCAATGGACGCGAAGGTGAGGTGATAGATTGAGAAAGCTCTTCCAGTTTACAAGATGTGCATGCTAATTCTGATGCAACATCGCCCTTAAATTCAACAATAACATCCGAAGGATATTCCTTCACCAAGTCTTTCAACTGTTTTCGCAAAGAGTCTACATCTTCTGCGGGTTCAGCATTCCGTACTTTAACTTCGTAAATTAACTCGTCCTTCCGTAGTAGGTTAAAGGCGATTGGACGTTCCTCCATTATAAATGGGAAGCAAAAAGAAAATAAAAATTTTATTTAAAAAAATATTTGTGTTCGACTGTACTTTATAAATATATTAACCACAATTGCCTTAGTAACTGTACTACTGTAGGTAAGAGAATAAGCAAATTTAGTATTACCAAGAAGAAAAAAAAATTTAGTCGACTGTACTTAATAAATGATGCTGCTAACTATACCCGTAAGTGTAAAAGATTAAATGTAGAAACTTTTTGAAAACCCAAAAAAAATATTTGGCTGACTGTACCAAAATAATTATGACTGTACCAACAGTATCAATAAGTACCAAATGTACTTTTACATTAAAACAAAAAAAGTTTTATAATTTAATTTGACAAGGTTGTATCTATTTGTATGGTCAACTGTACCAATAAGAATTCTATTATCAAGTGAAAATTAAATATTATATAAAAGCAAAAATTTTATTTAAAGAAGTACTTTTTATGTGGCTAACTGTACCCGTAAAATAATGGAGCACCTGTTGATAATAGGTAATGATATTGTTACTTTATATAAAAGCAGAAAAAAATATTAATACCAAAAGTATTTTATTTGTGGTTGACTGTACAACATACAATTTTTAATAAAAAGGAGAATTTTTCAGTTTTTATTTTAAATTTTACAAAAAAAAGTTTTTTTTTGAGTTGTCAAAAATGTAGTGGTTTTTTGTGGCTGACTATACCAACAAATATGGAAAAGTAATTAATACACTTTCAATTAAATCGAAAAAAGAAAACTGTTATAAGTTAAATGCAACTGACTGTGCTAACAAACATGGAAAGTAATTACCAAAAAAAAGGAAGTTTACACAAGAACCAATTGAGTTGACTGTACCATTTAAATGTTGCTCATAATACTAGCGAACATGAAAAGTAAAGATGTTTTTTTTTTTAAGTAAAAACAATTTTTAAATTATATTGCCTATACGATTTAATGAGGTTGCCTATACCACAAATATGAAAAGGCAGTTTAATTAAAAGTACTTTCCTTCAAAGGAAAAAAAAACAAATATTAAGTTGATAATTTTTTTGTAGCTTATTGTACAATTAAATACTTTTAGTTTAGTTAGTACTTTTAGTTTCGTTTAAACAATTTATATTCAATTATTATTTAAGTGTAAAATTTTACAAATGCATCATAAGAATTTATTCTAAGGAATGTAGTTAATAATATAAGTTGCTAATAAGCGTACCAGTTCATGAGTGAATTGAAATCCACCCTCAGTAGAAAATATTACAATATGGCCAAGCTTGCCGCTAAATATAGGTACACCCGCAAAATTGAGTAGAAAAACTCGTGTTTAACAAATGTTCAACACAAAATGGCGAACTTTAACATGATAAGTTTAAGTGTTGGATAAAGTTGAAATATCTATTTCAAGTGATAATTTACACAATGAAAAACACAATTTATCTTTTATAAAATGAGAAATGACAAAATTGGTTATGAACAATAATATAAGCAAATGGTTTAGAGAGTAATTGTTATAGCTCAAATAGACATAACAATGAAATCTAGATTTATAGTGCCCCACGTTGGGCGCCACTGTCACACATCAGCCTCCGGATCCTCTATGGGCAACTCCCAGCAAGGATCAGGGTGCCGCTATGCAAGCACGGGGTGGTTTTAAAAGAAAACAATAAGTGTATCACAAAATGTATTTATTGTCGCTTTAATAAAAGGAGACCACGGCTAGTGGGATAAAGTAGAAAATAATCAGTCGGAGAGACTTTAGGGATAAGTGGGCACTAGAATTTCTTTCTCTTATATCACCATTCGCTTATATCTTTGTGTATTAAATGTTTATAAAGTTAAAAATTAAGTTAGGCGCCACCGACACTATCGGATGCCGGACCGATTGAAAAAAAAATAAGGTTACCTGGAGAGACAGTAAATAAATACTATCACAAACGTCACTGAGGGGACGATCGGAAGAAGGTCAGCTATAGGCCAGCCCCGAAGCACTACTATGGCGCGGACGGCTGGACGGCTGCACTCCCCGAGTTAATCCGGAACTCCGCAAAACAGAGACCGACGTCCACGAAGTCAAAAAAATGTATACACGAAGTAGGGGGAAAAAAAAAAAAACCTCCTGCAAAGAACAATAAATTGATCTCATTAGGACAGAGAACGACAAATTCGGTACCAGATGGGTACGTGGCATGTGGGTTTCCTACCGATTGAGGGGAAATAAAAGAAATGCTCACCAGTGAGGAATGGCAGTCACGCCTTGTGCTGGCCAGGCACGCGGTGTTGACTGGCTGTCAACTCCTGGAGGTTTCTTCGTGATTTAACTGCTAAAAACGAAAAGAAAACATTACCCACTGTATTATGAAAGTAAAAACATAGAAGACACTTGGAGAAAGTTGACAAAAACTTACCATGCGCCTTTAGCGACGCGCTTGCAAAAAAAAGGGCTCAGTGCGCTCGTTATTATAAATGTAAAAACCTGGAAACAAGAAATAGAAATGAGCTTAGCGTCAAAGGCCATAAAAAGACACGAAGCAACTTTTAAAGGTATGCTTACCGGTTCCTCCGTGGTAAACGGTGAGGAGATGAACCGGACCGGAGCAATAGGCTTCACGGGTGTAAATGGCAGAGGTCGGAGGCAAATCGCCGGGTCACGACACTGACCTCCAGTTGCCATATCAATATGTTTGACAACAATAAGATGAAAATACGAAAACGATGAAAGAAGCTATTTGAATTTTAATTTATGAAAAGAACTATGTAACAATTTTTTACTGAAATAATATTTGACACCTGAAACGAAAACACTGCTCGATCGATTTATAAATCAATAACAAGTCAAAAGAGGCCAATTTGGGAGCAGCAACATTGACAGCTACTTTTTAATTTTGATAAAAGGTAAAAGGAAGAAGGAACATACAACCTTAAGTTATGAATAATGAAGGTGGGAAAATTTTTATGTCACAATATGTATTGGAAGTTGGAACTGGACACCTTAAACCAAATGTGGTGTGGATCGTGATTTAAAAATAATATGGGCTAAATACATAATTTTAAAAATACATATATTATGGGAGCTACTTATTAACAAAAAGAGTTGAAGTCTGATAAAAAATAAAACAAGTTAAGAGAGTAACTATACAAACTCTACTTCACTCAACATAAAAAAAACTCGGTTTTAGTTTCAAGCTCCATACGTTTAATAGCCACAGTATCGAATTGTGTATTTATTTTGACAGGTCGTTTTGTAAGTACCGTTTTCGCTTGGTTTGCGTTGCATCGTTTTTCTACTCGCGATAATTCGTGATAAATAGTAATCATAGAAAAAAAAACTAAAAACATAGTTTTTCTTCTTTTAACGAAGTCTTTTAATTTCGATAGTAGAAAAAAATGATTCAACAAGCCAATTGTTATCACAACTAAAAAGCACTTCCTTTGTTGGCACTTGGCAATACCCATCGCAATACCTAATAGGTAAACTTGCACAACTTCAGTATGATTAAACATTCATAGCCTGGCATAAGTCACACTCGAGGATGCAACTTCGCAACTGATTACAAAAGTACAGAATAACTGTGATAGTTATGCGAAGTCGGTGTTTAGCGACTGTTGTTTTAACTTGTTATCGCATGTGAAAAGTGTGTCGCAAGCAGGAAATGTCAGTTTGAATGTAAATTGGTACAATCGTTGCATTACCGGCAGATAGACAGGGTGATTACTCATTTGTGTCTTTACCATTTGCGAAAAATTTACGAAAGAACTAAAAAAATGAGCAAGACCACAAATAGCGGTGGAAACAGCGTCTTGTTACAGCGTCTTACTTAAGAAAAACTTGCACTAGTCTTAATTTCGTAGATTCTATGAATCTATTATTAATCGTTGTTTTTTTTTTAAATATTTAACTTTAAATGTAGTATGTTTTATATGTGATTTTAATTGTTTTCAATTTTGTTTCAGGTAAGTACCTTCAGAAACAACGTGATGTAGAGTCTAACGTAATCGGCTACAGCTTAAGGTACTGACAGTGCCATCTGTGAGTTGCTATTTGTTAATTTGTTAGTCTCGCTATTCGCCGCTAGATGGCGCAGTAAATCACTACGTTCTTAGCGGCGCACTACTTGCGTTATTTGCAAATCAGGAATAACTACTGTGGTTTCGCAACTATTTTCTTTATAAAGCGCTGGAAATTAGAAATATAATAACCAGCATTTTTTAATTTTGTTGCTTATTTGTTACCTAATTAGTTGAACAACGAAGAATATTAACTAATTATACTTAAATAAGAACTACTTAATTACTTTATGGTTAAACTCAACTGAAAAAAACGTTTCGCCTGGTAGAAAATGTCCTTTTTAGTGTTCGGTAACCAAAGTGCACAACGGAGTCCTTTTGACACTGCTGTGCCACACTGTGGTATGCGACGGGTTCCTGGATCATGGAATGATTTACAGAATTCTCATTTACATAGAATTGAAATTAAATTATGTTTCATTGTTTTCCCATGGATCGAAAAGGGGTCGCATTTTTTTTTCTTACTCTGAGATGCTAGCAATAAAATATCATTGTCTAGTAAAGCTCAAAGTGTAGAGCGCAATCTATTTCTTTCAAAAATAAGGATATTATTGTATCTGTCAAAGTTCAGTTTTTGATCATTTTCTTAGTTACAAGTTGTATTTTAAAGACTGAACTAGTTAGGAACTTGGAATCTGTGTATATTGTGTACATGTATGTACATACACCTATGTTTAAACAACAAATGTTGAAAACGACGATTCCTAACGTGATGTAAACTTGGACACAATTTTATTTTACTAGCTGTTATGGTAAACATGCACTACAAATACATTGTCAAAGGTACACACTCAAAGGTTAACTGGAAGAGATCCCCTAAAGGGATAAATTCGCCTTTGTACATCACTGTATCTCTTTTTTATTTATTTATGTTTTTTGTACAATAAAGAATTTACATACATACATACATTGTATAAAGCCGTTGGTGTGCGAGTCCAGCTCACACTTGGCCAGTTTTTTATTTACTATTATTTATTTGAAAGATAATATGAAATGGTGTCACAGAATACTGTTAATCAAACCTTATTCTGACATGACTTGGGTATAGAAAGAAACAAACAATAGAACATCGATCTATAAATTAAATGGCAAGTTTTAATAAAAAACTGTATTACGAAGAAACATTACCATGATTTTAAGAGGCCTAAAATGTCTTTTGGTTGGTAGGGAAATGGTTTACTTGTATTTTTTCGTAAGTGTTTCATCTCGGGGGCGAATTTACATCGCTATCGAGTATTTCGGTGCGCAAGGATCGCAAAAGAAGATAAACATGAGAACAAAAAAATAAACTAACAATAGAATTGCGTCTTACTCTAATAGTATCTTAATGCTTGCAGATTCGTCTAATAAGGATGTATGCACATGGAACACGAAAACAAAAACTATGAAGTCGTTACAATAGCATTCCGTTATTATTCTGCTGGACGGCATTATTTTTGTGAATTTTATTCATTAATGCGATAACCAATAGCGATGTTTGACTTATGTGGTTTAAAATGTAACTATTGTTTGTAGTGTTAAATTTTTGCCATGCAAATTGGTTATTTGAGGAACCTTAAAGAAATTATTGAATTTTGAAATGAAGATAGGTAGCTGAAAAGATAGAGCGGTGCATAAAATATTTTCTTAAATAAAATTTCCACTTTGTAAATTTACATACTGTGCGTTTTTACTTCCGTACGTACCTTTGTTTCCAGAAGCGTTTTGGAAGAGTTTTAGTTATCAATATTTCCAGAATACTGAAGCACCAACAAATGGAAGAGATTATTAGTAATTCTAGAGCTCATCACGATACCTGAATATTGAGGTATTTACATTTTTTTAGCATTTTAAAAGCCGTAATTTTGAAGAAAAAATCAAATGAACAACCGTTAGCTTAAAACTGTATACTTACTTACATATTTTATATTTTGTTAGTCTGAACCATAATAATTGATTAGATTGAGTTGATTAGTCTGGTTTGACCACTAAGAATCCAGACTACTAAATATAACGTGTTAATATTAAATAAAACATATATATTTTGTATTCTCTTGTGCTTAGTATATATTTAAGATGTTACACTAAAGGGCCTAGGTTCCTAAATAACCAGTTTTAGCATTACGAAATGACAGAAACACGTGGTGCTTGAATTGAGCACAATCAAAATACGCGAAGCCTCCTCACCTTATTCTGGACCCAGAACAATACTAGTAAGAACCAGTTAAGTAGGTTCATGACCGGCGCGGCCGCCACGCGCATAATGCCAGGCCTTCGTGATTTAAACATGTACTTACCTACACATACAGTATACATGCCTATTCGCCCTGCGGCAAGCAAAAACTGACCGAGAAGGGAACCATTCTACCACCAGTTCGATCAGACCTGTAACACCTTTCTCAGCCGCCGCCATCGGAATTCACGACGGGGGCCAAGCCACAATTGACGATGCCAGCAAAGAAAAAGCACGCGTTGGTAAAAATTAAATGCAATGTTCGCTCGTAACGTTGGTGTACTAATGCGTAGCTAAAGCTACGACCGATTTCTTTAAATGAGATGATTATTGCTGTTGCAGGAAAACAATGCTTTTAGCAAATTCGGCGTTATTAATATCCAACAAAGGTCTGGCTTATACGATTGTTTATTGACTTAAATCGAATTTAACGCTTTTAATTAATAGTGTAATCCAATTTTAATTGGAACAATTTAATACGGTTGAAATATTGTTTTTGCTTGATTAGAGGTCCAAAATCCCTTTTAGCACTCACTTTATTAAATTTTGAATATTTACACGGTTGCAGTGGCGTTGAATTAAATATGGTCACTTATAAAATTGCTTTACGTGCGTTCTTTACAATATATGGTAAGCTAGAGTCCCATACGCCTAGTTCATAATAAACTGTCATCGTTGGTATACAAACTTTTACAGTTACGTACACATAGCCATGTCGATGTTTTAGATCTGGTAGAACCACAGTGCGAATGAGACGGCGAAATATGCCTGTCCCGGATTTGGCCGAAGACCGCCGGAGATTGTCGAAGGCTTCAAACATGGCGGCCGGAGCACGCTTAGCGCTTGTCAACAAAGTTCCTCCGGCCGCCTCGGCGATCGCGCGCCCTCCCGTTCAGCGCAATTGAGAACTTAGTTCACGGTTACCGTTTGAAGTGAATAATAGTGGAAACATAGTGAAAGTGCAGTGCTAAACGATATTGGGATTGGATCAATTATTTTAATATATAACATAGGTATTTGGACTAAGCAGGTATATTTTTTCTAAGTTCCAAAAAAGTTGGAATATTATGAGCCCAAAAAAGGCATAGGGATGTTCTTTTAATAACAATAATACTTGTTATGTTACATAAATTATATTAGTTATGTGTAGGCTAAATACTCGTAGAACTCATTTAAAGTGACTAAGAACGTACATTCATTGTTTTCGTATCTTATCTATTTACATAATTTTAGGTATATCATGGTTCTGAAATTCATAGATTTCACGTTATCAAAATATTGATGTTTGTTGTTCATCCCATTAAATTTCAATTTGTTTGTTGGGATATTTTAAGACGCTAAGTAGGTCCTCATTGCCATAAAAAGTCGAATTAACTTTAAGATTTGTTCACATATTTGATTTGTTAGCAGTTAGTTTATTAGCATAAGCTTCTTTGCACTCCTCACTGTGTGCATGTGTATCAATGATATACGACTACTATACCTCTACGCAACAATGTGCACTTGGTTGCGCTCTAACAGGGGTGTACTGTAAACGACTATATTTGAATACCGCCTACGCAAAAACACCGAAAAAAGCGCCGCAAATGCATAAAATTTATTTTTTTAAACTATAAATTAGTTTTGTCAACTCAATTTGTTCCCATAGACAAATTAATATAGTCGCGCTACATTTGTAGAGCTACCGGCACCAAACAGGCTCCAGACGGAGGAAAAGCGTAAGCCAATGCACGTGTCGGGTTCAACTTGTTGCACCTTCGGGCCACAAACTCGCTCGGTTATTGTTACAATAACACAATGCTCCATAATTCCTTTCAACATATGTTAAATGGCAGAGTTAAAACAGATTTTAAGTTGTCCACCAAAATGGTAACATTAAGCCAAGCACGTTTCTGAATACCGTGCTGATGTTTAGTATCTTTTAAATATTTCGGTCCGTATGTCAAAAAAGTAATTTAATATGTTTTCATACGAGCGTCACAACTTCCCTCCCGAAATATTATTTCTTCGAATTAATAAGGGTTGTTCCAGCGTGCGAACCGTAGCAATATTGCGAATATCAATCAACCTCCTTATGGAACCACTTCAAATACATAACGCAATATGTTATACGCTTACTTCTTATTTACTCGTATAAGTACATACATATCTACCTGAAAAACTGAATTTCCCGGTATCTTGGCGGATACCTTAATAAATAAGACCTGTAGATATGTAGAGTCAACCGGGGTAACTTTAAATATAAGGGTATCTTTGAACGCCTATTTCGTCTCATTCGTCCCTCACTCCATCTCTTTGACACTAGTTGCAGAAAGATGCTGAGGAATAAAACATGATTTTAGCACCTCCTGCTAAAATATCTGTTATAAAACGAGAAATTTTTGCTGGTAACAAAGCATACTTGTAAGTTTAGCCGCCAAATTCAAATTCTCGTAAAAAAATAGCTACGGCCACATAAAAAAAATATTCTCTAACTGATAAAAAAAAACAAATATACTGGTCGAGAATATTTGGAGGACCTCCTGCGTTTTTTGGTCGGTCCTTGAGCTAATCGTACTTGGGCCGTAGGAATATATGTAAATTGAATGTAACTCAAGGCCATTTAAAGTTATTTGGTTGAGTATTCCTGTCGCGTTTATTCAAGCCTGTTATATTTAGGTCCCTGACGACAGAGTTTACTTATGTCTTAGCACACGAATATGCGACAGGTACCCCCGAAGGTGGGGAGACCAGTTTGAGTGACAGGAGAGGCCCTCATGGAACGTAGAACTTGCGTCACCTTTCAGGCACGGGTCTAGGCAAACCGTGCGTGTTTAGACAGCTATTAGATGCGGCTGGTATTTAGGAAAATAGTTCACCGGAACGAATTGTCTTCCCGTGTTGTACCGACTACTTAGCAAGGGTACTGACCTACGCTATGTTTGCAATTTTTATTTGGTGTCAAGTAATTTTGCTTAATCGAGTAGGTACCTACTTATCAATTTTTATAGTCGTTTTAAAAATCCGTATCGCTGCAAGCGCGCAGCGTGCGTTCAACCGGCATGAAATATTATTATGGAAATAACAACGCTTTTAACAAAAGATGACTGGAATAAAGTATTTTATAGTTTTTTTTCTTTTTACTAATTAATTACACAATTGATTCAAGGTACACATTGCCTCGCATGACTTAACGACCAATAAAAATGATGTGTGATGTGGGTCGCGGTATGACTAAAAATATTGTGGATAGTGGGTGTAGTGTAATCCTTTATCTATTAACCCACGCGCCCGGACAAACTTTCTAGTTTCTAAATAGAAGGAATTGAAGTCGGGTTAGCCGCCTGATGTTTGAGAAAATATATTATTCTGTCGGTGAGTCACGGAGCAAGTCCCATCGAGGTCTGGGTCACATTCCAGACCTATGAGCGCCGACCGCCGTGCTCCGCCAAACCGGACTGCGCTTGTGCTCTTCCATTTTTCGATGTCCTGTAGTTTACGTAATTTTTGTGAACAGAATAAATGATCCCACAGTTACGGCTCTTTGGTTCTCGTTTATTTTAATGGCATTTCGACAAATCAGTTGACCTACTAAAGTTTATACGTATTTAGATTGGTTTAATTTTTAAAATAAACGGCGCCGAAGTCCCGGACCCGTCGCGGAAGGGGCGTGTTTTTTGTCCACCATCTGTCGGGCAGCAGGTGTCGCTTTACATACTAAGCAGGTGATTTGAATTCGCTTTTCTCTTGCTCTAAGGGTTTTTTTTATCGAGCATTTAGTGTCGAGGTGGTGGTCGACAGCCGGCAATGATTTGATGTCCACCCGCATTCTCATTTCCGCTGCGGCGTCAACTTCAATAGTAGTATGTTACTCCGAATGTACCTAAATCTAACGTGGTGTTGAGACACTTCAGTTGTTTGAGCATGAAAATCGGAATCGTATTGAAAAACATGCGAAGGAGAAAGTCCGTGCTTGGTACACTAAATTTAAGACTCATGTAGAATTGTGATTATGACTTGAATGTGTTATCCAAGAATATTAAACGAAGCCAAAGACTCGCATTTCTCCAAAATCACCCCGAATGTGCTTCGTAAATAGGAAGTTCAGACCTTAAGGGTTTTGTCACAATGTGGTATTTAATGTAGACCTATCATCCAATTGGAGAATCTTACAAAACATCTAATCTAAAGGTAGAGAGCTTTATTTCTACTCAACTCTACTGTTCTAAAATTTAAACATACGAGAAGGTACTAAGGATTTATTATATTGGATTTTAGGGTGTCTGGCTTACCAGAATATTATGATATAACATAATTTATTTGAAGGTGTGGCGTTGATAGTATATTGTTTGCCTCTCTTATTATCATCATTATAGACACTGCACAGGCCTAGGTGTATTATAAAATGTGTGCATTGGTGCATTTGACGTGCATGACCATTGTTTCAACTTCATGGCTCATTCGTCGCGGTTATTTTGATACCACTACATGTATCCATATAGACTTACCTATGGTTTCCTACAGTTGTTTCACAATTACAAACATATAATAACAATAATAACAATTTTATACTTGTTTCTCGTATTATCCGCATTTTCAAATTTAATTGTCGTACATCATTCAAAACTATGATTACTTACTGTTAACTGAAAGAGATAAAGACGAATAAATATAATATGAATATCTTAAAGGTACTAAAGTAGGCGGATGACCAGATTTGCATTATTGTTTTAACAACATAAATGTACTTGTTTGTTGTTTTTCCACAATATGTTATTTATTGTATGTAAGGCTAAAATCGAGGTGACATTCACGGAATGATAATGGAAGAAGACTATTTAAACACTAAACAGGAAATCGGGTTATCACTATGACAAATGACACTGGAAACGGTGTATGAACAAATTCAAGCTAATTATTATTACGATTTATTTATGAATTCCACTGCATTTTGCATGGACACCTAGCTTCGCTTTTGAATTAAAATGCAATAATTTCGTTAACGTTCGTTGAAAGAAATATGAGTCACGGAAGATCTCTATTCATTCGTAATCGGTTTGTTTGGGCATCGATTCATTGAGAAGTTAGGCCGATTACGACCTTAATCGAGACGGAAAGTTAATCGCGAAAGGTGCCACATTCGACAAATCAATAAAGTTGGGGCCTCGTCTTAAAACCGTTGCTTTTTATCCATTACTTTTTAAAACTTATTGAATTCGATGCTTTTTTATTTGCGATGTGTTCTAATATCACAAGTTCACAAAAAACATTTTTTTAATGAATTGATTGCTAAATAAATATCTCTTAAAAGATCTTTAATCTAATGTTGTAATTGCACGAACTGACAGTCTGGTCTGCATAAACTACATTTGTGTTACCGTGTATGACTGCAAATCGTTGTTTGTACTTAATCAATGTTTGTCTTTCTTTCTACGCATGTTTTACTTTTAAGCTTGTAATATGGTTTAATAACAATGTAATACCTGCTTTGTTTGCTCAACCATATTCTTTAAACACCGCCGTTCTTAATTACTTAATGATCGTTTCCGTTCTCTTTGTACGAGTGTAAGCTTAAAAAAGTTATCTTAAAGTCCTAATCATTCGTCATTTGGGATGCCCATAATTATCCACTTGTTTATTAGTCTCGAACTTCCCGAACACTTTCATTAGCAATTTTTTTTATGAGACAAAAGTTATTTGCATTTTTGAGAGCTAGTATAAAGAATTACACTCGAGATTTGTTTTAGTTTAGTTAAATGGTTTGTTTTGCTATCGATAAATCAAGGCCATCCAACTAGTCCTAATAGACTGCAGACCTGTTATTATGATATTGACCTTTCAAGTGATCATTCGTTCCGCGACTATTCAAATCAGTAGCTACTTAGCTAGTGTGGCCACGTTAAACGCCGTCGTCACACTGCTGGTCCTGACCTTGCATGTTAGTGAACGTATGCAGCCTATAGTGAACATAAACCCCTTCGCCAAAGCAAAATCGAACGTATTGTGCAGCAAATAGCAACTTTTACGTTCGTTCCCGAATGTACTCTGACTAGATCCGATTTCAGAAGAGTATCAATGCCTCCGTCATGAATTAAGCCAAAAGCTTTTCTGTTAACAAAAGCTGCAGGCATTTGATGGCCCGTCGAATTATCGATTCAGACTCAAACAAAAACAAGCGCAACTACTAAGCATAAAAGATAAGCATGGTGCGAGCAACATAATATAACTACATCTTACTGGAACGACGCAAAACTCCATTAACTTTTATACGGGCTTTTTTATATTTTGTACCATGGTTTTTAAACAAAACAGGGACACGTTCCGTTGTTGTAATTTGCAAAGTTTTAATTTTGTGGTTGACAGCTGTCGTTATGCCATCATGTGCGCGCAATTAGAGTACGAGGAGCGTGTTGTGCGGCTAATCAGGGGTTAAAAAGCATAATAGTACAATGTAAATGAAGATTATTCGACGTGCCCTTATTGCTTTATTTGTGACAGCAAATGTGTTCAGATATAGTGATTCAACGTTTAGAGTTAGAGTAATGTTTGTGTCGGCTTTCCTAATTTACAATTTCTTTGTCTAAGCTCCGGCGCGCTGTTCTCGTGTACCGTAGAGAATTGTGATTGCACAAGGCGTCCGAGCCGCGTCGCAGCTACTTCTAAACGCATTCCGCATAAAGTTTTTGTGTGTCTCTTAAACCGCTCATATTTTTTTCTGTCATTAATTGCACGTCAGACTGTTGTGACGTTGATAGCAATTATCTCGCGTTAACATAATCGTCGTTACGACTGCGACTAATAAACGCTATACTTGTTTGAGTTTTGGACAAGGCCGGGTTTAATTTTCTTACAAAGCCAGTGGATAAAAATGCATGCTCTTGCCCTCGTTTTGGCATCTGACAGAAGACGTGTGCTGTAGTAACGAAGAGCTTTTATCGTGACCTCTCCGCCTGCCCTATATCCCGAGGGTTGATGACACGTATTCCTTCCTTGGTATTTGTTTAGCTTTACCTCACGAGATTCACTTTTGGCTTACACGAGTGTACATATAAAAAACTCGATGCGACAATGCTTGAAGCGAAAAACGAATATTACTACTTATATTAAACCCTAACAGCTAATAAGGTAACCGTCCCAGTTGTTGACATCGTTTTCTCTTGTTTTTATTCGTAAGTTGCCGTATCTTCTCGTCAATTATTGGGTGACTGTCAAATACTGTATTTAGAGGTTTTTAAATTTTAGAGGGTTAATGTGTCGGGATTTTATTTATATATTTTTCACTATAATTTTTGTAATTTATACAAGTCGATTAGTACATATTAGTCATATTACATACCGTTAGTTCACTCCCTTATCTTTGGGGTAATACTAGAATGCCGCGAACCCAGAAAGAATAGGTGGTAATTTTTGTGTATGTCGGAGCTTAAGACTCCATATTGTGCAGTGTGCTGTGTGCTACCAAGAACAGCATTATTTTATCTGTGGTGCGTTTTCAATCTAATGGTGTGTCTAAATAAAGTTATTAAAAAGGCTGTTTCAAAAGTACAGAGGCGATAAAAAATTAAATAAAAAATTATACAAAAAATTGAAATGGCACTACTGATTGGTAAATACATCCTTTTTTTAGACCTTCTTATATGTGAAATAAAAGTATAATTATTGCAGTAAATCATCACTAGTTTCTACTAAGTACTTGAGTAAACTGCCATGACCAGTCTGCCGCCGCCATGGATTGACATGAGGGCAGCAAGCCTTTTAGTTTTATCGCAATCAATAACATTTGAGCTATAAATATCCATTATCTCGATTAAGACGACGTTTCCGCATAAGTAATTAACCTATCTCCGAGAAGCTATGCAAATGTTGGGTCCGACATATTGACTACTTCATCCCCTTCATAAAGAACCTCTGATGGATAGTGCGGCCGCGGAGCTTGTCGTTACATCTTTTGCCAGATAGTGAACCCATTAGGCTGATTGTTTGCGTCGGTATCCAGGCATTGGCTGTTATTATCACTACTGTCTAACTACTTCTTTGAATATTAGTAATGGCCAAAAGTACAGCAATTTCTTTTGTTTTATTGTTTCTTTTTGTTTAAATTTGCAATCTAATATAGAATTATTTTATAATGGACGCGAGCGTAGCTCGAATCGCTTTGTCGTAGCTGATAACGCAATCCAAGATGAGTCTAACGAATAAAAAATGTGGTATAGCTGAACCGATATTCCAGCTACCAAACCAAAAACCTCATCGAAATTGGTGCATCCGGCTCGGACCTGTATTGCTGATGCAGACCTAAGTACATCTAGACGGCTGGATAGGCAGAAAGAGAAAGGCTTTAAATGTATAACATCCCTTTGTGTAAGAGTTTAAATAAATTTCTTTGCGATTCAGGTCGACATAGGTACTGGTACTGGGGCTTTTTGAAGTTTGGCATTTGGGCCTCATTATAATAGATACGGAACTATTAAGTATAAAAAATATTTAAAGGTAATAATGAACAATACCAAAATTGCTTTCGCTTCAAAAGTAAATACAAAGTTGAACTGCCGCAATGCCCAGTGTTGTTCTTGCTCGCTACGAAAAGATTGAAAGAAAAAAATTACTTAATAAAAAAGAAATGAAGCTTGTGTTAAAAGTTATCGTCGAATCTACTTACACCACTCAACCTATACAGCTGGCTTGTACACGTAATCTTATGGAAAAATCTCTTTTGATCGGCACGGCTAAGTTCAAAATAATGTTCGCTGCGACGGGACGTATTTGGTGACCGCGCACCGCGGGCTCTGCCCGGTGTGGGCACTGGGCAGGTACGTAAACCTATATAGCGGCCCGGGATCCGGTCGACAAACCCGTATCTGTAGCTAGGAATCTCACATCTCGCCCGTCGACCGTCCGAGGAAGTCTTAAAGCGTTTCCGCACTAATCGCCTTCTCGTCGGTTATAGGCTTGACTCATATACAAAATATTACTCTCGCAGTATTACGGTGCTCGGTTCATGGTCCCGTTATTTTGTAAAATCTTCCAGTAGTTTGTTTTGTATGACTTCGGTTCACGTTTTTGGACCAGTCTTTTAATAAATGCAGCTTTTCACGTGCAATGGCTGTTTGAGTCGTTTCATTTTGTGCTATGCCACCTTTCACTGAGTTTGCCGATTGCAACACCATGACAAAATCACGAATTTCCATGCAGCTTTGCCTTTTTAATAGTTCTTAGAAATGGAACATCATTTCCTGATTTTTATACTCGTACCCATAGAATAATCTTAACACAATATTACTAAGTACAACATTAACAATACAGTGAAAACATTATTCCTATTCAATGTCTCTTATTTACTTTTAGAGAGGGGTTCCTTAAACGTCTCTACACAATTAGGCGCTTAGTGTTAATTGCTCTTAATTTATGTGTTGTTGAAAGCACCTTAGTATTTTTTTATCTAGCAATAATATGAACTAATATTTTCTTTTGTTTTGCGACTTAAATATATACATTAATTTGCTCATTTTGGTGCCACGTGGGTGGAACGGGCGCATTTATTTTGCGTCGTAATTATATTATATGGGAAGAAAAAATGAAATGCAAAAAGTTTAAATTACAAAGGAACGCATAACGCCATGATCTACCTACCTACCTACTTACTTAATGATTAATGGCTTAATTCGCGCTCGTAAATGGTATACATCGGCTGTTCGGCTACATTAGAAAATAATATGAATGAGTTTTCGCAATTTTATGAAAAAAGATTAAGTTAAGTTAAAGTTATCGTACTCGATAGTCTCAATACTTGAGTAAGTAAGTACCCAACCTACTTATATAGTCGTGCTCAGTCGATCTTGTAGTAAGTGAAAGTTCCTATCGTTCGGCGGAATGATTCTAATAGATAAACAAATACATAAATGCACAAATTAGGCTAATAAGATAGGGTACCACTGACTTAAATGATTTATTATTTGATGGTTGCTCAATATCTGTGGTTTCATGGTATTTGTTGAGACCGCGGTCAGAATCGCTTTGCGAAAGCCCGTTAGTCCGATCAACGAAGCGGAAAGCTGTGACAATAATTCCATCGTCTGATCAAATATGCCGAAAGTGCCACATTACGTAGTACGAGTAAAACAGCAGCGTAGACGTAGTATGTTGTTGAATTACTTAAAATTCAAGATACATTAATTTTACTCGGTTCTATTACTAAATAAAAAGCACCAGGTGAATTAAGATCAGGGTATCTATGCGAAAATTTCCTTAGTGATCGGACTATAAGAAAGTTTCGTAACTATACTTTAGTTTCAAACCACGTTTGGCGTCGGCTTGCCTGTAATCTCGGGCGGAAATGTCTTTGACAAATACTTACACAGCACAGATTCTATCAAGAACTTGCAGTATAACTGGGATATGAAATTATTTAAACCAAGGAAATATGTAGCAAATCATAATTGCTTCGTAGCCTGGGTGGTGCTGTATAATGATGGATAAAGTTTCGGCGCAAATAGTTAATTATCTATTAGCGTAACATGAACATGTCAGCGATAATTGCTTTTGGGTTCTACAACTCATCCTTTATAACATGAATAACGGGATGGGTTACGTATAATATTTATCTGTTCTTAATCATTAACTATTGTAATTATTATTTGGTTTTGATTTTTCCATCAAAAGGTCTTCGGTATCATCTATTTACACTATTTATTGCATTTCCGTTGGTCGTTTGGTAGGTAACATCCTGTTTTACACGCAGATGAGTTGGTTAATACAAATGTGACACTTTCTAAAACATAACTTGTGTGTAATTTTATTATGACTGGTTTTGTGGTGTGTACCTACTTTTATTCGTTTTCTTCCGCGATGCAGCGTATTCACCGCGCTATAAAATTTAAGTCGTTACGTATGTGCGTACCTAAAGTATTTGATCTTCCTATTGCAACATTGACCATCCTCTTTTTCTGAAGTCATTTAACGAGAGTCTACATTATTTTTCAATTTCCGAAGTAAATGTTGTTAAGGATTTAAGTAAGGGATATGGCAGCGCCATCACTCCTCTGTTACTAATTCTTCGATCTGTTTTGGAACAGTAAAATAAACCATGCGTAATTGTTTCTTGGTCATGTACGTAAGTAATAATAATTATTACACTTATGTAATTATTATTATTACTTATATCCTGTTGTCCCCTTCATGCTTTTGTTTTATTCAATTCTAATAAAACTACTAAAACTAAGGAACGCCTGGCTTTTAACCTTCATGTCCATTTAATATGGCGTTACGAAGAATTCATTAGGCAGCAGAAAGTTTCGCCACATAAACCAACTTCGACACGAAATAAAATAATTTCACGACAAGAATCCTAATTGTGTGAAGGCGTTTATCATTCCATTCCGCAGCGGGAATGACGGGGATAATTCCCCGACATACTCGTAAGTGCATGAGAAAAACATCCACGCATGAATAGCGTCGATTTGTTTTATTTTCGTGTTCATATTCCACACAGAAGTCTCTGGCGGGGTGCGCGAGAACACTGTTCGCAAGGAGTGCTTATTCAAAACTGTATGTTTTGCTCTCTTTTACGTCTTCATTCTCCTCCTACTGATCCCACCGATTTATATCCACCTCACACATGTAGAGTCCTTTTGTATGGACACCATATTCAGTCAGTTTTAGCATTCCGTACTCGAAGGGCCAAACGCAGTCTACTGTAATTTTGCGGCTCGTCCGTCCTTCTATTATGTAATAGGATGTACCTTGTGAATAAATGAGTTACAGACCTAATTTTGGTGTTATATGTAGAATGTCGACCAAAATCGAATAGTGAATTAGGAGTACAATTGCCAATTGGAGGTGCCATATCATGACAACTTGCATGCCTGCAACAGAAAACTACAGATATATTCTTTCTTCTATTAATCTTCATAAATAAAGAAACAGGACCAACAGTGTTGGCAGTTTTAGAGGATGTTTGTTAAATTAGTTAGCAATTTTAATGTCTGTGTTTATTATGTAACATAATAATAGAGGTATAATGCTAAAATAAAACATACTTAAATTGCATTTCGTAATTAAGTTTGTAAGCTTTAATCAAAATAAACAAACTATATTTCACAGGTCGTTAGTATTTTACTCGCATAATAGACGAACAAAGGGACGTGTAGCCATTTTTAATTTGTCAAAAGTGTGCTTCAAGATTCCAAGTAATGCGTGGTAATGCGAATTTGGTTGGTCTGTCGTTCAAAATAGGAAACAAGGGCGTTGTTTTTTCTTAGTTAAGTACTTGTGCATCTTCCGCAATAGATTTACATTAAGTAGTTTCCCACTTGCACGCGGAGGGCGGCTAATATATCTATTGTAAGTTTATGATTCAGCACAATGAATAAAAACCGCGATAAATTGGAAGTGCCCATCTCACCTAAGAGAAACACCACTGTACTGGTTTACACACATTGTGCTTGCTTGATAGTGTATCAGTAAGATATATTGAGCTAAAAGTTCCCTACAAAGTTCGTGTCTTAAAATCGGATCCGATCGGATGTTACTTTTGCTCGCCCACAATACTTACGAAGTTATTAAACAATCAAATTTATTCCGTCTACAATGAAATCACAATATTATTTTTTCGGTCAGAAAAAAGTTGACTCCCTCAAGTTCTTTAAAACAATACTGAGGGCGTATTATTGTTGGGTTTAACAGATTTCAAAAACCGAAGAAGGAGGTTCTTAATCTGTCGCGTCTTTTCGTTGGAAGATATCCGATAAAAGTCTGCTTTTTTTAATCAGTCAGCTTGCTGTTTCTCGCGTCTCCTGAATGAATGGGTGTCTTTAATCATGGCACTTGCTGCGAGCTCATGTTCCACTCCGCATATTTTATTTTCTCTTGTAAGCCTGACACATTGCGTCACACTGCCCGCCCTGCTATAAGTGGGCTTTGCGGTATAATAAAACCGTGGCAAACTAGAATTACTTTCACATTATTTCGAGGGCCCACTCTAGGTTGTTTCGTATTGATATTGATTTCATAACGCGAACTCTGACATTATAACATTTTATAGAATTCACTCATCTCGAGTGATTTTCTTTGAAATAACGTGTACAAATACGTTGTGGCTGTATTTTGTAGCTAAATAAGGTTTGCTTGGGTCTGGGTTATTTATTTAGGCGTGCAAATTCAATTTCATTAAAAAGCGGTACTAGATACTCGGCTAAGTCTTCTGGGGTAGTTTAGTTGGTTTGTATCGTCAAAGCGGCGCGGCGGGTTGCGGCCATTCGTCACGCCAGCTTTGCTTTGCTCGATTAAAAGTTCCAATCACGTTCAATTATCGCCTCCGCGTTAAGACGTCCGGTGCTTCAGTCAACCCAACCAGCAACAACGATCCACACACAGCCTAATCGTTTGAAAGTGCTCTGAACCTATGTCCAGAGCAATGAATAACATTCCATAATTTGTTTCGTATTTTTTTTGTACATCCTTAGCAAAATTTTAAGTACCTACTTCCTGTTTGTACATATTTTGATCAGTTTGATTTGTTCACTTATTAAGACAGAATGCATTTCGTTTTACTTCCCGCATAAGAGAGTTTTAGTATGCAAATTGATCCTGTTATTTGGATTATGCAACAAAAAACACTTCATATATACGTCAGATTTTGTATGGTTAGTGTGTAAACATGGGCGCCAAAAACCTTTTTTACTGGACACCATTCGCCTACGTTCAGTTAAATTAACCGAGTATGTTCGCGATCTAATTGCGGCGTACATGCGCCTACGTGGCAGTGCTGTGTGGCGACCTATCCTATAGGGCGATGCTAAATATATTCGCACGACACCCGCCACTCCTCGCACCGACATGAACACGTGTGTCCCAGTATTTATGTACATTTTCCGCATCACGTTTTTTTTAAATTATTTTACTGTTATGGTAAACAAATGTGCTTTTATTTAGGCAATTGTGATTCTGATTAGTATTTCTTTCTACTTGTATAGTTGTAATGTAAATGGGACTGGACAGTTACGATTGGCTCGTAACGGAGGGCTAATCTTATCGCTCGTTGATAAAGTGCACCATACCCAGTGTAAACACTTATTTCTCCGATCAATACCAATGCACTTTGACTTCGCTAGACTAACTTTGTGGACAGTCAACAGTAGGTAAGGAACAGTAAAGTATAACGACAGAAAGGGCACAGTCCCTGACTCTGCTTGTTCCACAGAGTAACGATGGGATGCGGTATGACATCGCGCTGCGACGTCGTGGGTTGATCGTATTAGTTTGGTGACAGCTTTCGGCGTTTTGCGCCAATACAATGAATAGTGCTCACTACAATGCAACATAATAATATAATTTAGCTATTAGACTGCTGGAGTTTATTACACTCGGATAGAGTCATCACAGCTGTTAGCCTAGAAATAGTTTCAATTTGAATAGGTTATCTTAATATTCCAACTTTCAATACTGCTGCCTAGTCATTTACCATCGCATTAATAATAAAATTAAAGTTAAACCACTATCCCTAAAAGGAAAAATCATCCGACATTTACAGCCAAGTGTGAAGAAACTGAAAATAATTCTAACCAGGATATAGTTGATAACGAAACGAATTGTAGCTGCAATGTGGCGAGACGACATTGAGGACGGCGAGCGGTGCTAACGCAGCGTGCTTCCCCGCGCGCAGCGTGCCATGTCCAACGCACCTGCGCCCGGCGCCAGCGCCGAAGACCCCACCCGCCGCAGATCAGTCTTTTATGTGCCATTATTCGAAAGTTTCGAAAATTACCTACCTCTCAGTCAAGAAGAGAAAGATGCTATCGTGTGTGGCCAAAACCTAGAAGCTTATCCCACGAAAAACAAAAGGAGAAATGTCTCCGACAATGGCAGACTGCAAACTCCTTATCGGTGCGATTCGTCTTTGACGGAGAGCGAGAGCGACATAAGCGTATTTAGCCCGGAACGTCGATTTCGGCGACCCTTGTCGTCCACTGTGAGCTCGAACGAAGCGCTAGCGAGAGTAGGCCAGCGCGACCTGACGAGTCCGAGACTGGTCGCCGAGAGCGCTCTCATGAGGCACAACAAGCCGAGGTTGCGGAGCACGACGTCGTGCGAACCTCGATACGACAAAATATTCTCTCCGTTGAGTGGCTCAATCTCATCAAATAAATTAAATAACTCTACGGCGAGTATCAGCAACAAAAATTCGATCTTGAATTCTAATTTATCACTAATACCTGACTCACCGAAGCTTCTCACTCCAGGCAAAGAAAAATCAAAAACATTGCCACAAAATCTCACAGTGCCATCACCTATTCGAGGTAGTAATAGCTCAACGTCTATATTCAAAACTCCTAGAATAACAATAACACCGGACAGCCCGAGTCGAAGCCCCGGAAAAATGTCAGGGTTAAATTTTATTCGACGTTCTCGAAGCACAAAGTTATCGAGAAGTAATTCTTTGCTTCGGAGTGTGACAGCAAGAAACATAGAAGACGGAACAGATGAGCAGGCGGTGGTCACGGATCTGACCGAAGATTACGACAAGTTCGTCGATAAGAACGGCGGCGAGAGCTTGGTGATTGGCGCCCTGATCAAGAAGCACGAGGCGCAGATGGCCAACAGTCCGCTCAGTATTCGCCGGGGATGCCTGGACGTTGATGACGACGTCGCCGTGCACTCCGGTAAGACACTCAATCGTAATTTACTTAAAGAGTTGAATTTTCGACAACCCTAATGAAATACAATTTATTGCCATGTTGTTGCGTGGCTCGTTTACAATGGTGTAATATTAAATAGCTTGTTAACCTTGTTGCATTAGTGAAATATTGAATCGTGATTGCTGGATAGATTTGTGTTAATTTCGACGGAATGATAATGATCTTAACTGTTAATCTTAATTGGAATTGAAGTTAAATTGATAAACAATACTGTTCTGTTTATTATTTATCTCGTATGACTTTATGTAGATATAAGAACTTCAAAAGTTCAATACGTTATGTCAGTCCGTTACATAATGTATCACAATACTCGAGCAGATAATATGTGTTTGTGTAGACACGCGAGGAAGCTATTGAAGTGCGCTTACTAAGCGTTCTTCAGGCCAAAACAGCACCTTAATATGAATGACTCTGCTGTTTCAGACTAGTATGCTTCTCGACAATTCACGTTACGAACAATGCTCACTAATTACACGTCAAGGAACAAAACGTTTCTAAGTTTCCTACGCAACAATACTAAGGAGGCAAAGCCATTATACTACGGAATTTAAACTTATGTGCAGAATGTATTAAAACGCATACTATACATAGTCATAAGTTCCGATTAATAATAATAATAATACAATAATATGTAGGTATATGTATCGTATCTTTTGGTTTTTAAGATTATTCTTTAATGAGTTTCGTAAAGTAACCTTGCTTAAAATAGGAGTTCCTTTTTTACCATTTTGGTATGGAACCCTAAGAAATCAACAACGTTCATACGAAAGTGTTTTGTATTGAGGTGTTCAAACTTATCACACAGAGTCAGTTTAACACTAGGTAGTGCGATTACCTTTCAATTTTAATTAGTTCATATATGCCACATAGGTACAGTCAAGGAAATTGAAACACGTACCACCGTAGAACCTAGTCGAAGAGACATACGCATGACATTTGTATGACATGGCCTGGCGTTTAACGCGTCGCGTTATTGCGATAGGGTTCTAAGGTGGTACGTGAATATATTTCCTCTACTGTACACACACATGAATGGATAGAGTTGAAGACAATGTAGACTCTGTTATGCAATCACTCTACTGCTCCTTTACCTGTACCCGTACCTAAGGGTAATCAAATCGTTCTTCACGACGCTCGACCACATCGGATCGAAGTCGTGAGTTTACGCAAGTCGCGGTTTTTAGTGTTTCCACCACATTTATCTGAGCGGTTGTAATATAAACACAAAATCAGTAGTACTTACTCAGGCGTCGTTATCATAATGTCGCGTGGCACTTCCTCGTGGGCGTTTTATCGTGGTGTTATCAAAGTATGCAATTAGTGATTGCGGCTGCGAGCCAAACGATCCACTTGCCGCCACGCCGGTCCTCGCTAAACAAAACAAACTTTCTTTGTTTTACTCCCTTCACTAACAGAGTAGACTCCAATTTTATTGCTGTTCTGTACCTACCCAAACTGTCATAAGGTGAAACAAGCAATTTCTTTGTTTTCCTCTGCACAAATTACTTAATAATATTTCAGTGGAGTAACTCAGGTATATAATAACATTAATAACTTAAATAAAAACGTATTTTATTAGCCGTAGAAAAATGTTGCAAAAATAATTCGTTGAAATAAAAGTCGCGTGACTGGCTGATCTTTTAAATACTCTAAACATTTATTAATTATTTTCCTAAATTCTTGATTAACAAGTCAGTCATGGGACTACACATTGTTTATTATGCGCGTGTAATATAATTTCCTCAGTGTCTCTGGTCTTGACACTTTAATGTAGATCTCTCAGATTGGAGACGTATCAAAGACGGGAATCTAAAATTACATTTTCTTTTAAATAGTTCGTTTTAAAGAGACCTTGATAATGCAGTTACCAGTTAAATGTCAAGATGAATAAAATTGAGCACGTAATTCTCATTATTGGTTAAGTTAAAAAAATATGAATTGATGTGTTCATGATTATGCTGAAATGCAAATTACCTTTATCTACACATATATCATAAATGCTCTATAATGCGTCCAGAAACCGTAGGAAATGACCAGCATTATAACAACTAATATTATTACGAGAATTTCTCTAATTTGTTTCTATATTTGTTCAAATTTATTTTTTATTACATTATTTTAATGTGTACAGTCTATAGATATTTAATAGGTACCTAGCACTAGTAGCTAGTAGCAATGCAGGTCATTGCACTGTGGCTTCTGAACCCATAATAGAGTACTTATGACATGTGTATAGATAAAGTAATGTATGCAACTGTACATAATTAGGTCTTAAAACACTCGTGTTTTAAGAACCCTCATTATGCAACAGTTGCATAAAATACTATAAATCGATGACACCGCATTTTGTTATTTACAAGTACTAACATCTCTAGAGTCTCGTTTTGGTTGAGATTTTGAAGTTGTTGAACGCGATCTTATCCGATCCAATTAGTCCCTGAAGTTTGAAGCAGCTGGAAATTAGTGGGAATTTTAATTACATGTTCAATATTTATGAATACAAAAGAAATTAGAAATATCTTGTTATGTGTAAATAACATCGCATCAAAGAGACAGGACATATATGTATTTAGCTGTGCTGCTAATGGTCCCCTTTGAGCATCTGTTGCTTAGTGTGGCGGCGTCGAGCCGCCGCGGCGCCGGACAAGTCGCTGACACTGCCTTAGTATTTTAATGCAATTATATTGATTACCTTGATTAATATAAAAAGGCATGTACCACAATTTCATAACGGCATTCGCGCATCATCATCGTCAAAATTTTTCCAGTGCTGTGTTTTAAATAAGAGTGGAGATACATAGATACGTGCTACTTGTCGATAGGTAATAGTGTAGCTCTCAATGCGCGAAAGAATTACCCCCTACATACAAACAAACAAAAACAAAATTTACATATTTATTATATTAGTGTAGATGAAACATATAGAGCACTGCAAATACTCGTACTGCAATACAACGGTTTTGCTAAAAATCTATCAAACAGCACGTTTAGTGGAAGTTTGTTTTTAACTGCAACAGCACAAATAAAAGGTTTTGACATTGTAAGAGGCAGGCGCGCTGGTCACGGGCGGCGTACGCGCCACTTCCGCCGGATGCCGCGCCGTGCGCCGCGTCACTTGTCCGCGTCCATATCACATATATCTATGTCAATATTAATATCTGAATGTACTGCGTACTCGCATGCTAGTAACAAAACTCTAACAGTCTGCCGCGATGAGCGGGATTGTTGCAATCACGCCCTTTGCAACAAGTATAACTTTTTGCTACATCGAATTGACAATGTATGACTCAGGGCATTAGTTTGTGCCTCGACTCGGTAGACTCGCGTTCGTGATAGTCGACAGCCGGGCCCATATGCACCTCATATGTAATAAAAGTAATAAACTCTTTAATGTAGCAACTTAGGTAATGGTATTAATTAATGGCACTGTCAGTAATTTAAGTTGGTATTATGGCTGTAGTTATAAGCTTATATGTATTAGTTGTAAGTGAATTAAAAATGTATTGGTGTGCAAATCCTGCGTTATTTCTCTTTACGCGAGGTACATACGTCAGTTTCTACTTTTGCCGTATCTCAGTAAGTCATGGTTGGTAGCAAGTCAAGTCCTACATAGGTCATGTTCTAATGTGAACCAAATTAATTCTTCCGGGTTAGTTTAAGCCCATGCAATAATTAACCGCGGTCCGCTTTGCACGTCCAGCTGAAATGGCTTAAGCCTATACCAAAGTAACAAGAAAACCAAAGTACTTACGCCATGTTTTTATTTTATTTTATAATGTAGTGCAGCTGGACCATTCATTACAGGGCGTTAGTGTTGTCGTTGAGTAAATTGTTGACTTGGTAATCTTGTCATGCAGATACATCGTACGAGAAGGCATGCCGGCGCGGCTCGGCCCCGAGCACGCCGGTGCCGGGCGCTCAGGCACAGCACAGCCCTTCGCGGCTCGCTTCCTTCTTCTTCTCCAAGCGGTCCTTCCGGAACAACCCCCTGAAAAGAACCAAGTCTGCCACCAAGTTGGAGCGGGACCGCGCGCTCGCCGCTGCGTCCACGCATCCGGCTACGCACGCTTTGCGAACGTCCAGGTAAGAACATGAACCTAGCCTATTTGTAAACCAACCACAGCTCTATGGGGTTGCACTTTTTAAAAATACTTCGATTAGACTCCATGGGATAAGAGACTTCACACACACAACATAAAACGCGGTTGTTCGTCTGCGATTTTTTGCTAAGTGATTTTTGTCAATCGTCTTCCCAATAATTTCTTGACATTAATTGCTGCGTCATCCTCCCTCTTTTTTATTCCTACAAATATGGCACTTGGTATGTTAAATCACTGGGTACCTAGCTTTCGGTTAGATTCTTTTTATTTTTACATAGTTCCACAAATTAAAAGACATTTACTCAATAAAGAAAAACCAGCCAAGTGAAAGCCAGACTCGTGCATCAAGGTTCCATAACTCCGTAAACTTCCTGAAATGTGCATCCCTATGGCGACCAGCGACAAAGGCCAACTTTATGTTAGGCGCTTTGGCAATTTAGCCAGCTTTTATTTTGTTGTTTTACTTTAGAGTTTGCCCTAAAGGTTTGATAGTGTTTGCACCAAATTTTACCTACTACCGTTTTTAGAATAGGTTACGTTTCATGTATGACGACCGTAATTTTTTTTTAAATATAATAACACATGCCCAGTGAAAATTCCAAGTAACCAACTAACCTAAATACGGTTAAGAGATAGAGCCCTTTAAAGAATAAACGGACGAACGCAAGGACGCCGTAAGGCTTAGTAATAGGGTTACGTTGGCACCCTTTCGGTATGGAAACCTAATAAACCACTTGTGTGTCGGAGATCCATTTGAGTCGTCTAGTTACTACTCAAGCTCAGGATTGCACTCAGTTCCATGGCCATTTTAATTTGCATGGATTAGATCGAGATTGATTGACTGCATCCGCTATACCACACGACGTAGCGGGGTCCGCAGAAAATCATTAACTTCGATTGGTCTGTAAACTGTTAAACTGGTTTAGCTTTGAGAGAGTAGTCTAATGGATCTTAGCTCGTTTTTTAATTCCCTGTTTTATTAAATGACCCTTGCGGATTGTGCAATGTTTAAGCTAGGCAGTTGACCGGCCACATGCACTTTGAGCTTGCTAGGTCCTAATAGATACTGTTAGTAAATGTTTTATTCTATTTAAATACTTTTACATTGATTTTGGAATCCGGAGCTTCCGTACTAACCGTCTCTTCCCAATTTTTCTTGACATATTGTACATGTTTCTACCGCCATTTTCCTCTCCGGGGAGTCTTTTGCAAATATCTTAGGGTCGTATGTATCCCGCCCCCGTGCTCGGTTGCCACAATTGTAATTTCATGGCAGCTTCCCTTTGTAATTTCCGATAATGTCAGCGCACGAGTAAAGCTCGATTCTGACAAAATTACAGTGTCGAAGCATCATATTATTTTCATCTTCGAAAAGGAATTCGTTAAATTGTAAATACCAATTTGCATATTTATTTATGGTTAACCTAACTAAGCATTCAGAAAATAAATTAATATTTACTTTGAAGACCTTGATTTTTTTTGGATAATACTTTTATTTATAATGATATGTTTCCCTTTGATGTACATCGAGTACTGCAGAGTAAAGCACTGGTAATTGGAATTGATCACAAAAAGTATTATTTTTCTTATATATTTTTCCCCAATTATTAATTGTGTGATTAATATGTTGTTAAATTTTAAAGTAGCAGGACAAGAAGGGTTTAGTATATAATTACGCCATTACTTTTATTATGAAGTGGATCCTTGGCCTGTTATCATAACAAAAACAGTATTTTACTTAATCGTTGTATGAATAGGGTCTTAAAATCGAGTACCGAGCTTAGCCCACGCAGCTTTAATGAGTGGGCTACTTAAAGGAATACAAAATTTTAAGAGCTAATTATAATATTTAATACTCTTTCTACGAGTTTAGTTTCGTTTCTTACCCGCACATACATTTTATTGCACCAGTTTTGAGGTAAGTTTATACTGCAATTTTTTGAATTTTTTTAGGCAGTGAATCGCCAAATCCACTTATTTTTTACTTACAAACATTTTTACTACTGAGAGTTAACGAGAAACACTATCCATGGAAATGGCTTTCCCCATCTTCAAAAGTAACCCAATACATATATTATACTTGCTAGCCTCGCCTACATTAAACTGCGAGTTTAAAATGTTCAAAGGCAGGCAGGTACCAATTATACTCTGCACCCCAACCAGAGCTTAAACTAAACTATTTAGATATCACCAAGTCCCATCGGCTTACAACAGCGCCTCAATTAGTGCAATAGAGTGATATTAGTTAGGTTTCAAAGCGCTTCCTTTGTACGTTTCGTATCGTATGCATATTGTCGTGGGGTTGAACCCTTTGTCGAAACGCGAAGCAGGAACGTGCGGTATTTTTATACAGTCACACGTATTTAGTGAGGTGTCGTGACATTACGTACTACGTTAACCAGACACTAGCTGTTGTAATTTTGTATGTGGGAGTGTCGCCCCGCCCGTCTGCTCGAGTTATTTACTGGTCGCTCTTTAATTACTTCCCTGCGAGCTCAGACACGAAACAAGTTCATCACTCGTATTATTACAAATTGAAATACTTGGTGGTTGGAATAACACGTAAATTGGATTGTTTCAGATCTCACGAGAGCCTGTTATCCGCGCAGTCTCCGGCAGTCTCCACCATGGATTTGGGGCCGCCCAATCAAGTGGGTTTAGTTACTTTGATGATTTCTTTTGTTTTTATATCTTGATCTGTGTCCAATTGAATGGGCCTCAAAGCTCTCCAGATCAAATGTTATTTAGTTTTCTCCGTCCTATATCTAACGTTATTTATAACTTTGATAGATCGTTGAAGCGGGGAGGCTTGAGTCTGAGGGTGGTATTTCAATATCTGACGATGGTATATTATTGTTATTTTTTTGTTATTAAGGTTGAAATCCGCGCACTACACTCGTCTGTGCTGGGCAGGCCACACTGCTTCGCGCTGAGTGCTGAAAACCGAGCTCCTCGGTACTTCGCTTGCGCCTCCAGAAAGGAGCGTGATCGTTGGATTTACAGGTATGATGCAAATTTAATCTATTGCACGATCTCTTATATGTATACATACAACATATCTCGTATATTCTTTACACATTCGTTTAAAAATCGACTACTACCGGATTCTTCATAAGTAGGTACGGCATCTAGCAATCGACAACGCTTATTATTGCGTAAACCGTAAACCATTTGGGTAAATATGTGTTGTACGTTTATTTCCTTAGTCATCACTTAAATACGTCTTGCGGCTGAAGTGAAATTGCCGTAGATAGTAAATTGGAAAGAATTGTCTTCTGAAGAAAATACAAACATCAATAAACGAAAATTGAAAACAAAACCCGTCTTAAAGGAGTTCTTTTATCAAATGCTTCGCTGTCTCGCCTAAAAATAAACAATGAAAGTCTTACCTGTAGCCTTGCGATTCGACTTTACTCGTGAAAAGCACAACGATTTTTAGTGGTTTTCTTTTCGTTTACGAACAAACAACGTGCCTAGCTTGAGCACCCTGTCTATTCGTGCTGCAAGCTGCTTATGAAGGTACAGTCGACAAAGAAAGTGATCACTGCACTACAGTACTTACTACATTAGAACCTTAATTAACACGCAATAGTGTCGAAAAATAAATCCATATGTTTTTATAAAGTCAATAAATTAAAAATAAAATTAGTTATAAAGCACTTTCTTTGCCGACTCTTTGCCACTTTCTTTGTTTAGTTAATAAATTTAAAAATATGGGTGCATTTAATGCCTCTGAAATATGTACCAAACCATCTTATACCGGCGTGATATCACTGCATATTTTGAATCGTTTCATCAATTTTAAATTATTATAACCGAACATTCCATCTTCGGTTAATTTTCTGGGCATTGTGATGTGTAATTTCGGTAATCTATCAATTTGTCGAAATCGATGTACGTCAGTAAATTGAAAAATCTAACCCGAACAGGCATTCGAGAGATATAAATTAATGTTATTGCTTTTAACAGTTGTTTTTGTCATATTTGTGCGCTGGGCTGCGCGAAGACAGATCGTTTCATGATCTCATTAATCGATTATTTCCTAGCTCACCGCCGAGCTTCCTCGTACGCTCTGTGCAACGACTATTATAGAGATGTCTGTTGTTGCCAGTCTCCGACAGGCGGCCCGGCCGGACGAGATGCGCACGCGCCGTTGCGAGCGCTCCGTCAAACTGTGGCTGCTTGAGGCGAAGGCGATCCCGCCCAAGAAGCGCTACTACTGTGAAATACTGCTCGATGATACGCTCTACGCGAGGTAAGCTTTTAAAACTACGAGTACAGGATCAAATATATCGGAGCGGCCGAGATGGTGAAAACATCTCAACTCGATTCTATACTATATTGTCAAATACATTTGGGTATAATCAGATATTTTTAACAACCTTTCCCGTCCGATATATTTGATGATGACTGTACATGCACAGTGGCCACGCACCGTTATACACACAGACGCGCGTACAAATGTCGCTTGTTTTATTTTTGAGAAGAAATATGAGAAGTGTGCAAAGAACAAACTATAGTGGAGATTTACTTCCTTCTAAAAAGTATGAATCCCGCATCACACCCCCGAATCACCCACTCCGCCCCCAATCCCTCTTGTCGCGTAGGTGTTACACCAATCAAACGCGAATTAAACGGTCGCTCTATGTAATGGGTTTACTGAGGCTTTATAAAAACGTTGCTGCTTCCTTAGTCATAAACCTCTTTTAACTAGTCTGTTGTATAAAGACGAAACATAATTTTTAACTAAAGTAGGTTTAGTAAGCGTTAAGGAATAAGGGGGTCAGTCTTTTTTTACAAAGCAAACTACTCACCGTTCTAAAGATTAATCGGTGAAACAAGTTGTGACTCACAGTTTTGGTTTTGCAATTGGTGAGCTGACGTAATTCATCGTTATCGTTTTCCTAATGAAACTTCGTCACTTTATTAGCTACTTGCTCTTAAATGTTGTTAACATGATTCAAATTATAAATAACATATTAATTATTAATTGAAACCAGGTAATTGAAGCGCAAAGGCAACGCAAAAATGCAAAACTAATTCGCTACTACTCGGGAATAGATAACGCTACTTAAACCAATTAAACTTTGCTACCACTGAAGGCTGACCGTTATTATTTAATTATTAAAAGAAAACTATTTAATAGGTTGTCATGTCGTGTGTTTTAACGAATCTAAATCCCAAAATTGTTTTTCAATCTCTACAAGTCGCGAAAACAAGAAACAATTTATTAATAAGTTTGGAAGAATAGAATAACCTTTATATAAACAAAAAGTGTAAGAGCAGTAATGCTTTTACTATGAAAAGTTTAAAGTTTAATTCTCCTCTCTATCTAGTTTGCTATTAGATTAATTTATTACTCATTGGAAATTTCATTAAATTAAGAATGTCAAACATAACAAATTCACAATCGTCAAAAATAATAATAAAATAAAAATATCTAGAAATACTTACGTCTAGAAAATGTCAAAATTAAAAAAAAAACTAATGTCACAATTGGTTTACATAGCGGGTCATGTTTCAATAACTTGATTAATTAACATAGGTATAGAAACAAACAGCTGCCTGAACAATGAGATAACTGTATTGAAATCGGCCGTTTAACTGATTGGATCACAGCTTACCCCGGCCAATCAGATCGACGGATTGGTTACGCACACATGTGGCTTCGCTGCCGCGCCGCTCATATGTATGACGAGCCTCGCTCTAAGAAAACATGAGAAAGGTCTCGTGTCGTCTCATTTCCTACATTTAAATAGTTATGAGTACGATATTGAAAAACCTTCAAAAAGAATGACTCTTTTTATGTTTTTCGGATTTTTTGAAGGAATGTATTTTTTAGTCCTGTTGCCTATTAATGAGACACTGCGGTGCCCCTGGAATCCGTTTAGGAAATATTCAGTTAAGTTGGGAATTCTCTGATCGTACTGCCATTATATAATTTTTACTCCTACTTTTTCCATAAATACAGATCAGTGTAACTTCAAAAGTTAGGAATAGGAACAGCGGGGCAATTCTTTTGTCTGTAGAGATGAAGTCACATTCAAGATATGTCAAAGAGAGCTGCCAGATCCCTTCAAAATCTGTCATTATTTGACATGTTTCGAATGTGAGATGAGTCTCGATGATTGCCCGAATTGTAGGCCTAGATCGAATGTCCACCTTTGTATTGTTATTGTTCGGAATTGCACACCGTCAACACACTTACTTGCCCGCAGATCGTCGTCTAAACTGAAGTCGGAGCTGTGCTTCTGGGGCGAGGTGTACGAGTTCACCGGGCTGCAGGCGGTGCGCGCGATCAACGTGAACGTGTACCGCGAGCCGGAGCGGCGCTCGCGCAAGCGGGACAAGCACGCGCTAGTCGGTTAGTACCCTTAATTTTCGTTGCGACATTCGAGAATTCCACTGTCGAATGCATTATAGCTTTTTCAAATTAAGCTCGGTGTCATACGTAGAGCTCTTGATGAGACTTGTACTTATATTATATAGACGACGAACCATCCCTTAATTTTTCGATGGAATATTTTTCGTAACATTAAAATAGAACCAGCTTTGATAACCAATCAATTAAAAGAAGAAATATTGAAATCGGTTCACAAGTGGCGAAGATATCGCGTAACATAATTATACAAAAAATGAATCGAGTAATGCGAACCTGCTCCTTTTTTGAAGTCGGTTAAAAAGACGGATTAAAGTCCCACTGGAAAGGGAGTGAGAAAGTGCCGCTCTTTGGCTGGATAGAGGCAAATGGCTATTCTTAGTATCTGTCAAACACACAAGGAAACTGGCCCAGCTTATGAGTGTACTCCTTACTCGGAAACATTTGACAAGTGGCATTATCTTAATTCGTCTAAAGAAACAAAAGTAATTCCAGTTAAATAACTGCGATATTAAATAATGACAAATGAGTCACATTTTTTTGCAACAAGGGGCAAGTAATAGAAATTTTAAAGGGCAACGGTTGCTATCTCCGACGGCTCTTATTTTAGGAATTTTCGGTTTAGTAAAATCATAGTTTCTGTACTTGCGCTGCGTGAATTTTTAGATATCAAAAAAGCTTATCTTATACATGACTTTCCACTCCCAGGTACCGTTCGCATCCCGGTCGACGACGTATCCTCCCGATACCTCAACGAGCGGTGGTACCCTCTCTCCGGGGGGGACAAGCCCCAGTCCCCCGGGGGGCGCGCGCCCCCGCCCCCCGCGCCGGCGCTCCGCATCAAGTGCCGGTACCAGAGCGTGGACGTCCTCCCCCTGGACCACTATGCCAGGTTCCTCGATTATTTGAAGAAGAATTATAAGAGGCTCTGCGAGTACTTGGAACCTGTTATTGGTGAGTCGGTTTTTCTTAGGTACTTAAGTAAAGTATTCTGTTCTCTACGACACAAAAGCTGCCCTGGAAGTCGTGTGCATCAATGTATAGAGGTCCTTAGTTTGAAAAGAAGAGATCGAATGTAATCTTAATAAATCTAGTATTCAAGGTTTATTTTAGTTTGATGTGATAAATTTCGATTTTGTCTACATTCTTTCAAGCCTTGTCATTCTCAGACCTGTTATTCGGCACTCTTAACATTTATCGCCTCATTAACAGTAATTTTTTAAACAAACTTGTTAACAAATATGGCCGACAAAAGAGAGGGTTTTTTGAAAGGACACTTGACTAACACTCACTTTTGGCACCGCTATCTCTTAACAAGTTTCCTAACTACCCAACGTTTGCAGGTGTGAAAGCGAAAGAGGACATCGGCTGCGCCCTCGTCTTGTGCATGGCGGGCGCGGGCCTCGCGCCGCGTTACCTCGCTGACGTGGTCGCATTGGATGTGCGCCGCACAGGCGACCATTCCCTCACGTTCCGAGGGAATTCACTCGCCACTAAGAGCATGGAGGCATATCTGAAACTGGTCGGCGATCAGTATCTGCAGGTCAGTTGAACCGCAAGCGTGCTTAAATTGGTGTAAGGTGCCACCGCGACCTAAACTCGAACGAAAATACCGTCAAACATGGAAGCTATCCGTTTTAAAAATCAGGTTAAAAGCGTTAAATCGTATAATTGGTTTTGACCACCTATTTAGCTGTTATCGATATAAGTGTTGCGATCCGGATTTTACATAAATAATTTGCAAGTTTAAAGTGGTCTCCTTACATACATACTTTCTGTTAGACTCGACTCGTCATGTAAAGTAAGCGAGCACATCTTTTTTTTTAATTTTATATTTTTTTAAGCGTGACACAGCATAGATGGCGCTGCTATTTTAGAGACCTGCACTAGTAGCAAACTAGCTTTTATCGCGGACATAAAGCAGCTATTCCTTTCACACACGCTAGCTGCTTAGAAAAGGACATATAATTTAAGCCCTCGCAAAAAGCTTTCTGTAACTGTTGCCATGTATAGGAAAGCTATCAGTAACAACTGTGAAGTTTGTTGTGTGTTAGTTTGATAGAGATACCGTTGCTGTTGATAACATATTTTAATTACTATCAGTAGACAATTGAAAAGTTAGCTTAGTGGAAACTTGTAAAATCAGTATTATTATTGCGGAAACCAATTTACCTTGATGTATATTGCTTCGTTAATAAAGCCGAACAATCTTAGTAAAACTTACAGTATTCAATTATTGTCAAGACTTATTAAACCCTAAGGATATTCTAGCAAAACGTAATTAAAACGTGGTAGCCTAGCCTGCATAGATGAAGGATGGCTATTCTAAAAGGTCGCCGTAGAAATGACACCAGGACCACATGTATTCTATTTGGCCGACAGGATACCCTGAGCGAAGCGGTCGCTGCGGCCGCCGGGCCCAGTGCATCGGAATGCGAAGTGGATCCCCTACGTGCTGGCAGCGGCGCGGCCCTAAGGAGGCAGCAGACCGCTCTGAGGGACGCCGTCACACTGGCATGGAGAGCCATAGCCGCTTCCGCGCCTCGCTTCCCCCCGCCACTAAGGGACTGTTTCGCGACCTTCCGTGAGAGGTATGTGCAATGTACTACCCAAACTGTACAGCAGATCTTAGGTTCGCGATGATGCCCGAAGCTCACCGGAAAACCCCGAAGACGGAAGACGATGCAGGCGCGACTGACCTTCGCCACGAAACAATGGAAAAACGGTATGTTCAAAATTAGTAACGTTTTTTATGCGATGACAATACGATTACGAATTGTTTAGTTCTACAGGACGTGCGATTTGATTGCTTGCTAATCTGTTCTGCGACATTATTACCATTTGTTTGTGATTGTCTGCTGGCCTTGCGAAGTGCAACCTTTTATTTTCATGGACCTTATCATTATCGTTGTACTCGTACTAATTTACGTAGCGAATGTTGTCAGTGAATATTTTATATTGAGACTTGTATTCCGTGCTTTTTTTCTATACCTCCGAAACATTACACAGTACGTAAGAAGATAAAAACCCATGGTTGAAAATAGATTTCTTGATTTTGCAAACAATAGTGGCGTCGCTTTTTATAGGTTTTTTATCAGCTTCGTACTGTAACATAAATAATCTACAAGTATAATTATTCCGTTAAAAGTTTCTAATGTAGTGTTGCTACTTGTCGATAGATGGCGCTCTATTATGGGAGTTATTTGCATTGTTTACAGGTTGATTGCGATGGGCCGAGAAGACATTTCGGACAACTTGATAAGCGCATCTATCTTCCTCCGCTTCCTATGCCCCGCTATTTTGTCTCCGAGTCTCTTTGGGATCACTCACGGTGAGTCAAGTTACAACCATGTTTATCGTTTGGATTTACCATTGATTACAACGCCATCTACCGGTTTGTGCATGAACTGTTACGATTGCTGACAAACTCGCTCATGTAACAGAGTACCCGAACGAGCGCGCTGCTCGGAACCTGACATTGGTCGCAAAGACGCTGCAGACCCTTGCCAACTTCACGCGGTTCCAAGGCAAAGAGGCTTTTATGGAGTTCCTCAATGACTTCCTTGAACAAGAGGCTCCTAACATGAAAGCGTTCCTGAGAACTATATCGGTAAGAATAACATTGTTGCTTAAAGTTTATTCGTTTTTACACACTGCATTTAAAAGATGCAAACTAAGAGTATTTTTAGGCTGTGGTGTGGAGTATTTATGCTACCACATACCCAAACTACCATTGTTTAATGACGGTAATACGGTCTGCTACTATAAAGTACTGCGTTATGGGGCAAAAAAAATCCTGGTGTTATTATTTTTCTTACCATCAAAGAAAATATCATGTCTCACTGGGTAACAGGGCTCTGATAACTTGAATCCAAGTTTCAACCTTATTGCAACTGGTGGGTACGAAGTTATTTAAGAAGGCCATGTTAAATGGCATGTTATACATATTTATTATACGTGTCGAAGAAAGGCTCTTTAAAGAGATCTTTGGACTAAGGTCCGAAGTCCCATAGACGTACGCGGGAGCAACATTTGCATCACACCAACATCACAACAATCTATTGGTAACATGACTGCCCATATTGGTTATACCAGTCAGAAAGTACCATTTCAAAAAATCGTAGCGCTTGACGTGACAGAATAGACAGTTTTTTGTGTTGAAGCTATTTCAGGTCGTGACGTATCATGACGTTAGATTGAACAATTAAAATTATAAAATACAATAATACTCTGATGACATAAAACTCATATATTTCAGTTCCATTTGGCATTTAAGCTGTCATTTAAGTATAAATTATAATCAACCAATAGGCTATTGTTTTACATTAAATGGGCCTTTTAAAACTTGTTTTCACTTTAATTCCAGATGCGTCCCCAAGAGCAGAGCCAGGACGGCAGTAAACGCAACTCGTCGGCGTCGCAAGGCTCCGGGGCGGAGGCGGTGGAGGCGGACCCCGAGTGGGCGCCGCACGTGGACCTGGGGAAACAGCTGGCAACCCTGCACGCCCTCTTGGTCGATAGCCTGCCCAAACTGCCTGGCGGCAGGACGCAGGTCTGAACTGATTGTTTTTATTCGGCTTCTGTCGTAACACTGTCACAGCTCAAAATATCTCAGAATCTTCCTGTACAAAAAGATTAGAACGATGTACGGTTATTGGCTTTAATATCTTCATAATGAAACCCATCTAGATAGGGGGGGGGGGGGGGGGTGTTCGTGGTTTCATAAACCCTGGGTGGGGTCTAGGTCGACCACTGGCGATTTTTCTAATCTCATAGATGACCCTGTCCTGACTGAATGTCTACTACGTGACCCCCGATTCGAAGGCTGGCTCCGCTCTTGATCACTTGCCCGGTTAAAATGTCAGACAAATTGTGACTGTTATTTAAAAATGTCAGACACAAGAATAACATTCGGTTGATGCACTTGTGGCGTAGCAAATTTTATAAAATGTTCGATTGGTTACAGGAACTGGAGCCGCTTACCGACATCCTGGACGAGTTGAGCAAGCGGCTCGCGGGCGGCGACAGCACGCCCGGGCCAACTGCTGACAACATCTTCCGGTTTAACGACCCCACCTGCAACACTCCCACCAAGCTCGAGCCGACCAACAACTTCGCGCACAGCTCCCCCATCATGAACAAAAATGGAGTCCAATTTAACATAAGCCCATCAAAATCGAACGCCGAAGACTCCAAATACAAAAACGCCTACGCCGGCGTCATGAAATCCCCGAGCTGCAACCTCCGCTCGGCGACTCTGCCCAGAAATGTTTACGGCTCCAGCCCACAAAACGTCAACCCCGACCGCTACAGCTCCCAGTACAACAATCAGGAGCACTGCGTCAATCTCAAGGTCGTACAGATCGGCTTCGGCTCCGATCAGTATCCGAAAGGTATCAGCAACGGTGTTAGCGAGGGCATCGAGCGCCGCTTCCCGGACCGCTACAAGCCGAACAACTACGCGCAGCCGACGCACTTCCACAACGCCAACTACTCCGGCCCGGAGCGCTCGCCTAGCAGCGACAACGTCAACCACAACTACTGCTCTAACGACATGCAAAACCTAATGAGGGACACGGCCACGCTAGAAGAATTATCCGATCTCTTGAAGTATGCCGACGATTCCGATATCGTCGAGGACAAACTCATCATGAACAAGAAGGGTTTGTCTCAAAATCAGCACAATAATAACAATAACATCGTGAACGGCAACAAGGCCTACACCAACAACGGATCAAATGTTTCTATCAGCGGGTTGTCGAACGTCGCGAGCTCCGGTTACCAAAGCATAGCCACCTACAGCCAGAGTTCTAGTCCCATCGAGAACAACACGCACCACCACCCGCCGTATGAGAATGGCGGCCAACCTATGAGCCGTTATTCGCAGCTCAACTATCAGAAACAAAGAGAGAAGCAGTATTACGACAGCAAGAACGAAAAATTCTATCCGAAGAGTCCAGTGCAACAGAAAATTGAATACGACATTCAGAAGTATGGCATACAAAACTTCACAATGGCGGCTGACAACGCCGCCGCCGCCGCCGCTAACGCCAACGCCAAGATAGCGCCGCTTGTGTTCACCAACCCCGTGTACAACATGGAGGACCGCCAGTCCCCGGAGAAGAAGAAAGCCAATGAAAACAGGAATTCAAAGCGGTGTCCCTGCGGCTCGTCCAGTTCATCGATCGATGAGGAGGTTCTGAGCACAGACAACGTGGAAACAAACTCCGAAGAGGGTTCTACCAACTTCAACGACGAAGGTAGAAGCTATGACCAACAGAACCGCAACAATACCCACCGTAAGATAACTAGAGATAATTGTAATTACGAGGACGTGTATCAGCGAAGTAATCACAGCCACTCGCCGCGCGCGCGCGACGACGAGTCGTCAAGCGCGTCTCCCAGTTTGCGCAAGAGCAAGACGCGCATGCCGCGCACCAACCCCATGCTGTCCTACTCCACCGGCCAGCCGCCCTACAAGCACTTCGGCCAGCGCGGAGACTCGCTCTACGAGAGCAAGCCGCACCACATCTCTACCGAGATGCCCTACCCCGTCACCCGTTCAGACTCCAACGTTGAGGAGGTCAACAAAGAGATGTACCGCCTGCAGATCTCCCGCAGCCAGAAGGCCCTATTCAATATGGAAAACTCTAAGAACTCACCTGAAAAATACACTCTCGCGGAGAATTCCATTTCGGAAACGAACTACCCGTTAGACCGCGCGTACTCCGGCGCTAAGATGTCGAGCAGCCGTTTGAATGAGGATTTGGAGAGGCACCAGGAGTATTTCGTGCGGGAGCGGCGGGAGTCGCCCTCGCGCATGTTGTTCAGTCGGGAGTCGCACTCGAGCGAGGCTAGCGAGCGCGCAGTGACGCGCGAGGCTCCACGCGAGGTTCGCGAGACTCTCCGCGACGCTTCTCGCGAGGTGGTGAGGGAGGCGCCTCGCGAGGCCGGGCGGGAGAAGCTGCAGAGGCGGCTGAGCCTCGAGTCGGCGCGGGAGCTCACTGACAGCTCCGACGAGCTCGAAGACACGCTGTACAGCACCACAGGTCGACGACGCACCAAGCATCACAGGACTATTGAACAGGTACTGTTGCTGTAAATTTAATTTCGAAAACCTTGACACAGCCAGTCATGTAAAAATACATAAGTGCTCGATCTTGTATAGTAAAGTTTTATTTCGTTAATTGCAGTATGAACGTGAGATCGACAGGCTAAAAAACTCCGTGGACCTATTGCGTGGACGCCTTGGCCCCGCCGAGTCGGGGCAAGACCCGTCCGACTCTAAGATGAAAGCCGTCATCACGAGGTAAGCGTAAATTTACTGGTGGAAAAAGTTTCAGTAACTACGTATGCTATCCGTTTGAGACAGTTTTAAATATTACTTAAGTATCTGCTTTCCACAAGTAAAAAAGATTTTTTAGAACTTTTGTAAAAGGTATCAAAGGAGGTTCAAATGTTCAAAGTGAGGCTAACGGCATTGTCTTGTAAATACGTCTAAGTTCACATCCCGATAAAGTTCACCCTAATTGATAAAATATTCGCAAATAACTTTAAAACGTGACCAGGTTGATCAGTGTGGAGGACGAGCTGCGGCGTGAGCAACGCAAGATGGCCGCCGCGTTGTCCCACAAGCAGCGCGTGATCGAGGCGCAGGAGCATCGCATCGCGGCGCTGGATGAAGCCAACACGCGGCTGCTATCCGCGCTCGTCCACCTCCAGCAACGGGCGCCGCTGCCCGCGCCCGCCGGCAGCCAGCACCCGCACCCCCACCCCCACCCGCCGCCGCACGCGCCGCACAACCACCAGGAACTACAAATATAAAGTTCAGGAGCCGGGTTTAGAACCCAGGTTCTATGCTAGTGGTATTCGGACAAAGGTCGTGAACTAGCTCTCTTATGCCTTAGTCACACATGTGCGAGGTCAGTTATATAACACTGCGTGGCAGTTATGGTTTCCGACCTGACTGACTGACTGTTGGATGCGCAGGTCAATGTATACTCGCATGATTTAACTCGCCCCGTGTGACCATGGCATTAGGTTATGATTGAAATAACCTTATACAAATACGCTATGATCACTCAAGTAATGTTCACTTGAAGGGATGCACTTAACAGCTCTAATTGCTGGCATTCGCATAGAGTTTTCTCTATAAATCATCCTCCTAGCGCTTTTCCCCGTTGCTTCTTCATTCTGGGTACTCTTTGATTCTGATCTCAGCCATTTGTACCATAATTTAACTTGTTTATCACTTTTTTGCATGGACTACTTTACAAATATGTCAAATTGTAGCGCTTGTAAGTTTTGTGGTACAGGCCCCAAATTTATAGTCGAGGTTATTACATTATGTAGAATGACTGCCGTCTAATCTGTAACCCCTGTGGAAAGGAAACTAGACTGAAAGGGATCATGAGATCGTGGAACTCATCGAATCGAACTTTGTACCTTGCGATCACGAGTCGACCCCTTTAGCCCTGGCTTACTATGCTCCTCTATTTTATCAGTATGCATGTACATTATTTAAAAGTCAGTGTTTATTTATTACCTATTTGTCTGCCCCGAATGTCCCCAATACCAATCGGATGATAGCAACGAAACTTTGATAATTTGTTGTACGGATGATCACGAAGGTTTCTGACAAGACAATGGCATAGCGGGATCCACGCTGACCAAGTCGCGCGGGTCGGCCAGTACTTGAATATATATCTATATTTGATCTTAATGTTTAGTACATAAACTTAAAACTCACTCAAGCATTTATTCATCCCAGTTTAAGCCTAACTTGCACTGAAAAGTTAGTTTTGTTTAAGACGCTAAATTGACAGTTCATGTATGGATCTGAGAATTTAGCGCAATTTAGTTAAACAAGTTCAACTTTTTGGTGCATGCCAGCCTAAATGTCATCCACTTTTCCAAGTGAAATAGTTGATTAGCCTAAAATGTTATTGAGAACCATTCCACTTCAGTTGGCACAACCTATTTATGACACGAAAATGATAGTTTAAATAAGTGTCTGTAAACGTACTAGTCTGTTGATGTTTTTCTAAGTGTTAGCTTCATGTTAGCTTTATGGAATGCGCTTGGAAGAGTACTATTTTTCTTATCAAGTACATAACATTGACTGAGCTGGATCGTCGTAACCCATCTTGGATTCAGAGCATCTAACGTGGTCGAACCGTGCAAAAAATTGGTATATTTACGAATCAGTGTTGTTTGTATCTAGAAATTTAAGTCACGTCATCTGAAATAATAACCCAATTACAGGCGCGGGTCCACCTTTGTTGGTACGATGGGCATGCATGCCCACAACCCTAATTGAGAAAATTGTAGGAATGCAATGTACCGATCGTGCATAAGGAATTCAAAGAAACAACGTGACCCCATCGAGTTTCATTCGAGTAGTCTTCAAAAGTACTCTCAGGTTTAAAAAGTAAAAATAAATTAAGTATATTTTTAAAATCGGACAAAACATTTTGAAACTTCCCTTATTAAATCTTTGTGTACGTAATCATAGTGTTAGGTTATTAATTAAGAATGAATCTGAGGGCACGGCAGTGCCCACGCCAAGTCGAGCATTACATTTTACAGCAGGAAAGAAAAATGGGCTGGAACATGCTTTTATTAGAAAACGTGACAATGTGATACAGAAGTACACGAAAATTTTATTAAGGGTAAAATGTATTTTCTTAACTTTTTAAGTTTTTTTTCTGTCTATATAAAAATATGTTTTTAAATAAAACTTTAACGTTTAAATATATTCGAGAGCTGGATCCGCGCCTGCCTCATTAACCATTATCCGCTCTCAATAGTTGTGTAGAACTTATAACGGTAACACTGAAAATCGATGTTTTTGTGTATTTCGATGTGTTTACTATTTCTAGGAACTTCGAGGGAAATTTGCGAGTTGATAAGCGTATTTATTTGGCGGGGGTAGCGTGCAAACGCGTCTGAACTTGTTTGTGTTAACGAATATAAGCCTAGAGGCGTTATCTTTCATATAATATTTATATATATATATATTTAAGCTAATTGTAAGTTTTGTGCACAAACTGTTCCATTGTTCGGCTTGTTTTATATCCTATATTTTATTTTTTCAAATCTATACTTAGGTTTTTTTTAATGGATGAAATGATGCACAATTTGTATGAAAGGATAAGGTCAGTCGCGAGTTACGGTAGGGAAAGCATGCGTTTCACTGCTAGCTGGCAGCGACTAAGGAGTCTAGAGTGAATTCTATCTATAATCTTGAAAAATTACTCTAAATGTGGTAAAAAGTTCGAACACCTATCCGTCAAGGCATAAAATCTTTTAGCACATGTCTTAAGAAGAGGGCAGTTTTTGTATATCCTGCCGGTTCTGTGCAGGCGGTGAGACGAGTTCCCAAGCGCGGCTGCACTACGGGTATTTTATTTCACGAAGTCTTATTTATTGGCTTTGTTTGGACATTAACGCTGAAGTTTGAATCTTACGTGCGCACACACAACGAGCTGTCGTGCGCGTAAATACATACACCTGTCAAGTCTGCCAACATTTAAACCCGAACGGACTTCGTGAGATGGAACATCTGTAACGTGAATAGTGATCTACATGTATAATTAGTATTAATGTTACGTAAATGAATTATAATTGTTTACTAAAATCAATGTATTTATATTTAGAATCGTATTTACATTATCATGTTTCGTTTTGCCATTTTCTTTTTACTTTGTTAAAAGTTGTTTCGTTAGGTTTAATGAAGAGATGCTTTAATGACATTAACATTTTATTTCGTATCAGTATTCTTCTCAGCCGGTTTGATGTTCGCGCTAGGCGGCCTGTTATGTTTTGTTCTGCAACATTGATACCAAAGAAGATTGAATATCCGTTAGAATGTAGTTGTAGTAGCACACACCCACTACGAATGTATGTAGCGTTTGTATTTACAATAAAACGTTAAAGATTTTTTAATTACAATAAATGTAAGTCTTGTATCATAATACTTTTAGAATAAGTTACTATATTTGTAGTAAATGACATATTAAACTACCTAGTACCTAAAGGAGAAAAATATTTTAATACCTTCGGAGTATTATAAACCGACCACGACGTGGTACGATTTTTCATAAAATAAAGAAATCATTGCAAATGAATTCTGTAAAAATCACCGGTATGATCAAATCAGTTTCGCTTTATATGATTTCGAAGGGCTGTCAAGTCAGTGGTACAAAGCGTCTACTTTTTGCAGTAAACTCGTCTGCTCTGTTAATCACGTTTATCTTACATAGAGACCCGTTCAGCGGCCGCGGTTACCGCGCGCGCTGCAGCCCTGGCCGCGAACCGAACGAACGCACGAGAGAACCTAGTTTCTCTCTACATAACATAAATGTTTAAATCACATTAAATTATGAATTACGTATACTTCAATGTTATTTTAAAATAAATGTATGTTTGAAATGTCACTTTAAAGTACATGGAAAACTGTCGTGTCTATGATGTTTTTCTTTGTGTCTAGTAATAGAAAAAGAAAATAAAGTATTCAAACCTGTAAAACTCGTTTATATTTGAACACTGAACAATAGCGTAATACGTGGTACAATCACGTTCTGTCATTCACGGTCTTTTGAGATGGACCTCACCTAAGCTTTAAATAACTAAGGCACCGTCTCGATTCAGCTTATCACGTGTACTTTGTGAAGCTGGAAGTGAGGTCCACGTTTCAAAACTAACTATAGGGCGAGGCGGTGCGCTAGGTAGCTAGCTTAGAGCACAGTAACCGCCTTCGCTGGTGGACGCGCAGCAGCGGCAGCGCTCACTCCTCTGGCTCGATGCCCGCCGGCAGGCAGATGACTCGCCGGCGATTCATCTTATAGGCGCGCTCGTTCGTCTCCGTAGTATTGTACGGGTGCATCAGCTGCAAATCCTCTACCCTTCCGTGTAGATATGAAAAGTATATCTCGCGAAACTTTTTATCCGGGAACTCCGCTTGATACATGGTAGGCCACAACAAATTATTCAAATTGGCGAATGACCGAAACAAATCTAGCCTGTACTGCAAGGTGTATTTTTTGAATTTCTCATTGAGTTCCAGTTTATGGAACCAGTTAGTGTCACCAGCGAAAGCTGGGTCCGGCTTGGTAGCCACGTGCCCGAAGCCATTGGCGGCGAGCGTGGTGAAGAGTTGGAAAAAGGCATTGCTTCGTCGCAGGTAGTCGCGGCGCTCGGAGGGGCTGTGTGGCCCGTAGATGCGCCGGCGCATCCACTCGCGCAGCTCCGGCACCATATGCGCGTCAGGCAGCTTGGCCGCGATATTCACGCGGCGCATTTGCCGCAGCGCGCACTTTAAATAATCTTGCGGCTTCGGCCGCTCGCCCAAGCAAGTCTTCGATGACCTCTTCTTTTTTTTCTTTTTATCCTTGTTTAACACATTCTTCGGGCCAATCACGCTGTCAGTATCCCAGACCCTCTTAAACTCTTTTTCGATTAATAAGCTTTTCTCATCTATATTATAAATTGTGTGGTAATTGAATTGGAACGGAGAATGCGTTGTCGGTTTTTGAAAATATGGCAGCTCGTCCGGCGCAAAACTGTCTTCGTTGCCGTAATCATAGTGATGGCCGCATTTGCATTTGTTTTCTTTTACGTATCTGAACACTGTGTCCTGCCATACCTTCGTGCAGTCACAGGGATCTGGCTTCGGTGGTGGCGGGTAGCCCCGGTACCCGCAATGCACATTTATGAATAGTCCGTTTAGATATCTGAATCCCCCATGTATGAGTTCACCTTCCGCAGGCAGAATCGAAACGTTAGCTAGGACGAATACCGTTTTTTCGCCAATTTTATACACTCCTTGTATCAGGTACTGCGTGTTCTGTATACCTGTTGTCGGGGCGGTCAGTTTTCTTCTCCGGTTTCCTTTCTTGGGACGGGTTATACATATTCCATAAGTCTTCTTAACTTCCGTCATGCACAGTTTGTCTCCACGCTGTCTCCGCGCGCTCGTGCGAGTCGTGGTCTTCATTGTCAGGGCGGTGACTTCAGAGAAGGGCTCTATAGGCATGATGCCGGCCATCTTGTCGCAAAATGAGCGCGCCAACCTCTTCTTAGGCGGCGGAGGTGGTGGTGGTAGCGGCGGCGGCTTCGTTACCGGCGGATCTTCCTCAAATGGCTCGTTCAGATCGTCCAAGTTTGGGAGTGGAGCAGGTTTAATTTTTTTTCGGCTAGGTGGTTCATACAACACCGCTACCATTTTTTGCAGATACGGAGACGCTAAAGGTGGCTCCGGCTTCGGTTTTGGTCTGATGTGCTTTTTTTCTGGTTGAGGGTCGGGCTTGAATCTTTCGCGAAGCAATTCGATTAGGTTTTTCAGACCTAAATAAAGTATAGCGGACAACATGAGTCTAGCGTTAAGGTTGTATGATGGGCACTTTCCTCCGATAGTGTGGCCATAAGTCATTAGGTAAAGCTCCGCAAGCATAGCCTTCGGATCATCGCGACCGACGTAGTTGCAGTTCATCAAATCTATGTTGTTAGGCCGCGGGTAAAGACCTAGTTTTCGCATTATGGAGGCCGTTTTCATAGGTCGCCCCTCTAGAAGATCTTGGTAAATTGCAAATTCTAAGGAGTCGAGGGCTTGCCTTTGTGGCACACTGAGTACTTGGTACCAAGAAGGACCCACGAGGTTTCTCAAGGTTCTCATGATTTTCTTGGTCCTCTGTTTGCGTAGTTCTTGCAGCTCTTGCATGAAGTACTGGCGCTCGCGCGTCTGCTGCGCGTACACAAGCTGCATCCGCTTGTGAGCACGCTCGCCATAGCTCGTGGTCGGCCCATGCTTTTCAACCATTTTAATTATTTTATTGTCAGTAAAAAAATTCTAGCAGGTGCATGCACTCGTCGATCACGAATAAAAATTAAAAACAGCAATTTTGAAAAAAAAGTACGCTTTACGAATCGTCTTCAAAATAGTCAAAAACAAAATAATGATAAAGACAGTTTGATTCTGAAGTTTGAAAGTATTTCACTTGTCATCAAATGTACAAAGGTTGATTAATTTCGACATGTCGTGTCGATGAAAAGTGATCAGAAATAATTTACATAATTCAGTATGCGGAATAGTTTTATTTTATTCCCTTTTTCCTTTCCAACACTTAATAATGCTCGGGTCACAAACTGGACTTCGCGTTTGTATTACATTACAGCGCCATCTATCGTCGAGTAGCATAATCACATGGAACTATTAGGAGTAAAATAATATACTTAAGCAATAAGTACCTATTTAGTAAAATATAGGGAAAAAATACATAAAAGGAAATACGAAATTACAGTATCTCGTTACGTAAGCATAAGTTGTTTTGCATAATGGAGAGTGGAATCAGCTGGCAGTGATTAATCGATGACGCGCGATCAGCTGGGCGGGTCATAGACCGCCGGGTGAACGCCCCCCACCACCTGAATAATTCCTCACCTCATTCATACGCACTAACGAATCCATTTCAATGTTTAAGCTCTATGCATTATTCCGGAAGCATCAATCAAGCGACCAGACGTTTTCTTCAACTTTGTCGCGTTATCAGTTTTGCATGTCTAAAATTAAACTGTTTGCCGTGTGACGCTCGGTCTCTACTCATACTCGTACATACGGCTAGCATGCCGTCTCACAATTATTGTCTCTCTAGTATACAACTTCCTCATTCTCTCTTTTGTCTTACTTTCACACATTTTACTGAAAGGGATGTAAAATTCTACCGAATGCGATGCAGCACCTGTTAAAATTGATTTTCCTTAACCTAGGTACTTAAATTTAAATTAATTATATTGTATGTTATATGTAAGAGGTACTTACTCTTTTCTATCCACTCTACTTTACCTTTTGCTATCTCTATTAGGACTTGTCTAACAATCAGAGATCGGACAAATTTGCGTCATGGCTCGCAATAATGTGGACATGACTCCAAAATTAATCAAGTATGTAATCATTTAATTAATTTCTTACTTGACTTAATAATAATAATGCTAGTTTTGCAGCAGTAAAAAGAGTTATAGAAACATTTAGCAATCGTGATAGTGTATATGTCCGCAAATGTAAACAGATTATGCAGTCGGCTGATGTTGTTGACAATTTACACTTCATTTCACAACATTTCCAATTAATTTTGGTTGTAATAGAGAATTTACAGTCGTTTTCGAATACTGTTGAATATACTTTGAGTAAAATAAGAAATATATTAACTAATCTGGACAGTATACCAGGAGAAATAGGTAACCGTTTGCAAACTAAAATGAAAGCCGTTCTTGACAGAAATCCCGGTTTTGAGGTTATCGCCCACAACTTAGAACAGAAAATAAACTCTGAATTATACTGGAATAATAATATTCCTATAAAACTACTTAAGTTTGCCCCATTAACATCAGTGGAGTGCGAGCGGAGTTTTTCAGCACTCAAGTATATTTTTGATGTAAAAAGAAATAGACTGACCGCAGAAAATTTGGAAAAAATACTGATTATTTTCTTTAATAAATCTATACTTTAACAAACTTTTGTATTTATTCACTAGGAATTAAAATTTAAGTCAGGTAAGAAATTAATTAAATGATTACATGTTTGATTAATTTTGGAGTCATGTCCACATTATTGCGAGCAATGACGCAAATTTGTCCGATCTCTGCCAATAGACGGGCCTAATATTTAAGTACACAACTTGAATTAAAATTAATTTTTAATTCAAGGTATTTTCCTCGCGTTGCTTTATTCCTGCATTATCATCGGAACTACATACACATTCCAAACTTCAAATAAATCCGACCAACTGAAAGTGGTTGCAAATCATACAATTTAGAATATATCAGACAGTTTTAGTGTGTAAGTGAGAAAGTAATCCAAATGACAGTTGCATAAATAAAGAATTACAAAAATCAAACTATGACGTAGTTTACGTATTTATTGATCTGTTTTTTTTAGTAACCTGTGATAAAATATCGTCATTGTCTTCTATGGGGATACGAAACGTTACAATTAGGCATAACATAGCATTGTTGACATTTGCTGTTACTTTTCTGTTGCTCTTGGTATCCCCTCGCTTTAAACTGGTTAGAAAGAGATGTACCTACAATAAGAGGAAAAGAAAGACTAGACAACTTGGACTCAGGATGAATTTAATTGTCAATGCTTTGAAACCACTCTGAAGTCTGTAAACTTGATGGGTGTCTTGAGTACTCTTCATTTTATGGAGGGTCACTACTCTGTCATGTATATACGAGTATATATCCACCAAGGACGTATCAACTTGCAGTAAAATCAGGAAGGACTTAAAATATAGGTGGTGATTTTTGAGTATCTCCGCTTGAACATCAAGTTCTAGGTTTAGAACGGATAGCAAAATTGTTGTTAAGGTCTATCATAAAACTGCTGGGCTATCTATTTTATTTGCCACTCAATACATCCCTTCCTTTGATAGTAGCGACAGAAAAACTTTACATTTTTATTAAATAAAAATCCCTCATGACTAATGTTAGGTCAAACATTGTTTACTGGACTACTGTTGCCTTTTTTTTATGAAATAGGAAGGAAAAAAAAGCAAGTGGGTCACCTGATGGTAAGTGATCACCACCGCCTGGGTTGTTCTACAAACGAAGGACGAAAATGAGTCTGAATCCGGCCCGACATTTTTTTTCCCATTCTGGTTGCAAAACATAGTCTATCATAAAGAATACAACACCTTTCAGCCTATGTTAAGTGGAACAGTCAAAATATTTCAAAATTTCAGATTTATGGCCATTTCAAGAAAATCAAGTAACAGGAAACTGAGAATATAACCAGAAAACTGAGGATTAAGTCGAAAATCAACAGAAATTAACGTTTATTTCTGAATATTTTTACAAATAAATAACAATTATTGCATTAAAGTCACTGGAGCCAGTTATTTCCTGTCGTATCTTCGCTATAGAGAATACCACAAATAACGCACTTATAGTCACTGGATTCGTGCTTATTTTTCTTTGTTATTTTTAATTTATTTTCTTTATCTCTATGTTTCTTTTGATTTCGGTTGTCTATTTTATTTTACCTCCTTTTTAACTTTTTTTTTATATTTTCTTTTTTTTTGCACGTTAACAATATCTTAAAATTTTCTTTTTTGAGTTATAGCTTTCCTCTGACCTTTTATCTGTTGTAATTGTTCAGTAATTTGATGATTCTGGAGATTTCTCAATATCCTGGGTCTTAATTTGACAGGATCCTGAGACCAGGTTCCTGAGAATTTTTGAATTATATTTAAAAAAAATCATCGATTTATAACATTTAACCAAAGTTAAGCAGAACTAAGCCTTCGTGTAAGCAACTTACATATAAAAATGCTAAAATTACCATATTATTATGTTTATTTCGTAAGTAAATATCTTACCAGAATTCTGTGAACTTGACTGATTACGACGCGATTGCCTCCGTTAACTGTGCCGGGCCGGCTAAACAACACGCTAGGTGCAAAGAGATAGGTGGTATTCTTTGTCTTTTTCGTATGCACAACCAACTCATCCGAACGACAACGTCGCTCGGCCAATAGAATATTGAATATTCGCTTATTTTACATTGAACAGGATCCTGACATAAAACTGATGGGACAAATTCTAGAACAGGATTTTATAATATTTTTGGTGCAATAAAATAATAATATGTCTCCCAGGTAAGAAAAAAAAAGTCCTTTTTTTATTCTTGTTTCATTTATGGCCTCAATGTCGTAGTAAATAAATCACAGTACACTTTCAATCCTATTTTGCTTGTGGGACACTCCAGGATCCTGAAAATTTTACGTTTTGAATTGAAATTTCGTCAAGAAAATAATTTTTAATCTCCATCATTTTTAGTGACCAGCTAGGCCTAGGTATGTTGTACAGTGTGTTATACAAATAAATTAGTTTGTATCAATTTTTTTATGATATTTTAGCTGGGCCGCCGAAAATTCCTTAGTTTGTAGAACTACCCGCCTATAGACACCCGCAACATCAAAGAGATTGCAGATGCGTTGTGAACACAGAGGGCTAACATGGAATACCTCTTGTGCCAGTAATTACAGTGGCTGTCTTGCTCTTCGCGCCGGAACACAACAGTACAAGCCTGCAGCTTAGAGGCAGGGTTAGCGAAGAAAATGATGATAGCGATCCGGACGGAACTTGCACAAGGTCCTACCACCCGCCTATGCAAATAAACGATTTTATTTGATTATTTTATGTGCTATGGTCCCACGCATCTAACATAATAATATGGTATGATGTAAGTAAGTATACAGAAAATTTACAGAAAATGAAGAAGTTGGAATTCAGTTAATACAGTTTCAGTTATTTATAGATACACTTCTCTAGAAAGAAGGGAAGATCTAAATATCCTAGTTTTGCAGCATCAACTTTATACATTACAAAGAACAGAATGTTAAACGCTGATCGCGCTGTCTTCTATCTGTGCAGCCTCTTAATTAATGGCACAATCGTCGTGCACAACCAAGCTTTACGCAGGCAGACGAAAGATGATAAAGTTATCGAAATGTATTGTTTTAAAAGGTTCCTTTTCTCATAACGAACCGGAAACGTTGAACCTTCGAGTACAAATTCTTTAACCCATTGAATATTACATCCCAATTTGCGTAGGGGTCGAAAATAATACTTACAAGCAGCATGTAATTCAGTAGAACTAAAAGCAATGTCACGTAAAAACCATCCAGGAGAGCTACATGATGACAGAGAACAGATGTTTGGATATGTATGGCCCCGGTGGCGTCAAACAGACCATGAATTGATATATTTATTCCGAGTACCAGAAGTGAATAAATCGAGTTTCTTGGCACTGTATCTATGAATTTACAGTCCGTACTCTATTAGGCAGGACAGGGATGTATTATGTAAAAATATTTACATGGATTCAGTCTTCCTAGGTCTAAAGTCTGGTACATTTGTGGCGTAAGTGGATTTACTTTATCGATACGTCTGTCCCTTGGGGTGCTAGGGAAGAGTCACACACGGTTAAACTGCATGTCACGCTAGCTGATCTAATTCAGTCTCCCTAAAAGCAATGTACATTCCCAAACAATATATAATACAAGCTTGTCTCCTAACCGGGAGGGACGGATGGGTAAGCATTTAATAAAGTGCTTACCCATCCGTCATAATCAATATGCTCAAGCAATATCTAACTGTATCTGTATACAGTGAATGCAATATTCATTAACATGTCATGTTTTATGCCCAGGTCTGTGCTTGACGTCAATGATAAAGACAGGGACCCACTGAAGGGTACGACAAGGAAAATTATTTAGGCGGGATTTGCTCAGGCGCACACAGAAAAGCTAATTTGTAGTCGATAGTCAGTGAAGCGTCTCGTCAGTCAGTGAGCTGCGGCGTGCCGAAGTGTGCCTTGTTATGCGCGCTGACTCGTGCAGATGTGCATTCTGAAGCAAGATATAGCATTCATCTGCAAAGTCCTCGGATATTGCTTTCCAAATATTGCTATTGATTTGATTTGTTTGTTCAAAATCTCAAAACCGTGCTGAACCATCAGTGAACGTTGGCCTTCAAATCACCTATTATACTGATAAAGTAAACTGAATCAAATTGATTCTAATATAATTAATATTATCATGTTGGTTTGTCTGTTTGCTTCTTCGTTTTCCTTACCCCAAACTATTCTCCGATTGCAATGCACCTTAGGCGAGTTTTTATGAGTATCCAGGCGATGGTTTCTAAGAAAAAAAAGCTTTCCAAGCAATTGCATGTTCCAACATATGTAAAATGTAATGTCAATCTAAACTTATGAGTTATAAATCATACAAAAAAAAACATTACCCATTAAGAGGGCACTGAGCGACAAATAAGATATGTCATCATTCGTGACATCAGTCATATCATGCATTCTGGCCAGCTTTTGGTATCAGAGCTTTCAGCATCTCGTTTGCATAATAGATGCGCGAAGCTGCAGCTACTGCCCTGCGCGACTGGAGCGTTCAACTGTTTTTATAGGTGAAGAACAGTTCAACGGTTGCGCGCTTGAACGCTGCATGTGTATAATTGCAACTTAAACGAAATAGGAATCAAAGCGCTGAAATTTCTTCTTGTGCTTTAAGTTTTCCTTACTATGTTAGCATGTTATGAGCAAAGCCTTTTTAAATATGTCCTTTATTTAGTATTAGACCTTCGCGATGAGATTAGAATTAAATTTATCCTCGTATATTTATAATTTATGTACTAAAACAAATTTAAATTAGCTAGTGTTAGATTAAGTACTGTTTTTACCCTTTTAATAAAATCGAAAAGGAGTAGTGTACGGGCTGTTATGTTTGCAATTGCAAGTGGGTTAACTTAATGTGACTAACTAGGGAGGCATAAGTACTGAAAATCCTCGAAAGAAGTGGGATGTTCGCGGTTCTTGGAATAGTTTTTTTTAAATTCATGCATTATTCGAAACTTAGCGATCGATAAAGAAACAGAATATAAAGTAAAACGACTGCGTTCTATCTATGGATTCGTAGGGGCTCGGATTTTTTACATTTATAATAAAAAATGGCGGTCGATTTCGTAACGTCAAGTTTTTTTTATTAATGTACTACTTAAGTTTATCCCCATCATTCTCACGTGATTCTAGTAAAAGCAAGTATTATCCTTACACTTGACTTGACTCAGTAGGACCCGTGGCAATGACACATACAGAAAAGAATCTACATTACTCAATTAAAATAAAGTGGTCCATTGATTAATTTATAGTGTTTCGGGTCCGGCTCGGAGCAAAGGCCTCGGTACACGAAGGATGAATATCTTTCACTCAATAATGAAGCTTATTTTCAACCCCAAAACAGTCCTCCTAACATGACCGGCCCAGGTTTAATCTATCTGTCAAACCAGTGTCCTATGAAAGGGTTAAAATCAGATGGTTCTGTTTTAAATCATTTTCATTCATTTCATTCAGATAAACCAAACTTGGATGTTTGTAATCGACATTTTTACTTTTCGATTTTTTTATGTCTTTTACACATTCAATTTAAATTTGAAATGCTATATAATGAGAGCACAAAGAAAAATTAGGGTAATGGCAGGACTCAAACCTGCAACATCCATCAGCATTCCGTGGCTTGCATTTGCCAGTTCCGTCACATTACCGATTTAAATTTAATTTGAATGTTTAAAAAGAAATTAATTAAATTTGCTTATCATGTTAAAGCCACTGTAGTAGGTTCGGATTTAACGAGCCGATATCAATGCAACCGCATTGATATCGGCTCGTTACAACAAGCAAATGGGTCACCTGATGGAAAGTGTTCACCGGCGCCAATAGACACCCGCAACACCAAGAAGATTGCAGATGCGTTGCCAACCCAGAGGGTTAAGATGGAATACCTATTGTGCCAGTAGTTGCATCGCCTGTCTTGCTCTCCACGCCGGACCACAACAGTGCAAGCACTGCTGCTTAGCGGCAGGATTAGCGAGCAAGACGGTGGTAGCGATCCGGACGAACCTTGCACAAGGTCCTACCACCCGCAAAACTCGCCTTAAATGTTTGATCATATTCATAATCATAAATTTATTTGTCAAGACCATTATTACAATAAAACATATTAGCAGAGTAGCGTACATCCTTCTACGGGTCGGTTTAGGTAGAAGAAGTTAATCTATATAAATATTACTAATCAAAATTACATTACATGCATTATAGCATCGCTCTTGGCAACAAGTATATTAATAGTAGTTTATGCAACTGCTATAATATAATGAGAAACCTCCAAACACGAGATAGGATCACACGAGTGTTTTAAATGCCCCGCGAGAAATGGCAGAATTTTGTGTAAGCAAATTTTCACACAATTCCACTCCCGGTATGGAAATGCTCTAAGACGTGCGCTGTCAATTTCTCGTAATGTTTACACTACGCCACAGTATATAACATTTTAGATGTTAAACTATGATCAACTTTTATTACGTATTAACTTTATTATTTATTATTAGCCATTTTTAATTATTACACTGTTGCGCGAATGTAAAAACGGGCGGAGAAAATTTGGCAAAGGTCTAACGTTGGCAAGCGCCGGATTGCGGCTGCGGCTGGCGGGGTAGGGAGCGGCGCGGCGTCTCTCAAACCGCTGGGAAATATTCAAGTTTTGGGATAAATAAATTGATAAAAAAATATAGGACTTCACTAGAAACCCAAATTTTAGCAGGTTCTCTGTAGTTTTTAAAGAGGAATATTTCCATATAAAAATGATGTGCAAATTCAGAAATTTTATTATTAAATTATTGGATTTAGTCTTTTTATTAGGCTGTATTTGGGATTTTTTATGATCAAGCAAAGTACACCCTATCGTGTAACGAGTTAGCACATTCCTCAGACAATATCCTTAACTATATATTATATATTTTTTGCAAGACCGATTTTTAATTGAAAATACCTAAAAAATTGGATCTAGCATAACGTTTTTCTCCGCTTCTCCACTGGTGCATCGCCTTAACGAGGGTCTTTGACGATTTACCGACACTCCTTTAATTACACTATCAAGTGCAAGTTTCAACGGAAATTAAAATGTTCCATTAATTTTACCTAAAGAGTTTCCCTTTCCATGTTTATAAACCAGTTGATGTTGTCTGAGAAGACTCGTCAGGTTGTCAGATTTACGTCGATACGGATGCAGTGCAATAGAACCAGGAAGCTTTGTACGTAGGTACTGTAAAAGATTTTATCTACACATATATCATAAGTGCTCAATAACGCGTTCAAAGACCATAGAAAATGACTAGCATTATTACAACCAACGTTATTATAAGAATTTTCTTGTCTGTGGTAGTAGGTAAATCTGTTCTTTTTTGGGTAGTATCTCTTAGTAGTCTGTGTTTATTGGTGATCACATTATCGATATCTCTTACGTTATGAATTTAAATTTGGAACAGCTGTCAAAATTCAAGTTGGTCACTATTCTAGTATCCATAGGTATTTAAACAGTTATCGATACGAAACGTCAACTCAGTATGATTTTTAAATTTAAACGCACGACATTAGATCTCGAGTGACATGACAATAGGGACTTCATTCGTTTGTCTATAATTTAAAAAAGACGTTCGTCTTGACGGATAGATTGATTTGCAGCCATTACTTGTTGTCACTCGACGCTGACACTGACGCTCGTTTCATAAAACCACACTCGTGTTTTAAGGCCTCTCATTATATAGCAGTTGCATAAAATACTATTTAATAGCAAGCACATCTCACGTGACATTCAATGATTCAGCGGGGTAATTCTCGCGGCAGTAGAGATGAAGTCACATTCGAAATATGTCAAAAAGAGCTGTCAGATCTCGAATCTGTGATGAATCTCGATGAATACCAGAATTAGGGACCAGATTGGGTTTCCGTGTACCTTATGATATGTTAAGAATGTTGAAAAATAACAGGTGACGACCTTCATCAACTTTGATGTTAGACTTTTATTTGGCAGGCCGATCGAAAGTGCGGACGGTCTTTTTCCCGTTGCAACTCCCTCGCTTGTTTCCACCCTATTTCGGCTCCATGAGTATTTTTTTTTAAGGTGTATGCACATACAGGTTTTGTTCGTAGGCTGCCGGTATGTTTTAATTTAAAAAAATGTTTTATTTTAGTACTTATTAATGTTTAATATTTAGTTTTTATGTAGTTTATGTTTTAAATTATGTTTATTAAAAAAAATTGATGTATCAATTTGTTGCATATTGTAAAAACATATTTGTGTTTTTTGACTACATTTTTTGTATTCGGTGAACCTACACCTAATAAAAGAAAATCGTACATCTACAGCAAAAATTTAGAAAGGAAATAGTAGAGAATGTTTACGAAAATTGTATAGAAAATAAAAATAAATTCTATCTGCGTTTCCTATTAATCTAAATCAATAACCATATCGATTATAATATGTAAATCTATTTTACGATCCGCACTTGCACCACAACTATACCTAAATTCTTGTATGATCAAATAATTTTCATTGGCACTTGGTCTTTTTTACCTTATTCCATTGGAATAATGTAAAAAAAATTAAAATGGTGTCGACCGTACTTGGCGACAGCTGGGAATCGAACTCGGTACCTGAAGATCACGAGTCCACCCCACTAGCCAGTTCACCGAAATAGTCGAATCTCGATGAAAAACGGCCATTTTGGTGAGCTTTAGCCACCCGGTGATATTCAAAAATCGCACTCCTGAACTGGTGGTTCATTTTCTGACATTCATTATTGCTCCTTGTGAGCTTAATGTGAATAAAGTTATCTTGACTATTTTTAAATTTAGCAAAATTACCTTACCCAAAGTGAGATAGCTATTTAGTCATAGCTACATGTTCATTAAGGGACAAAGTAGTTCATTAGCTATCTCTTCGCATCACAACATAAATGTGCATTTGCTGAACAAAGGCTTTGTTGGACATGATAGTCTTTCAGATTGGAGCCTTAAAGGATCTTTAGGGATTGGACTGTCCTGAGTTATAAGATGGATGACATTCTTATACTTGGACACCGTATATCTTTATTGCGTTAACTTTTAGGGAACATTCATCAACAAGCTTTTTGTTAAAATTATTTTTAATATAAGCTTCTTGCTGATGGTATTTTATTATAGCGTCGAAGGTAGATACACATACAAAAATTCAAGTAAAGCCGACAGCTGCAAGTGAAATCAAAATTTATTACCGATTTAACTTCAACTACTTACACATTGACAATCAAAAAAACTAATAATGCAAGTTAAATTAGAGCTTGTAAAAAATTACATCCGTCTACGGACTAAAGGCCGGGCTACACCGGATGCGTTTGCAGCACCGGTCCAGCTCGATTCGTAGAGCTGCATTTCGTGCTTGCAATGCAAGCGATGTTTCATCATAAAATATAATTCCATACATTACTCTGGTGTGGTTCGGCCTTAAGGGCGGATAGAAATGTATTACTCTTTCGGCGATAGTATCGTACGAGTAACGAATAGATACAAGACTCCAATTACCTATTACAATGAATTATGCTTTCGGTCCATTGTATATAAACCAAGGATTATACTTAGTATAACTTTCTGTTTTGCAGAACGTGAAATGTGCATCATGGCCACGAGTTAAGAGCTAGGAGTTAAGAGTAAAACATGTCGACGAGATACCGTTGGTTGATGTTGAAATTTAAGGGTTCGAATAATTCGAAATGAAGATACCCTTGACTGTATCGAAGTCAGTGAACCAAGTGTCCTAAAATATAGAGTATTTTGGCTATCCTATGCACATATTACTCGAATTCTCTTGCTGGGTTACCGGATAGCTAACAGTCACACCGCGTCAGTAAGGCGTGTATTCTTTTGCCCTTGTTCCTCTCTCTCCAGTGGGGCTAGTAAGAATGAGTATAAATAAATTGTATATAAATACCATTTTATTCATCAACAATTGCGCTGAAGTTCCAATACTCCATCGATAAACCCATGGTTTCAGAAGTGAGAACATAAGTTCTTTATTTAACGAAAAGAAATACAAAACTAAATGTCAAATAGAAATACAGCAATAATCAAAGGTGACCGCATTATTTTAAGGGATCTCTTTCAAGTCTTAATTGTTTTAATTTTCGCGATTAACATGGATTTAATCTAAGTCAGGGCTTGCTGACGTCATGTCTGCGCATGAGCCAACTTTCCTCGTAGCAGGAAGTGTTGCAGTCACTTTCACCCCGTGCAAGACCTAGTCGCTTCATCCGACGAACAAAACTATTATTGACGAACAAGGAAGTTAGCTATGCTTGTACATATTGGAAGTTCCTTCATTAAAAAAATATTTTTAACTGTTCCGTTTTTTTTTGTGATCACTTTGTTTCTTTTGTTGTAAATAAACCAAAAAATATATTTTTTACCTTTTTTATTTGTCTGCTGTAAGCGAATGGTTGAGTGTAGATTTTTAAGTTTCAGTTTCTGAAAACTTTTGCTTGAAAATAAATTTATTTCGATCGCAACAAGAAGGTAATTAACGTGGTTTCGTATTTACTTGCTTTTATTTTTGTAATCAAAATTTCGAGTTTTTATTTTTAATGTAAAAAACAACATACATTTTCTTTATTTTCAAAACCTTTACAGTGAACCAATGCGAAGTTACAAAACGTACTACATACAAAGAGAAAACGAATAAAAAATTATAAACTGAATTAATTTCACTGCATTGAATTTTATTTTGGTATAAAAAAGAAGGTATACGTATATGAATATGTCTGGAATAAGTACCTAAATGAAAGTTATGCCCAAGCTGCATGCACTTCAAAACGAATCTATAATAATTTAACTACATTAATGACTCCATGCTTTCAGCCTGCTTTCTAGTTGTAATTTCAGTGGGCATTTCTCTTCGGGGTCAACGGCACCTCTTATCTCGTGTATGCGTGTGGGTGCACGTGTCGCGCGGCTGTGTGCGCAGGCGACGCCGGCCTAGAGGATATAGAGCTGGAGAGGGATTGCGAAGACAAACCCTTAATCTAGAGTTATCCAAACAAAAAATTATACACATTTTGCACAATGACTGATTTGGACAATGGTAAACGAATGCGAGCTAGCTCCTCAAAACATAGCGTGGTTCACGGTTCAGTTCATCTTGTGTCAGTCTTGTCATAAAAGGAAAATAGTGACAAAGCGCATCGCAGTCACTTATGCTGGTTGTGCAAATACTGGCACTGGTAGGGTATTTTCTGAGCGACTTTGGTTTATAGGCATTTATAAGATGGATTGCCGCCTCAGTAATTCTTACATTACAGCGAACTATTGCGGAAAGGGTCAAGGAACACATCGCAGCTGTCAAGAATCGCCAGGTGAACATATTAGCTACTGCCGAGCATTTGCTGGACACCACACCATTAGATCGAGCTTCATAATCCCAAAGTCCTCTCCAGGGAAAGTCAACTATCCAAGAATGGTGCGTGAAGCTGTTAAAATTTAAAAGTAAGTACGTAGTACCTAATAATTAATATATATACATTTATTTAAATACCTACACTCTAAAAACATAACCCTACCCGTAACGTTTCCCAATTATACATACTCGTATATAAGGAACTTTTATGCTTTTTTATCAGACTGCTGCCAGAAGGGATGGTTATATTTTTCGTGTGTATCTATGACCGCATGTATATTTCTTTGGCACGCTCTGCAGCCACAGCTGGGTTTTAACATATGAGGTTAGTTGGTTTGTCCCCGCCGGCAATACCTTATTTAAAAAAGACATAGTACTCGTAGTCTTATACATTTAACCACCTTCATAGTGTTTTAATCATTATTTAAAACGCTGTGAAGGTATTTTTATATACATTGCATAAAATTGTTTCGGATAATTTGGATTATCTTGTAATATTGGCTTGTTTTCCCTTTTCTTCTAAATTTTATTTTTACACAGGTGGCTTTTTTATTTTTACAAACTTTACTAGGTTATCTTATTAATTTGATTTACTTTGGCTGTATAGTTTTAACCGACTTCAAAAAAGGAGTAGGTCTTCAATTCGATTGAATATTTTTTCAATCGTTATATGATGTTTATCTTTGGTTACATCATATGTTTTATTTTTAAATACTTTTTAAATATTCATTAATCGTCTGAGAATCATGCTGAGTACCTATACACCTTTTCTGATATAACCCTCAACATTCTCTCTAGATTTAAGGATTATTCGTATAATGTTATGTGCTGTTATTTTTCTCCGCTTTGTATTTCTTATGTTGGTTGTATAGTGTAACAATAAAGAGTACTTATTGTTGTTGTTTATTATTGTTTCAAAATGTTTTCTGTTCTATTCTCTTCTAGTCAGCAAGTGTTAGCATGTTGGGATGTATTTTCGGATAAACTTCAGACAATGTGAGCATTGCGTCGGTGCAGTGATTTGACGGTCGAAAATAATAGAGCTTTTTGACTTGCTTGTTTATTCAGTACTTCAACTGCTGAAAGTACCAAGCACTTAGATAATTTTAAGCTAAGTGGCCTTTATTGCAAAAGAAATTTAGTTGAGATTGCAAATATTTTAACAGGAACGCTAATGTACCGTATAAAAGCTGTTTTTTACTTCTAACTTATGAAACACAATTATTCTTAACAAAGATTTTGTCTGAGTAACAAAGGGGTATTTTGCTTGGAAATTGGAATATAAAAATATAAAAAAGGCAGAATAAGTGATACAAAGAAATTTTTCAATTTTTTTGCCTTTATAAAAGTCCAGTAATTGTCAATATTTCTCATACCGCTTACAAAGTTTCATTTTGATCAGAATTTGTATTCAGGAGATACAAGGTTGGTTCCAGACTCGAGCTTTCTGGAGATTTAATTTGCCTGCTGACGTCTTGCGGCGCCCGCACAGCGCCCGCAGCACACCCGTCACTGCTCGTTTGAATCTCTCAGAATCCATGAATCAGTAAAGAGCGAGCAAAATTTGGTATTTAAAAAGGTACGCTTATACCATTCTACCACCACGAGGAAGAAGGCGGCTGTGACAATTTAAAGCTTTATAAACTCTGAAGCTTTATTCTTTACGAGCTTTTACGCCTAAGCTATATTTTTTTCTATGCTTTTTATGGGACAAAGTAGCCTATATTTTAACATTCCGGATATGTCCTGTCTGCCTGCCAAATTTCCTTGAAATACGTCCAATCGTTAATGAGGAACAAACATCCAAATTTACAAACATAATTACTTTCGCATTTATTTATAATAGTAAGAACCACGAAAAGACCACGGAATATTAGAGTAGAGTGAAGTGACAATAATCTGATTGTTTAGTTGAGTTAAATTTGACCATTTTTTTGTAGATTTGTTCATATTCAAAGATCACTGCCCCGTGTACAAACACTTCAATCACTAAATAAGATAAGAAACTAGTATTTTAATAGTGAAATTTGGCCACAATAAAGGTCCTTATTATGAGATATTTTAAATATTTAATGATTTCATGTAAATGTTTCCAACTTGTGTTATCGTTTTGAACAAATACGTTTATTTGAAGAATTTAAATATCAATTAAAAAAATATATCCGCACTTTCACCAACAAAGCATTGCCAATGCCATTGTTATGACAATTCGTATTCATTTCATTGAAATAACGTATGCATCATTTCAAAGAAATCAATTCAAAGTTTACAATGTGTGCGTATTATTAACACAAAGATAGCATGAAAGTTTTGTCCATTTCCCAAAGAAATTTAAGGATTTTATATACAAATACACCCCATTCGGAGGCTCTTTAGACGCGATCTGATCTAGGACCATACTGTACGAAATCTGGCCATCTCTGAAGAGTGACAGCCATAAACAATATCAGTACTATAGCTTTTGCTGCACAGTGGTGATAGTTCAAAACACTACAGTTAAATCTCAATTAGTAGGACTTCTAACAATAATAGAGGTAGCATATAACAATTCCAACTGCACTAAGTTCGCTACTAGTAAGAACAATTTAGGATCTTGTGTGTTTGCTAAATACTATAGCGAACTACACAGAACTGAATAAGAACTCTCTCTCTGCTCCACAATCCAATAAAATCATCCTTCATACCCCATCGTACCCCTACAATGAATAATAGGTAAGATTGAATACTAATTCTTACTGCGTTGATAAAGCGTTCCGAAGTTCACTTTTTCCAAAATGTATTAGTTATTAATCAGTTCATTGTGGAATCTACTACCAATAGTCATTTCCGCTATTAACTGATCTTAAATCCGTATCTATTAGTTATAAACAGACGGATTATACTCGCGTATAGTGCGAAATAGATAGCAATTTTTCTCATTCCACTTCTCAAAGCAAGGGAAGAGAAGACTGATGCCGTGATAGTGAAACCGGGTGTATGTAAGTGCGTTTGAAATTGCAAGGTACACTGTAAGTTACCAATTCTGTCCCGAGCGGTGCCTGTTGACAGTTTAGTTATTAGCGCTCGCTTCACCAGCAGGTGGTAGTTCTCAATACACTTGAACGTGAAAATTGAGACAGCACCAACCTAAGTTTGTATCCTTTTACAAATAGTAGCCCTGCCATGGAGGGGCGACACCCAAATACTGGGTGAACAACCTCTTAATGCTTAGAGGAGACATTTTATTTTTACCAAACGTATCTACGTCGTGTCTAAATTAGAGACTTCAAAAACGTACGTAAATACTAACTGCGGATGTGTTATGGAAAATAATTATTAAAGGCCACCCAGGCTTGGTTAGTGGGGAAATTTAGAGGTTCATGATGAAAGAACGCAATGTATATTTCCGCACGCGTGTCACGTCACGTCGCGGCAGTAGGTATCCGTCTGCCGTATGTACAAAAATACTAAAACGTTATCAGTACCAAGGTCTAATTATAGAGGAGTAAGGACCGTGGCTGCTCGAGTCAAGGGTACGTTCACTCCAGCCAAGTTCAAAGGTCACAGAGGTCACGGCTGAAACGGAATCATTATCTACTGAAACGTTAGTTCGTCTGTTGTAGACATTTGTTCGATACGTTATGTTGAAAACAGTTTCTCGACTGTCATTACATGCTTAAAGAAATTTAATCTTAATAAATAACATAGTTTGCGAGATTTTTGGTTTATTTAACCGACTTCAAAAAAGAAGGACGTTTCCAAATTCGACAGTTTAAGAAAGCTATTTAAACGTTTTGCTTAAAATAGGCAAAACGTTCGAATTAATGTATTTTTGAAACAGGCAATCTCTATGAAATACAAGAAAGAAACAGATGACTGGCGCTTGTTTCTGGCGGCAGTTGGGTAAAAATTGTGCTACCATGAGTGGCTACACTATAGAAAGTACGCAAAGTTAGGGCAAAGTCTGTGTGCTTTAGGTAACAGTCCCAGTCCTTGACAGTGACCCAATAATTTCCGAGAAGATACGGAAACATACGAGAAAAACGAGAGACAATGATGTCGACTACTGGTAAATACAATGTCCTTCGCCTATCAAGCACTGGTACAGTTACTTTACTAAAAGTTGTCACTTTTCTGTCAATCTACGGGGTGGGCTGCGGCATCTGAATTCAGTGTCAGGCCGACGATGGCCAATCTGTATGAAATACTATTATACATTCAGTGTTTCTGTGTATTATTCTAATGTTACAAAAAACTTTGGCGGTCGTTCCAAATCTATGTTAAGCTATGGTAAGTTTCTTTTTTTGCCATAACTTTTTTCATTATTATTTATTACAGTTACTCCGGTTTTCAGCTGGTACCGAGTGCTAGTGTGTTAGCTTACGTATACACGTACAGTCAGCATCATATAATGTAAATAAGTCAAAGAGGTCAATCAGACAACTCTAATGCCAAGACAGTGAGACTGTACATCTTTTTGATCTCTTTGAGTGTTCAGTTCAGATAGTTTTGCTGTACATACTGAATTACATAGGAAGTTATTTTTGTCGTTTGCAAAATGATAAAAATAATTTAAACGGTTATATTTGTACATTCGAAAGCACTGTGTCAAACATAATGAAAAAAACCCTTAAATGTACCTCAACTACAATAAAAAATAATAATAATGATTATAAGTGCTAATAACTCCTATATCACACACGCACCAGGAATTGGTGTCAATATTTTCGACAATGGTTTTCCGGTTCCACTATCGCGGCAGATGTTGTGTGCGAGCGCCTGCGCAGCGCGCGAATGTGTGCGCGCGCGCGTGTGTGTGTGCAGGATCGCGTTACAGCTGAAACTCGGGGCGCCTGCCGAAAAGCGCGGTCAACGACCCGGTCAGGAGCGCGGCCGTAGAGCGTGCGCGACACTTCTTGAACTTAGCGGCAGACACTTTATACTTTGCAAACTTCTGACTTTTTGTTTCAAGTTTACATTGAAGTGCAAGTTTTAGTGTGGATCGTGAATAGAATAATTCAGAGAAATCTTGCCATTTATCGCGCTCGGTAGCGCAGCACTAAAAGGAAATCTGACAGTATTTTTAACACTCGAAACGATACCTCGTAATTTGTGGTGAGCAGGGGCACCACAAAGAAGGAAGACATCATTATTACAATTTAAAAATTGAACTTCTTCTCCATTTGTTTTTCTCACGTTTTAACACGAAACAAAATCTTGAACGATCTCCATTTATTTATATATTTAAACTTTATTGCATAAAAATGTACTAACGGTGAACTTATTGCCTTAAGGCATTCTCTGCCAGTCAAGCTTTGGAAATAAACAGAAAAGTTGTGGGTTGTGCCCGTTGACAATAAAAAACCTTCTAGGGTGTTATTTTTTAGAACTATACTCAGATAACCTCCCTTGGCATGTTTTTTATGTATGAGTATAAATAAATATTATACTATCCACGGCTATATTATCATGTCAAAATCTGAAGATACTGGCGTTAAAATTAAAATTATACTACAAATGAACTGCAACAATAGTAGTATGGTGGATGAACGTTTTTAATGATATCCAAGGGTATTACTTAGTGTTTATTAGTTAAAAAAAAATATCAGTATAATATTGTAAATTAAGTTTACCATCGCTTTAATCGGTAGCATTTTGATAACCATTATCATTATTTTACGCCGAATGTCTAACATTATTTTAACATTAAAAGCAGTTATGCATAATAATTACGTATTTGCGTTTTTATAGACTATTTCAGTTATTAGCAATTTTAATAAAATTAGATTTATGGTTCTTATTTATAGAAATAGTTTTATCTGTGCTACCGGTATGCAATAGGTATTAATAAATATAATATATGAATTCAATTTCAATTTAATTTTAATTGATGAAGACTGCTTTATTAAAACTTTTTCCCGGCAACGATGACTTGAAAAGACAGTTGAATTTGTACTTTCTTACTTTTACTGCACTACTGAACAGCTCCATTTCCTGATGAGAAACGTAAGAAAAGAAAGTTTTAAAACAAAAGCCGATAATACGACGAAAACATGCACATGCAAATTAACTCATACGTTCGAGTATCAAGTCGGGTCGCGCGGCGTGCACGGCTCGGTGATACATTTGGTGACATTGAACCGGGTCCATTGCCAACGACCTCGCTCCTCGGGGAAGCTCGGCTTGCGTAATCGTTCCTGCGTACTCGACCCCGCACACTCATACAAACACCTATTCAATAATCATGCGGCCAGTGAGAAAGAACCCCGATCGCCCGAGGATGCGTTTCGCGTGCATGTATTTTGAGGGGTCAATCGGCGTTGGCGTCTGTCCTGGCTCACTTAGATCGGCTTTACTACAACGCAGATAGAATGTGTGGAACCATATATTTGTTTCCTTACTTCCATATCCATTTAGCTAGCCTATAATTACATTTGATTGAATACAAAGCAAAATACAGTTACTGTTTACGATATTGCACGTTGTCTTATTTTATCATTATTATACCTAGTTGAAAGATTAACTAAACACTAAATTCAATATAATCTACAAAAAAAAAGTTAAATATATTATGATTTTACATATTTATTAATACCTAAATGCAGGGAAAATTTAATAATAACGGGTTGGTCTTCCAGGTTTCCATTTATTGATTGTTTAAAAAACAAGAAAATTTTTCATCATAATTTATCATCTTACTCTTAGCGCTGTTTTTCACTCGGGGTACGTTTTTGCCATGATGATAGATTTGACTGATCAAGTTTTTACATTAACTGACTACCATAGGACCTCCGTAATCTTTGTAAATAGGAAAACCAGAGCGGTAGACTCAGAGACATAGATAATAGACGTATTTAAGTGTATATTTATGAGTTTATCTGTTGTCCAGAACTCATAGTACAAACTTGGCTTAGATTGGGACTAGGTCAATTGACGTTCAAAGGTCCCAAGATATTTATTTAATTATTTCATACATATTGCAATATTTGTAAACGGATTTTATGCATGTATCAGCTTCGATCTAAATCTGCTTTGAACTATTGATATGTCAGGCCAAGTCGGGTTAGGTAAGGTAGAGTAGGTGATTAGTTGTAAAAATAGTATTTGGACATTCGACAAAAAGGATCACGGAACAGTGAAATAGATATTGAATAAAAAAAATACCACGAAAATGGCCATGGACGTAACGATTTAATTGGACGTTCATGAAAATGGACTCTCGAATCCAGAATGGGTTATTCGGGTCCACCGCAGCGCTCATATTACCCGCATGAAGTTGATACACAATACCCACGTATCAGAACGTCAGCAGACTGAATGAAGGAAAATAACGAACACAGACGTAAACAATGCAACTACGCTGGGGTTGAATTTCCATCGTTAGCCAAGCTAAAACATTTGAGTACTTTCAAATTTGAATTCGCTGCATTAATTAGCATTGCATTTAAACTTCTATGCGATGGACCTTCATACTCACAGTATTGAGTTAGCAAATTGTCATTTTAATCCGTTGTTTATAACTATGAGGGTAATTAATTAATTACCAAGCTCGATCAGATCCCGAATTTTATTTCTTTACTTTTGCCGCCAAATGCGAGTCGGATACAACATATATACAGCTTTTATGGGCCCAAGTCTGATTTTTTAAAAGATAAAATGCAAAACAATATATATATATCTATTTGTAATATACTATGTGAGCTCTAGACATATAATAGATGAAACATTAATTGAGTTCCTTGGCACTAATTTAATATTCGATTTTGATTTTAAATCACACAAAATAATTAAATTTATAAGTGAATGAATGGTTTTGATTTTTTCTTTATGTTTTTGATATTAATGTTACTATTTTAATCTGGAGCAACAAAGTATAGTAAAAACATTTTTTTGTATTTACTTACCTAATAGCTGCATCGGCAATTTTCGTGTTTCCATGAAACATAAGTGACTAATTAAGTAGATATTCTAATGATTTTCTTTTTTTTAAAGATATGTTTTTAGTTTTTCTACAATCATTATTTTTCGAAATATCACGAGTACCTAGTAAAATTCCGGCGGGCAAGGGTCGCGAAAATGCAATAGCGCTGCATACAACACCAGTGACTTCACCGTCGCAACTATGTATGGAGTTAACGCTAAATCGCGTTTATTTTAATAATGCCAGCTTTTAACTAATTACTGGTACCCTCATAAGTTTTTTTACAATTTTTATTTGGATTTGAATAAGCATTATTTTGAAACAAAAACAAACTTTTTGGCTTCGTAAATCTGTATCGCTGTAACAATTGCTATCGGTTTTGCAACTTTTTCTTTTGACATAAATAGTATGTATTAGTAAGTAGTATAGTAATTACACTTTTATGCCATTTGGTTTGTGAGTGGAATAACCGTATTATAGTGCGAGAGAGAGTGGGACATACAGATAGAGCGAAGATTGCGAAAAACCACCAAGAAACTGATAGTATTGTATCTTAAATACGGTTTTAGCGAAAAACTCGAGCATGTTATTTTTCGTTCTGACTGGCCAGAATTTTAAAATGTATTTTTCAAATTTTCATCGTATTTTTAATGGCGATGCATTTGTTTCGTAGACGAGACGAGTTTGTCAAGGTCTCGCGGAGGGCACGGCGCGGTGCACCGCGCTAGACCGCACCGGGCCGGGTGCCGGCGCCGACCACTTTCACTGTCGATGCGGACCACCGCGCCACTTTGTAGCATCATTGCACTAGCGAAACCCGACCCGAGTCTATTATCAACCGTTCATCTGTCTCCAATTACAAACTAGGGTGGTCCATTATGATAAGATAACAATTTGATCATGTTTTGTTTTAGACTCTAGAAATTAAAAAGGGCGAGCGAGTGGGCGGCGCCGAGGCACGTGAGTGCAGTAGGGTTTGAGGAAGCATTGCAAGTCCCGATTCCCGGCGGAAGGGTCCCGGAGGAGCGATCCCGCGGGGCGGCGTCAGTGTGCCGGTCAGTCACCGTTCTGCCGGCGCGCCGCGCGCTCGTTGTGTTGCGACGCTCCAGCGTGGTATTGTTCCGACACCTCTCTTGTTTATCAGCGACGCTGGTACCCCGTATGAACTTGTGATGTGATTCTTCTCTGACTTGCCAAAGGTTGCGGATCTTGACGTTGTGTGACTTGCGAACGCAAATAAGGATTGTTGGTGGTGATGCGGAAGACGTTACTGCACTGAAAAATTCAGGTGTAAACACTGTAATATTTTCTTTATTGTTCTTATATATTTTTAATTATCCATTTATATGTATAGGCTTCTTTGACGAGGTGTTAACATAGGTAATTTGAACCTTTCGTAGCTTGGGAATTTCTAAGTTAGATAATAAAACTTTTCCCTGAAACTTTTTTGTAGGGACGTCCAATTCTTTGACATTTTAAGTGCATTTTAAGCATTCAATAAAAAATATGGCATATAAGAATCGATTAATGAAACTTCGATTGATATTTTGATCTCTGCGAAAATTATTTATTATACTAATGGTTTATTAAAGGCTCAAATATTTGCTGACTAGGTAGGATGGTATAGTGTTGCGTAAAGGGTTCTAGTTCTCAGGGTGTCCTGAAAGGTAGTATTGTATTGAAAAGATAATTAATATCATAGTTGTCTTTATATATATTTATCTTTAATATCTATTTTTTATTTACATTACTTACATAAAGAGAGGGAGAGAGAGAAAGCTGCAGTGCACTATCCCCGAGTAACAGAATAATTTAAAATTTTACACGACCGATGTCGTGGGCAAAAGCCAGTTATTCTACATGTGTAAGATTATTAGAGCTAGCTGAAGAATTTCTTTCAGACCTGATTTCGATAAAAAATAGCGTGTTTTTAAAAATTATTGTTTTGTATTTATTTTATTTATCACGCTTATTATAAGTATCTTCATCTTTATCTTTTTCTTTTTACATAGTATGTAAAGTCGCTATCCGTTCCTGTCTGTCCTCATCGTATCGGGCGCCTACTCTTTCTAAACATTGAAACGGATTCATTGTCATTTAGAAAAAAAAAAAATTTAGGTATAGTCGACCAAGTAATTGCTTGTCCACTTTTGAACCTTATACGGTTGTAATACGGTTGAAAAGTGGTCAAGCAATTTCTTGGTCGACTATACATTACTTCCTTATTGTATCCGTGCGAAGTCAGCGCGGGCTGCTAGTTGTAGTATATACAGTCAAGGAAATTGAAACACGTACCTAGAACCTAGTCGAAGAGACATACGCATGACATTTGTATGACATAGCCAGGCGTTTAACGCGTCGCGTCATTGCGATAGGGTTCTAAGGTGGTACGTGAATGTATTTCCCCTACTGTACATATAGTAGGTACACGATAAGCTTAGTTTTAGGGATGCTAGAGTCTCCCAGCTGCTTCTTCTGTGTTTCAATTGTTTTGTAAAGACACAGCAGAGAGCAAAATATACTTAGTACAATAAGCAGGTGAACTACTAAGACTACTAGAAAAACTCTTCTAAAAGTCGCCGAAAATATTCTCTCGGCCCCAGCGGATGATGCAACTGTACTTAGTGGTTGCCTGATTATATTCAATTATTCTTCAGTTATATTTTTTCATATTAAGATGGCAAACTGCGTTACACAAGTGTGTGCGCGCCGTATTTTATGTCGAGGGATGTGTCTTGATACTTTTTGGCTGATATGGTTGCAGTAAAAAAATAAAATGATTTCTTTAAATTTTTGACGACCTGTATGGCACAGTGGCATATGCGTCTGCTTACTGTGCAAGAGGTCCCGGGTTCAAATCCTGGTATGGGCAAATATTTGTGTGACGAATACAAATTTGTACCTGAGTCATGGATGTTATTTGTATTTAAGTATATATTTATCTTTATAACGTATATCCGTTGTCTAGTACTCATAGTACCAGCTTTGCTTAGTTTGGGACTAGGTCAATTGTTGTAAATTGTCCCTAGATATTTATTTATTTATTTTATTAAAAACAAGTAATTTAAAACATCTCAACCCTGCTGAAAATATTTTTTTTTAATAATTACGATCCCATTTCTTGACACGCGTAGGGCATTGTTTTTACCAGTAGTGCTTACATGACCGACAAAATTTATTTTATCTGAGTCTTCTCTATGTGCGTCCCTTTCTTATGACACTAGTTTGACAGAGACGCAAAGAGGGATAAGTTGAGACTAGACCGGTCGTGTTAGGCCTACAGTAGTTCCCGTCGTTGCCTCTCGTTGTTACTCGTATGTTTCCGGATCTTCTTGTCAGATATTGGGTCACTGTCAATGATTGGGACCATTTCGTTCGTTTAAAATATAGATTTTGTTTCGGAAACAAACGCACATTTAATTCAACTTATAAACATTTAAAACAGTCCCACCGAGCATTAAAACAAAAAACCTTCGTTCTTCTTTTTGAACAATCTTGTTTCGCAGTTGCAGGGCTTTCGTCAAGCCCTGCATGTCTTGTTCTCTGATTGTTGAAAAACATCCACTCGCAGGCGACAGGCCTCGTCTCCGTTAACATTCAGCACAATTTATTTCTAAACCAACTTAAAACCTAGGTTTTAACCCTCTGATTCATAAACGCTACGAAAACCTATGTTAATGGGTTATAAGTTACTAGCGGACGCGCGCGACTTCGTACGCGTGAAATTAGTAGCCTATGTCCGTCAGGGATAGTGTAGCTTTCTATTTGTGAAAGAATTTTTGAATTCGGTTCAGTAGTTCCAGAGATTACCCTCTACATACAAACAAACTAACAAACAAACAAAGTTTACCTCTTTATTATATTAGTGTAGACTGTTGATGATACTTATGACCATAAGAAACAGAATTTTACAGGCTTCGCTTGTCCTGTATATGCCAAATCTTTCCCTGGTTTTCAATTGAGCTGAAAGTAAGTGGATGTATGACAAATTGGTTTTTAGTCAAACTAAATAAAAAAAGTTATTCTGTCGTTAAGCTAGTCCGATTATGGAGCCGGAAGGTTCTTACAGAAACTATGTAATACCGACTCGTTAGCGTTGTATTCAAAGTACCGTTTGGGGAATCCCTCGCATTAAAAACTTTTTTATATATTGCAAATATATAAAAACATGTATGCTTAAATTTCATTACTTAAAATTCAATTAGTTATCAATCAATTATCATTAATTTATAGAATGCATTGAAAATAAACAATTTTATTAATTAATTATAATTGAATCAATTTATTCCGCAGTAGCCGCAGCCTGAATGTGTCATTCGCATTTTCAGGCGTTTTCCGTGCTCTCCTATCTATCTAGGGTTGTCAACTTAAAAAAAAATCATATATGTTGCCATGAAAGTTGCAATTTTTTAGATGGATATAGGAAAGGAGGTTTTTATCTCAAACTTTTTATATTAACTTTTCTTGTTTTCAGACTGACCCTGATTTATACGATGGTAAACCATAGCCCAAACATGCACAATTCAATCGTAGATTCCGGGCCATTTTCGGTTTTTTTATATTAAATAAACTTGATTTTTTCTACGTTTTTGGCCCGGAAAGGATATCGTTAAGAGCATACATACAATACAATTGCAATTTCTTGCCAGTAGCACCTGAAACGGTCAAAGATGCCAGATAAATGGTGCAAAATTTTTGCATGTTTCGTACATACCTAAAATATACATAAATTCTGCACACAGTTACTTGTTAAATCATATAAAATGTCACAAAATCTAAAACTCGCGTTTATGAACAGTTGTAACATCAAACTGGAACAAATTACTTTGCTACTCCGTGAAACCGGAATATTGTTTTCGCGGAGTAGCAAGGTAATTTGTTCCAGTTTGTTGATATGGACCTCCGCAAAGTAACACCTGAATCTATTAAGTAATTGTAACATATTAAAAATCATTCATTACGCTAAAGAGTGCAACAATTCAGAGAGGAAAAAGGAGGCTAAGTTTGTATGGGCAATCGCCCGCTTTAACACACTCATTAAGGAGTCAAAGGCAGTAAAAAACCATGAACATAATACGAATTAAGTATATTTGCCTTGATATTGATGTGGATTAAGTATATTTGCCTTGATATGGTTGTGGATTCTACACCTACATTTGCCAGTGGTACGGCCACACTGTAGTCAGTATAACTGCTTGCAATGCTAACGGCCCGGCCCGACAGGGATAGTACCGCGCTGTCAAAGAATACCGGCATGCAGTAGCTTGCTTATTTTCCATCAGGTGACCCACATGCTCATTTTGCTCCCTTTTTCATAAAACAATAGCGAATGATAATAATTACTAATTTTAATGGTGGTTTTTTTATGCATCTACTATAACACTGTGATAAAATGAATAACAGATTCAGAGAGACATTCGTGGTTATTATTTCACCAGTTTCTATTATATTAATGTTATTTCTTTTTTCCCAGTTGCAACGCCGCTTGCCTTCATTTTCGTTTTGAAGAGATGAAAGAAAAAGGCTGAACACACGAAGAAGCCGCACAAGAATTAAAATGTAAGTTGACTCTGTTAATACATTTTTCTACATATTTATAACGAAAATTAAGCGCCCTAAAAGAAAAGACATATTTCATAACACAATGAGTATCGAATGTAGAGGAGATATTCTCAATGGAGAATACACTCTGCCTGACGTAAAATCCTATAGCACGTCTGTTCATAGTTTGAAACTGATTGCAGATTAAAATACATAAAAAATATATTTATATTATAATATCAATCGGCTATTTTTTTCTAGTAAAAAAAAATAAAAATTGAGATAGTTCATGACGCTGTATTATCAAAGGTCTCCTTTTTCTACCCGACTACGGCAAAGCTAAAAGGAAGGGTTATGTTTTTTTTTAGCAGTCTATGTATGTATGTTTGTTTCGTGTAATGGCATTTCACTACGTATTTTACGCTTTTCGGTCATTGCAACTCCATTGTTCACATGAAAAACGCAAGTTGCTTATTTTTTTCATTTACGGGAGCAGGCCAACAAGAAGTGAACTGCCATGGTAGCACAGTAGCGTTTATCGCGTACATAAAGCATCTGTCCCTCTCGCACACGCTTACTGTTTAGAAAGGGATATATGCTTTATGGCGGCGGTAAAAGCTAGCGTTTAAAAGTAGCGCTAGGACCTCTGCCGTTTATTCATCTCTATCCTTAGAATCGTCACACCAAAAGGATAGGAATTGGTCATGTAAAATATAAGTAAAAAAATGTTTCCAGTGATGTTGAGTTTCAAAGCAAAGCGTACCCATTGTTCAGGGACATTCTTTTCTATATCCCAGAACACCCTACATTCTTTTCAGGGATATAATACTGGAGTTTTGCGTTTTGTATTACGTGTTCAGGTCACGACGTAGTTTGAAAGCAGTATTACTGTATCGAGTTAAGCGAGATATCCAAGTAAAAATTAGCAAAGTTACGTTCAGATGCACCTTTGCTTAATGTCGCTCAGTACAAGGTTTTTGCTGAAATAATTTAATACCCAGTGTCTATTAATTTTTTTTTGGCCTTTGGCCGTTACCTGTGTATTCTGCCTTGCCTCAAAGCGGTCGGATCCGATCGATTCTTTCCGCAGCTAGTATGCTGCGCTCCATAGCTCACTGGCAAACCCTGAGTTCGGACTTCTGGTTCTGAGTCAAAGAGCAGGTTTGCGCACCGTAGGTCAAGGTAGGCAAGATTCACATGTCAACGACTTTGCGCTTTAGTACACACATTAAATGCCAGTTTTGGGTTGTCAGACACTTCGGACAATGCGCAACGCCGCCCCATTCTTAGAGGGATCAAAATCTTCCATACAGTATGGCATCTAGCGTCGACAATTGATAGACTAGCCAATCAGTGCTCACCGTATTGACGGCGAAAATACAAGTTGCGCAACATTTCTAAATAGCCATTAATTTCACAAACATACCTATCTTTGAACGAAACTTCCGCGAAGCGCTGGGGGTGTGTGCAACTGATTATTTGTCTATGTGTGACCGGGGAAGGTGCAGAATCGAGTGTGATGGACGCACTGCGGCCTATTGTTGCGGGCATAATGCACTGGCGGCAGTTTACGAGGTCTTTCACCGAAGCATTATATGGGTCAGTTAGATTAGCCGCGCTCCCCGTGCTGTGCGACGCGCGGCTACTGTTGCGATGCTCATCTCGGCGGACGATGAGTTTACCTATGAAACATAACAAGTTGCAACATAATTATGTCGTCCACCCGCTAACGAAAATAAGGTGCCGTGAGGAGTATATTGGAAAGTTAAAACCAATTGATGGTTTTTTTTAAATATATTTAACATTTGCATAAGTAGCTCGTGCACCCTCCTTTGAGTTTTGAATTCGGTTACAAAACCGAATTTCCCTGTTTCTGTTTTGTATCAAAACTACGAACTTAACGTTTCCGTGCACGCATCCAATAATTTCTTCTACACGTTTCAGTTTAGCATAGAAACAACAGGTGTAAAAGTAACATTTCCTTGCAAGTAGGTACCTACAATTCAAGATAATTATTTAGGTCATATGAACCTTCGCTTATCGTTCAAAGCAGTTGCAATAACACTAGGTTAATTATTTCCTTCAGCGATAGCTTGTAAGTTCCCTGTGCCCTCAATATTTCATATTGTTTCCATTTCATTAATCAATTTCTATCGGTCACAAAAGTCAGTAAGTATAAGTACTACTATACAAGTGATTTCTAAGCTAGCTCATGATAGTTTTTTTGTTTTGTAAATGAGCAAGGGAAATTTATTATTTAGTTACTAAAAAGCACAAAGAGAGTACAACATGGGGAAGTTCTGAAGCGAGGCTTTGAAACGCATTGCATACATCTAGGAACAGGACAAAGTTTGATGTTAAATATTTGGCGTCAACTGCACTCATGCACGCGTAATTCTCAGTTCGTGTTTTTGTGAAATAAAACTCGACAGCGCTTTATACAAATTACACTTTGATTGTACTTACTGTTTGACTTGTATAAAATTGAACTTTCAGTTCGTACGAAAAGGACTTTACGGCTTAGCACTATTTGTTTTCCAATATTTGTTTTATTAATCAGAAACAAATATTTGTAATCAATTTCAGACATTTATTACGTTGCACTGCATGATGATCACAATTAAGAATTGTCATCTACGGCTTGCTCGACGTTAAATCACGGCATTTGTTTGGCTATTTGAAAATAATCACAATTAATCATTGGTTTTTCAGAGTAATATAAAAAATATCATCAATTTGGATTTTTTTTACGCCAATTTAATCAAGGCAACGATAGCAATTTCAATGACTAGCTACGCCCATAGCAGTCCCGTAATAATAGAATCGTAATGGGAAATGTTGTCTTCAATCCCTATCTCGTTTAATTAAAAATTTTGAGGGAGATTCCGCGGTCTGGGCGAACTTAATGGATTTATTGTGAAAACGACGCGAGCTCCGGACTAGATCCCGCTCCAGTTTCGGGAGGTCGCCGTCCGATCGTGAACCCTGCACTCCGCTCGATCGCCGTCGCCCTGGTATTCTTTCCGTGTTACGTAACTTTTGGATACCTCACCTTTAAATTTTACTAGTGTATCACCAAATTCTGTCGACATCTTTATATCTAATTAATATCAACTTCCGCTTTCGCATCACTGAGAACAAAAGATCAAAGTTTTTGATCTAATAATGACATATTAAAACAGTTCAATGTACTGATACTTAGGGTATAGTTGCTTAGGGAATATTGGCTAATATTCTCCGTTAGCAATTAAAATTTCGCATGTAATGGGTAGCCCAAAGCTCGGCTGATCGCCAACCGCACGAGCCGCCGCGCCGGGGTCAATGTCCGGGAGCGTTATATGGGTCAACTGAAGGCGCCTGCTCGTCTATAATAATATTATGTCAGCCTGGTGCTTGGCTGAACGCCTTTCGCGATTTGTTCTTGAGGCCCTTATACTATACTCGTCAACGACCTTAGGCATACATCTCGCCCGTAGCGTCGTTGTCACACGGCTCCGTCCGCGGTTTTTTAGTAACTTATACATTTTTTATGAGTTGTTTTTGTATTAATACAAATTCCCAGTTTTAATTTAAGCCAGAAGGGAGGGTTATTATTGAAATAATAGAAATCTCCTGTAGTCAAAGAGCCTTGCGATTTATGAGTAAAAATGTTTATCTTTTTTGATTTTCAAAGATGTAAAAAATTATATACATTTTAGAGTTTTTATTTTGTTAAATCGTCTCACAGTTTTAGGATTTGAAACACGATCGAAAAATCGAATTACACAGGTAAAGGGACCTTTAGACTTAAACTTGTCCCTTAAATAGGAAAACGGGGTAATAATACGAGGACAGCAGAACCGGTTCCTTTGAAAATATTGAATCAAAAAACTGTGACTCTACAACTCTACATGCGTGCTATACGGAAAGGGGTGTGTGACAAAAGAGTAGGTACATTGTGTTTTGCTTTTTTTTACAATCGAGTCAATTCAGTTATTGGTCGCAGTTCGTGGAACCATTTGACCTATGGTTAACCCATTTTTGACTGCAGTGGTGCAGTGGAATTGTTACATCTATTTCTAGGTACTCGGCATTTCCTCGAGTCGTAACATCCATATACGAGTATAGTATTAAAGGTTTGATATTAAAAAGTGCTTAAGTTGTCGTAAACTTTCATTTTTATGATGAATGTTGGTGTTCAATCCAATTTCCTAGTTGGTTATAAAGATTCTCGTGTTTGGCTTCCTTGTTCGTTCAGTAGCTACTCTCGGAAAAGTCGTTGGTATCTTTAATTAGTATATCTGTTTTTTATCCATTTGTATTCGATTAGAATTCTTTGCATTCACTATTATATCATACATCGGACTCGAGCATTGAGGATTCCATAGGTACCGAGCAATACCTCATTAGCTAATTTTGATCCAAGTCATCATTATTTACTCGGATCCTATTAAAATCCTCTTAATCAAAAATCCTCTTCCGCGGGTGATAGGACCTTGTCCAAGGTCCATCCGGATTGCTACCACCATCTTGCTCGCTAATACTGCCGCTAAGCAGCAGTGCTTGTACTGCAGCCGGTGAAATTACTGGCACGAAGAGGTATTCCATCTTAGCCCTCCTTAGTGTTGCGGATGTATATAGACGGTGGTGTTCACTTACCATCAGGGTACCCACTTGCTTGTTTGCCTTCCTATTTCATAAACATAAAATATTTTATCAATTGAAAAATATTCGCAAAACTGAGTAATCGTGCTCAAGGCTTTACTGTATTCTCTATACTATAATAAAATTAATAAATAACACTTGCCAAGCTGGTCTGGGCTGCTCTGGACTGCTATACTATTTCATCTAACTCTATAGTATCTGAGTGAAGCATTGTGCATAGACATTAGATCTGTAGCTGCAGCCGGCGCGGGAGTGCGCGGCTGCGCGCAAAAGGGAAAGTGCGCTTCCTGCTTGGTCGCGGAAGCGTTTGAACGTAACTGCGATTTGTGACGAGCGCGCGCGCACCGGCCATCGCAGCTAGTGTGCAGCTGTAATGCGGTAAAAGGGCCGGTGGGAATTATTTTTTTACCTATTAATTGCTTAAGAACGCCATACGTTTAGCATTAGTTAATTTGCTGTTAAGTAAGTAATTAGTTTATAGGGGTTAACATAGGAATGTTTTTAGGTTTCCGTGGCCTAAAACCAAAAATATAACATTTATAATTCCGTCTTTCCTTCGTTTGTCTCTGTGTCACCAGAATTTCCTTGAAAAGATACCTAGAAGTAAAGGTTTGCTCGAGCCGCCAGGTGAGTCAGTCGGGAAGTCGCGAATCGTCCTCAACTCGAAAGAAAACTGGTATCAGTCACGCGGTTGAAGTCACGAGCAGAGAATAATGAAAACACGAGCTTCCACGAAAATTAAACTCAAAACTCTGTATTTGATCAAATGAACAATGCTTGTATAAGTCTTCTTTAAGTACTACCAGTACTTTCAAAACAGGTGGTAGTATATTGCAAAATAATTTTGCTGTTCTATTTAAAAATTATACCTTTCTGCTTAAGTACTAGGTATTCAGAACAAAGAGTTTTTACCATTATTGTTCATTATTGTTCAATGATTACAATACATGACTAAAGCTTTTTTAATTTACAACAAGAAATAACATTAACAAACGACGCTCCGTTACCATTACCATACAAATCAAACACAGCTAAACGAGGGCGCCGTACGTACAAGTAGAAGAGACTAAGAGACTAAAATGCATGCACTTACGCTCTCTTTGTAGCTTCGTTGGAAAGGCAAGCGTAATATTGCATATACGAATTATTCGAGATTGATCTGTGAGCATAAAATCGAGCGGCAATAGCGACTAATTATAGAACAAAGCATTTGTGAACCCAGCCTTACGCGCGGCTTCCGCGTTGCACTTTCCCCGCGTCCGCTTCCAGCATACGTTAGGGTGCTTTTACACCAGAACTGTGGGACGAAGCTAAGCTAAGACAAAGTCGACCAATGACATCTCTTCATTTTCCCATCCTCACACGACCAGCATTGTATCATTGGTGGAATTTTCCTTAGCTTTCACTTTGCGTTTTACAATACCGGTGGAAAGATAACCCTCACGCTCCGCCCGATGGATACAATGGTAAACGGGAAAAATGGTTTAATTGAATTTTCGACGCAGGTTATATTATAAAAATCTTGTTTTAGTAAATAAAACATTTTAACTCTTTAAGTAACATATGGATTTGGCTTTTAAACTGCTTAACTGTATTCGTACCTATCATCATTGCCATCGCGAGGGAGAGGGGGGGGGAGTCAGCTCGATAATCGCTCGCGCTGTCAGTTTGTCGGACCGACGGCGCTGCTGTCAATACTATTATTTTGTAAAAAAAACCTATTTGCAACGAAACTCAACAAATTATTATTTTATGCAGTTAGACGTAAAGTTGTAAATCTAATGACTATAAACGGTAAACTAAAAATTTGCATTTGTAACATTGGCGTCAATCTGTATTCTTATGTCGTGCCGTTTTTCTGCTGTCATTTAGCACGAAACTGTACATCCATGCATTATAATATCATTGCACTAGACGGTAATACTTTGACTCAAAATTTATAACAATAAATCTTCTTTCAAAAGACAAAGTCGCTATCCAATCCTGTATGTTCTCACCGTATCTTCGGCCGCTTACTCCGTCTAAACCACGCAACGAATTGTGATACGGTTTTAACTGTCATTTACAAGAAAAATTACAGGTTTTCATGTCCATTATATTACAATTAGGAAATTGTACCTGTACCGGGCGAGCTAATTTAGTATATCCTAGACTAGTACATAGACGAACAAAGAGTTCATTGGGGTGTAAACATTTCCGATTTGACAAAGTGCGCTATGAAAAATAAAACAAAGAGAAAGATCATACTAAAGCGGGCTGACTTGTGCTGACCTGTCATTCGTAACAGGGTATAGTGGCCTTTAATAATTCCAAAATCTTTGTTTAAATATAACATATTTAAACAAAGATTTTAGTTTAAATATAATAATCTTTTCTTATTACGGAATCAAAATAAGTTGTAAATCATCAGATAATAACAGTAACCTTGGGAATCAGAATACTTATCGAAATAGTCAAAATGCCTTCAAATTGTAGTAAGTTAACCCTAACTAACCAAAACTACAGTTTAGCGGGACAGGAAGCAACTCTTGATTCTACCTATGCAACATTCAACAATACCACTCACTATACCTACTACGACTCAGAGACATTGATAAAAACTCTTAGAATTTACCAACATCAAGTTTCATACGACTTATGATTTAATTTAGCACTATACTTTTAATTCCGCGGCCGAGATAATTACAGCTGTCTGCCTGCTATAAACATTGATTTAATCTCGTACCTTTAATATCACGACCAATTGTGTGCAATTGCAAACCCGAAAATAAAACCACTCATACGAGTATATAACCGAATTTGCGTCGTCAAGTTTAACTTCGTTTAATCTTACTTAAGCACTTACTTAGTGGGGATTACGGATGTCGGAAAGCCGTTTTATGAATGAATTATCAATTAGCTCCTAGTGAGTTACCGCCGCGGGTTAGTGAGAGTCAATGAACGTAATGGACTAAGAATAGAAGCCTCACAAAGCGATGGGGTCAGTTAGGTGACGCCGGAGGTGGATTAGGATCTCTGAATTTCAATCTGTCATATTATATCAGCAGCGATATGTCATTGAAATCACTATCTTTTTCGCGATCACTTTACGCTGAACTTGCCAGATAGAGAAGAGTTTTTTTTTAATGAACTTTATTTTTGCTGATCGTAGTCCTCGCGAAGGGTACGGGCGGCTACGATCGCTTTACAAATGACAATTTATTTCAACACAGATAGGTGATTTAACAATAGTTAATTGTGGGTCTATGAGGACTTTACGCGTACACAGGAGTGGTTCCGTAGACGCGTAAGGACCACCACCAAAAAGCGGTTTGCCCTTTGACTATTGACGACTTTATGTAGAAGATTGTGGGGAAGAGTTAAAGCACTGGATATTCGTCGCCGGTCTTCTAAGATCTAGCTACGACTAGGAGTGAAAGTCAAAGGATGTTTATTATTTTACGAATATAATCTTCACGCAGAGAGTGTTACCATTGTTTTGATAAACCGTACTGCAACAGACATTGTACTGGATCTAGTTAGACAACACGTCGGTTCTATTAACACTAGGTAGCAAAAACCTAGCCGGGGAATTTCTAGTTTAAAAGAGGTGAGAGACATGCATAAGTGGTAGACTATATGTGTAGCATCTTCAGGTCTTTAGCTTATTTTTATTAAAGATAAAAATTTACATGCGTGATACAAACCTTAATCTTGGTGCAACCTATTGGCCGTATCATGCATTAGCGAATATTTTCTTCCTAAAAGAATGTCTTCTTGATATCTCAATCATATCAGTGCTGGGTTAGGTATACGGCATTTAATTAGAAAGCGTCAGAATTGCTCAAGCAAAACTCATTAGTCGCAAACCTTTTTATCTGGACAAAACCGGTTCTTTAACTGGTTCTGTCTGGAACTGTCAACACTCGTGTCTCAATCAAACCGGGATGGTATTCTCAAGTGTCCCAAACACTCTTTATCTACCTGTACCTATATTCTAAAGTCAAACTCGAGGCACTCTAAGGTATTGTGCATTACAAATCTTATTTTTGCAAACACCCTTCGTGTTCTAAAACCGTTTTACTTTCGCTTTGCTGAAATTACTCGATGTTCAAGTATTGATTAGCTTGGCGATTGTTTAAGACGAGTGAAGGAGTCGCAAGCTTCTCCAGGTCCATTACGTTTATAATAAACGATTAGTCGTTTCGTCAATTAGATCGCTTCGCAGCACACTAGTATACAGCATGTGGGTCTCCAAAGGAGACATAAAGCAGTTTTTGGGACGGCAACCTTCGAAATAGATTTTTTAATTTATAACACAAAAACAGACAAGTTTCAGGCTATTTAGTAGTTTTTTTTATTGAATATTTAACCGGATTTTGTACAAATATGTATAAAGGCTAAAATGTTTTCGCTTTTTGATAAATATGTTTGGACAGTGTAAGTAAAAACTGTATTCACAAGAAATATATGTGTGAAATACAATTTACACTATAACGATTTAACGACAAAATCAGTACATGGCATCCTCGCAATCTAGCCAGAATCTTGTAACCCAACATTTCAGAAATAAAACTTTTTTTTTAGCAAAGATTAGCCGAATCGACACTTTCCATGCGTAGGCGCGTCTTTAGCGTAGCGTAGCGCGTGACGTCACGGGAGCGCCGGCCGCGGGGTCGACGCCCCCCAGGTGCGTTCACACGCATTCAATGCACACGACGAAAACTCGGATCATTTCCCATTTTTAACCCCCGACGCAGCGTTAAGGGGGCTGATAAAAGATTGAACCCCCTGCCTGTCTGTCTGTATGTCTATCTGTGACCTTGTGATTCCGGATCCGACAAATCGTTTAGTAGGTAAATTACGAGAGATAGTTCTAAATCATGTTTGATGGCAAATAGGTTAGCGGTTTTCGGATATTGTACTTTTGAATGTATTATTTAGAACATTAAACAGATGCAGATACTAAAAGTGGTTGTCGTCTTTAGGAATCACTTCCGGGTCTTTGAGCGATTGAAAATGTTGAATTCGAGTAGACACGTAAAGTTAACTATTTCATCGATAACTTACCGAAGACGCAAACAGGAAATACTTAATTTGCAACTATTATGAAACTGTACATTAAATAATCTTCCGGGGAACTTGGGTTACCGACAGGTATTGGTCATAAATCGACATTATTATGTGAACGGCATTGTTCATCTTGAAAAGGCTTCTAGGTATTCCCCGTTAGTATTAGAATTCCACCCCCAGGAGCACCTTCATTATTGCGTAGGTAGGTATAATAGATTTTCTTTCAACCTAACTCTACGCCTTATGCTTAGTTAATTAAAGGTGCTAGAGCTAGCTAATAACTGCTCCAGGCTGTTCATTATGGATTATCCTTTTCCCTCGACTTGATCCGCATAATTCTGGTAACTTCTGTCCCCCTTTTAAAAATCCTTTCTTAGTGCACCTCGGAACAGCCTTAGGAACATAAGTCCTACATTTTATATTTCTATCTTCAGCTCTTTAGGCTGTGCGCTCTCTATCAGCCAGTCAGTCAGTATAAGTAGCCAGTAACGAAAATAATTTATATGTACAGATTGATACGCTGCTGAAAGAGTAGTTGGACAACGCTTTGTCACTAAAACAAGCGACAATCGCGCCCCGATAAAGTTATGACAGCTGACTATATCAAAATTCTATGACCTGGAGCGAGTTCACTGGCCTGGGATAGCTAGGATCAAGTGTCTCGTTCTCGTTTCATTTTCCAACTCGAATACCCTAAAACCGTTCTAGTGTTTGTCGCGGGGCGTTGAACCTTGAACTTGGAACTGTGGACCACTCCCAAAATCCGAGTTGGTTCAATGATTTCCGACGGATTGCTTAGCGCTACCTTTTTGCGGTGACAAATGCTCAATTGAAGCAAATTTACTTAAGTAATAAGTCCTTGAGAGCATAAAATATTCCGAAACTCCCGACTAAATAGTCAGCTAAAAATCCGTTCTAAGTTGCTACGTAATAAGTTGAAGAGCTCCTTACAAGTTTCTCGAGTCAGCCGTTTAGCGATACCACAGGAGATACCGTGTAGTGTTGATACCACTTGCATTCATATAGAAATATATCTCCAAGAGGGAACGAACTCAACGAACTCAACATTGCGCGTTTAGGAATCCCTTCGTAATGAGTAACGATGAGGTTTTTCCGACGATACATTCAAGCGTTACAAGACTCGATTATAATATGGGCATGATTATACCATAAATATTAAAAACAGGTTGAATCACAGGAAAAAGTAATTCTGCAAAACGTCTCTTTGTTCCCAATCCCAATGTCCGAACGGTAACCATTCTGCATTTGATTTGACGTTGATTACACCGGCCAATAATACCGTAAAGCTCGTCCCAAAAACAATAGTTCAATTGATTTGAATAAAAGTATGGAAAACAGTAGCGCGCAATGTCCGCTAGAGCGAGACAACGGGTTGTCGGTAAGTTCCGCGCAGCCGTGCTAAGGACGGTCGTTGCCCCGCGGCGGCCGCGAGTGAACTTCTAATGTCGTGAGCATGGTATAATAATGTACTGCGCCAGGTATATACACAAACTTTGGAGACAAGTAACTCATAAAATTCCGCAGAAAAATCTCAAACTGAGTATAGTATAGTTCGACTTAAGAGGCACTGGTTTTTTTTAATTTTATTGTGTAGGAAGGGCATTCGTTTGTGTGTCGTGCCGTGTTTGCTCTCTCAGTGTTTGTCGGTGCTTATCTGATGCTACTTTAACCCTGAAATTCAGTATTAAACATCTATTTCTAAGTAAACAAAGTGTTATGAAAATATTGGTGGACTCAAATTCCATCTATAGAGAAGAAAATCTGCCGGGTTCGACGCTAATATGCTTAATTCTACTTTAATTTAACGGTTATCCAGGATAAAAGGTATATCATAGATATTTATTTATTTTTGGGTATTTAGCAGCAGCTCTCGAGGAGCAGTTGTTGCTAAAAACTTTTTCTCAGTTAAGATTGAGTAAAGATATAGAGCCTCTTAAGAATTTATAATATGCGTTTGTATTTATCAATGTGTTCATATGTATAGCTAGTAATATATTTAAAGGAGTACATTTAACCGTGCGACTCGTCGCACACAGTACCTACTCGTATCACTGTAACTGCGGGTCGATGACCTGACATTGAATTCTTCCAATTAGAATACGTCAGTGGTGATATCACTCGAGAATTACGACTACATATCATTAATGTGTATCTACTGAGGGTAGGGACGTATATGACCAGTTTGTCTCTCTTTATAATGCTCACTTTGAAGATATCATCGTCCCAAGGTAAAGTCAAATTGATGTTGCAGGAATATTTGTTTGGGATGATCGTAATCCCATACTTTAATTATTACTTATACAGTCAATGTATTAAAGACCAGTTTATAATTATAATTAGACACGTTCTATTTACAAACTCCAAAACGTCATTAAGGAATGTGTGTTTGATTTGCACACATATATTAGTCTATCGTTGATCGTATTTTGCTTCGCTGCCAACGTATAATTACATAGGTCGGTGGCATTCGAGCACATGTACTGTACCGGAGTGTTGAAGTAATTATTAATTAAACAAACGAACATTGCGGTTGTTTTCTCGCCGGCCGCGGTAAACAATGAGCGATCGGCCGGCTATCAGCACATGGCATGTATCCGACGAGACATCGCCGGAGTCATTGTCGCCGTGTACTGTACATACCGGCTGAGCGGGCCGCTTGTATTTACGTACCTTATCAATAACACGAACGAGCCGGTTCTACACTGCTAGCTGTCGATTCACATTTTAACGCTACGGATACGAGATTTCAGCAATCAGATTATTTTGGGCCGACAGGATACTTGAGAAGAGCTCAAGCCATGCCTTAGCGCCCACTACAATGGAATTGTGATTCCACATTTTACTTATAACCTCTTTGGTATGATGGATCGGATGGTAAAAATAGCGTTGTTCATGACACGATCCATAAGTTTATTTGGAGATGCTTTCATTAGGATTAACACGCTAAAGCTTTTACGCCAAATAGGTGACCCATATAGTTTATGATGCTCCTCACAAAACCTGTCACTGTCAGTCAGAATTTAACAAAGTAAATTAGTAACTGGAGCGTACTCGGTCGCAACTTGACGGACAGCGCTCAAAAAACAAAGCCTTAGTCTCTGAGATAATTTCAGTCTGCCTCCACGTTCGAGTGAAACTTGCCGAGACTTTTGTTTCACGGGTTATTATGATAGTCCTTTCTGATCATAATTAGTGTAGTGCAAACGAAACAAACCTTTTAACCTCGGAATTTCCAGTTTATTTGGATAAGCTTGCTGCATATAAGCCTATTAGGTTGCGATATGATGTCAGTATTAAATGAAACTAAACAAATGCAATTTGCTTTTCAAAGCATTCCAAAAAATTTGCTCTTAATCACGATCAAGACGCATAAACAGGGTTCATCTGCTAATGCGCAATTAGTATCAATATTATTCAGTTCGAAGACCATCTGAAATTGTACGAAGCTAGCGTAAACGCTCTTAATCAGGTGTATTACGATTATAGCGAGCGATCGCTGCTCGTTATATCTGGCAGTGTGACAAGGAAGTCTTCACTGGGTTCAAGTTCGGACGGGCGACAATGAACTTGCTTGGCCATGACTCATGCATGCCACCGCCATCACTGTTACGAAACCATAAACAACGCCGTATCTGTGCGAGTGCACTCCGCTCAATTAGCAATATTTAAGCGGACGTTTGATGACTGACATTAATTTTGCTCGACTGCGCAATTCATCGCTTTTTTGCACAGCGAAGACGTGCAGCGAGTTGACATAGTAAATATCTTTAATGGTCTGCTACGTCGTTCTGAGAACGTCGGTAATCGGTATTATGATACTCCATTTTTCCGTTTCAGCATAGGCATGCCGATAGTAAGAAGTATTAGACCCTGAAATCGGAAGCGTGAGCTGAAATAAATGTACTTTTGCGTAACCTATCACAGCCCTTGCTACAAATTACAGGTATCCTTTGACACCAGTAGCAAAGAGAAAAAACATGAGTATAAAATACAAATTGAATACAATATAAACAATAACGTAGAATAACAGTCTGTCTTAAAATAAAAGGTAACAAAAAGACGTTTCCAAAACACTATCTCTAACACACATTTTAAAAATGGAAATGATTTAGCGAATCTTAAATTTATAGACCTTTTATTTATAAAAGCTTACAAACCTACTTTAACTAAAAATGGTTGCAGTGAAGTGGGATAGTCAAAACGTTCCTTGAAGCACCGAGGAGTTGAAGAATTCAGCATTATATAGAGTAGACGACGAGACGGATTCCTATCCAATTGCGCTGTGAATTGAATATGAAACGAATACAAATATTTTCAATGCGCTCAAGTGAAAATCAAGATATTTCATCAAAAATAGGGTGAAGTTGCCTGAGCGAGCACAGTCTTAGCGGTATGAGGGAGAAAGTTTCGAAGATGTCTAGGAGATCCAATTGCGGTATTTACCTTATAGATATATATCTGCTAAACTCATTAATTTGAGGATCCTATTGTTCGCTATCTCCCATAAAAATACCCAGGTTTTTTCCCTTGATAAGAAGGTCTTAAAATGTCATCAAAATCCATTGGTAGGTTTGGATATTCGCAAACTTGACTGTAGGTAAAACTTTGAACTGACAATAATGATCATCCGAGTCTTTCCAGGATTTATCTTAAGCTTGTAACGTATGTTCCGTAAAGTCTTAATAACTCAAAATTTGGTCTTAATAACTAAACGGTGGAAGGAAAATCGTCCAACATGCCTTTATAATGGAGATCACCGCCATACAGGTGATACGAAGGTTAGAAGAAATGGAATTAACAAAGTTTAAAAATAAAAGTGAAGACAGCACGCCACCTAATGGTCCGACATACTAAACAATTACAAGACCATTCCATCTCTGCAAGATATATGTTAAGAGAACTTAATACCCCAAGCAGGATATCAAACTCAACGGTATTGAACGCTATGCTAAAATCTAACAACGTCATAACCGTTAAATTTCGGCTGTTCATGATACCCATACGGATGTCATACATTTGTGCAAGAACATAAGATCGTAGATTCTTTTACTATTACATAAAAGCATGCTGTTCAGTTCAAAAATATAATATTTTATCACTTTTGCAAGACATTATATTTGTCTGCATGCCCATGCCTTAGATTAGAACATGCACTATTCACGAGCAAAATCAGTATTCGCGGCCTATGCGACGTCTGTTATGTCAACATACATATATACGAAGTTATACAATAGAAGTTCAATAACATTTGTATGTACGCATCCGATAAGTATTGTTTTGTTTGCTCTGACATACTTCGACTTGAAGGGAGTTCCTTGACCAAAATTCATCCAACTGCGGATCGCACTTCCAATTCTATTCCCTAATTTTATCATAAAATATCATATCAGCATGAACGTCGTGAAAAAGCCGTGGTCGAGCACCTAATGGTTTGACCCTCCGCCTCTCAACCTAGGAACGTGGGTTTGTAACTTTAACTTTTTAGGGAATTTACTGGCAAAATCTAATTAGATAAAATAAAATATTCCAATATTCATTCTCCGGTTCGCAACCAGTTCAGCAATTTTATAAGTCTATTTCTCCTCGCACAGCTGTGGTGGAAACGACCATAAGCTGGCACAGGTCTTCAAAAAGTCCTAGGAAAGGTTTAAAACGTTTCTACTTGGTGTAATTTAATTTTGTTAAAAACATTCCTATGGCTTCCTATGTAGCAGTTCAACAATTACGAGTAAGATGTTTCGCGTAAACACTTAACGCTGTTTTTCTTTTAACAAGACGATAGCGAAGCATTACGAGGTAGGTTACGAAGGTAACATAAATGGTAAGGTATACATACCTTTATACCAGTATTATGTTATTACGAGTACGTATTTTATATCTCTAAGATGATGGTCAACGTCACAGGCGACGGAAGAGCTGGCAGCTACCTCGCCAGCGCATAAACATAGCTATACAGAGAGGTAATGATGTCAGTGTCTTCAATACCTACTATGCCAAATGGGCCTTCTGATTTGATATTTTTTAGTAATAATTTTAGTATAGTTTCTTAGTTTATATGTAGATTGTTTATTTTATGTGGTTTTCTACGAATACCACTTTTTACATCAGTTTATTTGATCTTTTGTTGAAAATTAATAACATATTTCACGTGCCTGCAACAGATACGCGTATTGCCCGTTCCTGATTTCACGTGAAAAGCCGCCGATGAATTCCAATTTGGGTGAACCTCTATGCAATATTGCATTCATTAAGTAAATGGCAGTACCGGCGAACGTTGAGATTTTAAACCAATTAAGAATATTTTTTGACAGTGGAATATTTTTGATGCAAGCCTTTTTGTCGACGGCACTTTATTATTGCATAGTAAACGAAACTACAGTACAGATCTTTTTTTTTTTTTATATTAATTGGGTTCCTTAATGGTAAGGGAACCGCCCATAGACACCCACCACACCAAGTAGACTGCAAATGTGTTGTCAAGCCAAAGGGCTAAGATGAAATACTTCTTGTGGCAGTAAATACACTATAGATGTCTTGCTCTCCACTCTGGAACACAACAGTGAAAGTACCGCTGCTTAGCGGCTGGATTAGCGAGCAAGATGGTGGTGGCGATCCGGACGGACCTTGCCTAAGGTTCTACTACCTCCAAAAAGTCGATCGTAATAACAAGAAGTGGGTCAAACTATTTTTGTAAGAATATTAAACAAGTAGATATCCGTTATTTTTTCAACCTTCCACCTTTATGTTTACTACGTTTATTGCGAATATTCATTTCATTTCAATGAAAGCGTTTCACCCATGATTAAATGCACTCCGTAGAATAGGTAGGTAAGGTACGTGAGGTTCGTTTTATGCCCCAACAACAAACTGCCCAGGGATAGATGCGCCCTTGGGCGGGGCTCTGTCTGGCTTAAATCTGATTGGTGAATAAAGTCTAGGTGTTTTAAGTCTAGTGAACTGAAGTTAAATAATAGCCTTAAAAACGGCGAAGTTGCATTACAACCTAAGCACAGCGACGAAGTATGTACGGTATTTTGCGTATACGTAATAACCTTGCATAAGGACGACTCAGCCTGGACTATGCCCGGCGTTGTTACCATAACATCTCGGTGCACTCTAAACACTCGTCGTGTAGACACCACGACATTAAGTTCCACGATTCAAGGTAAAACAAACTATGAAGCGATCGGATTAAGAACCCCGAAGTGTGTCTTGTTGTGGTTTATAAATAGATACGTCCGTGACACTGGACACGAGGACACTGAATTGTATTGGGATTAAGTTTCGACTGCGTTGGCTTTTGAACGTATTCGAAGTGTAAGGATTTTGGCGCAATAAACGGATATTCCGTCGTTAAGTCAGGGTTTCCACTCCGCACAGTAGGTACGCTTGGCCATCTTGCCTACAGAGTAGGCAAATCGCAGTAGGTTGTCGGCTTGCCACTCGCTTGCTCGCTCGCTATCGCTGCTTCGCCGTAGTCGGATAAAAACATTAGTCAGTGAATATTTATTAGGAATATTCCTTCATATGAGAGCGACCTGCAGTGATATGAAGAAAGTGGTATTAACTCACGTCTTTGTGGTGATGGTGATGGTGATGAATGGTGATGTTACACATTTTAATGACTCTGGGCTGTATAGCAAATTTACATATCACCGATGAAAGATACTCAGCACGACCACTGAAGGACTTATAGTGCTTTCTGATACTATTATCAATAATACGAGTATATAAAAACGTCTAGTATTCTATTGAAGGAATACCATAATGATATATTTAATTATAACACAGTTAGGTACAGTATTACAATATGTAGGGTGTATACAGGGTGTATCTAGATGGGAGGATCAAAAGAAGCTGAACAATGGGGGATCTCAGTAGCAATCGATTGAACCCCTATACATAGGTTCTGCCATTTTAGAATGTGCAGGAATTCATGTTTGTCAATATGTAGATTACCAACTTGGTTTTATTTTGTTCTATTTAACAAGCTACTGTAAACCGGAAATGGTACAAAAAAGACATTATCTTGGAAATATTTTTTAAGGTTAAACTAGTTTTCTTCAAATTATGTGTTCCTTTAAGAACACTTTAGTCATCCTGTCACTCAAAAAGCAATGGAGCAACCTATGTCATGCATTATTATTATTATTTTTCAACTTTTTGACTTAGTTTTCTATTGATCATTGGATAATGATGATGATGTGTTAATGAAGATTTTTTTAAAGACAAATAGTATTTGTAGTTGGCGGTGACACGTAACTCTAACTAAAAAACGAGTATTTAAGAACACTCAGTTTTCCTATCTTACTCTATTGTAAAATACAAAAATATAAATTGTTAGTGACGTTACGAACATAATCTGCAATTAGCTGAATTTCAAAAGTAGTGAAATGCTTTTTGATTTATTTCGAGTTAATACATCTCTACGACAAAGAAGGGAAAAAGGCTTTTCAGTTTTTATAAACCAGAAAAAGTTTGAAGTTACACAAACATTACTTAAACGTCCCTACTTTTTGTTAAACTAAAATTAGCTCTGACTAAATTGTCAAAAATGGTGATAAGAACCGAATGGAGCCTAGAAGTTTAGTGTTTGACGTGAATCTTGTATGTATAACAAGCAACTTCACATCTATGAAAGGCGTCTGAAAAGTTTTAAGTCTAATAAATTTTAATAAACCTTTTGCTCCCGTGTTACTTATAAGGGCATGTTAGGTAGGTATCATAAAAAGTATAAAGTGAAAAATGAATTTTAATAGAATGAGACTTGAAAAATCGTATGTAATCTTAAATATCCGCCGCCCTGGCATGGGATCCAACGATACCTTATTCGATGCTGTAGGATAAAAACAGAAAATTATGCAACAAGTGCACTTTATAATATTAGTGTTGATTCTAAATCCTAAACAAGGCCCGGGGTTTAGCAAGGGACTTAGAAGCGTGAGATGCAAATAACTTTGCTCCGGTCTTACTCGTCTTAAAAAACTTTTCAACACAGTGTTTTCAGTATGACTACTGAACCCTTAAATAGTTTTTTTTACATGCATTTGGTATCTTTTCGAACATTAATTTAAAAAAAGTATTATAGTTACTCCTTGAATGCATTCATTTATAATTATAAAAATAAAACCCAATACACAATAAAAGACGCGAGGACGCGTCTGAAAAAATACGCCCAAATCGAATTCCACCGACGGCGACCGAAGATGTCCGAAGAATCCCGAAGGGATGACAAGCGAGCGCAGCGCTTTCCGTGGAACGCGGAAAACGTCGGCACATGTTGAAAATACGAGTGGGCATTGACCCCGACCGCGTGGGCCTGAATCTACAGCTGTTGCTGAATCTAGCGCGGCGCATCGCGATGCCGTTTATTTATGTGATCCTAGTACACACAATGTACTCGTACCTCGTGCAATGTAAGATACTTTAGTATGTAAGATAGAGTGAGTGTGTAAACATGTTATTTTATTACCCGGCTAATAATACGAGTATGTTTTGTGAGCTGGAATAGGGTTTCCGTGTTTTATTTATAATATAGAGTTCTGATGGCCTTGAATGTTCAGAAAAGCTTTGTTGGCTAAGTTGACCCTTTTTTTCTTTGCATTCGATGTCATCTCATCACGTCACGGCTGTGTACTATCTTCAATGTAACTCCGTTATCGTTGCTTATTTATTTACTAGCGGACGCCCGCGACATTGTTCGCGTGGAATTTGTAGCCTATGTCCATCAGGGTTAGTGTAGCTTTATATCTGTGAAAGAATTTTTGAAATCGGTTCAGTGGTTCTAGAGATTACCCCTACAAACAAACAAACTAACAAAAAAAGTTTACCTCTTCATAATATTATTATTTGTGCAGATTTGTGCAGATGTAAGTTTAAGTTCATTGCACAGTTTACAAAAGAATACAATTGGCGGACTTAATGGCACTAGGCATTCTCTACCAGTCAACCACAACATAAATAAGAAAAATACTAACATGGGTGCACAAAAAAACAAGAAAAAGTCAAAACAAACCGAGAAACAATAATACCTATCAGCACCTACTAACTAACATTAATAATTATTAAACATATACCAACTCATAAATACAAATTCATTACTACTTACAATAGTTTAATACTACCAATGCTTATGCGCATAAACGAGCTGTGAATTGAATTGCTTAAAAAAACACAGGAGTATTTCTGCCTAACCCTGATCCGTGTTCAGTGTGACCATATGTGGCAGGATCCTGCCTTTTTGGCAGGTTTAGCCCTTCATTTTGACTTCTGGCAGGATCGGTTGAAGTTTTCAAAATCTGGCAGTATCTGGCAGGATTGCAATATAAGCTGGCACGTCTGGCAGTATAGCCTTAGACTGGGTTCACAGTAAGCATTTGCGAGCGATAAAAACGCAAAAACGTGGCCATTGCCCAACCAGAGACAGCCATTGCCGCGTTTTTCCGTTTTTATCGCTCATAAACTCTGACTGTAAACCCAGTCTTAAAGGAGCTTAGCCATATAAGTTTGGCTTTGGCAGGATTTGTCAGTTTTCTAGCCTAAGTAGGGCAGGATCTCTAATTTGAAGTTGGTCACACTGTCCGTGTTTGACCCTTTCCTCGTTTGCCATAGGTTTAGTGTATTATGTCTGATTTCTTTTGTAAGTACCTACATAACAGGGATTGATTACTGTCGACGAAACGTTGCAAGAGGAACTATTTCGAAGAAAAGTGTTTCTCATCCACTCTCTATAATATAACAAAAGGACCAGTTTAAAAAAACAAACTCAAAACGATACCATCCTGAAACAGTATTTTTGGTAGTCCAATAAATTGTAAAAGTTGACTTTGAGTTAACTTCAGATCAAACAATGGGCCCTATAGTGGTGCAATATCGTGGCACTTTTAACCTATCTGTTTACACAGTATACCTAACACTCGTCATTTTCATCACCATGAAGTTGATGATGATGGAACCTTGTACAATTGAATTACGATAAAAATAACATCCGTATTTCATTTCTACTGTCCTCTGATGTACTTGTTACACAATTACACATGCCCCGTTAATTGCCGTTTTACCATAAATATTGTCATTAAGTCTGACCTGAAAATTATTGTTTCTAAAATAGTTTGCTTCCTTTAAATGTTCTCGAGTGGTTAGTAATTGGCCGAGGTTGTATAGAGGTAGTTTCATACCACCGTTTCACTTCGATCGAAGCAATAGTCGAAGTTGGAATTATTTGAAATGTCCGAATCCACTGGAAAGCTTATCTTATAAACAATGGCATTGTAGTAATTGTTCAGTGTAACAACTTAACTTCGGTATAATAATATAATAATAAATAGACGACAGCAAAGTACTATTTCGTTCAAACAGTAGCTTCATTGACAAAGTTAAAAGGTTCCATTTTGAATGGCTATTCATTTAAGTTAGTACATTATAAATTGAAAATGACAGTTAGGGTTAACTTTATCGGCATAGTGGCGCGTAATGTATTACTCTTTAAGAACAATATTTATCCCTTGCAGTTTTTTGATGTAATATTGATTTGTAAACATGTGTAAAAATTATAAATAACATATTTATAGAAAAAAAATACTGTATTAAAAAAAGTTTGCAATTGTAATGCCAGAATGTTTGTTTAATAAATGATAAATATCGTAATATAATGAATTAAAATTATGCTTTGGTCAATATAGGTACTAACAAAATTGAGAATATACTGACACCATCGAAATAATATACCTAGTAACATAATGAAGTTAACTATTTTCGTCCTAAAACCGACCTGAATAAAACTAATGTAACTACATACAACAAACTAACGTAAAACATCGTATAAATTTCCCCAAAAGATTTTGAAGGAAATATCCCCTTCCTTTCCTTCTTTCGATTCCCCACTAAAGACCAGTGGCTAGACCACACAATGAATACAATGTCATTGGGTTCAAAGATGGTCTGTACGATAAGATTGGGATATTTTAAATAATTCCAACTATAACAGAAGTTCCATTGATGCGATTGGAGGATCTAATTAGATGGAATAAATTAATATAGTTCCCAATTTAAGCTGAATTATTGAAACGTCGGGAATTAGATTCGTTACAATCCACGCGATATAAACCATTTAAATTCGCGAAAACATAAGAGTGCCAGCGCGATGCGCCGGAGTCGATGGACTGAAGAACTAGACGCACTCATTGGAACCATGGTCCTGAGTTAGGAGCAGCAAAGTAAAGTTGTCAGGTTGTCAGTATTCTGATGAGTGGAATGTTTTTCCTGATATCTATAACCCTAGCTTTCTGAAGGCAAAAGTGAATAGGTAATTTCTGGGTGAGCGTGCTACATGTCCGGCTTCGTAATCACTAACAATCACGTGAGATTGAGGGCAAACGCTAACCTTTTTTTGAATAAGAAAAAACGAAGTTATTTAAGTAAAACAGTGTCAAGGTTGCATTTCATAGAAAAGAAAGTAAAGTTATCAAAGAAACGTTCAGTTAACAACTCCAATAAGTGTAATAAAAGGTTGACAACGTGAAACATTAAGCTTTAAGAAAAATACAACATGCCCTTGTGGTTTGGCTTCGCTCTTGTTAACTTTTTCAAAGTTTTGATTCTTTTATAGACCTTTGTTAGCGATTCTTATATTGTTAGGAAAATAGGGCATTTAAAGGATAAATGTCAAGAAGTTGTTTGCTGAAAATAAAATGGAACGAGTATCCTGAATCTGCATTATTTCATATTTGTTTGGCCTTTATTTCATTGAATGAAATTTGATGTGGGACTACACATACAATACGAGTGTGTCCCGGGTAAGAGATTGGTTCCTGAGGGTGTACTAGAAACTGTCATATCTACTTGTATCACACGCACTTATGCCGTAACAACAAAAAATCTTGACACTGGTTTCTTGATTAAAGGTAGATAAAAGGAACATTAAATTATACAATCGACCGCACGGCACAGGATCTTATAATCTCCTAAAATAAAATTCCAACGAAATATTATGCGTAAGCGCACGCCAAATGGTCACTTAGTCACTTTGTTAATTTAAGTAGGTGCAACACATGCCTTTACCACCAGGACGGCTAACATGACATGCCATTTCCGGTATGTCGCGTCTCTTTCAACCAGCGGAAAAGGTTCTCGAGTCAATCCGTATTTTTGTGTACTGATCTAGTCAGAAACCAGCCGCAGCGACAAAACACAACGATGCCACCCATGCTAGGCCGTTCTTGTGTATACCGTCGCGCTTATCTCGCTAAAGGAGTATTGTCTGCTTTGAGGTGAATCGTTCATTTCTTTTTTGCTCTTAAATATTTCGATAAGTTACATAGTCTAAATATCTTCAGACATCTTACTGTGTGTTGGATAGATTTATGTTTCGTATTCGCGATTCGATCGAGTGCGTCTCTTTTAATCAGAAACAAGAAAAGATGGTGCTATGAGCCACTAATACAGTGCGATAGGTTTAATTCAATCGAATTTTTTGCTATTGCCACCAAAATTAACAAGAACTGTCTCATATCTATCCAAATCAAAACATACGAGTATTAGATTTGCGTTTCAAGTAAAATGAGCCCAGTATCAAATTCTCGGCTTTGCCGTAATAAGATTATTGTACTAACAACCATTTTCTACGTAGTTTCTTTAGCTGAAAGGATAAGGAAAAACTTGCAATAAAATTATTCTGGCCCAAGTTTTTTAAAGTTCTTAATCATTAGAAATCTGATAGGTTAATTTAATTTTTAAATAACAAATTTATTATCATTCAGCTACGATTCGACGTCCTTCTATCAGTTTATGTTTAAACTGTAAATGCTTATAACTCTATTATTCTCGTTTAAATAGACAATATATAACAGGTATTTAATATTTTTAAATTCTTTGAAGCCAGTAACTTTAAATTAAACAGTCTTTATGAAATTTCCGTTGTATTTTCCGGTATAGCATTCAAAACTTTAATAAGGATGTAGGAACATTGTTCAGGGTTACCTGAAGGATGTCAAGATCCCTATTAAAAGCCTACGCTGTTCGTCTATTGAGCCGTAACAATTAATTGATTGAAATTTTCACAGAATATGTGTTATGATGGCAGATTTAATAGCTAATAATAAAATAGACAAAATATGAAAAATCAAGGGGTATCATACGAACTGACGCCTTATAACACGCATTCGTAAATTTTTGCCTTCCTAGTTGGTTGCCATTATGTACGTTTTAGCAAAACTCAAACTCAAAATCTTTAGTGTCGGTTGTGCGTAGAGAATACAGGAGTGAAATTTTTGAATCTCACCAGGTGACTAGAGCTCACCAAAATGGCCGAATCTCTATGAAAAACGGCTATTTTGGTGAGCTATAGTTACCCGGTGAGATTCAAATGCAATTTTTGAATGTCACCTGGTGACTAATGCTGACCAAAATGGCCGCATTTCTATGAAACATGGCCATTTTGGCGAGCTTTAGTCACCCGGTGAGATTCAAAAATCGCACTCCTGGTGTTATATGTAATATGCTTGGTGGTGTGAAACGCTCTGTGGGCGAGTCTGATCAGGATATCATATCTTGGCTACAGTAGCAGCCAGTGGTAGCCTAGATACAATGGAAGACGAAAGGAACACCGGTTAGGGAGTGCTGCAACCGTCGTTCAAACCAGTCTTTTTCCAAAACTGACAATACAATCTGTGTTGCGAGTAATACTGACAGGTGTCAATATCTTCTGCTTTATTATTTATTATTATTAAGTACATAGTGTAAACAAAGTCGCTATCCAGTCCAGTCTGAACCTCATATCTTCGGCCGCTCACTCCTTCTAAGCCACGCAACGATTTGCACGCCGACAAACGGCAGAATTCATATGTTCTTTTATAAATGTACCTACCATCTTATTTTGTACTTGATTTCTAGCAAATAAATGTATTTGAATTATTTGAATTTGAATTTGAACGGATTTTGATACGGTTTTCACTGTCATTTAGTGATTTTTTACGGAAGTTTTTTATGTACAGTCAAGGAAATTGAAACACGTACCACCGTAGAACCTAGTTGAAGGGACATAAGCATGACATTTGTATGTTATAGCCTGGCGTTTAACGCGTTGCGTCATTGCGATAGAGTTCTAAGGTTGTACGTGAATATATTTCCCCTAGTGTACACATTCTAATTGAACCCGAGCGAAGCCGAGGTGGGTCGCTAGTTTGATATAATTTATTCATAGAATCGATGCAGTATTTCAGCTTATTGCAAAGGCAGCATTAAGTATTATGGGTATTCACAACATCCCTAATTGTTCTGCGTGCGCCGAATCGATGACACTGAAATGGCGGTTAATGAAATGCACTTGAAAACCGATGTCGATCAATAAAACTTCTAATTTAACGTAATCCTTCCTCTATTTTGCGGTCTGACTTCGGGCCAATGATATTATAATACATGGATGTACAGTGACATACTAAATGACAGCAGAAAAAAGGACCGACATAAGAATACAGGTTGACGCCAATGTTACAAATGCAAATTATTAGTTTACCATTTATAGTCATTGAATTTACAACTGTACGTCTAACTACATAAAATAATAATTTAGTCAGTTTCGTTGCAAATAGGTTTAAAAAAAATTAATAGCATTGACAGCAGCGCCGTCGGTCCTACAGACGGAGAGCGCCAGCGGTTGTCGATTTGTTGTACTTTTTTTTACTTTTGATGCGGCCATATTTTAAACGCTGACTAGAAGTCCATTTCTTATACGTCAGTGCTTCAGGCAAAAAATTTAAAGACGAAAGATATTAAAATACTTTTTTATTATTTTCTTTGCTAATAAGATTATAAGTAGGTATATCATGTTCTATTTTCTTCGTAAGTTTTTTTTCATTAGGTAAAATTATGGGCTTGTCTTTTACGAGAAAAGGTTAAGTTAGGATTTCACATCTTACCTACTTTCTTCCTCTACAGGATTTCAATCTTTAAAAAACATAACCCTTCCTTTTGGCTTTGCCGTAGTCGGGTAAAAAATAGAAGATTGTCATTTTAGCTTTCGAGAAGCTAATTCTGGGATGAAAGTTAACTAACAGAGCAAGTAACAACCTGATGATTAACTGCAATCCCGCGGTTAATGATTTAATTTAAGCGGCGTTACTTCATTTAAATTATTACCAATTTCCACAGGATTTTGGTTCTCGTTGTAATTACTGTATTACTGACCGGTAAAATAGCACGCAAAAGCCTAGAAACTAAATTGTTTGGTGGAATTTGTAGAGTCGAATTTTGATTTATTTAGAATCAGCTTTCAATACAGTACTTTGACAAAAGTGCGTACTATGTAGTTGGCCAAAAAGGTGAGCTCATATTTTTATTTGAATGGTATAGTGCTCTTGCTTTTGTCAAATAGGGAAGCACGCGTCGTTATAGGTGAACGAACCCTTGGTCGGAGTCAATGTCAGCGGTAGCTTTGGTCCAGAATTCGGCAAGACGAGGGTGCGCACTTACTGGCACGGGGTAGCAGGGTGCAGCGAGCGGGGTAACGACCGGGCCGAGGTCGACGCCCTGCGCCACGCGGCCGTGCGACCGACCCATCCGATTGATTGGAGCGGGACGGCACTACCTCTCCGCACCCTCACGAATTAACTACCCCCAGTTTTAATAGTACAAATACGGCTTTGTTCTGCAAAAGATAAGGTGCCATTCCGTCTGCTCTTCCGAGTTAAGTTGTTCGCTACCGGCGCTGAGGTCGTTAAAGCACACACGCGACAGCAGGGAAGTAAGTTTTGCTCAAAATATTGATTTTTCCGCGGGCTCTGCGGCCAGCGCGCGTGTGTGCGTGCTGTGCGCTCGTGTGCTAGTAGGTATCTACATCTATTTTGGGTTAAACACGTGGTCGTTGGGAGCTTTGAATTGTATAGGCCGAATGCTTGTTGACATGCGGTTTTATTTTTAAGTTGATCTGATTGATTCGTGAATTTATAACCATTATATAAATAAATATGTAGTAATAAACTATTGATGAAAAATGAATATTCTTAAAATGTAGAAGAAAGTAATTAAATAAAACTAATTAAAATATAAACACAAGTAAGTCAGTTAGGTACATAAATGGAAGGAAAAAGCTTAAATTAACTTTATCAAATAGGTTATCCATTCATGTTGATGATCAAACAATTACAATTTCGTTATAGCAATCGGGTTGTATAAAACTTGCTTTTAATTAACTCTTGAAATTAATAGTTTAAGTATCTATTCAAAAATACTTTTTTTGAATTCATTATTAAATTGAAAATAAAACAATATAATTTTGAAGAAGAATGAGAAAGTTAGTTAAAGTTGCCTAGCTCAAACACCTAAATTTCAACAAAATGAATGAAAAGAGCGAATTAGCGATAGGAAATCATCATAAATTTACTTACATAAATAAAATAGTACACTGTGATAGAGTAAAATGATTTGCAAGGATATAAATAAATTGTTAGGTTAAAACAAGCATACAGTTCTTTTGAATAGGTACCTACTTTACTTTGTCAGGTATTTTTACGACAGCTAAATATCATTAAGTATTGTTTCTGACACCATGTTTTAGTGAGGAGTAATTAAGTTAATGATTAAAAAATACATTATTTGTCTTTTTTCTCATTTAAGTGACTGCTAATTTAAATTGTTTCCACGTGAAATTTTATAGTGGAATATTCTGACAACTATTGCGATTCCACTTTGTAACGTTACTGATCCTTCTAATAATGTGTCTTAATTTTACTTCTCCTAACTAGAACAAAAAATATTTAACGTTCTGATATAACTTGGTATTCTCCGACCAACGTGATTCTATGACATTCACCATTTATGGTATTGCGTATTGTTTGCGTAACGTAAGGAGTAGGTACCTGCGGGCTGCAACATAAAACACTTTTTAATTCCCTCAAGTTCAGTGCACACCCTCGAAAGTCGTCTTATAGGTACTTAATGTTACTTCTTAGTAGCGCTCCAAATATTCCTATACGTGTGAATATAGATATCAAAACGTAAGTAGCTATAGTATAAACGTATCGCGGAACTAACACAGCCGGTCCGCGGAACCTACGCACACAACCAAACGACCTTACCCTTGATTTTGCCATCTCAAGGTCTCTACCCTTCGAGGAAACGCACTCTTACTTAGACCTCCTCGTATAAGTGTGTCTCGTTCTGATGAGCGAACAATGCCGAATTTTGCCGATCAGGAACAAGGGTCGACGACCGGGGACCACCATATTATTGGTAAATAAACATTGGTATAGACAGTTGCATAATTGTATGTATATGTTGGTATTCATTTGTCGTTTGTTTCGCAGTATTTGTCGCTATGCTCGTATGAACCAAATAGTCGCTGATTGCTTGTTAGCTTTGATCTCCCGAATTTAAATGGCATTCATCGGATTTCATTCTTTTTGCAGATGTAGTAAATATGATCTTTTACGCAATTTGGCTGGCCTTGTGCTAAATACCTATTTGCAAGTTAAAGGGACGCTGACATAATTTTTAAGGCTGCTTTTATTTGTTTAAAGCTTTTGAAATTACAAATGAGTTATAAAAAGAAAACTGCATTGGTTCACATTCCATAACTAAAGAGTCGGTATATTTTAGTATACCTACAGAATTTGGATTAGACCTAAGTATTTCATTCTATTTACGGTATTTTTATCTCTTCGATTCTTGTTAGAGACACTTTTATTTTATTAAGTACCTATTATACACACGTATAATAATAATTATAACACGCCGATGTAGAGCCGAAGTTTTTTATTTGTCTATCTGTTTGTATGTTTACAACCGCTTCATGCAAAAATACGAAATTAGATTCAGTTTTGACAGTTGCATTGCTAAAGGTCTAACCTAAAAGCTAATGGAAGTTTCATTTTCATAATCCGCCTAGAAGCCGAGTTATTAATAAAAATTGTTTACTCTATTCATAATCTGTTTAACCAGTTTCCTGTTTCGCTACAATATGGAACAAATCTACAACTTAAATTTTGTAACCGAAATTTCTTTCGATTTTTTTATTTTAAATGCTTTCAACATGTTGAAAACATTTAAAATAAAAAATCGAAAGAAATTTCGGTTACAAAATTTAATAACAAAAACGGCGCCATCTCTCGACAGCTGACGGTAGCTGTAAAGGTACCCAGTTGAATATGATAACTTGTTAAAAAGTTTCATATAGATGACACCGAGGGTAGTTGTACCCTTAAAATCAATAATGTAATGACCGTAAGACGAAGCACATTGAAAAATTCGCAGGGTGGGGCAGCGGCAGTGTGGCGAAACTGGAAAACGCAAGGCACGGAATGCCGATGTTGCAGGTTCAAGTCCTGCCATTGCCCTAATTTTTCTTTGTGTTGTCATTACAATTTTAAATCTACAACTTTTTTTTCACAGATATAGTCTAAGGGTTGGATTAACGTAAGCTACTTTTTATTGTGGGAAAAATACCTTGCACGTACGAAAAGACGTTTTGTTATTTTTTGCACAAAAAGAGAGAGAAATACATAAGCTACATATAATACATAGTATAAAGTAAAGTTCAATCTACACTAATATAATAAAAGAGGTCAACTTCGTTTGTTTGTTTGTATGTAGGGGGTAATCTCTGGAACTAGAGAACCGATTCCAAAAAATCCTTCACTAATAGAAAGCTACACTATCCCTGACGGACATAGGCTACTAATTTTACGCAAACGAAGTCGCGCACGTCCGCTAGTATCTCATATAGCTGTTTACTTAACAGCAAGATTGACCACGAATGAGGTACTTTAAGAGAAACCCGGACTAGTATTACTAACGCTTACGTAGTACTGCTGGTACCAATAATCTATCTATCTATCTTGACAGAGAAAAGACGGAGTGCAGTACGAAGCAGACCTTCCTCCCTTCCCTACGCCCTCGAGGGCCGCTCTGCCATACGCCATGTTAATTTTGTGATAACTGTTGCGTTTTTCTCTGCTGTCAGATAGATGTCGGTACTTTGATTCGCTACAAACGATTTCTAGGAGAACAAAGTAAATTAATTAATTTACCATCAAACTTTTAATCGTCGAACTTTACCTTTGATGTAATTTGTATGGCATTCTTTTTGGAAACGGAAACGGTGATAATTTAAGAGTGTATCTACCCTCTGTCATCGCATCCATCATTTAGTAAAAAATATGCGTCATACAACTTACATCAAAGCTCTAGACTTTAATTAATAAAATTAACGCAAAAAGTACAACACTTATGTAAGATATCCAGTGACCGCACAGACTAGCGTTATGTTTGGCCCACTCTACGCTAAGCCTTATATCGTGGAAGCCAAAATGAATTGAGAAGAATTATTTTCCAAGAATTACTTAACATAAAATGTGCATCAGATTGAAACTATAAGAACCAAAATCTAGCCGAAAAGAGCCCCAAAATAAAGCTACCCAACATTCGTGCGGGTATTTGTAAATCCTGCGTTATGTATCTAAAAGTTTGTATATATGTGAGTGTGTATATGTGTGTGTTGTATAAGTGTGAGTGCATGTGTGTATTGTGTTTGAGTGAGTGTGTTATTTAAATTATATTAGAATTAGGTTTATTACTCTAAATAAATATCAAATTTATGTACAAGAAAAGACAGGCAAGCTTTTTGTTTTGTCTTTTAAAATGGTAATCTACGAGTACTTTAACATTGCATTCAATTAGCAAGGTCCATTAATAGAAATCAGGTTTTATTTTAGTCTGTTATACTTCCACGCAATAACATTCGCAATTTTCATTGAGTAAATTTATTGTTTCATACATTCAGATTATTAAATTAAAATGCTATGTAAGACTATAAAAAAATTATCCAAAAAAATTTCGGCTTCAAAAACTTATTATCTTGGCAAATTTTTGCTGACCAAATTAATAAATATTTGTTTGTTTGAGAATTAACAAATGATTAAAAATGCCACGTCGAAAGATGAATTCCGTGTAATGGTAGTCAATAGGTTATTTCCGGTACTAAGTACCCGTAAAGTTAGTTTGGAACGTGAGCAACATTTGGTTTGCTGCGCGTTTTTCAGTTTAAAACCTCGTAATTAATTATATGACATTCGTGCGGACACAAACATTTGACAAGCGAAATTTTATTTCTTTTTCTTGTCTTTTTTACATTTTTTTTTCAATTATCTATCATGTGAATGTACTTTGAGCCAGATTCGTTCCGGCGCATGTTCCCTGTTAAAGCTTAGACGATGAGAGCTCGGCTAGTAGGTAAGGTGTACCAATGCTTGACACGGGTATGTTCTCGTCAACTTTTGGGTCACTGGGACCTACTTCAGTGGTTTATAAGGTTGTTCTGCTAGGCCTCTATAAGCCACTATAAGCGGTATACATAGATTAGAAGTACGCATTGCGAATAAGATACATCAGAGCGTTTTTCAAAAAAACTCTACAAACCGCTGTTTTTTAGATTAGTATTTTTTGGTATGTCGCGTCGGAATCGTTTAGAAATTATCGAAATAATTGTCCCAAGTTTTACTATGAAAAAATATTTTCCACGTAGCGTAACAGAACAAAAAAAGAACAAGATTTTTTATGGTGAATCCCGGTAATCTAAACGGTCTCGTGTATGAAAAACCAAAAAATACTTTTTCTGAAAAAAAAAGAGATTGTAGGGTTTTTTTTGAAAAACGATCGTCAACGAGTGTCGAAAAGGTTCGTGCTAGGTGCAAAAGTACTTAGCCGCGTAATTGTTGTCGACAGGTGAGGATGGGTATCCATGGCGACGTATATAAATTCTTAATGTAAACGCTCTGCTATTCTCTAAACGCGTCAATGCTGCGTACGCCGTGAGCAGTGTCCTGTCTCTCTCGATCGATATATATTCGAAACCTTTTTGGACTCTCGTTCGACTCACCAAAGATTTCGCTATCGTTGACTACGAATACGCATTAAATTCAAACGGACTAACAAAGATCAACATAGTTATACATAAAAGTATACAAATAATATTGTTTATGTGAAAAAAAATATATTCTTCTAAAATGTGGGTGCCCTTACTCGTTGACCGCTTCTAAAATTGAAAAACAAAACCATTCCGTCCTAATGTGTCCTTAAAAGCAAGTTCGTCACCCGGTTTCAACTGTCTTTCATTAAATAAATTGTAGCGCTTATAAATCTCCAATAAAATCCTTTTGAGCGATTCCTTCAAGCACTTTTCATAGAAAACATTACTTTAATTCGTGAATAATGAGATACTTTAGTATTTTTCCGTAACATTGCCTCATACACAACTTTCCTAACATTTACTAACTGTGTAAGAGTATCTGTAGCAACGAGCAACTAGTAGATATACGAAATTTGCATCGATTATCACTTGGCTCCATTCGATTAACTAAAGCGCAGTTACGCTGAGGTTACGCTACGTTCTAAATGGAAAGACTTATAGCTCGAACGTTCATATGGTCATACGCTGTTTTAAGTTGACAGTCATGGTTAGGGGGTGGTGCCTGACCTACGCCAATGCCGCGATGCACCCTCCAATCTAGATGATCACAACGTCTATAGGTTCCGAATGTCTAGGTACAGCGCACACGTGCACACCGTCTACACGCGCTTGTGTGGGTGAGGTGACATTGCATGTACGCGGGGGAGGGAGTTATGCACTTTTGGGTTGGAGTTTTATTGGTTTAAAGATTGTCATAAGAAATCAGGTAAGCTTATTAAAGTTTGACAGGTATGACAGATGAGAAAGATAATTTATCTCCTAGGACTTTGTTTATTCTTAAAAATGATGCGAAACAGAGAAACGTACTAAATGATTATCGAAACAGTAAGCAATTCAGCATTAAAATGTTCCAGCTCCGATATCTTTCGAGTTTCTATGACACTTATTATTTCCTTATATCACCTCAATAAGCATACGACTACGTAAATCACTATTAAACCGAATCTTAAAGTATGGTGAAATTACATGCATTATACATTTCAGATGCAAGCGTTATTCATTCTTTAACGTTAACGCTCGCAATTAAACGCTGAAGTCTAGACCTACCCTAACGTATCCGTGGAAGTTTCCGCTGTGTGCATTGTCCACTGTGTGCACTATTTGCGACGAGTAGGTACTATGTGCACACACGCTCGCAGCGGGGTGCGAAACTCGGTGGCGAGGGAGGCACTTTAAATGTGTTTAACGTCGTTCCTGTAAAATAATTAAACCGCAATTTAATCAGTACAATCAAATTAAAAAATACGAATGCGATTTTTTCAATCATAGACAATTAAAATTAAATGTAATGTCTAGGCTAATAAGATCTCTCGAATCACTTTACCTACTACTACTTACTTACTTTACTTTAGAATATTTGTTGTTGTTGTTGTTGTTGTTTACTTGACTGCAAAAACAAAGACGACTTATGTGGTCAGTGTTCCAGACGAAATTGTTCATTTTGTACATTAAATAAAACAATGCAAGGACGCTTGGTATTTGTTTAAGATGTACAGCTAAGTTTATTTCCTGAAGCGCTCATAAAGGTGTCACTTTAGACTGGCTTATTAGTAATCTTCTTGTCGCTGTCCTGTTATCGCTTTTCACAACTTTCTTTCATTATGTCATTTTTCCGTATTTTAAATTACTTTTAAGTCCTCTCTGTTAAATGTAGATTTTTCTTTTTCTTATTCTTTTTAAAGCCGTCTGTTTCGTTTTCCTACTTGAAATGCAGCAGAATATAGCCTTATTACCTTGATGCACCCTATTAGTATTGCGCTAAGAAATCCTTTTTAAGTACGTTACGCAATACTTTGTAGAAAATAGGACAGGAAATAGAAGAACAGGGAATAAAGGTACCGGGTACATTTTGATACGTTTCTGTCTGCACGCTCTACTTACATTGATAATATTAATAGATTCAGGCGTTACTTTGCGGAGGTCCATATCAACAAACTGGAACAAATTACCTTGCTACTCCGCGAAACCAGTGCCGGGCTCGTGCAAAATAGCTGCGTCTGTGCGACACATATATGTTCATGCAAAAACCCACCCTCCTCCGCTTCCACACGAAACAACATATATCACACAGACTCAACTACACACCACCACCACTAAACACTAAAACTACACGATCGACGCGCGTTTCGCCTCTATACGAGGCATCATCAAGATCTAAGAAACAGTACGACCGTTCGCTACATGAACGAATGGCGTACTGACAAACCAAAACAATTTTCTTTAATCCCATTGTGCAAAAATGTTGGCGGTAGGCGGGATTAAAGAAAATTGTTTTAGTTTGTCAGTACGCCATTCGTTCATGTAGCGAACGGTCGTACTGTTTCTTAGATCTTGATGATGCCTCGTATAGAGGCGAAACGCGCGTCGATCGTGTAGTTTTAGTGTTTAGTGGTGGTGGTGTGTAGTTGAGTCTGTGTGATATATGTTGTTTCGTGTGGAAGCGGAGGAGGGTGGGTTTTTGCATGAACATATATGTGTCGCACAGACGCAGCTATTTTGCACGAGCCCGGCACTGGTTTCGCGGAGTAGCAAGGTAATTTGTTCCAGTTTATTGATAATATTCTTCTTCATCCCGGTGCCACCCAATGCTGAGTAAGGATTCATGCAGTGCACGGCACCTCCTTCGATCTAAAGCCTTTTGCATCCAGTTCCTTCCCCCGATCCTCACCAGGTCGTTGGTCTACCGCAGCGGTTTCCTGCCAACATTCCTTCCACCAGTTCTGTGTTTCCATTCAAGTACCAGCGAGGCCACCTGTGGTCAGTTGTGCGGCATATTTGGCTCGCCCAAGTCCATTTTTGTTAGGCTAAAGGCGCGTCTCGGCTATTTCAGTGAGCCTAGTTCGCCTCCGTATTGATAATAAATAGTACAAAATATCACAAAAAATGGAAACCTAGAGACATTCGTATACGATGGACATCGCATATCCAAACATTTTTTTGAGTATAGGGCACAAAATTCAGGGTTTTTTTTTATGAAATAGGAAGACAAACAAGCAAGTGGGTCATCTGAAGGTAAGTGTACACCACCGCCTATAGACTGACACCCGCAACATCGAAGAGATTGCAGATGCGTTGCCAACCCAGAGGGCTACTTAATAGTTAGGCACCTGTTTATGCAAATAGATTTCTTTTACACGCTGCAACGGGCTTTGGATCCAGAACAGATGCTACTGAGGCAATAGATAACATTTATTATGGACATTTCATTTGACGAGTGAAGTGGAGAGCTATTATAGTTCGCTACTTAATAGCATTGATAATAAGTCTTTCAATTCCAGTATTCAGGTTTTTGTAATAAAATCATAAATAGGTTATGCTAGTAACTTATTCGAACTTACTATTTCCAATGGAACAAGTAACAACAATAATTTATTTACTAGAAAATATTTATGTTACGTAAGTTTTGACGGAATTTGAAAACAACTGAACTCATAATACATTAATATTTTTACAGTGGTACCACACTTTGCTATACGTATTCGCTTTTCATTCTTTTTATTTGACGTATTCGCATGGTATTCTCACATAGCACCAACAGCCCATACACATCACACGAAACATTTGTCGCTAACACGAATGTAGAATAACATGAAACTGCATACTTCGATAAGTTTTGAGTTTATAGTAAATGCATTAATTGAAAAGTTGGATTCACCTTAATGCTGCAAGAGATTTTTAAATCAGATTTACACACAGCTTAATACTGCCAGAATTTTTATTAGAGCACTGCGTTTAGCTTAATGTATTTTTGTATATTGCCACTGATGAGAATGACAAGGTTGGACGGCGTAGCAGTGATTATTTGGCCTAGGTGAGTATACTTTTATTATAAGACCTCTAAACCAAGACATCGGAGAAGCGAATTCGGCTATATGTATATATTGCATTTTCGTGTGCTCTTAAAAGCTCCTCAACACTTTGCAGTTATCTGGAATGAGTAAATGCGAACAGCGAAATGTACTTAATACTTATTCCGACCAGCAGCTACTGGCATTTTCTTAATTGTTTAAGTTTTTGTTGTGACCAAACTTCTTACCGATAAACGAGTTTAATCTCCTAGTTAGTATTCTGAAGTGTCATTAAAACTAAGGTGTCTATTTCACTTGAAAATAACGTAGGTATCTATTTTAAATACAAAACTATACTTTAAATACAAAACTCAGATAAATTGAAATAAATACATCAGTATCTATAAAATCGAGTTAATGTTCGACATGTTTGCGATCATTCCGTGGGATCCGTGCAGGGCCTTATCCGTGGGCTCTCAAAACTATGCCCCGTTGACGGCTTACACAGTCAGTCATCGATCGATCGACGGATGATTGGAGTCTTGAGGCCTCATAAATAAGGAGCGCGAGCTGGTCCGATACGTGTCATGCAATAGCTCGACTTTAAAAACATAAGCGATACGTGTACTTCAATACGGTATTAATTATTAAAGCTGCCAACTTGCTGTATCTGTGTAGCATAGAATACTGGTCACCGACAGGTCAGTAACACGATTAAATATTCTTTAAAAATTTCAGCGGTTCCCACGAAGTAGGTTACCGATTAAGAATCGATTTTTTTGCTTTATTTCAATTTCGAGGAAAACTATTTTACACCAAAGCATCAGCGAATGACACGGGGTTAGCTTTCTAATAAGTATAAGTATCGTGTATATCTATATCTACATAGTATAAAGTAAAGTCGCTATCCGGTCCTGTCTGTCCTAAATCCTTATTGTGTATGTTTGGCCGCCTTCTCATTCTAAACCACGCAATGGATTTTGATATGGTTTTCACTGTCATTTAGAGAATTTCTTCAGGAACGTTCTTATGTACATTTCATTTCCATTGTACCTGGGCTAGGCCGCTAATTTACTATAAGAAACAATAAGTCTTCCTAAACAAGTCTTTTCTATTAAAAACTCTTGTTGTTGGTGGTACTTCATTATTGGACTAGTGAGCCGCCTCGGCTTCTTACGAGTGCAATTTATTAACGAAAACTTAATTATGTATCGTACATAAAAGTCTTCTATGAAAATCCAAATGACAGTGAAAATCATATCAAAATTCGTTGCGTTATTTGGAAGGAGTAAGCGGCCGGAAATACGTGAAGACAGACAGGGGAGGATAGCGACTTTATTTTATACTACAGTTTAAAGATAAAGAAGACTAAAAAGAACGATAGTCATCGGATTCGCATTCGTACTCATGTAGTCAATCCGACAACTAGAAGTTGGCCGAAATGCACCTGCAAGATGTCACGCGAACGTACAAACAAATAGTTACTTAAGCTTGTACAAGAAAAAAAAAACAGATAAACTAACGTTCATGAGGCATAATGGCCACTACATTACGCTATTCTTGTTTGGGTATTCATTTTTGCGCGCCACCTATCAGTGAGTAGCTGGAACTTATTTAATTCAGTGACTCGCCAACAGATGGCGCTACTAATATCTGTAACGCATGTGAAAATAAGCTTTCAGAGGAAGGTTATGCTCGTTCCTGTTTTAAAAAAACATATCTTGAATATGTTTTTATGGTAAGTATAATAAAAAAAAACAAGATTTAGTACCAATGGACATAAAGATGAGGTTTAGGGCTTAAAGTTAAAAAAATCATCCCCAGAAGTTTAAAGTAAAGACTGTATGTACAGTCAAGGAATTAAATTTCCAACCCACCTAAGGTTCAATAGCATATAGCAAACTGTCACCATAAGAGCTATAGAGCAAGACGTTAGTTTGACATATCGACCTTAATGCACTGCGAATGTCAGACGACATTTCAACGATATGGGTAGGGAATTAAGTTCCTTGACTGTACTATAAGATGAATGGGCCGGCTTGAATGGGATAGTACCACACTTTCACAGAATACCGGCGTTAGTTTACTATTGAGTTTCATACGGCGAGCGATGAGATCTGGAGGCCGGTAACGGACCAACAACTCTCTTGTGGTGACTAGTTCCCATGATAACATTCAATCAGACGGTCGACATGTTCAATTACCACCCTTTAACACAAAATAAATCTGAGGAACTTTTCACCGGAGCTTCTGTAAAGTTTCAGCATTATGCTACGTTTCATTGTATACATAGAATCTGTGCTATGTTTCCACTGCCCCCTTGCTGGCCGACCAACCTGACACAGTCTAATACATTCTGTGACAACCTTAGATAAAGAACTAAAGCATAAATCCCAAAGGGTAAAACGGGACCCCATTACAAAGACTCCGCTGTCCGTCCGTCTGTCACCAGGCTGCATCTCATGAACCGTTATAGTTAGACAGTTGAAATTTTAGTTTAGTTTAGCAACAAATAAAAAGAAACAGAATAAAATAAATATTTAAGGGGGCTCCCATACAACAGACATGAGTTTTAGCCGTTTTTATAGATAATGATACAGAACCGTTCGTGCGCGAGTCAGACTCACACTTGGCCGGTTTTTTGTTACAAATAAAATAAGCAGTCCCTTTGGGTCGGTTCATGGTTGTATCAACAGACTGGCCGACAACCGACAACACATTAATTTGGCATAAGATTTTTCAAAATCGAAAAGCTCCAAACAGGCGAAAACTGTGATGAAATAAACACCCGGGGATTTCGATATTTATACACGAAAAACCGTGTTTTTTTTTAAATTTTAATGAGTGAATTGGTTTATTTACAGATTGGCAAAAGAAATTCGTATAAGTGCACGTAACACTATCCATTTTATTCATAAACGCTGCTTAAACCTATATTAGTTAACACGTGTTATGTCTTTATCTGTCATTGTGTCTTAGGCCCTCGAATGAAAGGAACAAAACATTTGTTAGTTAAAAAAAATTGGTAAACTTTTATGAATAAAGGGGTAGGAGTTTATTTTAAAAATTAAGATCGTATTAACTATGTCGTTTTAATATTTGCACCATTAATGACCATAATTGCACACTATAGTCGCCAATTTGTACAATTTCATGTGAACCGGTACGCGGAAAATATTCTTACCCCTTATTCATAAACGCTTCGTAAACGTTTGTTGGTTTAAAAAAATTATGTCTTTATCTGTCATTGTGACGTTTGCCCTCAAATGAAAGGGACAAAACATTTGTTAGCTTAAAAATATTGTTAAGTTTTTATGAATAAGGTGGTTAGATCTTAGTCATGCTTTTGTAATATTTCTGTGATTTTTTTGTTCCGGGTCATGAATACATTTGAACAATAACATTGTTTTCAAACACCTGTTTACCACACCTGGCACCTCTACAGGCAGGGCGGCGACACATTTCCAATTCGTTGTTCTTAAATTAGGAAACGAACTTAATAAACTCGCGTTAAAATTAATACTGTTAACAGTATTTATTTATAGTCTAAATTTGATCTATCGCGATCTTATATCGCTGAGCCGTTTTGCTCACCAAAGCGGAGAGAGTTACACTCTAAAGTGAAAGTCGGTGATAGAGTAAACACTCCCGCCTCATTGTTTTTATGTTACGCAACGGTTATGTTCAGTTAAACGTAACTGTGACTTATTTATTATCATTTTCAGGAAATGTATGGAAATTTTCAGAAAATAAAACCAAATAACACTTGGTTTTATTTTACGAAGTAAAATTGTTATAATATGCAGCTTCCGCAATACGCAAAAGTGTTTGATTATTTTTAATTCTATAAAGTAAATACATAGAAAAACTGTAATAACCTAAAATGCCAATACACCTATAAATTTTACCTCTTAGCTAACTGTTTTAAGATCACGCTAAGGGTGTTTCGCCGTTACTTGGCATTCAATACGCACGACGATATTTGCATGTAACATACTGCTATTAAATTAAAACTGAACGATGAGCTATAATTATCTACCTTTAACCAGACATAAGAGTAGCTAGCCGAGTGCGTAGCCCTGAGGTACGTACGCTTGCAAATATTAATCAAATTAACATGTAGCTGCAGTACGGAGATACTTTCATAGAGAAAGAATGTGCTAAGAAGCACAAAAAACGAACGCCACGTTATATAACCGCTCTCTTTATGGTTCGCTTACACGTACGGTTAGTAACGAACGGAAAGCGGATGGCAGCTATTTGCTGCACTATACGTTAGGTTTTGCTTTGGCACAGGGGCGATCCTCTAACTCCCAAGTCCCCAACTATAGGTCAAATAATATGCACTCCCAGAGTACACACACGATCGTAAGTGCTCATGAATAGTAGACGAGAGTTAAATATAATTTCATATGGAATCAGTAGACGTGCTCGAAGTTAACTTGGAATGGACCTGCCAAGTAAACTGTCCAACGCGCTGTTGAACCACAGTTTTGGCTGTCAGGTTAACATTTTGTAGAGTATTAAATGCATGCAATCTCAACACGATTTTTTAAAACTTTATAGGTAGTTAAAGTATAGTTGAATTACTTTCGCAACAAACACTTGATGTTGAATGGCAAACAATTTGATGATGGTCGGAGGAAAAAAACAATGTCAGAAAGGAAACACCATGTCTCTTAAAGTAACCAAATACGTATTTGTTATTTAAAGTTTCGTACAAAAAGGTAAAAATTAATCCTTATATGTCCATCTGTGTGTAAGAGCAGCATATTACGGCTGCTAATATTGTTCGGAAATAGGGCCAAAAAGGGGATGAAATTCCAAAGTGAGGTTGCTAGTTTAAGTGCCAAAAGAAATATGACTCTCATAGAAATGTCATATTGATGCTTTAATGACACGTGGCGTGCATAAATATAAGGCATTTTTATTGGTTGTGGCTGCCATTAGGTACTGTACCTGGTACGATTATATTTATTTCTAATAATATATAATGTTGATAAAGAACTACGGTACGAAGACCGCGCCGTTTAAAATTGATGATGAAAAATAAACAAAAACAGATACAAAAAAAATATTTATATGCTCAAACGAGCATATCAGGAATAGAAATGTCGCGTAAATACGAATATTACGAACAACTAGTCGCCAATAGTAATAAGATACTACAGACTGTAGTATTAAGACATTTGCTTCGAACAATCATTATGACATTGATATCGAAGAATCCACGTTGCACTAGAATTTCATTTGGTTGACTGTATATAAGAGTACGAGTATATACCACGAAATGTGACGCAACAATGTGGGATTCCAACAAGCTGAAATTCAGTACCAGGTTCTTTCGGCCGTTATCACGCTAGGGATCGGCGTTTAGTAACCGAGAGTAATCTATCAAGATAACCCAATTTCTAGGGAATTCAGTGCGGGGAGAAATTCTACAAGTTTCAGCACCAAAGTCAATATTACGTTAAGTAAGTAGTTCAAAGGAAGCTTATCATTCTTGTTGCTCGGTGCCTTTTAACTTGATATATCATATGTATTAAATGATGACTGTCGATTCGATCTTCAGGCATTTGTTTTCTTAAACTTTATACTTTTTAGGATAATCTAATTAACGAAATCTATGTGACGGGTAAAAGGACTGCAAAGTTAACGGTTTCAGAAACAAAAAACCTTCGATCAAATAAATATTCGACAGTTAAATATTAATTTTCTATTTTCGGATGTCTTCCCCTCTTAAAAATGTTTGTAAAGTCCAAGGTCAGAATTTGTTACTTTATTTTCTAGAATAATATAGCGCTTCTCAAATTGGGATGGGCTACTCGGCTAGATAGGCCGATGGCAGATGGTCAAAGGTTGTCACAGAAGTGACCAAGATATAGTTAAAGACCAGTAAGCAGACCATCAGCCTATTGGTCAGATGGTATCGCACTCGGTTGAACGGTTATGGACGAGATTGGCACAGGACCGACCAAATTACGTGATAACCCAAAACCCAGCTGTTAATGAATATGAGCTGTTTTGATTGATAACGCAGATATCACTTTGAGTGCAAAATTAAATAGATATTACAAAATTTCCTTTCTATTAATTGAACGAGAAGACTTTATATAGGATTTTATATGGAAATGTAGGTACTATTTTAGAGTTCACCTTAAAGGGGGTGATTTACATAGTTTCCACTGTTTTACTTCGCCTTTAGTTGTCAACCTTTTTATAATATAGTAAACTCTTGAATTAAGGCACTGGTAACTATTTGCTGATACGTATTAGATATTACTTAATAATCCTTCACACATTCTTAAAATATAGACAATTTTCTGACTTATCTCATCTATCTGAAGAAACGTGTAACAATAACAAATACTTACTGAAATATGTATTTATTTCGTTTGTTATTATCAGAAACATCGCGAACCACTTCTATGAAGTTAAAACTGTTATGTAGGTACTGTTTTTCGCAATTCAATGTATTTTATTATTTTGCCAGTTTTGCAACTCGCTATTTAAAGTATTAGCAACATTATTCATTTTTATACATCATAAGAAGGCAAACGAGCAAATGGATCACCTGATGGTAAGTGACCACCGTTCATAGACACCCCCAAAACCAAGGATATTTCAGATGCGTTCCCAACCCAGAGAGCTAAGACGGATTTCCTCTTGTGCCAGTAATTGCACCGCTGTCTTGCTTTCCACGCCGGAACACACCAGTGCAAGCACTGCTGCTGGATTAGCGAGCAAGATGGTGGTGGATTGTGGAAGTGGTATTAATATGAGCTATAATAAAATATAGCGGAAGTACTCCGATGTTCAAGTATACGAGTATGTCAGACGGAATCAAAACAATCCCTATCATATCAAGATAGCGAGTCACGGATCGGGGTATCGTATTATTTTTACGGTAGGTACGAATATTGCGCACCAAATGTTGATAGTGATATGAAACAATTCGGGGTCGCTAAATTGAGGCTACTCGAGTTCATGCCGCGTTTTAGGACAGTCTGTCGCAACCAGGACGGCTAGCATGACACCCTTTTTCTCGTTTGGTGCTTATTACTTCTCTTTGAAATCTAAACAGTCGGAATGAGACGCGACAAAGCTAATCGCAGGCGTTGCGGCTTCTTTTGCCGGTCCTGTGGAACTGCCGGCGTGGCATACGTATACTCATTTAAGTCCATATATGTTATTCAGTGTACTTATTTCTTTCGTACTCCAACTAGTTGGAGTTGGAACACTTAGTGGCAAAGCTAGCCGCGTCCGCTAAAGATAGTCTTGCACGCTTACCATTTCTAGCTTGTGGCTAAGTCTTTCCTACTGGGCTAGTTACCGATAAACTGCTCTATGATTCGTGCTAGCCATGCACCCAGTTCAGCGGACGCGGGCTTATCACGCACCGCGTCGAGCGCTCACACCAGCCGCCCGATTACATCCGATAGCGCGAGCGATCCGCCTCGCCTCCTACACCTTGCTTCCTGCACCAAATGGTTATCCTACCCGCTACAACCATTTAATGACACCCTATCTTACGAAGCACGATGTCAAGTGACCACTACTGAAGTTAATTCAACTCCTCATAAACACCAATAACCAACTGTAGGAATATATGGCTAATAGAAATAGAAAAGTTGTGTGTGTGTGCGTAAATTGCACTTGTGGTGTAGTTATGTGCAATAAATACTTTATGTATCCCTCTCTTTCCTTCTCGACATTTCACTGATAGCTATGGCCTTGTCTAGTCGCATCTAATGCTGGCATTAGTATGTTTGCACGGCTCACCCGCCGCGGCGCAGCTGCGCTGCTCGCCCCAGTTACTGTCGCCGACTAACCGATACGTCGAACACAACCAACAGCTTCGACTAATGTTTGATATTTTCTGTACTTGTGTAAACAGTATTAAACACGCACTAATAAATTTGGATTTTGTAGGTTACATTCTGTGTTTATGACAAAATGTAAAAAACACATTGTATAAACAGATGTTCCGTTCCCAAAAGAATTTTATGGTCATTGGCATGGTTTATGGAAACAATTTATACTCTATTGTTGAATCACGTGTATTTCTGTCTTGTTACAGGTGAGTGTGCTTCGTTACAATTATGGGGTTTTGTCGGCAGAAGTAAGTATTGCAAACCAGATGCAGGTTTGTAAGAAAAATACTGGGGTGTAATTCATGTAATGTTTTCTGAAAGAGTTGGGGTAGCGACGCCGTTAAGGAACGATTCCGAACAAGTATCCGATCGCCTGGCGACCACATGTGCGCTTGGCCAAACATGCTTGCAACTACTTGTTCAAGTGCGCTCGCTTAACTAACGCACCTAACGTCCCTGTAGCGAGTGTTGACTGAGCCGGAGTGTTGACCGGTATGTAGGTTACACTGCGCGAACCAGCAGCGCCGCCCGCGCCCCGCGCCGCGGCCCCCGCACCACGCAACTACTTCTATTATCCATGCATCTATAATATTTTTCAAGAAAATGTCAAATGCACGTTTCAGCAATACCCGTGCATTGTTGCGTGAGTCGATAAACGAGCTGCAGGAAATACGGTTATTATTATTGGCAAAGGGTTATGCAGGTTAGTACTGGCAATACGGAATTTAAATTTTATGGTGACACTGAATTCACACGCTTATACTTCTCAGGACATAGCTTAACTATATCTACCTAAGTATTGGGTTAAATACTAGAAACTAAACAGTAGCATCATCGCACTACTGACGAATGTAGGTATTATTAAACAATTCTAACTCGCGATTTATTTTATTTATATGAACCACCCACCAGTGGTCAGTGGGGCAAGTTCGCTCACTTTTTAAACGCCATTAAATCGGGCAAGTCGAGTTAAAGGCCGTGGTCAGCGCTCGAGCGCTCCACATTCAAAATAACGCGTTAGTTCTGATTTCAGTCCACACTTTGTTTAGATTCGATACTTCTGGTGTGCCTCACACCGCAATTATCGGTGTACCTGCGAAACTAATGCGGCCTAAATTAATGTCACCGTCATTCAATAACGAATAATATGACACATTTGCATAAACAATGTGCGGACAGCATCGGCAAGAAAGCTATCAAATTTAAAGTTTGCGATGACATAGTTTGAGTCATAGACATTGTTCACCTTTCCATGGCTAAGCCTCAGTCAACCTAGATACGTCTAAATGGTAATACAATGTATGTATGCGAAAATGTATTCAAAGTGCATGCAAATAGAATAATACATAGGTGAAAAGAGTAATAATGTAATGCGAACTTGCGTCTCTCAAGGAGTTCTGCGTAGAGGCCTTGACCAGAGAAACTATTATACTTCCCTTCATTCACTCGTTTATATCACAACAATGCTGTTCTTTTTTTGGATTAGTTATAAACACAAAAGGTGTTGAATAAACATGTGAAACAAGTACTATGACCATCAAATTAGGAGATCGATAACCGGCCGTGACTCTGTTTATGACATAAATACGACGATAAAGATAAGCATCTCACCGCCGAAAAACGAAGGATATTTTCCGATAAGATGACACAAAATACACACAAAGAAATGGCAATTACACGGCCCGCGCATGTGTGAGTCGCCGTCTCGTGCCCTATATTCTATATCTACATCAAATACTTGCAGTGTACGTGCATTTTAGTGAAAGTGCGTTCACTATGCAGCCAAGGTCCCAGCGCCTGGATCGCCACGGCTCGCGCAATAGTTTCGCGCGCAACTCTTCCCTGTAATTAGCACACAGGTACCGGGACGCTGAATGGAATAATTCAAAAAAAGAAATCTGGCACATTTGAAACGTAGCCAAATGCGGCGAGGCGATGGACTCCAGGGCAATTTACAAAACGGCGTACAATGATCTCTCCTCATTACTATAAATTACCGCTACGAAGTGAAAACAAAGACTCGCTTTCTAAAGTGCAGGCGAAATGTGGCTCGGCGGATCGTGGCCGAGGACCATAGATCATCCACCGAGATGTTTAATGAATGCTGATGTTTCATAATATGGACCGGGCCTGAGCCTGAGCGAGTGAACGCAATTGCGGCCCGGTTGTGGACTGTGTACTCGTGTGCTGTGCGCTTACACTCACCGCCGAGTTCCTGTATCCAGTACTGGCTACAATTTATAAATATGTTCAAGTAAGAGTTAAAAGGTGAACTAAAAAAAATAAAGAACTGCAAAAGGACACGAGACGTAAAGATTGTTGCCCACTGTATAGTGTATGTATCGTTGAGCATAATGCCATAGTAGGTACTGAGGTTAAGCTTGTATCTTATTTTTTAAAATTAATTAGAAAATCCATATGTTTGGACGGTTTTAACAGGTTACCGCGGACGGTTACCCCGATGGTTTCACTAGGTACTTTTCTGAAACTTGGAATAGGTAGATACGTATAAGAATCATTATCATCCGGGTAAAATTGTAGAAAATCGAGTTACTTTCACAGATTTAGATTTGTAATAAAGTCTGTGTTCGTACAGACGTAGAAGTTTAGGAACTAACTCAACAAAAAAAGAAAAGGAAATTAGCAATATTATTTATAAAACCATCGCTGGTAAGCGGCTCGTCTATTGAAATGGTTCGCGATTCCAAAAAGAGTAAGCAATTAAAAATCTGGCGCTTTTGTGAATTGCAATTTATTGTAAAATAAGCTCCATGAAATTGCTATTCAGTTATTTTTTTCCTAATTGAGATATTGTCAGTGCTCAATTCGGATCGCGCGAACGAAATATTGTCCATAAATTAATATCAACCGAGTAGCGTACTCCTTACAGTAACTAGATCATGTAACGAATTTCGTGCCGCTAAAATTCGGCGAAGCTCTAGCCATGAGTCATTTTTTAAAGTTCAACGTAGCCATAATTCCTACCTACGTTTCTAGGTCAAGTTTCCATTTTCTAAAAAGGTATTCAATGCCCGGTTTTTGGGTCAAATCCGTTTCTTTTTCACTCATGAAGTAAACTGATTAGCTTTTTAGCAATTGCTAAAATTAACAGTGTTCGAGGTAATCTTTTCGTATACATTTAAAGAAAGAAAAGAGGGAAATAAAGAATATATTTTTTCAGCCCAAAAACAATAGAAAAAAGAAAATTTCATCAATACAACATATTATTTTTACATTTAACGACCTATTTTGTGATGATTTTCTCATTGTCAACCGTAACTCAGATAGATGGAGTTTTACATATCCCGTCCGATACGGATCCGAGAATAATCGATTTGAAGTAGCTGTAGTACTACTTGTATAGGTTTCCTCGGACCGTTTCTCGGTCTGAAATCGGACCTAACGTGGTGCGTTAAGTTGAGTTTTAAATCATCAACGTCAGTGGAAAATAGACGTGCGTCACACAATGGTAAGCAATTACCGCCACCTAAGGAGATTGTTTGCACCACCTGAGGAATCACGCATGCCAATCCTGCAACCTTTTTAACCCTCCTTTCCTTTTTAAATTCCTTTCACAGAAAAAACCTTAACAAGGTGCGTCTTTGTTACAATTTAAAATGGATATCCAAACTCGCGTTTTGCAAGATCCAATCTCACGTGTGAGAAGTGTATAAAAATGACAGACCTCAAAGTATCTGACAGGTGTTTTTAGCGTATCTCGAATGTGAGTTTAAAGCCACTGACGCGAGAATTGACTCCACCAAATCAGTTGTAAGTGTACCACTTTCTTTTGAAGCTTGTGTAGGCCGAGGATCTGATATTTAAGCCTAACTCGAGAGGCATAGATCTTGAAACTCTGTTCTAAGAAGCACATGCTTATTTTTTTGTTGGCAATGTACGCGTCCGGACTCGAAGATGTGGTGCGGTGTGAGTTGGAAAATGTAGCGAGTTATGACATCGGAGTAACACTTCTCAGATTACACCGTTCAAAAGAAAGGCAGTATAGATACGAAATTAAAAATAAAACCGTTCCAAAACACATAAGGCGTGTTCCAGGAGGAAGTGAATTTGAAAACTAAAGTACTTATTTATATACATATATATATTTATCATTAACAATTGGAAAACGAAAATATCAACCCCAAAAGAAAAAATAATGAAAACTGCCTCAAAAATAAAAAATTACCCCCTTCACATTTCCATTAGAAGTTTTACCCCCTACCTTAACAGAGCTTTAGTAGACAAGACTTTTTAGTAGAGCACGTAGTAGATTTGTGGGGTTAATTTTCGAACCTTAAATCGGCTTTGGTGTATATAAGTGTATATAGGCGCGTCTTTTTGTTTACTAAATATGATTATTAGTAAGCGTATCTGCGAAAAAAGATGTTTTTTAAGCGAGTACTGGTATACTCCTAAATTATGACCATTTATATATAAGTATATATATATTACAAAAAGAGTGTCAGACAAATTACATGAAAGGTTCCAGTTTAACCCTTTGAGTGTGTTGTACCCAATAATCTTTTTTTTCATGCTCGCCACTGGTGGCTTGTTCCAAGCGGCCGCGGTCGCGGTCGGCGGTCGGCCTAGTTTCTGCGCTAGGAATAGGCGCCGCCCCCGCCTCGCGCCCTGCTCCAGCCAAGAGCCCAACATTAAAGGACAACGCACACACCAGTACGCCGGTTCACGGCTATACACGCGTATTTATACCGGTCGCTTTGGAAAAAAGATACAAAAAAACGAGGCAATTCTCGCGTTAGGAGAGACTATAGAGTCATATTCGACAGATGTTTACAGGAACTGACAGATCCCTTTGTTCATCTTTAGTTGTCATTATTTATTCGTTAGAAACAAGTAAACAAATATTTAAATGATAAGCAATGACATCACAAAGAAAAATCTAGGGCAATGGCAGGACTTTAAAAAAATTAAAATCGAATGAAATTTCGGTATAAAAAAATGTTTTTTTAAAATATTTACTCATTTTGTGTCGTCAAGATGATAAACGATCTGTAAATATTACAGGAAAAATAGAGTGATATTGTACAGTTTTTAGAAATTATCAAAAATTCTCCTTAAAAACACTGTTTTTCAGTTCGGCGTTTCTTTCTTTTTCGGAGATGTTTTGGTAAATACATAATACAAACATATTACTTAGCAGTGATACAGAACTCTCAGTGCACAAGTCCGCTTCACACTTGGCTTGTTTTTACATGTTTATAAAGTCGCTGTTCAGTTTAAATTAATTTAATTCATGCAAAAGCAAATAGTAATGGAAAAGAATGCGTGTTAGCTAAATTTAAAATTTGTCGGACAGTTGTTTAACTACAATTCAGTAATTACATATATACTTACAATATTTCAATATTCCGAAGTACTAGTCGGCTTTGTACGACATGTCTCGCCAGTTAAGAACGTAGCTAGAACAACTACTACTACATCTCTCATTACTAGTAAATTCATCAAATCATAGACAATACCAATACGGCAATTTGTTTACAATGTCCTCAATTCCAGTGGCATGGACTGTAGAGCCTTATGTTTAGTGGCATAAAGGTGTATACATATTTTTGACGTCTTGGTAACGTATATTTATTTAGGATGCTGACCGTACAAATGGGCCGGTTCGCTGGGGTAATATCGGAAATAATGATGAGATGCAGAGACCTAAGGTGGCGGGAACCAAAACCTGAAAACGGATCAGCGGCTCTCCTGAAGCTGCTGGTTTCTATAGGCAGTGGTGATTACTTTCCACCAGGTGACCTGCATACTCGTTTGCATCATTTTCTATTATATTAAAATATGTGACCCGTCGCTGCATAGCACTAAAAAATAACAGATCCGAGTCCGTAAATAGTACAGTCTGCAATTACAACAGCTTAAAATGCGACGCGTTTTTTCATTAAATAGGCTGCTAAAAAACATAACCCTTCCTTTTGGCTTTGCCGTAGTCGGGTAAAAATAAAGCATGACTCCCAGAAATCATTAACAACATCATTTTTGACAGATGCGGCCGTCACTTAACGATGGCGAAGTGTGAAAGAGATCACAAGGCATTAGAAAGTGACAGGCGATAGAGCGCTTACAGCATGAACAATAATTTACCGCCGTTTACGAGGAGGAGATTCCGTTTCCCATGGGTACGTATAAAGTATGAATAATCCTTTTTGTCTAAATTGCCTTGTATCTAATGTATCTGCCAGCCAAGCGAATTCAGTTTAACATTTTGCACTTGTTTCAATAGGTTTGTAGCATTTTGTAAACTCTTGAGCGCGCGAGTTGATTGCAGAGTCCTAGTATGCGCGCGCATAGCAAAACTCTGCAATTAACTTACGTGCATATTGACTTCGTTATTTAATTCATCAAAATAGGATCAGCTGTACCGCATGATACTAAAATAAATGAGATACGTCCATTTAACCCAAATATTTTTTTGTTTAATGGCCGCCACGATTATTTCACTCTTTCGTTACCGATTTATTTTTAGAGATGCTAAACTGCTTGAATACAATTTTCCGCAATCTAGTGTCCTAGAATAATTGGTTAGTCCTGAGTCATAATTCAGACTTCAGACGCGAACTTTAGCGAGTAGACATTTCGTATCGATCGGGTCCCCAAGTAGTACGATTTTAACTTTGAAACAAAATTGGCGAACCTCAAGGGGCTATTCGATTACAACATCTGAGTCTTTAACCTAGATTCCATTCCATCTCCAAAATTACCGTGGATCAATACAAGGGGTGACCCGTGAAATCTACGGGTAGGTAAATCTTTTACGCGTGTAACGCGTGAACTTCGACCTGGGTTTGGAGGTCATTAACATTTGGGCGGGCCACGGAAGTAGGGCGGTGCGTCGGTGCAGCGTCGCCTTGACGACGCCGCCCGCGTCGCCCGCCAATATGGCCGCCGAGACAGTTTACCAACAGGCCTGGGAATTTTGGCCATTACATTTTTGTCCTTAGTTAGCAACTTGTAGCATCCATCTGACCATTTGAAGTCGATATTTACTTAATATTAGATTTCATGAAATACTTCTCAGTTGTAACCCAAGACCCAATGTTTATTAGAGAAATTTTATCCTTATCATTGACCTGATCGATTTGTGCAATACAATGGAGAGAGTTTATTTTTTGCATTCTTAACCCCTTCCCGGTACAAGACGGCTTTTTTTATTAAATCTATTAATAGATTCGTACCCATTAAGAAAAATAAAAGATTGTTTCCTCAACAAAGTTCCCTTGACGTCCATTCAGTTTTTTTCACCCTGTAGATCATTTTCTTGACTTTTAAGAACTAAAATAGAACACAATAGTTATCTCTTTTCTGTTTCCGAAAGTTAAGTAATACAGACTTGTTATAAAGTTTTTGCTTTACAAACCCTGGCGACCAGCATATGGATATCGTCCTGTCTGATCAAAGCAATAGGCGTAAAAGTCTCTACCATTAAAAAAAAAACAGAATTTAAGAGACCAGAAGTTCTTAAATTTTTAATACCTACATTATTTTATTAATAATCTACCAATTCTAGTAAGTAAATGCTAAAAATAACTGAAAAGAGTACGCTTACAGCATGTCCGCGACGTCAAAATGAAAACCCTTAGCAATGGATGGTTACCCGGCCACAATTTTTCTGCACCAAGGAATTGTGAAATGACGGAAGCCCCACCCGCCTTTGTTTCAAGTATCGCTCATACATAAAACCTAAAGGAACATGAATATTAAAATCGTTTGAAGTATATTTGTTCGGGTCGTCTTAAAACGTAGTGTGTTTGCTTCCCACCGTTTCAGTAAACGCGCATGTAAGTCGCCGGCCGCTCGAAGGGACCTGAAAATAGGTCAAATGGGGGTCGATCCACTGTCACTACCATAGGCCGATATACCCACAGCTACAGCACGCGGCACGTGTAAAATCCACTCAAGGTGACCTTCGAATTTTCGAGAGGTCAGGATGGCATCGAATCAGGATAGGGGACCCATTGCTATGGTTTCCTTGCGTTGGTTATATTAATTGCGATCGTTTCCGGTATTGTTGTACTTGTTTTATGAGGCAGGGTTTTGTTTGTAAATATTAGACGTCTGCCCCTCTAGCACACTAGCGTTTATCGCTGACATAAAGCATTCGTCTCTTTCGCACACGCGTACTAGTTAGAACGGGATAAATGCTTTATGTCATCGATAAAAGCTAGTGTGCTAGCCCCCCTGAAGTTGTGATTTAGGATCATTGCTATGTTAACTTTGGATGTGTCGCAAAATAGGACAATGTGAGCGTAGTTCTGATAGAGACAGGGAGAGATTGAAGTTTCAAAAGGGTTGTTTAATAAAAAAAACAGCAAAATTATACTGCACTGATTTACTTAATATGTGAATTACAAAACTAACTGAAGCTATTTTCATTTATTTACAAGAAAATTGGAATAATCTTTACCTTGCTCTTTTACACAATTTAATTTTTTTATTGTGTTGTGATCAGTTACCATTAGGTGACACACTTGCCTGTTTGCCTTCTATGTTGTATAAAAAAAGAAAAGCAGGTACTGTACTTCAACTATAATGGAGTAAACATGTCCGATGTCCGCCTACAAACGTCAGTTTACTTCAGCTAATACGATTTTAGGTCCAGATGACGGATCAGCGATTTTTGTTGCACGTTGTCAAAATGGTAGAGCCACACTGTAGCCACTTACTGACTGCAGTACAAATGGGCCGGCTCGACCGCGGTAGTACCACACTTCATAAAATACCGATGTTAAGTAGTAGCTTGCTACAACGTTTCGTACGGTGGCTGAGAGATCCGGAAGTTCACAGGGACTGGGCCTACAGGGCGAAAACGGATTAGTGATTCTCTTGAGATCGCTGGTCCCTATGGGCAGAGGTGATCACTTTCCATCAGGTGACCCGCTTGCTCGTTTCCTTCCCTTTATTACAATAACATACAGCCAAAAAACTCATAGGCATCATAGTAGACATTTTGAGGGTCGTCAGAAAACCTGTAAGAAATTATATACGTGAAACTAGCGGACGCACGCGACTTCGTTCGTGTGAAATTAGTAGCCTATGTACGTCAGGGATAGTGTAGCTTTCTAACAAACAAAGATCACCTCTCTATTATATTAGTGTATATTTGGCGGAACAGATACACCTTATTCCGGATAGAATAGGATACTTCTTGCAATAGCGAATATCGAATTCTATTCAGCTGGTATCGCGTGCATAGCTAGTAACTTGTGCGAGCATAAAAACCGGCCAAGTCCGAGTCGGACTCGCGCACGAAGGGTTCCGTACCATTATCTATAAACCTGTCTATCTATCACGGTTCTTGAGATACAGCCTGATGACAGACGGACGGACGGACGGACAGCGGAGTCTTAGTAATAGGGTCCCGTTTTACCCTTTGGGTACGGAACCCAAAAAAGCCGCAGCTGAAGTAATAGATTTCGTTATCGCTACGTCGATCTATGACGCATATATTAAAATACCTAAGTATCTATTGTATGTTTTTTTTTATTACATCCGGAGTATGGTTAATCCATTCTCCGTTGGTTTTGTTTGTTAAGTCTTTACGGTGAAAGGAAAAACACTAAGGCGTATTATAAATACTAATCGGAATAGCTACGAGAAAGTTTGATTACATATCTCAATTATGTGTGATTGATTGTTGTCTTCGACAAAAGAAAAAGCTTTATTTTAATTAAACTTAGCTTGTATTTATAACGTTAACGGGAATTAAACGCGATAAAGTCATTGTTAATTTACCTCGACGTTTCGGCTCTGGTCACGAGTAGACTGAAGTCGGACATTGTGAGCATTGAGTGTCAGTGCAGTGACATGCCGGAAGCATGCCGGTGGAAAATAAACAAGACAAAATGCGGGTAGTTTGTGAAACTCGCGCGGCTAAACAGCAGTAATACCCTCAACTTCAATCTATTCGTGACCACGGCCGAGACGTCGAGGCAAATTAACAATGATTTTATCGTGTTTAAGTTAACATCTTTATATATATATATATATATATATAAAATTCAAAGTCCTGACTGACTGACTGACTGACTGACTGACTGACTGACTGACTGATATATCAGCGCACAGCCCAAACGGCTGGACCTAGAGACTTGAAATTTTGTACAGAGATACCTTATAATATTATAGTGTAGGCATCCACTAAGAAAGGATTTTTGGAAATTCCACCCCTAAGGGGGTAAATTAGGAGATGAAAGTTTGTATGAAAGTCCGTCAGTTTTGAAGTTAGGATCTTGAAATTTTGTTGTTAGGCTTACGTAAAAAAAATAATTTATACGGGTCTCAGTGTTTTTGATAATTCTACCCCTGTGGCCCTAACATGACTGGCTAAGTTTAGTTTATCTCTATCTGCATCCCTTTCTTATGACACTAGTTAGACAGAGACGCAGGGAGGGGTTAAACTAAACCTGGGCTATCTATCATGTTATGGCCACTGAAGGGGTGAAAAGGGGGATAAAGGTGTGTATGGAAAGGCCTTAATTTTTCAGCAAAAATCACTACATTTATTATTTAGGCTTATAACGCAACGTATATATCGGGTGTTATTGGAATTACAACCCTTAAGAGGGTGAAAAGGGGGATGAAATTTTGTATTTGAGTTGTTCGTTCACAATTTTTTTGTATTGAAGTAAAATAACGTACGTGATAACATGTTATTACTAAGCCTCTATTGCCACTTGTCTATCCATCTGTCTGTCTGTCTGCCATGCGCAAACATGTCCTGACTGATTTGCGATCATCGTCCAACCGAAACTATTGAATCAAGAAAGCTGAAATTTGGAATATAGGTTTATTTTACAACGTAAGCATCCGCTAAGAAACCATTTTTGGTATTTTTTACCTTCAGGGGGAAAACGGGGGGTGGGGGTTGAACTTTTGAATATTTTTGTTGATTGAAGTTATAAACATGAAAATTTGAATTGGAGCTACAGATAAGTATTATAACGTGTTTCAGGATTTTTACATTTAAAGGGGGAGAAGCGGGGGTGAAAGTTTGTAAGGACGTATTGTTTTTTTTTAATAGGAGCTTGTAATTTTGAAATACAGCTACTTATCATAAATAAATAATGACATATCACAGTTTTTTTGGATTTTTAAATTTGTAGGGGGGAAACGGGGAGTAAAAGTTTGTATCGGTATCGGGTATCGGGTTTTAAATGGAAACTTGAAATTTTGAATTTGAGATACTTATCATAAATAAATAATTATGTATTTCAGGGTTTTGCAACTATCGTACTTTAGGGGTGGGAAACGGGGGAGAAATTTTGTACGGAGGGGAGGTATCGGTTTATTCAAAAATAGGAACTTCAAAATGTTTGTTTGTTTTAGGGTATTTGGATTTTTACATTGGAAGGGGGTAGAATGGGCGGTGAAAATATGAGAGGGAGTGAGAGTACTTATAAGTTTTTGATTCTAAAAAAAAGTCATTTGTTTTCTGTAGGCCACGCGGGCGAAGCCGCGGACAGAAGCTAGTTATAAATATGTGTGAAAATCGCGAAAGTTTAAAACAATTTAAACTTAGTTGGGTCACTATTGGTCAGTATTATAAAATGTTATAAGTAAAATATTGAATAAACCCAGAGAATAAAAAATAATTGTACAAGTACATAGGGCTCCCTTCGAACAAAAACCGCGTTTAGGTATAAAAAGCCTAATACTGAGCGTCTAGTGTGAGTATTTTTCAGAATAAATGCAACGGACGCTTTGAGTTAACGTCTCCAGAGACAGCGCCTCTTGCGGCAAATGTTTTTTTTTATGAAATAGGAAGGCAAACAAGCAAGTGGGTCACCTGATGGTAAGTGTTCACCACCGCCTATAGTCACCCGCAACACCAAAGAGATTGCAGATGCGTTGCCAACCCAGAGGGCCAGGATGGAATACCTCTTGTGCCAGTAATTACACCGGTTAATTACACCATCCAATGTAATAGTTAACGCGAACGCGTTTTAGACTTTTTTTGGCAGAAAACTTACACTAAGGGTCCTGTATGCTTCTCTGTCTATCGTGTAACTCGTATTCATTCGCACGCGCGGCGACCCCAACGCTGGGGTGCGTCGAACGACTTTTAGCTTCGCGATGTGCGCTGCGCCTGATATTTCTTATTTCAGCGGCTCTTACATACAACCAAGTTTTATTTATCCCTCCCTGCTCTATCTAACTAGTGCTATAAGAGAGGAACGCTGATAGAGAAAAACTTGGACGGTGAAATGTTAGGCCCACAGTCTCTTCTAGCGCCAACGACCTTGGGTGCATGGTCCCTTCCTGCACCAGCCGTTGGTGCTGAACTTTTTGCTGTTTTTTTTATAATGCAAGAAGTAAGAAAATCAGATCACTGCGTATTATAAAATTAAAGTACTAATGCTTACTTAAAAATAAGAGTACATTAAGATTTTTTCTGTCAGTTTTTTTAACTAAAATATATAGGTAGATATATAATGTCTCGTAGATTAATATATAGTTTTTATGATATTGCATTATTTTGTGTTATTATTTGAACTCTATCTATGTTCTAGACATCGATATTTTTCTCAAAACATTTAAACGTAACTATTACAATGAAATGGGGTTGAACAAATACTTTTTTAAATAAACGACATAAACTGTCAAAATAACGGCCTATAGAATGACCCACAGCTGGGCAAGACCCCACGCGTGGAAAACTATCGTGAACTCACGCAAAGATGTACAATCAACCAATTTGAATTCTAGACCACCACAACCTATCCTCAATAAATACCCATAATGGGCTTTCATTAATAAACGTCTTAATATTGAATGAAAACTGATTGCGGCAACGTTCTACATCGGCCCAGAAATCAAAGTGATTCACTTTACATCAAAAGCAAAAAACAGTTAAGACTCCGCAAAATGAACATTATCACTTAAGTTCGCTGACCAATAAAACTGTACATTCAAGACTGTTGCAGCTAAGACAAAATTTGTAGGGCCCCTGACATTGGCAGGCGACCTTACTTTGCCTTTTGGCAATCGCCTTGGCATTGCAGTGGGCAGCATTCAAGAGGCAGGCGGCGTTCAAAATGTGTACTAAGTAATTATAGTGGCCGGCACTCGGCCTTTACCTTCGTAGCTCATAATATCTTACGCGTGTCTAGAGGTATATTCCTTTGTTTATTCCAAAGTAAACCTAGAACCCATCATCATTATATTACGATGCCTTCAGCATTTGTATGAATTTTCATCATATCTCAAACCTCTCTGTAACGTGGTGACGTCTCCACTTCGTAGTAACGTAGTCTTCTAAGAAAATGTGGGATCTTATTTTACTTATTTTAAGTCTATCGTCCAAATGGACGCATGTTGTTGAATGATTTTGAAGAAATATAAAGCTTTAAGGAAATACGATCAAATTTCTCCATATCATATTTTGTAAACATTGGAGGTAATGCAGAGTCAGTAAAAAGAATCTTGTATTTATTCGACTCGTGTCACTTTTTAAATAGGTAACATTAGAAAATGGAAACAACGTGAGTTCCGTTTTATTTAAGTAAATATTTAATGTAAAGACTTTGTGATTTTAACATAGAATAGTTAATTTATACAAATGATCTGTAGCTAATATCGTCCAGGGGCAGTTTTCTAAAATCATTTTTGTAAATGAACATATGTGATTTAATAAACTAGAAAACACATTAATCCATTAAGTATCATTAATGTGGTTTTGGATATTAAGATACATAACATAATTAACAGTTCAAATGTTATGCTATCAAACTCTGACTTCATTAACGTTTTTGGCATTTTTAAACACAGATTACTTATTAATAATTTAAAAAGTCTATTTTTATTAGTGTATTTACTAAATATTCCCTGATAGCAAAAACTCAAACAATTTTTTAAAATAAATACATTGGAGTTTTTAATTCCTTTTACTATAATAACAATCATTTCTAGAGAAATACCTGCTGCGTTTCAGGCGGGAATTTAAAAAAAATTGCAATTTTAAATTGTTGTGAGTATTCCAGTAGTAGTACCTAGTTTTTATAAATTTGAGTACTTTTGGGTCAATTACTTAAGCATTGCCTTATGCCACTGAGCTGTGTTTTTTTTTAAGTTTCTTTTTAATGCAATCTTTTTTAGTGAAGTCCTCCGACTTAAACTTTTTCTTAAGATATTTATTTAATGCTAGCAAGTAGACATTAAATAAATTTGAGGACTATATTTTCACGTTAACATTTACTATTTAATGACACAATAAAGATGATCATTATTTAACAACAATATCAATTATCTGTCTATAGGCGTCATGGGGTTGCAACATTAATGTGTTTTTAATATATTTTATTTAAAGTATTTGTATTATCGTAGTTTGCTATTTCATGCAAATATTTTCAAAAGTCATTTTAATTGAAGTAGTCAGTCACGTGTCATGTGGCACCCGTAGAAATGGCAAGTCGAACTCGCTTGCTCACGAATGAGACAGGTAATACAGGACAGTATCATATCACGAATCAATGTCTGCACTGTGACCTACATACATCGTATCTGGTCTGCTTCACCGAAAATTACCATTGTACGTATCGATCTTACAGAGATAAGGTAGAGGCGCACACACACATCAACTGCTTATAAGCCGTGATGGTCTAAAAGGACTTATTAGGTAGGATTAGCTTCTAGTACAAAGCTTTTAGAACCCTTGTTTCCTTGTGACAATTGACTAACTAGATTTATTAAAATAAGTACCTACTATTTATTAAACCCGTATAAATGAGCGTCTAAGAGAGTAGTCTATCCTTTCACCCAACTGCAAAGGAAGGATTATTGTGTTATTAAAGTAATGTCAGTCTAAAGATTACTGTGATTTGTAAGCATGTTTTTTTGGGAGTGCCAACACAAACCTTTTAAAAACCATAACAATTTTAGAGAACCTGTATTTATTTTTGCTCAATTGCTAAGCGCTAACTATATCAGTAGAATAATTGGGATATCCATTAATAAAGTGACGGTATTTAAAATCGTAATAGGTCTTTAAAAGCCTTTCCATTGGTAAACGAATTCCATCATTAGTAAACTTGAAATTTGTATAACATTTTTTTTTTTTGGCTTTCACATCGGGGATTCACAATCGGGATGTATTCTGCCACCAAAACTTGTACATTGGATACGTTGGGAGGATATTCGTTGAATACTGTTTGATGTTTTCGGGGAAGATCTAAAGGAGGTTGTATTTAACATTGTATAAAAGTATAATGCTGAGAACTGCCACCGACTGTCTGTAAAATTAATGTCAGTTTTATGCATTTTGGGTGACAGCTCTTATGAATCGACCAATACATACGCAGAACATTGACAACATTGTCACATGCAAACATCGGTACATTCTAATGCGCTCGTCGGAATCTAAAATTCAAACCATATCCGATGCACTTCGGACGCTTTAAGGCTCTCTTATTAGCAATTCAAAGAGTTGGCTTCGGATGCACCAAGCGCCGGCGGTTGCGCCTGCGCGGCGTCCTAGTTAACGGCCCGAGGTCATGGGTTCGTTCCCCGCGACGTATTGATCGAGCCGCCGAGGCCGGAAGTGAGACTCCGGTGCAGCGGACACCAAAGGCGTTGGTAATACCACCTCCATTTTTTGAATGCGACTGCATATTCTGCATTTGCAACACTGAATAGTCGCAATTTGGCTTCGGAAATAAACTGGTTTGACTGATTAAACGTATAAGAGTTGATAAATAATATTCAGAATTCAGAAAAAGACAGTCAAGATAACTGAAAGAATAAAAAAAAGGAAAAATTAAAACATAAAAACACAAGTGTAGAAATAAGCCTACAGAATGTCAAATACAGATGTCAACATTAAATAATAACAAAAAAACATAATAAATAACGAATCACACATTAAAAGTATGAAAATCACGATGTGTGAAAATGTCATGCAAATTAAAACATAAAACTAAAATAAAATAGACTGCCTCAAACTTACTATAACTATAAAAACTTATTGAAACTCACCAATAATTCAAGCTTAAGAAATATTATGATAATGACTAGGTTCAAGCTGGAGGTAGTTAAGTAACTGTAAATGAACAGCATAGTGTTAAAACTTCCACGTGAGTCCTGTTGCACTTGACATTGATACAATGCAAGTTGAAAGAAGGAAAATCTTGAGGTCTTATGCAGTCAAGGTTCCAACGGATCACCTTCGCTTAATCGAGTGCTGAAGTTGCGAACAACTAAGTCACTTTTACTGTGTTAAGTAATTAAATGAGCATTCCGAAGCAGTTATTGTTGGATCAGCCCGATCGACGGGGGTATTATAGTCTCCTAATAAGTAGGTCCCAAAGCTGGGTCAATGACGTTCGTTCACCCGATGCAGCCGCACGTGCCTTCGCATTTACCCCTCGCCCCTTCCCCCCTACCCCCACTTCACCCACAAAATTATATCGTAACGATCGTTACTAACCTTTAATGGACCTAGATAAATCTAACTGCAGTAACTTTGGCGATTGCTTTCGTAATAATGCGCTGCATAATTTTTAACTCAAGCTTATTTCTAGATCGCCTAAGTTTTTGTACCTATTTATGTTATATACTATTATGCCTTTTTCGCATTTTACTTTATAATTACTTGTCTTTGAGGTAGTGCATAATATGCACCTTCTATTTTATGTCATCTATAATTAACCTGTGTTATGTCAAGCGAGAGACCGTAATATTCGTGTTGAGTAATCATCGATCCTATACCCGTCCCGTTTACTCTTACGCAATTCAGTATACGTGTAGCGACGGCGATATGTATTTTGTATCAAGCCGAATGACGTCACGGGGAGGCTCGTCTTATTGGTTTCAGAATCAACAGGTTAGATCGCGCCTTACTTTTTACGTCAATAACGATGGTTACGGATCCCACGATAACGTACTGGACTACTTTCATTTTCAGAGAAATTTCAGTAATAAGTTTGTTAAAAATATAAAGTTAATACTTGTTTCTACACAAAATGATGGCAACTTTTTTTGTTTCCGGGTAGTTTCGGTACAATTAGAAAAAAAAATCTCTAATTCGTTTGTCTACGTGTTTTCCTATGGAAAAAAATACCCACGAAATATCTAAATCTTAGGTTGGGTTTACGGCAAAATCGAAAAATGACATCGCTGGGCTGCGCGGGGATACGAGAATGAAGCGATCTCATCGCTCGATTTATTTGTGGCTTATCGCTAAGCTTCCTCGTTTAGTTCTGGTGGAGAGCCAGCCTTTCGATATAAAAATATTTCTGAAATCATTTCGTCGTACTATCAAATTGTTTCAATGTTAATATGTCTAACATCAGAGAGTAGAGATATTTACTCGCATTATGGTCGCGATATTTTAATTATAACATAATATTATATTACATTCAAACCTCTATAACCACACGTACCTAAACTATCACCAACAGGGTTACAGTTTCAAGTTTGACTATGTTTTTAATAATTAACTAATGACGCTGCAATATTTTTTTATGCAAATACCGTAAATTTAACAGGTGGGCTGTGTTTTGCGCGTGTAGTATTTTTTTTTATTAATAGGCATAAAAAATATGAAATACTTCAATGGTAGGTAAGCGCATTCAAGGTGACTGTAGTTCATGTACTGTTAAATTTGCTGAGTAGTATCAGTGGTTGTATCCAAGAGAACAGCGTGTTTACGTGTACCCGCTCGGCGCACGCGCATGCAAACTGATCTATTTGAGCCAGTGGCCGTAACATTACTATTCAAGTTTAATTTGTCTCTATATGTGGTGTGTTAATTTCTTACGTATGACACTAGTTAGCCAAGCCGCAGGAAGGAATAATTTGAACTTGGGAGGACATATAAGGGGCCACAGCCACGTTCGTGTATCAAGCGTGCGTAACGTGCGCCGCAGTGAGCTTTGCCTTACTTAATTCCTGACGGTACCTTCTTTAGTATCAGAATGTTAAAATAAGATCCATATACTTTTAAATAAACGGAGCCAATTTAAACAACTGGGAAAGGCTAATCTACATAGGTGCACTTTAAAAACTAACTCGATGACAATAAATATTTGATATAAAATGTTGGTCCGCTATCTCTCGTTATTTTTCGGGACAATTGTATTTTTTGATTTCACAAGTAGATCAGTTAACGTGCTCTAAATTTCGTATCTACATGATACGCGATTGAAATTGCGGTGCGGATACAAAAGCTTTAAAAAATTGATATTACAACTCAAATGGGATATCGTGTCAACGCAGCAAAAACAAGCTTGTGGAATATTTTTGCATGTTCATATTTGAGAGGGAGTTTCCAAACAAATCCACTAGCTAACGAACCCATTTTAAAAGTTAACGCGTCGTATCCGAACAGTTTTCACTGCTTTTTACTCAGATTTCGTTATTGGTAAATTGTTAGAAATTATTTATTATTTGACACATTTGTGCTTATACTTCTAAAATAAACTTAGGTGTCATTACGGTTATTAAAGATATAAATATTTGTATTAAGTTTAAAACGTGGCTTTGGTACCTCTAAGCTGCTATTCAAGTTAATACATTTATCTACACACATATCATTAGTGCTCTATAATGCGGTCAGAAACCGTAGGAAATGACTAGCATTATTACAAGCAATTTTATTATGATAACTTTCTTGTCTGTGGTAGTAGGTAAATCTGTACTTTAATGGTCATTACAGTGCTGATTTCTGTAACGTTATGAGTTTAAATTTGTCTCTAGTATCCATAGATATTAAAACAGTTATCGATACGAAACGTCAATCCAGAATGTTTTTTTTAATAAAAACCGCACGAAATTTGATCTCGAATGACATGTGAAGAGGGACTTCATTTGTTTGTCTATGATTAAAAAAAACGTTCGTCTTGACGGAAGATCGAATTGCCGCCATTACTGTTGTCATTCGGTTGTTGGTTTTTTCTGTTACCTTTTGTTGTGATTTTATATGTGTGTAGTAAAATAGTGTATGCAACTGTATATATAGCAGTTGCATAAACTACTAAACTACTATTAACTAAACACAGAATGTAAGTTTTGAAATTAAAAGATACCTAAATAATAAAACCAGCCAAAATGCTCGTGTTCCGTTAATATCGGCGTATTGAGGTAATTAAAAAAAAACCATTAAATATGCATGCATATTATATGATACAAGGTACGAAACATCCTCGCACAATTTCTGAAGTTCAATGCAGCAACGGAACTAGTATATCTGCGTGGCGATCAATGAACGTTTCGGTCTAAATTTGTCCTGCGCGAGGGTTCCCTGGTGGGTCAATGACGTTGCTTCACCCTGCAGCCTGCACTTACATGTAACTAGAACAGCACACGCTACCCTTATACTACGTATATAGCACACCCTAACTTCCCTCTTTTGACTCTTTTCACGGAGCTCACCTATTTATGCAGTTTGTGAACAGGTTGTAAGGATGTCTCTCGTCGTGCGGCGTTCCTGTCCCTTTATGTCTTTGAAGAAAGTCCTTAATAGAAAGATGTGTTCAGGTACTCGTAGACGTCTTTTGTACAAGCGTTCACTTTATAGGTTAGTACGGCCGTGTCAGTTGGTACCATGAGACACCAACTCTTACAATATAAGTATATCCTACTATAATATTATAAATGTGAAAGTTTGTATGTTTGGATGTTTGTTAGTCAATCACGCAAAAACAACTGAATGGATTTGGATGAAATTTGGCACACATATAGTTTATAACCTGGATTAACACATAGAATACTTTTTATCCCGTAAAAATGCATAGTTCTCATGGGATAGCGATAAGTGAGTTATACGCCGCCGTGACGTCATGAGCATCAAAGCAACTAATTCTCATTAATTGTCCAGGAAATATTGCAGATTGCATGTTGGGTGCACGTTTGCTTGATTCAATTAAACAAGTCTACGCGGACGAAGTCGCGGGCAAAAGCTAGTGTATAATAATTAGTACTAAATATTCATAACTCAGTTTTCTGTTAATATTTAGTGCTCACATGTAGCTAGAGACTTGAAGAAGTAAAAAATATATACAAGCTGACTTTCTTGAAAATAGAGTCATACCTTACATATTGTAAAAATAAATCTTTTTGACCTGTTCAATTTTGTAGTATGCACATCTGCGGCCCTAACATGACAGCCCAGGTTTAGTTTAACCCCTCCCTGTGTCTCTCTGCCTAACTAGTGTCATAAGAAAGGGACGCAGATAGAGCTAAACTAAACTTGGCCAGTCAAGTTAGGGCCACTGCTGAAGATTGCGTCTACCGTAATAAACATACTAAATATTTATTTAAAAAATATATATATAGAGTGAAATGATGATGAATTGACACCTCATCCTTTTTTTAAGTTGGATAAAAACTACGGTGCCTTGCATGTGGAGCTAGGTTACTTTAGACAATGCAAATCTGTGAGTGTTTGTGTTATTAAGTACAATACGGTTATAAAAAACTCATTCAAACATTATCAATAGTTATGCACTTGGCACAAAATGTGTAGTAACAATAAACCCGCCGTGATTAAATATGCCAACGTAACAGATAGTGTTGAATATGCATCATGACTTGACCTTGAGTGCTGAGACGTAAATAATCAGTAAGTACTTACTACCTTAGCGTGCAATGCCTACAATCAATGCCATAATGAAGCGATACTAAAATTTAAATTATCGTCGTTTAATCATCGCTACTTAAATATTGCTACAAGCTCAAAAAACAATTGAGCAAAAAACGAGAAAACATCTGCAATACGAAATTCTATACTTTTTAGTTTGAAAATTATCAGAATTCGTTAAAAGATGCAAAAGTGTGTTCTTAGTTTTTTCTACTATGGCTATTTTTCAAAATATTGCGAGTAGGAAAATGGCTGCGGGCAAGGGCCGCGAAAGCGCTCCATCGCACTGCATAGGTACAGCGCCAGTGACGTCACTAGCGCGATAATGTATGGAGCCAATACTATATTACGTTTATTTCAATACTGTCAGGTTATACTTAAACTAATTTTACTCAGATACATTTTTTATTTGAAATTTAATGAGTACATTAATTTTTAACTTTGTATCATTCTAACTTCTAAAATATCGCTTTTATCTACTTCTTTGGGCATAAACATGTTTTCAATGATGAACTATGGTTTGAGAATGGAATAGCGCAGGCATTTAAAGGATTTTGTAAGAGATTCGCATTTTAACTAGTAAGTTTCGCCACTACCGTCCATTATTCTGACATCACATTAAGTTTTTCTCAAGTCAAAGGTACAGTCAAGGAATTTAATTCCCTGCCCATTTCGTTCAAATGTCGTCTGACATTCGCAATGCATTAAGGTCGATATGTCAAACTAACGTCTTGCTCTATAGCTCTTATGGTGACAGTTTGCTATATTCTATTGAACCTTAGGCGGGTTGGAAATTTAATTCCTTGACTGTACAATGAATATGTAGACATACGTAATACACGAACGAAAAGCTTACGCTGAACAAAATTCTTAGCTTTAAAATATATGTGTGTGGACACTAAAACTACTTTCCAGGTACAGTCCTAGATATTTTCTAGAGTGCTTGCTCCCCAGGAGCACTCAAATACATCAGTATTTCACAGAATTTTCACACTTCAGATAAATCTTTTTGGTTCGAAACTGAACGAAGCCCGTTGGTATGTTAAATTTAAATTATTTTTGGTACAAAATAAAATTTAAACTGAGATATAATAATTTACAGTTAACGAAACTGAATTTAGAGTCATTGTACAACCATTTCACAATACATTTCATAGTGATTTTTCATAGCAAAAGTCATTGCGACGAGGTTTTACGGTGGCCTAAAATCTAGTTCGATTGACTGTACGAAAGCGAACTTATCCCTTTAAAAGATCTCTTCCAGTTAATCTTTTTAGTAACTACTGAATTCGTCATTGAATGCATGCTAACTGACGTTTAAACTACGCCAGGGCTTCCCATGCGTAATAATATGTAAGATCAATATGATTACAATAAAGTATTAAGCTTCCATGTATGTTCCAGTTTCAAAGTCACAAGGAAACGCCTTAATTTAATAGGTGCCGATACTTTTTTTGACAACTAGCAACAGTATATTGCGAAAGCCTTCGCGATCATGAATTTCTTAATGAATATTACATGCAATGCAATCGATGAAATGATGCGCGATGCGAAAATAAACGCTGTCATGAAATATCATCAACTTAAAATACTACAGTGGCCTGTGTAAAAGTGGATAGAATGTCTAAGTCAGCCAGGCCAGTAAGAGCCAAGGCTAGGTTGTGGCGTGACACCGTTAGATTCTAAACTGTAGCCGTTTAAACATAGAACAGTAAATGCTGCGATGGCAACGCTCAATGACGTTCGTTGACTCGAGCGTTCGATGGCAACGACGTCGGCCGCACTGCTGGTTTTCCTTCTCCGTTTTCAAATACATATTGATATTAGAAACTATTTACTGTAATAATTTGGTTTGGAATTTTGCATACTATCAAATGTTAAAGAGTATGAAGAAATTATTAAAGCTCCTTAGATGATGAAGAAAACTTAGAATTCTGTAACAAACTTATTGCCCGTTACTAACGTCGGAAGACATTTTATTTATAATTTATAATGTATTATAGTAAAATAAAATAAAACATCAAAAATTCAGAGATTCAGACAACTAACTATAGCAAATATTGGACGAATCAAATCGTAAATAGTTACAAATAACATTGAACCCGATTTATCATCCTGGAGTCAAAAATCGATTGTGTTGTTGACCTGTTCTGTCAATAGTCGTAGCGGAGGGTTCGAGTCGTGTCGTTCGTACTCTCGCAAGCACCAGGACCCGATGGCCTCTGGTGCGTGGCGTCGCCGCTAATGGCGACTCGTGAGTCTACGTAATGTGAGGGGTCTCCCTCGAGTGGACGGTTAGGACGCAAGGCTCGGAGCTTGTGACCCAATTTCGCAGCTGCTGGTTCCAGCAGCGGCGCTGGGCGTCGCGGGGCGCGGGCGGCGGGCGCGTGTCAATGCCGTTCGTTGACTCGAAGCAGCGACGTCGGCGCGGCCTCCAGCTTACATAACCACCGACAATGAGCGAGCGCTCGCCCACCGGAGCGCCGTTCGCTGCGCGTGATGCGGCCAACCTAACCACTACTTTATATCCTCGTAGCTCCGTAATCAGCTTTGGAACGACTTACCCCTTTATTCATACACGCTGACTAAACCTAATTAATTATAAAATATAAAAGTAAACTATGAAGTCGGTTAATAAAACGTCTACAATATAGGTGCTATAGGTGCCGCCTTTTGGGCGCCTATATATAATTCTGCGGAATCGTTATAGTGATATTAAGTAAAGCTTTTTGTATTTGACCTTACAATAATATTAACAATTTAACATACTCGTACCATGCAAGAACAACGACACTACTGTTAAATATTTGCCTATCGAAATTCTAAACCAAGCCACCATGAAGCTTTAGGGTGGTATTTTATTTAATACGTTATTTTATTTCACAGTTCACAAATAGCGGACTTGATGCCTATAAGCAATCTCTACTAGTCAACTTCAATAAAGAAATAAAAAAATAAAATTCTTTACACATCATGTACAGGTTTTATTACTTATTCTAGTGTAGGTATCACAATAATAATAAACACATGTTTTTTAGGCGTACGCCCATAAATTAAATACCGACGTTAAAAACTAACATATATAATTTAGTCACAATTGAACATTAACATTAAAATCATTATAATATAATACAATACACAATATCTATCCGACATACATTTCCTAAATTGCTTCGCCTAAGAGTGCATATTTGTGTTTTAGTGCATACCTATTTCCTGGCATCAGTTCGAATAATAGTAATGATTAAACATTAGACTTTTATTCGGTTTTTACCTTTAATAAAAACCCTCCGACTGTTAATGGTCCTAGTATGATAATGAAGAATGAAGTAGTTCGTTGTGTTTATAAGTATCATTTATTTTGATAATTTGGTGTACAGGTAGGTACTTTGTCCCGGTAGTTATTTGATTATACCCTCTCCGTCCATCCTGAATAATGATTATTTTATTTTATTTTATTTAGTTTGTGTTGTTTTTGCATCCTTTTCTCTTTTCTTCTTTTTTTATAATTTCAATGAAAGGTTTTTTAAAGAAATTATTTTACTATGGGTAGATGTAGTTGTTGGATGAATCTATTTACGTACATTATTTAGTTAGTAATTCTTATGAGCTGTATTCAAATAAATATTATATAATTAAGACTTCTTTTTTTATGACTACATGTCTATGATTTTTTATTTACATTTGCGTATGTGTATTAAAATTTGAATTACAATACAAAGTAAATAAACTACTTATAAATATAAATTAAAACGAAAAGTTCCTACGAGCATACATAACGAGCTACATATATGCTACATGACTTTTGCCTTGCTTAAAAAAATATTTTTCTTTTTTCATTAAGGTAATGTTTACGTAGTTAATCGTAATAACTTTGTTTGTATGGATGATATTTATGGAATAGCACCCTTTTAAAGAAATGGCTGTATCTCAATGAAAATTAAATTCGTGGAAATAAAATTGTAAGTAAGAGAAGAGCTGGTTTAACTATATTCCCAGTATCTGTTACAAGCACTTGTATGCCCTCAGGGAAACTCCAATCAAACAGTAAAAACAACAAAATTACGTATACAATAGAAGTAGCTGGCACTGGAAGAGGTCTTACAAAGCTGGAGAAGCTCTCTATCTTTTGGCAGAGTCAAGCAAGTTACTCTCTTGACAGTAGAGTCGTATAAGTATAGACTTTTTGACCTCTTCGACTCTGACATTCGTAAGAGCTTCCTATAAGCCTAATCTGAATAAAGATGACCATGACTTTTGGCTTTGACAAGTACCTCTCGGATATCGAAGAAATTCCAAATCCAGTGTCGGGCCAGCGAGAACAACTGAAAAACTCGACAATAAAGTAGTGTGTAGATATTTTCGACTATGTAGATATATCTGCTGGTGCTGTGCTTCTTGTAGTACAGTCACCCAGTCAGTCACCCTTGTAGGACAGGCCCAGCCAGGCCTTTTGGAAATCGTAGTAGCATCAAATCTAGTATCTGCCCAGCGAGAACAATTGAATGGGTGTAAATATTATAGTGGTCCGCTTGAATGGATCAGAATCGTGGAAGCTTGGGTGGCGTAGGGCGCAGGGCGCTGACGCTGGGCGGGCGGCCCGCGGCGCGGACCGAAAGTGAAAGATAAGCGGGGCGGGGGGAGGCCCCGAGTGGCGCCGCGGTGCGTCGCTAGCGCGCTCAGTGCAGCGCCGCAGCCTCACGCAAACAAAACTTTAGTTAGTAACCTACTTCCGTGCGGGCGCCGCGAGCGCGATACACCGCTCCACTCGCCTGACTCGCTTCGCTCTCCCAGTACTGTGCTACGATACTGTAGAGCTGTTTCAGTGATACGCGTATAGTTCACGAACTTGAGGCCCCGTTGTTTTGAATGGACAAATTCACACATGTGACCCGTGGACAAGGACTTTTGCCAAAATGTTTTACGGTGAGAACGTTTACGATGTATTGTCGCTATTGTCCCGCTTTTTTTTGTTTACACATTGGCATGCACTTTACAGTTTTGTCGGTTTTTTTCGGCCACGCACACACCGAAACACGTGTTCTTAGGATATGTCATTTTTATATAAATATCGATGGTATTGAAATGAAAAATTTTTTTAAAAATGTCGGTTTTTTTATTTATAAAAGTTATTAACTTGTAAAAAAGTAAGGCGTAATGGTATGAAGTTATATTCAATATATTTTTAGATCAAATTAAAAATCACCGATAACCTGCAGCTGAAGGGGCTACGGTTAAAATTCCATCTATTTACAAGCAGTTACAAAGATTATCCACTTATCTGTTTAACCACTAAATTAAATAATTTAATAAGTTTCTATGCTTCACATATGTTTACTTCATTTTGAAAAACTTACCATCCTAATTGACATTAAACTAATAATAGGTACCTACATGTTTGAATATGCAATGGCGGTCGTTTAGTCGGCGGCCATCTTGGATTTTGTGCGGCAGTGTTGCCATCTAGCGGATATTTAGTTTTTCTCTAACAAGAAACCCATTGCTAAGTGACAATGTGACTACGACTACGAAATAATAACAATACCTACTAGAAAATTCCTTGTCATGTTATTGAAATTTTATTCATTACAGAGAAAATGCTACTTCGATCAATTATTAATTTAAGCTTTATCTTAAATAGTTGTCCTAAGTAGTATTTTTCTTCTTCTTAGTCTTCATGCTATCCCGTTACTTGTGGTCGGTTTTTTTATCCTAAGGCGCCAATTTTCTCTATTTTTTGGTTTAAAATACTACTGGTTTATAATTTTAAATTGCGTTGATATTATATCTAGGTAAATACCGTTTTATAATAATAATAGAGTGGCTCATACACTTGTCTGTAGACAATTATATTATTACAATCATTGATGACTAAAAATACTAGTGACACAAAGGCATACAGAGTTACATTTACAAGCAACTCAATGCGAGTATTTAAATTTGTATTTTAAGGAAATAGGTAGTTCATAGAAATGTCTGCAAGTTAAGACCTTATCGGTAATTCCCCTTAATTCTATTTAGTTTTTTACCCATCACAATATTTTCGTACCTATTGTTTTGTCATATTAGACAGCAAGAGTTTATTAAATAAATATTTATATGCTATAAAAGTAAAAGGATTATTGTTGCCTTCAGAATAGAACAAAAACAACAGGTAAACTCGAATACCTACCTAAATAAGTAATACACAGTCATATAAAACCAAATATTAGGTCAGTAAATACGACACCGAACATTTAGCCCGACATGAACTCGTGCTCAGCTCATCCCTACTACCGACCGGATACCTGCAAATGCGCGTGTGCTCGGCGCGCGTACCAGCGTGCGCGCGAGTCGCGATAAATGTGGATTTTTTACGAAAACGCGCACACTTTCTGGCTGTGTGGGCTCTCGGAACTAGGTCGGTTCAGTGACCCATATGTTTACCTAACGATTGTGCGCCGCGCGGCCTGCTATAGCCTCGCGGCTTATCATTATCATAGCGTTCGCATTTTCGTTTGGGTTATCTATCGGGCAACCTGTCTCCTGTTGTTACGATAAAACACGCCAACGCATTCAGCAACAAATGCACTATGTGAATAAAACTCTGTTACGATGTGTATAGCCCGAGTAGAGCGCGCATCCGAAACGTGCCACGTACACTGACACGAGGCACGTTTCGGATGCTCAGACCAACGAAATTGACGATAGGTCACGAAATATTACAAAAAACACGTGGTCCCAAAATTTGCGTTCGAACTTTCATGCAACTTTCTCCAGACATCCTATCCTAACGATGTTAATTCTGAGCTTTAGTAGCAAGATTGATGCTCTTACGGATTAGATCTCGCTGACAGGAACTCTCCATACCAATGAAGTATCGCGGGCCACGAACTACCAACGAATGATTTACTGAAGACGCCGCACGCCAATCCAATCTAAACCGTCAGCTTTAGCACTTAGGAGATATAATAAATTTGCATGCGAACTTGACAGGAGTGGAGTACCACCTACCTATCTACATAGACCCATATGACATGGTTGGTGAAAGTTGATGACGTCATAGCATTTCAAAGACGCTGCTTTGGCGCCAACTGTTTATCGAAGTTATTATGGAGCTCGGTTGCAAATGAGAAAGGAAGTTGAGATGGGGATAAAAATAAAACTTTTGACTTGTCTGAAATTTTCCTTTTGAATATTTTTCAAGATAAAAATGTGATACCGTCGTCGAATTTTTAATAAATGTTCATTAAAAAAACAACCTAAACGTACCGCGATATAACTTTTGCATAGTATAAAACAAAGTCGCTACCCGTTCCCGTCTGTCGTCATCGTATCTTTGACCGCTTACTCCTTCTAAACCATGCAGTGGATTTTGATATGGTTTTCACTGGCATTTAGATATTTTCATACTAAAGTTTAAATCCTAATTATACTCATGCGAAGCCGGGGTGGATCGCTAGTTTACTTATAAGAAAGAAAATTTGAAAATTCAGCAAAATAAAACTGTGAGGCAGAATTCATATCACAAACCTTAACTGTCAACAACACCAAGAACAATATACGCCAGCGTGGACTCTTAATTAGTAGCACAGGCTGGTTACCTTCAAACGCTTGAATCGACCATCGCCCTTCATTCTGTTAGCGCCTTCCATACTTTACCTTTATTAAGGTGACGCTATGCTCATTCGACTCCATCAAATCATCTCATTCACTACGATCACAGCGGCGGTTTGTGCGAGTAGGATGGCTCAATTTGTGCGTTGTTCAGGCAGTTAGTCTAGCACGCGGCAGAGGCTTAAGGTCACTTGGACAAAACGTAGATGCGTCAACGAACTCCGACAAGGTGGCATGACAGATTTATTACTAGCTACTATTTGGTACTTGTTGCGCGTAATAGGCGACTGTTATGAATATCGTACGTATTCAACGTGACGTTCGTGAAGACACTGGATGATATGATTTATTATATTTCGATCGTCAGAGCATGTATTCGATACGGTTTCTCTATTCGAGCTGAAACCAGTAATGGTAACTCGTACTTTTAGCTCAGCTTGTCTATAATATCATATAATATCCTATCATATAATCTCAAACATTAATTTTCCACATAATTTTCACAAACTCGTCTGGACACCTAGGACGAACCTTTTCGATACGACGTAACTTGCGAATAAAGTAACTCATTGCGTACAGACGCAGGAGACAGCTCCTACTGCGCTATTTAGAAAGAGACGCGAGACGTATTGAGTTACATAGGTGCTTTAAAAAGCACGGCCATTCATATCGGAACTGATATAGGCACAAGCGTTGTGAACCCCACTTTAGTAGAAAAAGGACTAAATGTCAGCTCCGTAAATATTTAAGATGAGAAAATAGTAGTAAATAAATAAATAACTATCTTGGGACAGTTAACACCAATTGACTTAGTCCCAAAGTAAGCAACTAAAGCTGCTTGTGTTATGGGTACTAGACAACGGATATACATACTTATATAGATAAACCTGTCAAAAACCAATTCCAACCATATTAATTCGTTAATTGTACATTCAAAAAAAATCTGTTAATTATGATGTAAGGCAGTCTAATGTAAATTTGTCAAATCACTTAATTTTCGAGCGTGAATCTCTAAAATACGGAATTATGGAACCAGTCGAAAAAACCGAATAGTTTTTCGCATTCCTTTTTTTTACCATCGCACCTGGAAACGAGCGTGCTAAATTCAAAATCGGTTCGCTTTGCAAGGTTTCTCCTACCTAAAATATTTACCGTGAAACTGGGAAACTTAGTCATAATTTATAACATTGACATCACAAGTGATTCGGTTTTTCTCTAAATCTATTTTCATAAAAGAACTAAGAATAAAAATAATAAAAATCCAAACTCACTCCTATTTTTCTATAGTTGTAAGCATATTACTGCTGCAAACTACATAAGAGTATAACGGAATAATATGAAAACGTATAGGTAATCTTCTTTACAGTAGTACAGTTTAAAATTATTTCGCTGTCTTACTTTTCGGAAATATGTTAAAAAATATTCAAATTTTTCAAAAATAACCGCCATAGCCTAGCAACGGGTGATGCGGGGATGAGCCCATGCGCTCAAGGTCGTTAGCGGTAGGAGAAGCCTTAAGAATGTCAATGACTGATTAAAATACCCAGTTAAATACATTTACATGAATTGAAATGAATATACATAAATATGACTAACTGCAATTACTGTTGGAATATGTGCGCGTCCTAGTTTCGATCGGGCGACTCCGGATAATTTACGTCCAAGAGTGAGCAATGCGTTTGCTATGCTGTGTTATATGCTTTCGTATGAAAATCTGAGGGTTCGTACTTTTATGATCATCATGTTTGCTATAATAAATTAGGCACAATTTTGTATCATTTAATGTCACACGTTAAAATTGTACGTATAGCTTTTTTTGACCAATTTGTACCGCCTGCGGCTAGTGCTAACATTTACTGTCTCTTATGTAGTTATTTTTGTCTATGTTACAAAGTTGCAAATATCCTGTTGTATTAAAATGTTTGATGATACATTGACCCCGTATATTCGCCTAATTTGAGCATTCTCCGTTTACAAACGCGTAGTACCTTCACAATGAAATAAACTGTTTCTTGGCACGGAGCGCCGAAACTTTCAAGTGGTATCAAGAACAAACGGCTGGAATAATTTATAAATTTAATGCTGTATCGCATGTGACGTGCGAGCCGATCCTGTAACATTTTGATATGCACTAGTTTCATTTAGAATAAGGCGCTATTTTGTTATTCGATAGAATCTTATCATTGTTTATTCCTATTGTTATCTCATAGACGTGGTGCGACCTTAGAAAGCGTAGCTGCTTCAAGGAGTTACTGCTTATACGAAAAATAATAGTACATCAATCCGTATTATTTTTCTGTTTTGTTGTGCAGCGTTGCCGAGTCGCTGGTAAACGAGCAAGAGGCAAGCGGTTGTCTAAAATTAAGGTCAATGATGACATAGTTATAAAATTGACGTTAAACAATGCGCGGACGCCGATGCACTGTATGATTACTGGGATAAAAATATAAAAGCGCGCTACTAGATACTGAACACAGTTTTTTGTAGTTGTTTCTGTGTTCCAGTGTTTTATATAAACGATACAGCCTGACTGGCCCCTTTTACTTAAACACGTAGCCCTCCATTATAAAAATAATTCCAATATTAATTTTATATGATTCTGTTTTGATAAACAATTAAAATTAAAATTAAAGAGTTGTGATATAAAGATATCTAGAAAAATAGTTCATTTGCGAACGTAGAAATCGTATCAATAAATATGAGTTTAGTAAAAATGTTAGTACTTATTTCACGCCCGAAGTTTCAAACGTTCTGTGCAGTGCATTAGCAGAGGTTGATTAACTGTCGTATAGGTCAAAAAAGGACTATACTAGCTCTTGATTTTTAAAAATACAGTAGTGTCATATAAGGAAAGAGTAATAAATAACCTTCGATCAACTACACCAGTATAGAACGTCGTCGTAAATAACCAATAGAAGGACACTGCGTTTCTCTTTGAAGGCAAGATGGCAGAGAGGATGAAGTGACACTAATAGTTCTAATAGTCTTAATTCATAGGAAATCAGTGCGCATTAGTACTCAAGGAGTACTCTAATGCGCGCTCTGCTACACGGCGCGAAGAAAGGAAAGGTAAAAATGAAGAAGTAGAAAGTACCGCTTCTGTAACTTCTGCTGTTGACCGTACTTTAAAGATATTAAAAAAAAATGGCAAATACCAAATTCGATCTGTTTGGGTTATACCTTATACTCGTAGTTTTTTTTTTTTTTTTAAAGACTTTTATTTTTGCTGGTTGTAGTCCTCGCGAAGGGTACGGGCGGCTACGATCGCTTAACAAATGACAATTTATTTCAACACAGATAGGTGATTTAACAATAGTCAAAAGGCATGCCTATTGTAGGTCTGAGAGAACTTTACGCTTACACAGGAGTGGTTCCGTAATAGTGAATGTGGGTTGCAGGACCACAAAATTAAGACAATATTATCCAATATCCAAGTTGAACGCTGAAACAATAGTAACAAGACAGCGTGGGCGCCGTCACCTACAAAATGTTAATAGCAATATCAAGGATTGCTAATGATTAAGATTTGCCTATAGCAAATGCACATACAATGCATCATTTGTCAACAGACAATTCCCACATACGACGGCCAAATTAAATCGCAAAATATCGCGCATTGCATTTACCTAAATATTGCCTTGAGGATGAAACTGGTGCAGTTTATTAAAAATGAGGTTTACATCGTTACACTGTTAACTAGTAGCTACTTTAAAAAAGGACAATAACTGTCAGTAGTCACATCTCATCTTATAATACATAATTCCTGGACAGCACACCATTAAGAAGTTCTAATAGCCATTCGTGGACTCCATCATCAGTCCCACTTTACCAAACTACGCTGTCATAGTCCAAATACCTCAGCTAAATTTGTAAATCACCAAAACGCTACATGATTTCTTACAATATTTGAAGAATTCGGTTGACTTGAACTTGAATTACCAGATCACAATTTCATTAAGTAAAACGATACTAATTTTAAAGTATACCATTTAAATAAAGAAAATAATTGCCCAAATCAGTAAGTGTTCAATAGAGAACCTCCTCTTTCAGCAACTCATATGACGTTCTGTATGTGTACTCTAAGTAAGATAACCGTCCCAGTGCTTGACCTGCGTAAGGCATTATTTTACTAGTAGTTGACATCATTGTCTATCGTTTTAACTCGTGTGTTTTACGTATCTTCTCGTCAATTATTGGGTCACTGTCAAAGCCCGGGACCGGTACCTTATTTATACGCATATATATGCGTAGCATGCATAGACTAGGTAGACCGTAGTATTATGTCTCTGCCGTGCTAAGTCTTACGTAGGATTTGTCAGGGTTCCCACGCAGGGAGCGCGGGCGCAAGTGGCCTTGCCATCGGACCTTTGCGCCGACAATGCTGCCGGGAGTCACGGATCCGGCTTTGTTATCGTGTGAACGTTCTCTATCCACTCTAAGCAATAAATGTTTTTTTCGTATTGAACAGCATAGTACGATAACTATTTCGAGTCAAATTGGTAAAAAATTCCTTCACCTTCTAGCGTTTTTCCATGTTTCTTTATGAGGAGTACACTTGATCCTGTTCCCAGATTTAGCAGGTCTGGTTACTATACATTGGAGCGACTGCCATCTGACCTCCGCATCTTCTGTGACAAGAACAGCATAGCCATAGGATCATACACTTTTACTTGCATGAATGTGCAGGGTTTTTCTCTAAAATTTCCCTCACTGCAAGTGTGTTAGGTTCTACTAATATGTACTTAGGCATTGTTCATAAATTATAAAAAGTCATTCGTACAGTCAAGGAACTTAATTCCCTACCCATTTCGTTGAAATGTCGCCTGACATTCGCAATGCATTAAGGTCGATTGTCAAACTAACGTCTTGCTCTATAGCTCTTATGGTGACAGTTTGCTATATGCTATTGAACCTTAGGTGGGTTGGAAATTGAATTCCTTGACTGTACATGGCGACCGCTGAGGATCGAATTCGTAGTTTTAAAATTATAATGCACAAACCCTCGGTTTTTAGAAAGACTTGTAATACATATATTCTAATGTCAATAAGGTCAGGGAAGGGTTAATACAAAATATTTCAACACCCTCCTACACTGTGTATTTCTGTATGCAATGCTCTGTGTTCAAATATTTTGAGCACTTTGTCTTCCGTTTTTAAGACTTCAAAGGGGCAATGATCTCTAATCGGAATCTAAAAGCAAATACAATCTTATGGAAAGTAAGCGCATCTATTCTATTTATAGATACTGACCTTTCGCTCGTCGGATGCGTCAGCCAAACTAACGTGATGTAACCGGCAATACCAACACAAATACATCTCGGTACTAGTCTGTTACATGTCTATGTGTGCGTGCGATCTGCCATCAGAAGTGAAAGTGGCTGAGGTCTCAATGGGGCCTGACCGGTGCAGAGCAGTGCGGTGCAGAGCCAATGGCGATGTCGATATTAAGTGCGATTTCAGACCAATCCAAAGTTAATATCTTAACTCAAACAGAATAAGTATGTAACCTTCTTCATTGGGGTATGATGTTTTAGCTTTTTGGACATTATGAAAATTATGTAGTTAATGATTCGATAAACTTCCTATACCTGCTTTCGTTTCACGTACCAATTTGCAAACTCAGCGTAAAAACAAACCACATAAGCCATGTCACGGTAAAAAGTTACTTTTCTTGAAATGCGTTCACAGGGCGGTTAATATGGTGTGAAAGGTGTGATGCAATTGTTCCAAATGCAATGTTGTCTCATAATTATATGAACAAACTCTTAAAAAAAATTCTAAGGGCCTTTTTATAAAATTATAATAAAAACTCTTATGCTAAGCTTGGAGAGATGCTTAGCTCAGTTAGACTACGATAGATGTAAAGTAGCCAGCGGAAAGGAATTACATTTTAATGTATTCTTTCTTTATTCATTCATTCATTGCAACCACGGTTTCACAAGATGTTATGAATTAAAATGGGTGAGCGATACATTCGGTGAGTATGGAGTCCGTCAATCTATCCAACACATTGTATTTGATATTACTTAATTACAAACAAACAAGTGACAATAACAAACTTGGTGAAGTCACAACCACGACAGTAAGGCCATGCACTAAACCAAAACGAACAATATTAACAAACCAAAATATCGATAGCCTAGCGCGTCACTGAACCACTCGCGCTCGGTCCTACGGGAAGTACCGTACCGCTGTATTCCGTTGCGTACACCCCTTACCGTAGCTTACTCCCGTTACCGTTACATCGTCTACGGCGCTCGCGCCGCCTAGAACTGTAACTCTCGCTTTCCGTTTGAGGCCTTTTTCTTTTTTTGAAGCGCGCTGCGCTACGTCATTTTATTGAAGGCTCGTTTGGTTTGTGTTAATAGTACCTGTATTGATGTTCGTTGTCGAGTCTTTGTGGTCGCTCTTACTTACGAGTTTATGTTTAAATTATTCAATTAGCTTTAGAGAACAACATAATTAATTGTAATATTTTATTCAGGATAGTTTTTACCACTACTAACTAAATTTAGATCTAAGGGATCACAATACTCAGACTTAGTATTTCATATGCGAGTATACGTCATAGTAATAATTTCCACTAATCCCGCTGATATAAAAATCGTGAGTAGGCATATCTTTTGTATGGTTCGAAGCTCTAACGGGTTAGGATAAAAATTTAACAATTGGAGGTCTTTATAAGCTTACGTTCAAATCGTTTTATTTGTATGCCTTTCTGCATGTTTCTTGTTCTGATTGTTAGTCGATAATCATCCACATTCCGTGATCAGATTGTCTTGAAATTTGGTATTCCTAATATATAAGTAGATCTTATAACAACAAACCTATACCTAACTAATGTGCAATTTTATGAAACCATGAAAAAAAAACTAATTTCAGTAGGATAGCGTAATCGACTAATTCTATTTAAATACTTTATTTCAAATCTATGATGGCGACGTTCTGTAGTGTAAACTAAAAATCATTTAGAGCTAAAACTATTGTGCAGTAAAAATGGTTTGTCCGCGTCGAACCGTTGGACAAAAGATAAAAATCTCAAGCGCACAAGAAAACTTTAAACCTTGACCACGGGTGACTGACATTAAAATCGCACGCTGCTTTCACGGCCCAATCAGGTGGCCGTTGTATAACCCAACTGACTTTCCATTTCTTTGCCGCGAAGTGCTTTTGAAGGCAGAAAATGAAGTGAATACTATGCATGTAGGCATAACACATTACAATAAACGTGCTTAGGTGAATGGAATCAATCATTACTCATACAGCTGAAAAAAGCATTTTAATTAATGACTATTGCCGGTAAGATACCTATGCGTTTAACTCGTTCCAGTGCTTGCCCAAAGGAAGTATTTAAGTTAAGTTGCAAAACGTCGCGCACTCGGCCCATGTTAAGGTCGCAGATACGAGTGTGTGGCAATTTTCCCATTTCGAAGAGAAGCCGAACCTTGACCTACGAATAAAAAAAACGTTTCGTCACTCACGCGGCGCTCGCTCTGCAGTGAAATATAATTTATAAAGCGTTGGCTGGCAGTCAACAAGCGTGACTAACCCTCTTATTTTTATCGTAATTTGGACGTAGGTGATCTTCATTAATGAAAACATTCATATGTTGCTTTTAAGAGTAACCGCTTCATCACGGCTCTGTGTACTATGTCTGTAAAAAAATTGAATTGGATTTAATTAGTAGTAGATTCGGTAGGTTTTTCCTGTTTATTTGCGTATGTGAGTTTTAGTACGAGGTCAGACCGCCAGATGGCGCTAGGTGCACGGGCGCTGGCGACGAGGAGGGGCGCGCGCGCATGTTGCGCCACGCAGCGAGCGCTTTACGCAACTCGGCCGTTAACCCCGGAAGGCGTTTTCCTCGCAGTTTCTTTAGCAGTGTGTTACTGCGGTGATCGCGTGACTCGCTAGCGTGTGGAGCACGGGCGCTAATGCCTCTCGCCGGGTATCACCCACTCAGCGTTGCACAGACCTATTCCCCTTATCGCTAGAGACAAATATGTTGCAGATGCACTAATGTTCGCTTTTAACATCGAGCACTATACTGGCGTCCTAGTTAACCCGAAAACGAAACGTTCCGAGAAAACACTTAGTGACACGGCTATTGCTCACGCGCATGCTAAGATATTTAAACGCATGGCCGCAAACGTTTTGTCACAAATGTCTCCACGCAACAATTTATTTTCGTTCGCGTTTTTACAGCGTCATTAAGTTGCGTGTTGTCATTACCCATTGGCTGGCCGACTTACTTGTGTTTCCTGCAAACACTCAATTAGTCATCGTCTCATCGGTGCGATTACCGATGAATGCGCCGTTGAGAGTTGAGGCCGAGTTAGAAAAAGACATAAGGTAACTGTACCGGTGCTTGCCACGCGTATGACATTGTTTTTACCAGTAGTTGACATCATTGTCTAGAGAAAAAAAAGATTTTTTACTCGTATGTTTCCGTATCTTCGTGTCAGCTATTGGGTCACTGGCAAGGACTGAGACCTCTACCTTACCTAGGTATACTGCGGATACCTGGATAAACGTACCGAGTCATGTTTTTCTCCTAGAATAAAAGTTTGTGAAGGCATCGTTTGCGCGCGGGCTTGCAACACATTCTCTGAAATAGATGAGAGCCGTAAACATGGGAAACTAAAATATAATATTTTCCGTTCGTTCTGACGGCGCCGTAACAAATATTTCTAGTAGCTGGGTTAACGTGCATTAGTATGTGGAAATTGGTTTTAGTATTTTGGTCTCGTGGAAATTTCATAACTTGCATACACCCGTGATGTGTAAAATTATAAACAATACAAAATGGGTCTCGTTTTATGACAGAGCTACGTAGAAAACTAACAGATTGCAATCTTTATTGAAGCTTGTGGTAGCGTGGGGCATATTGGACGAGCGGTTGTCTAGGTATTGCGAAGTCACTCTTGCTCTTTATCAAGAAAGCATGGAGCGTGTGCATATTGCAGTTAGTAGTAACATTCTGTGGAATTTGCTGTACGAATGTATGCAAGTAAACCTTCTTATGTGTTTGCGACACTTGTGATTCTGATACATATATAATAAGACCCACTTGCTTGTTTGCCTTCCTATGTTGTATAAAAAAAAAGAATAACTAATTTACAAAGTCCATTTCATGATCACGGAAGACTTTATTCCAAGAGCGTAACTTACTTAAAAGCTCATGTCAAAGTTTACGGAACGCGTGCCTTGTACCGACGTATAAAGGTGCTATATATTTATATATACCTATCTTTTATTCGACATTTACATAAGCGGTGACATTGCCTCTAGCCGCCTTACGTAAAGATGCACCGGCCCCTTACGAAAGTGATCTTCGCGAGTAAACTTAAGGCGAAACGTATGTAGGTACGATTAGAAAATTTATTGCTTACTTCATAAGGCACTTGGAAGTTTAGTTCCCCTGGGCTCTTTATTTTCAGTAGTGCAAGGCTGATTTTACAACAACACTTAGTACGAACTTACGAAAAAAACCAGTTAGAATGAAACGTATGCCAAAATTCAAACATTTTTAGGACGTATTAGTCCAAGAAAATGTAGATATAGCCAGTTAATACTTTAACAGTGAATATTTGCGCAACTCTGATGAAGAACTAACAATGATGTGTTTTAATTGCATTATAGGGGGCACGAATACCTGCAGGCTTCCTATAATGCAATTAAAATAGCCAGTCGGTAATGGAACTATTTTATTTGCATAGAATAAGACTTGAGTTTGAGTGTCATTTATATTAACTGCTATAGTAAACCATCAACATATTCAGGAAATTGTTTTAAAGGCAGATAATACTGAGCCAAAAGGGGATAAAAATATGATATGAATATTGTTACCCTCATTTTCATATATTCCCAAACGCATTTATAGAAATACGTTTGGGAATATATGAAAATGAGGTAACAATAGACCCAATTAAAATCTTGATTAAATTAGCTTTTAGATGTAAAAATTGACGATACTCGCTTTACAAAAAAAACTTTATTTATGATGACCACATTATTCTGTTGCCTTGAAACAGTTATATGTCAGTATATTAGCTCGATAATTCTGCTAAAGTAATAATATGACAATAAATCAATTAACCCAATTTGCCGTTTTTTATCTTCGCGTCTGTGATATGAATACAACCTCAATTCCGGGCGACTCACCAGTGATTTCTGTGTCTATGGCGTACGTTTTGACTACTCTGAACGATCGAAAGCTGATAACTCTGACTTTCGAGCGCGAATTGAAACGCTATCTGAAGATGATCAGAGCATCAGCTAGCGTATTGTTCGACGTTGCACAACCGACACTACAAGTGCTAATAAATTAAAACATCTTTAATACATTCGTCCCAGATAAACAGGGGTAAAGACCTTTTACGTAACCACGTTACGTGGGCCGGTGAGAGGCAATGTCAGCCTTTGCAACCGTGCTATTATTATGACAAGTAAGCAGATTTCAATCCACACGCAGCCTTTTGTTTCTAACAAAATACAATTAAAGCTTTATATCAGATGAAGTACGAATTGTAAAGCGGTCAGAATCGTTTCCAAACGAAGTAGACAAACTTAAAATGTGCAATCATAGAGATAGTGATCAACGATTACTTAGCACTATGCCAATACTAGAGTTTAGAGAAATGATGCGGATTGAAATTTACAGAACTGTAACGGTAGGCTAACCAACTTGTAGCGACATTCTACGAGACTCTACGAGCGTAAAGTTTAGCGCTGCTACGAAAATACAACGTAAAGTTAAAAAGACCACTTACGTACCCTTAATTATTGCAACGAATGCGGTTCTCTTTTATTTCAGATCAAGGTTCCACTAACTAATATCTCAAATTGGTCTTTTGTTTCGCCGTACGCTGTAGTTACAGCGTATGTGCCAAAAAAAGGTCAATGAACAGCCTCGACGTTTCTACAATTCAAACTGCACTCTGTAATGGCATTAATCGCTTCGACTCGCCACTTAAATTAGAATACTATTTGCTGAGGATTAAAGTTCAAAATGCGATTTAGTGGCTACGAATAGAAGGCCCTGTATCTCGTCGGTTGAACTACGCCATGCACAGCGACGGTTGCCGTAGGTCACCGGCTGGGGCCGATGCAAATTAGACCTAATCGTGGTGTAGGATGGGTTGAAATGAATGAGCGGGTTTTGGCGGTTGAAGCTCGTTAGGCTGGCTCGGTTGGTTGGCAGTGACGGTCGAAATGTTATTTTGTTTATCGTTCGCGCGCGTTCTTGACAGCGAAAAAGTGAAAACGGCTGCGGTGGCTGAGCGTTGTGAAACTTAGGCGCGAGCGCCGGCGCGGCCTGGCAGCGCGGGCGCAGCGTCACTCGGCAGCGCCTCGCGGCCTGCACCGCGTTATATAACCACTTATGCTGTCGATCGAATAACCATTCGCAGCATTAGATACCATGTTTAATATATAATTTAGCTTCCGAATAAATAAATGTGTCACCCAAGTCGTGATCCATAAACCGTCATCTTAAGTCATTCAATTGTTTTTGAGCGATGTAGGGTGGATAGATACAATATCACACCCTATAGGCTGTAAATTTCAACCCAGTTCTTGTTTGTATGATTTACTAGTAGATAGAAACCTGCTTCATTGTTCATGGCTTATTTAAGGTGAATGCTATCACATGAGAACACATCTATTGGTTAAACATCGTGTTTACGAAATCAAATATTTCATTAACAATAGTAATACCTATTAAACCTACTCTACTTGTTTTTTATGGAATCATTGTCATTTTTCGAGGTTCAACGCTTGATAAAAGGTGTCTATCTAAGTCTGCAGTCATAGTGTACGCGTTTGGCATCGGACCACTAATTGTTAGTCACTGCGATCGACGCAGGCATTGACATCAAACTATTGTGCATTGTCAGGGTATTCGAGCGAAAGCCCATTAGGCATTGCGATGGAAGTTGAAATAAGGAAGCACAATTTATACGCCAATGTCAATGTTCGGATCGCATCGGTTAAAACAAACCCGCCCAGCGCAATTAAGTGGCCATTTTTTAGGTATATTGTAGCTGTTGATATTTGGCACTGGAAACAAAAGTAATTGTTTTAGGGACCCTTGTAGAAATATTTACATTAACAACAATAATATAAGAAACAAGTAATAAAAATAATTCAATTCTCGGACATAGAAAAGACTGTCACCAAACCTATGATTACCTAAATGAATTTTTAGGTTATGTGTCATGCTCCTTTACTTTATTTATTGGACCTTTGAAATGATTTTGTTGTCTTTTATCAAAAATCAGCGCGTCTTTCAAATGACGCTTATGTGGCATCATTTTAGGCGTCCATAAAAGTTAAATCTTCAAAAGGGAACTACGTTAGGGAGGGATATTCTTCTAAAAATCTTTCACAAAACTTTTATATGGTGTGCATTTAAAATCGTCGAATACCATATTCAACAAATTCCGTTACTAAAGTTTGTCGACTAAATAAGGGATTGAAATTCCCATTAACTCATACTCAGGACACAGAAAAACTTTACCAGTATATAGAAAAATCTATACGAAAAACGTAGTCTGGTCCATGTCTGTGTATCAATGATAACGATGTGATACATAAATCAATAGTTAGTACTTAATAGATACTAAAATAAAAATTAATAAAGGTCACTTTAAGATTTGCAACACCATTAACAAATACTAGTGATAGTTTGAAGAAAATACTATGAAGGATCAACGAAACAAAGCCAGATCGCTACTCACTAGTTTAATAAATTCCTACTAAAGAACCGTTCAAGCAACTCCGGTCGACTGTCCTGCAAGCAATCCTGTAAGTCAGCCATCGCTCGATCACGTCGTAAGGCCCCTAAGATCCGGCGCATTAAATACAAGGTGTAGTGTAATTACGTACCCATTATTTGGAACCGCTTTGTCAAGCTGTTTACGAATGCGGTGTCGTTCACCCCGTTATCGTGCAACTCGACAAATTTATATTGTCGCCAGGCACATGGAAATCGCGGAAAACACTAAACAATATTTAGTTATCGGTCAGGTATTTCGATACTGCAGACGACGCGTCATTTGTTTACCCCAATGTTGTTGCTATTGGTATTAGCCGCGCACCTTCGTCTGCCTTTTTGGAATTTTCTTGGCTACACTAGCATTTTCCTGTACTCTAAGTCTACGGTACTCTAAGTAGGTGGGTCTATCTTCTGGTTAAACATATGATCCAAAACTTATCTACAAAAACAAAAGGTCTCCAACCACCGAACAAATAAACGGAAAGACGTAGTTGCCACAGTAATAGTTCTGTTCGTATTGGACCTTATAGGTACGGAACCCTACAAATGAGTAAATATGATCCCGTTCAACAGATTCCAAATACAAATCCATTTAAACATTAATCTAACGTGTTTCAACCGATAGCCGCCCCTAATCGCATTGGCAGACTGTTTGTCGCTTTTAGTGAAATTATTTCAGAAATTATGCAAGTTTATCGCGATCCGCGTCAGGTAGGTCGTTCAACTTGTAGGTATTTGGATCTTCAGTCTACGGGCCGTGTGAATGCATCCGCACCCACACTTGTAATATTGGAGCGATACCGTAGCCATGATCGATGACCCAATACTCAACTGATAAACCCACAATGAGAACCTAAACTGAATAGTTCTGCGTACCTACGAAAAATTGCGAAACTTCTATGTACACAATACCTATCGAATAGAATGTTTTCTTGTTGCGTGTAAACAAGATAGTGGAATTTGATAGAATTCTTGCATTTTTCACACAGACCTTCCCTAACTCAATAAGATATATTTATTTATTGAAGTTGATAAGATGTAGGTCGCTGGTGGCCTTTGGCTAAAATGGTGGACTCGTGATGGCAAGGTAACGAGTTTGATCCCCAGCGGTCACCATATATCAATTAGTCTGTCTAACTTATGTACGTTGCCCAAGTTTTTTACTAGAAATAGGATAGAGTGTTACTTAAGTAACACCAAACAAGACTCTACTAGGTCAGAGATGTAGCACGCACCCTTAACAGATCACCGTAACTTTGAAAAAATCCAAATTGATACTTATTTATAACGGTCTCACGGATAACGTCGTACCTGAGAACCTGTACATTCATAACGAAATACGTATAGCTGCGAGTCTACCGGTCGGTTTTCCCTCACTCCTACTCGGATTACGGAGGGCTGATGGCAGCCACTCCAACGCCAAATCTGGAATCCTGGTTAAAGACGTAACCCAAATGGAGAAACTAGAAAGGCGCTGTGATGATCTTTATGAATGATGATGGTAAGATCCGGTTCACGAAACGGTTTTGTGTCTGATATCGAGCAAAATGTAATATGTTTTTTTTTTATAACAAAAAATACTTAAGATCTGGTTTAAATGTAAGTGATCTTTAACATAAAACTACCGTGAGACTCGGACATATTAATAAAACGGATCACTCACGTATTTTTAAGTAGAGATATGCCCGACATGTTTCGGACCAGTCCGTGGTCCTTAATCATGAGCCCCGCGGCGGTGGCGCGACGACGACTGCGTACCGAAGCCCTGACAGCTCGGCTGCTCAGTGCAGGCGGCGCGGGCTCCGGCGGCGAAAAACTACCCTCGTTTGCTTCATTATTTTTAATGTCAAATATAGGGTTGCACCCTACACTAACCACATCACTCTCTAAAGGCTCGACTTAAAAATACGTGAGTGATCCGTTTTATTAATATGTAGGTAAGTGGTCTTGTTATGAAATTGATCCATCCGTTTTCCTTAATCTGCTATAACAGAAATAAAGCAGGGGGTTAAAAAAAACAAAAACCCACATTCCATTTTCCAGAAGTCTTTAAGCATCGGTAGCTCACAAATACATTCATACTACGCATTTCCTGATACGGTGCCAAACGTTTCGGAGACTTCCTGTTTTTAAGCGTCTAAATGGGTTAAGAGTCCCGGCTCGCTTTCTCCTATTCCTCTCGAGAGTACATATTGTGTTGCGTCAATATTCCGAGTGGCCCTGTTTGTACAGGAGAATAGTTAACCCAGTTTCGATAGGCGCATGCTAAATTTACCCCGGGATACCTGACTGGCGGCGCGAACCGACGCACCGGTCACCGCCTCCGAAGATGTCAATGTTATTAATACCAAATCTTATTTTAAACACGGTTTTGGAGGTAATTTTCCATTGGCACGCTTCAGAATTAAGTGATAAGCACGTGACTGGGTAACACGGAGTCATCAGCTGAAAGTTGATACTTTGATACTAAAAATATAAAGCCTTTTGTAATTTTATCCGCAATGTAGTTTCCAATTAATTATAAGAATTAAAGCTGTTAAACATTCAGTTTTCAGAAATTTGGCAATAATTGATTACGGTACTTAGCTTAGGTATTTAATGAATAAAGAAATGGGAAAACCAATATCGGCACCTATCAAAAAGTCATTGTTCGGATTCAGATAGGCAGCTACTCGTATAGCTACAATCGCGGCCGATGCGAATGAACTCGGTTTTAATGTAATCCAACACCGAAGTGTGTCGTCGGCCCGCCTAACCTTTCAGACAAAAACGCCAACCAGCTCAACTAGGTTATGTTATTGTCATGCTGATGATTAAAGCGCGCTCTGCAGCGCCTGCGCAGGAACACCGCGCCCATTGCGTACGAACCACAGTTAAAATAACAACTCGTATTGATTTTATTGCATTACGGACACTTTAAGTTGTAAACAGTACCGACAAGGCCACGTTACGAAAGAGATTCTATCTGCTTGTATAATCGTGTCTTTGGAATATATCAGCGTTTTCATGCCACCGGTTTGTACGTTTTTATATTTCGTAATCGCATCGCAAGCTAATTAGGTGAAACAGAGAAACAAGTCATTGTTAATGAAATTATGAATATCATCCGGGTAGCGTCGGGAGCGGCGCGGCGTGCGCGCGCGCTGACCTAGTTCCGCGCGCGCCCGGCCACACACGCCGTGGCTCGCTATGGAGACGCCACTTAATGGCAACTGCAAACGACCCATCCTAACACTGAACACTTACCACCAACTCTTTAGTACCGAAGAAATCTTTTTTGGCGGTTCAACGACCTCGCTATCGAAATCCGCACTCTCGCGTGTGTGTGCGCGTCCAGATAAAGAAACGAAACAAAAACTTGTCGTGTAACGGTGAATAAGTACCAGAGCGAGATAACTATATTTCGGCAGCGTACTCGTCGAGCGTAAGGTCGACTACGAAAAACACTGACGCAATTTTTACAGCGTACGTAATTGAGGACCAACTGAGTCGGCGGTGTGTGCGTGCGCGCCGAGAGCGACGCCCGCGTCCGAAACAGAGGCGGAATATTTAGGTGAAAGTGTTTCGAATTTCGACATGACGACATTCGCGCGCAGTCGTTATCGTGACTTTGCCGAATCGAGAGGTTCGGGGAGCGCGCGCCACGGGCTACCCTCGCGTCTGTTCAACAGGAAGTGCGGCCGCATGCTGAACCGAGTGCTTATTGAAAAACTATGCTGAGAGTTGGTGTGTCCAAGAATTTTCGGAGACGTAAATTAAAAAGGTGATCGGTGTATTGAACTGGGAGGTTCGTGTGATGTGCCCGGAGTCCTAGCCGGTGCGGCCAAGCTGGGGCCGGAGGAGCACGACGCTCGTGCGCACACGCAGCGCCTGCACACCATGACTTCCACGATGGGTAAATATGTTACATTAACGCGGTTTTCATTTTATTTACGCTGTCTATTTTTGTCTAAAAATGCAAAGCGAATTTTTCTATCCATCATTAGCCCGTTCTCACCCACGCCCACTGGGTATAGTAAGGCCTATGTTTTTTTTTCTATTATTATCTTTTAGAGGGAAAGTATAAACATTTAAAAGACATGTTTTTTGCTATTATTATACAATACAAAGAACACATTAAAGTAATTTCAGCCGTAGTTTTATTTCGTAGCGCGCGTAGCCGTTTGCTACGGGAGGTGCTACGTACTGGACAATTCAATAGCTGATATCGCAAAAGCTTTAGGATGAAAAAATTAATTTTGTAAAAACTTATTTTTTGTGTATAGTTAACCCAAAACAAAAAACAGTAAACATCTGATTTATGGTAGCATATTTTTCCAATACCTATCCTAAACTTTTTTGCAGTTACTAAAGTTTATTGTATATATATGCAAAAACTAAAAACTTAAATTGCTCAAGTTAGACTCTATTATGGACCATATTCTATTTTAAAATAAACTACATATAGACTGTCAAAAAATATTCAGAAATACATCCGAAGCTGAAAAATGGGATCGGAGACGGTGCGGATGTACCTACCCGTCCGAACAGCACTACGACTATTCGGATCGTTTATTCTCGTATTCGGATCGGACGTTGTATAAAATCTGCAACATTTTAGACTTTGACGTAAAATGTTTACAATTGAAAATATTATTTATGTTATGAATCATAATCATAAATTTGATCATACCTTCACTAAATTAAATTAATTTAAAAACATTACTAAAATTTATTTAAATTTAAATATTTGACATAGTATTTAAGTAATTTTTGATCGTGCCCCACGACTATAAATAAAAAAATATGAAGACAAAGTGTGGTAAAATATGCTGATTTTAGTAATCTGATAGGGTTGAGTTTTATTTCTCGATATTATCATTATTCATCACGTCAATATACATCAATTTTCTCATATCAAGTTTAATTTATTTATACTAAGTTTGTGAAAATTATTTAGTGCGGTTTTGTAATTATTATTATTTTCTTATCGTGAAGTCTTTGTTAAACCTTCAACATACATGGCACAGTCCAGTGTGATTTCAGCGCCATATGGCGGAATGAGTTTTAAGGCACGATGACATGTTAAGGGATCTCATGTGGCATATAGTTAATAAACATTAAGATTAAGACATTAACTAATCGACATTAAAGAATCGTAGAACCTTCAGAGCTAAATTTGGACCGTTTAAATCTATGACCTGAACCGAAGTAACTGACAAAATCCTGACCGAAGACACTTAAAAAATGTGGTCGTGCAAGTCGAAAAGGACCTTGTCTGTTTAACAAGAACAAAACCAACATAAAATTTGAATGACCACAAATGCTGTTGGACGTCCGTGGTAAGAAATTTTATTGAATTTCATTTGACAGGCCGCTTAAGGATAGCTATTCTAAAATAATAGACATAATATACTCTGCGTCAACAGAACATGATTTTCGCAACCTCAGCATTGTGCAAAAACAATAAATTGCTCTCCTCCGAAACAGATCGAGGAACGACTCCGCACGGTTGCAAAACAAAAGGCTGTCGGAGCGCTAACCGTGACATTCCCAAATCGTCTCGTGGATCACAATCGTGACTGCATAACCGTAGCTCTATGACCGGCCACACTTTTACTTTCGCTACAATATGGCTACCCCTTTGTCTATGGTCCATGACTCGATGGGGTCGACGACCGCGCGCCATTTTGGCGTTGCCGAAATACGTTTTTTACGCTCACTTTCCAATAGTGAAAGCGAAAAAGGTACTGAATGTCACTGCTTCCTTTCAATGTATTGTAGTGGGAGGATACCGGTGTCGGCTGTTGAGTTTAAATGATAATAGGCGTGTTGGCCGGGCCATTAGAAAATACATTGTTCGCCATTTTGAGTACCTAGAGCCGCGGTCGTGACTTCATGCTCTAATAGGTACGCCATTTGTCCAACAATGTGCGTACTTTTTCATCGGCCTTTGAACTGTATGCTCATTCTAATTAACCCCTTTAAAGTAGGTAATGTTGTAGGTAACGAGATGCATTACATCTTTGCTTCTTTGCTGTTAGTATAATATAAACGTCTAAGTTCGCAACACATTCAAATAATAAACAACTCCTTTAAGACAGCCATAGACTCATTAAAACAAACGAACTGTCCAAGTTGAAAACAAAAATTAATAAACATAGTATCACCAAAATAAACCTGCCACTCAAGTTCAAAATAAAATTGAGGAAGTGTTTAGATCGGAAGTGGTATGATTTAAAAATGGAATGTTTCAGCGCGTGAATGTGGAAGGGAAAATGTCAAGGCGCCGGCGCCGCGGAGGCCGCGCGAGAGGCTCCGAACTGCGCCGAATTATTCCGAGTCGTGAATAGCCTCTTAAAGATATAAATGCTACCTAGTTCTTCCTGCGATTTCACCAAATGGATCAGCACAGGATTGTTGTGTCTTTCGAATAAAAAAAAGACTGACTGTATTCTATTATGTACTTCAACTCTTTAAGTACAAGAATGATTAATTTTGAACACTAAGGCTTACTCATGCAAAATTCAAAATATTCAGAAATTTAAGACCTAAAGCGAGCTTTTGTGAGGGACATAAAGCATGATTGCCTACCCTTTCTAACGAATCAGCGTATTCGAAAAAGATGAATGCTTTACTCGTAAGTCCGCGATAAATGCTAGTCGGCCACCAATTCACGAAATTACAGACGTGATTTGATCAAAAATATGTAAGCCGCGAAGTTTTATATTTTGTAATAATTTATACATCTCTACTCAAGTTACTTTTAAAAGTTGACCATTGATTCAGTGTAAGGCTAAGAACGAAAACACCTCGTTCAAAGATGGCCGCGTGGCTGAACGGGGGCCTCGGCGCGACACTGACATTGCCCGGAACCGTATTCACTTCCTGCCCTGACCGGTATGCATGATGCAAATCGCCTGTATCCTTGTGCTTACGATATCCTAAAATGAGGACGATTGTCTCATTATATTAAGACAGTCAACAAAAAGATGGACGTCATGACAGAAACTATTATTTTCAACAACAGTGTTATACCAGCTTCGACTGTTAAATTAAAAAATAGGATCATTAAATCAGATTCTAAGAAACTAAAGACGAGAGTTATTTTCTTGGTAAAGAAGTTTGAAAGTAGAAACGGACCGTCTAATAAGTATTTTCAGTTAATGTACAAAGCAAAACGATTAACGCAGGACGGAAGAAAATCAACCGGTTCACAGAAGGAATTTTTTGACCTTATTTATCAATTATAATTTTAACAGGTAGTAAATAGATGTAAAAAAACAATAACTATACACATTTTACCTTCAGCTCAGTCGCGGTCGGAAGCTTGCACTTCCTGATCGCTGTTTTGAGCCGTCATATTAACATTTTTATTTGATGATGCAACATTAAAAATATTTAGTTTAGCCTTGTCACTTGGCTCTTAAGTCTTACTACTCGCTTTGAGTGTTTTGATGTGTTCTAAAGATCAGTACCATCTATCATAAATGTCAGAGGTTTCAATAAAAAAATCGATTGCGGTTCATGGCTTGCACGCTCACCGGCATTGCCATGACGGAATTACTCCTTGTTAGTGCAATGTTGCTTCACCTAAAACTTAAAACAAATTATCTACAATGACCACATAACTAGAGTATATTAAAATGATCAATGGACAAGAGCACTTAGCGCGTGGATCGGTGGTAGGTGTTACAGAACCGTGATTTTCCTAAAAAGCTAGAAACCAGCAGTGTGTCTTGAGTATCTCATACTGCTCGATTATATTGACAAGAATAAAGAACCATCCTTCGCTTTACCAAAACACATACACGTGTCACTGTCATGTCCATAAAGTGGATTATCTGACCACGGCTAGCAGCCATTTCCGACTACAGACTGATCAAATACTCTTATCCACTGGCAAATTGATTTTCAGCTGAAATGATATTTCGCTTTCTTGTAATACTTACGAATAATTAATTTGTCAATCTATAAAACCATAATTTAAGACCAGTGGTCCAAATTGTAGTGAATTTATGGAACGAAAATCCAAAGCTCTGATGGGCTTTTATTTAGATAATTGCCAATCTAATTATTAGGTTCTGTTCGGATGAGGCTAAGCCTCCCATTCCATCTTGAATAGTAACTTCAATTGATATTCGTTGATACAGATATTTGTTTCTGTTAGATTGGACCATGCAGGCATTCGTTTCTGTATGCAGATTGTTCCAACAAAGCAGTTTAAACGTAAAGTAGCCGGCGACCCTGTGCGCGGCCGCAGCCGCTTCCGCACGAACTCACCTCACGTCTCCACTGCTTTACCTTCATAGCCGAATCCTTTGTCCCTTGATCCATTTGTCACTGTCTTTGGATTCAATAAGCACAGCGTTGTAGCCGCACAAACGGAGACCTGACCGACCTGACCATTCGACTTATAAATTCAGAACCAAACTATGTTAGAAAATAATTTTCTTTATTACCCTTGTACGAAAAACGATGAAACAGATTCGAAAATTGAAGAAAAGGGTGTTTTTTTCACAATTGGCTTTTAAATCTTGAGCTTGATCCAAATTTAAGGAATCGTGTTGCTTAATTGGGACATTGAGAGTTAGGAAGACAATGCTACGGACTTCAAAGCCAAAAAAATTGAGGAGTTATTCTAATGAAAAAGGATTTAAATTAATTCGCGCCCATTGTTGTAACGTTTTGTGAAAGAATTCTAAAACGACCAGTATCTTTGATGTAAGAATCTATTGCGAAAATGCTGTCGGCGGCCGCTTGCGAATGTTTATTGCTTGTCTACATCATTATCAAGGTCTTTGACATTCAGTTCCTTTATCTTTTTTTTAATTTAGCCAGTAATATATCTGTGAAACGAAAAATCAGCAATCTCAATCTTACTATTAGAAACCCACGTCAAAGCTTCTATTCGCCGATTGTTTCACATGTATACTTGTGGCTTGAAATGCATTGCGAATTCTAAAGTAATTCCAGGTTTTTTGACGTCACAAAATGTCGTTCGAACAGGAAATTGGTTCTATAATCGAAAACTGGAATGACGTCCGCGTGAATGTATTTCTTATCAATGGCCACAGCCCATAAAAAACATACTAGTTCCACTCGTACTACTGTACTATAATGTAAAAAACTACGATAATGTTCGGTGGGTGACTAAAGTTAATACTAACTATGAAGATTAGTAGAGGTTTTATGCTTCAATATGTTTGTCGCTCACTGTACCAACACCGTGATAACAGTATACGTCGATATTACCTAACATTCGTTGCACAGTTATTGCATGTGCGTAAATAAATGATGAGTAACAGTCCATTGGCTTCACGTAGGTATATATGCAATAAGTATAGGGTGTTCGTTCAACCCTTCCAATGTCACACGGGAAGGCCGTATGAGTCCAGTAGCAGACCGGCACCTCACGTCAAGAATGTAACATCGGTGTGGATAATCTAAACAAACCTAATATTTGTCAGAGTTGAATGTATAAACAAACCTGATCCAGCACTTCCTAAAATCTAAACAATATTGTGACATTTTAAAGACATTAAGCAGGTGTCTCATAAATTGGGAGATTACATTTTCAAGTGTAGGTACATTAAATCAATTACAAATCTAATCTAGTTCGAGCAAAACAGGAGTGAACGTCCTTACGCGAAAACATCTACGTTTCAGAGTTAAATGACCTGTGTCAATAAATAAGTGTTTTATTTATAGAGCGGCTGTAAAATCGCTCGGAAATTCATTCAAGGCCAACGGACCTATAGTCTCCTTAGGGCTGCCCATCCGTCTAGACACTCTAGATTTTGTGAATATTTTATCTTTCCATGGACCATCGGGGGATAGCTACTGTGCTTCGTATTTAGCAGCCTTGAGATATGTGTGAACATTTAAAGGGATGTTCAGAAATCAGATTCGTGAAAAAAATATATAAGCTTCAATAATCTTGTTGATTTATGATTGGTCAAAGAGCAACCCTAGTCATCGTGAATACGGCGGACCGATATCGGTCATTATCACGTAAACTTTTGTTGGCCAAGTGACGCGCTCGCCTACTCAGAGATCACGTGTTGTTTGGAACCTATTTATAGTCGCCCGATACGTACGCAATAAGTTCAGGTAACCGATTACCCAGCGCTAATCTTTACTTACGTCAAAATCTGCGTTCAAGAACGTCACATCGCGGAGTTCAAGATCTAGACATCTGGTAGACACGGCATTCTCTGTTGTTTATATTAGTTGCTCTGCTGTCACGCCGCGTTGTCTCTGGACTCTACGCGAACTAGACCAGACGTTTCTTAATTATTTGAGTTTTTTTGTTTTCGTGACATAAATAAACAAATACCGTCGTCGGATATATTTTTATTACTTTGTAAATATAAAAAAATAATATTGCTGGAGCTTTTAGTTCGTAAAGGTGGCCTGAAATAGGTAATTAGCCTGATATATGTAACATAGGTACCTTACCGTTCATAATTTACGCGCACGCGATACTGTGCTCTGCGAATTCCGCGTCGTTATCAAAGCCATAAAAAGTTTGCAACGTAACTGATTGAAAAACGTACTTAAATAAAGTATGGGGTCAGGCGAGGAGCTGTGTAGTCCGTCGGAAACGTTGCCGTGAGACGCTTTCTTTTAGCGCACGCCTATAGTCAAGCCGCTTGATTAAAAAGTCAGGTGCAATGATACACGATGTCCATTCCAACGTGTCCGGGCCTTTCTACATTGACAAGCCTGCTAGAACACCTGGTTACCGTGAGTACCTAGACCTGGAGCCGACATTAGTGCCACCAAACTCGCGCACGTTTATGACGGCTATGTTCGAAAAATGGGATAAGTGGAGCAGGGAAATAAATGTAACTAAATGACAATATCTTTAATATTAAATTGTACGTTAAATTATTTTAAATTTTAACATGGTAAGGAAACTTACTTTGCTCATTTAGTTACAACATTTACTCATGCATATAAGAACATTGCGAGACCCTCCGTTCACCTCTTCGCAGTTAACGATGCTCTGATTTTTCGGACGCGTCTCGACATCACCTCTATATATTGAACACAATTAACGATTATATAATTAACTGTAACCTTCTGAATTGTCTGCAGGAATAATGACACTCAGCCGTGGCCCGTGTGACCTTGACAACATGAGTCTCTTCCAAGACCTTAAACTAAAGAGGCGGAAAGTTGACTCTCGATGTAGTAGTGATGGTAAGTAAAACGTAATTCAACGATACGCTTCTCCAAGTCGCAAGGTCCAACACTGTTACATTACATGTGATATCTATGGCATTTGTCACACTGAATGCGTTCTGCGGTCCGGTCACAGTGTTCACAGTCCGCGCCAAGTGGATGTCACTTACGTTTTCTTTATATTTTGTCTAACATACATAATACGATTTAATCATCCGGCTAACGTTTGCCAACGCATTTGAAATATAAAGAAAACGCAAAGACTTCAGACATGATGTGATCTGGGATCTCGTACTTTTTCTAAACAGCAGAAAGCAGAAAACAATCAGTTTGATAAATATTTCATAATTTAATAAGTACCACGAACTTGATCTATCGACTTTGAGATTAGAATCTCTGCTTAAATATTGAAATCATAACTTTTCCCTTGTCTAATTAAAGTAAAATTTCTTGTTAGGGTTTCTTACATCAGATGGGGTAAGAGTGACTCGTGGCAAAATGTGAAGGATTTAGAATTTACAGTAACGAAAAAAACACATAGAATCGCTCTTGCTCTATCAGCTACCGTTGTACGGTCAACTAATTTGAATTCCGGTCCAGTATACCACCCTGTTACAATGAGTAATTGCTGTGACTGTGACATTATGGCATTTGTTGTGATATCTCGTAATGACAATGACTGTGAAAAGGGCCTACTGAGTCCTGTAACCAATTTGGTTGACAGTACCTATTTATGATATACCTAACCATTGTAACATGATCGAGTCTTTCAATTTTCCATGCAGATGCATTTACGTGTGAAGATTGGAAAGCTTGTAAGTACCTATCTTTTTATTAAAACGCATTAAACAAAAATAACACACTAAGGGTACCTGAAGGAATTCTAGGGATCATCTTGCTGCGACAGGACAGACTGTTGGACTGCTGTCTACATCAAGTTTAATTCTGCATTTGCATAGATATTTTAAGTGTTATGTCTTAACAACTGTATTTGTGAATGTGTTTTTAAAACTATAACATAAAGCGGCTAAAGGAAGAGAGCAATTTTAAAAGAAACATGTCATACGCGTTTGTAGTTATGCCAAACATAAAAAAGAAAACAAACACTCCTTGATTCTATAATACTGAATTATCTTTTCCCATTCTTTGTTATTCTCTTATTAAACCATAAAATAGAAGTAAAATTGACGTTCTGTACTCATTCTTTCCCGTTGTTTAAAAAGGTTCGAGGTTATAAAAACATACTTTCGATAATTATGCTTCCCGCCAAAAATTTGCTACGAAATAACATTTCGTAAGAATTAGGCCAAAAATTTAAATTTAAGTTTCAATAAGAACAAATTCATAACATTTTCTGGCTGAACTAAAGTGCTTTTGTCGTACTCGTATATAGGTATTGTTCAGCTCTTGGCACTTTTATATTAAACTAGCGACCCGCCCCGGCTTTGTACGGGTATAATTAGTATGTACTAATGCACATTATAACTTTCAGTAAAAAATGTCGAATCGCCAGTGAAAACCGTATCAAATTCCGTTGCGTGGTACCCTTAACCAGTTCCCTTCAAACTGGAAGTTTCCCCAAAAAAGCAAATACGGACACATGTTTGTTACTATTTGTATATTTGTACATTTTAGAAGCAAGTTGTTTTTCACTTTAGCACATTCAAATTCGGCTCAGACTATTGTTAAAGTTGCATTTTGATTACATGTATGTGTGGGAAACACCTTAGCCTGGTAATGGGTTAAAAGGAGTTAAAGGGTTGAGAAGAGACAGGAACAAATAATGGCTTTGTTTTATATTATGTAAAGATGCCCAAATTCTAAATTTATCATGCTGTTTTGTCTAAGGGTTATAAACGTCGAAGTTAAGTAAGGTCAAGTATTGTTATTCCATGGCGGCCTCCTATTGCGACGCCGCGCACGGACCGAACTATCACTTTCAACGACGACAGTGAATTCGCTTCGTTACGACTAAGTAATTTCATTTTCATTCTAACGTCTCAAACGAGACACGTTTGGTTTAAAGCAAATTTTACCTCTCAAAATATTAGGGAGTTAGAAAAGTGGAATGAGCGACTTTTTCTCGCGAAAAGGGATTGCAGTTGTCGAAATAGTAACGAGAGTTAGAATTTGTCAATATCGGTTTCGGTTTGGTTTTAAACGTGGTTCTGATGGCTCGTCAAAATATACACGCTACCGCTATGCCATCGGTCTGGTCTGTTCCCAGCACTTCCAAAAATCTTCATCATTTTAATAAGCTCCTTACAATACTTAGGAGCACAATCATGTGAATTGGAATTGGTATCGAGGTGATTTTTCAAATTCGAATACAAATTATGCATAACTCGAATCTAAATTAAGTCGACGTTGCGCAATTCGATATTCGTAAACAAATTAGTGTATGTTTGATAATAATCGTCATCTAACGAAAGTTAAATAATGCGCGGCATAAGACCGTGAGAGTCCACGGGCCGGTTCCGAGAAATGCCGCGACTTTCACTCACGAGTCACCGAAAAATATCAAAAACAAGATCCGGTTAGGCCGCGCCTTTTCGCCCGATATTCCAACTGTAAAAAAACTGATTTAAATAGGTACTAAGACTACTAAGATTTCACATAAAAGTCGCGCTCACTTTTTAAGAGAACGATTCCTTTGTTTCGTCAACTTGGCTAAGTGCGCCATAATAAAATAAAAGTAGCCAAGAACATGTCGGATGGTGCTCAGTGTAGGGTTCCGTAGCCATTACTACATCAAGCAAAACGATTTTCTCAAGCTTGTTCAATATTTAGCTACATTTTCTGTTTACAGTATTTTTTTATTACCTACGGCGATCAAAGTACCTATAAACTCAAGAACCAATGAAGCAATATCAGTCCTTCAAAGTGCTTTATAAGAGCTGTAATTTAAGATATTTTCCAGATTTTTAGCACTTCCAGTTTGGGCTCGTAGGGAAGGGACATTAAAATTTTCCATTCGAGCTTAGTAAGGGGCGTAAAATTTCAGCTAAGTAACTGTTACAGTTTTCAGGAAGAAGTGAGTGTCATAAGTAGTTATAATGTACAGAAATACAGCGAAACTATAAGGGCTCCTTGTTTGACTACGGAATTCTACAAACGTCAGCCATTTTAAAACATGTCGACCACTGTTAAATTAGGTCAAAAGGCCCCCAAGTAAATTGTCGTTTGTGAACTGGTAGAGACATCAGTCAATCAATGTTTAACGACAAATTTGACACCATGTCATCGCCTTCATGTGGTTGAATTTCAGTCTCAGCTGTATGTTTGCCTGATCTAATTTTTAATTTTGTTTTCAATTAGAGGTAACTTATATATATTACAAAGAGTAAACTAATCAGTAAAACTACAATAATTGTATAATAATAAGTAAAAATAAAGTAATTTTGTTAATATTATCATTGGAGCCAATTAAATTTGCTGAAGAAGTCAACAACTTGACAAGTTGACGCTTAATAATTACAGAAAATGTGTTAGTAATAGCAAGTATTTGTTTAGGGTTCCGTACCATAAAGGAAAAAACGGGACCCTTATAGGATCATTTACTATGCAGTCTCTTTACGTTAGAGGAATATCCAATTCATAACAAAGCAAAACTGTTTAGCGGCCGTCATAAAAAGTATAACATTGAACTTTTATAGTACCCTTTTTCGACTATAGTTCCATGGGCGTTGTTTTTAAATCACTAATAAAGTCGATCTACTAAATTATTATATGAATATTATGTAAACGTGACGCTCGCGTGGAGTCACTGTGATAAAGAAAGTTTACGTAAACGCAGAGAAGGTGAAAGCAATAAAGCAGTGGCGTAATTATTGCTATTGTGGCTTCATGAATAAAGCATGAGAGAAAGATGTGTTAGCTGTCATACAACGTAACATTTCGCTCTAGGCGTTCGCTGTTTTTATTGAATGAACTTCCACGTCTTTAAGATAATAGTCCAAGAAAGAGTAAAAACCAAGATTCAGATTCAGATTCTGTGTAGTTCAAAGAATAAGAATTGTTCCCTTTAGTTAAAACTGTTGTGTATCCAGCACTCTCCATACAAACAGCGGTAAAGTCGTCCACCCCTAAACCTTAAGCTGTAGCTGTAGCCGTGACTTTTTAAATAGAGTATCAATATGAGGTATCATTTTACATTTGTCAATTTAAACATGATTTTAATGGCTATAATGGCTTGGCACTGATTTTCGCATTAGAGTCCGAGTATATTTGACTAGCTGTTTGTTGTGACATAAAGCTTAAATGTACAATACTTACCATATAGGAAACAACAAACCCTAAAGGTCCCCCCCCCCCCCCATCCTACAGTCAAATCTGTAAATGCAAAAAATAAGTAAAATACTCATAGGATTCTTAAATCGAAGCACGTAAAACGAAGCTAAAAGGAGAAATATCGAGACCAGAAAATCTTCATTGATTCTGATTTATAGGCGACTAATCGTATTTATAATATTGTCCACTGAAAATCATCGACAGTAGCATACCTTACCTACCAATTAACTTTAAAAAGAAAACTAGTTAAACCTAGAAAAGACTTGAGGATAAGTTTTTGTCGTTTCTTGTAACAGCTACGGCACTAAGTACTTGGATACCGAAATACTAGGGTTAGTATATTGCCTTCAATGGTTATAATAGAAATAATAATTATTTAATGCCGTAAATGAAGCGTCACGTTGTCGATCCTTTACCAGCTCGTAACCAACCAATAGGAAGCGTGAACGCCATCCTAGTAGGTACTTTTTATTAAACTAATAACACACCCCTGCTTCGCACGTATATAATTAGAACATATTGTACATAAAATCCGTGACGTATTTAAGAAGTAAGCGGCCGAAGATGCAATGAGGACATAGGCGGATAGTGATTTTGTTTCATACTATGCAAAGATAAAGAAGGAAAAAGATAGAGATAAACAGATTCTTAACTCTAAACTTGTGGCTCGCCAATTTTCACGTCATTTGCGACGTGGGCCTGTGACGCGGCGTATGCGTGACGCGCACCGACGTGCCTCTTCCCGCGGCAGCTCCGGTGGCATGCCCCCACGCCGACACCTACAGTGTTGGAGCGGTGCGGAAGGCCCCTGTCAAAGTCCCTGCACGCTGCGTATTAGGTTTAATTTTCCTTTGGCACAGGGAGGACCCTGGCTCATTCCCTAAAAACACAATACCTAACAAAAAGTGAGTTTAAGAATTTAGACACTTGATAAGGTGTACGCAAATTGTAACCTTACTAACCGTAAATAAACGTAGTAATACGCGTACTCGTAGTGACCTAATTTCATTCGAATATTCAAGGACTTCTCGCAGCGATAAGCGTATTAGGTTCCATTCAAGAATGCCGTCGCGTCGGTAAACTCGTGTCGTGATATGAAATGTCATCAAATCGAGCGCGCAGATTATTTACATTTATATGGAAACAAATCTGCATGCAAATTTGCATCTGCAACTCAAATTGCGTAAATACTAGTAGAGAATAATTTATGAGATTACAAGTCGACGTACTCATAACGTCGAAGGTCCTGCGATAGCGTACGCCAAGAGTATACGCACTGCAACAAAATAAACGTAAAACTATTTACAAACTTAATCACAATCACAACGTTGCCATTGGTCCACGTCTACGCTCTAGTCTTAGTTTCGTCACACACGGGAAGAAGGTTTTTTTTCTTCAATTGAACCACGTTGTACACCAAAACGGATTGATTGGGAAAAGGGCCGGCCCTTACACGTGGCGGTGTCCCGGGAGAAAGCCGAGGGTAGGGGTGTGACCCAGTTTCTGGGTGTCGCTGACCGTGCGCGACCTTCACTTGCAGTCACAAAAACAGCTCTTCCGGCTCGCGCGTACTTGACGGTTGCGTGGAGCTACGATGTTTATCTTTTTAATTTTTAGCTAAACTCGCTAGTAGGTATGTTAAAACTAATTATACTGATAAATTAATTGTTGTTTAACATAAATCATGGAGTAAACTCATATATTAGTATGATCTTTTGTCTGAACGATCGAATATTAACCTAATCTATCTCACTTCCGCGGTGTCGCAGGCTGCGAAACCACCCCAGTGGCCACCGTAAATCACGAGTCAACATCCACATAACAGCGGCAATTAAAACGGGGCATAATGTCTATGCTATGCGGCGAGCTAGCCTACCTAGAACCTAGAGCCGATTGCATCACGTGGCTGGAAAGATCGGTCCCCACCAGCTATGTGGCAAAGGACGCATAGTGAAATAGAGATCGTCCTCGAAGCGAGAGCGGTGCACGCGTTGCACTAGTCATTGTGCGGTTGCACTTCGCACGCACGGCCGTCGGAGTGACCTAATAGTGGCTGGAGGGAGGGATCGGGACGCGCAGGGGGGCGGGAGCGGGGCGCTCGCTCGTGTGGTAGGTCGGGCTCACTGTGCGCGACCGACGCCCGCCGCGCCGCCGCAGCCGCGGAAAACTTTCTTTGTGGCTTTTCATCGCGACTATTGCGCCCGCGCCGGTTCAAGCAAATCTCGCGCGCCCTGATCCGTCCCATGACCCGCAAGGACCCGGACAATTATCTGATAATAACCGCTCGTTCCTGGCGCCGTCGTCGGACTGTTTGTGCATAGCGATGTAAGCTGGTCGTGCGAGGGTAACTGCGCCTATGGATTTAGTCATAAAAAGTCGGTAAATGTTTGTATCTTTTAAGGTACCGTTTTCTAAATAATAATAGTTTACGTAAAGTATAATGATAAATGATACATAAAACAATATTGTCAGTACTTACCGTTAATTGTGGTGATAAAACGAAGTATTTGTGTATTTGTTTCTATTGGAGTTAGGGATTAAAATATCTATCGAAACGAATGCAAGTGAACTCAAGCCCTTCGCGGGGCATCAGGCGCGCGGCGGCGGAGCGCGGGCGCAGGCTTCCGGGCGCCGCGCGGCATCTGCGCTGCTTTCACTTTCTCCGCGCCTGCGCCGCATCTCGTGCCTGCTCCACGCTTCCTACATATTCTATTACAACGTCTATTCCGGATAGTTACATAAAATATTCCCTCGCAATTTCTGAACCTTATATTAAATTGCGTTCAGTTCGTATGAGCATAATAAATTAAATTAGTTCTCTATACAGCCAAGCTGCAGTGACGCTTGCATCGTCGTGACGCAACCGGCTAATCTAGTCGGCGGCGTCGGGAAGTGCAGTGTCGCGTCCCCGCCCCGCGCCTCGCGGCCACTCCGCGCGGTCGTTGACATTTCACCCAGTTTCTATTCTTGCGTCTAAAAGTCCGCGGTGCTCTCTTCCTTATGCGCGTAGGAGTGAGGTTGTCTGTGTCTCACTGACCGTGCCGTGTTCCCGCAGGCGAGTCGGCCGCAGACACCAGCACCTCGTCGCCCGACCCGGGCCCGCCCTCGCCGCGCATGGCCGACGCGGGGTGCAGCACGCCGCCGCACCCGCCCCCCATGTTCGACGGCGGCAGCTCGCCCACGCCCACGCCGGCCTGCCACCCCACCGTAATCCGCTCGGCCCCGCCATACTCCGTCATCAAGTTTGAGGGAGCCGCCTGCTCCAACAAGTCTGATAATTCGCATGCCATCAAACACGGGCTCACCTCACCCACGCAGCACTCTTCCGTGAAGCTGGAAGGCCCACCGCCGGAGCCGCCGCTCCCATACCGGCCCCGAGCGCCCGCGCCGCCGCCCAGCGTACACTCCGGCCTGGCGCCAGGGCCCTGGCCGCCGGCGGCTTGCATCAACGGCGTGAAGCCGGAACTGATCGGAGGTCACTTCCCCCCGCAACCTCAGGAGCCGAAGGGAGCGCGTGGACCTACGCAATGGAGAGGAGCGCCTGCCGTTATTATGGGTGAATCTGGCGGTGTGCGTACAATGTTCTGGACGCTACCGGCGCCAACGCCCGGCGCCGAGTCTTCTGCTACCCCTAGCGGGTCGCACACTCCGACGCCTCCTACACCCGATCCCACTACGTGCAGCGAGGAGTCAGCGGCGCGGTTGCTGCTGAACCTCGGCGGCGAACTCAGGCGGCAGCGCGGGCCACCGCTGAACATGGAGCTGCTGTGGGCGGGCGACGTGTCGCAGCTGCCGGCGCACCAGCAGCTGCACGCGCTGAACCTCAGCGCCGCGGCCGGTAACGCGGCCGGCGTGTCCGGCGCGCCCACCCCCACCCCGCACTCCATGCCTCGCCCAGAACTTCGCGCTTACGCACCAGAAGCTGAACGCGAAGAGGACGAGCAGCCGATGATCTGTATGATATGCGAAGACAAAGCAACAGGTTTGCACTACGGTATCATTACATGTGAGGGCTGCAAAGGGTTCTTCAAGCGAACCGTACAGAATCGACGCGTGTACACGTGTGTTGCCGACGGAGGCTGCGAGATTACGAAAGCGCAAAGAAATAGGTGCCAGTACTGTCGCTTCAAGAAATGTATAGAACAAGGCATGGTTTTACAAGGTACGTTCATTTTCAGTAATCAATTATTATACAAGATTATGATATCGAATTTATGTTATTTTGTTGTTTGTAGCTGTACGAGAAGACCGTATGCCGGGCGGACGGAATAGCGGTGCGGTGTACAACTTGTACAAAGTTAAATACAAGAAGCACAAGAAGGCGAACAAGGCTGCGACGACGGCCAACCGGGCGTCGCCGCCGGAGAAGCCCAAGGAGCCGATGCCACCTCTTCCGCCGCACCTCGTTAACGGCACTATTCTGAAGACTGCTCTCACTAACCCAAGCGAGGTAACTATCAACACATTTCTTTTTAAATATTAATTTGATTATTTCCTGATATTTTATTTATTAATACCCATTTGAAAAAAAAAACTTTTTCTGTTTCATTATTATTCAATACAAATAAAATAATAAAATCAGTTCTTTGTTTCGCCATGCTGCATTATTACCTTTGAAAATTATTACGTTGCACTATGACCGTCCATCCGAGTACCAATATGTAAGATATTAGATGAGAACACTTCCTTTTATATATTATATAGATGTGTTGCGTTCAGGTTGTTCACTTAAGAGCTCGACTGGAGAGCGCAGTGTCCTCGTCCAGGGACCGCGCGGTGCCACTGGAGCGCGCGCTGCACATGATCCGCGCCCTCATCGACTGCGACGCCATGGAGGACATAGCCACCGTCCGCCACCTCCCCGACCTTCTCCACGACACGTCTGAAATAGGCGACAAGCTTTGCAAAATCGGGGATTCCATCGTCCACAAAATGGTTGCGTGGACGAAGAAACTCCCGTTTATCATGGAAATTCCCATGGAAATCCACTCCAAGCTGCTAATGGAGAAGTGGCATGAGATCTCAGTGCTGACGACGGCGGCTTTCCAGGCGATGCACGGGAAACAGGCGCATGCGCCGCCCTCGTCCGACCACGAGCACGACTTCATGCAAGAGGTGAGTTTTCATGTACAGGGTATCGAGTGAGATAGTGCTTTGTAAATAGAAGTGCATCTAAGCAAGGAGCCGGGTTCGGTCGGACCACGCGCCGGGTCACTTTCGCTCCAGAGACTTCCGCCGCTTGCTCGGAGTGCAGTTACGTGATCTGCATCGGCGGTTACGCAATCGCGATAGAAAGTCGCCGTCTTTGGCAGAGAACTAGCTGCACTCGACCGCACTCGCTGCATAGTGCGCTCTATTACACTCGTAAACGAATGCATCGTATAGGACGTTTCAATAGCCTTCGAGCTGATCGAATGCATAGGAATTATGTGCAATGATGGGCTTCGTAAGGTGAATAACATTGCTGTTTAATAAACAAGCATTTGCGAGACGTAAAATACGTGACATTCCTAAAAATATGGCGAGTTACAGCGAGCCTTAGATTGGAAGTCGAGACTTATCTATGCGTAACTAATGTAATGTATGTTCCTATAAGTTATCCTAGAATATTTACTATAATATTTACTTTATACAATCCTATTACACAAATTCGTATTTGCCCCAGTGAATCAATTTAACAAGTTTTTATTTAAGTATACGAGTATAGTATGCGTGTGGCCAGCTAACTCTAACCGGGGAATTCATGCATTATACATGCTTAATGTAACATATTTTCATTGTCTAGAGCATTTTGATACACAACATAAATGTGTATATATTTATATCTTGTTTATATATGTGTGTGTGCACAGGGAAATAACTGGCAACATTTTGGTTTACAGTATTATTTATGGACTACAGGAAAATACACTTTTAAAACTCCTTGCTCGGTCCCGTTAAGAATAAAGAAGTTAAATCAAATATAACATAGTGAAATAAACGCGGTCTAAATATTTAAGTACCTACTTAGAATGTTTTATATAATTTCAGTTGTTTAAGTCACGTACTTGCTTATATGTATGCAGTACTACATATGCAGGATATGTTTGGGGTCAAATCACGCAACTAAAGATATTGACATACTGACACATTCATATCCGATTGCCTTGAAACGGCGAATGCGTATTTCGACGACGACAATTCAAAATACGTCGAGCAAAAAAATCTGAACAAATTGAAATAAAGACGTATGATGCTTTGAGGATTATTTTTTTAAATTTTGATTTTACACAGGTAAACGCAAACTTGCGGACGCTTCAGAGCTGCCTAACTTCTCTGATGGGGCGGCCTATAACTCTGGAGCAACTGCGATTGGACGTCGGGCTCGTGGTAGAGAAGATGACGCAAATCACTTGCGTCTTTCGGCGCATCCAGCTGAGGATGGAAGAGTACGTCTGCCTCAAGGTCTACATATTGCTGAATCAAGGTAAGTCCACCGATGAACGCCGCCGTATGTGCTGTAACGCACATTCGTCGACTTGGTTCATAACTGCAACTTCTTAATTATATAACGCAGAGCGAATTCTGAATCGACTTTCATTGCTGTTGAATTTATGTGATTTTATTTACTCACTTTATGAATTTTTTACACTTTGTTTTCAACTGTACCCGATTTGTTTTTATGTATCTTTGGCGGAAATGGATAATTTTTAAGGACAATGACGTCAATACCTCATGACCGCTGGTTTTGTAACTGTGTTAATATTATTTGCGGATAACCTTTCTCTGGTTCACGGGCTGCACGTTATTTAGGCTAAATAAATACCGATACTAAAAACCAGCTCTACTGGCTGATTAAAAAACAACTTGGGTACAGTTTGTGCACAGATTGTCCGGACTGTCATTTTGTTTTTCCATTTGTATGTGTACTTATTCGTGTTTGTGTATGCGCAGGCCAAGCGAATTTAAGTTTTGCGCAATTTATGTTTAACATTTTTTGTGTGTCATTAATTTTGTATAGGAAATCTTTCTACACGATCGTACTCCAATAGGTGAAGCTGAAAACCGGGTGTCACTTTCAAAAATTATTCGCGAGTTTTCACGTTTAACTCAAATACCAAAAATTCTTCGGAAACAGATGCGATAAACTCGCGTGTTGAATCATGACAACAGACGATCAACATCCTAAGATACAATTACCAGATTACAGTACTGTAAGAAGTTCAGTAGCTTCTATTGAATGGACATATTTCCACATCGTCGACATTCAACACAGAAATAGGTCGGGACTGTAAAATACAATTATAAGATCTTTTAAACATAATTCCTTTAACATCTGATGGTCTGCGAATCGACATGTAGGATGCAAGAAAAGCCATGCGCCGCTATATGCGTCGATGCGAGGCGGGCGGTCGTTAGACTTATTATGATTTATAGTCCATGTAACCCACTTACGAGTGGTCGCTTGTGAAATCGATTAGGGACTTTGGGACGCTACGGAAAATGATCACTTATACTTACTTAGGTGTGAGGATTGCACCTAGTTCTCGCAGTTTAACCGTTGTAAGAGCAGTTTTCCGCCCGGGGCGCAAATAATGAATTAGCACATTACCATAAAAAAATTGCCAATTTAGGGAATTACCGCGATAATGTTATAATAGATACGTATGTAGTTTCGTTTCCGTTAAATGATAAATGAACAAATATTGCTTCAAACTGCAACAAACCGTCGTGATGGTACAGCAAAATCTTTCCCGTCGCTGATGTCGTTGAAAGTGATAACTGTTAGTGATAACGCATACAACTCCTACGCCTATACAGTATAAAGGGTTATCTTTTATTCTATTAGGGAACCTCAAGGTTTGCTGCGGACGTATGCTTTCCATGTTAAAAAAATAAGTTTATGACTTCCCGAACGGGGTAATTAGAGATCCGTTATAAATTCTACAACTTCGAGAATAGAAATTCGAAAATGAGGAAATTACCCATTTTTCTTGTTGGATTAAAAACATACAAGAGAATAGGGCGCATAAAATTATATAATAAAACAAATGTCTACCGAATTGCCTACTGAATTTAGGTAGCTTAACGGATATTCTCACACAAACTTTTTGGGAACACACCTACATTAGCATAATTTTGTTTCATCGGATAGCTTATTGCATATGACCTGTAATTTTTTTAAATTCTGTAAATTTTAATGTTTAACTTTTCAAATTCCTTTAATACGGTAATCACCACAGTCGTAAATGGCCCAGACTCATTCAATTATGGTTGATCGTACTTCGTTATCCTAATAAAATTGAAATTGTTAACTTAGTACAGTCAACAGCAAATATGTCGGAACAACGAACTCCAAAAGACGATCTAAACAACTTTTAAAATTTAAAATCCTTTTAAATTAGTCCATAAATGCCGAAAATATCGAACATAAATATACATAAAGCCGTACATAGAACCTCAGCTTTTGTAGTCGGTCAGAAACCGGAAAAGAGGATGTGCCAAAAAAACGCTTTAAAAATTTCCGAAGATCTTTCAAGGTTTAGCTAGTTTTCTATTCAATGTTACTTTATGCTGCAACAGAGGATTTGCTGTAGTCGCTTAAAGCACCAATAAAGCCTACTTCATTCTTTAATTTTTCCTTTTATAATCAGTGTATTTGCCTGCATCTAAGTTATTTTTAGTATTTATTTATAGTTTTGGCAGTAAAGGGGAGGGGGGCGGACACGAAAATTACACAAATCGAGCTCAAAATTTGCAAACCATCGCAAATCCTAAAAAGAACATAAAATGATAATAAGTACAAATGTACAGATTTCTAGCTTCGCAACTTTGATATTTTTTGAGACAAATAGAAATGACGAAATTTTAATTCGCCAACGAAAATCTAAAACCGACTCTATTTTCCAGCGAGTGAGATTGTTTGAAGCTTCGTAAAAGTACGGTTGTGTTCGTGCTCTGGTTAAAGGGTTAAGAGCAGGGAAACTAGGCATGGCTTGCTACACGTACGTTATCGCGCTGCAACTAGGTCGCTCCTCACAGCCATGTTTGAAAATTATTTTCACCGCACCAACGCAATTGTTACGCACTTATCAAGTGTAGGTACGTAGGTACGTACGTACGAACGATTAGAAATTGCGCTGAATTTCTAAACTAATATTGAGGAATGTTGTATCCCTAGTATCTATGGACGGCCATAGTTTTCGTTAACAAACAGTCAAGTACTTCTGAAAGGACGTCAAAATTTTTCTAACTTCAAAATTGAATGAAATGTACTCGTACATCATTCATAAAAGTATGTTTTTGCAACATGAGCTATGCCTACCCGCTATTTTCTGCCCGCCAGTACCTACTCACTAGCTATATTGAAATGGAAAGCGCTTGCACAACAGTTCCGCGTCTGTGTGCGTTGGTGTAGGCACAGGGACAGTGCACGAGTGTGCGCGTTGAGCAACACGCTGGTATGCTATTGAACATGATACCTTGTCCAAATAAGCTGAATACGTGTAGTATGGGAAGTTTGATTAGGACAATAGTTGCAATCCAACGTGGCGTTGACTCGCTCCGTTGGATTTGTCGATATCAATTGTGTACAACCAGCTTCAAATTAATTGACACTTCCTTCTTCGAACAGTTTTTAGGATGAAAGTATCTATCCATTAGTCTGGGACCGTTGTTAAGTTTTGGCGTAAATTAAAAAAGCAACACACTTTCGCCTGTATAATATTAGTATGGATAGGACCTTGCCCTCACTAATTTTCACGCTCACCTTCGTTACTTACAGACAATGTTATTCGTCATAGAAAAAATGAAAGCGGAAGGTCATTGTTATGAATACATAGTTTTATTCAGAACATGAGACGCACAATAAATGAAAATATATTAACTGTCATTTTAAAAAATGTGCAGTATTTACAGCTAGACAAGATTTTGGGTGTTCTCAATTGGGAAAGAATGTTCTCGGAAATATTTGCCAGTTTCTCACATTAAAAGTTTCGCAATTTTTTAATTTCCGTCGGCGCGTCAGTAGGTATGAGCAAGTTGTAGAATATTTTTTTGGAAATTCCTTAAACTTTTCCCCATTGATAGTTTAATAATTTTAAATTTTTTCCATCGGCACATCAGTATAAAGACGAGCAAGTTACATGAGGAGGAATATTCTTGGAAAATTCAAGGTATTTCTTAGGAAATTTTCCGTCACACGTCTGCACATCAGTACGCAATAATACCAATAGGAAGAGAGCTTCCGTAACATATATTTTTAAGCTCTATATCCTTGTAGTTACATATATCTGTCGCTGACGCTGTATCCGTATTACATTTAGACGAATGCTTCTTTCACAGAAAGAAAATAAGAAAAGTAGGTAGTTCAGTCAAGGTCATAAATTTGTACTTCAACGTAAACGCGCGGTCATAGGACAGATATTGTCACAATCACCTTAAAAATTACCAGCGGCCAAATAAAAGTGTATTTCAAAGTGATCCGTTTTTAAACACATTGGTGTTATAAGTTCGTGTAAACACGTGAATCAATAAATTTATTGGGATTGATCACAAAAATATTCATTTTTACTTTGTGAACAAATATGTAATTTTGACATAACTTCACAGGCTGTAACCCTCAAAGTTTCTTCCTAATCGCCACAAATTGAATTGTAAATGTGATAACATGTACTGTGGCGTAATTTTTGTTCAAAAAGGGTTTGAACACTATTCCTTGAAATAGTTTTCCCTTTCTGACGGTTTGTAATCAACCCCAATTCTCTTAAAAATGAAGATGATAAAAATACAAAGTAAGATGATAGTCACATAGGCTTTTTGTTATGTCTGATTCTACCATGTTCGCATCAGAAATTAGTAGACGCCGAACAAAGTGTAAAACTCAATTTTACTTTACCTAAACCAAATATGACATAAATTAAACACCATATTGACATCCTTATCAATTATTCATACATTTGGCGTCTATTGACGTATGTGTTAATACCGTTAGACGCCAACATAACAACATAATCATTACAACAAAATATTCGCCTTAATTTTAGAACAAAATTAACGATGTTTTGGCCTTACTTGAGAATAGGGAATATGCGCAAGAGATGAAATCTGGATAAAAGTGCTTTCAAACACAAATTTAAAAGTCTTATAAATACTGTAAAATGCACCCAGGCAAACTACTGTATAAATACTCACTATGCATACAAACATATACAATAGTACCACAACTTATGACGTCACTCGAGTCTCATTTTTCGACGGAGGGTTATGGGTCTTGCTAATGAAGAGGCCATTCTCAAATATATCATTGGTATATTTAATTTAATTGGTACTGACAATAGAAAAACAAAACATAAATTAACATTTTTGTAAGCTTTAACTCTATAAGTAGGTAAGTTCTCTATTGGTTAGAAAAACGTTGGCAAAAAGGCAGTAGTTATAACTTTGAAGTCGATTACATTATTTACGTGGGAGCCTTACATCAAGGTTGAGTAGGCTACGACCTATAAAATAAATTTGCGTAAAAGTAAGGAACTTGAAAGTAAACTCTTACTCCATTAAGTAACATTACATTACAACTTTTACTTTCATTGAAGAGTTGTAATAATTTTTCCTTGTGCGTAAATAGTTACAACAAACTCTCTACGATAAATACCTACTTGTAAATACTTGGAAAGGAAAATAAAATTGTTGCGCATCGTACAGAGTTCAACGGCGGATGTTTATATTCAACGGTTGGATTCCTTAAAGTTTCCGTTTTTTGCCCGACTGTCGTAGACTTACAGATAGATACGAAAGCTAAGTTCAGAGGCCCTAGTACTTTTGCGGTCATAAAGGATATATCCCTTCTAACCAGTTCTCGCCTGCGAAAGGCATGCTTTACTTTTAAAACCAATGCAGTTATATTGGGAAAAACACACGTATTTTTTTATAGCTATTAGGTACTTACTTATCTACATCGACACTAATATAATAAAGAGGTAAACCTGGTTTGTTTGTATGTAGAGGGTAATCTCTGGGACTACTAAACCGATTCCAAAAAATCTTTCACCAACAGAAAGCAACACTATCCCTGACGGACATGGGCTGCTAATTCCACGCGAATGAAGTCGCGGGCGTTCTCTAGTATCAAGTATTTACGTTGTAGGTATGAGATAGTAACGGTTACGTCAGCTAGGCTCTGAGCGGAAAGCGCGATGCGGAAGGTACTTTCTCTTTTGCGCGTAGCTTCGCTCAGATACGTTTACGCGGTTTACGTAATAGCGATTAGGTGCGCGCGCGCCGAGCGAATGCGCCCTTAACGAGCGTGTAGTTTCTAGGGCTGTTGCTACAAGAATCTTGATAACATGGCCCTATTTAAATAAGAACTCAGTTACATCGAAAATATATATTGTCATTCGAGGGAGGAAAAGGTGTTACAATAGTAAAACAAAAGAAGTTTTATTTAAGAGAGCTGGTATAAATTATGTACTTGCTAAGTCGCAATTTTTCACTTTTTTTCGATTACTTGGAATACTAAAAATTATTCTTGAATGTCATTTTCTGGTGTATTTAAATAAGTATAATGCAATATTTAGACACAATGAGGTCCAAAATTATGTGTCTACGTTTAAAATTTAACCTTTTACATTTCTGCTTCGGCGCACCATTAAGGCCTAGTTACACGGAGCGAGTTCTCGCATGCGAGTTGCATTACATTGCGGGCTACCGAGGTACGATGTGATCGATCGGTCGATCGAACCCCGCAATGTCATGCAACTCGTATTCGAGAACTCGCTCAAAGTGAATGGCTCTTTAGAGATGTCACCATAACCAGAACAAAATATTACCCAAAAGAATGACGTGTCAAAAACGCAAATTTTAATTGCACTCAATTCCACTTAAATAATTCAAAACCCGACGTTACTTACATTTGTAAAGGCTTAAATTTGTATCAGCCCTCTTAATTTTCATCGAAAACAAATAGGCTGTACTTTGCAGTACCTATTGAATTAACTCGTCGAATCACTAAATAATGACCACGGAACCCTAATGAAAACCCAGTGGCGTCTTCCCCGGGACTTGCTGATAATTATGTAATACAAGTAAAATACATTTCCACGAAATTAATAAGGAAAAAAATAAGGATCCTACAGCCAAATTAATATTGCAAATAGCTATAGCATTGAGTTTGCTAGAATGCCGGTAGTGGTAAAAGGTCACGGATAACCATATCCAAACTCAAATCCGTCGTTATAAATTAGTTTTATTTCCTGCATAAGGGTCAAGTTGAAAAAAAAAGCGATAACAGAACTTATAAACAAACTAAGTACTTAACTGATTGAGTGATGTCCCCGTCATAATTGTAATATGGCAACTCCGTAGTAAAGACGAATAATATTTTTATTATACAAAACTGGCAATTTACTTCCACGGTTTTTCTTTTCAGTTCTTCTTTATACTGTCAGTTTTAAAATTTTAATAATTATTTTTTCGCCCAATTAAAGATGTAACGAAATCCTTTGAAATATTGTCTTAAATTGATTTATCTACGAAAAAAATACGATAAACCCCAATTACCATGAAAATGTCTTCTAAATATCTTTACTTGCCTACTAGTAGACTAAATATGAACCTAATCTACAAGCATGACTGGTGCCGGTAGTGCTATAAGGTCACAGGCACAACATTTCATCACGCCTCAAACCCGTCGCTTTACATTCTTAAATCATTCTTGTGTAGATAAATTAACAAACACACAGGTGCAAAAAACTACTACAGTTGAATTAACTATACTACTTATAAACTTATATTATTGTATAATATATCGCGTATCAACTCGCCTTCCTTGTTCTGTAAAAACAAAACACCATCGTGTTAACTGAATGTAAAAAGCGCACATGAAACGGTCGCGCGGCCAACCCGCGTATAAGCGCACGCGTGCGAGCGAAATGGCTATAGAGTGAGGACGCAGCGCGCTCGAGCGGAGGTCAACGGCTAGCCGCGGTCGTTGCCCCGCTATCGGAGTGACCTACTGAGCGCGTGACGTCACCGCCGCACCGCGCTCGTTCGATACAAATGGCATTGGCTTGGCTCACCTAGCTTCATAACGCCATCTAGCGGCGAGTAGCTAAACTAATGTTCGCTAATACCACTACACAAATGTATAGATCTTTGAGACATCTCCAAGTGCTACTCCTGCTATTGACTGTAACCGAGCCCGAGCAATAGGGTAGGCTTACCCTATGCCTAAATTGGCGGGCCTCATAGGTATGTTGATGACGGAATATTATGTATATTATATGTCTGTGCTTTATACGTTGTTCTCTTTTGTCTTAGAAGTGGAACTAGAAGGCATTCAGGAGCGGTACGTGCAGGTTTTGCGCAGTTATTTGGAGCACGCCGCACCGCATCACCCGGGGAGGTTGCAGGAACTGTTTGCCAGGATACCTGAGGTGAGGATCGAGTAACGGAAAATGCAGCACCGTGTAAGAAAAATCGCTTTCAAACATCAATGAGTGCTGCACTGAATTTACCAGCAGATTTGTAAAAAAAAGATGCCAAGGAAAATGTCCTTTTAATTGATATTACAATTTTTATCTAAAAACCGCCACGGGTGTAGGTCGTCCATAAACAGCTCGCATATCGATCCGGACGGGATTCTAAATAGACCCGACATACTCGTATACGGACGAAATCAGAGGTATTATTTAGTTATCAAAATTTTCTGTAAACCGAAATGCTTTCAGGATTTTAAAACTCTGATATTGTGAGCCTAGAATAATATTTATAATAATAAGGTTTATAAAAAAAAATCCATAATATGTAAGTAGTTAGTTGAGAAAAAAATAGAAAATTTGCGATTACAAAAACTGTAACTGAGAAAGGATGTGATAAGAAAAATAGCTGTAAGGAAAAAAGGTTTTAGAAAATTAATCTACCAAATCTTTTTTAACTCGATGGTATTAATTATTCTTGGAGCCATTATTTAAGTTGCATTTGTTTGTCATTCATAATTTATTTTTTCGTGAATTTTAAAGACAGGTGATGGTGTTGGTTTTTTTAAGAAATTAAAGCGAAGGTACATCGACTGTGCCGAAAACTGCTTTTGTTAAGAATTATAACCGGAGAAAAATGCGAATAGAAAAATGTACGAATCGGAATTAGGATTTCCTAAATATAAGATAAAATTTTGCTTCAAAGAAAGAAATATTTTGGCAAAATATTTTTAAAAAATCCATCGTTATCTTTGTTTACCAATACATCCATATAAGTATAGGTATCTAACATTCGTATATTTCTTACATTCTTGGTGTTCAAATAATAAGCAAAGTGAGTCTTTTGAGACGTACACTTTGTTCACAATGGCGTACTTGGTAGATGCGGGACGTTAAAGAAGTGTTGTTCTAGGAATAACTCGCAACTTTTAACATAATATGAAATTAGAACGCCTCATCGGTACATTATTTTTTCCCCAAATTACCCTACATCGTTCTACATTTACCAAATGAAATTTATAGCAGACTTAGATATATTTTCTCATTAATGTCAAAATCAAAAACCTCAAAGGCAAAATTTCTTTTTTCAGATTAGATCCATGTCAAAATGCCAGAAAAGTTAACTCTAAATGGTGATTATTTTGTATTTGCAGATCCAAGCTGCAGCGAACCTTTTGCTGGAGAGCAAGATGTTCTACGTACCCTTCGTGTTGAACTCGGCGGAGATCAGATAGTAGCGCGAGTAGTGTCCCCGCCGCGCGTCTTATGTCACCACCTGTGTTCACCGCCCCTGCACGAGAGTTCGTACAAATGTTCCTAGTCGAGCAGGACGAGCGCGGGGCTCGGAGCCTGTCGGAGCCGCCCGGAGCCGACCGGAGCCGCTCGGAGCCGGCCACAGCTCTTGAAGTCTTCGGAGCTGTGCGGCAGCGCTCGGCAGCTCCCGCGCGATAGTGAACTGCAGTGCGGGCACGGAACATACTCGCAAACACGTCGAGTCCAAGTGTGTAAACGCTATGTTTATCTTAGAGGAATTAAAACGTCCCAATCGACAGACTGATTTTATTAAATAGTTGTTATGTGATAAGCGTCAGGGACTTGAATGCGTGTTTTATACCTACGTGGTAGTGTATACTAATTAGTGTAATAAATTAGATCATAGTTACTATTTAAAACTGACAGAAGGATCGCATAATATATTATTTCTGTAAATATAGACTATTTTACTAGGTAGATCGTTTAAGATGTTGTTTTTTTAGATAGATTTGTTTCTTGTACATGGAATATTGCTGTTTTAGTTTGCATTTTATATATCGTGTAGGAGTACCTAAACAGTGTAATTTAATAATGAGAATTTTACCTGTCTAAGACTTGTTGGTAAGTAACGTTATGTAAGTAGCACTAAGTACGTACTCTCAGTGTTTAACAAGACTGCTTGTATACAACTGTACTGTTTATACACTAACATAATTTTCTATAGTCACAACTTTTGCATTTTTATTGCCAATATTTTGCATAGAAAGTTTCTTGCGTATAATTTTGTTCTGTTACCCTTATCCCAGTTCTTTCTAAATAAACATAAGTATCCGGTGCGCGTTGTAGATAGCGGACTAGGTTACTAGCGTTCGTCCGGGTCGCGGCTGCATTTCCACAGGACGAAGTTATCGCTTTAGAATAATATCACAAAAATTCTAGTGCGTGACTTTGAAGTGAGGTGATTTGAATCAAGCCATGTCTGGTTTAGTTTCCTGAAGCGTCGTTGGAGGGCCTGTCAAGGATATCAGTCCTACAAACATTACACACGTGATTTTTTTGTATTTCAATTGCGAGGGGGCGTCCAGTAAACTAGATGAACTTAAGGAAAAATCTCATCAAATCTCATTCACACGAAGTAAGGTTAATGAAAATCTCATGCCAGCTTTGTATTTCAGAACACAACAGGACTTACTTAGTAGTCTTGTGGTCTAATGGAGCAAAATATGTACTTACATCAATATCGGTCGAATCGGTCCGATTTTTTTAAGAAAATAGCTCACATATGTAATTAGTAATGGACGCTCCAAGATTGCCAGCAACTACGTAAATAGGTGCTCTTCTATATTTCATGTGCAGCATCCGCCTAAGCCCAATTCATATTAGCGCCTACCCGTAATTTTTGATGTCGCAGAATTTGGTGCCCGTTTATTTCACCAAAGGGAAGGCCTTGCTCGTTTTATAGTTTGCTAGTTACGGTGTAAAAAAATCGTCCTAACTTTTACTTACGTCAGTCCATCCCCACCATTACACCACCCCCACCACTCATATATTTTATAAAATAATTCATTGGAATTTAACTTAAACCGTACGTCATTTGGATAGTTCCTGTATTTTAACATTCATCTATTTACGTTACGTCACGTCCAAAATAAAATGGTAATATATTGACAAAGCCATTCCTTTATAGCCATTTATTAGAAAAGAATAGGTCACATGATTTTCATTCCTTCTATCAATACGTTGAAAAATCTACCTTTCTCATTCGCTTCATCCGCTACAGAACTTCCATGATTTCTCCCTACTCATATTTAAAGTAAATAGGTAAATAAAACTTAATTGAGTAACATAAGTAGCGTACTATTAATAAAATAGCAACAAAGAGACTTTCTATCTTTAACACTGTCAGTATATTCACTGCCTTTCGTTTGTAAAGTAATGCCGTTATTTAAACTTAAGTCTCTGGTTGATCGTTCGTTAATGTTTTAGCGTAATGACGTTCCAGCAACGGTGAACTGTTACCAATAGATTTAGGGAAGGCTTTGTACGCCGAATATGATAAGTAATTACAACCAAAAAAGTTCGTTATAGGGACTTAGGTTCTAGTTTATTAAACTAAGCGTTTTACCACAATCAGATGTTGTGGCGAGAGTGGCAGCCCTGCCGCAACAGATGACAGATGGGACACTCCCATAGTGTAGCATAGCACACGCCATGTAGCGAAGGCATCGTCAGGCAGGCATAATCGCAGGGCTGCCTAACATAACTTAATAAGCCGCGATTTCTTCTTCCGCAGTTAACGATCTCGTCCCGGTAATTAAGACGCAATTAAAATTAAACCCAATGCAGAATAACAGTGATTTATTTAAAGAATTTCGCTACGCCTGCTCTAGTGCCGATGAAGGTGCTGAGTATACGACCCAGCTTGACAGAAATGTGTGCACCAGCTCAGTTCCCGCGTTATTTTTTTTTTAAAGTCAACTCTTAAGATCCAGTGGAATTCGAGCGCCACACATCCGTTCCTCGTCATGTTACCATTAGATAAGTGATAGATATTAAAGTGTTTTTTAATAATTTTAAAATTAGTTTGAATACAACCAGTTACGATACTGCCATCAAATGCCTAAATATAAATATGTAGTTTTCAAAATATTTTTTGCTGTAGGTAATGTGTATATGATTTAACTTAGTAAAACGGCGTTCGTGAAATTATAAGTTAAATGTGATAAAGAAACAGTGATAGCGTAAAGGAATATTCGAGGCTCTGCTGCGCGGGCGCCACCCGTCGGCCGTCTCGCCTGTAGGTACTTCACGTCAAATATTTTCCTTAATTGGGTAACTATATTTATTTATCTTAATTGTAACCAGTTAGTTTATAGAACACCATCTTAATGACGGTGTAAATCTAAAGTCTGAGGTAAAGATGCCTTTATAGATTACATGTTACGGGGGAAACCAATATAATAAATCACGAATCGTGCATCGTTCTACTAACGTGTAAATGATTATAATATGACACTTATTTTGTTAGTACCATAGCGTATATAGTTAAGGGAGTCGGCGTCGCGGAGTTAGGCTAAGGGTGTAATCGGCGTTGTACAAAGGATAGTATTGATAGAAAATAAAGAATAAAATTGGCGCATTACTGGCGAGTACCTAATTAGAATAGTACGCGAAGAGCCCGCTGAGGCTATATACATTTCTTGTGTAAATAAATAATGTATTAACATAGATGGCCGCTCGCTTTTCGATGCTGTCCTGATTATTTGCTGGACTCTGTAATAGAACTTCGCCTCTTCTCTTTCAACTCATGTTCTCTTTTACACATCCCAGGAATAAGATTGAAAAACAAATTCAAAGTAACGGAACGTAGATTAGACATTCGCTCCTGGTTGGTGATTCGGTTTGTTTGTAGTAGCGTCGCTGCCGCCGCGCCGCTGCGCCCGGCGCGCTGCCCGCCGATCAATTACTAGGGTTAAGCTGACACTATCGTGAGGACTGAGGCTGAGCTCGCGCTTCCTAGACGCCTGGGCGCGCCGGCGCGGACGGCTCTCCACTGACGGACCTAGTAATATTGCGAAAATATTTTGACTGATATAGTAATTTAAACGTAATAATGTTAATATATTTATAAGAATGTAACAAAAACTTAATGCATTTCACACTTTCTTTACAGTCCATAAGAAAAATTACATTTAAGATATTGTGACGAAATATTTTCACATTGATAGCGTAAGGTTTGTTGTGTATAAAATAGCGTTGCATGTATTCGGGTAAAAGAAGGGTTGAAATTGTGTACATTAGACATTGTATTAAATAGTACTGAGGTAAATCGTGTGTAAATCCGTAACAGAATATATATATTTGGAAACGTTGAAGAGTGTTTGTTGTACATATACATTTATGGAACTACATGACACAGATGAATATTTGGAAATAAGTACATACACATTCATAGATATCTGTTCTAAATGTTTTATTCAGATAACAATAGGTAATCGTGTTCTGTTAAGATTAAGTGTCTAAATAAAACTAAACAAACACGTTTCGCTTGTCTGATTCGTTTGAGTCGTCTTATTGTTTCCTCACTTTACTGAATCGAATATTTTGGAAGTATAAAAAAGTCAGTATGTTATCTCTGTATTCACGTTTCACAATTATAATTTGCCCCTAGAGAACCCAACACGGGTGTAATGAAGTAAAACCCGTATCTCAAGCAGCCATTTTAATTATTGAAATATCATATATGCGGTGTCAGTCTTGAGTTAAACTTTATCTACTACGGGCACGGAATGGGACACGGTTGCACTTCTCAGTTGAAGCTGCGACCGCGTTCCTGTCTGCCGCGTTTATAAAACTAATGTTCAGTCAAGATGTAGAGTTGATCGTGATCGGGTGTGCTATTTTACTCACGTATTTATTTGGGCTCGCTCAATTTCAAGACTTATCGCTTTGAGACCTAGCATATTATACATTGTTCGCTTTAATTTAAGTATTATCAATACGATAGGGTTCTGTGTACTTGTAGATGTCACATTAAGTAGTTGCTGATTGATGTAGGTACTGTTCTCGAAGGTCCAGGTTGGCACGCTGAACGCGGCCGCGTGCTCCGTCGTTTTCTAAATGGTCTAGTCGGATAGTGACAGTACTGTACTACTGACTCCTATTAACGTCCGTGGTAATTTAAAAGTTTCCAAAAGCATTCGTAAACTAATAAATTACGGTAATATTTGTAGTGGAAGACAAATTGTGGGCTGCGCAGATTTTGTTAGGCTCTAAAGCTTCTGGCCAGCCAGACGAAAAGGTAGCTTAATGCTGGATAAAAAGTTTGAGACCTTCACATCTAGCACGAGTGGTCGCGACTCTGTTCGTCGTTGTGTACATACATCCCTTTGTTATCGAACCAGTACGAAAGACACGCGCTTAGCGATTAACGGAAAACAGCATGTCGTGTCAGCGCTCAAAAACAACCCGTAGAATTGTTTTATGTAAAAAGCCGTGCAATTGCAAGTTAATTTCGCACACCGAGGGTTCCATCAAATTATTTAATGTTTTTGTTATGTTACGTTACATATTTAGCAAAAAACATGTGACAGGCAAAGTTTATTTGTTTTGGGTACATGCTACAAATCACATTATGATCGACGTTTTTTAGTTTTTGTGGCTTAAATACAACATACTTATTTTGTGGTACATAGTAAATAGATATTCCACATTCCTAACTAGTTTAGTATTGAGAATGATCCCGTATATATGTTAGAAACTGTCTACATATATTAATGGCCACTTATTTTGAAGATAAGACGAGCATTATGAACAAAAAAATTTATTTTCGATGTACCAAACCAATGAAAGTTAGGTAAGGGTCGAAATAAACACACGCGGAATCTAATAAATCCAGCATTAGGAAGCGTGAGAAAGAAGTTGAGACAAATAAAATAAAAAAGTGCAAGAAATTCGGTCATATGTAGCTACATTTCGTTACGTTAATTTTCGTAACACAATGGAACTTTGTTTTGAGTTTACTTTTTATAAATGACGTAAGTACCTATTTTGTTTTTGAACCACTCATAGGCATATTGATTAAACTAATCGCGCGGCAACTTCTACACCTCTCGTAATTTGAAACTTTTGAACGTAAATATCTACGGACTGCCGAACCCTCAAATTGTCTTCCACAACCATGCCCTTGGAGGAATGCCCCAGGTTCTTAATGTCAGTGTCCCAGCCTTGGCTTAGTGTGTACTCAGAAAGTCATGTACGCACTTTACGCACGGTATCTACGCACGGTACGCACTACCGTCTCGTTGAGTGGTGCGCCTTCCGGTAGTCAAACGAATGCAATGGTTTGCCAAGAGAAGTTACCTACAAGTTGTGTTTTGTTAGCGATGCATAACGTGTTTGTACTTTAATTTGTTTTTTAGTTTTACTCTTGGAAATCAATGGTTAATAAATTAAGAAAATAAAATGTATGTGAATTATTTGTCTGGCTATTCATTTTATCCTGTATTTATTTACCTTTTGCTTTTTGCGCTAATGCTCAAACAGCAATTCCTGTTTCATTAGATTCATCATTATTATTATATTATAAATTAGTAGAAACGATTTAGGTATTATAAAGATTCAAATCAGTGACAAACACCCCAATCTATGTTTTGTGGATAGCTTCTTATCGTCATAGTGTAGATTAAGAGGCTTTAAAACAAGTCTATATTTATTTCTTAAAAGCTGACAATGCACTTGCGATTTCTCTGATATGGTGGGTGTCCCTATATGAGTGGTCGTGATGGTAATGAAAAAAAAGCATGGACGATCGAGCATTTTTTTTAATGAAATACAAAAGATGAAACCAGTCTACAGATTCTACAGACTGGCTTTAATAGTATGCCTACAGAGACAAGGAGTCCGTTTTTAAGTACAGTGAACAGCAGATATTTCCTTACAATCGAAGCGATCTAAAAGGTTTTCAAACAATTTCACTGTAAGCAAGGGCAGATCTAGGGGGAGTCATGAAAATCCCCCCCCCCCCCCCTGGTAATTTTATTGGTGAACCCTACACTGATTGAACTTTGACTACGAGTCCCGGATAAGCCCCACCGCCCCCCTAGCTCCAAGGCTGGATCCATCCTGGATTGTAAGAGTGTAAAGTAAGCCTTGTGTGGATATTTAATTTTGTCCTCTTCGATTATTCAGCTACTTCTTCTGCTGTACGAGTAATCAACCATTATCACTGTGACCATTGTAACGTTATAGTTGCCTTAGAGAAATCACATCCTTGACCGTTAGTAATATTTTGAAAACAAACTCTATTTTTATACGACTCCAAAAACGGAGGAGTAAAGTCCGCTTTCGAATATTTTTTTACCGCTTTAGACAGATTTCGTTACCTATTTCTTTTTTGTTGGATAGGTAGGTCCTAAAGAAAATTACTGCGTAATTATGATGGAGTCCGTGTTTAGAACCGAAGGAATTCTCTAATGGAACGTACACTTCGTGTTTTAATTGTTTTAATAGGTATTCGGTTCTGAGGATGTGTATAAAACTTAATGGTAGGTTTGAATTTTTTTAAATTTACTTATTTATTTATGAATTCAAGAAAAACTAATTTATTAATTACTCGTTTTTCTTCCCAGATTCACCTGGAGGTGATTATTTTAGCCGTGTATGATTTTTAATTATTTTATTTTTCAATTATATCGATAAAGGTTTTTTCAGTAAGTAGCTACAACCGGTTATCTGTCAGAAAAATTGCATAATGACGTACTAGATCCGGCAATGAGTTATGTTAATTGAGAATGATGTTATTATTACTATAAATTCTGACTACGAAAATATCTGTGATATTTTACCAAATTTACTGAAATTCTTGTATTTGTGTTCTGCGCCATCTGTTGGCAAGTAGCAAAACTAATAAACGTTTAAATGGTGTTGCCGTAATTGCATAAAAGCTTTTGATTCTGACACAAAATTCATCATTGTGAAATTGTAAATAATAATATAGAAAGGCACAACACAAGAACAAAGAACAAGAACAAAGGCATGTACATTTCTGAATTAAATCTATCGAAACTCTGGTTGTAGTTTTAATACATCTGTGCAAGCTCCATTTTCTACTATAACAACACTGAATGACTCGACTTCGCTCCGCCGGCCCTTTCTGTCACAAATTTGCTGTCGCCACATGTTATACGCGTAATTTTTGTGAATAATCATTAAAATGGTGAGTTTAATTCCAAATTTCAATATAAATACTTGTTTATGCCGACAGTACGATTACAAGGAAACCTTTCTTCCAGAAACCCCTCATGTTACAAGGGCACGAGCGTGCCATAACTCAGATCAAGTATAACCGCGAGGGAGATCTGCTGTTCTCGGTGGCTAAGGATTCCAAGCCTAACGTTTGGTGGTCGCTGAACGGGGAGCGTCTTGGCACTTTCAATGGCCACGGTGGCGTGGTGTGGTGCCTCGATGTCAATTGGCAAACTATCAACCTAATAACAGGAGGTGGTGATAGTTCTTGCAGGTACGTACCCTGAAATGACACGTTATGCGTGTACCGTAGACGCTATTGTGCTGTTAATGATAAGGTTCAAATTGGAGTACTAATGTGAATGTCCTTGTCATCATAACATGTTAAGCATTTTCCTTGAGTTGAACATGTTAGTGTAACCCCAGAACTGAAACGCCATCCCGAATACGCGTTGTTACATGAGTGAGAAAACATTTTTATACACTATGTGTGTGCATTATATTAAAATTCTTTTAACTTGCATCAAGCTAAGAAGCGGGTCTGCAGAGGTTATGGTATCCGGATCCATTGCATGCCTATTCTATATGAGATACTTATTATACTCAGTAAAGTAACACTGAACACCTTACAAGGACTCTTAAAAGTATAAATCCTAGAGCATCAAAATGAGAAAACTATAGAACTGTGTACAATGCAGTGGCAGAGTAGCCGACCATAGTCTATTTGGTAGACTATGTTGGATAGCCTGAATAAAATTGGATGTGCCAATTGTCAAGTAAACAGCTCTGCGTTTTGTACATTTTACATTGGTGTCATATTTTTAGTTCTGCTATTTGACGCCTGTGTTGCTGCTAGTTAGAAAACTTAGAAGCATTTATTCACTTACGATAAGGTTCAAAGTTGAACCAATGGCTAAATATTGAAAGCTCTCTTCACCTGCTTCACCCCGTCACAAAGTGGTGACGCTAGGCTTATAACAATCCGAACAAGTAAGCAGATCTATTGTCTTCTTATATTGATGTCCTAGAGTCATGTTCCTGCTCTCTTCACACCACATGCTAAAACTAAAAGCTAGGTCATCTAATTGGTGAAGTTACAGCTATTAAACTGCTGTTTTTAAATTTAATGAATGTGCACAATCTTTGGCAAATCCTGCTGAGAATCAATTATGTAACTTTCGCATCTGAACATAAAGGAGTTTCTCAGGCCAGCGTCCTGTTACCAGAGTAATCATTACATATTTACTTAGTACCTGGGTGACTAACTGCTGCTCAGATCTGATGTAAAAAATTGATAAAACGTTATAGAAATGAAACTAAACGAAAGTAGGTACATAGGCAAAAAGTGTGACTTATGGAATTAAAAAATCCAATGTTTCATTTATGTACACACCATTTTTATTACAAATAGTGCTTTTGTAACAAATTTAGAGATTATGCTACATATAATAGATGCTGAAGCGACTTTACTTTCCAATGAAAGCAAATATTGTGTAGTTGACCGACCTGCATTGCAATTTGCTTCAAGCGATTTTTTCTCAAAAATATACTTATGCCAATTCTGAAATCCTTTACATGTACATATCGCAAATGTTGTTTAAATACATATTAAGAGATCCCTTAAAGTGATAAGTTTGCCTTCGTACATCACTGTTTCTCTTTGTGTAATTTATGTTCTTTGTACAACAAAGAATTTACATACATTCATATTAAAAGAGGTTTTTATATTTTGCCTCTCATTGTAAGATTACACCAGAGCCAAATAGTGGAATGTACATTTGGCAAAAAAAAGTACTATGGTGTTTATTTATTTGCACATCTTAGAATTCCATAATCTACATATCTTCACTTTGATGATGTTGTATTAGAATGTTTGTTGCGGATTTGAAGATGTTTTACTTTTTTAAGTTGTTCTTTTTTTAAGGATGTTCAGTTATAAAAGGGAGACGATATGATAGCTCAGTAGCTACAAGATTAAGTAATTTTGAATGTTATAAAAATATCATAATTTTTGAGATAGTGACAATTTATGAAAAACACGGTTTTTGACATCTCGAGTCAGTGGTTTGATGATGAAAAAAGTTGTAAAAAACATGTTATTTTGATTGGGTTTTGTTAAAAAATACTTAATCCAGTAGCTCTTCAGTAAGTAGGTAATTGTGTCCTATCAGCTCCATTGTTTTATTATTGGGTTTAGAAACAGCCTGTATATTTAACTATATCAATATGTTTATAACTTTACTGGTCTAGTGCCTATAGTGCAAGCTTTGCTTAGTTTTGTCAATGTGGCAATGACTTGTTAAGATTTTCACCACGAAGGAAATGTGGCCAAACTTTCTTCAAATAAGTCTCTTGACGATCTTGTACATGAGTTTTATTGTGTTGTTGATGATGTCTTTTTATCCTAACAGACTATGGGACCTGGAGACGGGCAAGAACATAGCAACGGTGAAAACAAACTCATCTGTGAGGACCTGCAACTTTAGTTTCAGTGCCAACCAGGCCGCATACACCACTGATAAGGCCATGGGACACCCTTGCGAGGTGAGTAGAGACATTAAAACTCAACACTCTCAGAACGGGGCGCTCAAGACGTGAAATATACGCCTAGTCACTTCTACTATGACGACTAGGGGGCCTAGCACGCTAGCTTTTATCGATGACAAAAAGCATTTATCCCGTTCTAACTAGTATAGGTGTGCAATAGGGATGAATGCTTTATGTCAGCGATAAACGCTAGTGTGCTAGGGGCAGGCCCCCATTACCACCGACATCAATGTTACCACTAGACTCGCTGTCCAGAGCATAAACACTCGCACTGCGGTACGCTGCCGCTAGCGCACTTCATTTAGTCGCTCGTGCGCAAGCGTAAGAAGCAGACGCTATCCTTTCAAACCGCGAAAACTGTGTTAAAGAATTTTCACAGTAGTTAAGTGTGATAAATAAAATTGATTCATAATTGCATGTTCACATAATAGACGGGATCTGAGGTTTATTTTACGTAAGCAACTCATTTCTTTGCTATTTTACAACGAAACAAAATTCATCATACATAAATACGTACATCACCATGTTGATATTGCTATCTTGCTTACTGTAATTATAATTTGGCGTCCGTTCTCCCCACCACCGTACCTGCGCACTCCCGATGCTAACGTTTGTACGAGTTTTTATACTAAGGATCTTGTCTAATACATAGATATCGTTGCCTATTGCATAATGACTTGTAAAACAAGAGGAAGTCTGGTTTAAATACTTTTTTTTTAAGAAATAGGAAGGCAAATAAGCAAGTGGGTCATCTGATGGTAAGTGATTACCACCGCCTATAGACACCCGCAACATCAAAGAGATTGCAGATGCGTTGCCAACCCAGAGGGCTAAGATGGATTACCTCTTGTGCCAGTAATTACACCGGCTGTCTTGCTCTCCACGCCGGGATGCAACAGTGCAAGCATTGCTGCTTCGCGGCAGGATTAGCGAGCAAGATGGTGGTAGCTATCCGGACGGACCTAGCACAAGGTCCTACCACCCGCAAAAACCCAATCCTTTAAGAGAAAGAGGTTTCTGCTTGTATTACTAGTGGTTAGTGACTCAGACTATGAAGATAGAGTTTGCCAGTGCTCACTATGACTGGACCAATAGATTGCAGTAAATAAAACTTTAATATATGCATATTTAATTAAAAGGAAGATACATGGAAACTTGTCACTAAAGATATTGCATAATAGTTACCTTGTATAGCGTCACTTGACAGTCTTGAAAAATGGCAATTGTTTGTATGTGTTGGTATTGCAATGAAAATGTAAATCTCCTAACAGACAATTAAAAACCGAAAGTGTTTAAGGTCCGATTTTTAATTATCTATTGTGATAAGTATTGTGAACAATTTATCTGCTGATGCCGGCTGTGCTCAATGTTTAAAGATAGTTTTTCAACAATATCATAGTTAATAAATAATTCAAAACTAAACTACTGAAAGTAACCATCATTTATTTTAGTATTTCCTCAAAGTAAAGTTGACAGGAAAACGGCTGTCATAGTCAAGAATAAATAAATAAAGTCTGCGTAGTAATAAATTAGCTAAGTAGAACTAATATGTTAGCTTTAGTTTATTGACGTATGCCGTCCTTATCCCATCGCTGTAGAAGCCACTAGAAGCCGTATTTTTTTTATCCTTGATGGGTGTACGCACAATTTTACACCAAGTTTCTTCTTTCCGTATTACAGGTGTTCATCATCGACACGAGAACTGTTGACGACTCCATATCCTCCCAGTCGCCGATCCTCAAATGGGAGATCACCGACTCCAAAGTCACGTCTATGGTGTGGGGCACTCTGGACGAGACCATCATCACTGGCCACGAGGCGGGCGACCTCATCCAATGGGACCTCAGGGTATGTTTTTTTTAAATTAATTTTTGTACCATCTTGTGGAAAACCTGTTCGGAGCGCTATCACCATCTTGCTCGCTAATCCAGACGCTAAGCAGCGGCGTTTGCACTGTTGTGTTCCGGCGTGGAGAACAAGATAGCTAGTTAAAGTATTGGTATAAGAGGATTGGCAACGCATCTGCATTCTCCTTGGCGTTGCGGGTGTGATCATTTACCATCAGGTGACCCACTTACTCGATTGCCTTCCTATTTTATAAAAAAAAATGTTTTTTAGGGTTATGAACCAAACAAGACCTATCTGTCTGACCTTTAATCTTTTGAATACTTTCATATTTTAATTAAGTCAGTAGTCACACGCCAAACACCGTGAATTAATGTTTTAAATAGGTCTATAAAAATAGGTAATATACATTAAAATTGACTATAATACGTGATGTGTTAGTATGTTGTTATAATCAAAACAAAAAGCTAATAATTAAGGGGTATCCCCATTAAGGAACCTTTTTTCTTAGATTGTTTATTTCTATGGTAGAAACTGTATTCGAAGCGTCAATTTAGTGGGACTACAGTGCGATCTCTAAACCTCCCTTCTCGCGGCAGTTGGGTTGGGTGCACTCAGCAACCACAACTACTTCAACCATAACTAGCTGAATTTTTTGTAGTAGTTAACTGATCTTTTTGACCTCTTGCTGCTTGCCTCTGCCTTAGCTAAATTATTATTTATGTTCTTGCGTCATTTTTTTTACAGACCGGCAAGAAAGTACATTCCATCAAGGAGCACACTCACCAAATCAACGACATGCAGCTGTCCCGTGACGGCACCATGTTTATCACCGCCTCCAAGGACCAGACCGCCAAACTGTTCGACACCAGTTCGCTGGAGCTCTTGAAGGAGTACAAGACCGAGCGGCCCGTGAACTCCGCCGCCCTCAGCCCTATATTGGACCACGTGGTCCTGGGCGGAGGACAAGACGCCATGGAAGTAACCACGACGTCCACGAGACAGGGCAAATTCGATGCCCGTTTCTTCCATTTAGTGTTTGAAGAGGAATTCGGAAGAGTCAAGGGACACTTCGGACCCATCAACAGTTTAGCGTTCCACCCCGATGGCAAGAGTTACGCGTCCGGCGGAGAGGACGGCTACGTCCGCGTCCAGAGCTTTGATCAATCCTACTTTGACTACACTTTTGACTACAACCGTGATTAGATAAGCTCGTACTTTTTTTTTATATCCGTCACACCTATTGTTTCGATTCCATTTTGTAAAAGTATTAACGATCCTAGTGATCCATCCTTGTTTACTGTAATAAAGCATAAAACTAAGAAATATATTTTATGAACTGGGCAAGATGTTTCAATTGAAGCGAACGTTTATTTGTCCTGCGCGGCAAGAGGAGGTTGAGGGCTGGGATCTGCCATACACTGGCGGTAACCCCTGCCGCACCATACCGGGGGGTTCCACTCCGCACTGTAGGTACGCTCGACCGCTTTGCCTATGGCATGGGCAAATCGCAGTAGACTGTCGGCTTGCCGCGCGCTCGCTCGCCCTCGCCATGTCAGTGTAATTGAAAACGAATGCCGCGCAACCCTAGCTGGTCGCCGGGAGTAGCAAGAGGAAGGCGGGCGCGGGCGGCACGTTCCTTTTGACTCTCCGCCTGGCGCATGGTGTAAGAAGTAATACGAACTTTTTACGCGTGTGAATAAAGTTGGAATTCGTTTAATCGCGGTCTTAAAAGAAGATTTTTTTCGTTACTACTATTATTTATTCTGTGACCATACCCAGTTACTCTTAGCTCACTTCGCCCCCAGCTCCTCTTGCTGCGAAGGCGTTACGCTTATAAATGGTCGCCCTATAAATATCCCTCTATTTATACTGCAAGCGACACGCCCATGATGATTTTAGTATAAGTTAAAACCTGCAGGCCCCTTTCAGTCTCTATTTTTTGCGCGATAAGTTCTATTTTACTTTCGCGTAGGCGCCTACCGCTGATTTCAAAGTTTATCTACAAAGAAACCTACTAACCTCTTTGTTACAACGTAGGTACTTTTACTATCAACTTACTAAAAAAATCGAACCAAACATAATTACGAAAAAGTAACTAAACTAAACTACCCAAAACAAAATAGAGCCTACTTTGCTTTTCTCTGTAAAATTAAAGTAAGGACGTGTGTCTAACAATGCACGTTTTGAAAGTAGGGTCAGGGGGGTTCCACTCCGCACTGTAGGTGCACTCGCCGCATTACCTATGGCACAGGTTAATCGCAGTAGGTTGCCGGTTTGCCGCGCGCGCGCCCGCTCACTCTGTGTCGCGCGTTGTGATAGTATTATAGTAAGCAGCCCAACCCTAGCGGTGCGCCAAGGCATTACGGGTGGAAGGCGGGTGCGGGCGGCGCCTTCCTTTTGACGCATGCCGCCTGGCGAATGTTTATGAAGTAATACGTACTTTTTGTGCCTGATCATAAAGTTGGAGTTCGTTAAATGGTGGTCGAAAAAGAGAAGTTTCTGGACGTTAGTACTATTATTTATTCTGTGGTAGGGTTTCATTTGATGTCTAAACATTTTTTTACTGAGAAAAGTCGTGTGGGGGCATTTTATTTCGAGTAGTATACATACATAGTTTTTTCAAAATAAGCAGTTAACTTTACTCCTTTCTTTAAAATAAGTTATAATGGAACTAAAGTACTCGAGAGTCGAGCACATAGAAAACGCATGATGATTGAAAATGAAACAATAATTTCACAAAAGAGTGTCGCTTTTGACGATGGCGTCGCTGTCATGTGCTTTCCATCTTCTCGAGGCCTCTCCACGGGTTGCCATAAAAAAACTACAGCTCTATATATGCAACAATTTATTTTACAAAATATTATATTAACATTACCTAAGGGTAATACTTTTGTCCATTGCTTATAAGAAGTACGGCGTGGTGTGTTGTGGGGGCACTTCTCTTTCACTATCTGGGACTGCTTGGAATAGTTTGGCAACTCTGAACGATACCGTCTTAAATTCCATGATAGACGCAACGTTGCCGCAGCGGTAGCAGTAGTTGGGTGCTGACCAAACCGTCACCAGCCGCTTGTCGAACATGTATTTGTAACCTGCAATAAAAAAAAGAAATAGATAAATACTATGGAGGATTCAGTTCAGACCTTTGGGAGACATGAGTACGAGTATGTAAGTGTTTTATTTTTATTTTATAAAATAGGAAGGCAAACAAGCAAGTGGTCCCGCAATACCAAGGAGATTGCAGATGCGTTGCCAACCTAGAGGGCTAAGATGGAATACCTCTCGTGCCAGTAATTGCACCGGCTGTCTTGCACTGCTGCTTAGCGGCAGGATTAGCGAGCATGATGGTAGTAGCTATCTGAACGGACCTTGCACAAGGTCCTACCACCCATAAAGTTTTCCCGTCGTTCCCTCCATCCATTACGATTGCTCTATATTTATATGAACATAGTAACATTGACGATAGAGTCTTTTCTCAGCATCAAAAGGCTTCGACACAACAAAGGCAAATTGCTAAAAGTATTGCACTAAGTAGCACAACAGAGACGAGAACTCTTCGGCTATAAAATTGCAGCAAGAAATTGCTTAAAAACTACCCTTTACGTTTATTAAAATACCTTCATTGACGAGTTGATGTGCACGGCATATTAGATTTAAATTGTTGTAGTTCATAAAGAGTTCCGTGACGTAACTACCGAACAGCCACCCCGCGCCCCGCGGGCTCACCGACCTGAGAACAAACGATCCTCCCATCATTAGAGCTCAAAACAATACTGCATAAGTTGACCTAGGTAATAATCGCAAAAAGGTGTTCTATAGCCTATAGCCGTCATCATGCCGACTGGCTTAAAAGACTATAGCGTCATGACGTCTAGTTAAGGTTATAGTGAAGCAGCGCTCTTAGCTGTAACAGCGTGTTTTGACCTCCGAAAAGGGAAATCTTTAACCGGGTACTGATAGAGCGAACCGCCGCCACAGTTTTGAGCCCTCGATTATGATCTAGGTTTAAAACCTGTGCAACGAGATCATACCTCTGCAGCTGTCTAGCGCCGCGACACTAGCACTAACTCGGTCACAGAAAGCATAAAGGATCACCAAGGATCTTGTTGTGAATAGCTACATTATTCATTAGAAGGCATTGTGACGTAATAGCCGGAGTACAGTAATACTCCTTGTACATCCGGCAGTGGGTTACAGTAGTACATAGTATAGTCAGTCATTATGGGCTTCCCTCATAGAGCGCCATGACGATCGGTCCTACTCTTCTGAATCAAACAACGAGTAGCGACTTTCACCACGTGCCAAGGTGGGCTTTAAAATGAACATGGACAAGACAAAAGTCATGTCCAATGGCCATATCAATTACTTGCCAATTCCCCAATTGTTAAGCTGACTTACCACATCTCAACATCGGCTGGGTCCGACCACAGGAGATCGCAGAAGGCACCTTTATGGGGTATTTGTTGATTCCTATCAATGCATCGAATCTGATCGAGCATCGATATTTCCGGTGACAGGCCGCCGTGCACGCAAAGCACTGTCTCGTCTATTAACTGAAACATTTATCATCATTGCTTTTACCCGTTAATTCATCAAAAAATGTAGGTATATAAAATGTAATATAGAAGTAGTGCCTAGATAAATCTTAGAGCAATTTAAATGTAGGCAGTGGAAATAGTCAACAACAAAGCTAAGAACGAAAAGCATTGAACGTGAACCTACCGCTGCAACAGTCAGCAGGTCGAATACTCTACAGCAATCTTTCCACGCATTCGCATTGCCATATTTATTAAAACATTCGTCATAAAAACCGTACACCTTCGTTATTTGAGAGGTTTCATGGTTCCCTCTGAGTAAGATAATTCTGAAATCAGACAAAGAGTTTCTTGAAATAAAAAGGTAAGAGGGTGGCACAAGGGAGATCACGCGGTGGTAGCGAGCATCACGTAGCAGGATAGGCCTTCCTATATCCGCGTAACGCACAGGCAACCCACGCGTAACGCAGCTCTGCGGAGCTAGTTGTAGCCGTGTCGTATACGCGACGTGTACGCGACCTGTGTGGTTCGGCCTTTTCCGAAATCAATTAAAAACCGGCCAAATGCGAGTCGGACTCGCGCCGTGTAGTGTTCCGTAGTTGCCTGATTCCTCGTACACTTATTGGCGCTATTAATATATAAACAGTAATAACAATTACAGTTTTCTATTACTAAGAGTCTTTGAGGTAATCTGCGGACAAACAGACGGCCGGATATGGCGCAACTTTATAGTTTCGCCCTTGGGCTCCATGTCGATTGCGGATTTCTTTAATTGAAGCATGCCCTGTGCCCATTCAGTGTAGGGTATGCGATCTTCTAGTTAATCAAACATCCTAACTATCTAGACTGGTTGACCCTAACACAGAGGAACATTTTTATCGACAGTAGGTGGCAACCAGTCTTGTGATTTATGTTGTTTTTGTAAACATCCTTTCTAGAATTTCATCAGAGTTTCCTTGCGAATTGCGTTCGTCTGCTGTAAAACAGTGCGTGACATTGGCGGAATCATCAAGAGTAACGATGGCGCTATAATACAAAGATTGAATTGAAGTTGAAACATCCCTTCAATTGCAGATTGCATTAGACTGTGCCTTTATGGAATAACTAAATAACAAACGAGAAAAGGCTTTTTATGCTTATTATTCAGTAAGGCTTTCCAGATTTATTGGGTCTGCATAAAATGGGTTTACAAATTTCATGTGCAAAGTTAAGTAAGTATCATTAAATATCTGTATTACATACTCAGTAGCGATTTTTAATACAAACTTATTAACAAAACTGTGTGCTCTTTAAGAAAGGTGACGTTTTACAATTACAACTTTGATAACTGTTTGGCTTGGAAACGCCCCTTATTTGCTTGCTATGGTAAAATAAGTTTAAAGCATATCTATTCTATAGATTGGAATTGGTTTGCCTGATATCAGCAATTACCATAGCCTATAGATGAATATGGTTGAGAGTTGCTAAAGATAGAAATACATGGAGGTAACTTGGGGAGGCCTATGCCAAAGAGGCGACTTCCATAACGGACTAAATTAGTATTAAGAACAAAATTATGTTACCAAAGTTATGGTAGAATAAAGGCTTTTTTATTTTTATTTTATTTATTTATAGATGAATGTAGGGCCTGGCAAGGACTTGGGGTGACCAACTCTGTGTGCTCATTTCACAGTACATGTAATTTGAAATTACAGGATTTAAGGAAAAATACGGGACAGCGCGTTATGATACGGTACAGTAATGTATAGCCAAAATGATGGCAGAAAAACGGGACATCCTGTAAAATACAGGAGTTTTGGCCGCCCTACCAGGATTATAAAAAACCTGTTTTAAGGGCACCACATATGAGGCGAGGTTTTTTATATTCCTAGTTAGTTGGTTGGGCTTTATCACCAGAATTATGATTCATCTTGCCAACCCTGCAGGTTGAGCTATCAACTTAAGGTAGTAATAGTGTTTACCTTCTACTTTATCAGATTATTATGTTTTTTATAAAGATTCCACACCATAATTTTTAACTATTCATATACTTACCTATCTGGATATCTAGCCTTGAGCGCCATGAGCAATGTTAGTGTCTCTAGACTGTAATAACCTCGGTCTACATAGTCTCCCATGAATATATATTTTGTCTGTGGAACCTGACCACCTATGTTAAATAGTTCCTCCAAATCATAGAACTGAAACAACAAAAAACAATTCTCATGTTAATTCCTATTATATTAAATACAACTCAGCGGGGCTTATTGTTTACACACTTCTACAGTAATATAATATATATAATACTACTTGAAGCAACGATTGATATTCTAAAAGCAATAGACTAAAATTTAGAACTTAATTAATAAAAAGTTTCTTGCCACTCTATTCTATCAAAATCTTACAACGTTCTCAGTCCATTTGGTGATCACGACAAATTAAAAAATTGATGACATTATGTCCACTTGGCTGATCAAAAGAATCTTGATGAGATTCGATTAATATGATTTATTTAAACGTGTTCATACGTATTGAAATGTTTACCTGGCCGTGTATATCCCCGCAAACTGTAACGGGCGTCTGAACCGGCTGAACATTGGGCTCTTCGAGCAACAAATCACACACGATATTGCACAACTCCCGTAAGTCATCCTCGGGCAGATATTTACACCTCTTTGCGATTTCAACCCACTTGTCTACGTCAGTCATTCTCTTCGGGAGTAAAGATCAAACTGTTTACCAAATAACGATATCCCTAAATACCAGTGCTTGTGCTTTTGGCTCTATTTGACGGAACAAAAGCCGATGGCAATATAAGTAGGAAAGGTTCGAATTAGGACGACAGTTTTGACTTATAGGTAGACAGCTAGAAAAAAGCAGAAGGTAAACATTTTTCAGTGTTGCCAAGTCACTATAACCAAAAGAGTCAAATAGCTAACTAAACCCATGCGACATGATCGATCGCGTCCACACGCAATGCGTGTTGACCTTAAAGACAGTCTTGATTTTAAAAAATCCTAAAGTATGGTGACCGTCAAATTTATTCCGTAAACTAACATTTTAAAGCAATCTTTCCATTGCTTTTTAATTGCATATTTGCAAATGTTTTCCGCACACAAGTTTTTGATAGAGAAACTCCAGCTTAATTAAGGCAAGCTTCACATAGTTTTTTTCGTGTAGTATTTTCTTTTGGCTTTAAACTTTGAAGGTAAACTACGCCCATAATAAGTCTATGACTACGCCAGTGAGTCATAGTTTTATAAACTTCATTATTCCTACTTACCTCTTAAAAATATGATTGTTTTGTTAACACGCCTTTAAATATATATAGTAAGTTGGGACTGCTGTGCATGTGATGTCGTACTCGTTGCACATTACAGCACATTCATCAAAAACGCATAGGTATAAGTTTTTTGTTTCGGGTTTTGATGATGATTAATGTTTGTAAAATCTTTTAGTTGAGTTCTTAAGTCTCGCGTTCATCGAAATTTATCTCGCACTCGAGAACAGATTTTATATGTAACTGAGAGGTTTTTGCAAATCTCGAATGAGACTTCATCTATGCTGATGCGAGAAATAGGCGATTAGTGTATTGGCCCAAGATATTTATATTTACTTCAGAGCCTTAATGGCGTTTAAATTTTTTTAAACAATGCTCCCAAGTTTGTAGGTGCTTGGCGTTGCAAAGAAGATTAACCTCTGATTGAATAAAATACTATTCTTTACACAAGAGTTTATTTATCATGAAAATGAAAAAAACATGCAAGTACATTTTTTAAATGTTACACTTTGTTATTTTAATGGTGCCGTTGATATGCTGCTGCGTGGACTGGTTAACATAACAATAATTATCATTGTAACTATGTACTATATACTTAAACCTAAAAGCCGTTTCAGGTGCCTGAAATACAATGACCTGAATATATTCGGGACGGATCGGATCGTTTAGTTCATTCCAAAATAAAAAAAATGCACTAGCAAGCTCTTGTACACAAATGAATGCGAATAAAAAGTAAAATAAAACTTAATAAAACTAATTTAAAAATTGAAACAACAACAGAAAGTGATTTACATTATATGTGTAATACTATTATAAGTTTATCTCTAATGCGGCTGCTTTCTTATGTATATTTAGTATCTAAAAATATGCCCTAGATATTATATGTTTTTAGTATCCCCCCCTCGCGGTGAAACGAACCTCCTGTATAAAGCAGCTGTTAGCAGGGCCCTAGCCCGCGTGAGCCTCCTACCCTACCTACCTCCAGACTTAAACCCTTCATGTAAAACGGTGCATGCGTATTAAGAGAGAAATGAATCATAATGCCATCAGGACACTAAGCCCAGTCCGACTCTGTGGTTACGTAAGGGGCTGTCTTAGCATTTTGAACTCCTCTCCAAAGGCAACAATACAATGGTAGCGTTTTGTCAGCGTAATGCAAGTTGATTATTCACTTTTTACCCGACTACGGCAAAGCCAAAAGGAAGGGTTATGTTTTTTCTCCCTCGAGACATTGGAACACCGCGAGCAACAGTCACTAGCAATGAATGGGCAATACAAAGCTACTACGACGACCACTGTAAAGGCGAATTAACGTGGCACGAGTTCTCGCATGCCAGTACCATCTCAAGTACAAGACAAGCGCTATAAAAGCTGTATCGTAGTTGTATAACGTGTAGGGTGCTGCTTGTGGTTACATTGCGGAGTGCCAGTTGTAATCGATCGAGCAGACTCCGCAACTCGCATGAGAGAACTTGTACCATGTGACTTCGGTTTAATAAAGTAAAACGTCATCTCAAAGTGACTACGCCACGGGGCAGAAAACTAATATCACTATAAAGTCCGAAATTGCCAAGGTATCATTAAATCACAGAATGCTATTTTTGAGATATAGTGACTAGCCATAAATTTATTAAACGAAAGTTAGTACCTATTGTTGATGGCTCAGAATTATTTTCAGATGAATCGTAAAATAAAAAAATCACTAATAACAGCTTTTTTTATGACACCAATCGCAAACTAAACCGACAATGTTTTGTCGACCAACAAAGATAATACTTATAACTTACAAGGATTACTCTATCTTAAATATCCTCTAACAAAACAATACGATGCTTAAGTGAAGACAAAAAGCGTAACTTAATGTTATTATGTTAATGAACCTTCCGAATTTAACACATTAGATATTTAAAAAAAAAACACTTAAAAACATGAGAGAGTACCAAAGTCATCACAGATTAGGAGAATTCCGTTTGCAGATTACATTCAGAATGTAACAATGTTTAAAACTTTAAAAAGGTCCAAAACCAAACGAATGTATTATATACAGTTATGTTAACAAAACTTTACATCATTTTTTTGTTTTCTACAACTACGTCTATTGTACCGGAATATTGGTTTAACCTTCAAATGCTGCCAGTACTTTGTTGCTTAATTACAAATGCATAATTGCTTTGGCTCATATAATATAACATCAACTATCAACAACACACCATTCACCCGAGGCACTTAGTTAACAAAAAAAAAATGTAAATTTTCTTCATAATTACGTGTGTAGGTATAAAACGTCAAAGTACTGGCACGTCGAGTTAAAAACAAAGATGCAAACAATTACAGTAGGTGTATTAAATACATTCTTCTATAAAATTCAAATAAAAGAAATATTACCCCTCTATCACCCCTTTATTTTCAGAATCTGTACACACGTGGAACAGGTGCCGATTTTTTGATATCCAAAAAGACCCTGTACTATGCTTAAACTACGTCTCAATATCAACACTTCATGCTTATAAATATTTTTGTCAACTAAGCCATATGCAATATAAAACCTATCAGGATGTGAAGTTGATCTACAACACTGAAATACTTGCAAGCGTTGTGTTTCGGAACTTTGTCTTTGGAACACCAATATTTTATAGTTATTCAAAGAAAAGGTGGAATTTAAAAACGCACCACAAAACAACTGACAACATTTCATTTGTAAGTTCTAAACGATAATAGCTCGATTCCTGTCTACACGTTCAAAAATGTATTGAAACCATTTGGTGTAAAAATAAACTATATTATGATTTCGTACATTTAACAAATCACAGCAATGGTTTTCTATTCCTTATTTGAAACGTTGCCAGTATCACCACACGACCGGATACACGAAATACTGAAAAAAGCTGGATCTTAAAAAAGTCAATTCTACAACAAATTAGCTTTCAAAGTTTCAGTTCAGCTTCTTTATTCAAACCACCTGAGTCTTTGCAAAGTGTAGATTTAAAATTATGCGATAGACACATGTGACACATTCAATGGTTTAATAAAATAAATAAATAAATTTAAACATCGATTATCGTTGGCTGAAAGAACCCTAAGTTCCGACGCATACGAATTATGCGACACATGATACATCATGGCGCGGTTAACGTACACACAATAATTAAATTAGTTAATTCTACTATAACAACATTGCTGTCATTTGGACTTAACCGCAGACAGTCCATAAACTATGACATACCGATTGATAAGTGACCATTATCATTATGACATCACATCACCATCACCGCTACAATCGATACAATCAAAGTCAAACTAAACAAGTAAATACATTAACTGTCCTTAACTAAGTGTAAAAGCAAAAACAGCATACCTTACCTTACAAACAAAAAGCTATAATCCGCGCGAAAGATGTTCGCATCATAACTGGTGACCTGCTATAGAAGCACGCTAGCGTATATCGCGGACATAGAGCATCGGTCCCTCTTCCATGCGCGAGGAAAGCCAGTTGGTTAGAAATTGATATATATGCTTTGTTTATGTCAGCGATAAAAGCTAGTGTACTAGGGCCTCGGCAGGGGCGTAGCGACGTAAAAAGGCGCCCAGGACTCGCATCCAAACTGCGCCCCTTTCCCTTTGTAAATTATCTTAAAAACAGATACCTACACATTTTTTTTATTATATTAATAATTTTGTAATGTAATGTATGTAAAACAAACAAAATAGGTACCACAAATATGTCCTCGTCTGGAATAAATATATCTATAATAAGGATCAAATGATCATCAAAAGACTTTTATTTGGCCATGTATACGAATTTGGATTGTATTTTTTTAATAGGTAGTTAGTAAATTTCGTTTTTTGCGCCCCCCCCCCTTTTTTGGCGCCCAGGGCACATGCCCTGCCTGCCCCACCCTAGTTACGCCCCTGGGCCTCGGTGACGAGAAGTACGTCAGCATCAAAAGTTTCTACACGCTTTTAGTACCTATTTCTTGTTCTCGAGTGCTTGTTACCTTAATTGTGTCTTGTACCTGGCATGGAAGAACGGCACTCACCCGCAAATAAACAACACTTCGACCGACACGCACACTAACTCAATGTGTTTACAATACACACTGCCAAGCGTGACGCGCTCTGGTGAGTTGCAACAACTGTAAATGGGTAAGACAGAGCGTTTTAACCGCCGTTCCCGTTATGTTACCTGCAGCGTCTGCGCTAAGTGAATTTGTTTTAATTGAAAGTCGACAAAATTGAGTTATTCATCAATAAACATAAGAGACGGGAAACGGCGACTTAAATACTTCGCGGCCTTATATACCTACGTATCTTTCATAAACTTAGAATACACTATACGTCCCAATGTGTGCTAGTGAGCAAGTATTATGGCAGTTGCATAAGTAAGAAAGAGAAACAAACAACGCCATTGTACTGGTTTGAATGACAGGTCAGCAATACTCGGCACGCTTTAGTATTAAACTTTCGCATTATTTTGACACACATTGACAAATTAAAATCGCCACATGCCAATGAGCTTTGTTCCTCTACGCCAGCATGTACTTAGTTTCTGATAATGATATTCTTGGTACAGTGAAAGGCACATAGAAGTTACCTTTAAAGTCGGAACTGAGGCATATATCTATCCCTTTCGAGCATAGACAATTTGTCTTACTTCCCTCTTTAAGAAGTTTAAATTTGTTGCTGTTTGTACTGCGTAAAGACGCCGGCTACATCGTTATTGTGTGGAGATCATAGAAGATTAGGACTAACTTTACGCGGCAAACATCCCCGCTCCTCTCGCAGGGAATAACTCCTCTTTTTTTATTGGGGTCTAAAAACAGCGACTTTCACACGGAACACGCATTAAAGCGAAACGGTTCGCTTCGAACAAAATTTAGACTTCAAAAACATAATCGTCGATGCACAATCACATTGTTTTTCGGAACACTCTGTGGTAAAAAAAACCTCGTACATTTCATTCAATAACAACATTGAGGTAAACCGGTAGTTCTTTTTTACAATTCAACGACCTAATCACGGGAATTGACCAGCGTTTAAATAAATTACGTCTTCAAGGGAAGTTGTTGTGCCTAAATGTCGACTCGTACATTAATCAAATATGTATTGTTTTTCGCAATTATACAGTTTCATTTCGTCTTACAGATACGCGAACGAGCGCGAAGATTAACAAAAGGAGCGTATAGTAACAGCTATATTCTGGTAGGACTGATGACCACCAAACAAGCATTCCCAAATACATGCACAAATAGTATAAAGATGACACCTGTCAGAATTAGCTTTCTATCTTACCGGTTCCAAAACATACTGCAGAAAGCATTCGCTGAATACACCTCATGCTCAAATGGTGCCGTTATATAATTGCCTTCTTGCACTCATTTCTCATACTAGAGCAAAACAGCAACACAATTTCGCAAGTCAATTGCTTCGAAATTGTAGGTCTTGATTCAGCGTAGACCTAATCCTCCATACTTATTTGCATTATGTATTTCCCCCCGTATTCTAAAATGATTTTCAAATCTATTTTTTTTCCGATTACGAATAAAATTCAAATGCAATGTTTTGGGTATGGAGATTCCTACGGGCATTCTCTTTGTAGCCGTTCTGTAGACATACATCTATACATACAGGTGGGGAACGAGCGGAAGGCCTCTGACAAAGTCGCCATTTGGTGCACGACACGTTTTATCTAACTTTGGCGCAGGGGTCCTCCGCCAAATCCCTACCCACAGTTGGTAGGGTAAACCCTCCTATTTTCGGCACTCCAGTAAAAACTCGGTGTCAATGCCTGGTATGCCAATAGAAGGGGTGTTTAGCCTAGTCGCTATCGGCCAACAAATTTAGTATCCACTAAGAAAACTCGACATTGGATTAGGGATGCGATTTAACATGAGTGTGCTCGAAAACTCCCCTTTTATAATTGTATCTTGATCGATTTACTTGAACTGTCCAAGTACGAAAGCGTCGATAAGCTTCGGCACGTGTTCGTCGATGCCTACGATGTCCAGAACGCCCTCGTGGCTGCCGTCGGTGGTGCCAACGCGGTGGGACGCCAGAGACATTACTATCAGCCTGTGAATAGAAAAAAAATCATATTTTTAACTGTCCTCTTGCAAAAATTTACAGAACTCAGCCAACGTGCTTGGTTTCGTTTAGCAAGGTAATTTGTTCCAATTTGTTGATATGAATTTACGCAAAGTACCGCCTGACCCCCTCATTCATTAACGCTTAGTAAACCAAAAATTACTTGACACATGTTTTTTTATATGAAATGTGTCGTTTTTATCTGTCATTATGACGTTTGCCTTCAAATGAAAGGAACAAAACCATCGAAATAGTGTTTCATACTTAGAAAAAGTAATAAAATTGAAAGCCATATTTTATTAGCTGGTCTCTTTACTTTCAATGGCAATACAATGTGCCAAAAAAGAGACGCCTACAGTCTCTAAACCTCCTCGTCAATTGACACTTTGTACACACAGGAATAGATTTTACTACCTTGACGCACACCAAAGAGAACCATTTTGTCAGTTTTGGGTGTGTAAACTTGACATGTACTGAGGCTATATCCATGCTTTAGTTCTTCATCCAAGAGCAAAACACATGCTAGTTAAAAAGCGTTGCTAATTATTAATTAACTATACTCACTTGGCGTTCGCGGCAATATTGGCCCGGTAGCGTATCAGAGCCCGGACGGGGCAGTGGTCGACCAGTTCGGACGCGGGCGCGGGCGGAGGGCCGAACCTGCCGCCCGGGCCGCGGCCGCCGCGCTGCTCCTGCTCCAGCTCCATGTACCGCGTGGTGCGGTCCACCATGTTTATGAACACGTCGAACTTGTGCTTCTTCTTGGCCGCCCACTCGATGGGCGCGTCCATTTGGACTCGGCCGAGGTTCCCTTTCTGTGCGTTTGGAATAGAATACGGTATCCTAATGATTTTTTATTTTATTTAGAATATTGATATAATTGGTAAAAGAAGAACGCTGTTTTTATTTTTTTTCTATGACCACTATTTTTCGAAACATCACGATTAGTACAATGACAACGGGCAAGCGTCCTGAAAACGCTCTATCGCTCTGTATACAGTGTCATTAACGCCAATAGCGCGATTATGTATGAAGTCAACACTAAATTACGTTTTAATTACAGTCATACATAAATTGCTACATTTTTTATCTAGATTAGAATGAGCATATTTTGGAGAAAAAGTTTTTTCTTCATTATTTTTGTAACTTTGTACTTTTTAATCTTTATTTTAACATAATTATATATTTACTTGTTATCTACAACAAGTTTACACTTGTATTGAGCATTGGTTGAGCGAATAAAAGGGAAATTTTCATAAACGTAAGATAGCTAACGGTTCATTTTTCGTTCTTTCGGCAGCTTTCAGTCGAAATGAAACAAGAGTATAAAATGAATCAATCCAAAGATGCTGGATATTACTATTACCACCTTCACTCACTCCTACTCAATTGTGAATCTAGGTATCGGGCCAGCGATTAGTAGCCCACAAGCCAGGTCGTCATTATGTCAAACGCGAATTTGAACTTTTATCACATGTTTCAACACGTTTACGCGTGTTCTTGGCGTTCAAATGGTTAAAAAAAATTATAGACTTAACTCACCCTGAGATTGATCTCCGCCTTTTCGATGGTGGACGACTTCTTGTCCACGTTCATAACCTGGACCCCTTCGTCGGTGAACACGGCCAGCTTCACGGTGTCCTCCCGTTTCAGTATTTGCAACGCCATGATTATAGCTGCGGTGACACGAATGGTTCTTAACTGAGTACCACGCCGTAAAAGCTTGATCGACATTAAAAAATAATACCGACCAGAAGAGTTCCCTTTACTGGTCGGTGAAATTAATAGTATTTCATGCAACTGCTATATAATGAGAGGCCTTAAAACACGAGTGTGGTTTTATGAAACGAGCGTCAGCTCATAATAACAACAGTTCAATATAACATAATAATAACAGCAGTTCATAATAGGATTACACGAGTGTTTTAAGGCCTAATTTTATACAGTTGCATACATTACTTTATCTACACACATATCATAACTGCAAAAAACCGTAACAACAAAAAACCAACAAACGAGTGACAACAAGTAATGGCAGTAATTCGATCCATCCGTCAAGACGAACATTTTTTTAAATCATAGACAAACGAATGAAGTCCCTATTGTCATGTCACTCGAGATCAAATGTCGTGCGTTTAAATTAAAAAAATCATACTGAGTTGACGTTTCGTATCGATAACTGTTTTAATATCTATGGATCTAGAATAGAGACCAACTTGAATTTTGACAGCTGTTCCAAATTTAAATTCATAACGTCACGAGATATCGGTAATGTGATCACCAATAAACACAGACTACTAAGAGATACTACCCAACAAAGAACAGATTTACCTACTACCACGGACAAGAAAACTCTTATAATAACATTGGTTGTAATAATGCTGGTCATTTTCTATGGTTTTTGAACGCGTTATTGACTAATTATGTTATGTGTGTAGATAAAGAAAACTGGCGATGCGCCCCGGCTTCCCACTGGTATTATTAGGATGTCCAAATGACAAAGAAATTGCGTGGTGTAGGAGGAGTAAGCGGCCGATGATACGATTAGGACAGACAGGAATGGACAACGACTCTGTTTTATACAACGTAAAGAAGACAAATGTATAAAAATCAAAAGCAATTCAAAGAAATCAACCTAACGAAAAATATTTGTTAGGGCCCTGATAACATATAAAAAGTTTTATTATGGAAGTTACAATTTAAAACATTGCGTCTTTGTTCTACTGGGCGGCGCACTTTTTATTGTGAATCTTACTTTATGATATGCCCGCTTTTCATCCGCTCCATAGCCTATTGAAGCCGATAACTTTATCAACAAAGTGCGATGGTAAAAAAAATAGTTAAAAAAAACCTTTAACCGCTAATAATACAAAATAAAGTCAGGTCTTGAGTACTCATGGGCTAACTTACCAGCATGTCCGGGGGTCACGTGCTTGTTATAAAAGCACTCTGCTAGAATGTGTTTCTTGCATTTCTTTTCCGGCTCCGCGTCGCCGCCGGCAGTCGGCGTTGTCTTGGTCAACGAAGTCTTTCTGCCCTTTTTAGGTATCACGAAATTCTTGCAGAAGTGACGGCCTGAGAGAAATATATATTTCTGATTATTTTATTTAAAAAAAAATACCATAAACATAACTTGTTAAAAAAGTTCGTTCATATAGATGACACCGAGGGTAGTTGTACCCTTAAAATCAATAATGAAATGACCGTAAGACGAAGCACATTGAAAAATTCGCAGGGTATGGCAGAGGCAGTGTGGCGAAACTGGCAAACGCAAGGCACGGAATGCTGATGTTGCAGGTTCATGTCCTGCCATTGCTCTATTTTTTCTTTGTGTTGTCATTACAATTTTAATTTAATAATTTTAATGTTAAAACATTTTAAAAAATAAAATCGAAAGAAATTTCGGTTACAAAAATTTAATACCATAAACACTATACCCATTCCATATAACATCACATCAGACTATCAGACGCTATGGACAGGTGTTAGTATGCGATTTTTATATATTTAAGAGCAGGGTAGGGTTATTTTTAATTGCCGTCCAATGTTATGTTCCTATATGTATAACATTATGTTACACTAATGTAGACACCGTTGTCACGTGGAACAGAAGATTAATTAACTGAAGTCCGAAGGATAAAAGTTCGAAGTTGTTAATGTGTGCGTGATTTAGTGCACGTTAGTTTTGCTACTCGAAACTAGATGGCGCTAAGAGTCGCTACAGGCATAACACCGTTATTCGACTTACCTCTGAACATGTGAGGTCTCAAATCCATAGTGATCATGTAGCGCGCTCCGGTCTTAGGTGTCAGCACCCAGGTGACGTCGATCAGGTTGGTGAGCGCAGTCACTACGGCTGGATTCGGCGGCTGGTCGATGCCTGTGTAAATTGTACTCCTATACTTAATGGCGTTCATACCAAGTACAGTACGGGGACAAAGTTCAGTCTACTCGTGACCCATTGCAATACGGTGGAAACGTGGAGGTAAGTAAACAATTTGATATCGTGTTTATTTCCAAATAGACATTACAAATAAGTACGGGGACAAGTCAACTTTGAATTAAACCAAGACCCTGATGACTCAAGCTTCTAACTTTATCTTAATTAGTGAGAAACTCATATTCTTTGTTTAGAAATTCAAAAAGAAAGGTGGGTGCGGTCGGCATAGAAGTCGGCTCTGCATTTACAGCATGGTAGATCTTAAAAAACCTTTGTTGTTTGGTTAGTCTGTCGATGAACACGCTCGAAAACAAAATATAATAATGTACTGCTTTAGTTTTCTTCGAAAAAATCGGCTATTTGAATTTAAATACTAAACTAAAACTAAATAATAAACTGGTAATATGTATATAAATAATACAGATGCCGATGACGGTAGCGTTATTTTACGCCAGTAGCGTAACTTCATATACACCTTAACCGCTTTCAGACCCTAGTCATCCGAATACAGAGGGGTTTTCAATGACTAATAGATCCTACTTGACTTTGCGTAGACTGTTGCCGAGGCAATGAGTTTTGTATATGTATAAGTTCAACTCACCCCAATGCTTGACTTCCTTAGGATGCCGCCTCGTCACTGACCACTCCCAGAGCCCGGTTTTGTTGTCGAATATCTGACGAGTGCGACGGCGCCTCTCCTTCTCGACAGCAACCTTTGCCTTTTCGTGTTTCATCGGCCTGGAGCAAGAAAATAAAACAACTTATTCAAGTAATGAAGAAAGTTACGTACAGCGGTAAACGTTATTTATTAATTCTCACCTAGACTTCATCTTGTAGTTATTCAACGTGATATAAACTTCTATCGGCGTCACTTTAGATTTGCTGACGAGTTCGTTGTTGGTGAAGAGCGATATCAAAATGGCGGTGGTCGGCGAGTCGCTAGTCAGAAATCCCATGTTGTGGATGCGTTGAACGTTGTACAGCAGTTCGTGAAGGTTGAGATGCGGCAGGACTGCATCCCAGACCTGATTATTAAAAATAATGTTTTCAATATAGTCTTCTTTCTTTTATATAAAAATATTTATTGTATTGCGTCACTTTTTTCAACTTATTTCATCTTAAAATCAACGACGTATAGATATAGATCGTCTCTATGAAAGTTTCCATTGCACCCTACTAATTATATTAACTTACATCTTGTGAGATCAGCAGATGTCCGGGCACGTGTTCGAGCGTGAAACGATGCTGCGCGATCAGGGCCGCGGCCGCCACCGGGTCCTCGCAGTGACGCAGATCCTCCACTTTTTGAATGTACTCGAACACTTCCTTTGCTGCCTCGTGGTCGCCTACCAACTGTTTGGCTCTCTTCAGGCCGTAGATAGCGTATTTGACGACGGCATCGCGAGCTAGAACACATTTAAAGAGATGCAATGACAACATAAATAAAAATATCTTGGTTGTGGCAACAAAAATTCATGTTCTCAAGAGTCCCACTGAAAATCGGCGTCTCGGTTTGCCTCGGTAACGTATGATTTGATATGACATTTACGTACGTCTGTCGATAACTGAGGAATCTGTTTCAAACTAGGGGATTTTAAGGAGATCTTTCGGACAGTATTGATAGAATAGAGTACCTGTTATCTGGTTACTATTATTTACCCTTTAATTAGCATTTAACTAGGTCTCAAACCTGCCTTTTTGTTAAACTAAGTCTGTAACTAATAAACTATTTTCATTAAAAAAAAAACCCTTATTCTGAATTTCGCCAGTACGGCACAGCAGTTTTTTAGACTCGCATGGAAGAGTGTGCACACAACTGGCAAATGTTTCTGATTGTAAACAGCTCGCGAGCTAAGTACATGTGTTATGTAGGCACGATGTTATGGGTATATAGAAGTGTGTATAGATGTCCCTGCTGAATGAGTAGGGGAAAATCGCGCGGAGAGCTAACGCTTAAGAGGCATAGTAAATAGTTAAGGCAGTTGCACGCGTGCGGTGTATTCGCCTGATATGTACGCTCTCTAAGAATCGACGTTGTTACTTACGTCGATCAGCTTCTGGAATTTTGACATGACTTTTCCGAAGGAGCGTGTTGTGCGAGCGTCCGTGGCGTGCCTTCACTCTGGTGACGTCTTTAGCTAGCTCCAATGGATCTTTGGAGGTGTACCAGTTACTGACAATCTTGCACCAACCTCGGCCATTACCTGTCACATAAATCAATAATAGACTAACTTTTATTAAGCAACAATATGAGGAAGTGACTAAATGCTGACAGTAGCAGTACAAAAAAATTCGCCACCATTAGTAGGAACAGGTGTCAAACATTGCGTCATATACCAGCATTTCGTTAATTCTTCTAGTCACTTCTGTGAAACCAAAATATTCAGTGCACTAAGCTAATCAATTACCTGTTTTCAATAGCCTCGTGTATTTGCAGAAGAGCATCATCTGTTCTGGGGTATTACAAATTTGGCCAACGGCTTTGTAAGTGGCCGCTTTCACAGCAGAGCTCCCAACCAACAAGCACTTAGTCAGAGCAAAGGCGATCGTTTCGAACCTCGTGTACCAGCCATCCTGGTAGGCCTGCAAACAATTTCCTTTTACTTAGAAATGACCAGACTGAGGGCAGAGGCATAAACAGCATCATATGCCTGGGTCATGCTATCATTAGATTATTTGAATAAATACTACACTACAGGTGGTGCTTGTTCTTTTGATAAGTGGTCAACCCCCCTTTGTACTACGACTGAGGAAAAGCAGTCTGATACACGAACAGAAAGCAGCTATGGTAAAATAAGTAAAGCCACTGGTATAAAATAAAAGTATTGTTTCGTTTTAAATGTAAGTTTAAGTAAAGATACTATAAGAATGTTGCAGTGAAAAAAAAATTTATGATTGCTAAAATTTTTATTTCCAATACCAAATATTTAAAAGTAAAAGCTTTCTGGCTGACGATGTATATCCAACAGTAGATGCTTCCCAACTAATAACGAGTTAAGAGTAGTAGGAATAGATTTAAGGTAAAGGCAGCTAAACTTCCTTCACTTTACATGCAGAGCATAAAGCCACTCTAACAGCAGAGGAAGAGTTTTTTTTACAAATTGTTACCTTTAGTATGATTTCCACAACTTCAATGTTGTCAACGTTGTTAGCGAGGGCCAAGTTGAGAGTTTGCAGGTTGCTAGATTCAAAGTACTTATGGGCAGACCAACAGCCCGGGAAATACTTGGGGACTTCATTGCCAGTATGAAGAAATCTCATAAGTTGTGTACGTAATTTCGGATCCAGCACTGGTGCTGTCATCTTAACCTGTAAATAAGTATAGAATGTAAACAATTAGTGTCAAAATTATAATTATAAAGTCATAACATGTATTGGGGAGTGTAGAGTGATTGTATAATTTTTTTACCAAAATGAAATCCTAGGCATTGAAAGTGGATTAAAAAAGTTTACTGCTTTACAAAATAGGATGTATAGTCGACCAAGAAAGTGCTTGGCCACTTTTCGACTGTATAACAATGGGATAAGGTTCAAAAGTGGTCAAGCAATTACTTGGTCGACTATACAGATATTTAAGTAAATCATTCTGTTGTAAAATGGTTTGTTATCATACTTTTTTACGATTTTTTTTGAAACCACCATCTATACTCCAGTACATAATAACTGTAAGATATTTAAGACCAAATTGAACATTTTGGAATGCAATTAATGTTCTGGAATTTAGTAATTTTTTAAAACATAATAAAATTTAGCCAACTAATATGTCATTCCCTATTAGGAATTAAGGTATGCAAATATTTATAGGAAGCTGAAGGTTAAAGGAGATCAGAGAACATAATCTTATTCAATCAGATATGTTCTCTGATCTGATCCATGTTTTACATAATAGTACTTATTTGTAAACACTTTGGGAAGGTAACAATGAACATGACCGAGTTTCATTTAATAACAGCTTTCACAGGTGTAGTACACTTAGCAACAGAAGTAAATAACATCAATGTATGGTCTCACCCTCCTGACAATAGAGTAGCATGTAGTAGTTTTGACCTCTGGATTGTGCAGAAATATCTGTTGCTGACTGTACACATGTCAGTGTGTGTGCTGTTTATGTTAATTGGTTTTCTTATAAGTAAAACCTAACTAACTTGTTCTACTTAAATATTTTGAACAGACTTTAGAACTTATTTTACCCTCCTTTGCCATACAGATCCAGTAGTCTGAAATAATATGTATACAGGTATTTACTTTAACGGAAATATTGTAAAGAGCAAGTTTCCACAATAACCTACTTTATTTACAAACTCCAATAATGCAGTTACGATGCGAGGAATCGCTGGAATAGTATAGCTATGGACTGTAAGTGTAAGAAACCAAGTTAATTATTTAAATGCAGTGCAGTCAAAAGTGGGTATTCATACACTTGGACACAGGGGCAGAGCTCCAAACGTTCGCGAATAATTCGTAGCTGCGCTAGGCGCACCACAGAACTAAAACTAAAGGTGAATGCTCTAGAGAACTATTAATTTTTTGTCCGAATTCAAGCGAAACGTGTTACAATATAAATTGAGGATGTGGCCACAAAAAAACTGACAATGGACGCTGCTTTCCATAATTATCTAAGATGATATTACAAAGCGTAGTAACCGCCAGCAAGTAATGTAAGAAATAGAAATGTCACAGTGTAATTTCGATTATTATGTACCTTAATTCGATAAGCAGGTGTCTTCAAAACCAGTTTAATTCGAGAAGTTCAGCGCCGCACTAGACGTAGACTTTGCTTCTCTTCTCTTTCGTTCATGAACTTTTTTTTAAATCAGTGTTGCCAGACATATAGTATTTATTAATTTCGTGTTAAAATATAAACAAATAGCTGTTTATAAAAAAGGACGTAAGGTCCTTTTGTAGAAAGCCGAAGTCTTGTCTCTTGTATTTTGATGTAACTCGAATGCGAATTCGTGTCTACTCGCTGCGGGATATTGGTCTAGATCATCTCTAAATATCCGCTGACGTTCTAAAGTGTGTCACAAGTTGGCTTGTTTTTAGAAAAGTACCTACCTATTTTATTAAAGTCATCAATTCTGATCCACACAGCGGGGCGAAAACAACTATAAATTCCCTTGGAAATCTGTCACTTTTTGATGGATCTCGCACGTGAGATGCATCTCGCATGAACCGAGAATTGGGGAACAGAGATGCAGTAAAGTAGACAGCACAGTACTAATAAAGTTTAAGCGCGCACGCCGATACCGTTGTAGTACTATGCTGTCCACTCTACTACTTCACTATTCTGTCTGGTTCTGCCCTGTGTGAAATCAGCACAAAGTTGAAGTCTTTTTCCCGCCTGAAAATATAAGGATGTACATTGTTGGTAATTTATGTATTTGGTGTTATATTTATTTATTGTCTTACACTGAACCTAGTTAACTGGCGTATTTATTTAGAAACGTCTATAAGAAGTGAACCTTATGTAGGTATTGAGTCTTATGATATCTTACAAATGTATCACCTCACATAGAATAGCTTATTTTGTCTCGCTTATCGCTTATGGGAATGCTGAGTAACCATCACGGAGGGAATTTTAGTTAACAGTGAAATGGTCGCAGTGGCATTTCTCGACTACTGGCAGAAGGGAGGGCTATTTAAGTTCTTCATAGCTTAGTACTTAGCTAATTTAAAAGATATGATTGTATGCAAGCCGTTGCTTTGCCTCTTCCAGAGAGAAGACGATTCTCAATTAAAAAAAGTTTAACAACAATAACAAAAACATGTGAACATCACGCCATGCATGTCATAGCAATGCCGCTAGCCACTTTTGTCGAGAGATAATTTCTAATGAATTACTTTCTTTTTATTAAATCTCAAGTCTTTACTTTGCATCATGATTATAGCATTACAGGCTTTGATCTTTTTCCGTGAATCAGTGATAGCCGTATTGGAGAGGTGGCTACCGCCTTTGGGGCCCTTGTTTCGACAGTTGCTTTTGACGTGCAGCAGAAACGGTTTGGTGGTCGAAGATGAAGAAACCGAGGAGATGGTTTATGCGGAATATAACGATCAAGGCTTTATAGTATTTTACCCGCCCGTGTATGCTCAACGGTATGCAGCAGTTTGTGATTGCCTCATGGATGAGCGATGGTACGGGAAGTTAGAAAAGGCAAGCATTTTTATCGGTACACTATATAATTCCGACGGTTCATTAGCCCGATTTCATCAGTTGTCTGAATTTTTGTTATTCCAAATGTTACCATCCGCCACAGCTGTTTTTTTATTCATCAATTTGATTACAAAATATCAAAATATAAATCAAGACACATTTGATAGCATCATCGCACATCTCTGGTGGAAACGCAGCCTAAAAATTATCTAAATGACCATGAAAACCATATTAAAATCTGTTGTGCGGTTTAGAAGGAGTAGACAGCTGAAGATAAGGAGGGCAGACAGGAACAGATAGTAACTTTATTCTAAACTATGTAAAAAAGATTTAAAATAAATAACAACATTGGCTTTTTTTTGTAAAGAAATAAAACAAGCCTAACTTTACTCATGTTCTTTAATCTACCCCATCTATATAACCTAAGTTTTCATTCATCATAAAATTGCCTATGATAAAAATTTAATCCGGCTAAATGATGCAATTGGACACATTATTTGGATTTTTTTGTGTGATACTGTTTTCTTTTTGTCATAAACCGAGGTCAGTTAAATACAGATGCCTTTAAACAACTTTAGCTTAACTCATAGAAATAATACAAACAGTTCTGTCTATTTCATTTTTGCAATGTTATCGCAGGTTGTCAACATGGGCAGACATCATGATACGAATTTCATCAAATACTTAACTGAAGTGCCAGGAATAAGGCAAATACTTGGTGTTGATATTGACTGTACACTTACCTGTACGCCTGATTTGCTTGATTTCACATTTGACAACTATGGAAGAAAGCGGGAGAAACTTTTACTGGTTACAGTAAGTCTTAGCAAGTTATCAAAAATATCTGAACATGCACAAACATATTTGACAATAGAGTTGAGTTTGCCACCATCTTGCTTGCCCCGATATACTTGATGTTGACTGTACAGTATATATATTATAATATTTTCAGCTCTTCCAAGGTAATGCAGCAGATCCAGACTACCGGCTGATTGGCTGCGATGCAGTGGTTGCAATCGAGATGATAGAATACTTGAAACCCCATGACCTTGATAGACTGGTGCACAACGTATTTGGTTTCATCAAGCCCTGGATAGCAATATTCACAGCAACTAATGCAGATTTCAATATTGTTTTTAAGACTTTAGAGAAAACTGGAGTTAGACAGCTGGATCATTATTTTGAGTGGACCAGAGAGCAGTTACATGATTGGTAAATATGTAAGGCAGGCATATAATTTTATCTGGAAATTGTGTATACCCAATGATGTTGTGGGTGAGTTGTACAACACAGTTCAGTATAACATACAGGTTTCCATTAATCTCTTCGACCTTTTATCAAATTAAGCTAAGCTATGTCTAACCATGATCCTAGATTTGGTAGGACAGAGTAAGAAATTGGAGCCATTAACACCTAGCCTCTGAAATCCCTATGGTGAATAAGATCACACATACCTTCACTTATACAGTTATATGAATGTGTGTGTTCTGGGCATTGGTTTACCTTGCCGCTGGTATGAGAAAGCTACCATTAGTTGTTGTTATTATGTTTGGTTTTTTTCCCATCAATAGTCTTACGAAATTCTAGTATAGTCTAACAAGTAACTGCCTTACTAGTTTTGTGCCATACCTTACCCCTGTTTGATTGTAAATTCGGTTAGCTATACAGATATGTTTCACCTACTTTCTGGTAACTGGTATCACATGCACTACTTCAGCCTAACGCCATTAAGAGATTAAGGAGAGCTGATATGCTGCCTGATTAAAGGGTGTTAGGGTAGCGGCTTTCACTCACCATACCATCTTGCATCTCACAACCCATCTGATCATAGTCCGAGGACTGATAGCAGATTAAAAGAGAAAAAAACCTACTTTCTAGTTGCCTTGTGTTATTCAACATGATTTTTAGGTGCAGCAACATAGTTTCAAGGTATCCAGGGTATACGGTCGTGTGTAGAGGCGTGGGTCCCGGCCCACCGGGCACCGCGCATCACGGCTGCTGCAGTCAACTGGTGTTGTTCGTAGCCAAGGACTATCATAAGCAGATGGAATTGAATGTGAATAGCTTGGCACTGGTTGCGAGTGAGTATGGAACTTGCTACATATTAAGTATAATTCCATATCGGTGTCGGGCAACAAGCGCGTGGGCTGGTAGAATAAATAAGCAATGCCATTATTTGTTGTTATTTATTTGCAAATCTACGAGGAAATAATATGCAAGTTGTCAAGCTGAAAAAGAAGTTATATGTTCCTATAACTATGATCGAAGGTACTGATATGGAACTGGCACTCATTCAGATCTGAACTCTTTTATCCTTGTTCGGTGGCGTGGTCTGTCTGTTGAAATTTCCATTTTCCAGAAGTTTTTGTTCATTTTGTTGCGCGAAAATTAGTTTCTCGCCGATGCCAATAATGGAGTCAGTTTAATATGAAACTAAACTAAGCACTACGGTCGACGGCAGCGCGAATACAATTTTTGTCACTTTTGCATTGCGAAATCTTTAAGCGAATTAATATAAATTAACAATGCCTCTCTGGGCTTGCTTGGAAGTACAGTATGCAGATTAAACGGATATATCCATCAGGGCGTGCAGTGCCAAAGAGACTTATATGAGTTGACCTAAGATTGAAATTGGTTGCTTGGTCGAGCGCGGCGTCTGAGCGACGGCTTTTATGTTTTACTTTACGTTAAAAAGGTTAAAAAGCACGGCTTAAAATTCCATACAAGTGACCCATTTATGCATTGAACGCGACACCTTTGTCATGTGTTGTTTGTATAGTCGGCCAAGAAACAGCTTAACCACTTTTGGACCTTATGCCTTTGTTATACAGTCGAAAAATGGTCAAGCAATTTCTTGGTCGACTATACATCTCTCAAACTATAGAATCTTATTTCAACTTTATGTTTATGATGAATTGTATCCGTTTCAGATCTTCCGCAACCCAGTCAAATCGGTGAGCTTGATAGTGGCTGGGAAACTCCTCGCCTTGATATCAGCTCCAATAATATGCTCTGTGGATATTCAGAGTAAGTATACTTGACTATTTATTTATTATTAGACGCGCCCGGCTTCACTTGGGTACAAACGGGATCTAATATATATAAAAACCTTCCCTAAAAAAGAGGACAGAGTAGAAAAAACCGGCCAAGTGCGAATCAAACTCGCGCACCGAGGGTTCCGTCATCAAGAACATCTAGTATCGCATTTTTGCTTTGCGAGACCAAAAGATTTTTTTTTTATGTTTATTAACTACAAATTTACGGTTTCGGATTTATTGTTTTATTTGTGCTGTGAGACCTTGCTTCTTACCAAATGTCATAGTTCCAGATCAACGGGAAGCACCCCATAGGTTTTTGAGTGTCTTGCGAATATATGAAACGTGCGGCATAAACGGCCGTATCTTTTGATTGCGTTGACTTAAAGTTTGATTTTTTCACAGCTCTAAGGGACTGCAGACCTGAGTATTTGATATTAGTTTATACCTCCACGCGTTCTTGAGAAAAATGGTCCTTAGAGACAGACAGACAGATGGACAACAAAGTGATGCTATAAGGGTTCCGTTTTTCGTTTTGATGTACGGAACCCTAAAAATTGCGACTACTTATAAAGATACTATGTAAAGATGATCATTGAGCACTCATTGGACAATGCACTAATCGGACACACGAACGATACATGGCATCACAGAATAAATATTAGTACAAGTACAGAAGTCTCACTTCAACCGAAACAGCGTTTAGGTTTAAGAAGCGTCCTACTGTATGTGTTTTGTATCTGTTTTTCGTACAATTCGTATTCATTCTCACGCGCGACAACTCAATTGCGCTGGCTCCAGTGCGGTGGTGCTTATTCTGATAGCTCCGCACAGTAAGTCATGACCGACGGCGCCGTCATTTGTTTAAAAGCTGACAGTATTGAAATATGTGCTCCATACATTATTACCATAGCGACGTCGCTACTACTGTATGAAGCACGATGGAGCGTTTTTGCTAGGCTTGTCCATTTGTATTTTAGTACTAATAATATTTAAAATAATGATGATCGTAAAAAAAAAGTTGGTCAATTAGCGATTCATTTTGAGTTAAAAAAACAACATAAGACAAGACAAGACAAATACACTTTATTGGGAGGGTGAGACAAACGTGACAGTCCGTGTCAAAGAGATGGGAAAAAGCGTGACAAGGAGAGGGGGGGGGGGGTCTTGAAGTCTTAAAAATAGTGTGACGTAATTTATGAATGGTATCTACCGTGTCGCCACATACTAATGCTAAGAACAAGCCAGGAACAAAACAATCGACACTACGCTCCTAGTTCGCTGTATATAAAATGAACCTATATACTTCATTGCAGCATCGCATCCTCAACCGAATCCCAGTACCAGGGGTTCTGTTCCTGCTGCGGTACATTGTCTTCTACGGACTCCACCAATACTCGATTCCAAGACAAAGCTTGTCAATGCAACCTCGACTCGGAGCTAGGAAAGAGTTTTGTTATGTTCGACATGGAGGATGTGTACGAAGTAATGTGGCCACGGCAACATAAAGATGGCAGAGTATACGAGATCGGTGATGTCGCTAGCAGGTTAGTGAATAAGTTTAAGTAGAGTTTTTTTGAAGGAAAACGAGTAAGTGGGTCACCTGATGGTAAGTGATCACCACTGCCCGTAGGCACCCGCAACACCAAAGTGATTGCACATCCGTTGCCAACCCAGAGGGCTAAGATGGAATAGCTCTTGTGCCAGTAATTGCACCGGCTGTCTTGCTCTCCACGCCGGAAAACAACAGTGCAAGCACTGCTGCTTAGCGGTAGGGTTAACGAGCAAGATGGTGGTAGCGATCCGGACGGACCTTGCACAAAATCCTACCAACCGCATAATAGCGTTCGAATAACCTTCGGGGTTTAAACTGATACTTCGACTATCGACTGACATACGTAAATACAGTATCATGCACTGCTTTGCGTTTCGGCTTTTTTATTTATTTTGATGAAATGCTTCAACTTAAAAATTCAACATCTTTTTGATCAGTTTCTTTTGAAAGGTTACAAAAATATTTTTCGCCATATATTTTCCCATGGAACCAATTATGTACGATTGCCCTTTAAGTATTGTTATATTTCCATCGAAACATGTTACATATATTTTTGTTGAAATTTCCACTACCTTTTTTCCGCACTTTCTATGCGGTTTCTTTTACAATATAATTTTACGAAAAAATTTGTAATAAGTAGGTTGGCCAACTGTCCTGTATTTTACAGGACGTCCCGTTTTTCAGCTATTACTTTTGCCGAGTCCCGTATTTTATAAGACAAATACAAGACCATATCATTCTATAAACGCGTTGTCCTGTATTTATTCCATGAATCCTGTAATTTTAGATCACATGTCCTGTAAAATGACCACCCTCGTAATAAGGTACAACAACCATCTATCAGAGTAAGAAGCCGTTAAATTTGCTAGCTTACCTACTAATAACAGTTGGTATAACAATAAAATATTTCCTTTCACAGCTTAAACAACACGATGTTTGTAGTGAAAAAGTTCTCAAAGACTACACAAAACATGTTGGACGGTGAAGAAATGAATTATTTAGTACACACGAGGAGCGTCATGGACGAAGTGTCGCATCTCACCAGAATGTTGAACTTCAATAACTACCTGACGGAAGGAGGGGAGTCTAGTGTATGGTGCAACATTAACTGGGGGGAGGATGCCCCTTACTGGAACCAGTATTATAAGGTCGTGGCAGTGTACAACTATCCTCACGAGGTAAGACATTATTTCATTATACTCTAAAGTCAAAGTCAAAGTTGAAATATCTTTATTCAGATTAGGCTTACAGGAAGAACTTATGAATGTAATGAAATTTACCACCGGTTCAGAAAAAACCTCATAACAAAAACAAAAAATACAAAATTGTTAAGCTCTAAAACTGAAACAAAAATAAAATTTGAATGTCAACATAAATTTCGTCTCCAGTGGGGATCGTCATAACAAAAAAAAACAAATATAAGTAAAAAGATAAAGAAATAAACGAAACAAAGTAAAATTATAACAAAAACATATCTAAGTACTCTTTCACTGAATACAATGGATTATCCAACAAAAGGTTCTTCAAATATGCTTTTACATTTTTCGGACTAGATAAGTTTTTTAGCAGTTCAATCAATTGATTGCCCATTTATGTTTAAGGATCATATTTATCATTCAAGCCAAAACAGTTTTATTATGATATCTTAACCAGGTAAAATCCGATGACAATCTCATCCTAGACCTGATAGCGGACGAGATCAACAAATTATTGGACGCACAAAACGACGATGATTTTTTAGTCCAAGTCAGCAAGCTAGAGATACCAACATACAAGCTGATGGAAACTGTGAAGCACGTCACGGAGGACGTTGATAGGGTCATGTGAGTTAGAAAAATATTTCTTTGTACTTTTAAGTTCATTAAATCCTATTTTTAACATAAAACTACCGTGAGACTCGGACATATTAAGATCAAGAACCACGGAAGACTAAGGACCACGGACTGGTCCGAAACATGTCGGGCATTTATCGACGTAAAAATACGTGAGTGATCCGTTTCATTAATATATTAAATCCTATTGTTTTTAACCTTTTGATAGATCAAGACGCATTGACATCAAAGTCACTCTGTTTACACAGTTGTATACTGAATTCGGAAATGGAATTCAAGATCATAAGTAAGGGTCTACAGATTACATGATCTGGTGAATGTTGTAGTCAGGCCATGACAAATATCGTTGTGGAGGCTTATCACGTAATAGATCTCTCTGAAAAAACAGAGTGAAACTCGATCACGTCAGGTATCAGCGCACTTAGCATGAATGTAGATTTCAAAATTAAACCCATAAAATATGATCAGTTCATTTTTATTTAAATTATTATTTTTCAAGCAAAATGTCATTACGTATTCAATTGACGCCGGCATTCTCGGGCCCTGTCATTGCTACAAACATAGACTCGTATTTTTTAATTTCCTACATGAATATTCTCGATACGCGTTAACTCGCTACGTAACTCAGTGCGTCTCTTTCTAACCAGTCCAGTAGGAGAGAAATACACTGGGTTACGTAGCGAGCTAACAGGCGTCGAGAAGGTTCGTGCTAGGTGCCCTTATGTCATCTGTAAACCACACCATTTGGTGTCGGATTTCATTCCTAAGTACAATGTATTCTTCTTTCCAGTGATTTATTGGAGGACAACGGCTATGAAATCGATGGAGACGTTGTGATCTACTCGCGTGTTGTCGTCGACGACGGTTCCATCACGTCTCACGACGAATGGCCGGACAACGAGACCTATTCTGATGTCAATTGTTCAAATAATGTTAGTTTAAACAACGTTTCTTACTCTACGTTACGTCAAACTGACCGCTGTCCACGAAGTACAGGAAATCGTTTTCCATGTGGTAACAATGTCTTTAAAGGTCTCCGTTGAGAGTGGCGCCAGCAAGCGGTATAACTGGTGAAATTAAATGCTTTTGCAGCAACTGAAGACTGCTTACTATAATTCCATTTACTTAATTTTAGCATTGTTAACAATTGATCCACTTATGTACCTGATTAAATTTTAGATATAACATTGTCATCTTGGTGTTTATGTTCAGACCCATTTTTTTTAAATATTTTATTATCGTTGCGGTTATTCTTACCCCTCTGTGAATTCAATACCAATGTGTCAAAATATCCAAGTGGTCTGCATGGTCAGCTTGTAAAGTCGACCAAGTCATTTTTAGCCACTTTTGAGCTTTACCTCCTTGTAATACGGTTGAAAAGTGGTTAAGCAATTTCTTGGTCGACTATACAATTGTCAAATTATCCAAGTGATATGTCAAAGTGTAAAATGTCAGCTATGAATTTATATTTCATAGTAATATTGTCGTTACAGTGCGATGCTACTGACGTAAATTCAACAATATCCGAGGGAAGCAACATTGCAATGGATTTCGATGGTTTGCTTTCAAATAATGTAAATTTAGTATGTTGTTTGTATTTGAAATTTGTGTTTTTTTGTATGTTTCGTATGTTATGGTTTTTTTATTACATAAATCCTATTTGTTTACACTTGGAGATAACACTAAAAACCTAACTCGTTTGTCTTCCTATGTTGTATAAAAAAAAAATATGGGTATGTTGACATTACCTTTAAATACTGTACAAACGAAGACGAAGTCACTGCTTTAAGTTTTATCTCGAAATATTTTTTAAATCGAAAGTAGCTCTTGAAACGTTCCCCAAGAGTTACCATGGCGGTCGATTGAAAAAAAAACAGTCAAAAAAGCGTTTGGTTTTATAGTTTAGTAATCTGGTAAAATATAGTGTGACGTCAACATCACTAGAGCTGCGTTCCTATATTTAGATCACTGATCGTTTTTCTTACCAGCCGTTAAAGACCAGAAAAGGGCATTTTTCCTTCCCTTAGCTACGGCAATTTGACACATTTTCTATGGGACATCTATCTGTCGAACTGCTGGTAGGTGAAACGGGTCTTTTTTGAATATAGAAACGCGACATAGGTGATATCGCTTAAACTTGTACAGGACGCTGTCTCCGCCGCGCGCTTGATCGTAAAGTCAGGAAACTGCGTGCAATGTTCACACACGACGAGGATACCACGCGAGAGTTAAATCGAGTGGTGTGTAGGCTTCTAAAGATCGCCCTTAGCAGCTGTCGAGGCAGGCGAGCCCCGGTGCAGTCGAAATGGCTCCAGTGTAAGCTGCTCGATCTACTGTCGCTTACAGAAAAGGCGATTTTGCGAAGGAAAATGCGATTTATTGAACGTTATCCGTTGAATGCGATAGGCTACGGTACGTGTTTTGTTTAAAAAAAATCGTAAAAAAATTAAAAATCCGATAAAAGATTTGCGCCTTGGTAATCTTCGTTTTCTAAGTAAGTACGAATATTCAGCACGGGCCGGGAATTAGTATCGTTGTGGCGATGAACTTTTATCGAGTTTTTGTATTTGATTGTACTTTCAAATTGTTTCACCTAAACTAGCGAAAGCTGCAAGTCTGCTTGAACAGTTTGATATATTCATTGCATACGAAAGGCCTTTGTAAGGAAGTATAAGGACATAAAGCTGGCAGACTCGAACGCTCGACAGAGCCACGCGCGGGTCCTAAATTAAAGAGAGCTTAGTCCCCTTTTTCCCATCGAGGTCAACATACAAGCTTGGTTTGGTCTATGCTTCGAATTAATTCTCTGACAACCGTTGTGATATTTTTTCTGCCAGCTTGCCGTCGCCATTTTTCGCTGTGTCAAGAGAGACTGCTAAGTGCTTAATATCAGCCTACTGGACCATTACATCATGCCTTAACAATATAATAATGTGCGTGCGTGCAGACTTGGCCTATCAGCATAGAGACGTTATATTGACTTGTTTATCTGAATGATTGAATGCAATGTGCGTTTGATGATTTCCTTCTTAAGCCTATTAAACGAGAAACAACTAATATTTTAGATATTTATAAGGCTAGTAAAGTTACGCTGTAAGCAATTTATTACAGAAACCCAAGATGATACAACCTCGGACATGATGGAATTATTTAGAATTAAGGCCGACGATACTGCGTAAGAAATGTGTTCGTATTGTGGATAAATAAATTAAAAAAGGGTTACCTATTTTATGGTGTTGTTGTTTTAGGTTGAGGATTGTTGAGAAATATCGCCATATAGTTCAGGTGTCAGGTATTTCTATTTCTGTATTTTTTTTTAAAGATGTTGCCTCAATTGTTCATTCAATCAACTGTTTGATTAGCGAAGTTTTTATAAATGAAAAGTTTCAGATAATGTCATTAACAATGAGTGTTACGACGACATTGGACTAAGAAGTGCATATAGCACCACCCTAAGTACTGTATCCACCAAAATTCCAGGTGAGTCAAACATTTGGTTAGTCATTCAAATACAACTCATACAAAAATGAAATAGCGTTGTTCGTAAACTATTTGCAGATTCTCATGGCGAACAAAACACTGTAACAGATTCTGAGCTACTGAATGAAAACTATTTACGAGAATCATACATACTTGATAACATAGACTGTTTCCCAGAATTTAATATTCCCTCTCCTCGAATTTATGACGAGGGCCACGTAAATAAAAGGATACAAAATTGGGTGAACAAAGAACTGGTGCCATATCCTGAAGATACGAAGGACCGCATGATTAGTTCCGGCGATGACCACAGCTCCTCAAAAAGTCGGTCAAAGACATCAAAAACGACGAAATCACACAAGAAACGTAAATTGACGTTCGCAAACAAGAACTTATTAACAAATAAAGAAGGACGAACTTTTAAAGTACCCTTAAGCAATGCCTTTAACAAAAAGCCCGAGAACAGGTCGAAACGTGACAAAGTCAAGAATAGCAAAACGTTATTCAACAAGAAAGCGATGAAAACGAAATCCAGTTACAAGAATCTAGTAAGGAAATTAAGCAATAAAGCTACAGGATGTGAAATAACTAGGAGTTCCGAATCTGATCACAAAGCTCATTTAGTTTTGAAGCATAACGAGGATCCCAAGGAGCAAACGATTCTGCAGCTCACTGCGCCAAAGCCTGTGAGTGTGGTTTTTATCGGAAGTGAGATACGTAGCATGATAGTGGTTGGCGTTATGGTTTACCGTTTTATTATCCGTTTAGAGATGATATTAACCTCCGTCAAAAGCTATCATGCTATCAGTGTAGACAGACGTAACAGTGGAAATAAATTTAGATTCCAGATAGCATTATTGAACTCTGCCAACCAGGTCTGTGTGCGCAAAAGCATTTTCAAGAGCTTGGTCTTTGTGTGGAAGGGATTAGCATAGATGCTGCTGGAGCAGCACAGTCTATAGCAGCCACACAAGAGAGTCTGCTCATTGATATTGTGACGGATGAGACTCTGGAAACAGTGGCTTTGCGACGAACGGTTGGTACTGATCCTGAAATGGACTCTGAAATTTGCGAGCAAGAGTTGGAACTTTCAAACGTAACAAGCATAATTGAAGATGACGAATGCTACGAGAAACCACCTATCACTACTGGGAATATAAATTCTCAGACAATATTTTTGTATGGTACGGTTAAATGGTATTGTTTATGTTTTTGTAATACATCATCGACTATAAATGTTTATGTATTTTTTAGATTATAATGAACCTACTACGTCTAAGGGTCTTCGTCACGTTAGCATGGATGTTCAGTGTGGCACGGATGCAACTGTACCAAACTTTGCGACATTGTCCGCAACCACATCACTTGCCACTGTACCCAAAATGTTTACGACAGGAATCAAAATTGGAGATTCGTTTCCTGATGTCAGAGCGGGTATTGCATCAGAATGTGGCACTTCTACAAATGATACTAATGATAACTGCATGATTATTTCTCCGAGAATGAAATCTGTTAATATAAAAATCCAAGACTCTGACACTCAAATTAGAAATTCAAATATTGAAGAGACATCGGGAAAGAAATCTAGTTTAGAGGCTCTTTCAAAGTATACTTATAAGAATCAGGCTGAAGTGTTTAATAACCAGTTTGAAATGAAACACACCGATCGACAAAATACTGCAACAAATGACTTTTCCACTACAACAGATAGTAAAGCTTGTACAGATGAGTCGATTGCGGAAAACATGATATCAACGGAAATGTTGAAGCCAGTATGCAGCCATATAAAAATGGAAGACTCTGGTTCCGAATTTCATGGCAGTTTTGGTAGTCTGGCAAAGTCACAATTCCTTGCTGTTCGTTTTGCTCCAGAAGATAGCAACACCAAAGTTGCTATGCCAAGATTTCCAACGTCAAAATTCGCGCGATCAAAATTGAGCTGTGGTGGTGTTCATGTACACAGTTACATGGACCGGCAGGTATCTCAAGATGTGCTCTATCAAGGAGAATGGCAGCAATATAGACCGAAGACATTAATCCGAAAGAAGTCTTACAAGTCCGTAGTTGTTAAGAGCAACAAAGATATAGTTTTGATAAAATTAAATAGAATCGCTAAAGACAAAGCAGATCTCGAAAAGAAATCTGAAATCATATCAGCACAACAGATAGTAGATCAAAAAGCAATCGTAGCACCAATTAAAGTACAAAACGTTAAAGTGTCAAAGGTGAAGGAAGATATGACAAAAAAAGTTACACATAACAAAAAAGCTCCTAGTTCTGATAAAATTACGAGGCCGCCCTGGAAACACGTGAGAAAGGTACGAACAGATGGTAATTAAGTTGTTAAGTGTCCTAAAACTGTAATGAAAACTATACTAAACTATACTATTCTTATTTTTTAGGTCGCATCCAAAATAACTATGAGGTAAGCGAATTCTTCGTTTTTAGGCAAACAAATTAAAAAAGGTAAAAACAAAGTAATTGCCTGCCAAAATAAAGTACGTAATGGAAAAGTAGAATCATCAGTTTTGAACTTCATCCCATTGTAATACAATTCAAGTAGAAGGTATGCCGCATATTTCACAAACTTGCTTGGGAATTTAGAACCTATAGGGTATTTCCCGTTAACCTAGAACCATGACTTTTGGAAAGAAGCAAGATCTTTTAACACAAATGAAGAAAAAAATCAGAAAACCGTAAATTTGTAGTTATATCACAAGAACAATATTTTTGGCCATTACAAACTTATATTTGCACTTGGTATGTATGGGGATAACAGTATTCCAAAGGCAACGTCAAGTTTGTTTCTCAATTCAGTTTATTTTTCATTAGAGCAATGTTCGGTGCTTATTAAGTTTACGGAACCCTCACACTTTGCCGGTTTTTTATTTAACTTTATTATTCATTTTAAATAGCAATATACCACAAAAAAAGAATTCAAGGACAACGACGCAAGTCATGCGAAGAACGAAATCAGTACCACCAGATTTAAAAATAAAAAATGAAAACGCACAAGAAAGGCTTCAACTTAAAAGCTACATTCCTCCATATTTAAGGAAAATGCCCAAAAGGGTTCAAGGACTGAAAGTTGAAAAAATTAAATTCAGTAACAAGAAAGACACTCTACAAAATACAAATAAAGTAAATAAAGAAATTAAAAAATCAATATCACCAATATCGAAAGTACAAGATATTAAAGCTGTGTTGTTGAAAGTTCCCAATGAGCCCAGAGAGAACATAAGCTACGTTGTATTTCGGAATGAAATAGAGGATTCAAGTAGCAGGCCGGTTCCGGGGGAGACCACGGTGCCCGCTAGGCCCAGTGTCAGGGGAAACTCAGTAAAAGGAGCCCATAGTCCGGGATCTCCGAATAGTTCCACGTGTTCATCGCCTAACAGTGTGGCCACTGTACGGCCGGCCGTATGGCCTAAACCTTTCAGTTCCAGACGGCATTCAACGCCAAATAACAAAGCAAATGTACCACGTAGTGGTTCAGATAATAAAATCTCATCCAGGATTAAAAGGTTCATCAAAAAGACAAAAGTTTCTAAAAAGGAATCGAAAAAAGGTAACGACAACAAAGAAAACCTGCCAGAATCTTCTGCCTGTTCAAAATTTAAGACGAAAGATACGGATCGCGTTGTGTCAGGAGGATTAGTTGGATCAAGTAACGCCGTTTTTACAGCTCAATTGTTAAGTGACTCTCATACGCCCAATAAGTCAAGTATCAAGATACCATTAGTTAAAAGTACAGATAATAAGAATACACCTGGAGTGAGTAGTGATGAAAAAGATGAATGTGGTAGCCAAGCCACAAATATGGTCTTAGTATTAGAGCCTTGTCAAATAAAAAGTAATACTCAAGTACCATCGGTCACAACGACGCCGCAAGAGCGTATAGCTGGCAATTTCAAAAAGGCTGAAGAAAGCAATACAAGCAATATTTTAAAAGCAATGAAGGAGTTGATTGAAGAAAGTTTGGATTTCATAGACACATCTGACAATTTTCAAAACATAGATTCTAAAACAGTAATTCTGACCCCCAACAGAAGTAATAGTAAAAGTCTGAATGTCACGTCGATTTCTCCATCTATAAGCTTCAAAACTGTTATTAATAACGAATCTGAGACGTTTCAGAGTGCAATTGGCACTGTGGAGGAAACTGCTGAAAAAACTGACGATACCTCCATGTGCAGCTTGCCTCGGAGTAAGGCGTCAACAGAGAATACCGATCTTCTTTCATTCAAATCTGTGGGATCTATTTCTAAGTTTTCGGACTGCTTTGCGGATAACGAAAGTTACAACGACTTCAATTCTATTTCTATTGACGGGAACACTGTCCAAGACCTATATGAGAGGAAAGAGACGATATTAACTCAGGTACAGTAAAAAATGTTTTAAAATAATAATAGGCACCTATGAGAATGCTTTGCATTTTACCACAACAAAATATTGAGCAATTCGCTTAAGTATATCTAAGTATGACCTTTTAATTCAGATTTTTCTTTTAAAAAATTGACGCAAGCATTGTTGACGGCACTGTTTTGTACTGTCAAAACAAACCAAACGAGCCCTATGTGGCCGGAGGTGCGTTGTTTTACTACCGAGTTCCTATGGCTACCTTTCAGGTCCATCATCAGATCAGCTGAATGATACCAAAACATTGCATTGTCACTCAGAGGCGGATTTACAGTCTTGGCCGCCCTAGGTCGTGTGGTACCAGCCGTCCCTTTACTATCTCACGTTTTCCGCTTCCCCGTTTACCTAGCGAGCGAGCAGCGAGCTTTTTTAGCACACAACATTTTATTTACTTTGGCTCGTTTCTTGTTATCGTCGGTGGTTTTTTTTGCCACGATTGGCCGCCCCTAATATCTGGCCGCCCTAGGCCCGGGCCTACTGGGCCTTAGGGCAAATCTGCTACTGTTGTCACTTGATTTACATACGTATGCAAAATTTCACCTCAACTGACCACCGGGAAGTTGGTCTAAATTCAAAAACATGATCGCTTAAGTTTAGTTTATCTCTAAGTGCGAACATTCTTATGACACTAGTTAGACTGAGCCGTAGGAGGGACAAATTAGGCTTGGCCGGTCTTGTTAGGGCCGCAGGTGAAGCTAAATGAAAGCTTGTAATATTTAAATCGTTTCACAAGAGCTTCCACCGAAAATGTATGAAACTGTTATTAGTTTTATTGACATTCAGTGGTGCCTAGTTCTTGTGGAACGACCTATACCATTTGATTTGTGCAGAGCGAGCCGGGGGCGTTGGCTGCTCAGGCATTTAGCGGTTACTCTATGAACGCGGAACCGGTGGCTGGCGACCAGCCTGATTACGTCAACATGATCGACTCTGAAACAGGAAGCGTAGCATACGAAAATGCTAGGCAAGCGGTTAGTAGATGCAACCTCCTCAACCTTTCGACATAAAGCAAATCATTGCTATTGTTAAGACATGGTGCATTTTGCTACTCAACTGTGATTTAATCTTATGATATCTATAAGACGCAATGTTACACGTTTATCGTTTTAACCATTTTTGTTTTTAGACCCTTAAATTGTCCTTATAACTATATAGCACTCTATAGGACATCTTGTCAAGAGCTTTATTACTGTGTTCGATCTGAATTCGAAAAACTGCGGTCCGAAAACATTGGATGCAGTGTGTAGCCCCTCTTAAGTGCCAGGAGAAGTTTAAGTAAACATGAAAAAATTATAATTTACTCATACTAACACTTATGAGAGGAAAAGTAGTTATAATTGTGGTTATAATAAACGCACTAGTTACAAATAGCTCCGGGTCGCCTTACTTACCAATTACAGAAGGTGCAAAACTGAAATACTTAAATCCTGACAGGGTGGCATTTGACTTGGACATCGTATTGGTATCGGATTAGATATCCCACTCTAAAGTAACTGTAAGCGCCGAGGTTTCTAACGGAACAATCTTGGCAACCTTCGTAAGCAGAAGATGCCTGTTGTGTTTTATAGACATCAGAAGAAGTGTTCGTGTCTGGTCGATCGTCCGGAAGCTTCGCATCGCGTATGCTGGATGATGATTCCGTTGTTCCCAACTGGCTGTTCCAAATTATCAGTCAACACCATACGCAAAGTTTTAATGTGAGTCTACATTCGCGCTGTTTAACTTTTTATTTTCACATTCAGCAAGTTTACGGCCGCCACTTGTTGTCGTGCGTTCTTTTATTAAATATCTTGTTAAGAGGATCATAAAACCAATGAAGATAAGTTTTTGAATCTTGCTACAAAGTCAAAATAAATAACCCAAAAGTTAGTCACCCTAATGCAAACTTAATAAACTTTATAGCGTGCCAGGAGTAAGATTCAATCGCCCATTTTTTGGTCATGCAGATCTCGCCCAAATAACAGGTTGTATATGGTTTGTCAGTGTCATTTCGCCCAATGAGAAATATGAGAATGCCGAAATGACGATTAGGCAGGTATGAATTTTGGTATTTTAGTGTCATCTAAAAAACTTTCGAGTTAGCCTAAATTACGAAAGGTCACATGGCTTGGTTGCTCTGGGAAACATCTATGTGTTATTTAGGTATAAACGATTTTCTTAGGTTTCAACACATGAACAAAACGCATTTAGTAACCTTCAAGCGCTGATTTCTAAATTACTTTAATTCTTGCCTATTCGTTTAGTAAATTTAAACGTATTGCGCAATTTGTATAACAAATACCAAGTAGAAAAACCAAAAATCTTCTACTATTGCAGGCATTGCATTCCCAGGGGCCTCAGGTTTTACAGCCGGAGCTACCGATGCCGTTTGCCGTCGAGCTCGACGAGAACAGCAACGAGGTCGGTCTGGCTGTCGGCGCGGGTGCAGGCGACGGGCGCGGCATACACAGCGACCAATCACAGGACAGCTCGGGAAGAGGGACCTCACTTAGTTCCAGTGCCTCGTCGTCTGGAGCCCAGAGCGAGGTGAGTGTTGTATCAAGTTTAACCTTTTCAACGCCAAAGACGCCAGCAGGTCCCATTGAGTCATTTTTTATATTCTACCTCCTTCATTCAATACGGCTCCCATTAGACTCTTTGGTTCACGCTTTTGTAACACCTTGTAATCACGTGTTTTCTTCATTTCAGGCAATTTTAATAGATCCGTCTGCATTTATCGCACACTTTGAAATGATGAGAGAGCAGGCGAATGCTTCAGCCGCAGTGCCTACTGTCATTGTACCTGCCGAACCGGCAGACGCGCTAGGTGAGTCTTCACAAATTTTATCAAAGAATTATACAGCATGCGAGGAAATGCAAGAACCATTTAAAAAGAAATTAACAAGTAATCTTACGGTTATGCATATAAGTTACATCTGCATACACAGCGGCGTCGTCGCTGTCATGGCTTATCTGCTCATGTACTGTATAAAATTCTCGGATCCTTTTTATAGTTTGATGCCTGCCTGGTTTGATGTTTGCCTTTGATGTACTGAATAGTAACAGATGAATAATAACAATGATAATTTGATAATGATCGGCGTAGTGTATGAACATATCCTTTTTTTCATGCATATTTAAACTTATGTCACTGCTTTCATAACTGTATATAAAGAAATTCTGAAGAACTATCTCATGCGTAATAACCCATGCGTAAACGAGATGCAACGTTTAAGAGTTATAATTTATTGAAGTTAAAACGTTTTTCGGTGGTGTGATTATGAAGTCGCACCCTCATCTTGTGGCTTAGCCAATTGGCCATGGTGTTACCAGTAAATTATAGGTCGTGCCAATAAAAACTAGAAATTGCTGTAATTTATTTAAGTACTTACTGCTTTGAACTGCTAACATAGATTCATGTAGTAGGCAATGTATTGTTACGAAGACTTCGACTTTCGACATTTATAAGTAATGTCCTGATTTTCTTAAAAAAACTAGGACGTTTTCCTACACGTGTTTGGATTATCTTTACAAGCTCTTATTTAACTTGCAGTGCTTATTCATAAACGCTCAGTAAACTTTTATTAGTTAACGTCAACAGTGTCAACACATATAACACTACTCTTTATCTGTCATTGTGACCATTTATCTCCGAATGAAAGGGAAAAAAACCCGTTTTATCAATTTTTGTGCGCCAGTTTGCTAGCGAAATTAACTGAAATTTGGCATACATATTTGTTCAGTTCTAATGATAATGCGTTTATTTGATGAACGTGACCTGACGTTGCAGCCAGGGTCGTTTCCTCGCTATAGAAGATATATCGCTCGACGGTGTAAAGTATCTACTTGAAACTGTCTACACGCGTTGTGGAACCGATTTAATTTATTGAAGTCCCGTCAACAGAAAAGTTTGTTTAAAGTATTTTTTTAACAAAATCTTATTGTACCCTTAGATGCCCCATCGACAACCCATAATCACAACTACGGAACCCCACGGCTGGTACTTGCCACTAGTGATGTGGAAGCTGACGTCAGCTCAACTGATACTGACGTGCCCTCTGACAACTGAACGTCGCAACGTAATTCTAGAACTTTTTCGAATTTATAATGCGATAGCGTGTTGAAACCAACGTGTATTTTTTTCTCAAATGCCACTGCACTGTAAATGTTACTGATGTTCCTAATAAATTTAAGTGCTATTAAAGCGTGGTTTATTTCATGCTGTACCCGTTACTCTCGTACGTTTATATTGTACCTTAACATAAAATACTTAAATATGCGCTATAGTTCATTGCATTCGTAGTCAGCCTAAAGCGGATCAAGAACTGTTAAAAATTACTAAGTTATTGCAATTTAGTACCAATTACGTATACTGAAGAAATGGCTTTTCTTGAATTCTAGTGTTATGGTTAAAATCTCCTTTAGAAGCAAAATTTGGGAAAACTGAGAAATTGTGTGTATCTTTATTACTTAGATGTTAAATATGTTTTGCAAGTATCAGAGGTCACGCTTTCATTAGTTTCTAAAATATAATTGTGTGAAATCAATTATTTTAAACCCTCTCTTTTCTGCAAGTGATTAAAAAAAATGCTGTATGAATTATTTTATAATAATCAAAACAAAGCAGAACAATCATACAAACTTCACACCCTTTACCCCTTTCTTCCCATATAAAAATAAATCCATTCAGTAGCTTTTACGAGATATTCGGTTAAACAAACTAAAGACTAAACAATTTTAAACATAGTCTGAACATGTTTAGTACCCAACTCATAAGGCGCCAGAGACAGCATTTTTAAAACTTTATTGTGCAGATTTTTTGCATCAACATCATCTTACAATTAGTTAGGAATCGCATTCTCGAAAACTGCTCTAACGATTTCGATGAAATTTAAATGGGGGCGAAAAATCGATCTAGCTAGGTCTTCTTTCCCGGAAATTTCGTTTCCTTCATGTTTATTACATCTGACCTGAGTACAGGGGTGCAATTTTTAAATCTTACCAGGTGAGTAAAGGTCACCAAAGTGGCCGAATCTCTATGACAAACGGCCATTTTGGTGAGCTTTAGTCACCCGGTGAGACCCAAAAATCGCAATTCAGCTCGTCACCCAGTTTAGTTGAGCAACTCTTCCGCAGGTGTCGAAAATGAACACGCATGATCGAGGAAATTGTCTTTTTTGCATTTATTCATATTGTACAATCTTATAATATGATTCATTCTGCAAAATTTTACAGGCGAGCAAGAATTCATATATAAAACAGTAGCTCTTTCGTATTGTACATAACCATTTTTACCAGTATAGTGAAAACATGCGTATAGTTTTAGTTTTAGGATAATAAATTACTTAAATACTAATTTTAAGTTTGGTTCTTTATTAATACAATATCAATAGGATTGCACTATCCTGTAAAGTTATTGGAATGTACCAAAAAACATACTATGGTGCTTTTTTGCCGATGAACTTCCTATGCTTAATATGTAATATCTTTTACTTCAATATAAAATATGATCGTCGTGAAGCGATACACAGATACAAGGCAGGCATGATAATACTGGGTTTATGCTTTCTTATCTCACTTCAATTAGCATCCGTATGAACCTAAACGATGTGGGGTGCCAGCGTCCAGCCGCGGACTGCCGGACTGTCCCCTCGGCCTGCGGCTTGCGACCCGAACGGCGCCAGAACTAAGCTAACAAAGCTATCTTTTAACGGATATCGAACAAATTTATTATCATCGATTATTTTAACTGCTGCTGTCATATTACGTAAAAAAGTATTAAGTTTTTTGATTAAACATTAGTTCATATATCCTTTTTATTTCATTATATATAATGAAGATGGATGACAACAAATTTCTTCTCACTTGAAGCGTTTCTGCACTGTGATCTTCCCACAGCGGAAACTTACCTATGTGTGCATACTATCATAGTGATTCGCGGGCATATTTGGCTTAGATTTACATATATGAAAGGATTTTTCGAATTAATTATGTTTATAACGCGTTTGCTTCCAAAGTATTGTACAAACACTGGGGTCGATTAGTTTTGCACCATCACAGATAGGTATGGATCCGTCACAGAATGTGCGTCCTCAATCGCGAAGTCCCGCATATTCCGTGTTCACCGAATTATATAAAAAACGTATAAGAACAATTTAAATGCCACTTATCGGTAGTAGTTTTAAGGTAACTATTACATCGAACATTTCCATTATTTTAAGGCAGTGAAACACCCAACTTAAATTCAAAAACAGTTGGGGACGAGATTACCTAGCTAACATTAAGATTAACTAGTAACGTATCACTAGACATTTTCACAGGCGACCTCTACATAACGATCGCGTTTTTTTACAATATTTACACGTCTTATAACACGAATGTCGGTGGGCGACGCCGCAGCCAGGGCGTCGCGCTGAGGAGCGCCTCTAACATCACCACACCGGGGCCCCGACCAATCGCTGCCGATAATGACTTTAAATTTTGTAGAAGGCGGTAATTTATTTTGATTATGAGTACATTTATTTGTTGATAAAAAGTATCTGATTTATTAATTAGCTAATTAGATAATATAAGAGAAAGGGCAGACGCGGCCCCGGCGCAGGCGCGGCGGGACCCCCGGCTGCGGCCCGGCCGGACAGTAAGCGGCGGCGAACAGTGCGAGCGGCGACGCTACACCGGTCGAACATCGAAAGTCCATCGGCCACTAACAAATCAGATTATGACGGCACGAAATTATCCATTCATCTATACAATAACAATGTAAATATATTAGTGAATGTAGTATCACGATAAATAATAAATCTACATAGAAGAAATCTAACATTTTGAGATCAGAAATTTACAACATTTATGAAACACGAATTTTTTCTATTCGCTTCGACGATTTCAACGATTTGTCTTAATTTTAATATTAACACGTTTGAAAGGCGTATGTTTCTTATAATACCTATATAAGAGCATCTTGTTCTACTTCATGTTTAACAATAATCACAATTGTTATGTTCGTTTACGTTTTCTTAAATTAGTCTGTGGGCAATCGTGTCGCGCAACGCTGACGACTTATCAACTATTTCCAAAGCTCACAGAAAAAATCCGCATCACATAACAGAGTAGACACTTTGTACTAATAATCAACTATAACTGACGTAAAATATATAAAAAAACACACTTAAAAGCTAAACACCCGACTACCCTTCGCAACATACAACAACCGTCAATCATTATGAAACGAGTAATATCTGACCGGCCAAGATATAGCTCGGGGCCGCGCGCTTGAGAGAGCCGGCTGGCGGCTTGCACCGCCGCCGTTCGGCCAGACACCTATTTTATTTAACATTTCTGCTACAACAATCTCTCGTTCATCATTGTCTCTTTTATTAATAAAAACTCGACAATCAAGTCGGATTAACAACACGTACTTTAAGAAACAAGTGATGAAAAATTGTTTTTTCTTAATTTTTGCTTAAACTTTGAATTGTAAACCAGCTCTTATAACGCTTATTTTGATGTCCCGTATTTTGATGCCCCTATTAGATGTTAAAGTTTTATGAAAAAGTATTCTTCATGTATCATTCAAAATTTTGATTGAATAGTTGAATATTATTAATATAAAACCACATCTTGAAATATTTTATTTTGATGCGGCACATTTTAAATCCGCTGTTATTTTATTATTTTATGTCACCTGCGCCATAAAGACAATTCAACGCCTCATTTAGCAAAAGTCATCCGTTAAGTCTTTACGAAGGAACAACGACGGAGACAGAATTACAGAACCCAGTTGTTGGCTTCCCCGTAGCCGGGTAAAAAGGGTCAGGAATTATATATATAATCAATTTAACAACGCAAGTGCTACCCTAAAATGTATATGTATATTTTTAAAATGTACAAATTCACATATATTTGTGTTCCAGGTACTTTGATTGCCACTTACGTTTTTATTTATTTACAAATTTATTTCAACTTTAAGACGGACGTAAATCTTTAAAACATTCTCTAGCGGTAAATTTTTAGGGGAAGTGAAAAATTGTCGTGGGCGGGGTGTTAACTGAACTTTATAAATATACATTTAATTGCTGAAAAAAATAATCATTGATCATCTTATCATTCTGAATCGCACAATATGAATCAACGATCCTCTGTGCGAGAGGCCGCAATTCAACTGTCTTGCGGCGGTTTTTGAACATTAAACTCGTAAATCTAAGTATTTATAACTTCAATCCGTCTGGCAAGTATTAAAAAGCACTAATGCAAAATGGAGTTTATAAATCTAATACTTTCAACATTTTATATGAACAAATTGAACAAGTGTAAAGATAATTAAGTATTATATTAGATTCAATGTTTTATTGCTTGCTTATTAAAGTAAATCCTGCAGCTAGTTCTCAAGCACGCGGCGCCACTAGAGAATTAAACAACTTCTCTATGCAATCACTCAGTTCTAGTAATATTATGTTTTTTCCTCTTTATCACAGAAAACCATGTATTTACAATTTTGTCGTACTAAAATGTAACCTACGGCATGACTCGCAACAACTGCTCTTAGATCAAAACTGCCCGCGAACATGGATTTTTGTGAGATGCTATGTTTAATTATACTATAGTTACATAAATTTAATATAGTACTGTATGTGTACGACATTTTTATTGCTTTTGAGAAATATTACCGTTTGTAGCGTCGAGAAGATTACAATGGTCTGGCGTGATGCTATGCCGGAACCACACGTTAGAGCCAAGTGAGTGAATTATCTTTAACAAGGGAATAAGGGACCTTGGTGCTAATGTGTGGAGTCGACTTTGTTGATACCTTATCACAATTAGTGCTATATGAACACAGGAGAAAGCTCCCCTCTTGCGCGTCTTCTGTCGACGTCACATTTTTGGCGTATTCATGCTTTCCTTGTACAATTGCTGCATTATATTGACTGTAAGATTCCTTTTATGAAATCGAACAAAGGGGCAGTTCTTTTTGTTCGTAATTCTTTTCTTAGTGCAATTTATAAGCATATGATTTAAATGTGAAATCGACATAAGACCTACCCTTCGGCGCTGGTTCCAAGCCTCAGACCATTGCTGTCAGAGATCGAAAATTGTTGATGGATCAGCTTAAGCTTTTTCAGTGTTTATTTGGATTTTTTTGGTAACATATCCAATTGTTTTTCCATTTGGAAAAATTAAGTTTTCGTTTTTTCCAAATAAATTTGAATATTGATATTATTGAAAATTAACTTTTACCTTAGTTTGATTTAACTTTCTAGTATTTTTGGTATTAACGATTGTATTCTAATGCCTTTTTGCATTAAAAAAAACCAAATCGGTCAGTTAGATAAAGATGTGATTTTTGTTGACCAATAAAAAAGTCGTTCGTCATTGTATATTAAATTAGTTACCAATTAGGATATTGGGATATAAAACTTATTAGACTTGTAAAAATAATTCGACAAACAGCCTGAACAAAATGTTTTTCGCACCACGGAGATTTCCGAGACTATAATATCTAAAATGGTTTCAGAATCTGGGGTGCGATTTTTTAATCTCTCCGGGTGACTAAACTCACCAAAAATGACCGTTTTTAATTGAGATTCGGCCATTTTAGTGAGCTTTATTCACCCGGTGAGATTCGGTCATCTTTCACAAAAATATTGGTCATAGGTACATGAAAATGTGAAATTGCCAGATTTTCACATCAACCGTTTTTTTCTTCAATACTTTGGAGGAAGGCTTTTAAAGTTATGCCACCTAAAGTGTTGTGTTTTTCAAATAAAAATATAAAAAGTGTAGTAGAAAAAAAATTAACAATGCCAATTGCCGTACCTACACTTTTTTATGTCCCTCTTGCTAATATTTAAAACTACAACTTTTTGGCTGATTAAGGCATGTACCGAAACAGTGCCCGCCATTTAATGACATCACTCTCATAGATAACTTTGATATTGACAACGGTCAACTGTTCTGTCCATGCTAAACGCAATAGTGACGTCGTAGACCCGAATGGAAGCCTTTTGGCACCGACTGAAGAGTTCATAAATGTAAAAAAGTATTTTACTCTAAATAGATAACTGTAAAGATTAAATAAAGTAATTTATGGATAAGCTATCGTATTTTTATTAATACAGAGTAAAATGTGAGTTTTGTTTTATTTGGTGAAAATCTTGAAGTAAGTAATTTGAATTTAATATGTTTAGAAATTCTGCAAGTGATTCCAAATTGCCAAAATGAGTTAATAATTATACATTTAACGTAAACAAGCTACCGGCTGTCCGTTTTAAAGCCGTAATAAAATATCTTCTGCAAAGTAGTTACCTAGTAGTTATGCTGTAGCGAGTTGAAAGGTTTTCGATCTGGCACCAATGGTCGAAGCATACGTGCAAAGTCCAAGTATATTCTATGATTAATATTAGTCGTGTTACAGGCGACGTTAAGGCAATAGCATAATATTATACGGAACGAATACGACTATTTGTTATTGCTTATGACATGTTCTGTCTCGTTGAGAGGACCGCCTCAGGTTTACTAATAATATTCTCACTATTTCTCACTAATATTATTCAATATTATTGATTTTTTCTTTCATTAAACCTAATAAGTCGGGTGAGATTTTGCAGTTGACTGTGAAATAAAAACATTGCAGATGATAAAGTAACTTTTAAGTAAGTACTTGGTATATTTATTTACACTTGGATATTCATTTTATATCACAAGAAATTGGGGTTAGGTAACAAGGGTGGCACTAGTGCGCAATCAGGCGGGCCGTCCTTTTCAGACTATCATCAGCGATCATGATTAGACGTCAGTAAAAATAAAATATATTGCACGTAATCGCCCATGATTGTATGAATGCGACAGCAGCGCGAGAGTCTTAAAAGACTCGATGAAAAATCATGTATGCAAAAATGAATATTTATTTGATCGTTCGTTCGTTCAACTTCTATGCGTTTCTATATACCATTCATCCGATTAAGACTAAACTCTGGCGAGTTAATGAGCGTGCACCCGGGAATGTAAAGGTCAAGCATTGCAGCGCATGCCGGGCACAGTTATTACTTATTCTCACTCAACATATGAACTGATTTGCTTATTATCTCTCATAATGCTTATTGTTTTTCTCGACTATCGAACACAAGACAAGACGGTCCCCGCACCGCGACGTCACACACGGAAATCGATTAAATGGCAGCAGAATTGGCTAAACGATTGTAAATAGTACTTTACATTGTAGATCATTAATGAATAGTTACAACATGCAGTAAAGTTATTTGTTTACAACTAAATAGTTTTACATCGTAAATTATTAGTGAGCCAATCTGACCCTGATTGTAGCTTGGTTTTGAAATTTTTGTGCCTGGTGTTTTCGTTGCTGGTTAAAAATACGTTCACACTCGGACTCGATCAAGGAACTTTGACTTTGATTATAATTATGTTATTTATTGGGGTTGCCCAGTTTGCGCATGGGCACTGCAATCAAAGTAATATGAAAATGTCAAATTATTATTCCATAATCGAGAGCGATACGTGCGTTCCAGTTAGTGTACTGTGACTGGATGCCTACATAACATGAGCGGTGCGTCGCGGCCGCGGGCGCGCGACGGCGGCCCGCGGCCGGCTCGGCATCGGCAACACAACAGTAACAAAAGTCCACGTGCATGGTTCACTAAAACATTGTCAACGCTAAATATATAAATTTACATCATTTTCATGTATAAAGCATTCAGAGCAATCATGTTCAAATGATAACAGTACATAATTCTAATAATTTAGACAATTTAATTTAAAAATGACATGTTTAATGAAATACAATACATATAAAATTCATATTTTAGCTTTAATTGTATTTATTAAATTTAAATAACGTATAAAGCACTTGGGGGAAGGACAGCAAATTCAATAAAAATGTTATTATTTATTTAGTATAGGTATATTAACTAAGTAAAAATTATTTGCTATGTAAATATTTTATACAATACTAGTATTCATTTGTCTGACGATGAATTGCTGGTGTTTCTCCCAACGACTAGGGGCGCACCCCGGTAGGCGAGTAACGTAGACTTTATCAAGTGCAAATCGAATGATATATAGAAAGTTTACTTTTACAATACAGACTAATAATTTCATTTATGTAAAAATCCTAGCGCAAACGAGCTGTCTGGCACTGTTTCATACTTCGATTACCTTAATCGTAATATAAATTAAAGAGTAAAATTTTAGCGAATTAAAAATTAAATTTTCCAAAACTTTGTAAATACTAGAATTTGGATATAGCTCATGGAGGCCCACCGGGAAGGGGGCGCGGCGGGTTTCCGCCGTGTCCAAGAGGGACGTCCAAAATCCTGAGCAACGTAAGTCGTCTATGTACACACGGTCGCCGAGTAAAAAACGAGATCGTTCGAGGCGTGCTTGTTAGCGGGGGTCGTGGTGCCGGGCGCGACGCTTCAGAAGGTGTGCGCGTGCGGCGCGGCGGCGGCGGCGCGCACGTCTCTCTGTGAGCGCGCGCGGCGGCGCCGCTAGCACCAGTCGTCCTCGTCCGAGTCGGAGTGGCGCGCGCGCGGCTTGTAGCCGTTGGGCAGCCGCGCGCCCGGCGCCGGAGAGGGCAGCGCCCGCGCGCTGCCGCCGCCGCGGCCCAGCGCCAGCGCCGCCTCGTAGCTCAGCGGCGCGGGCGCCTCGTACCCGCTCCCGCGCCCGCCCCGCTCCGACTCGTAGCCTCGCCCGCGTCTGTTGCAAATACTACACAAACAAAACGCACAAGTCATCACCCACACCGCGAAACACCAAACCACCTGTGCGATAGCGAGGCGGTCGTCACCCCTAACGGGCCGGGAACATTAACGTTTAGCCAGAAGCCTAGTTTCTAACCTAGGGTTTTGATCTCAGAGGGGTGCGGCGAGCAGACAGCAGCCGCTCCAGGTCCAAATATAATCTAGACCTGTCAAATGAAAGGTTATCGATAGCAACCGCGCTCGGCAGCTTGTGCCGGAACACGCGCATTAAGAGGGGATGAAATGTGACTCAGATGGCATGCACATTGGCGATGAGTAGCAACACTACTTATATACAGGACGATTTAAAGACCTGAACTCGGCGACCTCTCATAATAATTTGATAAAAATACCTTTTTTTATTGGTCCTTCTGCTTTATAATATGATGAGAATGTTTAAGCTGCACCTTACCTATCTCTAGATCTATAGTCTCGGTGTATCAGTCTTTCTACTTCTCGGCCATACTCGTACTCATCGTGCAAAGGCTCCACCGGGTCCCGCACCGCCTGTCTCAATGATAGCTGAAAAAATACGCGCCGAAATCATGTATTATTTGCTAGAAAGAACGTTTAGAAGAGTAAGATCGGCTAGCACTTGTACATTAACACCTTCCGATGGCTTGGATGTGTGCCGTCGAACTTGTTGCTCAGACCTGGTTTTCAATTTTGACTTCAAACCAGTTCAAAAGACTCGCATAGGGACTAATTAAAAAACGTTACGTTATCCTAGCCGTTTTGAACCTTCAAAATTGTAAATAAAATGTTGGTACCCGACATGCACAAACGTACGTCATTTTATGGGTATCGCTCACACGTTCAAGAGTCGAGACAGCGGCGGGGGCGGTGCGCCGCATCGAAGTTTTCTTTGGAATTACATGGCAGTGAACTCATCTGATGCAGTCTAAGCGCAGTCGAGGCGAAGCCGCGGTGGATGCGAGGTATAAGCATGGCTGCGCCGTATTTTGTCAAGTGTTTAAGTGAAAGTATGTCTTAATGCTACGACGCGACATATTCAATTAAATAAAACAAAGCATAGCCACCCGCGCCTCCACTGTATGCAAAGACCAAAGCTCGACCGTGCCACGACGCCAGAACGCCGCTGCCTCGACTTCTCAGCGAGCAACTCCCTTAAGGACACGCAACGCTCTTGGTGACAATGTCGAGGTTCACTTACATGCGAGGGACTGTGGGTGATTCTTGTGAACGGTGGCTGCTGCTTGACCTGCAGCGTGGACGGCTTGGTAGGCGTGGGGGGGAGCTGGCGACCGCGCCCTCTCCGGGCGCCGTCCCGCTCCCACGACCGGTCCCGCCAAGCTCGCCACTCGCGATCTCGCTCGCGCTCCCGGTCGCCACCTATTGGAGCCCAAACTGTTCTTTGAATAATTTGGGCGTTCTACTCGCAGGCCTGCTCACAACGCCACCCAACGTGTCGGGAATATCAAATACTTCATGACTATGGGGACGAAATCAAAAACAAGAAAAATAACAAGGGTCGTATGGAAAATATACAGTCTGGGTTATAAACAGATGTGCAAACAATTTTCCTATAAATATCCCGTCTCGCTCTTCTTCTAGGCGCACGCCCCTCTCAGTCGTCTTCATGCACGCAAAACCAAAATTTAACATTGGAAATCTAATTTATTTTTAGACACAATGCTATAATTTTAGCAAAGGGTCTTTTGGAGATAATTTTAACATAGACTGTATATAATATTGTTCATTTAATTCAGACCCTTTGCTTTACAATTTGTTTGGCAAATTATGCTCAATAGGGAATTTAAATTATTGATTCATTATTTCGATAGTACACATTCAGGTTAGCGTCTTAATGCAGAAAATTTCGTCCTGGATAGTAAAGGATGTGTGTAGATGTTGTTTGTTGGTTAGTTAGTGCTGCATTTGGCTTGCATGATCTGTTGTTTGGATAGTCTTCAGCTGTGAGAGAATAAGAACTTAAATATGGATGTCTCGCATATATAAAGTAAGTTACCAAGCAATACCTCGTGTTACTGCAGGTAGTTGTGGAACAACGTAAAATAAAAAACAAATAGTTTTGTGTGGATGGATTATGTCTCTGTGAGTTAATATGTGTATGTGTGTGTTCGTGTATGTCTGTCTGTGTGTGGCGAGTGGATCTCACCGTAGGTGTGGTGTGGCGGGCTGGGCGACCGCGAGGGCTGGCTCAGGCTGGTCGTGGGGTGCGGCGCTCTCCACTCCTTCCCTGCTGTCAGGAATACCTTCATGTACCTTCCACCACGCTTTACCCTATGCCCGTCGGACTACCGACCTCATTTCCTTGCTCACAAAGGTGACTCTAAAAGTTTTGGGGTGTCTGTTGGGGTACCAAATGTACATCGATGGAGACGGGTTATGGAATACACGGGAATGGATCTTTTCTGGGAGTATAATTCAGCGTGTCCGTCACTAAATCGCATGATGCCCAATTTGGCTACATTCGATCTTGTTACACTATTGTTTTACGAAGCGACAACTGAACAAAATGAAAACCCTCCAAGCTTTTGCATGCTGCATGTTCTTTCCATGCGCGGGTAAACTGTCGAAGTGCATGCGCTCCATCCAGGCACCTTATATTTTAGTGAAGTTTATAAAGAAGCGAGTAAAGTTTCATACAAAGGTAGTTAAAAGTTTGTTTCGTAGTATGTCGGCGCCATAGCATGCAGCAGGCAAAACAATGTCAAGAATCTGTTTAGAAAAATTTGGTAATAAGTAAGCGTTTCTTTAGTTAAGTTCGTACGAGTATAACGTGACAGCCGTTTTACATCGCACAAGCTGGCCAAAGGTTGGCGATCCTATTCGGAACTTAAATCTAGAATGTTAAGTATTGCCTGATGAGAAGAACATACGATATGTATTGCTAACAATCGAGTATGAGCATGTATGAATGAGCAGTTATTAAGTAATATCTAAGTTAAACTACTTGTAGGTATGTAGGTTACAAAACTAGCTTTGTGATGATGTCAAATATTGCTAAGAATTACAGACTAGAATATCTAAATTTGTCAACTTATTTATTTTAGCGTTACCGATTCGGTCATAGATTGTCTTACAACTACAGCTACAAAAATGTCTACATCTACTTTAAGCTAGGCTTCCCATCTTCTCACAAAACTTTCAGAGTACCTTCATGAGAAGAAAAATGTTTGCAAAACTGTTTGATTTGTCTATTCAAAGCTATTTAGTAAAAAGGTTAAGTATGTTGACGTTGACTTTTATTAAAACAAAATAATAGTAATACTACAGGAACAAAATAATATAATAATTGAGGCAACCAGCTCAATAAAAAGCTAAGAGACTATAAAAACTTCCGGATAAAAACGCCAATTTCAATTTGCTAGCATCAAGCCATCGATCCACGTTCTAGGAAGATAAAGGAATGCTGCCCTGGCGGGCCGCGGATTCTGCAAATTTGCTGATATCTATCCGAATTTTTTTTTTCTTCTATTAGATTACCAGCAAATTCACGAGCTTAATGTGGGTTCAATCGGATATTAAAGGTGTATTATAATTAGCTTAATGTATGGAGCGCCTACCGTGGGGGTGGTAGTGATGTGGCGCGCGGTGCGAGCGCCCGTGGCGCTGGTGCTCGTGCTTGACTATCTCGACGACGTTGCTGACCGTGTCCGAGAACCCGATGTCGTGGTGATAGCCCCCGTAGTGGCCGCGTCTCCTCGGACTGGGCGTTCGTCTGAAAACCGTTCGAATTAACACCCAAACTCGGCTTGCATCTTCTCACGCATAACATACCCATGCATTAAGTAAATACAGTTACACGAAATAGTATTTAGTCAGTGGGTTAGTTTGGAAACTTGTTAGTGGACGTTGTAACGTGCAACGCTAACATACCATTTTTCACTACGATAATTTTGAGATCAATTTCCTCTTCGATGACACTACAAAACAAAATAAAAACAAAAATAACTCAAATAAAATGAATTATGATGTAGTAATAAATGGATTGTTCGGTGGCGTTCTCACCTGAGACTGGAAGATCTGCCGTGATGACCATTCTGGTAGGGGTGCGACGCTGTCAGCCGCGCTTCGTCTAGCGACTCAATCGATGCGTGGTGCGACCCTACGTCTTGTAACTCCAACACCTATAAACCACATTCCGTTACTCATCATACAAAGGCCCGGTCGTTAGACTCATCTACAGTTTGTTTGTTAACCATTGCGTAGAACAACTGTCCCATATTTACAAAATTCTATAAAGTAGACCATAACCATGCGTTTATAGGTCGTGAACTTATTTGCATCATGCAACAAAATCGTGCTGTGCGGTGCTTTTTTAATTCTTAGTTCATTACTTACCCACAAGTTTTTACTAAATAAAGTTTAAATCCATGCGATGCATGCTTTGAGAAAGTAGGTTATAGTCATGCGATCTCTATGTATAGGTATAATGTTATGGTGTCATGTTTTATAAAATATTATGACTGTATGTTTGTATATGTATCGTTAGTAAAGATTCTATGTCTATTTGTATCAACATATAAATATATTCAACGGCTAATATCCACAAAGACGTGACCATATTTAGTACAAAAAGACATTCACTATTATAAAATCGAGAAATGTCCACGATTAAGTAATAGAACACACTACAACTTTACTGATTAGACAAAACAATCCTATATTACTGAAAACGTTTACCTAATTATAACAACCATCTGTAAACTTCAAACCGTTTACATTATTGTTTTCTTACGCACCTACAACATATACAAGTCAATAAACAGATAATGGGCCTAAGCCCCTAAGGTTATCCTTTACCACAAATTCAAATACCTATGAAACAACAAATATATCATTAATTTTCTAATTGCCAACAGCAAACATGGACATTATGACCAACCTACGGATTAGCTGTCCTATTACACTTACAAATAAACAGCAACGGTCTAATTTCTCCAAATAATATTACAACATATACTATCTATGACAGGTGGAAATGCATTTACAAGGTTTATATGTTACATCACATTTTCCTACTTTCGTGGACAGTTTTCTGTTACCCCTTTTGGGTTTTTGATACAGTATAAAGTTCAATCGATTTCGTGAACTTGGAAGTTGCGAAATGATTTTGGTGGGAACATCAATTTGCACTTGACAATAGCTATTGAGTCAGGGCTTTACAACAATAATATAGCTCAATTTTTGGACCCATTCTAAAACAGAATTCACCTTTTTATTGTTCCTGAAACAAAAGATAATTCATTGTAAGTTTTCCTTCATTTTAACTGGATTTTGTAACTAAGCAGTATAAATGATGTAGAAAAAATGTTGTCCTAGGATCAAGGTCTATTTTTCATTACAAATCAATGTCACAATCTGCCTTAGCGATTCTTTGTGAACCAGCAATAACTAGACACAGTTGTCAAAATTTGAAATTAAAAACACACGGCTATATGTAGCATGCCTTTATTTATAAGTTATCTTTGCAAAACTTAGGCGGTCGTATTCCAATACAACGTTTCAAACGAGATGGGGGATAAAGTAGAGAAGTATAAAAAGACAAAAACTCAAAAATAAATTAACGGGCATGGTGTCAATTCAAAATACTTGATAAAAACTTCATTTTTAAATCAGTTTATAGCGCGTCACTTTATGCAGAGGTTCATATTAATTAATTGAATTTGTATTTTATATTTTGTTCCAATGTATTTATCCAAAACAATTATACGTACTTGAGTGACTTTCTGGTGTTTCGCCTGGCGAGGTCGGCCAGCGTGTGGGAGTCATCAGCGTGAGCGTCGGCCGGCGCCAGCGCGGGCGGCTCGTGGCTGAGCGAGCCGGCCCGCGAGCCCGGGCCCAGCCCCGCCGCCACGTCCAACAGGCAGTTAAAGAAGGACGCCTTCTGTGCACCACGCACCCTTCACACATCCGCCCCACACACGCACACTTGCGCATGCTCATGTCAACACGCCCAACACAGGGGTGAGCGCAATGGCATCTAACCTCTAAAGCCTACATGAGTTTGCGCAAACATCCCACACATCATGTCCATGCTGGAGTTCTGTTTATTATGTTTGTGTCGTTAGTGTGTATGCTGTCGAGTGTGGCAAGAATTCCAACGAATGGACATTATGAACTGAATGCGTTTACTGAATAACTGTGGTGTATAGTGAAGATGAATGCGGGTATTCTGAGAAAACAACTACATTACACATTAGTATATGTCAGAGTCGTTGTTCAGTGGATACGTAAGATGATTATATAGTATGTTATAAATACAATAGAGCTGTAAATTACAAAGCATTAATATTTTCGTATACATGTGCTAATATTTAAAATTAGTGCAAAAAATATTGAAGCCAGAGGCGTATTGTTCTGTAGTTAGTTTATTACTGCGTTATCTTTTAATGTTAGAAAGGAGCTCAAGTTCTTTCAGCATGCGCATATTTCAGAAAGTTGCCTCGTTTTCAATTGATAAGTAAACAACTTCATTATATGATAGAATCGGTTATTTTCAATAATGCATTTTTGAAACTATCCGACTCCATTAGATTCGGAGGCAAAAAAGAGCGTAGCATAAAAAAGCATAGTATTTCGTTTATATGAAAAATCATCAGGCTTCTACATATAATGTAAACGTAATTGAGCCAAAATGTAGATAATTTGAAAAATTATGATAAATCATTCAATCGTTAAAACATAAACTACTGGCGGAAAACACACTTTCAGAAAATCCAATGATAGTCATGCAAATTTTCCTAGAACGAGAAAACAATACATCTGAGACATCGCCAATTTTTTATTGAATGCAAGTATCGAAGGTGTAGGTGGTAGCGGGCGGAACGGGATGCTGAAGTAGACGACACAAATGAGGAAGACAAGTCTACTCCGGACAGTTCTAACACAGCTACTAGACACCGTCAAACAACTCCACTGAATTACACTGCTCTACATATTATTTTGCAACTATAGGACAGGTCACTATGTCGTGGTTTACGAAGCCCTGACGGACACTTGATAGACAAAAATATGCTTGACGCGCACAAGTTTATTTGAGCCAATACATCAAGTGCGTCACTGATACTAACTCTAACTGTATTGCTATTCTATGCTACTATCATGGTATGAAGTTTGTCGTATGGATAACTATTGCGTTGACCTTAAAAGTCAAATATCAGCCATTTTAAAATCTTTTAATTTCTTCTTGCATGGATATGATTTTCATTGATTTCCAAACACGATGCGAGAAAAAATTTATGATAAAATAAAAATGTCTAGAACAGTGCAAGAAAAAAGTAGTCAAAGTTTCGTTCCTTAAAATTTTTAATACTACCGGCTGATTGGCCGTAGGGCTATTCTCGCCGAATGCCTGAAAAGTAAACCACCAATGTAGTCGACTCGCAAGAGTCGATTTCAACTAGAGTGACTCTGTATTGTTGCTTAGTCAGCGCTGGACGTTCGCCAGAGGCCAATCGGACTTTTGAATCTCATTCTCGATTTAACTTTAATGTTTAATTTTTTACATTGCGTCATTTTAACAACAATACATCCACAAAAAGACAACACAATCAACTATACTTAACTAACTATAATGTTAGAACTTTTACACTAATGTGGGGAATTATAAGGGTCCATCAACAAACACTACTTGTTAACGTGTAGTTTACCTATTCATTTAATATTTACATTTGGCTCAAAATAACAGAAGATGCTGTACATTAATTACACTTTAGCCACACGTATTTACTCTGGCTTCATTAGAACTACGCACTTACGACATAAAGACCTAACGACAGTTCTGCTCATTAAAATATTGATAGATATTATAATAAATACTGAAAGATAACATCAGTGCATAAAACAAGGCATGTAACGCTTACCGTAACGCCCTGCGGGTTCCGGCCAAACCTAGTTGATCTCCAGCTTTCGAGGATGAGCAGGCCCGCGTAGATCTTTCCGACGGTCATTTTCCCTGTATTGAGTACATCGTTTCGAGGCACCAGCAAATCTAACATTTTCTTCGCTTGCAGGGGCCATATGTGAGTGATTGTTTCTCTCAGCTCCTCATCCGCTTGGTCCATCTCGTCCGCTGAGTAAACACGATTGATAGTTGTACAAACTATTCAAAACGATAGTGTAAGCGTAATTATTTCTGTTGTTGGCCATACCTGTTCTCATCTTGATGTTCAAATTTTCCCGTATCAACGCGAAGAGTGTTGTGGTAAAATTTACCTTCCCTTCGTCGTCCAACGGCATATTCATCCTAATTAGTTTCTTATACGCCAGTCTATTTGGACACTTGTTGCCAAACCCCAACGGCGGATCCATATTTTTAAGCATATCGTACATTTCAGTAAAATGGATTTTGCCACTGAAACATACAGAAATATTGTTTAGATTGAATAATGTCAACAAAAGGAATTATCATTAAACTTAGGGTGTCATTAAACTTACGTGGCGTTTGGGTCATATTCGGCCCATATCCTAACAAATTCATCAAGATGATGCGCGCCGAGGATGGACGAGTCCCTCGTTAGGTAATCGAAGTTATCCATAATGACAGCAACGAATAAGTTTAACATCTGCAGGCGATCAAACACAACACATTAATAACTTTCAGAAGCATATAGAGTACAATAAACACTGTCGTGGTGAAAATTCGGAGTGGAACGCAAAATATAAGCAATGAATGATATAAATTAATTTTGCAGTATCAACCGGACTTAAAATGGGTTGAATTTCATGTTCTGTTATACGATTGCACAAATGTTCTTATTACTTACAAGAAACGAACAGAAGAATATGAACGATACGAAGTAGGCGTAAGCGAGCGTGCTTCCACATGGTTCGCTTGGGGGCTTTCCGGCCTTCACGTCGCACTTGGCCGGTTTCAGGCAGGCCAGCATAATGTTCGGCCACGACTCGCCCGTTGCGCATCTAAACATATAGTGGCTCACAAACACCGGCGTTTTACAGCTAAACCGAGCTCGCTAGTGTATCTTTTTGGCAACAGATGGGCTAGCATCTTAGTTAGTGTTGGTCAAAGTAACGCGACATTAGTTCATTACAATTCTGAATCGAAATGGTCTAGGCTGACCGAATTGTGTTGCAATTATTTTATGCTGCTATATTGCTCTTATGCGGTAAGTTGTAGAGTTAAAAGTGTTATCCTAGTAGCCACTCGGGAGAGCTTTTAGCTGTTCGATAAACACTAACATGCTAGCATATCCGTGCGTAACGAATATTTAGCCCGCAAGTATAGATTTTTGTTTTTTGCGAGTTACTTAGATACCAGCGGTTTCGGCTTAGTTAATTTGGATGAGAAATACATTTTATATTATAGGCACTTTGACTACTCTGATTTACTTTAAGTATAAATCGACCAGGACGCTAATGTAGGATGTCGTATATTTTTAGAACTAAACATATAATTTCTTATATCAAGTGATTCTACGTGTAAACTAATTTTGCCACACAACCTATGTGGAGTTACATAACTTTCGCTTTGAATCTTAACTACATGCAGTGAGGACAATCATGCTTTTGCCAAACACAGATTGCTATGCTAGTTCAAAAATAAGTCCATATTACCTGTTACAATAGCTATTTTTTGAACTTTTATACAGTATTAATAATATTGATCTAAGGTCAGAAATGTATTGCTGTACTGTAAATATTTAGCAGCAATCTTACTTTCCAAAAACAAAACACTGATTCATTAGGTACCTACTTAGGTACTAATTGACCGATAAAACATATTGTAATTTTTTGGAAACACCCAGAAATCTTAATAAATGTGGAATTTCATTCTTACTGTATTTAATGTTCCTTACCTGAATAGAAGCATGAGTGCTTGAATGAAGCTTCCAAAATTGTTGTGTCTGTTCATATCTGAGTCGGGTACTAAGTCTATATTGCCAAACACCTGTGTCCAAGCAGATACAACACAGAAAATCAGCATTGAGTGCAAAATATACGTGTACCCTAACGCCCTAAGCTCCTTCCCCAACGCTATCGAACAGTTACTAAGTTGACTCTACCTAGATGAATAATCTATTGCTACTGCTAAGTATAATGTTCCAGGGGTATAATGTGAAAACAACGGTATACAATGTTTTTCTATTAAAAATACAAACAAAGATAAAATGCTATTTAAGGACAATTTGTAGACAGTCAATGACACTAAGTTTCGGCTAAAACTACACTTGAATGTGACCAAACACTATGTTTACGGGATGTTGATGCGGACTCGATGAGAATGAAAGTTATGTACATGTAACACAGACGGTAGTGTCGGACAGTGTCGACGCGACAAGTCGTGTGTCAGGTCAGGATGCAGCGCCGTCACGTGTCGCGTGCCATGCGGCCGGACGCGGGGCCCCGACAAGTGAACAGAGGATCGGTTGCCACCACTACGCTTTACTGTACTCTCACCGAAATAGCAGCAAGAGTGCTCCCACGAAAGATCGGAAGTTGTTATGCCTGTTGATGGCACTGTCTGGATCGTATTGCATGTTTCCGAAAACCTGTCATTAGAAAATGATCAGTGCCTACTAAAATGCTAAAATCCTGGAGTCTGCCGAACTGCTCTGTATGTAAGTAGTAGGGTTGGATCACGGGAATGAAACTAATGAGTTCAGATGGGATGGCATGACATTTACATTTCTGGCAGGTAATACATCTGCTCTACCGGACATTAGCAGTACCAGCATCAACCACCACTATTTGGTGTTTAATAAAAGAAGGGCAACTAGGATGAGCACCTTATATGAAAGTAAAATAATTGTTGTAATTAAATATTCGGGCCTAATTTAGCTGAAACCCCAACACTACTTTTACTAAATACTAGAAAAATTTAAACTCTTATCAAAAAATAAGCTATGTCTATAGAACGACAGTTTAATTTGAGTATCGCCTTCGAGGCAAGAGGGGGTGAGGGCGGAGTGCGCTAAGACTGTTTCAGGAGTATAACGCGGAACCCCGCGTTAAGAAGTGCGCGCGGCAAGTAGCCATTGGCAGTGCATGACCGATGCCCGCGTTCACCCACCTCTTGCTGCGCAAGCAATACGGCAACAAAATGGTCGCTCCTAAATTCGAAATTCTAATATACTTTTATCACAAGCATTCAATAATAAGAAATAGTTTAAAAATGCAAAAACTGTAGGAAGTACCTATTTTCAAATACCAACTTGTTATAGCTATTAAATCTATCAACACCAATATTTTCCCCAGACTAAAATGATACACTTGAAAGACATGTTATAAAGATCAAAAAGTTACACAACTTGAGAGATTAGACGATAAGTTATATCATACACATATAGAGCACGAGAGGAGTGATTGAACAGACCTGCATCCCAATGATGGCGTAGATAAAGAACAGCATCGCGATGAGAAGGCACACGTAGGGTAAGGCTTTGAAACTCTGCACGAACGTCCATAACAGTATTCGAATAGTGTAACCCTGCCTGAGCAGCTTGATCAGTCGCGCGGCTCGAAACAGGCGGAGGAACCCGACGTTGAAGGTGTTCTCCTGCAACACGGGGCATGCGTCATCGTCTTACAAGCGCACGCGGCTCCATTATCATCGAGTCTTTTGAAACAGTTGCCGGCAGGTCCCAAAGCTTCTGCCCAGTACTGTCAGCGTTAAATATATGGGAGCAAGTAAACTGCTCAAAAATATCTGAACTGGATATTGTCAAACACATTGTAAGGGGGTGTTCAGATATTATTGACGATTCTTCTGATCCGATATGTTTGAAGCTGTACAACGGAGGATAAATTAGTATAGGACGGAAACTTTAGACTTGCCCTGGTAATTAACGCAACTAAGCGAAGACCCAGTTGAAACGATGATGCAAGAACCCGGAAGTGGTTTCAAGTTTTAAAAATGTTAACTTATTTTTATCCATTTTAATAGGTATCTAATACAAATATCAAATAGTTAAGAAAAAAACCTACACACCTCTTTTCAATTTTAATTTTAAGTCTAAGAGTAAAAAATAAATTTAATAAACACAAGTTTTACAAACAGATCCAATTTGAAAATTGAGCAATGCATTATTTATAATTTGAATATAAAAAATATGTTTAGTACTTTAAAAACATCTAAATACCAAAAACACGCAGTGTACCAAGCTATCTCCATACAAACGGCGGTAACATTTTTCACCTTCTAAACTTTAACTTATAGTTATGATTTTTCGATATGTTGTTGGCATGGCATGACTTGGGTTTGTAATATATTTTTTTAAATTATGTATGTATAGATTTGAAAATGTTGTCACTCTGTTGTTTAGTATAGTATGCAAAGTACCTATTATTAAATTTTAGAAGAATATAACAAAACCTTGCAAACTAGTTCAAAGGCAACATATTAGAAAACCATGGTTAAGATTTACAGGGCGGAAAACATTACTGCTTTTTGTATGTATGGCGGCCGCTTTTTTTGGCTTGGCACAGATACAGTCTTCAAACAATCTTGTTAAATTTTGTACTCTATTTTATATTTACTAATAAATTAAACATCACACATAAGTACCTACGTCGAATAGTTTGACTAAAAACACACAGAAAAAAGTAGAAATCTAATGAAAGTTATATTTAATCTAGAGCAATTTATTTATCAATATAACTATCTAAATATAGTATTCTCAATCCTAGCAAACACTCGTCGAATTATTAAGTACCTAATCTACAAAATCTAGCCTAAAACTAGCACTACGTTAATCAAATTATTCAGTTTAAAATTGGAAACGTTATCTAATGGACTGTCCATTATTTAATTGTTTAATGAAATTCTAAATTTCCTAGCAAACAACAAACGGTTAGACGGTTACCTGCTGACAGGATATGTCAGAGGCACAGTGTTCTGGAAGGTCGCTCTGCAATCAGGACATAATCGTTTACCTTCACTGGGTTCGGACATTCCAATTAGACAAATATAAGACCGCATCAATTATACTTCATTACCACACGAGCCAAATTATGTAGACATTAGATTCCGGACTTAACTCAGATTTTATCACGTAACATCTTACGTCGGATGATACGCTACGCGGTAGTCAAGTCACTTGGTGTGTGGTGTTGAATTAGAATGAATGAATACATCATGAAAGAAAATGTAATTTAATAAAAATAGTCAACAATACTTACGCCCAACTCCATGATAAGAGCGTCAATAATACTTCCAATGACCGTTATGAAATCGAACGTATTCCACGGATCTTTGAAAAAATTCTGCAAACACAAATTATATCAAACTTTTTAGATGAAAATTCGTCAAGTACAGAATAAAACATTCATATGAAATTGAAAAGTGAGTTATAAGAATGCTCAATTCAGACAAGGGATACAAATGTACACTTTCTATTAAGAGCAAGAAGGATTTTTACGAGGAAAGGAATAGGGAGTTTCTCTCTTAGACAGTACATTTTCAAAATCAATTTCATTATGCATATCTATGAAACTTTGAATAAAGTGACATAAAAACTATCATATAAAAATCAAGCGGCATCTTGTAGTTATTCTATAAAATCTAGTTTACCTAATAATATTCAAGTCAGTACTGAATATTGAATGCTAATAATTGAATCTAAGATATAAAAGAAAATAATATGTGTAGTCTCATATACACGGCAATGTAACTTTACTGTTGTGAAATGGACCAACATTACGCCGTGTGTACAAGAAAAGAGTCATTACTTAAAATGTTGTACTAAGAATGAAGGGGTCGTGCTTACCTGACATCCGAAGGCAATCAGCTTCAAAACGGTCTCGAGAAGGAAGAAGGTCGTAAAGACGAGGTTCATTAATGTTAACGAGTCCATGAGTATTGGTGGAGCCTCGTGAAACTACCACAAAATCAATACCAATATTTTTAACCTCGAAACTTTTAAATGTTGTAAGAACTATACGACCAGAATTATTTTTAATAATAATATAATATACTATTACAATAATTAAATCATCACTATATTCTTAATATAAATAAAAATAATTCTGGCGTATTAGTTTCATTAATCTAATAAAATTAATTTTTCTACTTTCTGCTATAATGTAAGAAAACAAACTCGTTATGTGTCTATTATGTTGAAGTGAGTGTGTAGTATGTGTGTGCTGTTAAGTTCCCATCTTCTATGCCCCCTGTCATTGGTTTGTGTCTGTCAGAGTGTATAAATGTTGTCATATTATTGTAGCTTCTCAGTGCAGCACGTGCTCGCATGCAGATCGGACGGAATCAACAAACATGCACAGTTGCAAAACCACAATGTTACTTGTCACATACAATCCTAGCATATCTATTGTAAGATACTATTGCACTCTTACAATAAATTTGCCAAGAATAGAATAAGATAAAAAACATGTACTAACCTTGTAGATCTTACAGCAGAACTTCGCCCGATAATTTCAGACCAATTAGTTACTTACCTCGGCCTTTATGTTTGGTTGGCTAGTTATCTGGAGACAGCTTGAAACCACAAGTATAGTCACAAGTATAGGTAGGGGACATTTATACTGACTGTGTGTGAAACGTAGGTACAAGTGCCGCATGCAGCAGGAAAGCCATGCTCAACAATGAAATGCAGAAAAATGGTTAATTCTTTTGGCATCTAAGCCTTTCAATAAAGAGAGAAATTTTGTAACAGGTATCAATATTGGGTGGTAATTGGGTAGGGATGTTATTTACTCGGCTCAATTTTTTCCCATACAGTCATGTAAATAGACAAAAAACATATTAGTAAACAGAAAGAGTACATTTGTACCTATTTTTGCTGTTTCATAGCAACCAAATGATTTACCAGAATGATCCGTGTATTTGTGTACTTACTTTGACACCGTAAGCGATGATTTTCAACACCGTTTCCACAGAAAACATTCCAGTGAACCCCATATTCGAATACTTGAGGATATCCGCGTAGAGGTCATTTTGATTATAGTACTGCCATTTTGTGATGATGTGCCAGGCGTATTGGATAAACCCAAGGCAATGAAAATAGATATTTGTTACTTCATATAATCGTATCAAGTCTTTGACATTTTGATGAGTACTGGTAGATGTGATGTTTGGACTATACGTTAGCAAAATGATGTTGTATCATAGCTTTAGGCCTTGCGGATTTTGTCAACGGTACGGTAGAAAAGGATAACAAAAGAGAAGGATAGCGTAAAATGAGTTGGTGAGGAAACGTGCCGACATGTCAGTAAGAGTCAACGCAAATACACAGGGTCACAGTGAAATAAAAGCATTACCAGTAAATGCTTCCATACTAAACAGAACATTACTGAAATAAATGTAAATGATTGTTACGTAATGAGGGGGATTACTAAACACAAAAGTTGAATTATGGTAATTATTTTTGTTTCGTAAATTGAATACTATTTTTTCCTATGCAAATTTTGATTTCCCAGTGAGTTTTAAAGCAGCTTTTAGCCACCACCAACAATCACGCATGGCAGTAGGCCATTCCACGAAGCATGCAGATCGCTCACAAAAACAATAAGGAATAGGTCTTAAACGAGATCATGCAACACGAACAACATTAAATTATGGCCCATGCCCCGAGCTCACTGCTTCCAGAGATGTTGTGCATCGACAAGCACGAATTGTCCAATTTGTATTTGTGTTTCATGTGCCGTAGATGTGCAGGAAGGATACGCTTATCGTGCAGTAGACATTGATACATACATAATGAATAGCAAGCAAGGAGTCACGAAAGGAACACTGAACATAACGTAGGATTAAAACAATAAAATTAATTGTGGCGTAGATACACTTGACGGGATAGGCTCAGACAGATCCACGACGCATTCCGATGCAGTGTACCTAGTCTCGCGCGAGCTCATATTTCACAAATGTTCATTGTAAGTGTTGCATGTGTTGTGTAATTTTAAAAATTCTTATGTTAGGCAGTACTCTGAATTAATTAGCCAATTAGTATTTGTTTCCATTGTTGAGTATTTAAGGCGGGGAATTACTGAGTGAGGCTTAAACAGTATTGCACTGGAGTTGTCTGGTGCTGACAAGTATTGGACGCACGCAAGTACAGTACGACAAATAGTGGAGTAATCATATTGGTGTCATTTTGCTCTGTACCAAACTAGAAAGACTCATCGAGCTTGTTGTCCTAGTTGTCAGCGTGGCATAAAGTTACATGCTCATGCCGTTATATGCTATGTAACCTTACGTCGCACTTGAGAAACTATGAAGTTATCTCTCTAGTATTGGTCCAGTGCGAAGTGACTACCGGTCAGTTAGCTAATCTAGCTCGTCATCAACTGTGCCTGGTGGTTAGGGCTAACTTTTCCAGCAACTAATTTCTTTAGTGACCGCTTCTACATCTTACATTAAAAGTGCTTTCTCATGTTGTATGTAGTTTGTTTAAACGATATTTTAACGTAAATGTACATATCAATAATACTGGTTTCTGTCACGATATTCGCATTGGTCTTAATGTTCTAAGTATAGTTAGATTTAGACATGTTTGTGATACATACCTTCATCATGAGTAGCAATGTGTTAAGGACGATGAGGGTCATGATGAAGTACTCAAATGGCGTAGAGACAACTATTCTCCACACTTTGTACTTAAAACTCGCCCTTTTGCTTGGCATATACCTCTCGAGAGGTCGCGCTTCTATAGTAAAGTCTATACACGATTTCTGCAAAGGACGATGCTCTTGTAAAATGTGTTCGAACAAAGAAAACAACTCACATCGCAGTAGCAGACTGTACTTACCTGATTCTTATCAATTTCTCCGTCCTGTAACTCGGCTTCACCCTGCTCTTGAAATGTGATAATTATCAGAGCTACGAATATGTTAACAAAGAAGAACGGAAAAACCACAAAGTAAACGATATAAAATATGGACATTTCTATTCGAAAATTTTGTATGGGTCCCCTATCTTCATATGTGGCGGCCATGGAGTTTTGTAACACCCTGAAAAAATATTACAGCTTTAATATCAAAATTACGAGCTTTTTAACCTATTAAGATGGCATAATTTAAACAATTGGAAAATATCGGTTTATCGTATCCAATTGTTTGTCTATTAGCGTTGCCGTGTAGCGGCGCCGCAGCAGCGCAACAAGTGTCTGTCGACCTGATTGGTCGACCGTCAGGCTCGGCCAATCAGATAAGCGGACTCGCGTATACAGTTCGCGCTGCTGCCGCGATGCCTCAAATGAACGACGGATCTTTACTTCTGTAAAATAATTAGGATAAAAAAGTATATTGGCTCTCTTTCTCGTCCAATGACAGTAAGAAATAAGTAAGTATTGCGTTGCCCTAGCAGGGTGCATGTTTGGAACACCTTCTATGTATAACAACTATATTTTACAACATTTGAGTTTGAGTTTGAAATATTCTTTATTGTGCACCATATAAAAATACAAAAATGGCAACGAATCAAATAAATAAGGTAGATCTTCTAGACAACCGTTTTTATACTGAACAATAATAATAGCAATAGTGGTTTCATTCTAGTCCCTAGTTTATGTTCCATAGTGGCCCTAACAAAATCGCTTAAGTTTATTTTATCCTTTCATGCAGCTCTGTCTCTCTAGCGTCATAAGCAAGAGACGAACAGAGAGATAAATTAAATTTGGGCAGTCCTTTTTAGGCCACAGGTGATGGATATACTTACTGTGGCCAGCCTTCTCCCGTCTGTACGGCGAACAGAGTGAGCATGGCTGTGGCGACGTTGTCGTAATGGAAGAATTGCGTCGTCCACTGACGTTTGCTCACTTTCGGCAACAGGCTGTTTGCCTCGTAGACGAAATACGACCCTCTGAAAATTCAAACACGGTTAATTTCTGCTAATGAAGCGGTGGATCCAGTTAGAAGACCAATTGTTTTGACCAATGTTTTGCAATTTTAAAACATAAATATTTTATAAATGTTTCGTTGAAGATATTGCTACTAATGATATGAAATAAAAATTCAAAAGCTGGACCAGAGTTTTTAAAACCCTAGTCACACTGTGCATTATTTGCTAATTTGTCAATCATCAATGTCAAAAAAACAAGGCAACATAAAAAAACCATGGTGTATTTACAATATTGCTAATTATTTAAAATAGAAGAAATGAGAATCATTTAAATCTATTTTGTCACATTATCAATAGATATTGATATTGGTACGCCATGCTATCTGTTGTCATCATAATAGCATAAATAGCATTCCAACTGCAAGATTTTTAAAACTCTGGTGAAGCTATACAAAATGCACTACAAAAAGGTGCAATATAAATATATTAAATACTCACTGGCAGTCTTCAAATGTATTCTTACTGATATCGTTGCAGTGAAAAAATTTACCATTAAAAAGCTGAACCGCAATTACAGCAAATATGAATTGAAACAATATGTACACTATGAGAATGTTAATGACGTTTTTCAAAGAGTTCACAACACAGTCAAACACTGCTTTTAACTTTGGTACCCGCTTTATAGTTTTCAACGGTCTAAGCACACGTAACACTCTTAGCGATTTTATCGTGGACAAGTTCTGCCCTGCACCCTTTTTCACGCCTCTGTAACAAAAACATACAAATTAGGTTCACGAAGAGCCATCGATATAGAATTTAAGCAGAAATCGAGGTATTAGGTTTAACTTTGCAAGGTCCACGATGAGCGTTAGCAGCAAATGTATCTGAACACTCGAAAACGCCAAATAGGACTAAATGCATGAACTCCTTGACAATAGAGTCACGTGTGTGTGCTCTTGACCTATCTTCAACTTTTTATATAAATTAACAAATGGCTTATCCGGTATAGATGATCCGTTCACGATGGCAGATGAAGTACTCTGAACTTACCCGATTTCAAATCCGAAGCTGACAAGGGCGCATATCACGACGGCCGCGTCCATAATATTCCATAGGTCACGCAAATACGCTCCCGGATGGAACAAGATGCCCAGGTCGACGATCTTGAGTAACATCTCCACGGTGAAAACACCGGTGAACGCGTAATCAAAGTAATTTAATACTTTGTTCCTGCGGGGAGAAAGATGTCGTCATTGTTAAGTTCACGGGTCAGAAACATGGATAACGCGTTCCCTTTTTAATTTCAACTTGAACAATTACTTGCGTTTTAGACATTTATCAAAGCTAGTGCAGTGATTAAACAGGATGGCTAGCACAATTGCTAGGTCGTTTGGCGTCGCTCTTCTACTGAATTAGTAAGCAAGAGACGGATATAGTAACAAATCTAGGCACATCAACTATTGTAGTTTATTTTATGCTTACCAATGACTGTCTTCATCTACGGGATCTTCTGCCGCCAAAGCTGCAGAACTCATACATATAACAATCATGATAAAAAAATCAAAGTATCTTAAATTTACAACCCAGTGTGCGCCTCTCCTTATTCTGAAAAAGAAAGACAAAGATTTAATCAATTATCGGGAGTTATTAAATGAGAAACTGCGTCTTTAATAAGCCCGATCCATAAATTAACCGACCCGGTCTTTAATTTAGTCAAATTATTTCTACTATACATCCAGCGTGGATTGTGCTGTTACCTCAAATACAAGATCAGCGTAACGAAAGGTATATATTTAAAAAGCAACTTATTATGTTCATTATTAAAGAAAATACTCACGGATTAGTGGGTGACAAAACGAACATGGACGAATATGGCAGCATTGGTTTTGGTCCATCTGGTACCTCGTCGTCGTCATCCTTTTTGGCCTCTTCTTTCTTTTTGTTCTGGAATATTTTGAAATACCATTTAACCATGGTGCACCGTGATAAACCAAACATTTCTCTATGTAGATCTTAACGTTGCAATACTTATCTAGCATAGCTCCAAAAAAAAATGGTTATTTACGATTAGTCCACACTTAAAATAACTCCAAATTTGCAAAGTATAGGAACAATGTCTTTAAATTTCTAATTCATTCTCTTTCATTATTTAATGATGAAGCACTAGACAATCATGTTGACAACAATTAAAATATAGGTCATGTAGCGGTTGTACATTCATTACAGTGAAGCTAAACGTACAATTCAGTAGCATACACGACAGACATGCACGGGACAGCTTAAATACAGATGACGTTATTAGTCTTCCGTCGTCACATACACGCATGGACTAGCCAGAAGAAAGGAAGTACAGATGATGATGTACCTACTAATGCAAAACGTCTAGGAACATTTAATTATGCTTGTAGAACAGAAACGAGGTTTCAATGAACAAGTTGGCGATCTAGACAACAACGTTAACAATGTAATAAAGAACACCTAAAATTCGGCCCACAAAAGCGACACATACTCGTTTAGTCCACGGTTAAAATATTGTTGATTTTTAAATTTTAAAAACAAACTAATTAAAAAGATTTAATTTTGACTCACTGACATTAACAGATGTGATCAACAATATTCTAAGTGGCGTTCATCATTGCGCATGATCAAGCCCAGCTTAGCACCACCATCGAGCTGCGTTTACCTTCCTAGTAGTAGGCGACGGGGACTCTACTTCAGGTGGTATCCCATCCACCGCGTGTAACGCTCCCATCTCTTTCTTCAATTCCTAATCAGCCGAAACAGAAGTTGTCGTATGAAACAAATTTTGTTCAGCATATCCGATCTTCCATGCAACAACCGCTCGAAAGTGTTTATGCTCGTGGAAGAGTGGTTGAACATGCTATGACTTTGAAAATAGTGATTCTATCAACTCAGGTCGGAAGCATCAGAGGATGAAATAGTAACATTCATGTGAAAAACAGCGTGACGAACAAACGGGAGTGTACTTACTTGGAGTTGCTTCTCTTTGTCTTCCTCAACCTGTTCCTCTTCCGCCGCCGTCAACTCCTGGAAAGAAAAATGCAACATTTATACGTGAAGCGTGTTTATAGATTGACGATGCAATTTATCATGGTTCTTCTTTCAACCATTAAGTCCGTACTATACCTCAGTTGATCACGAAGCACTACTGAATCAAAGAATAACATAAAATATCCGCAGTTGCACTTCAGCTAACATACGGTTGTCGCATGTTTATACGCACCTGGGCATTAGCTAAATTGTCAACAGCGATGGCAAGGAACACATTTAGCAGAGTGTAGTTGCCAAACAGCACAAGAATAACGAAGTACATCGAATAGATCATGCCCTTTTGAATGCCACCCTGGGACTCGATGCCGTGATACATCACTTCGTTCCAATCTTCACCTGTTAAAATCTGAAAACAATTTGAGCGTATTTTTAATCATGATATTTGAAAGATTTCCAAAACGCTTGTACGAGTATGCCTAAAACTTTCGCTGTTTGAACATAATTATTCCTAAAGGACTTAACAATGATGTGATTGAAACAGAAGGCCTTAAAAAAGGTAAAACTAGTCGTGAATAATATTCAAACTATATGATGATGAAAATAAAAACTGTGTTATCTTATTGTTTAATAGTAGATTTTTTAACAATAGATTACTAGGTGGTTCCAGATGCAAGAAAGTCCGTTAAAATGAGTTATTTTACTAGCCTAACACTAGCTAACTGTGATTACCTCATTTAATCAACTCACCTGGAAGACAGTAAGCAGCGCAATGGGAAAGGTATTGAAGTTAGTAGGGGGCGTGCCTTCTTCGAAGTTGAACTGGCCGCCAAACAACTGCATGCCGAGTAAAGCGAAGATGAGAATGAACAAGAAGAGCAGGAACAGCAGTGAAATGATTGATCTCATTGAATTCAGGAGCGATATTACTAGGTTTCTAAGCGACGACCAATACTTTGTGACCTGGAATGAATAAAGCAAACGTTAAATATTGTTTACAAGTCTATGTACCATATTCATGCTATGAAAAGGCACAGCTCTGAAGGTAGGTCACCATTACTTTACACTTTATCCAAACTTTAATCTAGACAAGATAATTGGTCAATGACGATAAAAGGTAAATACTAGTACCTTGAATATCCTCAACAGTCTTAACGCTCTCAACACCGAGAGGCCAAAGGATCCCCCCTTCACCTCAGACCACACGACTTCGAATATGGATCCCGAAATGACCACACAGTCGAACCGGTTGAACGAGGACTCGAAGTATATCCGTGGTCCCAAAGCGTACATCTTCACCCACATCTCCATCATAAAAAGACCCAAAAACACAAATTCGGCGTAATCTGCGAAAAAGTAAATTTGATTATGATTACCGACAAGCTGATCCATAGACTTTTGTGTCGATTTTAAAGAGCGACGATTTTAAGTGTCTTTTGATTTGAATTGATTGGAATTGTGTACCTTATTAACTATACGTACGAAATAAAATTTCATAGTTTTTTCACTAATTTATATATTTGATTTTATTTTATGTTAATAAAACGTAATATACTTAAAGTAACCCTGCTATTAATTTGAACATAGGTACTCACATAAAAATGAGGTTAGCCATTTCGGTTGTCTGTAATGCTCTACAGCGACGCATATCGTGTTGAAAAGCACCAGCACGATGACGAACCAGTAGAACCATTGCGTCTTCACCGTGTGCCGGATCCAAAAACGAAACCTCTTCTCTGCCCGCCAAAAGTCCGCACACTTCCCCACCGACCGCGTCTTGCTCTTCAGGAAACCTGCGATAGCGAATAAATACGTTCACTAAGTGAAGTGAAGCTTTACAATCACTTAAAATCGAACGAAGATTACAATTCCGTACGATCAAGGTCTAGCATTAACATTAGCTAAAGGAACAGAGCCGGGATTAGCGTATTCAGCTGATTGTAATTCGTTGTTAATGATACTATTTAGCGTTGGCATGGCCATTGGGGACGGTTTCCTGTGAACTTGGTTAAGTCATTATCATGTTGGATCACAGCTCGAATTGAACACATTGTACACAAATATTTATTCCCCTCTTGGGAATTTTTGACATGTCATTCCAGTCATTGTCAAGTCACGCTGTAAGGTAACCTTTAGTTCGCTTATAGGATCTAAAGCCCAAGTCTATTAAGCTTTAGTAAACATGGACAGTAGGAAGTTTACCAACAGATGAAAGAATAGCAAAGGATGTCACAAACAGAAGGTGGAAACGGCTTTACGTCACGAAACAAGTGCATGTGTGAACGTATAGACGTTTTATCGGGATCTGAAACGGGGCACTATTCTACGACTATGACTAGACTATTTCGACTACATAGAAGTTGTAAAGGAATATTCTACCAGCATCACGCTTGATCCCATACCTTGCTTTTTCTTTGGAACTGTAAACAACCAACACAGAAATAGAGTACGAATACTTAGAGGTACTGGGTGGCAATGAGTGTAAAAAAAATCAAATCATGCAACATTCGCCCATATTATGTCTATACTCAAATGAAAACGATTCACCAAGTCTCTATAGAAAATCAAAAGATCACTCATCAAGTTTTACGGAAATTAATACACAAAACGAACCCATCGTTTTCTAAATATTATTCACAGGTAAGGAAAATCATTGAAATTATCGTGAATATAAACCGTCTAATAGACGCTCACGTGAGGTACTAATAAATAAAACACATTCAGTTTTTACAGCTAGGTGAAGTTTACCTACTTGTAAGAAAAAATAAGAAAGAAAACATTAATCACAGCAAAAGAGACCCGGCCTTTAAGCTTGTAAGACGGCAAGAGTGTTGCCTAAAAGGATAGACTACCGAAAACAATGATTAAATAATCGGAAATGTTTTTAAACCCTAATTTTTTAACCAAAGTAAAAAATATTGAATACGATAGACTCCTAAAAATTGAAAGATATAAGGCAATTTAAAACGACTCAACGGTCTAAGGCAATACACATATATATGTAGACAGAATGATTTAAGGTAAAAGAGGATGGGGAAGGCTGAGGAAATGTTATTTAGACCAAATTAATTTTATTTATTAAGAAAAAAAAGCTAGACGTTCCACCGTACCAAAGATCCTAGCACGATTGACGGCGCAATAATCACTTTTCCCCCAGTGCACCTCTATCTTAGTGATGTCACAAGTAAGTGGACGGGATGCACTAAGGGATAACTTTAACTGTGCCAGTCTTTTTGGACCGCAGGAGGAGAAAGAAGTAGCTTAAAAGGTCTGGAAGGTACTACGGCGTCAAGACTCTAACTCATACAAAAATATTGAATTAATTTTTAGTATCAATTTCTATTATTTTATAATTTACTGTAAGTCATCTTCCTATTGATCTTTCCGTCAATTACAAGTGCCTTTAAACTGATGGTTTATTTGATTCCTGTTAAGGCGATATCTAAAGTAATTTTTGTTATAGTTTTGTAGAGGGACCAATTTTCCGAAACCTAAACCTTGCTGAACCCGACGCGTTGTTGAATCTTTGGTAATCGATCCTCTTAGTGTTAAATTTTCTATCTTGCTTCGCGAGTCTTTAGTACAACATTAATATTTGTCTCCTTTACCGTGACTAGTGGGTGTAATGTAAACGTGTGAGTTAAGGTAAATATTATACTGACCGTCGTCACCGCACTCCTCGTCTTGTTCTTCCTCTTCAGTGTCAGTGCTTTTACTCTTCCCGAGGTTTTTTAACTTCTTTTTGGCGGCCGCTTTTCTCCGGGCTACGTTCATAAAATGATACATTCATTATTGCCGTTTTTTAGATACTTTCACCACCATGGTAAGTATAGGACAATTCATATAAGAGCTGCCACCGAAACAGTATGAAACTGTTAATCATTTCATACACATTCGAAAAGGTTCGCGCTGGGTTCACAAACGAAGTCGCGTACCTCCATATATTCTTAACCGTGACTGTAATATGGCATTTGGTGGGTGCCACATTACGGCCAACGACGACGAGGCAGACCAAAAAAGAGATCGCGGGATGACTTGGACGAGTTTGAAATATACTGGCCTGACTTTGCCCCAAATCGGGAGTTATAGAAGTCTGGTGGAGAGGCCTTGGCCCAGCAGTGAGACACAAATATGGGCTATTAAAATATGTCTGTTAACTATTTTTTATAGAGGAGCGCCGCTTCGTGAGTGAACCAATCTGTAAGCATGAACTTAATACAATCAGATCTTGGAAATGACTGACACAAGGATAGTATCTCAATGCGTATGAAACTCGCCTAAATCCATGCACAATGCTAACTGAATATATTTTTTGGTATTTAATGGACTAAATTTCAAATTGCTATACCATATTTTAAAGGCTAGCCAAGTTTGTCAAGCGTCGACACAACTGATAGCGCAGTTCTTCAGATATAGGGTCTTATTTACCACTCTCTGATAAGCTCTTGGTATTTTATCCAACGGATATCTGTGATGCCGTCCCTGTTTATTCTATGGACACAGTTAGAGACGGTATCACAGATAACGGGAACTTATCAGAGAGTGATGAAACAGGGCGATGGTGTCATAAGAAAGGGATACACTAAAGGATAACTTAAAGCTATATGAGTCATGTTAGGACCGCAGATCGCTTTGTGGTGCTATAAAAAATGGTCAAATGATTATAAAATACCTTCAATTATATGCATTTTCTCCTCTTCTGTGGTTCTTTCTTCGGCTAAAATTACTTCCTCTGAAAAATATGGAAAGTTTTAGTACAACATTGCAAAAGCAATAGAAGAAGATTAATTTAAGTAGTTGTGTAATCAAGTCCAGGGAACTTCAAAGGCTTTTGTAAATCTTGTTAGTTTTCAGTTATTATTTTTACTGATTTCATGTTTGTATGACATGTTTTGTAAACAAAAATAATTAAGTGATATAATTATATCTTAATATTTTATTTGTTTTATTCAAAATAATTTAGTCACTGACTACGAAGCTAGAAGTTTCGTTTCGAATCCCGTCGGGGCAAACATTTGTGTCATAAATGAAAATGGTTTTACTTGAGTCATGGATGTTAGTTATGTAGTTAAGTATGCATTTATCTATATGAGTATGCTTTAGTTGTTTTATTTGGGACTAGGAAAATTGTTGTTAATTTACATTACTGTTTTGTTATCAAGCAGCATAATTCAATAACATCATAGAAGAGAAACGATGCAAACTACTTACTGAACGTCAGCAGCTTAAACAGGACCTCCCAAGTATTTTTTTCTTTCATTATGTCCCTGTCTTATGAATGATACTAGTAAGACAGAGCCACAAGAGGGGATAATTAAAACTTGAGCGGCCATGTTACTTTTCCTCGAGTTACGAGTATGCCTCCTTTAGTACTTACCGGCTTTACATATCCACTCAACGTAACCATTGAGTTCCTTTTCGAGTTGTTGTTGTCTTCTTAATTTAAGGAATTCTTGTCTATTTTCTACTTTCTCTCTTTCTTTAGCGAACTCACTGCAAAAAGCGGTAATTACAATGACTAGCACTACAAGATACAATACATTTTCTTAGCTTAAAAGTCGAGCCCACTTGACCTCTAGCGTTTATAAACGAGCATTTACCACGCATTTACGGTACTACTACTTCTTTGGTGGCTTTTAACATATTTATTTTTTTCGTCTATCGGCAATCTTAAATCTCAATTTACCTTCAACGTCATGCTTTCCTGCCTACGGGGAGACGAGCACCGAGACACCTAGAGGCTTATCTATAATATGGCCCTGATATTGTTCTACACCGCAAGTTAGAAATCGTACTTTATACACTCAGGAAATATACTCTATCTGAAACCGGTCTAGGTCTACACATTTAGGTTTAGCGTCTAGCGCACAAGAAAGCGGACCTGCTTCAGTGATCCAGTTCAAATAGGCAGTGAAGTCCTGATTGAACATTTGTCGCGCTCTTTCTTTTTGAAACTGAGCTCGTCTCTCAACGCGCCCTCTCTCGTTGGAGAATTCACTGAATACCATGATTATGATACATTCCATTTCAAAATATCTTTATGAGCTGCTATTTGGTTTCAATTTATACATTACATATTAATTAATATATTTCTGACTTATAGCCAGCGATTTTTCCGTAAATCAGTCAATAGATTCACGTAGTGGAGTCTCATTCGCACCGAATCAATCACGCATAGTCAATTGTTAAAACGCAAACTGATATAAACCCATAATTGGACTTTAAACCTGGTTCTTCAGTTAACGTGCTATGGACAGGACCATTTTGTTACCTATTTCAGTACACATTTTTATAGAAGTATTGTTAAATGAAGTCAATAGTCAACGTAGCAGTATTAATTAATACTGTATCAATCTGTTCGATATGGATTAAATGATATAATTATGACCCTCATTGTAAATTCATCTAGGTATTGATTTATAATCATGATGAAATAGTGTTTCAACTGGAATACCAATATTTGTCTTAGATTTCCTAGAGTATGATAAATAATTAAGTAACAAAGTGTTCAAGACTTACCCGCTAAGGACACCGAGAACTAAGTTGAGCATGAAGAATGAACCCAATACTATTAGAGGCACAAAGTAAATCCAATTGAATGCACTGCCTAAAGCGTCATTTGTCTGAAACAAAACAATTATACCAATAACCAAATGCATTAATTTACTTTATCTACACACATATCATAAAAGCTAAATAACGCGTTCAAAAACCCTAGGAAATGAGCACCATTATTTATTACAACCAATGTTATTATAAGAATTTATCTACACATATATCATAAATCCTCTATAATCCGTTCAGAAACCGTAGGCAATGACCAGCATTATAACAACCAATATTATTATGATAATTTTTCTAATTTGTTTCTATATTTGTTCAAATTCATTTTTTATTACATTATTTTAATGTGTACAGTCTATAGATATTTAATAGGTACCTAGCACTAGTAGTTAGTAGCAATGCAGGTCATTGCCCTATGGCTTCTGAACCCATCATAGAGTACTTATGATATGTGTGTAGATAAAGTAATGTATGCAACTGTACATAATTAGGTCTTAAAACACTCATTATGCAACAGTTGCATAAAATACTATTATGCCGTACTGAGATATAATTAAGATAAACACCTTTCCTATTTCCATGCAAAGTACCAGTAGTCGGCACAAAGTTTTTGCAGGCTTGTAACCACTATTGCTTTGAAATAAGATCGGTCTGCCAATTATTGAAGAGGTGCAATAGTAGGAGTGTTTACCCTATTTAATATTAATTAACGTTTATGCCTCTAAACAATATGCATATCATGCTCCATGAAGTAGCAGAAGAGTTAAATGTCACTCAAATATCTCTGTGTACGGCGGTAAACGAATATTGCGTTTGATGGATTATACCTTTTTTAACACCAGTGACGGATATATCGGGCAATATAGGTTAACCGCGAATTACGAATATATCGACAGTTGAAATCCAAATGCCGTCAGGGGCATCTCCTTTAATGTCCCTTACGACATTTGAGATTTCCGCTGTCGATATCTGTCCACGCATATTCTTGTACTTCGCTGCTTACAAAAAAAGTCTTGGCGTGAATGACGGCTTTTGTATTTGACGTGGCATTGAACAGGTTAATTAGAATTATACAAGCTTAGTACATGCAGTGCAAGCTGCCACGACTCGCTTTGTTGCTGTTTAAGTAGTCCCTCTATTACTATACCGATATGGAAGAGATATGTGCGATTAGAGCAATAAAAGTGGAAAAGTTATTCGTGTTCGATTGCTTAGGCTGGGTGTTCTGGCTGTAGGTTAGTAGGAATTTATAAATTAATGACAAAAGAATCTTTGTAAATGCATGGGGTCCCTACTCATACAAATCGTTGGCGGCATCATAGGGAGTTTCACTAGATAAAGAAATATTTAAAAAACAATGAGATCAAATATTCTATTTACAAAATTCATTATTTAAATAATTTATTGCGTTATTTCTTGAAATTAGTACTATTATCTATGATAAAATCCAGCCTTTAGACATAAAACAAAACTTCTGGAGACTTCGAGCCCACGCTTTTGATAGAAAGATATACTTAATATTTTTCGCGGCCCATGTTGAGTATTATTCTTAATACAGGAATGACTTATCAGGAATGCTTAGTCAGCAGACCTAGAGAAATGCAATAGCGTACTAAATACCTTTATTTCTATATTATTTGCAATAGTGACTTTACTGGGCATTAGCTAAAACTACAATGCCGTACCTACTTGTTTTTTGGGCATTCCCGCCTATGAATACCATATAGAGCTGGGGTGCAATTTTTGAATCTCACCAGGTGACTAAGGCTCACCGAAATGGCCGGATCTTTAGGAAAAACGGCTATTTTGGTAAAGCTAACCAAAATTACCCGGTGAGATTCAAATGCAATTTTTGAATTTCACCAGGTGACTAAAGCTCACCAAAATGGCCGCATTTCTATGAAACAGGAGCATTTTGGCGAGCTTTAGTCACCCGGTGAGATTCAAAAATCGCATTCCTGGACCTTTAACTTAAAGATAATTCGAAAACTAACATAATAGTACGTATTCCAAATCACTCGTGTTTTAACACGTGAATTAACGTGCGGAAATCAGGGGTGCCATTTTTGAATCTCACCGGGTGACTAAAGCTCACCAAAAATGACTGTTTTGCATAGAGATTCGGCCATTTTGGTGAGCTTTAGTAAGCGGATGAGATTCAAAAATTACACTTTAGGGTCCATGTAAATTGTTACTCAATCTCGTGATATGAATGAAACAAAATTAAGGATAGAAGAAATAACGATAGAAACTTAAAATGAGAATCTGATCTACTATCATATAATTTGTTTAGTTTCACACTGGGATCTAAGTCCCAGGATCTCATTCCAAAGTACCAAATGTACTTGCCACATTCTGTAACTCGATAGAGTAACTGAAGCCAAGTCCGTAGAACTTAAGTTTCTGTGAGGTGTAGGAAACAGCTTTTGGGTAACTTGCAGACACTGATGACTCATTTTGAAATCTCTAGCTCCATGCTAAATAGTAACATTAGACTCATATTTCAACAGAGTGAGAGGTGCTTGGCGTCATGACTGCATGTAGCACGACTCCACAGACAAACAACGTTGCTTTCACAATGTTGTTTCTGCAGCTAAGCAAAGTTTTAAGAGCTCATTATTATGTAGGCACTGAAAGGACTCCTTTTACTGAGTCTGAACGGTGCATCTCTTTCCTAATGCTCTGGTTAGAAAGGGTCCCTAATAAAGCGACAAGCGGCTATAATTGTTTGCGGCTTTAATGTGTTAATTGTTTACCATCAGGTGAGCCTTATACTTCGTCAACTGTTCCCGCCACACAGTCATGGCCGCTGTGTGACTGGCCTTTGCTGCTAATAAGCGGACGTAATAGTATCTACTTATATTTAAGTTAACTACCCAATAGAGGATGGCAGTCCAGCCCTCCATCGTGATACACTGGAAGACTGTGAGCATAGCGAAGCCGATGTTATCGAACGATGTGATGCCCTTGTTCGGCCCCTCCCATTTCTCTAGGCACGTGCTTTTGTCGTACTCGCAGACGTTGGCTCCTAAAGGGGCCAGAGTATGGTTGTCCGCGTTGCACGGCGTGGCACTCTCGCCCTCATTCATTATTTCACCTGTTAGGAAAAGAGAGAACATTGTTGTAAACAAAAGCATTGTAATTCAATTCGCTCGGCTTAACTAGCAAGCGCGGTAAAGTAATAGAATTTTATAGTATTCAACTGTTGTTCTGCCTCTTAAAGCAAACGGCTACAACAAAAGAGTTAACTTTCAGAAGAGCTTATTTCCGAAAACACAAGAAGCAAATTGATTTGGTTGAAACTACAATGTCCTTAAAGAAGTAATAAAGCTCTCTCGATAGTCAACTTTAACGATTTTGAGCATTGCAGAGTAAATTATATATTTTATGCCAATTATAGCTCATATAATCAAGTCAAATAAACTACTGATATCCGTGTCGTTAGTCACGAAATATCGCTACACCTACATGCTAGAGCCTTAACAGATTATAAAGAACTCAAATGCGTATCAATTAGAAGCTAATAATAATAATATTGCATAAGTTGTATGACGTTGTCCTGATTGGCATGAATCGTACACTATGTTATAATTGTATTGTAGGTATGGTGTTGTCCTAAGCTATTATAATATTAATACCAAATAGGTAGGTATGTATTACAAAAATATTTTAGCGATTTTCTTAGGCTGTTTAGTATTACGATTCACAAAATATTAATAATCATCAGCACCTAACTCGTACGAGAGCAGTACTTTGTTTTATCAATAGGTGGCGCTAGTCGTCATCCTAAATGCTGAGTATTTCTCAAGCAAATAAAAGTCTTGCGATAGATGTCGCTAGCGAAATTACGCGCAGTCGTGAGATGCCTCCAGATGCTGTTAGCGATACCGAAATTATTACATTCGTATGTTTGTCACATGCAGATAAGGTCATTTAAGACAGTAACTTTAAGCTCATCAAAGTCAAGCCAAAGTGAGACGCAGTAGTTGCTCCTGGAACTATGAAAGGAAGGAGATGCGTGCGAGGTTAAAGGATCGTCCAATAAAAACGCTAGGCCGCGAGAGGACAGTAGAATACAGCGATAACATTGGACGATATTTTTCTCGCTAACCAATAGGTTTTCTCTCACTGTGTAATTGTTAGCCTCCCTTAAGGTGCTTGTCAACGAGTAATATTCTACAGTATGGAACAGTAATTTGTAGCTACATTGCTCTAGTATGACAAATGAGAGCATGCCAGCTACACATTGCCTTAAAACGTTGCACGATTAGGCCTTACCACTCTCAGTAATTATACACTTTATTTATCTAATTGTGCGATGGGTTGCCAATTAAGACAACGGTCAAGGTATAAAAAATCATATGGGCTGAGATTCTTATAAGACAAATTAGATACGGAACTTGTTCTTATACTACTACAAATTGCACTATCTGTAGTTGGGAACTGTGCAACTCATTGGCAACTTAATGGAAACTTTAAAACAAACAACTGAAAACGAACACTGTGTTCTTAATATTGCGCTAATCGAAAGTACGAATACGTAATGTGATTAAGTACAAAATTCGCCAACGCAGCATTGCCTGCGCTTTTTGTCTCGTGTCGATTATTCTATCGATAAGAATAGAGCGCATATTTTGGTCAAGAGATGCATGTGGGTGTTGCTTACCCTTACAAACTATCCGTACAAGAAAATAACTTGCAAAACGCATTTTGCGAAGTGACCATTCTCGAAAATGGTTCCTCTCAATACACTCCATTCGCAAAGCAAATAATGGAAATAAGTCCAAGTGACAAATTATGTCTTGTACAGAAACTTACTTTTAGCCTTATTAAGTATGGGCGAAGAAGTCATTCCCTTTTGCTTGCTCACGGAGGCAGCATATTGAGAGGCAAGCGGTGACAATAACACTTACACAATACACTGCTCAAATGCTGCTGCTATGACACTATTGAGAAGTGTATATGAGTACTTAATCTCACTTTTTTTCTTGTTTGAATCTTTGTATGGGAAAGCAAAGACCTTAAAATGTTAGTGATCGATAGTGAAATTGATGAAAACAAGGCAGGGAATGCTGCAAAGGTAATAATAATAAACTTAAACCCATTACGGTACACGCTGCGGTGTTGCAAATAATACGCAAAGCGAGTTTTCTGTCTATCTATCTCCAAAAGACCAATATCATCAAAAAAATATTTCGCATAACAAAGCAATTTTAGAATAGGTAGGTAACAAAATAGTAAACTAAAAAGCTATTGCATTTACCCAACCAAGAAGATGAACACTTCGTAATTAATAAAACACCGATTCGCAAAGCGTGTCGCGCCTCCACACTACTTATACGCGAGAAATTTATTGCAAATTTCGAATCATGTACGTGAATTTAGCCCGTGAGCAAGAAATAGAAATTATTCACTTGAGAAGTTTTGCTTTTAAAGTTAAACTAATTATCCTAGCAGACCGAGTATTTTCACTCCTCGCTTCGGATTTTGCCTTCGACTGCAATAATTGCAAGAAAGTGCAACTGGGGTGATAGTATTTATGTCCGGACGCGACGACGGGCGGAGTTCGCAGTTTTTCTCAGTAACCGGCAACTAACTAGAAGCACTCCGCGGTAATTACGTTCAGAGCGTTTGCATTTTGATATCTTCGTTCAGTTATGCCGAATGCCAAAGCAAAAATGCCGAATGGTGCAATTTTGTTACTTCTGTAACCGATTAACGTGCTTTAACATCTACGGTACACATTCGCTCGCCTATTCGCAATAGCATATTTTTGGACACGAATAGAAAGATTTCGCATGGCTAGTAACTGTAAGAAGGAGCATATCGCAATCGATACTATTAGACTATAAAGCTTTTGTGACTCACAATTGGCACTCTGATTGAAGTTTCTTAACTGCAGTTAAGTAAGTGAACGTTTCGGACAAGCAGTTTGCCAATTCGAGATAAAGTAGAATAAAATAACAACACAATAAAACAACATATGAATGAAGTAAGGATACTTACTAATATCTTCTAAACTATAACAAGTCTTATGCAATGCCCCAGAGTAGAACTCCAGGCCGATGATGGCGAATATAACGATCGCGAACAGCACCAACAGTCCAATTTGCAGCAACGGTGCCATCGCCTTGATGATAGACTTCAGTACCACTTGCAAACCTACATGAAAATATCAATGTTAACACTTTAGTCTTAAGCAACAACCAACTACAAGCGACAACGCGACGCGACATTTGATACATTTAATCGTGAACGCCAGATTGTAACCAATAAGAAGCGGGGACGCTATCTCAATAATTTAAAGTCAAAAAACAAGGTATAGTCGTGCTAGCCGTCGTGTTATTCTAAGATGAGACTTTGAAAATTAGTTGCGTTATTTCGCTATTATGACATTGCTTGTGTTATGGCAAAGCTGATCAATTAAAGCTAGCACATAAATAAATGATTCCAATGAGGAGGTAAATCCAGAATGCATTTTTTCTGGTTCTGTTAATAAGCGGTACGGATTCCTTGAATTTATAATCTATAGATTCAACACACCGTGCAATAGTTTGAGCCCAAACGTGTTACCCACTTGAGTGAAACCTTTAAAAAAAGTAATTCCTATACTGTCTTCAACGATATTACCGCAGATATCACAGGCAGTGTTAAGTCTAGAGATTATTAGTTGAATGCTGGTAATCACAAAACTCCTCCATCATCACCTCACGACAATACGATGAAATGAAATAAAAATAAATTGGTACCCACTAAGTTGGTATGAGAAAAAAACAGGGAATAACAAAATTAAAACGTGCACAAGAACAATGGAATTTTGCTGTTGCATAATTTAAATAAGAAACAAATAAGAAGCGCGTTACTCATTCGAAGAAACTTATGACAATATAGTTATGTTTTTATTCAGCATGCGTAAAATACATGCCCGTGACATTTGTTTTACAAAAATGTTCAGTTTCTGAACAAAGAATGTATGACAATTACATTAATATAATATGCATACCATTTTCACCGTGTTTTTAAGGTGTCGGGCGCTATTTAAGATAAAATCCTTATGCACAAAATATATCGTTAATAACTTATCGTTCAACCCAACTGTCATAAGCGTATTATTGTTGTGCACCTTTATATTGAAACAAAATCCCATCTGTGTTATGTTACAATTACATAACAAAACATTCCCATAAAACCTTTATACAAACTTATAATCAAACGTCATAAATAAAAGAGTCATTTTACACCTAAAAACACGGCACCCAAACAGGCAAGTCTTAATAAGATAATGAAAATAAATACAACATTATGCAACAGCCAGTGCATGTAACAACGACGTAAACTATTCTAAGAATGTGCTAGAACTCACTAGGGACGCCCGATACTAATTTAAGGGGCCTCAGCACCCTAATGGCACGCAAGGTCCTGAAGTCGACGTCGGGCGCGACCTCCGGCAGCTGCGTGATGATACTGCCAAACACACACCACTCGATACTATAGCTTGAACTAGCAACTAAATTGAAAATAAAATCTCTACTGAGGTCTCACTCCACTGGCTGAGTTCCGCGGGCAAAACGCAAGAAGGACAAGTGCGGTCATACAACGACAATTCATTTCAGTCATATCAATAAGTAATGTCACCTGTAAGTATCTCAATTTTTCATCGAAGGAAACAGTTACGGCTTAAATATTTCCACACTTAACTCCGACCAATAGGACTTCAGTTGTAAGTATTAGTTCCGTACGGGTACATAAGCCGCTTGTAACTTTATTAGATATATTTGACCTTTAAAAATATTGTCGTGTATTTAAACATCGTTGAGAACTTTTAATGCCCGGTTCTCGTAACGTCTCGCAGTTCTGCGTGGCTCGAGAGTAAGTAAAGCAAGCCGGTGGTGTGAGGCCTCGGGGAGCGTGCTTGTCGGTGTGAGTGTGAGTGCGGGCCGCGGGCCCGACCGCCCGAGCACACTCCCTGGTTCTTCAAAACATGTTGACTAGCTTCATTTTCTACGAGACTAAAGTATTGTCACTAATTAGTCTTGATTATTGATGATCTAATCACATGTTATATTTCACGCATTTTAATCTAAATACGTCATATGTTTTAATTAATAACTAAAATATATATTGTTTTATCTAGTTTTAATAAGTTTTAGCTTCTTTATACACATACCAAAATCGTACTATTATATGCAACACGTAGCCGAAATTCAAAGTACATAAAACATTTTCTCATAATAATGATAAATGATATAAAAAAGTCACACATCTTCTAAAACGGTTACAAAACTTCTGCAATATAAAGGTCGAGGAGTCGACACTACGTTTTGTTACTAAAATTATTTAAAAAATTCTATTTTCAAAACTAGCGATAATAAATCATTATCTACGTTAAAAAAGGTCGAAATTCGAAAATATCTAGCGAGAACGTTCTATACAATAATAAGTTAGGTATTATGTGAACTTTCCGCCAATTACTGTGAATTACTTGGTATCCGCGAGACGAGCTTCAGCGGGCGGAGCACCCTGAACGAGCGCAGCATGCGCAGGTCAACATCCACGTTGTATTCGGCGAATATCGTCATCGACCTAATTGTCGTAGCATTCGTTCAGTAACGGACACAAGTGGCTTCCTGCGCTAAGTGCACTCACGGGCGCATCGGCGCACCATTCTAACAACAAAATGGCTACCGGATGCCTAGTGAAGTAGGTATTCAAGTTCAAGTCATAACGATAATCTATTATTGCTTTTGCAATGAACCAGCCAGAATGTTTGATAACGTAAAATCTCAATGTATCATTGCACAAACAATCAGTTTCATCTTACAACGACAACAAGTTAAGTATTGAATATTGATTACTCACCCAGTTACTACAACGAAAAAATCCATAATGTTCCAAACGTTTCTAAGATACGATCCCCTGTGTAAAACAAAACCTAAGGCTAAAATTTTTAACGAGGCTTCTACACAAAATATTCCTAAAAAGTACGCCTCGGTCCTTTCCTGTAACAAAAACACAAACATCACGAGTCGCCTTTCTACCTTACATGATAATTTAAAGAAGGTTAACTTCACATCAAGATCAATTCGTATTAAAAACTAGGTTTTGGTTTTGAATGAATACTTTAAATATAAGGAACAACACTGTAATCGTGCTTCTACATGTGGACTTTGAACTCATCGGATGGACCGCATGAAATAGACTCGGTGATACTACTGCGCCTACTCAGCAATGCCGCATAGGTAATGCTGAAGAGACTTCTTTGAAACTATCTGACGCAGTCCGGTCGATGCATTCATTGCCGACCTGTGGATTTACCTTAAGGCTATACTCTATTATAGTTCTTGCAAGTTACCAGTGCGTTTCACGCTTCATTGTGTTCAAGGTTCATCAGATCTTAATCTAAATACGGCTCTAGCTCACGACGGATCGTTCTGAAAGACACGCACGTTAACGCATCGTGCATGGTTGCGACGATACACTTAGCAATTATTATTACAGCGGGGTCTAGATTAACAGAAAACTGACGACCTTGTACAGCACGAACAGATCGGCGTGTAACCAAACATCACCTGGCTCATCTAGTATAGTAACGTGTGGCGTGTAGCCGGCCTGTGGTACATTAAAAGCCAGCCACGCTGGTAAATTGCAACAACTATCCACGGTTTAAATTGAAGGTCAAGCAGTATTTACCAGATTCTGTGCTAAGATGGTCTTATCGCCGTTGGGCAAATGCTCCTCCAGCGCCAGCACCACGCAGTTGGCGATGATGGTAAGCAGCACCGCGTACTCGAAGGGTGGCCACTCGATGATGAACTTTGTGTACCTGAAAAAAAATCCCGTTTTGGTCACATTGCAGCAGAGCTTTGTTTTAAAAGTGGAAGGGCGAACACCCTGGTAGAGCGCAATGCAGTTCAAAAGCTTAATTAACTTTTAAACAACTAGAAATCGCAGAACATGTTACGAATGTCACTACCTCGTTTCTTTTGATCCAGCTCTCTAGTTACACCTTGTTCAACTTAAACCTAGACGCTGGTGAAAACGACTATTCAGACACAACTTCTACGTTACTTTATTTTCACTTTGGGTGAAAATAAAACTCTCTTGCCGTGTAAACGCATTTTCGATTATACGAACCATTTAGCTAGGCGTTTGGCACGGGAAGTCTGTAATGCACTTAGCGACAAGGGCAAAGTATGTCACCTTACACATACAGTGTTAAGTGCCCATTAACAGCTATATCAACTTGTGCAAACATCTAGCACCTTCTCAGTGCTTCACGCACACTCGAGATCCGTCGTCTAAGTTAATCAAGAACAAAAGAGCTCTTAACAGGAAATGAAGGTGTGATGAAGTTTTTTAGTTACACCTATTTAGTAGTAGAACTGAACCACGAAGAATCAGGGTAAGGTAAAATAGTTTCTTTGGGTGGGTGGCGGATTCATGAAAAATACGTGTAATGTTTGAAATAGGCCTCATGCTCGGCGAGCGGGGCAGCGGCGATGCCATAATATCGCAGTCTCAGATTTTGAAATAAGCCATGTCAGTTGATACGCAAAAATGTATTAAATAACGACATGCTATTTCATTTTAAGTCTAAGAAACGGTGGACTTTTAGTTTATAACAATGTCTGAATGCTTAAACGAGATCAACGTAGAAGTGAAAGATGGTTATATCATATGTATTCATTAAAGATTTGTTTTAATCTATAGAATATTTAGTAAAAATATGGTCATGTCAAAACTCGAGAACTGATCTATAGGTTACACTAATTTTTAATCGAATAGCTCATTCGCTATTAGTTTTGTTAAATAAGCGAAACATCATCAATTAAATTTCGAATAACGCGATCATAATCGTGGTATAAAATTAATACACTAAATTAGTTTGGGCTTTGCATAATTGGAAGCCGTTATGATTAGGGTGTGTTTTGAATCTTATAGGCACAATTTAACTAAAAATTGTGAATAGAGGGATGACAATAGTTTTCATTGGCTTGGAAAATCGAGTGAGATAGTAGGAATAAGAATGATACTCGTAGACTCGTAGACAACCTTCAAGCCTCATAATGCGGGGTGGGAAATGTGGGAATGTAACGCTATATTAGACGCTTTAGGTCAGGTTTAGTTTTAAGTTCAAAATAAACATTGACTAATAGGAAACAAACAATAAATCCATAAAGCTCGGTATTCGCCGCGAACATCCGCGCGTAAATTACTGTAATATTTTTAAACTAACGTTTAAGCTGTTCAATGCGGTCATCGTTGTAATTCGCAATACAAATTTGAACTGTAATGTATTACATGTGAAAGCACGCCATGGATACCCACCCTAGAGTGGCTTAGAAAAACTTAAGTTCGTTTATGTTTAATAAAAAACCGCTTAGAGTTTTGTAATTTTATTTACTTCTTAGTACATTTATTTTACGCGATAATTGAAACTCTAACTACAAAGCTCGCACATTCAGTGCCAGGCACCCGCTAGTCGGGTTTCCTGGCCGTCGAGGATTATTGATTCATACCAGAATACTGCTGCTACGAGCTACAAGCGTAGCGCGTAGCTCTCCGTGCGTTGCAGTAAATGTGCTAAATGTGTCAGTTCCAATTCCCGCATTTGAACGATGAATATAATTGTTTGTACTAAAGTTGTCGGTGTGTTATTTTTATTTAAGAATGCATATTCGCTGTCTAGTATTCATAATACAAGTTTTACTTAGTTTGGGACTATTCCAATCATTTTAAGTGATCTAGCTTAAGACATTTAATTGTTATTTTATTATTAAGCAAAAATTTGAATGACAATGAATTCAATCGATCATTGTTAGTATGTTCTCCAAAAACAAAAAGCAATCAAAAATAATTGCCATTTAATAAACTGCGAAACATATCCGGGAAAACTTTTAACGCACGGTAGGTATTTCAGACAGTTGATTGCCGTGCGAGGTTTAATTGAGTATAGCTATTAACGATCATGTTCATTAAAATTTGCACGAAAACCTTCGTATTATAATAATTTAAGCTTAACATGCATTATTTAGATTAATGGTATAATTTTTACTAATATTCTTTGTAACAACAAATTTTAACAAAAATTAAAACAAATTTTTGTAAAATTTACTTGCGTGTATTTTGTATTTCGCTTACTTGTGTGATACCAATAAAGTGTATTTGTTGTTGTTGTTTGTAACTTATTTTAATAAAACATTTTTTTGGATGATACGCATAGCTATGTTAGTTTACTATTATATACATGAAAAGTTGTATCTACTTTGAGAGAGAAAAAAAAACAAGTCAACATAACCTTATATTTACTTGTTTTTTTTTTCAGACAAAGTTAAGTAACTCGTAAATGTCTGGCCTTGGTTACACTACATAAGGCTAGTTGTGTTTATCAAAATTTTTACCGTCACTCCACTGTATATACTTTATTAAACGACCATTTACCATTTTGCTAAATGATTCAGAATTCTATGTACATCATATTTTTAAAGACTGCACTGGCAATTAATGAAATGGTTTTGCGATGGGCACAATAAGAAAACAATTAAAAGTATTGAACTATCGACAAAGTACAGGTGTCAGTTCTCAGTTTCAGTTCGCTCTGAATAAAAAAAACAATGGGAAACCAATTACTTAGGCGTCAAAGCAAACTAACCGAGAATTTCCGACAGTCAAAGCAATATTTTTATTAATTAAAGGAGTAGTCGGGCTACCTGCTCTTTATTTTGCGATCTGTATTGAGTTTGCGACCTATAGAGAACCTGCCAATAAATAGCATTAAGTACTTATTCGTTCTTTTCTTATTCTGTTATTAATGTTTCACTCTTAAGTCTGCCTGTCGGAAGAAGAAAATATCCCTTCGAAATACTTTTACATCCTCATTGTCCGACTTAAAAATACTTAGCAACGGAAATTGTCTAAACTCTACGCTAGTAAATATAAAAATAACAAAGAAATTCTCTCGAAGCGGCAGGAGCTTGTTTTTGCGTATTTAGTATAAAGCTTGTAAATATTATTTTCACCTATTCAATTGGTGTTAATAATTAAACAACATGTTGTGAAAATTTGGGTGATATCAACGGAAATAACATACATTATTTATTATGTAAGTATTTAATTATTTAACGGTCCGTTTTGCTTTGTTGTATTAAAGCGGAATTGGATTGTTGTTTCAGAATAGTAACAGAAAGTATAAGCTATGTTAATAACTCTTTTGTGTTTGAATGTTCACTAATATTTTATTTTGTAAAAACTGACCGTTCTTTGGACCTTCTCTCATTAGATGGTAAGTGAAGAGGAAGTAAGGACGGCAATTAATTTGCGAAATAAACTTAGAGATATGTAGGGTTGGGAATTGTTACTGCGTGTTATTACATGTAAAGCATGGTTAACAAAACCAAGTAAATACATATTAAAATTTAAAAAAATCGTTTATTAAGAATGTAAAATTTTAGTAGAACATTAAATATTTATCGGTACATTAAGTCTTATAATTGTCTTATAATTTTACCACTATAGGTTTTACCTTCATTTGACGCGGAAAATGATTTTGGTATTCTCATTTTCCTTTTTTCAAAATTGTATTGGGTTTAATGATCTTATTACTGAATTAGAACACCAATAAAGTTCTTTGTGCCGTTAACGTTTTTTTTCAAAAAAAAATACGCCTATTCTAAACAAAAAACGTTTATTCCGGAGAAAAAGACGGTTTATAGGAGTTATCGCCATAGCTATTAATTCATACAAAATAATCCTACTAATATTATAAATGTGAAAGTTTGTATGTTTGGATGTTTGTTACTCAATCACGCAAAAACAACTGAATGGATTTGGATGAAATTAGGCACACATATAGTTTATAACCTGTATTAACACATAGGATACTTTTTATCCCGTAAAAATACATAGTTCCCACGGGATAGCGATAAGTGAGTTATACGCCGCGGCGTAACGTCATGAGCAGCAAAGCAACTAATTCTCATTATTTCGTCCAGGAAATGTTGAAGATTGCATGTTGGGTGTCCGTTTGTTTAATTCAATTTAATAAGTCTACGCGGACGAAGTCGCGCGCAAAAGCTAGTAGGTAATAAAAAATTAAACCAGACGCACCCGGTTGACGGACACCACTTACGTATCCAAAAACTATAAGGTACTCTAGTGCCAAAATTTAGCAAGAAACATATCTCTGTATGATAAAATTGTAGGTTCTGTTTGTTTATTACAGATGCTCTAAAGTCATTGGCTGTAAATATTGCCGTATTAGGATGTCTTAAGAGTTGATTAACTTTTCATTTATATTGACTACAGGTTGCTGACATAGGGATACTAAAGAGAGTTTAAGTATCAAGCTCTCTAATTTAATCGACTTCCCGAGTTAAGAGTGCACATACTTCTCTAACAACAAAGCCATCCAAATGCTGCTCTTCTATTCAACCACGGCTGAATATTTTATAAGGGAACCAGATATCTGCCTCACTTTAAACTATTCCGACCTCGGCTTTGTTTCCACCATTGTGAACGAACGGCAAGTAACAATAACGGAAAACGTTGACTTCGGGTTAAAAGGTGCAGCTACTGTGAGCAGCCGGTACTATGAGCTGTTTCGATCAGCCATTGTTTGAGAACAAGTTGTTTAAAACCAATCTCGTCAATGTCTAGATTGAATGGGCAGGTAAAAAAAAGATGTCGTTTAAAGAACGAACAGTAGCACAATTTGTAATATACTAAAAAATATGCTAGCACAAAATAAAAGAGGTATTCGGTACCAGCAAACATTTTAACAGACATTTTGCAATTTGCTGTAAGGTTTTTATATTTATAACTTAATAAGTTGTATTGTCAACCTCTGCTAAAACTACAAACTGTAATGGTAGGATGAAAGTTAAAATTTTGCTTGCCAATATGAATGAAAACAGAACTGACAATGTTGGAAGAGAAAATGTTTCAGGTAAGGAAGCAGATCAGAAAGAGCTGTAAGCAATACCCTGCTTGCTACCCTGATTGCTTGTGTTACCCATCCAAGCCTAGTTCTACTATCTACTTATAACTAAACGAGAGTTCGATTATGTTTTACAAATTATTTACAGTGCATAAACAAGAAAGATTTAAAAATATATAAGATAGTACCTGCGTGTGTTGCAGCCCTTTATTTATATAGATTAACACGAGAGTATAATAATGTAGTTAGAATACAGTTTAGTCGTGTAATAAATTAAAACGCGCCTGTAAAATTGTATAGCGAAGTGCAAAACAAAACAAAAGCCGAACGATTCATAAAAAAATTTGAATTTAGTTTTAAATGTAAGTGGCCAGTTTCATGGACCAAAGAGGTGCACCATTTTACAAACTAACTCTAAACGCATGAAACGAAAATACACAGAGAAAAAAAATAAGTATGCCAGCCGTACGATAATTGGAATGATGGATGCTGGCACTACTATTTAATCACACATACGTTGTATTGTATTTTTAGAAAATATAACGAATGGGTTATTTCGTATTTGCGTCAAAACATAAAAGTAGGATTCATTTTTCCTAGTATATTGCTTGATAATAAACGAGTGAGCAATGGAAATTGTATGAAATATGTATAAAGCAAGGAAACATTAAAGCTGCTCCCTACAAGCGGATGGTTTCCTGGGCCAAACCCACGGACACTGCCCTTGCCATGCAAACATGTTCGCCGCGAAAACTACGAGTAAGAAATGATATTGGGCACATGTTGGTACTTGTTTTTGTATTTGAATATGTAAATTAAACAACTACTTGTTGCTATAAATGACAAAGAACTGTTTAGCTACAAATATATTTTTTATAGTAGAGTGTACCCTATTGGCTTATGAGTTTCTAATTTTTGGAGATCTACGTGTATAATGCAAGGTCCATCCGGATCGCTACCACCATCTTGCTCGCTAATCCTGCCGCTAAGCAACAGTGCTTGCACTGTTGTGTTCCGGCGTGGAGAGCAAGACAGCCGGTGTAATTACTGGCACAAGAGGTATTCCATCTTAGCCCTCTGGGTTGGCAACGCATCTGCACTCTCTTTGTTGTTGCAGGTGTCTATAGGCGGTGGTGATCACTTACCATCAGGTGACCCACTTGCTTGTTTGCCGTCCTATGTTGTATAAAAAAATAAAAAGTAATAAGTATGCGAAGAAAAAGAAGCGTAAACAACTTTAATAAGAAGGTAGGTCTTTATTTATGTGAATAAGGTTCGTTATCGCTATTTACAGGTACCAATGCCGTCGGCACATTTTGGCAGATTAACTAGACAAACAGCTGGTTATGGGAGCAAAACAAATTACCTTCATGAATCTGTATTGTGAATTTTCACCAAACGAATGCGTCATGCGTCTCAGTTAGACCACCTATCAAAATTGACGCTACATTCATCATATCGGTTTTCTCACTACGACAAATTGATGCAATTGGTTTGAAATTTCAGTACAGTGATCGAACGAATACATTCCTTGCACACGATAGCGTTGATGATCATGATAAAACGTCATCAGTGAAATTGAATTTTGATCCTTGCTTTTGTGATATATTTGGGTAACACACTGCACATATTATGCTTGGCGTTAATGTTGTTCATGAATCAATCAAGTGGCATAGGAGTGTAAAATTGTTATAGATTATCGTTAAAAAAAAAAATCCATGGAAAAAATAAAGTTTTTTTTTTATTAGTAAAAACATTATAATATTTATAAAACTGTATTCTTATAAGTGCATGATTCAAGGTATCAAATTAGAAAATACTAAAGAGCGAGCGGATATAACTTACTTTAATATTACGCAAGCAGATGGTTTGTGTTAATGAAAGATTGAAAATATAACGACAACAACGAAATATTAAAATTGAACATAGCGACGAGAACTTGGACGGTAAGTCATAGAATCTGTTATATTGTCCTTTAACATCATGAACGGTCTTTGTAGAGTTCTAACGCCATATAGAATAAAAACCTACAAATATAAATATGAGCAGTCGACATGTCATATTAAAGAGGTATCTGTAGGCCGGGGCACTACGGTATGGGACACTACGGGGAATATGTAGCCGCAAGAGTCAGAATCTTGGAAGTAGACTATCACACAATTATTAAGCTTTAGTATCGTAATGAAAAAGTTCGAATCATCGTCACTATAGGTAACGCAACGATAACTGAGGCTACGCACACTGCTGCATGTCATGTGTATACCGGAGAGTTTCGTTCGAATTTTTATTTTGTAATGGTCTGTGTAATCGTTCACCTCACATCTCGTCGTGTTACCTGTACGATCCAACGTCGTCGGCTAGTCACTGATTTTCCTATTTACATTATCGGTTTCCATTAACACTTACCTCCGAATAGGATTTTCGTCGGAGAGTATGAAGAGCGAGGTGGGCCCCGGAGTAGCGGGCTGGTGCGCGCCGCCCATGGTATCAGCTGGCGCCGCGCGCGTCTGCGCGCCGGCCGCCTCTTGCGCTGCCGCCAACCTGAAACCCCGGCGAAAGGAGCGTTAAGGCCGAATCAATTGGCACGAGGCTCATTATCAATATAAGAACCTCTTTGTAAACACATAGAACAGGAACATCTTAGTCCGGTAAGTAGCAAAAATTTAAATCTTTTAATTCGGGAATGCAATAACAAAAAAGATCGCAAGGCATGGTGAGCCAAGCCGGCTCTCACCAGTTCGAATCGGTTTACCCCTTTGATGAAGAATTGATATACAGATTTAAGTTTTAGAAAAGTAATGTATTTGGACATGATAAAGATAGACATTTAGAAGAAAAACGGTGATCTAGCGGTGCGGTGGGAACTACGAAGATATTTAAATAATTAATGATTATACGCGATAAAAACTGTCCTGAATGATAAAAGAATGTGAGTAGTCTCATTCCAGTGGCTCGTCGATAGACACATTGAAGTTTCCCATGTTTAATAATTAAAGGTGATGTAAATGGACACATTCCTAATGTACCTACATAATAGCATGGTGACAATGACAATCGCCGATAAGATGGATTGATTTTTAACTTTTATACGTTTTTTCTTGTAATTGTTTTTTTTTTATAATTTTTTACCTGTACTCACATTACTCTAATTTTTCTTTGCGTTGTCATTCATTATATAGCATTTTAAATTTTATACGTTTGCCTTCCTATGTTGTATAAAAAATTCATACTGGGGATTTCTTTTTTTTAAATAATTACTAGATAGTTTTACATGGAATACATAGAATAGTTTCAGATAGAAACACCATGAATGATTTACTAGTACACCTTAAAAAGCTTCATGCATTATTTTATTCGTTTAATTCCTAAATCTTATCACCCGTAAATGTCATTTAATTAAAACTAAAGAAAGGTTTGCTAATAACAATGTAAAGACGAGTTGTGGAATCATTTGTTGTTTAATTTACCTGTGGAACAAATTTCACTTTCAATTGTTATAGTTAGTAGCGAGCACGCGGAGAAAAGAAGCTTAAATTTAAGTTTATGGTTACTGTAAAATAAATAAATATGTAAGGACGTTGAAAACGACGCGGCACTTCATTATATGGCAAAGCTAAGTCAGCGACGTACTAGGGGCAACTGCTCTACCTGCAGACACTTGGTAAATCTTAAAGCTACTCGTATATTCTCTCATTGTTGGAGCAATCGCCATGTTTCTCTATTCTCTGCCTTCTACTTAACTTTCTGTAGGAAGGCATTCTCAGTCTTACAGCGTGTCCAACAACCTTGGTACTTAAGTCTTTTAATGCAATTTTTTCATAAATAAGAGCTGCTATCAAAGATATTACAAATAAACCACGTCATTTTACTATAATCTAATTGAAAAAGGCTATTTATATGTTTTATTGTAGCACTTCTGTAAAGACTTACAAAGATTGTTGACAACATTTATCATCTTAAATAAACGAGGTAGGTACGAGTATAGCGAGGGTGGGCTGCGACTTACTGAAACTGTTATAATGGTGTTCTTTGGCGTGCATTAAGAGGAAATGCGGACCGCGATGATTTTTAAATTCTGCAAGCATTTTTCGTAATCGTTCTTCCTTGTTTTCTGACTGGATTTAAGCTGTAGAATTCAGATTTGTATTATATATGCATGTCTAGAGGTAATTTGAATCAAAAAAATCAAATATTTTCCACAAATTCAGAACATACGAGGGAGTAAGATCAAAATGTGTAAACTGTATTTTTACCGTTTATGTATTTGACCTAGAATTTTGATCTTTTGAGTGAAAATTCCAGGCGGAAAACAGGTGAGGGCGTTTTTATGAAGAAAAGACCACCTGCATTTCCCCTTAAGGCTTCTTCACCTATTTAAGTCTTTTTTACAGCAACCATAGAACTTTTTTATCCATATAATTAAGTCCCTGGGGCATTTATTATCGAAATAATATGAAAATTGAAACTAATAAATGGATGATACAGTTATCGATTTCAAAGTGAGAGTTAAGAGCCAATTGCTGAATTCCCACAACTCCATTTACACATGTGTAGCCGCTCTCAATAATGATTCAACTGTAAATGTATAGGTAGCTTAGCTATAATAGATTAATCTGTCCATGGTTGGAATATTGGAGATGGCCAATAATCATTTAATCTCAGATTCAGTAGTTCAATATCCGTCATTAGGATATTAACCAATACATACACGTCACAAACCCAATACCAATTTGACTGGCCTTTGTATAAACGGCTGAATGGTTTCGGAAACGGATACGTTACACGGCAACACGAGTAATCGAGTGTATAAAGGATCGCCTGTTGGAATATTGACAGCCAGACGCTCATCGCATCCACAGCGGATGCAACTATTTACCCTGTTAAAGGGAATTAAATTGCCAATCCGTAACTCTCCTCGACACCAGCCCTGTTAGGGCTACATGTTTGCTCTTCGGCTAGTTTAATCAGAAAGACAGTCATCAAAGTTCTACTTCTGTTAGCAGTGGCTGGCTCTGCTATTGAAACTGAGAAAGCAATTTGAAATATATTTCCTAAACTGTAAACGACAGTAAACCCTGTATGGAATATCATTCGGATATAGATGGACAAAAGTAACTGTAACAAGGAAAACAAACTCTATCGGGTAAAAATGCTTTTTCATCACAAATATGAAACGTAATCCTAGGAAAGTAAAAAAAAAGATGATTGAGTACAATAGTGTTGCAGTTTTATTTAGAACGTAAGGGAGGTATTTTAGGCTTATTTTATTTACTGCACGAATGATTGAGAGGATTCAACGTGCACAAATGAAGGTATGTGGTAATCAAGTATTCCGACCTGTCTGTGGCGTGGGCCGAGGTTTAATTTATCTCTCCCTGCATCTGTCAAATTAGTGTCATAAGAAAGGGACGCAACGCACATAGAGATAAGGTCAAAGTAAAGATTTGGTCGGTCGGTCGTGTTAGGACCGCTGCGACACGTTTATGCGTTGCAAGTGGTGTTGTGTGTAAATCTACGTCCAATCTCGGTCCAATGTCGTCTGGGGAATTTAAACTTTCAAACTGCCCTGAGTTATATTAAATATCCCATTGCTGAACACAGGCCTACTCTCACAGTACTAGGGCTCGGACTTTCCTATACGAGTGCGTATACTAAACAAGAATAATAATTGCCATTATAATAGAATTGATACTCTAAAATTTTCTAAAGAAACTTATAATAAATATTGTGTGCGTGTTTATAATATTTAACAACGTATGGCATTGGTTGCGCTCGAGGTTCAGCGTATAGTCGACAAAGAAATTGCTTGACCACTTTTCGACCGTATCACAAGGGGATAAGGTTCAAAAGTGGTCAAGCAATTACTTGGTCGACTATACACAGCGCTCTGAATGCTTCTTATACTTTCATGTTTATAGGTGGTTAATGGTGTTGGAGTGCGATTTTTGAATCTCACCGGGTGACTAAAGCTCGCCAAAATGGCCGTTTTTCATAGAAATTCGGACATTTTGGTGAGCTCTAGTTACCTGGTGAGATTCAAAAATTGCACTCCTGGTCACACAAATTTAAATGTGTACGACTTATAAATCTACTTGTTGTGATTGTTTGTTAAAACAAATAAATAAATAAAAAAAGTGTAATGTATAAAGTATTTTCTATGTCTAGTCTCTCTTTGCATAATTTACATTACCAAGAAAAGGCTTCAAGCGCTGAAAGTTAAATGTTATGTCGTACGGCACTAACCTGTGGCCAAACATGACCGGCCAAGTTACGTTACAGGTAACGTTCATCGGTATGTGCGTTCCTTTCTTATGACAATAGTTTGAGAAAGACACAGGGAGAGATAAACTAAGACTAAATCGGTCAAGCTAGTACCACTACGCTATATAAAGGGCCATTTACACGAAGCGAGTTCGTCGAGTATCGATCGACCGCATCATACTTCGGTAGCCCGCAATGTAATGCAACTCGCATGCGAGACCTCGCGCAATGTAAATAAGTGGCCCTTAACGGTCAAACGGTAAACGTGTTATAAAGGAAAACTTAAAGGAAGTTGACCGTCCTAGTCATTGCCATTGACCCTATAATTGGCGAAAATATACGGTTAAAAACGTGGGACAATGATGTAGATCACTGTTAAAAACAATGCCCTACGCGTGTCAACTATCTATATAGCTAAAAGAAGTAATATTGATACTACGGAATTAAGTAATGTTAACATATTTGACAAAAAATTAAAAGAATGCAAAAAATTAAAGGAAAAAATTAAAGGAACGAAAAATTAAAAGAATACATTGTTTGTGCACAAAAGTAAGTAGGTCATATAAAATACATACATATATACTGTGGTGATATAAATATATTTAGGTTTTTATTTAATATAAACTAAACTTGCAATTAATTGTAACATTAGGTTATGGATTTTTAACATGAAACTACCGTGAGACTCAGACATATTAATAAAACGGATCACTCACGTATTTTTGCGTCGGGAAATGCCCGACATGTTTCGGACCAGTCCGTGGTCCTTAATCATGAGCCCCCGCGGCGTCGTCGCCGCGCCACCGCCGCGGGGGCTCATGATTAAGGACCACGGACTGGTCCGAAACATGTCGGGCATTTCCCGACGCAAAAATACGTGAGTGATTCGTTTTATTAATATATTAGGCTATGGATGTTGTAAATTTTTTAATCATTTTTATGATTATTAGCAAGTATTTGTTTTATACTTATAGTATATTTCTTTTATTTTAGGCCTTGAGCGGCATATGTGTACAATATTTTAGCCTAATGACTAAAATAATAATCGAGAAATAGTGTTCTGTATCCCTCATATATAAACACACAGATTGACAGACGGAAATATCGAAACTATAAGGTTCCAAGTTTGACTACAGCCACTCTACAGAACTGGGTCGAATGGTTTCTAGAACCTACAGAACAGGAATTTATCGTGCAAACACGAATGTGGCACGTTCGGTTACTGTAGTATTTTCAGGGATGAACATGCCCCTCGCTTACATGCCTTATGTACAGTCGCCATCAAATATATTGGATCGGGCAAGGTGTTCAAAAAATATTTAAACACGCCCGAACTTATTTGGCAATAGAGTCCTGTTCAGATGTTTTTGACCAACTTGCTCCAATCTATTTGATGGCGAGTGTACTCTCTGCTTGACTAGGTGCTAAGATAGCATGCGGCATGTGTCAAAATATACTGCCATTACTATATTTCATTACACGGATATGTCATATAAATCTGACACACGCACGCCAGCTACTTGCATAAAAGGGTGTAAGCCTTAGTAGGTTAGGAACGCGTGCGAGTTCACTGCAGAATTTTAATATGCGCTAGTATGGAAAAACTCTGCAGTTAACTCTGCAGTCACTAGTATAATTTGTTTTTTTAGCAGGAGAAAGAATTTGGCAGAACAACATGTGAAATTTAGTACCATGCACGATTTATCTGTGACGAACTCTTTGAATCGTACTATTTCTCGTATTATCTGTTGACTGACAACTGTCATTAAAATATTTACGTGTCAACACAAAATCTAAATAAGCAAAAGGTTTGTAATTATTTACTCGGATTTTTCAGTGTCGCAACGTGAAATTATATATTTTTGTAAGTCTCCGAAATACTGCACTATTAAAAACCTAAGCCGAAGCAGAGGTTCTAAAATAATGGTGCGTTTCACTGTATAGTGCGGCAAAATGAAAAAGTCTGCGACAGCTGTCCAGTGCTATTGCGATTTTTAAATAAGTCGATGGCCAAGTATTTGTAATACCGCAATGTTTGTTATTGAATAAGGTTTCCGATCACTGCTCCTTTGTTTATCGAATTTCTCGTGCTAAAACAAGGAAATATAGGCGTAAAATATTTATTTATAACATAAATAAACGCGAAAATTTGGGAGAATGGTTGGATGTACTTCTATGGATATAAGTATTTTTGACGCAACAATTACTGAATAGATTTAGTTAAAACTTTACGGTAATATCGCTTTATTGGCCCAGGGAGTGTTAGAACTTAACCTAAACGAAGTACCGGGTGTCGCCTAGTATTGTCTTTTTAGACATTAGGTAAACTGAAGACAGTTCCGTAAGCCAACATACGGTTTTATATGTAGAATAGAAGGTAACTTACCATGATTTACATCACTAACTAACAATACAAAAACTTACAAGGCTTCAGCTAGTTTGCATGAAGTATGAAGATGTATTCGCTTTATCGAATATGTCAACTACTGATTTAACGTTAAGCTTTAAACAGCCGTCAACTTAACAGTTGTATTGCAACATTGGACCGAGCACGAATCTATTTTGATGCGCGTTTACTCGCTATGTATCTCAGTGCGTCTCTTTCATACTGAACTGGTTAGAACGAGACGAACTGAGTTACGTAACGAGTAAAAGCGTGTCGAGAAGATTAGTGCTAGATGCACTGGTTGTCAATACCCTTTCATCATAATACCCTCAAGTATATATCTAATAAACTTTTTTCATCACGAAAGACAAAGGCAGTGAAACCATGCAGCCACTCTTAAGTTTAAAATAAAGTTGTTCGGCTTGACTGAACGGTGACAATGGTATTTCCCTGAAGGTAGGAAAAGGGAATACGTTGCCGAATATGTGACTTGTTAACGCGTTTGAATTTTGAGTTTTGGTTTTTATTTGTAGCGTAATATATTATTTGTAATTAAAACCGTGTTGTCGCTAACAAGTTGAATACAATTTAAAAGTACGTCTATTATTGTAATTAACCTATAGCGCATTATGATTGTCTAAAATTGTTTTTTTTTTCGGGGACAAGTTTCTATACTATACGTTGCTGAACTACATATTTCTACAATAATAATTACTGACGCGAATTAGAATTAATTCCGTTCGATTGACGAGGCATTAATTGATGACATTCGACGGAAGTGCGTCCATAGTTGAATTAGTTAAGTATTAATGACGTATATGATTTTTATAATATATATAAAACCTCTTTTTAGGGTTCAGTTCTACCTTATTTTAGTAAATTAAATACAAAAACCTAACAAATAATAAAAGCAAATTTAGTTAATTTGTAGTTGTATCACAAACATACATTTCTGGTTGAAGAACTTATGGGTCATCGATATAAGAAGACAATAGATCTGCTTACTTGTTCGTATTGTTACAAGCCTAGCGCCACCACTTTGCGATGGGGTGAAGCAGGTGAAGAGGGGCTTTCAATATTTAGCCAATGGTTCAACTTTGAATCTTATCGTAAGTGAATAAAGTGCTTCTAAGTTCTCTAACTAGCAGCGACGCAGGCGTCGGATAGCAGAACTAAAAATATGACGCCAATGTAAAAACGTACAAAACGCAGAGCTGTTTACTTGACAATTGGCATTGTCATTGTTTTATTCAGGTTATCCAACATAGTCTACTAAATAGACTATGGTCGGCTACTCTGCCACCGCGTTGTACACAGTTCTATAGTTTTCTCATTTCGATGGGTACATACAATTTTATTCAGGCTATCCAACATAGTCTACCAAATAGACTATGGTCGGCTACTCTGCCACTGCGTTGTACACAGTTCTATAGTTATCTCATTTCGATGGTATGGGTGCACGTTTTTTCAACTACAAAGTTAATTAAGTTCATCTTTATATTTGGCGGACTATCCACCTATATACAATTTTGTACGGACACCTCGGAGCGCGTTTCCGGCTCGCACTTATCCGGTTTTTATGTTTGGTATCTATTTTTAACAGAGGCTTTAGCACGCTGGCTTTTATCGCTGACATAAAGCATATCTCTTTCTAACCAGTAGGCGTGAGCGATAAGGACAGATACTCTTGTGTGCTCGATAAACGTTAGCCTCGCCAGGCCCCAAGTCCTAAATATAGGGCAAATGTTAAACTGACGTTGAACTCACTGTCTCAAACGATATGGTTCAAAATTCATAAAACGAAATTTGACGTGGGCCTTACAAGGCTAGAGGTTATTACTATAGCAGATTGCAGTAGAATGTAAGTATTCTAATTTTGACGTTAACAATGCATTGAACGTTTACATTCCAGCGAAAGTTTCTCAATATGCGTACTTACCTTTGCTTTGGCTTCAAACTTTGTTAAATATGAATTCCGTATCATAAATGTGTTGAAAAGCTTTCTACAACTAGTTCATTCGAGCATTCGAGAGATTCTTTGTTACAGGGATGCCTACGGTGCGGGAGCTGTGAATATTGAACAACGCTTCTGTAGAATATCTCGGGAATATCTCGCACGTAATGTTGGTATTCTTGTACATCGGCGTTCCTTTACACCAAATCATGCTAGTCAACACAAGTATGGCTAGCTCAACTGGATTTATTTAATTAATTGTAGCTAAATTCAGCATTTTGTTAACAAACATATGAGTTCTTATTAGTTAATTATGTTTGTGAATATTACTAGTTAGAATATTTTTATTGTTTGATTTAGATGTTGCTAAATTCATCAAGGAATGAGTTAATTACGAGTACAACGCGATATGAAAAAGGGTAAAGATTTCAAATCTACACATAGGCGAGATTTAAATATAAGTTTAAGTCGGTAGGTATCTGAAAGTTTTTCTATCTGAAGATATGGGATGAACCAGTTGGATCAAGTCCAATTTGTATTCTATACGAGGCCGCTTGTAGCCTTTTATCATGTACCTAACTGTAACATAGTTTGATTCTGGCACATAATGTAAATATCTAGGGAGACGAGCAAAGACTGGCAAAAATTGGATTGAATTACTCCCACTGGCAGCAATATTTAATTCAAGATTTTTAATAATGTTTTTTTACGATTAATGGTGATAAAAACGAGTTGATTTCAGTTAAATATGATTGTGCTCCAGAATAATGACACGGTGCTATTAGCTATAAGAAAATGGAAATTAAAACCATACGCACTGAATTAACTTAACCTTGCTACGATGTCTTATAGAAAAATGTTCCTTATAGTAGCACTTCATATAGTATTTTTATCTGTTACGGGAGGGTCGGTAAATACAGCTCACAAATATATTGAGTGGGGTAACGATACCCTAAGGGCCGATTGGCCGATTTTTTATCTTGAGCAGGTTTCTATAACTATGCCAAATTTTAATTCGATATACTGTCAGACAGGTGGACAACAAAGTGATTGTAAAATGGTTCCGTTTTTACGAAAAAATATACAGAACCCGAGAGCTAATAGCCCATTGTCTTAATTCCATAAATACGGTGAGAAGATACACGCCCGACTTTGCTCACATGTCATGTTTTGCGGGTGGTAGGACCTTGTGCAAGGTCCGTCCGGATCGCTACTACCATCTTGCTCGCTAATCCTGCCGCTAAGCAGCAGTGCTTGCACTGTTGTGTTCCGGCGTGGAGAGCAAGACAGCCGGTGTAATTACTGGCACAAGAGGTAGGTATTCCATCTTAGCCCTCTGGGTTGGCAACGTATCTGCAATCCCTTTGGTGTTGCGGGTTGTGATCCCTTACCATCAGGTGACTCACTTACTTGTTTGCCTTCCTATTTCATAAAATAAAATAAAATAGATATACCACTGTTTACGAGCAAGTGTGATAAAATGATCATCCGATGAGTAGTTCACAAACAAGCCCCACAAGTAAAACGCTAAACAAACCCAACGCAAGTAAATATCTGTTAAACTAATCCTTCGTACTTCAAACATTGAAACCAAAACAACAGTAGTCTTTGTTTTGTAAGTGAATAAAGCAAAGTCTACCTACGCAGGATTTTTCCTTAATCTGCTGCCAGCAGCTTAATTAATAAACTCTCAGTTATTTACATTAATGAAATATTGGATTTGTTTAACGGTGCTGTAATAAATATTAAATACGGATTGTCGGTTGGTTGAGCGCGGTAATCTGCTGCAAATGAACGGATCCTCTTATTGATTACCTCTTTAACCTACTAGCGCCGCCCTCTTCTTAGAAGTCGGGTGGCAGCTCATTCACGCGCCGCTGTTTTTCAAGTGAATTTGCGCTAGTAACGGAAATTGGATTATTCTATTTTTTTTTACTTCCGACGCAACACAAAGGGCGTTATAAGTTTGAAGCCTGTGTCTGTGGCTTCGTAGACCGGTGAACCAAGTTTCATCGTGGTTCATTCGAACGGTAGCTTAATTAAACGAGTCGGTTCTAAGCGATGTTTGGCGGTAAACGCGTTAGCGATTTTAGGAATATTTAACTTGTAAAATATGACAGGGATACATTCATGGTACGGTCCCGGTGCCGATACAAAAATGCTCAAAATTGGTTTTATCGAAATCGTATTCTATGGAGGATTTAATTCTAACGTATTTGTTTTAATCAATTTTAAGATTATGAGCCTAGTTTTGTGTATTCTAATAACAAAAAAGTCAGTCGCCGTAGAAACTGCGAATTATAACCGAAATTCAAAAGTGGACGCTTTAATTAGTCCCGCAGCTCTCAACTTTAAGTTCACTCGTTCGTTGAATGTGTTTGAATCATATTTAGTAAGCAAGAGAAGTCTTCATCCATGACGCCACCAGACGTCTCGCGTACAAACTTGCGTCAACGAAAGGGGTTACAGACGTCGGGAGGAGGTTAAAAATTAAACCTATTATAAGTAAATGTTGTTATAATCTCCTGGTTTAACTCTATTCGTTCTTTTGCATCTCCGTCCATACATATTTTGCTCTTTTTTTTCTTCAGCTTGAAAACTAATCGTTTTATTAGGAAGACAAGGTAAGTAACATACAGAATATAATCTGAGTGTAACTTAGGAAACTTTTGATCTGTTTATTCTTGAGTATTATAAGTACTTTTCTTTTTTAGCACACTGAAGTAATTTATAAACTACCTACTAAAATGCCACTTTAAATAAAAGTAAAAAGTAGTCCTTCAGTGCTAGTACGTAATCAAAACAAACCCACACGTTACATGCGCGCATGATAATCGATTAAAACCTTCAACAGCAGGCAAATCAGTGAGCACAGAAAAAAATCACCCATCACTTAGCGACATTGACAAATTGTTTGCGTACCTAAGTTATAAGGTTGCCAGTCGGTGTCCTATTAACATAACAGCCGGGGTGACCTCGAGGCCTACATCAATAAGCAAAAAATATTCCCTGGGTGCGTTCCAAAGAGGTTATCTGGGCCTGAGGAACCTAGCAGACGAGACGGCGCCGCGGACCTCCGCCGCCGCGGCGCCGCGCCCGGGTGACCCCCGGCGCGGTCCCACCGCCCTGACTACTGCAGCATGACAAATTAACCTTATTGATATCATGAACTGGGACTTAATGCTATAAAAATATGTTTACTTGGTTTTGGAATGATTGCGGCTATTACTACATAACTAAAAGCGGCGAAAAGTAGCTTCACGATTGAAAGGGCTACAAATGAGCGCCGCGGCATAATAAATTAAGCTTATTGGTGAAATGAGACCTGATTAGGTTATGTGTTGATATTAATTGTGCTAAATACATGTGCTCGTAAGTAACTTTAGGGAAGCAATAAAAATCCTTTTTATCTAAACATAGGTATGTATCAATCGCGGAAAACTCGAGTAAAATGTAACTTTTTCATATTTAAGTCTCTTCTGTCTTTGAAAGTTAATGGCTAGGTATGTATGCTTGTCCGGCATATGTCAATAAAATGAAAAAGCTTCTTTGATTACATTGAAAATATGTTACAAATTGATGTAATCCCATTAAATTAAACAATAAAAAGAGATATGTTTTTAAACTAAACACCTCAAAACTAAGCTCAATTGTGTCAAATACCTTAAATAAAATATATAAATGTTTGTTCTTGTTGAATTTGTAACACAAAATGATATTTAATGAAGGCGAGGCAACAATTAATTTCCGACAGCTTATGTGAACAATCCGTATATTTTTAATTTATGATGTTATTCAGCAAATTCCGACATTATAGATCGATAAAACTAAAATTTTTTGAATTAGTCCAAATTAGCCACAATAGTCGACAGATGTGTATGCGATGCGCTCGCTGGACCCAAACATATTTTTCTCTTGTTCGATCCCTTGGAACGGAAACCAAAAAGCTTTTCCGGATTGATGTGCTTGTAAACTATATACTACGCACCATTGATGTACCGTTTTTTCCTGTACACTATAAAGAATTTGAAGATTTGCTTTTGTGGTTAGCTGTCACTGTTTGTAACATGTGCGTGACGTCAAGCTTGGTCACGTGAGCATGCAAAGTGCGTTTCGAGCCGTTCATTATTAGCCAGTTTTTTACAGACAATACGACAGATATCCAACAAATATTTTTTGGAGGAACACAAAATGTATAAAGAAACAATTTAAAATAAGTTGTTCATATCCTATTGTACGCAGATTGTGGATAATGCTTAAATCACTTTCGTAAACACGATGGATAAAATTATGAAAACTTCTTCACTAAAAATGTACATAAGTATTTACATTTCATTTTATGAATGTAATTTTGCATTCGAATGGATCTTCTAAAGTTAAGGTTAAATATGATATTCTACTCGTAAAACCAAACTCACTTGAACTTTCAAGCGTTTTCTTAGGGCTAATTCATGTCCCTAGCGAGTTTGTAAATAACAGTTTGTTTTCCTTTAAACATCATATTGTCTGTAGCATCCGCTCGGCTGTCGAGATCATTCGATGTCAAAGCTGCGTCGAAGCCACGCTCGGCGACTTCGGTGACGCACCAGACTAAGGCGTGGGTGTAATGTACTTAAATATTATAATATTTCACAGATCTGGCTGTATTTCGAGCGATGATGTAAACAGATGACTACCAGAACAATGGTGCTCGCGAAACTTCATGAATCAGATCTCAAATTATGTCGTATTTGAGAAAAGTTTTATCTTCAGCGTCATAGCTATTTCGCGTATGAAACTCTGTGCGCAAAAGTTATTAAACACGGGCCGAGCAAGCGCACGTTATGTAGACATTTTGCAAGAACGTGAAGAAACAAAGTTATCCACTGAAAAATAGTAAAGTAGAAGTTTTCCTCGGGTTGAAATGCTTGGATTTGTCAGCCTGCGTTTCAAATGGAATCGAGATTTTACTTCGCATGCATACTACATGTTTAGCTTCACAGAATTTGTTGGATTAAGTAATTTTTAGCGAAACATTTCGAGGGACTCTTACCAAAAATTACTTTTTTTTCATACAAGTATGGGCCATGGTATCGTAATTTACTAAATCATAATCCAATTGCTCACACCAAGGAAAACTAAAAATGATTGATTATAACTTGTATTGTGTAGACAGATTTCTAAAATAGAACGTTGTTTTTTTTTGTAAAAAAATCTGAAAGTAATGTTATACAAAAGTTTACAGTGTTATTATATACCTACATACGAGTATAAAGCACACCTTTACTCTATAATGAAGACAGTATGTTATTTTTAGATTTTCAATTCTTTTCTTTTACGACACTTGGTTGAATGAGTAGATAGTTATTTTCAATTGTTTATCCCTAATTGACATACTATTAACATCGGCTTTGATTGAATTTTTTATTTAAGGATTAGTTCTAAGATATGCAAGGAGGTTTAAAGTGTACGTAATTTGATTAATTACATTAAACACTTACTTGATTTAGTAATTGATTTAGAGTAATGTCTTAAAATGGGATGAATTTAATAGTTCAAAAATCGTTATAAATTCAATACCGCCCTTATCAAGCGATTGATACTAGATAGTAACATAGTTTTAAGTATACAAAACTAATTCCTTTGTAAGTTTTGTTCGAATAAAGAAGCTTATTTATTCATTCATTTGTCATGGACCTCAAGTCAACCCATAAGTACTTATTGGATTTAAAAAACTCAGGTCATAAATAATCGTCCTGTTTTTCTGTACAGACTATATTCGGCTTAATGTTTTATGACAGGTTACGAGATAAAAATATGTCATTAGAGATTTAGTTTAAGTATTTAACTACCTGTGATATTACAGAAACTAAAATGTTACTGAACGGATACCTAGGGCACGCACTTCTATTGTCGATACACCTCCAAAAATAGGCACGTTCTATCTTCAAGGTACTAGTGGTAATAATCCTAGAAAAACTAGGGCTAATGTCTCTTTTACCCTACATTGACAGCATGATAACCTAGTTTTCTCTAATTTTGTACGATAATAAGCAAAATTAAAGTAACCAATTTCACACGTAGCACACAAGCGCTATATAAGCTGTGTAGTACCGTAGCTTTATAAAACCGATACCTTCTTCATATAGGGGGCGGGAGGCAGGAGAGGCTTTACTTAAGTTTTTTACCTATAACAGACTAAGGTTGCATGAACTACATTGTGAAGTGTCGGCAGTTGGCGCTCCATATTCGAAAAATGACGTAAGTTATATATCACTTTTGTACACTACTACATGCAGAAAGGGCTTTACTGAAGTTTTTTACACTTGGTTTACCGATTGAATTGGAGCGTCATGATGCGCATCAGTCGGAAACATTGGTTTTGTATTAGACTTAAAAGTTACCCTGTCTAAGGCAGGCAAGCATTTATCTCCGCAACTATTTATTTATAGTCGGCTATTTCTAGTTGCGTAACGGATCTGTAGCAGGCTGGACAGCCGCCAGAGCCTTGTCCTTGTTCCCTGCGTCGCGCCGCCGCGGTGGAGCGATCCGCGAGTTATGACTCAATGGGCGCCTGATATGTCGTCACGATAGAAACGGAAAGTACATTTCGCGCTACCATAAACATGAAGCATTAACTCAATATGTCTTTATTAAGTCTACGCTAGTAACAAGCCTATAAAGACGAATCTTAATAATGAATGTACCTAAAGTCGGGTTCAACTGAAATGGCCAATATTGTAAACAAACCAATTTAACACAATGACTTCGTAATCACGCACTTTTGAACGACGAGTATCGTATCATATCTAATTGACCACGTAATTCCCTATTGAAAAATGTGCATACGCTCACGCGGAGACACTCTTTCGACAAACGAGACAACTTATACGCAATTATAGAGCAACTCTTTAATTTATGTAACGCCAGCGGGGCAACGCGTGGGAGGCTATTTGTTATGTGCTACCGACAGCTACCTGTCGCGCAACCTCGCGTCATGCTCATACCCCAGAGTCATCCTTAGCTCACTCCACCCCCAATCCCTATTTTTTAAGTTTCAGTTTACACGTTCACTGACGACCACACTTATATGTGTTTTCGATACTTTCACAGATACCGCAGAAAGTTACCACTGACACGATTTTGGCGTCATTTTGACACATATGTAAGTTGGCGGCACCTTTAAAAGTTTCGGGGTCGCTTTATATTTCGTGAAATTTACTGAGAGATGTCGCCATTATAGTTACAATGTAAAACAAAGTATTTGAATTTGGTTGCCAAAAAGCCACTACAAGCTAGCTGCATCACATTAAATTTTCAATGTCGAGAAATGGCGACGCTATAAAACTTGTTCCGGAATGCTAAATTATAATAATAAAAGGTCTCTAATTTAACGATGACGGTAAATGCGTTTTGTCACAACTGACAAACCCGTTACGAGCCGCGAATTGGTGCAATACAGAAACTATGACAGCGAAGCAAATATTAGTTACGAACATCAAAGCTACGTAGCATTTTCATTTTAAACAACTCAACCTTGCTCAAAGGTGTACCATATGTAATAGAGTTATATTATTCTTAAGTGTTTCAAACAGTTCACGAGTAGGTACGGTCAGGCTCAGAAGTAGCTGAACATTTTAGTACCTTGTCGCTGTCAGTGACGTGACAAATTCGGGCAACCTCATTCCAAACGTTACCACGACAAGTTTCTAAAATGTTTAGCTACTTCTGAGGCTGATTGTACACTCATTGTGTTAAATAAGATAGAAAATTACCATTACAGTTTGTTTTTTCTCCAAAAAGTGAAGGAGTGATGAAGTCAAGGATGTGTTTTTGCCGGTGTATTCTCGCCAGAGGTATTTCATATCAATAGAAGACTCGTTCACAAAGATAGGAAAAAAGAGTATAATCAATGAAAATTTAAGTATTGAAAGTTGAATAGTACCCGAGAAACAAACCTACCTATACCAGTGGGGTGCTAGTAAAGAAAAGATGCTTTGTAAATTGGCCGCGCTGACCGAGTAGCTAAATGTTTGCATTCAATGATCCGCCGCCAAACCAGGCTTCAGCCGCTCGGTCTGACTCAAGTTCTGAATAAGCTAGTAAATATTGTTTACCAAACAACGCGCTTGGCGAGTTAGAATATGCTTTGACTTCCTATAAATAAGATGATCCGGTTACTTAATTTAGTATTATATGTATTGTTTAACTGTGCTTGTCTAGAATTACACTTTTGCTCGTTCATCTCGAATAGAGTGTATGTTGATTAGAATGGTTACGTTCGGACGAATTAGTAGGTTATGATTTCTTTTTTACCCATTTGTAAAAAACTTATTGTCCTCATAAAAGTTTTGAGTAAAATTTTTGATTGCTTGAAAACCTAGTCAAAGTCAAAATATTTTATTCAGATTAGGTTACAGGTAGCACTTATAAATGTCAAAAAATTTACCACCGGTTCGGAAAAACCTCTGATGAGAAGATACCGGCAAGAAACTCAACGAGGTGTAATTTTTGAAATAATCTCTGATTCTTATATATGTCTGTATGTCGTACTATATCGGGTAATATAAATATTCGTCATCGTTCACCAACCATTGATTATGATTATAATAGGTACTTTACAATCTGTTCACAACCAAGAATTGTTGTTACTTATTCGGTAATTGTACAACTGCCTTGTTTAAGCGCTGTTTAGTAACTTATATGAACTTCTTAGTGAAGTAAACAAATTGAAATTGAGTTGCGGTTTACATTTTTCTTAGATATAGTCTATCATACTAAATCCTTACTGGAACAAAATTACTTTTGGGCGGCTTTTGACGAGGCGAAAACTTGCGTGCGGCCGCCGCGCGGGCACGTTTATGAAAGTGAATTCTATTTACTAGCCAACGTTCAAAATCCAGTTAATCACTTGACCACGCGGAGACCGCATGGTTATTTTTTCAATCCCCATATGTAACATAATTTATTCAATAGATCAAAGCATGCGTCGTGGCATATAAGACTCTTATTCAACTATTGACTATCGGCCGTTAGACTGCATGCTGCTGCAATGCATTACAATTATGCTAGCATAGGCTTCAGTTAGTACTGAAGCCTATGCTAGCATAATTGTAAGTACAAGGACTGTATTTATTGGAAGAAGTGGCAGCATCTGAAAATCGATCAGTATGATCGTTTGCTTCGCGTCAGCCTTTCTCAGATCCACTAGCAGTCATGGGTTGCAGCTAGCTGGGCGTAAGTAAACGAATTATCTGCTAAACGAGTTGGGCCAGGTATTTATAGAAGGGGCGGGGCGTGGGTTTCTACCCTTTTACTCTTTTTATAGGTCGCCTTGACTAGAATGTCATGCCAATTGCCGTTTGATAAGTTCGGCTTATTTGTATAAGGCTAGTTAAACTAGAATGCACTCCGGGTTGATGATAAATCTATACTTACAAATGATAGAGGCAAAGCTTGTTTGTAGGGAACTGCAAATCTGACTCTAAACATTATTCACTAATATCCTAGTATTGAAAGCCTATTCTTGAGTAACGGATTATATTTCACACCAGGCAGGAAGGTGTAGGCAGAGATTACGGATTTCCACTTGCTACGGTCTTGACAACGACTTGTCAATTGGGATTTACTACAATTTTAATCACTATTTGCCAGCTAGTTCTACTTTCAGTCTTGATTTATGAAGCTAACTACCATTAAAGTTACCACACCATTAGCCGAGCCTCGTGAGTCTGTTATACCTGGCTCAAGTGTATACTGCTCGGCTCAACGGAGCTTTAACATACTAAAGAGCCAGTGCCTGTAAGGTTAGTATGGTCACTTTTACTTCCCAGGCATAGCTGTCTCGCCACTATAAAATAAGCCCCCACACCAGTAAACTTAGCATATATACTTTCCTAGCAAAATGGTTGTCAGAAATAATATCGTCTTCTAAAGAAGTTTTGTCATTTAAATTAAAAATAAACATTATACCGTTAGGAAACCTGATTACTGCTCAGTTTATTTTAGGACGAAAGTGAAAATCCCTTGAAAACTGTAATTCTTACTTTAGCGATTTACCGAGGTGCGTCGTCAATTTCATAACGTCGACAAACTATTTGCAGATTTCGTTTGATCTTGAGAGTGCTATTTTCTGGTGAGCCAAATATTTTTGAAATACGTTAGATGTCTATCATGTATGTACTTTGTGTTAGATTAGGTTAAGAGTTAGCTTATAAAAAATTGAAATAGTATTTTTAGGCTACTCTGAGAAATGATTAATTTGTTGGTAAAGTCTATTTATTCACGCTTGTCTTATCATTCATTTATCATATAAACAAAATTATAAACTATAATTTCAAATTTCGTCACCTAAAAATAGTTTATTACCGCCTAAATAAAACAAATCGACGCTGTAAGTAAATAGAAGAGGCGACTTACAAATTGTTGCTTTAGAATGTTTTTTTTAACATAAAATAGGAAAGAAAACAAGCAAGTGGGTCACCTGATGGTAAGTGATCACCACCGCCTATAGACACCAGCAACACTAAGGAGATTACAAATGCGTTGCCAACCGAGATGGCTAAGTAAGATGGAATACCTCTTGTGCAAGTAATTGCACCGGCTGTCTTGCTCTTCACGCCGGAATATAACAGTGCAAGCTCTGCTGCTCAGGGGCTTAGCGCAAGGTCCTACCACCCGTTGTATTTAAACAGTATTTTAATGGCGAAAACTCAAATTTTAGGTAAGAATGTTTTTACTTAGTACAAGTAAGGATAAATATGGTTTGCATCACTGGGTAACCATCATCAAATATTCGCAGTCGCAATTCATACGCGCCAGAAAGAAAGACGGGAAGAGAACCTATCTCCTTGCGGAAGGTGGCGATACATAAATGTACAACCTTGGCAAATATATTACAATAACACTTGCCACCAATGGTGTACATTAATTATTGTTTTGAAATATATAGGTATATATTCTGTAAACTATAAAGATATGAAATGATATAAAGTGACCTATTACAATAACAAAGGCACCAAAGCCAAAGCCATTTTAAAATGGTTTAGGTAGATATTCGGAATAAAACGAAAAAAATCAAGCAAGTCAAAATAATGATTGAACTCTGTAATAGTTATTCACCATCATTCAAAACATTTGAATTGCAATTTGAATTAGCATTGAATTTATGTTTAATTTTTACGTCTATACGTACAAATTAGTACAAATAGTATATTTATTTATTTCGTATAAACTTAAAAGACTATTCGATAAATTTAGAACAAGCGTTGCTACGTGATAGAGCTACGGATGTGAAATGATGGAAATGGCTACGAAATCGCCTACGCCGTAGCACTAAGCAGGAAACAATTTCAAAACAAATTCTCCTAGTAACCAAGAATAAAATTTAACAGTGTAATCTTTTGCTTCCAGGAATCGGACCGAACGAAGTGCTCGAGCATGAAGCATCATTATCCTGATGGTTTCTTTTGTAATTAATACTCCAGCAGTTTCGCTAAGATAAAACCGATCTTCATTCAAAGTTTATTGGGTTCATATTCGCGGCGGCCATTTATTTATTTTCTTTTGTTATTTTCTGTTAGCCATTACACAATAATTACTCGACATTCTCAGAGGTCCTTATCGCCTTCTTGTTGAGTATTCCAATGAAAAGCTTCGAACAAGTAATTTTATATCAATTTATACAATGTTTTCATGACTCACATTTCGATTATAACGTGTAAGTATCACGGTCGAGATAAGATATGCGTTATTAAAATCACTTTGATTACGTTTGGTGACTCTGGTTTTTACTTACATGGATAAAACTGATAACTGACACGTGTAGCAGCCAAAACAAAAGAGCCTCTTCGACGCGGGTTAGGTGTTGAAGGAATCGAGGGAGTAAGACATCATGCGTTTCACTCTTGCGCATTACGAATACTGCACATTAAAATAGTATAATTTACGTTGTCTTTAATAATTTATAGGTTATATGTATATACTTTAATGCACATCAAAGTCACCATACATCAGTTGACTTATTTTAATCTCTTTCACCACATTGCATGCATTACGACTTAAAGCATCATTTGAAGCAAGGAGAAGCTCTAAACCATCGAGAACGATACTGGTTTTACTTTAGTTATCGAATTAACGTTAGACGTCGTAGAAGTTGGTTTGAATACCAAAGCTACGACGACGTAGGTAGTTTAAAACATGAAATAATCGCCTAATTGGAAGAAGCCTGCTAGACAACACTGCCAGCTATCCGAAGTTCTGGACGTTTAATGCTCAAACGGTAAGTTTAGTGTGTTAAAATCGGTAACGGGTATGTCAATAATATATTTGTCAAAAGAAAACAGTCACTGTTAGTAAGCTCGGTGTCGTATAAATGTAACGGCCGTGTTATGGGAGTAGGGTCGGTTTACTGCGGCACGGCACGCCACTTAGCTCAGCTTGGACACGTGCGTTTGTTTGATTCAGCCTCAGCTTGCCAAATGTGTTTAAAACACCAGGTTAACGAAAAAGGTTAATGTAGATGACACTATACAGCACTGCTATACTTTGCTAGACTGATGTAGAGCGGGCCGCTTCCTTATTGGGTTAATTAGAATGGTGTAGATAGGCAAAAGCAACTCAAAGCCTCTCGTACGGCCTCATAGTTCTGTATGATTCCAAGTTGTATATTTGTGTTCTTATACAAGGCTTATGAAATACGTGATGAATAATTCAAGACATTAATTAAAATAGTTTTTTATGTTGTGATCGGAAGTTTAATAATTTTAGAGTGAGGAATTACGGTTACACTTAAAGTCAACTCATGGGCCATTAGCTGATTGCTTAAAATGTTATCCAAATCTATAGGAAGGTTGATGGTGAAATATGGAATTGTGTGTGTAATTCGAGATGTACTATGCGACAGGCTAGTCTCATTAATATCACATGCCAGCGACGTAAACGTTACGAGGTAGGTATCCATCCAATTCAAATGGGTTACTATCTACTTCTTCTTTCATTTACAATTTGCTGTTTAGACAAGAAAGTCTCTAGAAAATATTTAAGCTAAAGGACATAATAAACGAGGTTAATTCCTAAGTAAACGTAAGTCAAGTACATTTGAGTTCTTAACTAAAGAAAGTGTCTGTAATGAAAGCTTCCCAGAAAAACGGCGCGTTGTAGCCCAGTAGTCAAAGGAGCGCAAGTAAATACAGTAAATAGGAATACGAAAGATGTAAATTAAGATCAAGGTCACATTGGGTGGAAAAAAATCCTTGACGGTCGCCTGCTGCGAAGCGTTTACTTGCCAAAGCTGAGAAGCACTTTGACTCCTGAAGTCCTTTGTTTTCTTTGCGCTAGGGCGCTAGTCTTTGATGTAGTTTCAGGGAAAGCAAGCACTGCTTCCAAATGTAAAAAATAATCTAAAATATTACAAGCTTTTGTTAACTTGTCGACCTCCATCAGTTCTACCTCCCTAATTGAGCCATTGAATGTAATCATTTTTTTATCACTAACCACGATGACCATAATATGACGTAGGTCTTGTTCTAAATATAAACCGAGTACTCGCATGTATTGTTTTTAACCTGCCTCTATAATTACTGACGTGATTGTTTTAACCTTGAAATAAATAATATTTGTCTATTGCCTGTACAGTCACTAGTATTTAGTCAGTAAAAAGTTACATTATAAATTGCATAAATGACAAATTACATGTTTCTATTGAGATCGAAAAATTATAAAATAATAAATAACAAATAAAAAGTATTGGACACTGAAACTAAAACAAAATTAGAACCGGAATGTATAAATGAATTTCAACTCCAATAGGGATCAAATATCAATAAAAAAATGCATAAATGCAACTTTACGTTACGTGAGTTCCTTTCACACTCAGTGCGAAAGACACAAACGCCATGCGTTAACTTAAGTCCGATATTTTATTTGTAGTCTAGGTTTCCAAAGGTTCCTAGGTTGCTAGCTGTTTTTATACCTGCAACTACTAAAAAAAAGTAAATAAAAAAATAAAAACCCGACTGCGTAAAAAGTAAATCAAAACTGAAAAGACTTGAATACGACCAGTAGTCTAAAGTTCTGTTAAGTAATGTTGAATACCTACACCATTGCAATAGTTTCATGATATTCAACAGTCGGGACCCATTAGTGGGAAGATTTGAGCCGGTCTACATTTTTAATGGGTCCTGACTGTTGAATTTTGATTTTTTAAATTTACTTTTATTTTTTATTTTATTTTACACTTTTTAGTTCGGATTAAGTGAGAATGGTTGCTAATCTACTTTAAATCGTTAAAGAGCCTAAACGGCCATTCAAAATGAAAAATGATATGAGAAACCTAAACATGATTTTCAAATACCTATCCAATGATACCCCACTCAATATAGTTCGTCGACTTTTATTTTTTATTTTTTACAATATGGCGTCTGGTGGTCGTCATATTGAATTTTGATTATTGTCATGTCTTTAGTGACACTCGCAAGATTAAGACGAACCGATTGACGTAAGAATCATCAAAATCGGCCCACGCATTTGGTCTCTAAATCGCCACAAAGGAACAAATATACATACACAGGCTGATAAACACATTACCCTCCTTTGCGTCGCGCAGTCGGGTAAAAAGCGAAGTAATTCGATGAATTTAAGGACTCCTTTAGTACTACAACAACAGTATCTTTGAAAAATTCGCTGATTGTATATCAAATCATGGCTTTAGCGAAAAAATACTTGCATATAACGTGTAAGAGACTAATTTGTGCAATAAATGATAGTACGGATTTTTGATACGATAGCTTATCCAATATTGAATTGAAATAGGTGTATGGATTATTATGTCATCTTGCTTCAAAATACTTTATCGTTTACATCTTGGCTAGCCCATAACAGCGACCGCCATGTTATGGCGTCACTCGACATAAAACACTCTCGACTGTCACATTATATGCAATAATTCATTACTTTTTACCCGACTGCGGCAAAACCAAAAGGAAGGGTTATGTTTTTAAGTGTTATCATATACGGCCAGTTTAAAAAATATTTTACCCATTTTAAATAGGCAGAAAAAACCATAAATTCAACTGAATCATCATTCCTTTCTAAGCATTTTGTGATACTTAAATAAACAAAGTCAAAAAGCCTGTTACAATTTACTTATTTTGTTTTGTTGACGAATGTCCGAAAAGTTTGATTTGTGAAAGGATATAACTTAACGGAATTAGCAGGCCCGCGGAAGTATCAGTGATAGCAGGCTTAAATACCAATTAAATTATCTCTCGGGCTCCACTTTTATACTGCTCTGTGCCACTTAGCTTATGCAAACATCTGCGAGTGACAACGGCCAAATTCCTTTGATATTTTTAAAGGAAGATCCTTTTGATATTTTTAGAATGCATTTTGATATTTTCAATTCGACTTACAAGCACTGTAAGTAAGTATAGGTTGTGGTTTTAGGTAACAATTTTACGAAATTAACCTCCGGTTATTAGTTTTACGATCACGATTTCTGCGGTAGAGAAACAATTTTTTTGGTTCTTTAACACGGTGGAGCCTAAATGCATTGGAAATAAATGTAATAACAAAACTTTCATTACAAATATTGCAATAATGCAATCCATTTCAATGCCTTCGACCATTTTACTTAATATTCAATAGCAGCGTATTATTTCTACTCATGAATGGCTTACAACAATTTACTTATTTTCACTCATTCCTTTCTACTACATTTTTAACCGTTTCTCGTTTAATTGTTTTAAACTTTCGCGATTTTCACACATATTTATAACGTTATCGGGACTTTGACGCGCAACGTGACATGGCCGAAACGTCGAGGTAAATTAACAATATACTTTTATCGCGTTAAATTCCCGATAACGTTATAAATACGTTTCTCGTTTAATACACTTAAAGATTATATTTTCACAAGATACTTTAAACACTAGCCTTGCTTGACTTAAGTATAGTAAACAACATTCTAACCTAAAATTTCAGTTTATGCTAATTAGAAAGTGGTTTATTGTTTAAATAACACATTCGAAATCAAAAAAATATAAATCACCTCTTCTACGTACAGCCACGATGTTTATTATATATGCTATTAACGATGTTTAGGTAGCAAAAAGTGAAATTCTAGGTTAGACTTTTGTTTACATACAAGACAGTGTAGATGAACCGACTTTAGATACATATTGGAACTGGACGCTTTCGAGAATCAGCTACCGAGCCGTTAATGGCTGTAATCTCGCCGCAACTTATAAATATAAATAGATGTTTTGAGACAATTTACACGAAATGACCCAGCGCCAAATCAAGTAATTAAAGTTCCTTGTTCCTAACTAAAGAGTAATATTATCTTTTTTCTTGTGACGAATACGACAGTTAAACGCCTTTGAAACATAAGTGTTGCGCTCATATACTCTTTTTCTGGTAGTACAAGTGTAAAACTCTAAGTGAATCGTTTAACCGGTAAGGCTGCTCTTTTATAACCGTGAAAACGGAACGAATCGCGACATGGTATCGCCCAGTATCGGATATAGACCAATTTCCCCGGGAAAATGACCGACAATGACCGGTACCGGCACCGGCGAAACGCAAGCAGCCCATTTTTCAATTAGCAACAACCTTCGATTTCGAAATGGTCGCGGATTTATTTTCTAGCGGTTCGTGGCACACGGTTCAAATTCTAGTAGTGATTTTTGACATATTAATTAAATTTATCAGTGGTCCTAACATGACCGGCAAAGTTTAGTTTATCCGAGTCATAGAAATAGTATAGCATAGAAAGAGTAATAACATTTAAAGCGATATTTTAATAGCTGATTTCTTTACTTTAAATGGCAATACAATAAGCCAAAGAGAGACGACTACATACTCTAAACCTCCTCTTCGATTGACACCCAGTGCATAAATAAAACGTCAAAATGGGTACCTTTAGTATACGTTAAGGTAGTACAATCTACGTTTTTCTTATTAATTTACAGGTTTTACTACCTTGACGTACACCAATGGTAAGCATTTTGACAGGTTAATATGTATGATTTCAAATAGTGCCAAAAACTAGTTTAGTATATGAATCCCCGAAACTTCGCAATTAACACAGAAAATATTTTTCAAATCAATGTATTAACATCGCAACACATAAATCCACAGTATAGAGTCCCTAAGTTCGAGTTCGACGTCGAACCATTGCTCTGTCTCATTCACTCGTGCCAGCGCGCTAGTACGAGACAGAAGGTTACTTTGACTTCGAGGTTGTCGCTATTGCGGTTTGAGAATAACTGTACCCCTACCATGAGTACAGTGCACCTAGCCGTAACCATACTCGCTAGCGACAGCGTAAAACGATTCGTATGGGGAATTGCACAGCGCCTCTAGTGCTCACTTAGATAACTAAAGATCGCTAGTATGGGTCCAACGGTAAATTACCTATCGAAATCTGAACGTCAGTGTCCAACGTTTTGTAGCTGTTGCCGTAGAATATTGGTACCATGAGTCACAAATTTGACACATGTCGTCGAAAAATACCGTATCGACTATGGTTAACTCTTTCACTGACAAATGGGAGCGTATTTAACCGCTATCGACTGCAGTAACGTAATACGAATTTTCGATAGAAACTCATGGTAATGGTACTGGGCAGTGCACCTAGCATGAACCTTTTCGACACACGTTATCTCGCTACGTAACTCAGTGCGTCACTCGCCTACTAGGCTAGTTAAAACGAGACGCACTGACCTACGTAGCAAGTTAACGCATGTCGAGAAGATTCGTGCTAGGTGCACAGGTGACCGTGATCGGGTACGGTCAGCAGTAGAAGCAGCTAATCACTCGAAGAGCTCAGATCAGCATAACCTCGTAAGGCCCACATCAAATTTCATTCTATGAATTTTGAACCATATCGTTTGAGACAGTGAGTTCAAAGTCAGTTTGACATGTGTCCTATATTTAGGACTTGTGGCCTTACGAGCCTTACTCTCCTGTCAATAGAGTAGTGCCGACCTTTTTGACATCATCGACTGTGTAGATATATGTGTTGCTGGTTATACACTATACACCACTCAGGCAATAATAAATTAAAAGTGTTTCTTTACACAGCTTTGGTTGATGATCCCGGTTTTGTTAAATAAATAGGTAACATAAAGTACAATTGAATTAGAAAACAATACGCCCCGCAGGGGTTTCTGTTTTCAAACACTGTTCAAACTACAGAAAAAGCAATTACTTGTTTCACTAAATTACTGAGTGGCAGGGAAGCCAATCGGAAGGTCTCTGGTGTTTGCTTACAATTTTGAACTTTTGTGTTAACACAATGCAGTATACGGAGAATTGTTCTTACTTGTACAGTTAAAAAAATATCAACACCAGCAGCATACATCCTCTGCTTCCAAATACATACATCACACAGTCAACTACCACCAATGTGAATGCGGATGAGGGCGGGTTTTTGCATGAAATATATAAGTCGCACAGACGCAGCTGTTTAGCTAGGTGCACTTGCATAGCACTGGATTCGTGGAGTAGGAAGGTAATTTGTTTCAGTTTGTTGATCATGGACGTTCACAAAGTAACGCCTAGATCTTTAATTAACACCGGCAGCCCTAAAATGACCTCCCAAGTTTTATCTATCCCTCTACATGGCTTTAACTAACTTCCGGCGAATGGGGCCGACATAGGAATAATTTAAAGTTCGGCGGCCATGTTACGGCCACAGCTTTTAGGAAGGAACTGCGTATCCGCCTTAACGCAAGAAAAATACAAAGGAGTACGTGTTAGTGTATGGAGTCTGTCAGTCTATTTAGTATATGGTCTTTGGTGCAGTTATATTATTTTTAATAAATTAATTTGGCGCAAAGTTCCTTACATTTGTTTTAGGTACGTTATGCTATTTTTATTTAGATTATTTTTAAGATGCAGTCATTTCTTGTTTTACGTGATTTTCGTAGTTAAACTTTTCTCAAGTTTAACATTTGTTAAAGTTGTTCTACTGTACAAAGGTGCAAGATTAATGAAAGGAATTCGCTACAGGTTGAATATTTGGGCGTTTGAACCGCCGTCATTGTTCTCTACGGGATATCGACTAAAATAATAACTTTATTGAAACTTTTATTGTTTTAACAGCCTTAAGGGTAAGGCATAGATATATGTAAGTATTAAAGATGTAAGAAATTGACTACTACCACATTTTGGGTAGAAGAAGACGAGTAAGACCCTTAATTAAATGTATTGTGTATACCTAAATTTTATCATCGTTGATATAGATATTTATTAATTTCATTACATTACTTTTTTCAAGTAGCACTGGCGAATACAGGGGGGAGGGTGAGGTCACGGAGGTCATGACCCCTCATAGGTCTAGGGTCAAGTAATGATGTTTTTTCTACTCCATTGATGAGTCTGTCCTGACTGGACATTGACTATTATCCCCTTGACTCGAAAGCTGGATCCGCTCTTGACAAGTAGGTAATAAATGACATGACAAACTGAAGTGAATTCAACTGCCTGCGTCAATATAAAGCGAGGCCGAGCTTCCACTCGGGCTAGATGTTAATATCATATTAATTAATAGAATTATAATTTTCAGTAAAGTAATTGACGTTAGAAGGGTGCATCAGTCTGGATGACTTTTGGTGGTGATTCGAACTGCCGACCTGAGGTGTTGCACGAACCACACTTTGATCTTTATCGTACCTCATTATACGAGATGTTTTAGTTTTCATAGCTTAATTCCTTTTGCGAAGACTACGATTCATATCACAACATTTAGAATTTAAGAAAATATGTAAGAATATAAAGTTTTCTTTAATTTACAGGTGTGATATACAAACGCAAGGCTGAAAAGACATGTATCTCCTTAGATACATTTATACTATTATCATGATGGTATAACTATACATGTTCGAGAACTGTTAAAGTGACAAGGTTATATATAAACATAAAAGCTTTGCTGTTTTCAGATCATTGTCCACTTACGTCAAAGCTCTTTATTTAAGCAGATGGCAAGCTGTTTTTATGACAATATCTCCGTTTAACAATAGCGTTTTAATTACTTAGCGAGCACCAAATATATATTTTTTCCGGTCACTTAAACGTTCACAGTAAATAAAAACCTTTTTTGATTTGCTTTTAGTGGAAATCGCTGTGAATTTCAGAAAAAATAGAAAACGATAATAAACTCGATCACATACAAAGTCAACTCCCAACACAAGGTCAACGGAAAAATTTGCACGCGTCTGTATAAGGAATGTTTGTTTGTGCCTGAAATAACAGGCGTAAATGGAAATCGAAATACAAAATTATAAATGACGTTTCGTGGATATTTCATTCGCAATGCAAGCCAGGCATATAATGTAAATAATAAACAGTTCAAAATTTCAATCCCTTAATTAATACGCCGTTGTTATTCAACAGGTGACAGTGTATCATGTGCATGAGTCCAAAAATAAATCTTATCCATAATCGATAAATCTACCTTTTATGACAAAGCGTTGTGAAATGAACTTATTAATCACCTATTAAGGCCCAAAGACATTTATTGAACTTTAATTTAATAACTTGAGATACCCATTTCAAATCGAAAAAGATCGGCTTAGGCATTGCGCGGCTGTTTAGGACGATGATAATCCAATAGATAAATTAAAGTTGAACATCCCATAAAAGCTATTGAAGTGATGCGATTGATTAAATGATGCTGGCAAGATCCAGCGCTCGTGGTCAAAAGTGAATCAGCGATATTGTTTTATTTACACAATATTTTTTTAATATCTGATAGTAGTCAATATATTATGGGAGCCAGTTTCAAAAACATGTTAAGAGTAGGGCGAATCACCATTCTTCCAGTCACTTGTTGCTCAAAGAAACAGCAAAGTTTACTTAATTAAAATAAAATTTTAAAATCTGTGAACAGCTTCGAATTTGAATGAGAAATTAAAGATACTTAATGTGAAGTAAACCTGTAACAAAGCGTATTTTAGTTTGCCTTTTGATAGGACATATTGTAAGTGGCATGCTCCAAACATTGTTTATTCTACACTCCGAATGTCAAATGAGAACTTTATTGCTAAAACTTTATCACTGCAATATTGCATTTGTTTATCAATAGAGTAATTATTTTCACTTAGCAAAGCTTTTTTAAACACATAAAGACTCGCATATTTGTGTTTTATAATTTAATTTTAAATTGCCTACCTTTTAAAAGTAGTTTTTTGCGGACTAACGAAAGGAGACTCGTCCGGGAGCGCGCCGGTACGTGTTTACAGTCCCGCTGCACTGGGACAACTAACTAAACATAGCAGTATTGCATCCTTACCCCCGCCCCCTTATAAATTCTTACCAGATTTACATAGCAGTGCTAGCCAGGAATACTTGTGCAAGTAGCTGACACACTTTTGATCAAGTAGCTGGCTTGTGTGCGCTATATCTACAGGGTGCAAGTTATTTGCACAAAAGGTAGGTGGATTCTCGGCTTTCTTATCTGAACTTCGACTTGATGATTAGGTATGTGCATCGTATGTCACGCTGGTTCGCACTATGGAGCTTAAAGTTCAGTAGTATAGACGAACTGTTTACTGGTGAGAGGATGTCAGTGTACATTTTCCAAATAGCGAAGTTAAGCTTGTAACCTAAGGCTAAGTATGGTAGTGCAGTGCAGGGACCAATTGACTTCCAAGATAATAATTAGATGAAGAGTTATGTATTTAAACAAATGTGATACCGTTTAAATAAACCTAAACTAAAACTAAACCCAATTACTGACTTCAGACGTTTTAAGCTCTTGCGTGTAACTAACGGAAAGTTAGAGAAAAATTTAATATAATGATTTCGCCAAATATAAATTGTTGATAATGAATAACATACTTTTAGTAGAGAATAAGTAGTACATACATGCAAATGTAAACATTTTAGGTGTCGAACTTAATAGTCGCTTAAAACATGTGTGGATATATAAAAGCGATGCACAGGAAAAATTACTCTGTATAAATATCCAACGCGAAAATCCAATTTAAAAATGGCCAGTCAAGGATGTTTCCGCAAAAATTGATGGCGAAAAATTGGAAATCCAATATAGCTGCGTCTGTGACTCCATTAAAGAAAATTTGTTGCGACAAAGCTCGCGTAACCTTTCATATGATGAATTCGTAGCTGTGTCTGAGTGGTATTATCAGATGCGCACACTAAAGCCACCGTATCGTTATGAACACCATACCTAGTTATCAGTGGAGCAAATCCATTGAATACACAAGGGTTGGTTGTCACTACATATTATATTGGAAATGTTTAATTGAAAATAATTTGACGTACCTGCAATCAACCAATATTGATTCATAGGCCACCGTAGAACGTTGTCGCAATATGTCATCGCCGAGATATTATGACATTTATTCAGAAGTCATTATGACGTCTATTGTGAAAAGGTTCTACAGTGGCCTATGAATCAAAATGGTTGACCGTACGTCAACTTTTGCAAGCCTAAAAGAGGTTTCGAGTTTTTGAAATCCACAAACGTGTCTTTTATTTGTAAACTATGATTAATGTCATTTATTCGTTCATGTGTTATTCCATGAGAATCAAGAATATCCGGAATAATTTACCTGAATTTATTTAATTTAAAACAGACCTGATGGCAAAATTGGAAATTAAATTAATCTATAGGGTGAGTAAATAGACTACAAACTTTGGCACTAAGTACCTAATGTTGAAACAGTGTGATAAATTATTCAGAAGAGTAACTATTTGAATAAGAGGTTAACTATTTATTATTTTTATTTATAAAATATGTCTAAACCATTTACACCCTTGCTTGTTTTAATTAGTAAAGAACATTCTAACCTAAAATTTTAGTTTTTGCCATTAAATCATGTTTATTGTTCAAATAAAACATTCTGAAGCAACAAGTTATAAATCATCTCTTCTATTTACAGTCTCGATTTGGTTTATTTAGGCAATAAACGATGTTCAGGTGACTAAAAGTGACATTTTAGGTTAGGTTTTTTACATGATAACACAAATGTCTAAACGGACTGTAATTAGTCGTATTACTTTAAATGTAATTACATGAAGTTATTGTAATGTGACAGCCCTATGACTTAGTTTCAATAAAGTCGCTCCATTGATAACTGGGGATAACTGGGTATGGTTATGTACGATCTATCCACAACCAAAAATCACACGCGCCCGTGGGTTTCAATTGAATAGAAGCAAGTAAGGCATCCATTGGTTACAATATCGAAAGACAAATTCACAAAGCTTTTACATGGCTACGTCGTTCTCTCGAGAATGTGTTCATAAAATTGCCCTTGCAACAATATTGCAACACGTGAGACAAGACGTTCTATTTGAGGAGTGAACTAGGATTTATTCTAACTAAGACATTTGAAATTAACAGTAGTGAAATACGTATCGTTTGAATTAAAGGTGTCCTTTCAAACATACAACAAAAAAAAACTATAACGCCTTAGCGTAGAGTTACTTTAGTAGTATTTTATGCAACTGTTGCATAATGAGGGGTCTTAAAACACGAGTGTGGTTTTATGATACGAGCGTCAGCGAGTTTCATAATAGGATCACACGAGTGTTTTAAGGCCTAATTATGTACAGTTGCATACATTACTTTATCTACACACATATCATAAGTACTCTATGATGGGTTCAGAAGCCATAAGGCAATGGCCTGTATTGCTACTAGCTACTAGTGCTAGGTACCTATTAAATATCTATAGACTGTACACATTAAAATAATGTAATAAAAATAAGTTTGAACAAATATAGAAACAAATTAGAAAAATTCTCATAATAATATTGGTTATTATAATACTGGTCATTGCCTATGGTTTCTGAACGCATTATAGAGCATTTATGATATATGTGTAGATAAAATAACATATTGGCATTTCTTTATTTTAGTTTTGTACTGTGTTTGATATTGGCGATCAATTTATTTTGTCATTTGCTTTCGTCACATTACGTCAAGTCGATACAATTGATAGGGAAGACTGTAACAGAAAGTCACTTCATGTAGATGCTGTATTCAAAAAAATTTAGGCAGATCGAGTTAAACACGTTACAAGTTTCATCCTTGTAGCTTTGCTGCGTAAGGTTTTATTAATATGCAAACTTCCTTAATTTCTTCACTCAATTATCATTATGATGTATGCACTTTTTGAGATGATTAAAAAGTTTGTAGTACTTCATTTGGCCATAGAAGGCTGATATTACACCTCATTATACCTCAATGAGGTAGATTGCTGACAAGTACTATAATAAAATGACATGTAAAATAACACTATCATGTATAACGCAATCAACAGTGAATAAATGAATTATGAATTTTATTTTGCACATAGGTTTTGTTTGTGGTTCCAGTGACGAAATGATTAAAAAGCGGTAATTTTCCGCCTCCAATCTCAAGAGGGCGGAGGCGAGAGTATAATTTACGCGGAAATTCAGGGTGCAGGATGGGTCTCGCGTATAAGTAACAAGAACGAGTGACTGTCACATTAGAAACATCCTCTTTTCTCTTGGACATTGAAAATTCAGGGGAGAGCTCGGGAGTTTGTGTATTTAAAACTGAAATATAGTAAAAGTTGAAGTGTAAAAATGAACAATGGCAATTAAACGAGAACAACTCGGTAAAATAGTTTTACAAATTCTCAACGTCCTTAAAGTTCCTCAATGCACGTTTGACGATTAATGGAGTCGAAAGTTTACACGTTGTGCACAAAGTAGAGCCGAAAGTTTGATTTTAGATATCGATTCTGCTTTAATTAACACCGAAGGTCATAAACTTAGAATAAACTAGACGTCGTGAAAGTGCAAATGAGATAGTAATATACTGTGGCTTTAACACAAGTGAGAAAGAGAAAACAAATACAATACCAAATGCAACCTCTATTTAATGTCATGCCAACCTAAGCATATGAACGATTCGTTACGAGATTAAAGTCAAAGATTTCCATATATTTTCGTATTTCTATTCTTTTAGGTAATTTGAAGTATCATTTGATGCAGTGAATACTTTAATAAGAACATTATCTTAACATGGAATTGCGTACCAAGTAATTCAGCAATGTACTATCGAACTATTGAAAAGAAACTGATTAAAGTAAACAATCACTGCAACTACGTATCTAAGCTTTCTTTTCGGAAACATTTTGCATTAAATACTGTTTTCACATACTTGGTGTTGATATAATTGTCTCATATGGCAGAGGCCAGAAAGTTATACACACACTTTGACAAATCAAAAATGGTTACACACCGACAAGCTCTTTGTTAGTCCATACATTAGAATATTCTAAGTTTATAAAGTTACCACGGCGAACATTAATGCATTCAGACTTTGGCGGAACTACCTATAGTTCAATTCCTTCTTCCTTTTCGTGGAGATGGTTTTTCAGCTAGACCGTAGATTTGAGCGACTCGTGATACACAAAGATCTTAACTGCTAATTTAACTGTAAGTCTAGTATTAAAGTGGTGTTTTGTAAATATGTATGTATGTATGTAAACTCTTTATTGTACATTATCAATTACAAATACACATACAAAAAGTGTAACAAAAGTGAACATATTCCTTAAAGGGATCTCTTCCAGCTAACTTTTGAGTAAAAGAGAGAGGATAAAGTAAAAAAGATAGTATTGACTATATTTACTAGTCTAAATCCTGTATTTTTTATACGAGCATTACGTATTTGTTTGTAATCGCGTTTCTGAAAACGACTTAGTTTAATTTACAATTTATGCGTTTACAGGGGCGAAAAATTTAATTTTAATTTTTTTTTAATACAACATAGGAAGGCAAACAAGTAAGTGGGTCACCTAATGGTAAGTGATCACCACCGCCTATAGACACCTGCAACAACAAAGAGAGTGCAGATGCGTTGCCAACCCAGAGGGCTAAGATGGAATACCTCTTGTGTCAGTAATTACACCGGCTGTCTTGCTCTCCACGCTGGAACACAACAGTGCAAGCATTGCTGCTTAGCGGCAGGATTAGCGAGCAAGATGGTGGTAGCGATCCGGACGGACCTTGCACGAGGTCCTACCACCCGCAAATAATTTCTGAGAGAATTAGTTGTCTCCCTGTCTTTACATCTGTCCTGGGGGGGTAATTCTCTAAGCGCAACAGCGACGAGCTCGAGGCCGAAGCAGCGCCATGTCTTGCTCTAGCGTGCTAGCTCGAGCGAGCAAGGCAGAGCGATGCTCCGACGCCGAGCTCAGCTGATGCGTTTAGAGTACAACGGGCCTGAGCAGAACTCGGTCCCGGTCGCCTAGGTGACAATGACGTTAAATCGAAACGTTTACTGTCACAAAAACTTAAACTAAAGGTACTGAAGGCGTAAACTAATGAAAAGGGCTGAAATGACATTAACTGCTGAATAGCGTGGGGTACAGTCAACCAATTTGATTCGTAGGCCAATGTAGAACCTTTTCAGAATAAACGCCACAATGTCAACAAATGTCATAATATCCCCGCGATGACACATTGCAACAACGTTCTATAGTGACCTATGAAACAAATTGTTTCTCTGTACCTACACTTTGGTGACAATCCAACAAACACTAGCTACTAAACTAACTACAAAGACTGCAACTTTGGTTGCCAATCAAAGGGTTGTTAACTCAAATCTACCATATAGTATTTATATCTATCACTTACAAACTCTACTAATCCCTTCTCGTAAAACTATATAGTATAGAGAAGTAAGTATCATTTCTCTATTGGTGGGTACACTTTTATGCTGTCACCTTTACAATCTCTCAAGTTACTATAATTGAATTGCCCGCTATAAATAAAACAGTTGGTAGCTCACTTGGATGAAGAACTATTAGCTCATATATCTTTAACAGCTTCTTATTTCCTCCTACTGAAGTCTTACGTTTCAGAATAGTCATACGTATGTCTAATCAAAACCTCTTAGGTTCTGATGTATCTCAAATAGTGAACGGCTTCAGTTGTAGATAAGTAGGTTGAAAAAATTATACTTTTGGTTTAACGTTTTCCGTAAATCTAAGATGCGGGCCTGTGGGCCCACTCGCTTCGTAATTCAGTGCATCTTGTTCCAACTAGCCCAAAAAGAGAGAGACGCACTGACTTAGAGCGTCCGCTACGTCGCGCGGGTGCACGGAGCGGGTGCGTGCCTATCGAACAAATAGTATGAGCCAATCGTACCCGCGCGAATTGGCGGGCGCTTTCATACTATTTTTCTACAGGCGTGCACCCGCTCCGTGCACCCGCTCCGTGCACCTGCTCCGTGCGCCCGCGCAACTTAGCGGGGGCCCTTACGTAGCGAATTAGTGCGTAATAAGGTTTATGCTTGATGCTATAAATTTGTTGTGGGACGGTGCGTGGCGATTCGAAATGAGAAAGGAGTGAGGAAAGAAAAACGAAGAGATGAATAGATAATACCCGTGACAAGCTTGATAGATAATTTCTATTTGTTAACGAATCGAAGCGGCCCGTATGGACCGATCCGATATGCAAAAATTAACGAATCACCCCTTTTTGTTTCTATTCACCCCTCGATCAGTATTAAATCAATACTGTAAACAGAGATTTTACTCACATTATTACGGTATTGTATAAATTTAAGAGTCAAATAAAATTACTAGGACTCTAACAGGAAGATATGCTATGTATTTTCTTGTTAAAATGCATGCGGCGCTCATATTACTAAGTGTAGAATGTTGATCAATTAGAGTAAATTAGTAGTGTTAAAGTTGATCTCTACAAGCAATTAACTATGGTTTATTAAAATAATTTTAGCGGTAGAGCTTTACAGTAGACAGTTGTTGGTTGCCGTGAGAATGTGTAGCCCAACTGGGGTAGTAGCACGCTCACAATCTGCAATAATAGCTTGCTACTGTGTTTAGAGGGTCATTTTACTTTAAAGGTTTAAGGGGAATAGATCAGCGATTCTCTTGGGATCCCATGCTCCCATGGGCGGAGGGGATTACTTCCCACCAGACCACCAATTCACCGAACTACAAAGTGACAATTGACAACGACAATTCGGAGTAACATTATTTATTCACTATTTAAATGGTTAAGCTTGGAAAGTAAACAAGCTACGCCGAATAGGCTTGTTGACTTTTTTTTGCTATCGAAATTAAAAGACTTCGTTAAAAGAAGAAAACCTGTGTTTTTTTTTCTATGTTCACTATTTCATGAACTATCGCGATTAGAAAAACGATGTAACGCAAGCCCCGCGAAAACGCTTCTTACATAACGGCTCGACAATATGCCGTCACAATTCAATACTTTGTCTAGTAAATGCGCGGATCGTGAAACTTAAATCGTGTATTTTTTTATAAAAAGAGCGTGTACATACATATATACTTCCTTAACAAAACTTTTATTATCAGGGTTCTAAATGAACAATATTATTTTTTAACTTTTTATTTCTTACCTATTTTCAAATTGCTGTAGCCCCCATAATATACATGTTTTTTAAATTCTTATTTGTGAATATTATTAAAAAAATATGACCTACAACAATTTGAAACCTTCACGCCATTTGGTTTTACGTGTCACCTACCTAATTGTCGTTGTCACATAAACAAAGAACGAAAGTTATTCAGTCAGCTCATAAAACATAAAAGAAAAAAAAAACATCGTTGTCGCTGAAAGGGACCCCACTCAGCATATGCTGATGCACATGTCACCCGTCAGCTTGGTGTGACAAGGGCCCAGTGACCTGCATTTTCATTTGCCGTCCAATTCCATAAATGATGCAGTACTAAAATCGATATTTAGCTATTTACCCCCATATTCTTAAACGCTTCGTAAACGTTTCTTAGCTAACATTTTTTATGTCTTAATTGTCATTGTGACGTTTGCCCTCAAATGAAAGGGACAAAACATTAGTTAGCTTAAAAAGATTGTTAAGGTTTTACGAATAAGGGGATTAGCCGCTCATTTAAAATTAGCGACCTGTGGCTAGCACGACTCTTCTCGATACACGTTAACACGCTGGAGTGCGGTATTTGAATCTCAACAAAATGGCCGTTTTTCATAGAGATTCGGCCATTTTTGTGAGCTTTAGTCGCCTGGAAAGATTCAAAAATTGTACCTCTGCCCTGGTTTCGCGCGACAATTACGACGATTGCATAAAAACCTTGGGTGAAACATTCTCTAAATGAAAGTGGAAACTGTATCAAAATGCGTTGCGTGGTTTAGAAGGAGTAAACGACCGAAGATATAGTACAGACGGATAGCCACTTTGTTTTATACTACATATATATATATATATATATATATATATGTGTGTAACTATGTAAAGATAAAGACAACGCAGACGGCGCCATACCATAATTAAACTGTAAATGTATGAATATGAACGTTATCCCAAGTAAGCAACGTTGTAACTAATCACGGAGAGAACTGGGTCAAAATATATGTACGAGGACGGGTTACGTGAAGTGTGAAATGATATACAGGTGATGTATACGAGTATGTATAGGTTTAAGGCATAAGTGTATCGTGTAGGTACAGTCGATCAAGTAATTGCTTGATCACTTTTGAACTTAATACCTTTGTAATAGAGTCGAAAAGTGGTCCATCAATTTCTTGGTCGACTATACATTAAAGAAATGATTGAAAAAAAACTAATGTTCATACTTTTCACTTTTATGCCAAATAAGTATTCAAATTGGTTAAGGGACAATATAATCCTTCCAACTGACGACAGTTGGCTAAATTTGATCGATTCCTTAGGCTAAACGTCAGTACAATTTGTATGATCTACCTTTCTCTCAACTCAATTTTTCACTGTTCAACAGTTACGTAGCTACTTTATTTACAGTTACGTAGTTACTTACTTACTCAGTGAGTTTAACTAACTCAAACACTGAACCGCTCTAGTCTATTGATATTCGCGTATAACAGATTTCCCGTCGTGTTCGCTCAGTACATTCGGGGTATCGCCATCTTGCTCTGCGCTCTCGTTCTTACGGTATATCTACAAATATAGCTAGTACGTACTCGCAGACTTCTATCTGGTGATCCAGCTTTCCGACCTATCGCGCCGCACTGGGCCGCAATTTGGCTTGAGTTCATTCGTTTACACCTGCGCTGTGTTCTGTCCATTTTGAATACTTTACGCTTCAAATGTTAATACCAGGTTCAACGTGGCAAAGCTTCGATTGTTCAACACACTGATTAAACCTCAAATGATTGAAGCAATAATAAAGAAACACGTATGTTTGACTTGTTTGAATGAATGGCCCTGATTTATTTATTGAAATAATATTTAGCACCATATTTTCGATTCCGTCAGTTTGTTTCCAGACATGTATAGGTAGTCGTATGTTTTGTGACGTGGACACTGAACGGCGTCGATAGGGAACTTGCGTCACACAAAATAATACGTCATGGCAAACGGACTTTGCATGTTGTTTTAAGCTCTACTTTACTGGTTTCAATAAGTTACTGCATTAGTATACAATTTACTTTTTCAAAACAAAAGTTGCAAAACATTTTCTTAGCATCAAATTATTTATGACTAGGAAACCAAACATTATTTAAAGGTTGGTTATTTTTTTAGTTTATAAAGTTCAAAACAATTTTCCCTACCGTATTTCTATATACTTGATCTTGTTTATTTAGTTTCAATTTAAGATATTATAACTTGTTTAAGCTTATGTTTTAGGACAAATAATCAATACTTCGCCAGATAGAGGTGATGATTTTTGAGTTATCGAAACTCACTTTTATTCCAGCTTTTCGGCGTAAAGTATATTAATGAAGTCTACCTTATGACACAAACATTAACTACCTTGATTATTGGAAGTCACTAGGGTGTCGAACATTTTAGTTGCTTAGTTAGAAAAACCAATGCAAAGCACATGCTTGAAAGCTACATAGCTTTAAACACAAAAATACGTCAGCAAATGTTTGAAACGAACAAGGTTCATAACTTTTATTACCATTCTTTCTTGTACTGAAATAGCAAAATTATTAAAAAAATAGGGCGTTTCCTTTGCGGTATCGTTTTGGATCTAAGAAAGAATGTGAGGTATGTTTCATCTAAAAACGATGCTAGGAGGTCGGCATTAAAAAGTTTCCACGCCCACAGAATTTATATTTTCCCTTTCGATTTTGTGATGTTTGAATCGTATTCGGGTCGGTATTAACTCAGTCACTATTGGCGACTCAAATAGCTACGCGATTTCTATATTTTTAACCCGTGCCGCTATCTTAATTAAGTGATTAATTGATTGCACATGTAAGTTTTGACTTTCTGAAAAAGTTTCGGGGCAAAGAAAGAGCAGCGAACGCGTTAATGTAACCAAGAAATGAAATAATCATGATAGAGTTTGGTGTGGTACCCTAAAAACTGAAACTGGGTCCTGAAAAGACACGTCTACATTATAGAAATCTTAGCGCGGTTCTTTCACGCCACACCAACTACTTCAATGACCAAGTGATAACAATAAGAACTATGCTGCTGTCGCGCTCTAACATACGACGGCGCTCCGACGTTGACCCATCATGTGGAAGCACCCACGAAGCACTATTATGCAAGGAGCACCCACGCTTGTACTCGTGACGATTGCGGGAGTATTCTGTTATTGATTTTAAAAGCACTTTGTTCACTTTCCATTTACGCAACCAAACCCTTATAGAGTACAAAGAAATACCAAGCCGGGTGAATGGAAACATTTTGACTTTTAAGGGTTACATTACCATAGACTTTGACTTTTTTATTTCAGAGAACTTTCGCAAGTTTATGGAGTACCACAATTAAAATACATAACAAAACCTAAGCTACTGTCTATTTTTAAATTGTTTTACTGTCCGTATTAACAAAGATATCACCGAATGAAGATAATTGTTGAGCAGCTCGAATCAACACGCTCGAGTCGAAGAACAAGACCGGAGTGACGTCATGTAGTATTTCTGATACTATGTTGGCATGGAGCGATTTTGGCAACATTTTGGCTGGGTGCGTTTTACAAAGCAACGCCGACAGTAAAAAAAAAATTACATGTGTGATATGTGTTCAACAAAAATAACATAAAATTTTATTTCGGAACTAGCCTTTTTATTTTATTTCAATTAGTCGTAAAATGAAGCAAATTGATTCTATTAAAAAAATTCTGCTGTTAATAGTTTTTCGGTACATTTTGCTATCATATAAATGCACATTTGGCTAGATTACTATTTTGCACAGGTTCCTAATAATTAAGAACAATCGTATTATATCCATCAATAAATAATATTTAGTTTGTAAAAAGAATACCATTCCCATTCATACGCGATATCCATAGCGTATCCATAAAAGTAACATTTAAAATTACATTTTATAGGAAACAATTATCGTTATTCGCAGTGCGTTTTGTAAGTTCGCGAGCACTATAAATATGTACATAAGATGCTTCCAAATTAGGTGCAAATATTTGCAGGGTTGAATATTCTGATTAAAATGAGTAAAAATTGTTCTTGGCATTTTATAATTCATTAAAAAAAATTCAACATCTCGTACGAGTGTGAATTTTGCTGCCAATTTAAAAAAATTGTAAGGAAAAAAGCTTATTTTGATAATTTAAATGCTTAACTAATTATAAAAAAAGTACTACTAAAAATAAAAGAAAAAAAGAAAATTTTGATAAGTAGATTTCATTTTGGAAATATCGGTATCTAATTTGTTAGCACTTTGTATATAAGTTTGAATTTTGTGTGTGTAATTTGAATGTGTCACAACACTACGTTCTGTAAAGCATATAGTCGTAAGTATGTTGCCTTTTAAGTTTTAGTTTTTCGTTCTTAAATTGGTCACATGTATGTAAAAGGACAATTACATTATTTTTGATCAAGCAATTGTAATTTGATTAATATTAATCTATTTAGATTAAAAACTATTTAGACGCACTTTAACAAACTATTGATATAAAAAGTAAAATGATCATTGTGATTATAATATAAACAATACGTCTTGGGATATATTTTTATTGGATTAAAATTGTAAAATGTATTGTCAGAGTGTACCCGGCGTAAAATTTTACTCGTAAATTTTTATCGTATTTAAGTGACAAATTAAAATAAGTAACAATTTAAAAAAATCATTGGCGAGTTAAACGTATAAATAAAGTAAAGTTGTTACTCGTAGGAGAATCAACTATGACTGCCTACGCTCGCTAAAACAAAAAACCTTGAAATTGAAATGATTCAGGGCCCATAATATTCCAATAACTGGTGTTTATTTCTGTTTTAGATAACGCTTTATTCGCCGTAGTATTGTCAAATACTGATTATCAGTTTTTCAGCTGGAGGTTTACCTTTAGGTGGACCTTTAGTTTTACCTACGGAATCCTAGCATTGCTTTCTGATGAAGGAACCTTAAAGCGCGTCCTTGCTCGGCCACGTGTTCAGCCCGGGCGGTTGCGTTAAAATAAATTAGTAGCGTATTTCGGAACGCAGCTTTTCAGTTAGACAGCGTTACCGTGGGTGAGAGAGGGATAGCGGATAATACAGTGGGAGAAGAGGACGGCATGAGTCAACCCGATCGATAGCCGCAGCCGCAGAATGGCGCTCTGTGACGTCACGGAGCCGTCTCGTCATCTTCGAGTCTGGAGCACGCACTACATTTTTATATAGAAGATTGAACACCATTATCAGTTACTAGCTCTTGCCCGTGACTTCAAGATAATGTATGTGAAAAAAGTCAAATAGAATTTTTGATGGCAAAAAAATATTTTATAACCGGTTCAACAAGCTATGCGAATTAGAAAATTCAATATCATTAAATTTTAGCAGTCATTTGTTTCGGATTCTGACCCGCTCAATTTGTACGGTTCCGATATCAAACTGGGAAACATTATAGCTTCGCTTTGTCCACCTGTCTATAAGTCACAGTCACCTTTCACCTTAAAATGCTTGAAAAAATAGTTTGTGTATCGGCCACGGAACCCTACACTTAACATAATCCGAGATGTTCTTGCTAGGTTTTAAGCTTTTTTAATATCTTCAAAGTACGGAAAAACTTCTGTATAGTTTTAGACTAAACGTATCACCACGTCGCGTGGAAAGTCAAAGGTTCGCCGGCCCTTTCCCGCACAATGTGAATCACTAAGTGCGAGTAAAGGAGCGAACCTCTGATTACTCAGGCGGTTTTACCTGCCGGCAGGCTTCCGACGACCTTCACAATAACATTGTTAGTCTTCGAGACGGGCTACGCTTCATCTTCCGATGCCCGGTCGCTCGAGAACTTTCACGCCAACGGTTGTCAGTTCTGCGAGCGACACAAAACGTCGATACTTATAAGCATTGAGGAGTTTGCACGCCACGTGCAGAACGATCTTGACCTGGCAGGTCGTGACTATCGAACAAATGTGTCTTTGAAACTGAACAAATACATCATTTTCACTTGGTTAAAAGGGAAAATCCTAAAATTGTCTTGTTCGTTTGGGAAGCAGTCGTTGGTAAATAGTTACTGATAAAAACGGCATAAATGTCCACATTATACAATTTTCTTCTCGGTAGATTCAAAGATACAGAAAAATGAGTCAAGGGTGATATATGAATATCAAGGCTCAATTGAAAATGGCACCTTAGAGTGTAAATAAAATCGCGGTGTAGAGTTATGATTAAACCATTTTATGCTTCAGGAAGTCTGAATTAAATAATTCTGATCGGAAGTAAATTTAACTTAGTAGCGTTTAAAATTTTTGTTCTATATGTGATGTGATGACTTTAATTAATAAACAAACAAAATATAGCGAAATCGAAAAGTTAATTTAGCTTAACCGATAACCACGTTGAGTTGGAACGAATCTTCAGAAAATGCACGCAAGCATTGCAAGTTGCACTTAAACTTTAAACCATGTGAAATAGTATCTTATTTTCATTTAAGGCGCAAGCACATGTGCGAGTTTAGTTCAACCGCCTGCCAACTGTATCGTACGTCTAATTATATTAGAAACGGTTTTTACCGCGGTAATGGACAATCCACGTCTACCCACGACCGTGGCCGTTGTAACTCAATCGAAACGTCGGGTTCAAAGCAAAGTATTCATAACCTTTAACCTACAAAGCACCAACGTAGTTTCCTTATAACATATTTAACCATGTAAATCTTCTCGTACTTATAATTACTCGCAAAAATTATGAAAAAGGATACTTATACACCGCAAACTTGAAGATCTCAAAAACATCAGTTTCAAAGACTATCGTCACAAAAATATTTGACCTAGAATTTCCTAACAAAAATGCTTGCAGGAGTTCTAAGTGACCTTAAAATTAATTTCCGAGCTAAACGTCATAATAAGTAATGATGACATTAATCCTCCTCGCTACAAGTTACAATTTTACAAGTCTAAACCGGCAACATTGGTAATTATGCCCATTGCCATTGGTCATTATTGAAGTTTAGACTTGTAATATTGTAACTTGTAGCTTAGTGAAACGGGCCACTGTCATCACACTTGTGAGGCTTGTTATAGTTACTGGAGTGCGATTTTTGTATCTTACCGGGTGACTAAAGCTCACCAAAATGACCGTTTTTCATAGTGATTCGGCCATTTTGGTGAGCTTTAGTCACCTGGTGAGATTCAAAAATTGCAGCTCTGGGCATAACGTCCACACTGTACGAAAGTCGAATGTGACTTATGTATGAATTATGTCAATCTCTTTCTAATGTCGATGCCGTGGGAATAGCTCCGCTGTCTGGTAAACGATGAATGGAAAATAACGTGTTCTAATGTTTGAAATATGATGCACCGGCACTGATCCGAAATCTTACGATCCGAGAAAAATCGAAACGTAGCCGTATACATCGGATCGACATTCATACGGATAGTATAGAACTACGACTACTTCTAGCCGTATTTTCCAGTACCAAATTGGAAGCGATGCGTTACAGCTTTTGGCCGATATCTGTGGAACGATTTATTGGAATGCATATTCGTATAGTACGAATACAAAAACAATGCATCCACAATACTTCGTATTTCACCAAAATGCAAGTCAAAAAATGTTAAGCCCTTAAATAATGTAATTTTAAATTTAAAATTCGTATCGTAGAAAGATTACTATTTAAAGTCACTTCAGAACACTTGGCAGCAATAGGCGGCAAAGAAGTATTGACATTAGGTGACTCTGTAAGAGCGAAACTCCAATGCGGTGCACGGTGCATACAAACTGACCCACGCCAGCTTTGTTTTTGTATGAAGCGTGCGTAGCGTAGTGGACATTCGAACTAACATCTTCCGGGCGCCGTGAATACGACATTAACCGAATAACGGCGAAGATTTGTACGTGCATTCTTCCTTCACCCAATTAAAAAATAACAACCGGCCAAGTGCAAGTCGGAGTCATGCACCAAGGGTTCCGTACAAACCGAATATTACTCTGACGAAGAGATAAACTGGATTAGGAGGCAATTTTCACTTTGCCTTTATTAGTAAAGTTGTTATACTTACATCGACATAGGTCGCAGTCAATTTACCAAGTCCTTTAAGTTTGTTACGAGCATATGTGAATATAAGTTTACATCGCAATGTTTTTACTAAAAATTTACGGTTTTACAAATCAAATTAAACTTTCCACGTGACCGGAGCAGCGACAAAAACAATTGTTTAAATACGAACGTTTTTTAAGTCTATTTCAGGACTTTAATCACCACTCGACACGTCAACTCTATTGACAAAAGATTTTTAAAAAACACGCACACATAAAAAAAGGTTCACACCAACAATCTGAATTATGTTACATACTGGTTCTTTCAAGAAGTGACATCGGCGTAATGATATTATAATTATAGGTCAGTGGTTAGGAAAGATCGTTTTTGACTTCCGATGCTCTTTTGAACTATCAACTCACATTTCGTGCTGCATTTAACACGTTCGCATGTGGAGGACGACTATCTATAGAAATAATAAACAAAACTACTTTTGTGTTTTCGGCTGCTCACATGAATCTGTTAAAGATAAGAATGTGCTTCGCATATTCAATGCCACACTTTTTGAAATAATTTAACAATGCACCTAGCACGAATCTTTCGATCCATCGTTTAGCTACGTAACTCAGTCCGTCTGTCTCCTACGAGGTTAGTTGGAACGTAAACTGCGTTACGTAGGGTGTTGACGCGTTTCGATAAGGTTCGTGTTAGTTGCACAGTACGATTCATATTACGTTACTACAGTCGATTGCGGTTAAATACGCTCCCATTTTTCAGTGAAAGAGTCAACCATAGTCGATACGGTATTTTTCGATGACATGTGTCAAATTAGCGACTCATGGTATTAATACTCTACGGCAACAGCTACAAAACTTTAGTCACTAGCGCTTAGATTACGATAGGTAATTTACCTTTGGACTCATACTAGCGATTTTTAATTCTCTAAGTGAGCGTTAGAGGCGCTGTACAATTCCCCATACAAATCGTTTACGCCGTGGCTAGCGAGTACGGTTACGGCTAGATGCACTGTAGTCATGGTAAGGGTACATCATGGTAGGAAAGAGATGCAGTGCGTTAAGCATAAGTAAGTAAAGGCACATTACTTATCTACTGCATAACCTTTACCCAATGAATGTTGTTGAATGGGATACAGAGAAAGTCACAATGGTATTTATTGTACAAATAGGTTACACATCGAGTCTGATCAAACCAAATAACTGTGCCGCTGCGGGCTCCGCGCAAGTATTCGGAGCAACGGGAGGGAAGCTTAACGATTTCTAACCCCCCACGAAAAAGAGGGGTGAATTAAGTTTGAAAGTCTTTTTATGCGTATTTGTCTGTCTATGACGTTAAAGGATTTACCGATGTCAATTTTGTGTCGTGATAATTAAATTGTGGTGATTATGAACCCAGTGAGGTTCGGTAAAAATGTCGTAAGATAGCATTAGTAATCAGAAGTCCGTTGAAAATAATCTGTCTGTTTATGCCAATTAACTATTTTACCCACACTCGTCTGCAATACGTTCCTAACGATCACAGGTTTTCATTAGACGTTTTAAAGTTTATGTCTAATTTTGTTAATGACGTAGATTTGAACATAATATCCTTTATGAGTTTAACCTATTGCAACAGTATAATTTATTTTTGAAAACAATTTTGCGGTAACCCTAGAGACAATTTTGGTAGCGCGGTGAAACCCATGGCATGGATGTAATTGATTGACCCGTTTACGATTGACCGTTACCTTTAAAGCACTAATGGGCTCCTGTGCAGAGGTTACAGGTGCACTAGCACGAACCATCTCTGTAACTGAGTTACGTAGCCAGTTAACGCGTATAGAGAAGGTCCGTGCTAAGTGCACTGAGCGTGATCGCTGATCGCTTGATGGGACATTAAGTTATTTCGATGGTCGATACGGATATAGACTGGGCGTATCCCGTAAACATGTTTTGTTTCTCTTTAATTTTTGTTTTGTTTTACTAACACTATAATAAGTTTCCATTGTTACCTACTTATACTTTGACTTGTACACCTGCGGCCCAAATATGTTAGCTCAGGTTTAATTAATCCCTCACTGCGTCTCTCTCTAATTACTGTTCTAAGCAAGGGACGCACATAGAGAGAGGTATGCTAAACTTAGCCGGTCACGTTAAGACCACTGAAATAAATATATTTCAATTAAATAGTTATACCTACATACTCGCATAAGAAATGAAGCATTCGTTAGAAAGTCGTTGACAGCAGTACTACTCGTGGCATTAAAAAATATGACATTATTTGTTCGAGCAGGTCTACGGCGTAGCATGTCTACAGCGTAGCATGTCTACAGCGTAGCGGCGTCTGCTATGAGCTTGTATCAACTCTAACGGACTTTAGCAGGTCAGTTCGTAAGTAAGATTATTTGAATTTTGACCAAAGTATATGTATGAGCCACTAAAACCATTTCAATGTTATTTATTCAGACACCAACATGTGTACGGTATTTAATAATAATAACTTGTAAACATTCAAACCATTTATGTTACATATATAAACCGTTATAATTATTTTTTTTCCATATCAAAGGTTTTTTTTTTATTCGGTCTCCAAAAAGGTAGGTAAGTAAGGTAACGTATGTCAATGGCAAAGCAGTTAATGCTGCATTGAAATGTGTACTTAAAGTAGCAATAATTAAGGTTGATATTTTAATGGTTAATGCTAAAGCGAAGAGGCGCCAGGTGGACAATAATAAACCTTAACTGACGTCACTGGTATGGATAAATTAGCGAGAGGTCATAATTTGCATGTGTGTGGGCGTACAACTTAATTGAGAGCCGGGGTAGGAGGTGCGGGGAGGGACCAAAAGTGACAGTCGATGAAGGTGGTAAAGTGGATCGCTGGGAATTTCAAGTTGCATGCTGTGACTTTTTATTCATTTAAGTAGTTTTCCGGTAGTAAAACACTGTTTCTTAAGGCAGCGATTTTTGCTTCTGGAAGTTCGAGCTACTCGTTTAAACAATTCGGGAAGTCGGTTAAAACGGACAGTGTATTTTTATTTCAAAATAGTAACTCGAACTTGTTTAATCAAAACAAAATCGAGTGAGAAACTGTGTTTTACTACCGGAAATCGACTTGAAAAGAAATCACAGCATTTAGCCACAATAAATTAAAAAACTGCGAAAATTTCGAAATTCCCTCTTCGTACGGAGCGTCGCCTTTACATAAAAACATGTTTAACGGTTTCTTGACTGGCTGGAATTTTATAATAAATAACATCCGCTACTCTTAATCGATGCATAACACACGTGAACGACTTTCATGACAAAATTAAGTATGACAAGTTTGACAACAAATCTAGCTGAAATCGAACGCTTTCGTTATTTTTATAAGTTTACAGCACATAACCTAAATACTGAGCGAGAAGATGACACAAGAAGTAGAGTTACGTCGCAAAGTAGATAATCCTTATGTCTTAGGAAAGCTTTGTTTGTTTGCGCCGGATTGGCTCACGAGCGGCGGGCCGCAGCGTACATACGGCGCGCCCGCAACCTGTTTACCCATCGATAGACTTATCCACACTTAGATCAGAAACGATGTAACTTAGATCAAGACGTTATTCAATGAAGCTACTTATTATGTCACGTTACCTATATGGTTGAAAATTAAACTAATTTCATATTCAAAGTTACACCCTAACTCTGTGGATCTTAGCAGAGAGTAAATAATAAAATCCTGTTACCCATGCCGGTTGTGTTAGAAACCCAGAATGCCCGCAATACTGAGAGGTTATTCAATTGAGGCAAGTAGTAAACATCGCAAAATGATTACATCTCGAGATGTTAGAGAAAGACTACATCCCGTTTAATCCAAGGGTGCAATTTCTGAAACTCACCAGGTGACTAGAGCTCACCAAAATGGCCGAATCTCTATGAACAACGGCTATTTTGGTGAGCTTTAGTTACCCAGTGAGATTCAAATGAAATTTTTGAATCTCACCAGGTGACTAAAGCTCACAAAAATGGCCGCATTTCTATGAAAAAATATTTTGGCGAGCTTTAGTCACCCGGTGAGATTCAAAAATCGCACTCCTGATCTCAAAATGTGAGAATTTCAGAATGACTAGAATGCAAAAAGGTGAGAGGTGAGAAAGGGAAGAGCTTGTAAGTGGCATATCGGAATTTTTGCACTAGTGTCATTTTGCGATGACTCTTTTTAAGATGGAGTCGTTTTTATGCAATGAAGTGTAGTCGTATACATGATGACTGGATATTCTGCGATTTAGTCACCACTAACTCGCGTCATAATGTTATGGTCAAAGGATTTTTTTTAAATTTAACAATCATTTAGAGTTAAAGTTTTAGCAATACTGGAAGTTTGAGCAGCCAGTGTTAGTCACAGAAGCCAACCTTTAACTAACTAAATAAGCAGTCTAACCATCAAAATAAAGATTAACTAGAATAGCATAAAAGAACAATGAGCGTATATAGTTCTCGAGCGTCCGCAGACGCGTGAAACGGGTCGCATGGCGTAACGATGCCTTCTGTAAGTAAAAGCGAGACAAAGCTAGTGAGTTGAGGTGCAAAAACTACAGTCGTGGAAAACCTAGTGATGGTTTAGAACACTCAATTTAGTAAATATAGACATCGTTGAGTCTTATTAATTTCAATCCTGAATCACTGTAGAACTTTGTTGCAACAAGAAACTACTGTAATATAATGTTATAGTTAATATAAAAACTTATTCCGAAATTTACCGTGAAAGGGTGCTATACGTAGTGATCCAGAATTCAAATTAGTTGGCTGTATATATCGGTCATCTGATTTCAGTTTAGCTTATTCATCACTGGTTTTAACATCACTTTGAATAAAGGCCAAGGAAGACAGGTTATTGAAACACGACGGTCATCGTTTACTGATTGATTACGGGTCCCTTCGAAATAGTTACCTTTTAGCAGTTCATAGGAAAACCAGGAAAATCATCCTAGAAGCGGAAACATTTTGTCTTGGAAACTGCATTTAGCAAGAACGTCTAATCTCCGAACGGATAAGGAACTTGAAGACATTCAGGTAATAGCTAGAAAGTAGGTGAACCATCGGTTCGAAGACTAAAACGTCTGTAATTTTCCCTAAATGTTCTTTTAAATTCCACTTTTATTGGAGCTGTATGATTACCAAATTTCAAGCCAGTAAGACTCCTTAAAATAGGTGAAAATTGATTCGCAAGATTTGATGCTAAAATAACACATTCCAAATAATAACTCAAATACATTTAATTAACTGTTGTTGATGTTAAATCATAAATACTTTTTGCAACGGCTAAAAACGAATCTATGGGGGCTGACTGGCCCAGGTTTAGTCTCACCCCACTGAGTCTGTCAATCTAGTGTCATAAGAAAGGCACGCACATGCTTAGAGATAAACTTAGATATACTAAACTTGTTCGGTCATGTTACTCATGTCAGGGCCACTGTATTGCAATACCTACTCTTATATCTAGTTAGAGGTGGGAAGATGTCAAGGCGCACTTCTTTACTGATGACTCACACGTCCGGGATATTTAGGTCATCGGATGCTTATAAAAGTGACGTTGCGGCAGATTCGCGAGGCGAAGCTGTTGTGGCTCTTTTATCATAGAGAAGAAGGCTTGTGTAGAATTTCATCGGAAATTTGACTCAGCTTAAGAGAGTTAAAGTGAATCTGTTTATACCTACTGGTGCTGCAGGCGGGAATGAAATGCCTCGATTTTAATGCGATTAAATAAGGTAAATAGGTTCCCTTTGGTGCGAACGTGCCGCTGTGACACACAAACCGACGCCGCCAGTCTTTCTGGCTGTCTATCGGTCACAGCGGTATATTTCAGAAAATACCTACAAATTGGGATAATTGTAAACATGACCAAATCAACCTTATTTCATATATTATTAACAAATATTTTTGGTTTCTTTGCAAACGGGGTCGAGAGATTGGTAAACATTTTTAAAGTGCATCTATTCTTTTTTTTTACTTGGCCGGTTTTTTGGTGATTGATTGATGGATTATTGGAGGAAATCTACGAAGGAAATACTGAAAATTAAGGTGATGAATGCCCCCTAAAAATATTTATTATAGAATTAAATGTATGAATTTAATACAAGCGGATTAGATGCCGCGCACGCTACGCGCGCTTTTTACTAACATAGCCGGCGCGGGTCAGCTAGTAAATGCACCAGTATAGCTAGCACGACGCACCGCGACTCGCTTTGTGCTCAAGGTGTTTCTGTTATTAAACTACTATGGATTCATTTTTCATATTTCTTCTCATTTCATGACACCTAAATATACCCTTAAAAGTGAAAATAACACGGCACCTAAACTTAAAATATCTTCGGCTTAATACTCCCTCGTACATGCTGTGTGCGGCGCAGTGGAACCGTTCCCTTATCAACTTCATTATGGTCTATTTATTATTAATTAATTCCGTAACTCAGTTTCCAAATACCCAATAAAATCATGCTGCCGCCACGTGATATCTTTTGTTGTTTATGCATGACATGACCGATATAATATTTTTTCCAATCTGCTGTTCTTATAGGATTACCGTTATCGGACAATACCTGAAGTTATACCCGAATCTGTAGATATGCGATTAATCTGATAAATGACGGTAAACAATAGTAGATAGTTATATTAGGCTACTGGTTTATTGAAGGGTATGAATACTAGTTTTTCAGACGAGTTTATCTGATGCCATAGCCGCTTATAATTTAACGTGGCACGGCGCGGCAATATCAGGATATAATAGGGGAGCAAATTGTGTGAAGGCACTTGAAGTTTGCTGTGGATGATAATAGAATTTTATTCGGACATTCACAATAATGCTCTGGACGTCCCCGATAATATCGCGGATGCGAAATTATATAAGCGCCCAATATCTAATAACCTAATTAGTCGCTTAGCAACTAAACGAATGAGAGTGCGAGGTTTGGGATAGAAATCTAGACCCGTAAGTAAAAGTACCTACTTATTACGCATTTGCGTGTAATGATATAAGGGAGCAGGTCGAGTGCAATAAGTTAATTATGCACATGGCCGTAATACCGTCAATTGAATAAAGTATAATTTGAAACAACTTTTCACATCCCACCACTCACGTTGTGCATGTAAGAGCTCGCTCTGTCATAGCCATCCCTGATTCCGTGTACCTAATAGAGGTTACGCTGTAACCTGAATTTTTTATTATCACCGGCCCCAGCGGTGCCCGGTTAAAAGCCTCCAAATATGATAGGGGGTACCTTAAGCATTTTAATTGGACATAGTAAATATTACACATGGTGTGACTACCTGAATGTGCGTGGTATTTGTACACAAAATAGAAGGGGTGATCAATCGACTACTTGCTGCACACGTAATGAAACTTCAACGGTTGCTTGATGAATGACAATTTATTAGGAATTTTCAACCTATATATACAACGCAACAAAAATCTTAACAGCGCGATTCAGGATTAATTCCTAATCTAAACAGCGACATCTACCGGTCTTTTTGACAAACATACAATACTATTTACATTTAGAAAACAACATAAACAGCGTTGAACAAGGGGATAGCGTCAACTGTTCCGGTTTGACGTGGGGGATTTAATGTACCTACTCTATTTTGAAAACTAAGCACAAATAAATAAATAAACAACCATTTATTGCCACTACAAAAGGCACAAATATGAGGTAAGTGCACCAGTGCTTGACATGCGGCGTAGGACATTGTTTGTCCCAGTAGTTGAAATCATTATCTCTAGCTTTTATTAGTATGTTCCTGTATGTTCTCGTTCTATTGGGTCACTGTCAAGGACTGGGGCCGATACCTTACTAAATATTTGTTTTTAAACTTGGAATCGACCAGCTGTAATCCGTTTGTAGAGAAAGGCTTTTAACTTAAGGTTATCGTGCACTTAGCGTTTGTATTACCCAGCGGCGAAATATAACATAAAAAAATCTGAGATTGCCTCCCTAAAAATTTTAAATAGCTGTGCATAACTAATTTTTAGATTTTTTTAGCACCAATAGTGTGCTTTAGGCGATTGCCGACAACAGGGATCGTCCACTGATCGGAAACATTGTCTCTAAAACAAAGTGGATTTGTGTAATAAATTGCTAACATAGTTTTTAAGCTTAAACTAACCCATGTAGATCTCTGTTGTCCAAAATAAATATTATTTATAATTTTTAAATATTTCATGTATAGTCGACCAAGTAATTGCTTGACCACTTTTGAACTTTATTCCTTTGTAATACAGTCGAAAAGTGATCAAGCAATTTCTTGGTCGACTATACGTAGACCGTACGAAGCGATAAAAAAAGCAATGAACTTTATTATTTCCGTGTGTACTAGTAGCTCGCCAAAAGCGGCTGTATCGAAAAAGTTAATCCGATTAATACGTTTTATACCAACGAACTCGAAAATACTATGGAAGAATTTAGGGGAATTAATTCACAATCGATTGTGACACCAGTGCACCTCGCGCGAACCTGCTCGATACGCATTAATTCGCTACGTGGGTTAGTGCGTCTCGTTCTAACTGGCCCAGTAGGAGAAAGACGCATTGAGTTACGTAGCGAGTTAGCGCGTGACGAGAAGGTTCGTGTTAGACGCAACTGTTCTCATACAAACGCAGGAAATCGAGTTTTCGTTAATCGCGTTTAAGTCTCGATAAACGGAATAAGTATGTGTGAAAATCTCAAAAGTTTAAAACAATCAAACGCAGGAAAATCAAGCAAGTGCGTGTCAGGCATGCCTAAGCTCAGGGTTCTGTAGGTTACCGGTTTTTAAACTTTATGGCATTCAGTTAAAGCTCATTTAAGAAAGCGCAGTGATGAGTTTGTAATGTAACTTAAAAAAATTAAATATCTTATTTAAAATGTAAAGTGTTTTTCGACCTATACTTACATAAGTATACATATTTTCTTAAATAGAATAGGAAAAATTAGAGGCAACGGACACACTTCTACGACCTTTGAAGTGGACACCTCACGTCTTTCCGTAGCCTCCTTATCATTATTGAATACCTTTTTAAAGACCACCACACGCGTATGTGCTTTAATATATTCCTATACTTCAGTTACATAAGTGAATATCAAATACCTTCCTTACTTTTTAGTTGTCTTTATTTCACATCATGGCATAGACCCATGCTCTAAAAATTTACACACAAGTTCTTTTTTGGTCCATCCTATGTAAATTTAGGCAGAGTCTTTAAATAAGACATGGCTTAAACTCGTTATATAACTCCTCAACTGATGGCATCACGGTCAAATACTAATTCTAACACATTATTAACAATCCACGCATATATTATATCGATTAAGTACATCATTTGTCTCTTTCCGCGATACGCTAATTTAGCACATGTCAATTTAGTCGAGTCGTAATTGCAGCTAATATTTGTTTTTCAAATGAGGACCAGGAGTGCGATTTTTGAATCTCACCGGATGACTAAAGCTCGCCAAAACGGCCGTTTTTCTTAGAAATACGACCATTTTGGTGAGCTTTAGTCACCTGGTGAGATTCAAAAATTGCACGACTGGGATAAACTTCCTAAGTACGTAATGTTAACTTATTATATCCGTTGACCATCTGTATCCTTCCTATTGTTGTGAATTGGCATTGAAAATTTGTCTGTATTGTCTCTGTAAAAATAATATCCGTAAACGCGATTTACAATTATGTACTATTAATACATGTAGGTTGTAAAGTTTCTTATGTAAATGAAATATTTAAACCGAACTAAACTCAGAAATGGAATTCGAGATCAAAAGTAAGGGTCTAATTGACATGATCTGTGATAATTATGTAATGGTCTGATGAGGTACTGGAGGCTTGCGCTAAATCTCTAGGACCAGACTGGTCACTGCCCAACTACACGAGGCATCAGCTAATGTCATCTGTAGATCCCAACTATAGCACGTAGCACAGCAACTATAGCACATTGCAGTTTTGGTAAATAATTAATACAAAAAATCTCGGTGCGCGAATTTAGCTCGCCCTTGGCTAGTGTTACTTTATTAAGAATGCTAGGTTCTACTATCAAAAGGTTAATTTTCAAGTTTTTTCTTTGGTCGGTCATGCTCCGGAAACAATAATTATACCCTTAGAAGTGTCACCAAGTTTTTGATACTTTTTTTTATTATGGCAAAGTGAACAAAATTTTAAAAAGATAACTTTTAATTGAGCAAATTTGCTGTGGTCTGCATCTTAAGTAAGCAACCGGATCAAAAATGAAATTGAAAAAAGCAAGGAATTGGAAAACCTAGTCTAACAACAATCGTCCACTTGTCAATCGCATATCTGCACATTGCTACTGTAGAGTTAGAGGATCAAAGGACTGTTAACTCCGAATGGTATGAATTAATTGTGCCCCAAACGTGTTGTCAGTTTGGTGTAACAAGCGTCCGAAGTCAGGAATGCGACACTTCCTTTAACATCACGACTACGCCGCTTCGCGCACTTCAGATAGAACACTCGACTATTTTCATTTAAAAAACGTGTCTGTTCTGCCTCACCCGTCAAATTTCCCTGATCTAGCACCTTGTAATTTATTCCTATTTCCAACAATTAAGAAAAAATAAAGGGCTTGTGGTGTGAAAGCAAAGAAGATGCAATTGCAGCTTACAAGTTTACAAAGTTAAGATATCTGAGGTGTCTAAAGACTGAGGTCATCAATATTTTCCAAATAGTTTAGGCGGATGGAAAATTGTATACGTGTTAAACCTGTACGAATACGAAGAAGGATTTCTTCCGCATCCACGCGAAACAACATAATGATAAATAAATCATAATGATAACTCAACTATAAATCACCACCACTTAACGCTAAAACTACAACAAATACGCGCGTTTCGCCTCTATACGAGGCATCATCCGAATCAAAGCGTGCGATCGTTCGCTACTTGAACAAATGGCATACTTGAGTATGCAAATATGCGCCTAAATCAGTGTGATATACGAGTATTATGTTGTTTCGTGTGGAAGCGAAAGGTGAGACTTTTGTATGACAAAAATATATGCATATTGGCCAGACACAGCTGTTTTGCACTGGTTTCGCGGAGTAGCAAGGTTATTTGTTCCAGTTTGTCGATATGGACGCCCGCCAGATAACACCTGATTCTATATATTTTTTTGTAATTGCAATTCCAAGAGCTTTTAGTATTTTGCAGTACTGTGTGCAACAGAAAACAATAGGAGATTGTATTTTGCGTCACATTTTATACAATTTTGTTAATGCAATTAAATATTGATAAGACCCTGTTTATGTAAAGTGACAGTACCAGAACTTAAACCGCGTAGGACATTGTTTTTACCAGAGGTGCAATTTCTGAATCTCACCAGGTGACTAAAGCTCACTAAAACGGCCGAGTCTTTATGCAAAAACGGTTTAATCGCACTCCAGTAGTTGTCATCATTGGCTCTCGTCATCACAGATATTTTTTCGTATCTTCTCGTCAAATATTTTGTCACTGTCAATGACTGGGACTGTTACCTTAGTTATCGTCGAATTCCACGACAGCGCAATGTAAAAATATTCATAACTCTACAGCGGGTTTCGTAGAAATGTTTTCCTTGAATGGGGTAATCTAAAAGTAGCGATAATCGGGTTGAAGTAATTTAAACCGGGCAAAAATAATTAAAAGGATGTTTATTTTGCTTTAGCGTACCTTCATAAGTCAAGCCTTAAAAATATTTAACTTGTGTTCCTTAAGGGAGGCCCATTTAATACGGAAAGTGGTTACGCTGAAATCGGAAAAAAGCAAAGCTTTCCCTAATCAACAATTTTGCTTTGGAAGTATATATATGTATGTACCTGCAGTATACGTAAAAGATCAAAAAGAAACACTGGAAACTTATTCTTTAATGACATGTTTCAACTTCATAAGTAATGAAAACATAATGTTCATATTTTAAAACGCTATTGTTTATTTATTCTCTACAAAAAAAGTAAAGCGAAAATAACACAAGCTTATTTCTAAAAATCAAGTTAATGGAATCTTCGGTTACATCTTACGTCATTCTGCTAAAGGACATTATTGACATAACATGTCAATATTAAATGACTAGGTATATCATAAGTTGGTTTATCTCTTTTACACAGTCATCTGTCTGTTGGATAACATAGAGCGAATAGCGTATATCGCTTCCAATATCTGTAAGTAGTGTGTTTTTGTTTGCCAGTGTTTGAAATGCGATACTGCATGTTTGTTTTTGCTGTACATTAAATAAAAATAAATATATATATATATGTAGACTTTCGCCTTTAGCCTTCTCATTGCATTGATACTTTGCTTTGTGTAATTTTCTTGTTTTTCTTTATGTTCTTAGTGAGATATGTAAAAGGAAACAGATGTATCTATAGCTTCATAACTTGTGTAATTTTTTTTCTAACCTTTGTTTCTGTTTTATCTCCGAAATAAAAATAAAAATAAAAATAAAATAAAATAAATATATTTCATTTCTTCTCTGACGCACATCAAGATTCTAACTAGTATTTTTATTAAGAATTAATGTTATACTGGTTTACCAAAATCAGCACTGTGAGAGATTTCTAAGGTGTTTTGTATGAGTAGAAGTTACTCTTCATGCTTGTTTTCGACGCCTATTTATTTTTACTCGTACTTTGTCATACTGACTTTGAACCTGGCAATGGCAATTTATAAATCGTGCTAAGTTTTAACATACTTGAAAATAACCCCTTAAAAGAGGTTATAAGCCCTTTTCAAAAGGGTTCACTATGAGATTGATTATTTTAAACTTTCGCGATTTTCACACATACTTATTACATTTATCGGGACTTAAACGCGGTAATAAACAGTTTAAAATAAATAAATAAACAGTTTATTATCGCGTTTAAGTCACTATGAGATGTTTAACATCAATTGTTCTCTACTTTATACAACGAACGCTGCGTTGAATATCCGACTCTCACGTTTTTTTAAGACGTGATTTATCTTAACATAGTGTCTATCATCATCACTTAATAGCGTAAAGTGACTATTCGTTCCTGTCTGTCCTAAACCCTTATTGTGGATGTTCGGCCGCCGTCTCCTAAACCACGCAGTGGATTTTGATACGGTTTCACAGTAATTTAGAAAATTTCTTGAGGAAGGTTTTAATGTACAGTAGGGGAAATATATTCACGTACCACCTTAGAACCCTATCGCAATGACGCGACGCGTTAAACGCCAGGCTATGTAACACAAATGTCATGCGTATGTCTCTTCGACTACGTTCTACGGTGGACGTGTTTCAATTTCCTTGACTGTACATTACGTTCTAATTGTATTCGTGCGAAGCCGGAACGGGTGGCTAGTCTTTACATAATATAAAGTAAAGTCGCTATTTTTCCTGTCTGTCCCAAATTTTTATAGTGCACCTATTTAATTTTCGGCCGCCTTCTCCTTGTAGACCACCCAAAGGATTTTGATGCGGTTTTCACTGTCAATTAGAGGTTATTATGGGGAAGGGTTTTATGTGCATTTTATCCCGATTATATCCATGCGTAGCCGGGGCGGGTCGCTAGTATAATAAATAATTAAAATATCTTGGGATAATTGACTAATGTTTTCCAATTAGTATTTATTGCAGTACTAATTGGAATCGAACATTATTAGGTATCGGTTACTTACTGGAATGGTTGGGCCTTTTTTATATATACCCCAAACTTCAATCTGTATAAGATTAGATTTTTACTGTACAATTTGTACAAACCTAGAGGATCAAGTAGCGGACAAAGGCAGTTTCCATAAAACGAAGGTGAGTGACAAACTGCTTTCATTACCTACAATACCTATTCATTAAATAATGTTTCCAGTTAATCTACCAAAGTAACTGCTTATTAATTGAATCCATCAAGTAAGTACAATTTTTTTACTGCGGGTAAATAACATATTGATGGTCTTAATGGACCTAGAAATAAGTACTGTAATGTTGAAACAGGTTGTTTTACCACAGCAAAGATGTATAGTTCCGACGGTTTCGTGGAACTTTCAGTTTATTCATTCGTTTGGTTTTTTAATGTACGGTTGAGTTAAAAAAGTTTAATTAAATAGAAGACGTCGGCGTTGCACTGCACGCATTGCGCCTAATCAATAGCCCAAAAGTTTCTAACTTATATTAAGTTCATCTAACTTTTTTCTGTTTCAAACAGTTGGAGCAAATATCAACAGTATTTTTTTTCCATTGCTTTGTTTCTTTAACGAATCTTTGTATCCACATTCAATAGTATAAATAATGAATTTACTATTTAATATGAATTAATTGATCCACTAGAATAACCTTACCTGCCTTAAGGGGATCAGGGTTAAAGCGTACCCCGAATCAAAAATCAGGAAACAGCGTTAGGATAATGTTGATACATTTTAAGGCGCTTAATTCTTTTGATTGCTAGCTTAAGTGGCGGCTGCACTGTCTATGAAACTGGGCTTCAAGTCCCGAGAGTAGGTCTGAACTGGTAACCTAATTTAAATGTAGAAGCACATTCCTTCCAACACCGGTTTTCACAAAAAAAAAATCACGCCATATAACCATAATGCTTCAGGTATTCCTAAAACCAGTTTTAAAACTTATCTCCGGCAGAACTGAAAATTGCTTGAACCACTGGCTTGCAATTTCTATCAGTCGGCGACAAAGTTTAACTTGAAAAGAATGACTAGGTGTGATAACTTTTTGAAAAGGACTGTTTAATCAAAAGTTTACCTACTCTAGTTTTGTGAAAAAAAAACTGACGTCGTCGTAAGAATCGTTCTCTAGTGCTCGGCTTCTCGTGAATGACGAGCAAATTATCCAACTAATACTTAATCATAATCATTACATAATACAAGTAATCACGTAATCCTTTTATCCCTCATCTGGGATGTCGGGCTTTCAAAAGATACTTCTACTCACTCCGAGCTAATGCGACATCCTAGCACTACATAATATATACAAGTAGTAGATACCGAATTGTCTATTAAACTTGAATCTTTAATAACTGTAACTTGAACTGAACGCATTTCATTTGAAAGAATAGAAAACAGGAGCATGCATTCAACAGGGAAGAGTGGAAGGAAGATGGCAGGCCTTTGTCAAACAGTGACACTAGGCTCCGAAAAAATGCACCCTAATGAAAATACCGATCGAAACTCTTCGCTCACTACTGAAACGAGTATTTTACGAGGCAACAATAAAGCTCGCGTTGCGCGCTGTGCTGATTTATTCCGTGATAATGCGGTGCAAAGGTGACAGTTGCGAAAACGTGATAATGCAATATGAGTTGCAAAGTCTCGACGGTACCCAGTAGGCTTACGGAGTCATTTGCTAATGGACACGGCGCAGGCGTGGCGACTGACAACAACTTAATTGCTCTGATGTAATTAACGTTATACTATACACTTTGACACGTTCTAGTTTTCTACGTACTTAACACGAGATACGGAAAGTTCATAAATGTTTTCTTTTTTAATGAAATATGTTTTGATTGTTTTAAGGAATCTAGTAAGTAAACTTATTCCCATTTATTGATAATTAGCATATATATAAGCGTCTTTCAAACCTGTCCAATTTAAGAAGTTACTCGCACAGCAGCAACCGCTGGGTTTAATAAAATAGTCGCATTTGTCGTCGTCACTACTCACCTATTTATTTTTTAACGCGATCGATAAGCACATGTAAGTGAACTGTTACCGCGTAAGCTATAATTTTATCGATTACGATGTGTTGCTACCTTCATGTTCCGTTTAGAAAGCATTGCTGTATTCGTTGCCGTGGGTAGTGCTTTGGGTGTCCAACGATTAACTTCAAATAAAGGTTAGATCTTTGAACCGATACAAATTATTCTATAGACTCAACTATGTCAATTGTAAATTTTTATCAATCAGTTACACGCATTCCAGGTGGCTTTTTATGGTTATATCTTCACAGTATTTAAGTATAGATTAAAAAAAATATCTTCTAGATAATTTAGAGATACAAAATAATTCCTAAAATGTATTAATTAGTTAGTCAAAACGTACAATAGGTTGAGAAATGTACAAGAAAATAAAGAGATAAACAGGTGTGCGTCCTTAGTTGGCCAGTTGCAACGTGAGAAGGGTACTAATTAAATATGGAAGTGAGAGCAGTAAACATTAAGTCGTTAAAGTCGCAAATAAACATTATTGTTTGGCGATTTCTTTGTAAAAGCTTTTTATATATACAATACAAAAAGGTCCCAATTACATCAAACATTTAAAAATGGAATTTGCTTACTACATTAGGTGGGAGTTAGTGCTAACAGTTAATAAACAATACCTACACTTTCGTCAGCAAGGAAAAGAGGAACGATGTTTATTTTAAGCTGAAACTCATTTTGCAAGAAGAAAGGCTTTTGAGATTATTAAATTGGCGCGTGTATTTTTTTCGTATTTTAATCCGTTAACAAGAATTTCCGCTCCGTGAAATAAATGTCAGAAGTTGTAAAGTTTTTCTGGTTACCCCCGGGTTTTGGAGACACGAAAGTTATGTGGGACTCTTCCTCTACAAGGATGATCATAAAGGATGAAATGATCATTAAGGTATAAAAGATACAGAAACAAATGTATGTAGATGATCAAATGAGGCCTTTACGTGGCGATACGTTTACATTGAAGCTATTTTTGGCTGTATGTTCGCTAGTTATGATTATAGCTGATAGTTGGCTTGATGAACGGCGATGTCCCTCGGTTGTTTGTCGTCCCCCGGTAAATACAGTGGCCTGGCCGCGCAAACACGACAATCTAGGATCCAGCTGACACGTGCTTGATGACAAATATGTACCTACGGAACAACCATAATCTTAGCAGCGTCTCAACATATTGACTGGAGTACCTAGCAATAAGATTAAGGTGCGCTTATTTTCGAAAAGATGTTTTGTTTTTTTTATATAAAATAGGAAGGCAAACAAGCAAGTGGGTCACGTGATGGTAAGTAATCACCACCGCTAATAGACATCTGCAATACCAAGGAGAATACAAATGCGTTGCCAACCCAGAGGGCTAAGATGGAATACCTCTTGTGCCAGTAATGCACCGACTGTCTTGCTCTCCACGCCGGACTACAACAGTGCAAGCACTGCTGCTTAGCGGAAGGATTAGCGAGCAAGATGGTGGTAGCGACGGACCTTGCACAAGTTCTAACCACCCGCAATAGCGATAAACGAATACTACGTGGATTAAGTCGCAGGCAACAGCTAGTTTTATAAAAAAAAGATTAAGCAAATGATAAATACAGTAGAAAAGACAGAACAGAAAACAGAACAGAAAAGTAGGAGCAAGCTCAATAGCCCGACGATATTGCCTCGACTATTCACAGAGTCATCAGAATTCAGACGTAGGCCGCAAATTGACATGGTATTAATTTACCTACGTACGGGAGCTATGTTCGCCAGATAGAGCTGACGTCCGCTATTGAACTCCGGCAAATCCTATTACAGAACACTGATTGGGTGAATAATACAGAGATTAGATAACCACATGGACGTTGGGAGCATTAAGCTAAATACTTAACGTATGGGTAATCGCTTACGTTAACAGAGCGTGAGGTGACGCAGGCGTGTATTCGTGATATTAACCGTTTAATTATGTGGTAATGTCTTGATTTCAGTAACTTTAAGTAGTGTCGAGCATTCATTATGTCCAGTTAACTAATTTGATTCATCAGCCAGTGTGGAACTTTTTCACAATAAATGTCATTAAGACTTCTCTATTAATGTCTTAGTGTCCCAGCGGTGACACATTGCGACGACGTTCTACAGTGGCATATGAATGAAATTAGATGACCGTATATATCACTGTACTAAAGCTTGACTTTATGGAAACACTTTTAGTTCGACACAATTGTGACCAGTGCTTACCTCACATAGAGGTTTTTCAATATTTCGAATTCTGCCGTATCAATTATGCATTATTAAGTAGCGACAACTTATGTCACGACAAAATAGTGCAGATACAAAAAATCTATACCCTATCGCGAGAAAGCCATTATCCAGCAGTGGATTGTCAATGGCTGAGAAGAAGGAGACGTAGGAAAATACTATAGTTTAAGATATGACAACGTACAGTCATCTCCAAATATATCGGAGCGGGCAAGTTGTCTAAAACATCTGAACCCGCCCGAACATATTTGACAAGAGAGTCGAGTCCCGAAATTTTCACTTTACTTTACTGTAAAATAGCACTTTTGCATAAACATTACCCTCCCTTGCGTCGCGCAGTCCGGTAAAAAGACTAACCCCTTATTGATAAAAAAAATGACAATCTTTTTAAGCTAACAAATGTAATGTTTTCTCCCTTTTATTTGAGTGCAAACGTCACAATGACAGATAAAGATATTAAACATAATAAACGGATACGAAGCGTTTATGAATAAGGGGGTTATTGTTTACGACATTTCTAATCCTAAATAAACAAGTTATTTTAATTTTTAAGACGATCGTCGAATATAGTAGTAAAAGTATATTTAACGTACGAACACGAGCATACCTACATTTATTTATTGAACGAAAAATATTCTCACTCAGTAAGCCGGATTGTGAAAAATAATCCTACAACTGTAATTAAGAAAAGTGTGATATTCTAAAGATCAGAGCTTAGACTCCCTTTTCCTCTAATAAATATATCAACGGATAGACTTTTGATAAGAGGGTTTGGCAAATAGCGGAATAAGCATAACCACAACTTATGACACCAAAACTTACATAAAAACCTAGTAATCGGAGTATATAATATATGTAGTGGACCAAAAAATTTCGTGACCACTTTTCGACCGTATTGCAAAGGGGTAAGGTTGAAAAGTGGTCAGGCAATTACTTGGTGGACTATACATAAAAGCCTTCTGTAAAACAATCTCTAACTGACAGTTAAACCCGTATCAAAATCCGCTGCGTGGTTTAGAAAGAGAAGGCGGCAAAACATACACTGTAAAGATCTAGGACAGACTTACATACTTACGTAATATCACGTTAATGTTATGTTATTTTGTTCCGTTTTAGTTCTGGTTTTATTTTAACTCTAGTTTTAAAATGTATAATTTGCAGTGCCCTTATGAAAGCAAGGTTCTTTATGAAAGCAAATGAATACGTTGAGTTTGAGTTACATTATTTTTAACTTTACAGAGACTGTTTTATTATATTACACCTATTTTCCCTGAAATATTGTGAAAAAATGTTACTAATTCCGTGATTAAGTATTTTATTCATAAAAGTTTGCGAACTCTTTTAACTTTTTACATAATATTTTTTGTTCCTATTCTTTCAAAAACAGGCCACCGCAATGACAAATAAAGATGAAATATATTTTAAGTACAGAAGATTTAGTCAGAGTTTGTGAATTGATGAAAAACAACAGAGAACAAATAATATGTCTATAAAATAAATATTCGCAATAACTTTCTTTGTTTGTGTACAATAATATATTTAAAAAAATGCTTCATACGAATATCGGAAAAGAACCGAACTCAACTTCAAGTTTCATACTAATATAGTATGTATGGAATTGAATCTAGAGTTCAATTTAAAAGTATCACCCTTAAACTCTTATCGGTTTCGCGAAGTACAAGGTAATTTGTTCCAGTAACGCCTGAATCTATGTATTATAATCTCGCTTTAAGCGAAAAAAAACTGGCAAAGCTAAGTATTAAACTGTTGTAGGGTGCTCCGAAACATTTTTAAGCGAAAAATACATGCGCTAAGTATTAAATTTCTGCCAGTTGCTGCAGCTGGGTGTAAATGGTGCCGCACGATTAACTCGTACCGACCTCAATTTGCTGTGGACTGTATTGCACAATGCAATTTTTCATAGTTAAAGAGTACCTTAATATATTCTAATTTTCATGTGATTCGTTTTGCTTCAAACAATGCAATGGTAAACCTATTTTTGTTGGTTTAATAAAACATTTGAGAATCGTTTTCGAAACTGAAAAAGTACGAATCTTCTCAATACGTGTTAACTCGCTACGTTACTTAGTGCGTTTTTTTTTTATGAAATAGGAAGGAAATCAAGCAAGTGGGTCACCTGATGGTAAGTGATCACCACCGCCTAATGACACCCGCAACACCAAAGGGATTGCAGATGCGTTGCCAACCCAGAGGGCTAAGATGGAATACCTCTTGTGCCAGTAATTAAACCGGCTGTCTTGCTCTCCACGCCGGAACACAACAGTGCAAGCACTGCTGCTCCCTCTCCTACTGGGGTAGTTAGAACGAGACTCTGAGTTACGTAGCGAGTTAACGCGAATCGAAAAGATTTGTGCTAAGTGTACATACTGTTAGTTTCTAACACGTTCTGATTTACATTTTTAATTAAATGAAAAAAAAATGAAATGAAAATAAGTAAAGGCAAAAATTTTGACTTAATCAACCGATGCAACCTTAAAACCGTCGGAGGCAATTAAAACCGAAATAAGTAAACTAAATAAAAAACTAGAACACCACAGAAATACTACGAAAAGGTAGGGCCATATTAAAAGCGGCTGCTGATGAAAAATATTCCTTCACATCAAAGTGCAGAGTTCATTTTGCTGGGTCGTAAGATATTGCTTGACGTGTTAGCTAGTCCGGAGATGCTTGGTGGCAAGCCTCGATAAGAACGTGTCGTGCTGTGTATAATTTGGCACTTAAGCTAAGTCAAGATATTGTGTGATTAAGCTTATTATATTATTATTTTGTTTTCACTTGAACTGAGCGATATATTTTAAAATAGGTGTACGAAAATAAATTACTTTCTATAAATACGACTGTTATTCATAAGGCAAGGACTGTTAGTAAAAGGAGGTTAACTTAGTGAGTCTCAGGCTTAGTTTTCAAGATTTGCACCCAAATATATAAATATAAAAAGGGCAGGTTTCTACCATGTTAAAACCTAACCTTCTTGTTCATTTCATTCGAAATATTATGTGTTAACAAATGTGGATTTACTGTGTGTTTATGAACCCGCAATAAAGTACGGCAATCTCATAAAAACGCAAGGAACTAATATTGATGAGATATTTGACGTTGACAACTTGACAGATACTTAGTTATACGTTGGTGTTTGGAATAATCGGGTCATCGTCAACCGTGACAACTTAGCATTTCTTTGTTTACTTTATGCTCTTATAAGAAAAGCGGGATTGGGGTGTGTAGAAGGTTGATGCTTGAACTTCAGCGCTTGAAAGTAACGCTCCATAAACTGAGACGATATGTAACATATTGCAGAATAACAAAGTACGATATATTCCAATGTTAGTATCAAAGAGTTACTTAAAAACAAACCCGATACAAAATAATATTAATCATCGCTATGGTGGAAATAAAAGACTATTTTGTAAAAACAATTTTAAAATCAATAATAGAAATTCAGTGTTTCCACCCTTATTTTCGTTAGTACTTCAAAGCTGATGCAGTTAAACGGCTAACAATCACTCAATTCAGTGCACTACAGGCACTACAGAGGAGCCGCCAATTGACAGCTTATCATGTCGTTTAAATAAAGTGTATTAGCTCGCCAGATTGGCATCATCCGGTGTTAGTGGCAACTGGATTACCGTTTTTATTTGACGCAAATCGAGATGTACTTAACAAATAGTGTTAGAGTGAATAATATAGTTGAAATCAGATATACCGGAAAGTAGAAGGTGATCAAAAATACCCGGATACGCTCTCAAAGCTACTTAGGTACTATAGGGTTGTGTTTATATGTATTTGACTATCTTCACCACTCCGATATACAGACTGTACAAAGAGACTACGGGCACGGGGAAAACTTTGTTCTTTGTAGCTCTTGACAAAATATGTGGCGGTTTCAAAAGCATTGCAAAATTAGTCTGTTTCAAAATATTATGGAAAAATATGACCTTCATGGAGTTTTTTGACCCTTCTTAAACGCATGTTCTAAAAAAGAGTGTTATATTCTTTCATTTGTACTCATCTTTGTTTACATTAGCTATATGAAACCATCTTCTGTGTAATTAATATTGAATAGGTAACTAGGTATAGTTTTGGACTTGTTTACTATTAGTGGAAATTCCTTGACTATCTGTACAGTAACCTATATATCGGCTCCGTGTTTACATTAATATAAATTTATTTTCTTAAAAGCGAGAAACCAATGAAATAACAGACTTAGCACTTTTGTGTTATCGTTTAGGCTTCATGTAAACCTTATAATATCGTCGGCGTATGAAGACTTCCTAAAGCTACTCGTAGTTTCGCCTCACTTGGAAATAAAGTTAAATGAGGGCACAGGGTGACCACTGCAGGTGGGAGTTTACTTTGATGACAGAAAGGTAGAAATAAGGAAAAAACTGCAAATATATACAAAGAAGTCATTTACGTTAGTGGCAAATGATGGAATTGTAGTTATTGGAGACTTTCATTACCTAAATACATGCATAATTTATCACCACGTTTCACATTTAAAACACAGTCTGACACAGCCCCTGTTTTATTAATGGAAAAGATTCCTTGGCATTCGCATGATTTGCACGCAACCTACGCAGGCTGACCCCAAATCTCCTGTGGGAAAATGAAATAAAATAAAAGTACACCTAAAAATATATTATCCAAAATTAAATTCGCCTAATGCTTAGATGTTCTTAATTCTATTAGTCTTTTTTATTTCCTTCAGGATAGGTACCAATGGAGTTAAAGTGGTTAGAGAATACAGTAGTTTGTGAATGACAAAAAGAGGTTAGGTTAGAAGTGACGTGTAAAATGTCACTGAGCATAGTAAGGGACCAATATAGGGGGGGGGGGAAATGCCATCTGGCTGCCAGATAAGTAGTCGATTTAGCAAGAATATGAAAGAAATTGGCGCAGAATCCGAAGAAACTGCTAGAAAGAGAGAGACGGCTTGCATTTTAGCGTCTGCAGGTTCGAAATTCATGACTGCTTAGTGATGTGTTCGAATTTAGCAAAATCATTTAAACGGTAAATCGAGTGTTTTTAAATGCGTTTCGATTTACTCGTAACTATATTAATGAAATTATAATTAAACCAAAATGACAGTTGGTTGATAAATCGTTAAAGATTTTTAGTAAAATAAAGGACATTTCAAGGAACATCACTGTGATTTAAGGACTTCATTACAAAATTTACTGTATTCTCAACTCTTTTTATCAGCTCTCAACACGTCGGTACCTTTTTGTGAATTGGCCCGTATTAGCTGCGTATTTGAGACCATGTGAGAATTATACCGTTGTTGTGCTATAAAAGTTATCGGCTTAGACGGCTCTCATAAGTTGGCACGCTCAGCGAAGCCTTACAATCTAGGACTCACCAGACTTAAGAACATAGGCGCGGCACGCGTCACTCGCGATAGTACTCCTTTACTAACCAGGTAGCGATGTAATAATATTCACGGCAGATCCCGCATTTTTTTAGATAATTGCAATCCTTTAGTATGTATTTAACGTTTAAGCGAAAGAGACGTTTAACATCCGCCACCGCAGTCCGCTTACTAAGCAAGATCAATTGCCAACCCGTTGTTGGTTATATGAATGAAAACCTTAATACGTTCCGATCTTCTCTTTGAAATTAAGACGGTTACACACTTGCTTATGACATCGTACAGTGTGTTCGGAGTGTCTGGTCAGTGTAGTGTAGACACCAAGTTTATGCAATTGCCCTGCAACGGCCGTACTACATTGGAGCGAGAGGGTTAGAGTATAGTGTTAGGTTGTCGGGTTAGAGAGACAGCGGTGGCGGAACGACGGGCAAGTCGAGACTACGGCGTGGGTTCGAGCCCAGGTTCTATTGACGTCAGTGACGGCTCGGTGCCTTTGGCCTGCTCACCACCATTGCCTTCCACTTATTAATGGTTCTGATGATAAAACAAAAGGCGGCAATGGAGGGGCGCGGGCGGAGAGCAATCGCCGCAGGAGCGATGGGCGGCGCCATCTAGTGGTCCACGTGGAGACCTGGCACGTCTACTCCTCACAGCCTGCAGACGATCGCAACGGAACGGAACCTCCTGCGCCGACCGGCTGTCACTGAGCCAAAAGGACCACTGTCACCGGTCGGGAGCAACGGTCAACGGAGCGGTTGCCGAGGTCGCGGAGAGCGAGCGACGAGCGGCCGGTAGTTTATGTGACAGCGATGCATACCGTCGTCAGAGCGTGGCTGCGTGTGGTGGTAGCGGTCGGGTGGGCCATGCTGTCAGGCGGCGCGGGAGAGGCGCGGGCCGGGCATGGCGGGTTCTGCTCGACACTGCGGTGCGGGCGTCCGCGGCGCGCTCTGTACGCCACTGACCCGCACTCCGCCTGTCGCGCGTCGCCGCCCGCCGACGTTCGCGATCGCAAGTCTTTTGTGCGCGCGCAAGGCCGCACCGCACCGTAAGCTTGCCTTACGCCATTTGGGCTTGCCACTTGCCCGCTGTCGCTCCTGACTTCTTATCCTAAGGCCCCATCCTTCACCACCTTACGTTGCACCACACTCGGTGCCCGAGCGCGCCCACACAACACTCCACTATCTCCCGTTTGTGCACTTCAAACAGCTTCACGGCACGCGTTTTAAACGTTTAAACCATTGCATTTCACAGCTGTGGAATTTAAGAGGCTTATAGTGACTGAAAGCCGGCAGAGAATTCATTCAACATTGAAGGCATTTCTGCGTACTTGTTGTAAATGAATATTCCATCGGTATTTAGGAACAACGATATTACGTTGTTAAAATACAAAGTATGTGTAAAACTTTTTCAAACTTTTACATAAACTTACAAAAGCGAAATAAGGTTTTGTTCTAACGTTACGATCAGGAATTAGAATAACTTTGTAATATTAAACTATAACTTGCGTGTTTTTATATTAAAGTTTTTTTTAAGTTATTGTTATAACGTCTTAAGATGCAAGCTAAATATTAAAAACTTTGCATATGGTTAAGATTATCGTGAGAGAGTTAAAACGGTTTGGCTCAAAAGTTATTACGAGCTAAGCAAAATATCAGCCTCCCACGTATTTCATACAGGACCATCACCTCTATCAATAATTACTCCGATTTTACTTGATCTGTGGGAGTCCGTCCCTACTTAAACTGACGGAATACTATGTATTTACGAGTATTGTTTACCTAATATTATGGTCTATTAACTTTATGATTAATTGCAAACCCACGTGAGTTTTTAAAAACAATGTCTTGAAGCTGTTAAAAGTAAAAACTTTTATATTTTCGGAAATTAGATTCGTTGCAATACTATATACGCGATATAAACCAGTTTAGTTGTTTTATTTCAATAACTACGTAATAGTCAGTTGAATTGTAAAACTGGTACGGGAACAAAACTTGTTCAAGAGTAATTCAGTGCAGTTATCAGTTAAATTTCCATTATCAATCAGTTTTCGAAACATTGAAGCATACGTAGCGTGCTTTTTTCTGACAGGATAAATATCGTCAAGGACGATATTCGGCAGTCGCGTCTAGGGTTTGATTTTTCACTTTACTTATAAAACTAGCTTAACTCGAATAAACAATGCCTTGTTTGAACTTATTTTTAATGTTCAAAATGTATACTTTTCATAAATAAGAATCAGACGGTTTTCTTGCTGTCTTAATAGCTTGAAAACAAGATGGAAATTCTCCTCACATAATGTTAAACTAGCAGCGCAGCAACAAAACTTCGAACACACCGATTTTATGAAATTATCTTGCAACCGATTCTTCTCAAAACACTCTAGGGGGTTGCTTTTAAGTCATGTCGTTTTAAAAGTCTATTGATAATTTAAAATAAAATACTATATTGTTCTTTGATAAATTCGCTGCGGTATTTAACACACTTTTCCATTCGCGCGAATCACTTTTAGAAACACCTATTCCACTCTGAAGTTGGGATCGCCAAAATAGCAGATTTGTATGCGCCGACCGCTTCATCTGGTGTGCTAAAACGTTGACCACGAAGACTTTGCTTGATTTTTGGAAAGGTGAAGAAATCATAAAGTCAGGGCTGTACTATGCTACTAAAAATTCTTTTGAGATTTCCATTTTAACAACAAACCCGTCAACTATGTCCAGACGCTGCAATTAAACGGTTCGGTCAAACAAAAATAGTTATTTTCTAAATTCAAAAAAATTCAAATGTCTCCACTTTCTTTTTAAATAATTGCGAAAGTTTTTCAACCGTCAAGATTTAAAAGGCAGCCCTCACATTCGAAGACATAAGAAAGCTTTAGGTACCGCAAGCCCATAACGTGAACGATGGCATTGTATAATTGGATATTTATATTTATGATACATACAACTTTTCCTTCCGTTATTTGCTAGCAATAACGGAAGGAAAAGTGAAAGCAAAGCAAATTTTACAGTGAATGAGCATTGAAGGACTTTATTCCCGGCGCATTGACTGGAGATTCAGTTGCAAGTGAAATGCAATTCCAGGAAACGCTACGCTCAAAGCATGTTTATTTATATACCTACGTTTGAGGGAATCCCTTCAGTTAATTGCAATTGGCTGCATTTGTGGGAGCGCAATTCTAGCTGGCTGGTTTCGGTTAAACGCTTTTCATAATAGACTTATTCAGGTGCTATTTTGCGGAGATCTATTTTAACAAGCTGGAGCAAATTACCGATTTATTGTTTTGTCGATTTCACGGAGTAGAAAGGTAACTAGTTCCAATTTGTGCATATTTATTGATGACTTCAAAAGATACTAGTGTAGATTACTGACTAGATTCATTAAAAAGATTTCACGTTTATCACTACTAAAAAGAAGAGATTGGGGAAAAAGCATTTGCCGAATTTTTCTCAACTTTTCGATCGTAATACAACAAGTATAGTCACGAGGGGGGGAGGGGAACATTGGGTACCCAAACAAAATAAGTGAATTGTAAAATTTACGTGATCTGGTTTTGATTAATTAGAATGTCAGAGGTAAGTTTTGTATAATTTTTTAATGAATGTTTGTTAATTATTTTCCGTGTGGTTTTCAATAAAGAGTATTTTTCTTGTCTTGTCTTGTAAGTTATCCAGTGTTATGTGCCTACTTGTACTATGACAAAAACTTTTGGACCTGAAATCATTAGCGCTTAATTGAGGCCTCAGTACGCCTCATCTTAAAGGTTGCAGTTAGCTTCACACTTGACACTGGCCGCAGACATCTACGAGCCACGGCGCGACCAAAACATGTCGATTTAACTACAACGTAGCGCTACGTGCTACACTCGTAGCTTGTAGCAAGGGTTTCCCGCTATGTAGCGAAATCCTCTACGAACATGAAACTCACGTAGCGAGTTCATGGCACTGAATGAGTGAGTGATCCGTTCGTTTCAATATAACTGGCCACGGAGATTTATGTTTTAAATTATTTGCATTTCATTGTATTTTAGTAGTTACTGGTAATCTTGTTACATTGGATGTGACTTTATATATTTCATGATGACTTATACTTTTATCAACAACAAATCTCCGCAGATGCGTGATGCTTGGTAAGACTTAACAAGATCGACAATAGCAAGTGTCACAAAAAACAAAGATAACAGCTATTTTCGAAATGAACTAAATGCCAGAAAAGTTCATAAAGCATGGGTTCTTATATACAAGGTGTCCCACGGCTATACCACATGGAGAGAAAGTATCTTAAATATTGTAGATAGAAAGTTTTACTGAAAGAAGACTTCAATTTGATTTTGAAATTAATTTAAAAAGATTATTTTTAATGATCGCCTGTCTAAACCGGGAATCTAACCCGCCAAATGGAAAAAAAAACTCACAGGTAATTAAACTGTTTTTTCATTGTAATAGGTCGCTTTTGAGCATCACAATAGTGAGCTCATACGTTGAATAGTCCGAACGCCTATAGTACCTAACGTTACGTCCGAATGCTCGTGCTAGACACCCGGCCTATTGTGTATTCTTGTATTCCTCTTTTTCTCATCGTCTGCACAAGCTCCTAATGAGCTTGGCTGGCTGCTGACATCTGAAAGCTGAGCAGCGAGATTTCTAGTGTGGTCGCGATTAAAAACCCACATTCTGTGTGTCTGCGCGACATGAAACTATGAAAGTTTTAAAGGAGACTGTTAAATTTATTTCCATTTCCGTAATACACATTACAGATGAGTTTTGATCGCTTTTAACGAAAATATCCATCTTAAAAAGTCTTCCATTACGATAACGATCACCACGACCGCTACAGCCAGTTTTATGCTGCTTACATTCATCGCTGTCTCGCGATCGCCACCAGATCGTCGGTCCACCTCGTGGGAGGCCTATCAACACTACGTCTTCCAGTACGCGATATCCACATGCAATCTTTTCGCCCCAACGGCCATCGGTTCTTCGGAGGATCTTCCAAAATCCTAATAAACATCAAGTCCGTTTTTTCCCTAAAATTAACGTTCGCCATGTGAGATTGCTACTTATTATAGGAAAAGACGAAACCGTCAGGCATAGATAATTTTCTTGTGTGTCTAGTTCTGAAAGAAATTTGAAAATTGGTTAAGGCTTGGAGAAGAAATTGGGGATAAGAAACAATACTTTATTTGCCGCTTGAGGTTTAAGTACCCTTTTCATGGTTAGCCTTATTATAGCTTCTTCCTTGTTATAGCTTCGCCTTATGGATGTGACCGCAACAATTTCCATAAAAATAAAATTCACTGGTGTCTTTATTGCATGTTAATTTACTAGAAATATTGATACTAACTATGTCTACACAATGTTTAGTTCTGGAATTCCCATAACTTGATGTATATATTCCTAATGAATGGTCTAACACCACAGCTATCATAAAATGCACGGTTCTGATGGTAATGAATCAAGTTGTACTTCTTCGGCGTGGTGTGTCAGACGACATCGACGACATACAGAGGAATTGTAACTATAAAAAAGGGTAGGTACGTTTGTATATGTATAAATATATTCTACTTATGCATACAAAGTTTGAATAGAATCAGTCGATTTAGTTCGATAATTTAGTTTAGAGCTTCAAACTTTGTGTGAAATGCTACGCAATGCATAATGGCGTTTACCGCTCTAACTAAATCTAATGCAAATTAATTTTCAAATGCTATATAATGACAATACAAAGAAAAATTACGGTAATGGCAGGACTCGGATCTGCAACTTAAGCATTCCGGTTCTGTGTTTGCAGTTTTTAATTTGAATGTGTAAAAAATATAACACAAAATCGAAATTAATAATTTCGATAACAAAAATCTAATGCAGCTCCAAAAAGGGTCAATGGTCAAAAACATTTAAAAAATTTGCGAAGACATTATTTGATATTAATATAGTTGAAAAAAATTACAAACATTTGAAAAAGGAGGAGCGAGTTAAATGCCTCCTAAACATTGATAGTGGCAACTTTTTAAATGGCTTAATAATAATTAAAATGTAAGTTACTGTTTTATACTAGATATATACATATAATAGAGAATGTCGCAGACGGAAATTTTTGGACTTTTACTCGAGTATTGAGAGGCCATATTTTTAAATAACACATCATACTGAGCAAGAAGTACACGCTTTTATTCGTCCATCGAAATATCAAATGCTGTATGGGATTTTTCAGAAAAAAGTACGATAATGCTAGATCCACTGGATGGAGTTCAAGTACATTAAATTAACAAGCCTGACATGAAAAACGCAGTAAAAAACCACGACGGAAAGTTTGCATGGAATATTGTCTCGCCAAACTTATCCAACTAAGTTCGGTCATTCGCGTCCTGGGATATTGCACTCACTACGCGCTGAAATGTCCGTGGGTTCCTATATTTTGTTCTTTTGTCCTAGTTTTTGCACATATTCAGACATTGTGGAAGTGCTTTATCTCGGTTCAAGTTACGCTTTAGTAACTAAATCCTGTAAATTGAAAATGAAATGAAATAACTGTATTCCTAAACTATGTAGGTTAGTTTTTAAGGTATTTTTTCTATGGTCCTTTGCAGCCTGATATAAATGGTTCTATTCGATTCTATTCATGATCAAGGGGGGCACAAAACACGACCGTTATTTTTAACTTCTCACTGCTTTACGGATACGTATGGCAGGCATATAAAGGTAATTAAATACTATGAGTAAGCAAGAGAAGAGAGCAGCAGAATACCCGCGCTTTGGTTAAGAAGTATAACGTCGAAAAGGCTAGAAATGTCGGGTAATTGTAAGAGCGTTCTAACTGGTACAAGATGAAGAGAGAAGGCCCATTTGGAGACTAATGGTAGACGTAATATGTAATTATCTACATATATATACAGACTTGTTGCTTATATCGACATTCAAACCTGATTAATTTACCCAAAACCGCATTCGATGGCCACGTACCAAGACAATTGAACAATTAGCAATGACATCGACTGGGTCGGTCACCAATGATGTTGTCCCTCAGTGAAAGGTACACACAGTCAATGTCACTCAATATTTGCTAGACAGTATTGAATTTCCCTTGAGTCAGGGGCCTTCCGCTCGTTCTCTACCTCTACCCATATATGTATGATAATTTATGTTGTATATATACCTGATAACATTGAACCAGGGGTTACACTAGCTCTAGAATAGCACATTAGAAAAATGATCGTGGCACTCGCGCACCCACCAACGCCTTTCGCAAGGTGAGGCGCCGGCGCTCCAGTTGTGTGGAACATAGTGATGGCTTAACATTTAATCTAGTATGTGCTAGATTGAAAATGTGTTTATTTACGTGTTTTTAACTTCAAAATAGGAGCAATTAATTTGTTTTGTAGTAGATGAATAAATAAAAAAAAGGGATATCAAACCACAGCAAGCGATAACTGGTTCTTATAATTATTGAAAAAGTGTTTACATTTTTAGTCCCTATACAAAAAAAAATCCCTGGCATAAAGCTGTCCTTTTTTATATCAAATAATACATACAAAATAATACATTTAAATACTCTTAGAATCAGGAATAACCAATTACCGCTTTATTGTAGTTTTATTTGTAATTTTTATCACTTTTTATAGTTCCACAAATGCATAGACAACCTAACTATATCGCAAGCACTATATTACTTCAAAAGGTTTAATTTAATTTTATATTATTTTATGAAAAATTCAACTTTATGCAATGTAATCTTCATGAACTAGGAAGATTCTTCCTAATGATTAGGGAAAAATGAGAAAAATGCTTATGCAAAAACCTTAATTTTTGCCTAAGCAAAAAAATAATATATGCAACTAAAGCGTGGCTTAACAAAATATAACTAGCGATACATTTAAACCTGTATATTTAGTCACAGTACGACTACAACGTACGTGTTAATATAATAATTTATAGTGGTTACATATATTGTATTTGTGCTCGACTAACAGGCGATGGTGTTGATATTGTGACGGGCCAATACAGAGAAGAGAAGCTCTATTTGATGCGCCTGCAACGGCTCAGTTGCAGCGGCATTTGATTGAGCAACGTGTAAATACAGAGTTACCAAATACAGACTGTATTTGAATATTTGTTGTAAGTAAACATCTATTTGACATTAAATCCGAGAAAACTATCTTGGTGTTGATGGTTTATTCAGTCATATTTTACTTGTTGAAAGACATGTAATCGAATATTGGTTGGTAACATTAAACTTCTTTTTAAATTTTAGTTGTAAAGATCTAAAGTCTATTCATCCTCACTTGTCTTAAAGTATGAACAACATTCTAACCAAAAATTTCACTTTTTGTCACATAATTATCGTTAATTGCCTAAATAAAGCAAATCCAAGCTTTAAATAGGTGATTCATAATTTGTTGTTTTATAATATTTTATTCAAACAATAAACATTATTTTAATGGCAAATGCTAAAATTTTAGGTTTGAATGTTGTTACTACTTAAGACACGTAAGGATAAATAGACTTTAGTATAAATATTGACTGTAAAAAATCATAACAAACACTTTTTGTAGGGTTTTACGACATTATAAATAAAAGCGAAACTTTTATTGCCTTTCATTTTATTTCGAATATAAAATAGCCTCGTAAGGCCCCAAATCCTAAATAAAGGACAAATGTCAAACTGACGTTGAACTCACTGTCTCAAACGATATGTTTCAAAATTCATAGAACGAAATTTGACGTGGGTCTTTGGCACTGGTCCCACCAAGAGCGAGGAAGCGATTAGCTATCGACTATTTTCTCGCTCAAGAAACGAACAAAAGATAAAGATCCCCGTGACGGTAAAAGAGAGAGACATATTTATAGTTCATCGCTGGCTGTTCACACTGCCGGCGAGGACTCTCCCTTCACTAGTTGATCGCAGCGATAAAAGCTATAAACGATAAAACTCGCTCAGCGGTACTCGCCAAGCGATGCCCGCTTGCCACCAGAGCGATTATCAGTGTTGCCGTTTTGTAATTTAGAAAAATGCTAACTTTCCGCTAGAAAAATGCTAAAAAATGCTAAGAACAATTTTTAAAGTGCTAAATGAAATGCCAATGCTCATTAAATAGAAATTACACACCCAATATCATTTTTTCTCAATTACTTCAGGAGTCCCGAGGTCGAGGAATCGAATTGCATACCAATTCCCGAGAAATAGGTGCACCGTTTAGGAGAAAAGTGTCAGTAATGCTTCGTAGAGCGCCATCCCGCTCTGTATCGCTTTTTTTTATTTCTTTTTCTGGTTTTTCACTTTTATTGTACCTATAGATTACACTCTTAAACCTCTTGGATGCTTGGCAAACAAAAAATGCTAAATAATGCAATATATGCTAAATTTAAAATTTAACAAGCTAATTAAGGTAAAAATGAGCCAAAATTTAGCATCAAATATGCCAAAACGGCAACACTGGCGATCATTTTACTGTACGACTGTATCAAAGAGTTTTGTATGTAGAATGAGAAGAGTGGCAACTCAGAGTTTTAAATAGCATGTATGGAAAGTGCTGCCGTTAGTGTCAAGGAACTGAACTAATGCAGTGTACTCCTATAGCTATAGATAGGCATTTATACATGTACGGGTGTATGCGCACCTGCGCATAAATGGATTAAATCAAAATTTTGTTCTGGCAAATTTTATTTAAACTTATATAAGTAAGAATGCCATAGTCATAAAATTTGCAAGGATAAATAAAATTTTGATGAGTTAACAAAAAGAGATAACCAAGACCGTATCGACATCCAAGCAAACCTTAGAGCATTAGGAACGGGAGATGGCATTTAATGACTGACCCCTCTGCCAAAGGTATAGGCACAATGTGCCTACGCGACATAAACACTAATTTACAATCGATTATTTTGTCAGTCACTAAATCGCCACCGAAGAGATCACAGCTCACCAAAAACGCCTACATACTCGTATGCTATAAGCACCTGTATAATTTGTTCTAACACATCAGGTTTAGAAAAGGAGGGTAGAAGATTTCATTTTTCAGTTATTTTTCTAGTCATAATATGTAGCTAAAACATTATTTCTGTGAAATTTTTTTAATGACATAAAAAATCGAGTCAAAAATAAATCGTTTGCTATCGAGTGTCGCCGATATTTATTATCTGTGGATTGTCACATTTGCATTAGTATTCAGTTATTCAGTGTGTGCGTGAAAATAAGAATGTGTTGTACTTTCTAAAGGTGTGAGTGCATAATAACGCAAGCGAAATTGCTTTAGTGTGATAGGTTAGACATTCCCCCCCCCCTCTCGCGAGAATTCTGTGTAAGCAAATAATCACACAAGGCTACTCCCGTTCTTAATGCTCTAAGAAGCAAACGAAAGCCAGAGTTGACAATGGCCGCCTCCAACACGAGTGGCTAGCAGTCACAGATAGTTTTTTATTTATTTTGTAGTTCAGTCAACAACCGCCAGGAGACGCTGGTAAATGTCAAAATATATTACTGTATGCTCGCCGTCCCGCCTGAGCGAGTGGTGCGAGTAATCGCCCGTCGCACTGAAATACTCGCTTTATAGCCGAGCGCCCAACTATCAGAACTACACACTCGCTCCTCGCTGCTCGCCAACTCGTTTCTAGTTTCTAGCTTTGCTCGCTTCTAGTTCATCGTCGGTGGTGGGACTAGTGCCTTAAGAAGATAGAAACCAAAGTTACATCAACGAATATACTAACTGTAAAATATAGGTATAATTGCCCCCTATCTCACCAAGAAACGCATTTTTAGAACCGCACATGTCGAAAATGGGATTTAACAGCAGACGTTTTTTATTTTATAAAATAGAAAAGTAAACTAGCAAGTGGATCACCCGTAACATGAAAGAGATTGCACGTAAGTCGCTATCAATTCCTGTCTGTCCTAAATCCTTATGGAGTGTATTCTGCCAGCTTCTTCTAAACCACGCAACGGATTTTGATACGTCTTTACTGACAGTCAGTGATTTTTTAATAATAATAATTATTTGGCAGACGTCCGGATGTCTCACGCAATAGCCCAGTCATTAGTCCATCGTTTTCCCCCTATAGTCTTGTACGGTTTAGGTCCCATCTTTCCACAATAGTCTATACGCCTGGCGGGGGCTTACTCTGCTCGTGTCCCTATGATGCGGGCAGGGACAGCATCCGCCCGGTGAACTCATCACATTTCATTAAATTGTCTAAAGGGCCTCTACGTGTTGGCTTCGGCTCCGCGCACGCCTCCCAAAGGTCCGGGGCACTATTGTCCCGTGAATGGGAAAGACATACGTAATAATAATAATAATTTAACATTTTATTTCAGACATTGCCTAGGGCTTGCATAGGGTTAGTTAGTTACAGTAAAGACTTAAAAAACTAATGTTAGTTGGTAGGTAAGGCATAACATTACGAATCGCGGAGGACATGTAGCTGAGTCCACCGGCGCATCAGCGTGCAGCGCGGTGTCCCAACGGACTGCGAACACATTCAGCAGCCTGTTGGGGCTGGCACGCACCCGGGACAGCAGGCAGGCGCACCGCTTACGCAATATAGCAGCGAACCCGTCAGTCCGTCAGTTTTACGGAAGGTTTTTATCCCAATTGGCCTCGTACGGAACCGGAGCGGGTCGCTAGTTTGATATAAGTATGCTTCAAATACACTCTAAAGGATACATTGTGTAAGAAAAGAGATGCCAAGTATTAAGCTGTATAAATGCTAGTACACCATGATAGTTGCGAATGTTCCCTACTAAATGTAGGTGAGTGCGGAAAGATGTGTTTTAATAGTTAGTACATTTACTAACAAACACACTAAAGTTACGATAATATTGCTTCAACTGTTATATGCTTTACTTGTTATTCCCACTTGGGCGAATATTGAACGTTTTAACAGCCGTCATTGAGGATTAGTTTATTGACCAGTATTGACGGATTTTTAAAAGAAAATCAGTAATTACAGTAACAGTTTGTGCAGTGCAACGAGAGAGCACTTTCGTTCTAACTGGCCCAGTAGGTGCGAAACGCACTGACTTATGTAGCGAGTTTACGCGCATCGAGAAGATTCGTGCTAGGTGTATGTCAAAATGTGGATGCTTACTGCCATTCCTTTCTTCAAAATTCTGGTAACAATTGTAGCCGATAGAAATGGCCCAATTAAACCACTTCGTCTACTTATGAAACTATACATAAAAGCCATGATGCAATCAGTTCCAATTCGAAAGTTAAATTTTATAACTGGACGAACATAGTCCCAGATATTTTAATATTGGAAAACCTAGGATATAGTTTCGAATTAATCTGCACCGTTGACTCCTCAAGTGTAGGTTTTGGAATTCAGTTTAATAGGATCAGGTCGGGTTTAAGCCGAATTAAAAACCGACCGAAATCTTTCATATTCCCCAGAATCGGGATGCAACAATGCAGTGCAATGGTTTTACTTTTTTATGACGAGGAGGAAAATCTTTATGGATACTGATGATCTTGGGGTATCTCTAGGGTTATGAGACTCCGCAAGTATGGCGGGACTAAAAAAAAACTACCAGAATTACGATATAATAAATGGGAATTTGTTCTCTTGAAAAATTGTTGTACATACAACCAACAATTATATTTGTAACCGTTACAACTTGTTTGTAATGAGCAATATTTAATGCTAGTAACTTGAAAGCTTGTAAGGTTTACTGTGTTAATGTTAAACCAACAATAGGCAAGTGATAATTACAATAATATCGTTGTGTTTACAATATGCATTGTTATATACCTACACTAAAAATTGTTTTATTAGTATGTACATTGTCGTATATACTAAACACCTACTGGTCTATAGGTATCAAGTAAGAGAAAACTTCTTGTAAGATTATTATACTACTTCTCACCTTTCGTTTGAACTTACATTAAAGTTAGAGAAAAAATGCTATATGTGTCTAGTTCTTAGAGTGAAGGAATTTTGTTGCGCTCAACTCATAGCTTCTTAGTTTTCTAATATTAAAGATTTATAAAAATCTGGAATAAGGTACAAAATGGCTTCTATTTAAGCATATATGTATACAAAATAAAACTATATTCATACTTACACTTTGACTCCTATTGTTCGTCCCATTTATCTCGTTCATCCGTTATATAAACTAACCTCGTTCACTTGACATTTAATTCCCGTTTCGGTGCAAGGCAAGTGGACGTGCTACGTAGCTGGGATATATTGACAATCTCAACTAAGTGGACAACACAGCCCGTACATTGCGTTAATTGAGCTTTGTTAGTAAACGTAGTAGCCACTCGACGGTAGCGACAAAGCCGGACGACAGTGATCTTGTTATCCGATTCCGTAGCACTCAAGGTGTTTCTGATTAACCCGAGGAAGCTGACGTGTAACGTGGGAACAGTTTGGTTGAGCGATTTTGTGACAGCGTCAGGAAACACTAAGCTATTATCAAACCGCGATTAGAATATAATTGGGGAGTAACGTCAGCCCAGTATCATTTCATACATATAGGAATGAAGCTTGACGCAAGTCTATTAAATGACAGTGTGCTGACGTTACTTTCCAATTATACTCCAATCACGGTTTAATAATATAAGGGTTCAATAGAAATGGCCAATGTTGTTAAAAATATGGCTAGCTTTTGACCTTTAATTTGTAACAAAAGTATTTCGGTCATTCTCAAAAGTGCAAATTTTGCGAGCGCAGGCAGGGGGTTCCACTCCGCAATGTAGGTGCGCTCGCCGCATGACCTATGGCATAGGTTAATCGCAATAGGTTGCCGGATTGCCGCGCGCGCGCCCGCTCGCTCTGTGTCGCGCGTTGATAGTATTAGGTACAGTAAGCAGCCCAACCCTAGCGGTGCGCCAGGGCATTGCGGGTGGAAGGCGGGCGCGGGCGGCGCCTTCCTTTTGACACATGCCGCCTGGCGAATGTTTATGAAGTAATACGAAAATTTTGTCCCTGATTATAAAGTTGGAATTCGTTTAATGGTGGTCGAAAAAGAGAAGTTTCTGTAAGTTAGTACTATTTTTTATTCTGTGGCGCGGGCTATCAATCAGCACCAAATATTATCAGAGTTAAATGTAATCTTTTTTTTAGAATTACTTACAACGTTACCTAAGAGTGTTCGTATGATTAAATTAAAATATAATTCCCTAGGACCAATCCTTTAAAATATATATTCGAATATGCGACTGTCCGGCCAGACTACCATCGAAATTCAATTTCGAAGTGATCACCCCTAAATTATGGCATATATAGCTGTGCAGTGACACTTAAACGGTGCGGACATGGTAATGTCGGCATATAAGACTACAATGCAATTAAGTATCTAATTACCGTAGCTTTGGCTTACAAATTTTCTAATTCCCGTTTTAAATAAATTTATTGAAATAATAATTATTAATTGATATTTTGGCTGAAAAATTGGCGGTAATGAGATCATACTCGTTGTTATAAAACGCGTGATTACAGCAACCGTAATTTCACTCCATTCCTATTTAATCGCGGTTTGACAATACGTGCATCCGTGGTGGTTTGCGGCACAAAGCTGTACGTTATCTAATGCGACACAGGCCTACATTAAAAATCTGTTTTAATAAATAAATCAAATAACTGTATCAACTAAGTATTAGCTGTATACACTGCAGTTAAATAATTAATCGATTCAGGCGTTACTTTGCGGAGGTTCACATCAACAAACTGGAACAAATTACCTTGCTACTCCGCGAAACCAGTGCCGGGCTCGTGCAAAATAGCTGCGTCTGTGCGACATATGTATATTCATGCAAAAACCCACCCTCCTCCGCTTCCACACGAAACAACCTATATCACACAGACTGAACTACACACCACCACCACTAAACACTAAAACTACACGATTGACGCTCGTTTGGCCTCTGTACGAGGCATCATCAAGATGAAACAGTACGACCGTTCGCTACTTGAACGAATGGCGTAGCGAACGGTCGAAAGATAATTTGTTCCAGTTTGTTTACACTGCAGTTGTTGGTATAGAGGTTATAATGTTCTGCTATAAAATTAAATGATTAATGCATGAATGATTGTTTAATTTTAAATTAAATAATCAATATAATTATGGTCTTAATTAACTCATGGCGGAATGGAGAAGCCGTAGACATTAATGAGTCATTTAAGAAGTGATAACTGGTAAAAGTTTTTGATTCATCGCTCTAGGGTTGAACTTGTAAATAGATATGAAATTGTGCGAAGCTAAGTAAGATGAAAAATACTAGTAGGTAGTGTAAACATTAACTTTGTGTGACTTAAATTTTTGGTACTTCTTCAAAATAAACTGCAGCTTCACGCTAAAAAAGTTGTAATGGAGATAGTTTATACTCTGGATTATAAACAAATTATACTTTTATTCCGTAAAAATCCATAGTTTCCGCGGGAATAGGAATTAACAAATTCTACACGGACAAAGTCGCGCGTAACGACTAGTGAAAACCTAAACTATGGGAATAATGGCTGGATTTCGTCAATTGACTTCTTTTATAGAGAAAATGTAATGTAGCTGATCACGATGTAAGAGTATGTGAGTATATAAATAGGTATGTAACTAGTGACATGAAAGTAATATACTATTATTAAAATTATGCGCGATCATCTGAACTGAACCTAAAGAACAAGCCCGCTACAAGTAGTTGAGTTCGATAAAACACTGTGACACAATTTTTTGTGTAGTTTTCGAATAAACCACCAGATTGTTACCATAGTGATGGTGGAAAATGATATTTTCAGTTCCCGTTTAAATGCGCAATTCAACCAGAATACTGCTACTATTCGTCATGGGAAAATAAATAGTTGAATACAGCTATGCCTATTAGCAATTTATTGTTCCGTAGTTTACAGTACTAACAATTCACAATTTAGTAATCGGCAAACTTTTTGTTTACAAAATTCCAGTTGAATGCACTGTGTTAGAAACAAAAAATCAATTTTCAAATTTTATTACGACTACCGTAGTAGGTTAAGGATAAAATTAAATAGTACATTTCAAATGGGAATGCAAATGAGCAGTGTAACTTAAGACGAGGCGTCCCTCAAGGCAACGCGAGGACTGCGGCTCTAACTTGACGGCCAGTTTTAATTTATCCAACCCTGTCTCTGTCTAACTAGTGTTAAAAGAAAGGGACTCATGTGAGTATAATCTAAACCTGGCCGGTCATGTTTGGGTCAAGCGGTCCTTGCGGGCGGCACGGAGGTAAACCCACAGTGGCCCTAACATGACTGGCCAAGTTTAGTTTATCTCTATCTGCGTCCCTTTCTTATGACACTAGTTAAACAGAGACACAGGGAGGGGTTAAACTAAACCTGGGCAGTCATGTTAGGGCCGCTGGCGTAGCTACTAGACTGAAAGATGCGTGAGCCATTCAATACACTTTGGAAGACGAATGCCTCATTTTTTTTAAGATGAGAAATGACGTACAAAATTAATTTATCAACACTTTTTTTTACTTAGCTCTTGCTCTTTGTCTGTTCCTACTATGATACTCCTTTCATACACAGTCAAAAGTTAACTGGAAGAGATCCCTTAAAGAGATAAGTTCGCCTTTGTACATCACTTGTTACATACATACAGTCAAGGAAATCCAAACACGTAGAACCAAGTCGAAGAGACATACGCATGACATTTGTATGACATAGTGTGGCGTTTAACGCGTCGCGTCATTGCGACAGGGTTCTAAGGTGGTACGTGAATGTATTTCCCCTACTGTACATAAACAATTCTGGTAAGTCTTTTTTATACGTAGCCTCTTGCAAATCTGTACCAACAGAATCGTTTACATTAACTCGTACACCGTATGAAGCGCTGCACCAACGAAACTTTTTACATTACAGTGGCTGCAGCGCTGCACTAGCGAGCCCCATTACATTACAGCGGCTGCTGTGCTGCACCAGCAGACCCCATTACATTACAGTGGCTGGTGCACTACACCTGTAGACCCCATTACATTACAGCGAATGCAGCGGTGCACCAACGGACACAATTACATTACAGCGACTGCAGCGGTGCAATAAAGGACCCCATTACATTACAGCGGCTGTTGTGGAGCACCAGCAGACTCCATTACAATATAGTAGCTGCAGCGCTACACCAGCCGACTCCATTACATTATAGCGACTGCAGCGGTGCACTAACGGACCCAATTACATTACAGTGGCTGCAACGCTGCACCAGCGGACCCCATTACATTACAGCGACTGCAACGCTGCACCAGCGGACCCCAATACATTACAGCGACTGCAGCGGTGCACCTACAGACACAATTACATTACAGCGGCTACAGCGCTGCACCAGTGGACCCCATTACAGTGGCTTCAGCACCACACTACGCATTCCCCATGCGAACTCTACTGTAATTTTTTAATAATAATAAGTGGTTAGTCAATCACGATAAGATAATTATAATTAATTATATCTGAATATGGCAGTTACCAGTATCCAGTTAATTGCCCATCACCACTTTCATTTGCGTTACTCTTACACACCTCAAGCCCCTCGATAGCCCGTAGTGTAGTTATCGTACAAACTGCCCCGACCACGTGTAGGGGTCAATTGCACGAAGCGGCGCGGGCGCGGTGCAGGGCGATGACCTCGGTCACTGGGTCGCCGCAGCCTCGTTGCAGTCTATACACACTTGAACTTTGAGCGTACAGATCTGCTAGTGCTTCAACGCAACCTATGTAAATTTGTAGACGCGCTGCCAGACTACTGGCGATGGATTTAGTACTAAGATTTAGGATGAATGCCACCATGTATATATAATTGATAATTGATTCGAGACTCAAATTTTATTGCTGTTTTTCATTTCTTTTAAATGAATGGTTCATTTTCGATGCTTATAAAAGCAAAGAGTGCAATTCTGCTATCGGAACTAAATTGTGTGTACTCTTTTTAACATGTTCTTAATAAATTGATAAGATTTCCACTGTGATTGAGATATTTTTTCTTAAAAGATATTTATGTATAGTCGACCAAGTAATTGCTTGACCACTTTTGAACCTTAACTCTTTGTAATACGGTCGAAAAGTGGTCAAGCAATTTCTTGGTCGACTATACAATATATTCGAACTAACTTCTCATTAGTAAATTGCACCCATGGGAATTTTGTTATTTAATTGAACTAACAAATGTTGCTCTGGTTTGCTAGTACAAATTACATCGTGTTTCATCGCTGTACGTGCCTTTTTTTACAAAATTAAGCCACATACAATGACAAAAAAGGGTTAATAGATAGTGATTTTGTTTGAAGCGAGTCAAAGTTAATTTTAATTAGCTAAACAGGTTGCTGATAACGGACAATACGGACATCCGTCCATTAACAAATCATAAGTTTTGTAGTTACACTCGTAAGGCTGATTTTAACATGTAAAAGGTAGACAAAACTTTGGCTTCATATAGTGAAATTGATTTAATAGTATTGTAATCAAAATCATTTATTTTTAATTTTTTTTCGATTTTTCTTTTTGTATTTTTTTTACATTTAAATTAAATTTAAAATGCTATATAATCAATGACAACACAAAGTAAAATTATGGTAATGGCAGGTTTCGAACCTGCAACATCAGCATTCCGTGCCTTGCGTATTCCAGTTTCCGCCACATTACCACTGCCATACCCTGCGAATTTTTCAATGTGTTTCGTCTTTACGGTCATTACATTATGGATATTTTTTTTTAATAAAAAGAAAAAAAATCAATAATATCAATAATGATTTTATAGTGTTCGTAGTAAAACAATATACAGGGAGAGTAATTCAAATCGATCAGTATGAGTACCTGTGCAACTATAAGAGATAGGTAAAGTTCTAAGGAACTAAGTCATCGATTTCAAAGTTTAGTAAAACTGCATTGAATGAATTTCAAAAACTCAAACCAATGACGCTGGGCAGTCGAATTCAAGGGAGGTTATATCGTGGGACATTGCTAGTGGAAGTTTATTTGCAAATGTTTAAAACTACATTTGAATACGGATACAATTTTAAGTACATAGATATCTTATCTCCCGAAGGAAATCAAAACATGAAGTGTAACGAAAAAAACTGAAAACTGTGATGCCATTCGCAAGGCTCCGTTATATTAAATGCAGTGTGCCTGACGTCCACTACACTGATTACGGAAATAAGTAATTAAAAAAATGGCGTCATGCTAGAACTCGTGAAATACAACAGTTTTTTTATAAATCATCTACTTACTTTTGTCGTCTGATTTTTGATCTTCAGAAGGGTTGGTATTTACATAACAGAAATACATTTGTGGTGGCGGAATCCCTGGTGCGTGAGTCCGATTCGGACTTGGCCGGCTTTTAGATTATTAATGATAATAAAACTAAATAATTATAATTTCCTACATCCAAATAGTAAATAAAACTCAAACGAACTATCCATTTTATCCCATAGAAGAACACACGTAAAATCGCATTTCATCTCATGTTTAGGTATGTTTAAGCTCATCAAAGCGCAGGTCAAATAGAAATCTAATTTTATATTAAATCGGCTTACGTCTTCCGGAAAACGTGAAAGCGTCGAAGCCTTTAAAAGGAAGCAATGGGTGGTTTTTCAATAGACGGCACGGCAAAGGCACGGCAGGCGGCCTGGCAGCAGCATCGTGCCACGTTTTTGCTGTTAGACGACAGTATTGTGAGGAGCCACACGTCATATATTATCATACGTTTTTGTTTCTCCAGCTGCCGTGTGCCTGCCGTCCATGAACCTACTACCAAAAGGGTCTGCAAGCTATTACAACATGAGGTTCACAGCGAATGAAACGAACTACAGTCCATTGTCTTACTTGTTCGCCACAAAGTTGAATTTCTAAATGAATATACCCGTATGGTTAACGAATGTTTTCTGTTATATAATTAACAATTACAAAATATAAAAACTAAAAACACTGTTATAATCATGTACAGTCGACCAAGTATTTGCTTGACCACTTTTAAACCTTAACCGTTGTCATATGGTCCTAACTTTTTCCACGCGTCGTAACCCGCTACGTAACTCAGTGCGTCATCTTCTAACTAGCTCAGCCAGAAAGAGACGCATGAAGTTACGAAGCGAGTTAACGAGCTAGTTCGTGCTGGGTGCCTATACCTGTATCTCCCTATATTACGAGTACTTTGTGTGTCACAAAACTTTACCACTTCACTGCACGTCCGCAGTTATAACAGAAACCATTGCATCCTCGAAAGTGCAAAATTTGCAACGCCAAGCATTTCCCGAGTAACTCGAGCTTAGTTTATTTTATTCGCACAAAGGGCCGGGATGTCTGAATAACACTGTAGTTTTATAACGAATATTCATTGCAACTTCTCGAAAGTGCAAAGTTATTGTTTCATGAAAACAACGGCCCTAACATGACAGCCCAGGTTTAGATTAACCCCTCCTTGTGTCTCTGTCTAACTAGTGTCATAAGAAAGGGACGCAGATAGAGAAAAAGTAAACTCGGCCAGTCATGTTAGGGCCACAGGGCCGCACATCTATTAAACTAACTTACAGAGCTCTTTTTTTTCGTTTATCAATTCGCTTATCGTTCATTGTACAGTCAGCCTTAGAAGTAGCTAAAAACTTAAGAACCTTGACGTAGTACTGTAAGCAATGAGAGTTGCTCGATTTTGTCACATTACTAACAGCGACAAGGTACTAAAATGGTCAACTACATTAGAGGCTGACCGAACTCAGTTATTTTACTTGTAATGTTAAGTACGTACGTGTCTTTATGTACCTGGGCTCTGTGCAGTGGCTTTAACATGACATTCAATGTTTAATTAAATAAATAAATAAAGTTTATTTGTCCCTAAAAGTATTTTACAAAGTATTTTTAAAAATATTTACATTTTTAAAAATACTTAGATTTAAGTAAACTGGTTTGTAGCACAATTCGATATATTTATTTATTGCAAACCACACAATCATTTTTGTTATTGGTTATGGGGTATTTGAGAGGCAAATTATCTAATAAATATGACTATTGAAACATCGGTCTTTTCTTTAGTATAGAGGAAGGCGAAATAAATATTCAATTAACGACCTCCGTCTTGAAATTATGCCTTTGCACGGCCAGCTAGCTTCGTTTAATTAATTAGTAATCAACAATAAAAGCAGCGCGAGCGTATACCAAATAGATAATTATTAATTAACCACATCGCTGTCTCGCTTCCTCTGATAAACATCGTGACGTGAAGTGGCGGTTTTTTTGTGGCCTGTATGTTTCAAGTCGTAGTCCTCGCGAGAGGTACGGGCGACTACAATTGATTAGCAATTAAAATGAATAAATGCATCATAAGGGTTATAATGAAGATCGAAGGGTCCATCGGCCCGTGCGACGACTCCTGTCGGCAGTTCGAACCACCAACAAAGTCATCTGGAATGGTGCACCCTTCGATCGTAATTTACTTTACTCATAATTATATGAATTATGAGTATGATCTAAACGACTAGCCCGAGTGGTCGCCACACGCTTAGTCACTCGGTCTGTTTAGCTCAGTAAGCAAAATAAAGAAAGACAGATCGAGTGAAGTGGCAGCTTATACTTATGCATTTTCTGCGCTTTACTCCAGCGCCACTGTCAATGACTGAAAAAATAGTCATTTAAACGTACACTTTGAGACACCGGTCGAAATATCGAATAATTTAAAGAAAGTGAATGTGTTAATGGCAAACTACGTTTTTGTGATCAGTCACTTTGCAACATTAGTTCGAGAGCACGCCTGCGAACTCTAGTTGCAACAGAGATATAAAATCAAACAGTACCCTACTCAAATAATATTCCAAATTTATTTCTCAACTTTCAAATATAATCACATTTCATCGAGGAAAAAGCTGTATTTAACTGGAATAAGATTACGATCGCGACCCAAACTTTTCACCTAATTACTTAGCCTGTTTTAATATAGGGAAAGCAGCATAAAAATAGGTCATATATTGGCGGATAAGCGGGACGGAAAATAGTGCAACAAATTGTGGTATGGCGCCGTCCCGTTTACGCGCCGGAAATCAATAATGGCATTTGGCCACGTGGCGTAAAACGGGCTCGTTCCATTTACACTAGCCAAACCTTGCGTCGTCGATTTGACAATGTTCTATTACTACGAAATTGAATTTGGGCGTCTTGCCTCCTGCAAGTGTGCCGGTTGGATAGCCGGCTCGGATCGAGGCCGCTCGCTGCGGCTCGGCTTGAATTGAATGAATCAGTGTCGAGGGGGTGATTCTCTAACTAGTGTCCGACCGAAACTAGTTTATGCAACCGAAACCGAAACCAAAGGTGAATGGGCATTTTTGTATGGGCGCTGTCCCAACCCTTGTATACAATAGTGAGTAGTATGGACGTGTAGTACTCGGTGTAAGGATCATCATAGGCTATGTTTCGAAGACCAGGTGTCTGCAGCATTAATCATTGTTTTGTATGAAAAAAAAAAAAAAAAACACCAAATTAGACCTATGCTCCCATTACGTTTTTTACTTCTAGTGGCCTCAGTAATGCGTGGTTAAAATCTTTCGGCTATATCTCGAAAATGATTTTACAGATACTTTTCATACAACTGCTAGTACAAAGTGAGGTATAAAATGGGCTGTAGCTTTTTCCCTGCAAACATCTCGGTTTTGCTGTCATATAAAAAAATTAAGCTCTTATTGAGAGCTTTCTAATAAGATATAGCACAACTGTATACAGCACTTGGGACAATTTGCCCATTCTCCTTTCGGTTTTGTTTCAGCTTCGGCCGAAAACTAAACCGAAACTTAATTCAAGGGCAATACTAGAAAACCTTTTTTAAACTTTTGTTAAATTTAGCTCTTACCTCAAAATTGTTGAATGCACGCTGCATCGCAAAACAAAGAAATCAGTGCATGCATGACGGCGTTTAGTTAGCACGGGCTTGAGGAAAAGCCGTAGTGACACAGGCGCTTTTTTCCGCAACAATGTACGAAAGCGAGCATTGTTGCGAGCCTAGTTTCGGTTCCGGTCCTAGTTTCGGCAGATCCACCGAAACCAAAACTGAACTGAAACTCCAATATGACGCTGAAACTCGCTGAAACTGAAACCAAAACCGAAAGTTCCGTCGGACACTATCTATAAACGCAACAGCAGACAATGAAGCATCGCCCGTCTCGCTCGGGCGTAAGCAAAGAGCACACGAGACAGGCCGCTGGCTCGACGTCGAGCTCATCGATGTTGCGCTTGGAGAATAACAGTGCAAAGCTACTGTCGCGGTAGTAATCGACCTTTTATTTAGTATCACCCTGTTTCGTATTCAGCGGAGTACTACTTTTACATTTTTTTTATATAGGTCAGGTCAATGTGATAGCTTTGGGTATCGAAGCTTAAATAGAATATTACAATTAATTGTTTAAGTTTAAGGCGTTACTTTGCGATTCAATCACACGTTATAAATTTGTGTGTATACGTCATATCGTGCTAAGATGCACGTTTGTGCATGTCTACATGATCGTTCAGATTCTATTTACTTCCCTTAGTTAAAAATTTAGTCGTCAATGATTCCCCAGCGTTTATAGAGATACAAAAGACTCAAAAAAAATCTTATTAGACAAATAATTTTTACTACAATACAATTAATCTGGGACCATTTTAGGCTGCTAAAACTAGTTTAGTTTTTACTTTTACTGATTTTAGCGCGATAAGCCTGAATTCGATATGGTTTTCGGATTCACAATTGCAGATGACGTTTCGTCAAAACAACAATATGGTTAGTGTCAACCTTAAGTTGATAAAAAGATAAGGTAAGTAAAATTTATAGAGTCAGTTTTTAATCATACTTTTTCGTTTTTTTTAGTACCATCATTATAGTGTCAACTACTGGGCGAAAGAGAGACTTGGTACGAATGCTGAACCCCGAACGAAGGTTTTTAAGCCAAGATGTTCTACGTCTGCCAGGTTACCGGCGGCCTTGGATTTTTCCTTGAATTATTAAGTAACTGTAGCAGTTGATATTTGTCATTGCGTGCTATGTCCAAAGTATTGTTACTTCCGGCACTTGGTTAACTTACACTTAGTATACAATATTTTAACAGATATGTGATAAAAGTAATAAAAAATAACTCATAAATAAAAGGAATAGTAGCTGGTATTAATGTTTTATTTTATTATACCAACAATATTGTATATAATAAATAGCTCTATAGACACTGTACAGGCTGAATACATGTGTCCCATTGTCGTCATACGACCAAGTTTTTCCTTAAATAAAATTCTGCACTAGTGCCGAAATGAATAACTTTTTTCAAGCTTGCTGGCTATGCTATGCCCCACTTTCCGAATATGAAAGATGAAAAATAAGTAGCACATAGGTATCAATTTATAAATAGACTTTGGGCTTTCATTAAATTAAAAAGGTATGAAGCTTTGTTTATGTTGTGACAAGTGGAGCCATATGTTGGCTTAGTATACTGATTGTCCAGTGTTATATAATAACTATAAACAATACATATAATACTAACGTAACGAGATCTTTTTAATAATAGGGTATTATTGAACTGCAAAAACAAAACGAAACCAAAAAACACCGATGATTAATCAGTGCTAATTATTTTTGTAGTGTGGTTATCTTAAATTATAAGAAAAATGAAAATAATGAAATAGAATCGTACATAAATAAGCATTCAGCTAGTAATATCATGACTTCTTAATACAGTGAAACATATATTATGTAGTAGCGTAAGGTGCTTGTGTGGTGCGATCCGTCAATTTCATGAACTTAAGTTAAAAAGTTTCTTCAAGAAATATTATAGAAGTTACATTGTTCCAAGCATTTGTTAACTTGGCGTATCAATTGTGGATCAATTTATTTGTACCTACTCGTACGTTTGGATGAAATCTTGCAAGTGAGTGTGACCAACTTCCAACAGTCGGATTGCCTTGAAAATTAGTAGTTGTATGGATAATCGTTGGCAATGCAATACAAAGGATCGTCACCAGAAAGCTGTCAACATGAAATTGTTACAAAAACTTATTTTGAAACTTGTTGACACAAAAGTTTGTTACACATGGATGCCTTAGAGTTAGAGTATTCAGCAATTTTCCGGACTCATGGTGCTATCTAGCGAAATTTTCTGTGCATTATACTAGATTTAGAGCGCAAAGTGTCTGATGTCGCTAGAGACAGAATTGGAAGATAGATGGCGTTATACGGTGAACCTTTGTAGCCATGTAATGTATGCCGTATAGATGGCGCCATTTTTTAAACATGGCGCAACTGATATATTAGTTCATTTATCTTCCGTTAGATGGCGTTAACAGCAGAGCCACTTGTTGCAGTATTACTGAGAGGCATTTTATTGGACGCGACGCTAGACGTTAAGGTTATAGGTGGCAGTAGTTAACAGATACTATGCCAAGGCTGCATAAGAATTAATAAACACCTTGACACGATGCATGAAGTTTCTCAATAGGTGGCTCTTATGTCTTGCTTTTTTGAAACCCTTTTAGTAAGAACCACCCGCCGATAGATGGCGTCAGTTAGAAGGCATCCAATTTTCAGTTCTGACGTTAAAGCAAAATAGTTTGATAAACTGGCCATAGAGGGCGTGCTTGTTGAAAATCACAGCTTTGCATGAGAACATCGCTCTGAAAGGGGATGCATTACGCTTCACAATAGGTGGCTCTTGTATCTTGCCGTTTTGTCACACTTTTATTACGAGCCGCCCGCCGATAGATGGCGTCAGTTAGAGGCTTCCAGTTTTCAGCTCTAACCGTGAGCAAAATTGTTTATTAAACTGGCCATAGAGGGCGTGCTGGTAAAAAAATAGCGTTTTGCATAATTACTTCTCGGAAAGCGCCAAAAAGGAGATACAAACTTGGAAATAAAGAACATTAAATAATTAGATAAATGCACTGACAACATTAATCATCTTGTTTAGGAACACAATTCTAGAATAATTTTGAAAGAGGTTTACCTCTCACTTTTGTTGAAGTCTTGTAAAGTTGCCTATAAGATAATAGGCGAAAGGAAAAAAAGCCCCTGCGTAAAAGGAAAATAAATCGTATGTTCAGCAAATACAGGTTTAACGGGTGCTTTCAGCTTGCTTCCCAATTGAAGTTAATTTTGAAGTTTTAAGGAGGATTTTGCAGTTCAAAACTTAGATCGGTATACTTATTATTACAATAAACGAAATAGTACCAAGTGTTACGAAATATCTAGGGAATGCCCTGAACAACCAATGTTTCATTCTATTAACGAATTTTGTGTTCTATTGCAATATAAACACACATAAATTTAATAAACTAATGAAGAACATCATTTTATTATTTTACGATCGTCTCTGAATTTATGTCTTCCGTAATGCAATCACGTTAATTTTACTTGCTCCTCTTAGGTACAAAATTTTAACGATAAACTTATTAAACGGGCGTAAAACTTATGCTTTAGGGAGCTTTGTGAAGCAACTTTTAACACAATTTTTCCTTTGTAATGTGTGTAAACCTAGTTTTTCTGTGTATAATTTTAATATAATTCTTACAAATTAATAATCTTGATTATAGAAGAAATCAGTCTCCATTTTTTTATGTTGGTACAAAAGAACGTTTCCGTTTGATATAAATATATCATTAACACCACCAAATAAGAAGGATTGCAATTAGCATTCGTAAATGGGAAAGGGTCGAACGGCAAATTAAATGTAAGCTAAACCACTATTATATTAATTCGTTTTTCAAAGTTCGTTATTTATTTAAACAGCCCTTAATACTTTTTGAATGTCGCTATTCAGAGCAGCTACAGTAAAATAAAAGTAAAAAAGGATACGAGAAAAAGTTCTTCGCATACAAATCAATAACGAGTAAGGGAACTTTTGCTTATTCTGATCTTGTTCGAAGTTACCTCACGTGCTCAAATTTACAATACATATATTATATATAGCTAACAACCCCTATTTTATAACGCGCGAATAATATATGCGGACTTACCACTGTACCAGTAGTTTCAAGTTACGACTTAAACTTGTCTCAAACTTAGAGTAAGTATTATTTTCTTAGTTTGAGATAATTTAAGATCCTAAATGCTTACAACTGCTAGCCTATGTATATCTTTTACAACTGTAGAACCTATTAAAATATATGTGTTAATGACCTTTTATAGTAACTTGCTTAATAATACAGCGCTCAAACGGTGCCAGTGGAATGCAGCTTTATTGACTGTACCAATGTAGGAAATTGGTATTGCTAAAGGTAGGCACTTACCGCGAACATTCGCTTATTATTTGTCAATTTATGCATTGTGGCACGGGCTTCATAAACTTTTTTTTTTTTAAAGTAAGGCAGACAAGCCAATGGGTCACCTGATGGTAAGTGTACACAACCGCCTACAGGCACCCGCAACATCGAAGAGATTGCAGATGCGTTGCCAATAACTTAGCTATAATACACGTCCGAAATATAACTTATTAGAAACCTCATAAAACACCGAGTTTATTAAAAGTTGCTCGTCGAGCTTGCGCTTTGTAAGATATTTCTAATTGCGTCTGTGTTTTTTGAAAATAACTTATGTGATCAGAGCTCAGCATAAAGTCACCCTTTGGTAAATAAAAATTTTTATGTAAATTCTTTATAACACAAAAAACATAAATGACCATAATAGATACAGTCATGCTAAAAGGCGAGTTTATCCCTCTAAGGGATATTTTTCAGTTAACCTTTGAGTGGCTGAAATATGCTACGGTTGCCAGTGTACCGCCTAGTTTTTGCACCTATTGGTTTAGCTCAGTGATTCCCAAAGTGGTCCAGGTGGACCCCTAGGGGTCCACGGGAGACTTGCTGGGGGTAGAAATATAGCAGCAGGGGGTCCACCGAAACCAGTAAAATTTTGAAAGTGGTCCACGAGAAAAATAAGTTTGGGAACCAGTAGGTTTAGCTGAAATCTTGCAAGATCTATTTCAAGTCATCGGTAGCTGTGTGTGTAGCTCCAATGACAGTGCAGTCTAATTAAATGACCGTAACAAAAATATTTAGGTTTGAAAGTATTATGAGTTTAATAAACACTACAGAAGTATATATGTAAGACCCATCATTTGACACATGACAACACCCATATAACGTAAATGTGCATTATCCATTGAAATTATAAATAAAATATTCAACAACTTTTGAGCTTCACAGATACCTAAAAGCTATGTATATGCTCTTTTGAGGGTCAACTAAGTGGTTATTACATTTATTTCTATCGTAATAATAAACTATTTCATACTAACAACTCAACATGTAAACAGTTACATATTAAGTCTTTTTTTTCTTAAACTTAGTGTAGTGACCAAGTTCTTCGTTTCGATTCAGATAACATTTTCGTAAATTTGTTGAAATCGATTAATTTGTTACAAAATCAGTAAGATATCAAAACATTAAGTCAAACATTATAATGAACCAAAAAAATCCCCATGACTAAGAACGCGCCCTTTTTAACCGACTTCAAAAAAAGGAGGAGTATGTTCCGGGATTACTCGAAGACGGCTGGACCGATTTGAAAAATTCTTGTTTTGTTGGAAAGGGTATACTTTCAAGTTGGTTCCATTGTCATCAGGTCACCATCTGATGGTGGGATCCTGGAGAAATCGAGGGAAATCTTAAAAAAATATATGCAAACCTGTAGCGATGTGGATATTTTTTATAGTAACTTGTACTTTTGCTATCGGAAAACTGGAACTGATGGTGAATAGAGACATCCTCCGGAACCACTCAATAATAAGTATTTCACGGGTGGCGATACGCACAGTTATTTTAAAATACCTTGTTGCTAAGGCAATTTAAGCTCGTTGCAATGCATTTGGTTAAATGAGGCTGATGGTGAAGAGGTGCAATTTTTGAATCTTACCAGGTGACTAAAGCTCACAAAAATGACCGAATCTCTATGAAAAACGGCCAGTTTGGTGAGCTTTAGTCACCCGGTGAGATTCAAAAATCGCACTCCAGGAGATCTCCTCAAGAATTAACGTCCCTTGGGAAAAGCAATATTTTGTTAAGGGTTGTGAGCAATTGACATTAGGCGTGTAACTTAGATAAACAACCAGACTCACTAAAAAGCGAATTTTGAATTTTCAAAGCATAGATTTCTGACTGAAACAAAATCAGATTATGGTACCAATCCGGGCGGAACCTGCACGAGGTTCATCGTCGTAACTCAGATAAAAATATTTTTAAAAATCGTCAATATAATCGATTGCAATAACCTGCCACCCTTAGTCGATAATCGGTAGATACGTAAATCAACACGCCTTAACCACGTCACTACAAACGTCAATAGACAAGTGGCAAATATCGTTTGTACCATCTCAGCAATAATAGCGCTTTTAACTTAATGTAATATTTTTGAAAAAATATTAGTATTTTCAAAATTATGTGTATATTTTACGGCAAGAACTCCTTTGCCTTTTGCGTTCAAATTTTGTATTCATGTTTTCAGCCTTACCTACTTAAAAATTTCCGCCAAATTAATAAAGTAACTATGTTGACCCTAAACTTGAGTTTGGGGTATATCTTAAGGGACCCGGACTCTAAATGTATGCTGCCATAGAAGTCCTGATTAATTTTGATTTGGTATACTTTACAACTTTACACAGTATATAAGTATATTTGCTGTATTTTAAAAATACATGCTAGAAGCTGCAGCTGCATAAAGCTGGAACGATACGGAAATCGCCACAAAGAATCGTCCCAAATGAAAAAAGTCTGCAAATACGTCCATGTCCTTGCTAAAATGCGAGAGGGAAATATTGATGACAATATATACTTTTCTTCATTTTTTATTATTTACTCTATTGAATAATAAACGTGACTTTCCTTCAGAGCTGTGAGAGAAAGCGGAATAGTCCAACGATCATGTTGAACTTTTTTCCTTGCACGCAGCTCCATTTACTTGCACAGTTCGAGATGGTAAGCATCTTAAGCATATTTTTATAAATATACATTATGTACATATATATATATATATATATCGCATATTCTTATTGCAAACAAAAGTAGCCCAACTAAGTGCACTCATCGTTTCATTTTTTTAAATAGTTTTTTTAAATCTAAAACCATGTCTTCGTAATAATATTGCAAAAATAGCTGCTCGTATATGTCAGGTTTGATTGGCTTTCTTTTGCGATCAAGCCACTTAACCGAGACGGAAATAACTTTGTGGGAAATGAAAAAAATAATCGAATGAAATTTTGACTAAACACATAATGACTTTGATTTGGAAAGTTTTGCAGTCAAAGTCAAAGTCAAAATATTGAAAGCCTAATCTGAATAAAGAAAGAAGCACTTATGTATGTCAAAATTTACCACCGGTGATGCAATTACATATTTAAGAGCTCCTTTCGTTGACAAAAGACCGTCAAGTGTCGCGATGCAGTCTGTAGTGCCTAGCATGTAGCATCTGACTGCCAGTGGTCTCGAACGTCATAGTGCGAAATCGGTAGAGCTGCCCACTAAAATCGGTAAATTTGTACCCAAAATCGGTATAGGCAGCGTGCGCAGCGGTACCTTTGCCATCTAGTGGCTTATTATATCTAAAACTTTTACTTTATGTCAAACAGGCCTGACTGCTGTTAAGTTTGTACTAGGACCGAAATCCGGTATGTTGGTCATGTTCACGTCGTCTAAAGCTAAGCCGATGTTTAAAAAAAACGCCATATCTGCCATTTGCACGACTGAAATTCAATCTGGTTCCGCTCGCAATGCTTTTTACTTTACTGGCAGCACACAATACTCGTACGTTTTGTTGTGTTATGCAGCAGGATAAGCCGCGAAAATTTCATTTGCGTAATTTAATGTCTCGACTCAGATGTGGCGTCCGTATTTAATAAAAAAATTCGCAATGCAGTTCTTACTTTATTTTATTGCTAGATTTAGATAGTACATGGCAAGCAAATGTGATTTTACTTAATGCTAGTCTGTCTTTTAAAGTTTCAAATGTCAAAATCTTTGGTAGAATAATGTCTCACGAAATTACAGCATCATGTCAGTAACGACGATTAATTAAGACAATTTATTAAGAGAATTAAATTTACCACTTTTTTAGGTTTGTATGTTTTCTTTTGTTCTTGAAAGGTGAATGCTACGTTCCTATATTTAAACAATGGATCGCTTTACCTTTCTGGTGTAAAATTTTAACAGATTTCCCATAGAAAATGCGTCAAAATTTAACTGTTACTTTATATAACGGCTTCTCGTTTGTATATAGAAACCGGCCATTTAAACCTCTTTTTCGTCTGTCACTCTGTGCGAATATACTCTACCAAGTGAAGTATCTAAATACGTCTATAAAGACTATAAAACCTGTTATTAGCGTCAAGGAACACTTGAAAACCACATCTAACTCACATGATATCCCCAAATTTGAGCCGTGTGTGTATGAGCGCACATGTTTTGTGGTCGGAAGAGGCGAGCGCGGCGCGGCGCCGGCGCGGCGGCAGCGGCGAGGACAGCGGGGACTCGATCCGGCGCACACCCGGCGAACTGCCGCGCCGGCGCACGGACGCGTGCCGCCCTCCCACGCCGCCCAGCATCCTGGTGACAAGAGGAGAATAACTTTAAAAATATTATCTACAAAATGCGTAAGAACAATGAGTTTGATCAGAAGAAATTAAAATCTCTCGGGTATTGTCCAAGTCGTCAAATGGAGTTTTAAACTAAAAAAAAATTGCCTATGTACTGTCAGCCTCAGAAGATGAACATTTAAGTATAGTCGACCAAGTAATTGCTTGACCACTTTTGAACCTTATCCTTTTGTAATAAGGTCGAAAAGTGGTCAAGCAATTTCTTGGTCGACTATACCTGGTCGCTGTCAGTAATGTGACTAATTTGTGCTACTCTCATTGCATTCGTTACTACAACAACGTTTTTAAGTGTTTAGCTACTTCTGAAGCTGAATGTAACAAAAAAATGTCGTTGTGTAGTCGATTAGTTAATTATCATGAGAATTAAAAGTAGAAAACATATTTACACGCATTATTCGCTTTAAAGGGTACCCATTTTGTCTAAAGAGATTACAGTTCCTTGTAACAGTTGCAAGACTTTTTTACTTTTGTTCGGCCGTTAAACAGCATTAAAAGATCTTTGAACATCTTTTCCACTGCTGTCGAAAAATGGCAATCTGTAAAAACTTTGTTTATAAATAAACAAGCCAGATTGCAGTCTAGAGCTTTTTTCGGTTTCGTCATTCAAAATGAGCTTTTTACCACGTTTCTGGATCTGGCAGGTCAAGGATTAACGTTATAAATTATTCTCTAAGAGAGGTAGCGATACTAAACCAAACAACTGAATACTGTCAACAAACATAACATTCTGTTTTTTTGACATTACGTTTATTATCCGTTCCGGAATCCCAGTTATCCGCGGATATGTACTCGGACTTCGCAGCATCGGTATCTTCTATCTGATTTATGCATTTGCTACAGAAATCTACATAGAGGTGTCCACAAAAACTTCCGACCTCTAACCACCCCTTTTGAAATTTGACGCCAGAATTCGAGTCGTCCTAAATCGGGGCCGAATGTCAACTGACCCACGTCAAGGGCCAAAGAAACTCCTGACAGTTTTGATAGAGTTGCGTCTTACGGCTATTCATGCGGGGTGGATTAGTTTCCGAACCACGTCTTAGGATTTATTTATATGGACCAAGTTCACTAACTTAGTAGGAAATGGATAAAGTATATTTGTTACAATCCGATTACTCCTAAAAAATCCTTCGGGATCGATAAACATCGAGTATAAATTGTGATAGATGGATACGATATCTTAAAGCGGACTAAAACGAAAGATTTTTTTTAGTTACACGGACTGTACTTAGCTTATTTTTATTATAGCTACAGCATCCCACTAGCTGTTACTTAAAGAGTGAATACTGGTTTACATTAAATACAATTTTTAGAAATAATACTAATATTTTTATAGAAACACGAATTGTACGGCGGAACACTGAGTACCGGAGTGTGTCACACTTGACCAATAGTCACGTTACGAAACGCTGTCGATATTCCTTTGTACGGTGATGTGAAGATTTTGCGCTGATAAAAAATATATTTACGCGTTACTTTATTTAGATTAGACAAAACTAGAATACGTTATCCGAAAAAAGTATGCATGTTAACTCTAATAATGTTAGTTTCTAAACTAGACCATGAATTTCTTAGTCAATGAAAACCCCGCGGCACTTCAAATTCTGTTTTTGAATATATATTTTTTTGATATAATTTTATTAATCTTTATAGAAATATTGTAAAAACCTACCATACGATTTATATAAATGTACTAGGTATAATAAAATATTAATAATGCACTATTCGTAAGTAGGCAGTCTACTCTGTTCAACATAAATTGTTAAATTAAGGTGCACCATAATCTGCGTAGTGAAAAATTGCATTGCCGAGCCGCGTCGGTCATTAAAATTGCCGGTAGAAAAACTGAGCGTTCATCCGCTTAATACCGTTAAAGCTCAGAAAATACTTAATGGAAGTCATAATGCTAAATTTATTTCACAGGAAACACGCTGAAAGGCCGTGGTCTCAATAAATAGAGATCGAAAATATAGACTAATCGTCTGCAGATTAGTTGAATAAGCCATAAGCTTGCCACAAGCCGATTAAGTTGGAAAATAGCAGTAGCATTTAGGGAGTTTTAGTTCATTGTTATAACTTGCAACAGCTCAGCGCTTTTTTTAAATACAGTATAGGAAGGCAAGCGAGCATGTGGGTCACCTGATGGTAGGTGATCACCATTGCCCATACACACGCAACATTTGGAGATTGCAGATGCGTTGCCAACCCAGAGGGCTAAGATGGAATACCTCTTGTGCTAGTAATTGCACCGGCTGTCTTGTTCTCCACGCCGGAACACAACAGTGCAAGCACGCTTAGTGGCAGGATTAGCGAGTATGATGATGGTGGACGGACGGACCTTACAAAAAGTTCTACTACTAATAGATAAGCCCACTAGGATAAAAGCTACAATGAAAATAGAACGCTTAGCGGCCAGCGCTCCGATAGCTACTTAGATGACATATCCCAGTAAATGAACGTACGGTAAGGAACTCCGTACGGTAAGTTACGGCCGAGCAACATGCGCTTTTAGGTTCCTTTTGCCACTAGACACCTCGGTCTCATAAAATGTCTACTCCAAGGAGGATGTAACTCTATTTGATCAGGTGTCAGCATGGTTGCTCAACCAACCAAATAAGGTAAGCTACCCTGCATAGAGCTGCATACGGAGCGCAACAAAGGTTGCCGTTGACACCCGAACATCACCGAAAGCAATGACCCGCATGGCCGACCGTAAGCAACCAGTCGGCTAAAATTTTAAATCACCCTTCTCTAGTCATTTCATTTTTAAGGATTGTCAAATACAATGAAACTTTAATGTTAATGCAGTTATAATATAACAAAGACTGAATAGAAACGAATAATTTACAGTATTTACTTAAATATAAAAGTCGCTTTCATGATAGACGGGATTATGATGCTTAATCCTAGGTAGCCTACCATTGGCTGTAATTAAATGGAAAACTGCAAACCAACTGGCGAGTTGTGTCGCCCACGGCTACCTAACCAATTATGGGTTGCTAGGTGTAGGATTACCGGGGTCCGTCAGAAGCCGACTTAATTACGGATATCGGTTCCCTGCAAAAAGGAGTGGTTAACAACAAATTGAAGAAATAATTAAGGATCGTAAATCGTTTGGAACACGGGCAATACTTTGCGCAATTCTATAACTAGAATAGAATAAAATTTTATTGTGCATTACTAGCATGTGAAGTTTACGCGAGCACTTTCGCGGTGTCACTTAACTGGCAACGAAACCGGCATCTTTCGGCCAAAACTTTTAATAAAGCTGAAGGTCGCTTATTGCCCCTGGATATTTTATCGGACATGCCAGTGTCACCATCTGTACAAAAACTATACGATAATTATTTGAATTATAAGAATTTGGCAAAACAAGCGGGACATTGCGTCTTAAAATTCAGATAATGACGGCTAAGAGGTTAATGCAAACAAGCGCAATTGTCTTTTTTTCACTTTTATGGTACCCCGGTAATAATGACGGTATGACGTTTCGGTTTATGTGGAAAAAATTTACTAATTAAGGAAAACTACTCTTCAGTAATATTGTTGCTGTTAGTTGTAAGAAGTTGTAATATTCGAGTATAATTATTGATTGACTTAAAAGTTTAATCTTTTTCGTTTCAATGTTAAGTGCAGTCTTTTTTAGAAACATTCTAAATACCTTAATGTTAATACTCGACTAGGAATAGATTTTTTTGTCACACTATTTGGCCTCTAGAACCACGAACTTGTTTTTTCTATGTATTCAGTGTCACCTACGTCATTAAGACGTATTCAACGCCACCTCGTTTACCAAGATTTGTTTGTCGGTTACGTCACAACGAAGGAACAAAGATCAGGACAAACATACGTACATAATATTACAGTATATACATTCGGTGTACCCTGTACTGCGCCTGGACAGAGTCGATAGCGAGCTTATTACGAGAACAATTAATTGGATTTCAGTTCATGTAACCGGATATGATTTTGTATGAGAAGCTTGAAGTTTATTTTGAGTTTACAGAGCGTAAATTATCAAAGATTAGTAATAATTAACTATTGGTTAACTGGTTATCTTTTTATTGGTTATAGTTACGAAAGTAACCTTTAAAATGACATCTGGATGATACAAAATTTTAGCACAGTCAGCCTCAGAAGTAGATTAACACTTAAAAACCTTGTCGTATTAACTTATGAAATAAAAGTTGGTCGAATCTGTCACATTGACAGCGACAAGGTACTAAAATGTTCAGCTACTTCTGAGCCTGACCTTCGTTTTGTTTTAGTTTCGGAAGTGCACTGAAAATGATCGCTGCTTCTTGCAGTGGCATCCTCTTGATACATTCAGCGTTCATTCTCTCTGATGTGGAATAATGATTTTGTTTCTTTGTTCTTTCTTTCTTTGTTAAAAAAAACATTACATTCGCTTTACCGTCTCTGTAAAAGAGACATGTGTGTGTGCATAGTTGTTAGTTCTGATTTAAATCTTGCCAGTATCTTCGGTTTTTCCGAACCAGTGGTAAATTTTATGACTTTCATAAGTGCTTCCTGTAAAAAACGGTGCTAAATTTTATAGTCGCAAAATGGATAGACATCAGTCATTGAGCCTAGAGCCTAGCCGAGCTCATGAGTGGTAGTAATACTGACCATCGGTTCCAAAACAGACCTGTGTAAATCTCTGTAGTACAAAATAATACTTAATATCCTTTTTAACAAAAGTGGCGTGCATAGAAAAAACCGCAAAAGGGATATGCTTGATATCCTCACTCAACTCGGCGTAGGAAATTAACTTTATTCACAAAATAAATAACAAACGCGGTTACTGGAAAACCGTAAAAAACGTTTTCAATACAGTTGCTCAAAAAGTGCCCTTTTTTTGGCTGTTTTGCGTGCGCAAAGTTCGTTTTTGCGAACTAGTGCGATTTACTTTTCCAGTTTTTTTTTTAAATTTGTTCTTGTTCCAATTCACAACTACTTACCAAAGAGTTTTTATAGTTTTAGTTTGTACCAAGACGTAATAAAACTAAAAACCTATTATTAATGTAAGAATATCAAAATATTGAGATTTTATGTTTTATTACTAGCCTGTTCATCAAAAAAATATGATTTTTTAAATAATAACAGTCCTAAAAACAGTTCTTATTAAGGTGGCTGAATGGAACGGAATTCTCTGAGACAAAAACATTGTTGGCCTGTTTAAAGAGCAAATCGACCAATCAGAACACGACTTGTGCTGCATACGACATAAAATCGACCAATCAGAACACTGGGTCTTTTCTGGTACCCCATATTTATTTACATTAAAAAAATAAGGTTTTTTTTAGTTCCACTTCTTCAGAAATAAAAAGATATTCAAACAATAAGCGATTCTGGGTGTTTTTAAGCACTTCGAAGCGCTTCGCAAAATTAAAAAATAAAACGCCTTTGAATGACTGGCCACTAAGAACGGAATCGTTAAAAAAAAGTAAAAATAGGCGGGAGAGTGAAAATATGTTCCCGGCAAGAATATTTCATTATCTTTTAATAATTGTCCTAACGCTCATATTAATATCTATTTGAAAAAAAATCTTTCATTGAGTTGGCTGTATAGCAAAAGCCATTGCCTTATGAAATACGACAGCTAACAAAAACGCGTTTAATTTGTCAAACATTTTCACTGCTAAAGTTTGTACTTACTTTACTTTAATTAGGAGCTTCAGTAAAAGTCGCAAATCTATTGTATTTTTTTCGCAACTGTATTGAAAAACGTCGTTCGATACACGCGCGGAAATGTCATTCTTCGCTCGTCCCGAGTCTTGCCACTTGCCTGCGGCTCGTGGCAAGATATCTCGGAACTCGTGAAGTAATGACATACCTTCCGCACTAGTATCGAAATGTACTATTATCCGCCACTTCTTTCGGTTGCTTCCTCAACTGACCTCAATTTCCTAATTACCAGCAAATTTAAAGAATTATAAGGATTTGCTGTGCTCCAGTGACGAAAAGCATTCGGCCTGCAGGCGGACTTGATGGGAGAATCGGCGTTAAATTTACGGATTTTAAACCGGTTTGGCCCTTAATTAAGACATTTAGCGCAGGTGTGGCAGACCCGGGCATAAACCTGGCGTAAACGTACATTACTTACGTACCGACTAGTTGAAGCGATTCCTTTAATACCTTATTGAGTAGGTAGCACGAAAGTAGTTTGAGTTCGAGAATAACAAATATTGAATCTTCCTAATGTGGCAATTTTCTGATTCTAAGAATGAGTTCAGACGGTCACTAAGCTTGTCATATGAGGCTCATAACTAATAAAGGACATTTTAAATCTCTTTGAGACCAATCACAGTATATATTATTTGGAATCCTTACTAAATAACATCCTTTATCTGCGGGATATAATGTATTCTACATTATATTATCAAGCATCGTTCTCTCAGGTCCGCAGGGCTGTAATTCTAAGCAAAGTGTATCAATAGCAGTCATAATCAAGTTTCATGGCGTCGACGCCGCTAATCAAATTGGCTAGAAATTGATGGGTGGTTTATCTGACCATCCCGTGTGGGTTAATATGGTCTCGTCCATCAAGGGCGTATACAACACAGCATCATATTCTGAGGACTACAATGTCAAACCAATAGATTACCTTCACCGTGATATAACACTACATTACAGATGAAAAAAAAGGCACTAAGCCGGTTCGGATTTTATTTTATTTTACTTTAATAAAAAAAGTATAAGTTCCGCAATTTCCTGGATTTTTTTATGCTGCGCTTATCTACTACTATGATTTTACTAATAGATACGTGTTATGAGTATTATGCGCAGCGTAGGACCACCAGCCACAAGATGGTCCGATGACCTCATACAGGTGGCAGGAAGGCGCTGGTTGCACGCCGCTTCCAATCGGTCGCTTTGGAAATCCATAGGAGGCCTATTTTCAACAGTGGTCTTCTTGTGACTGAGATGATGATGATGATGATGATGAGTATTACCTTGGATAATTGACATGTCCCAACGTATTGGAACAGTTATAATGAAACGTGTTTTTTCCTCATGAGTTTAGTAACTCGGTGTTGCTACGCACGTGTTCGTTGCGTATGACCTTATTTAGTAGAGGCTACAGACAAGGAGAAAATCAAATTATGCAAATTTAATCAGAATAGCACAGTAACGCGGAATGATATTTGTAATTTAAGCAATTATTCCTTACGCTAACAAACTTTCTTGCATTGCCTTGCTCTCGTGTATCCGGATACAGTGCGCGACATAGTTGTTCATATCTGACCTTTATTGTTGCTAATAAGCGCAATGAATCTTCCCGGGTTGGTATGCTTTCTCCGTCGCCGTCCGTACTTGCAAAAGTTGTAAATATCTTGAATAATTTACAAGGTGCCGTCTACCTACGTGTTTTTGTGAAATTACTCACGTGCGATTTTGCAAAGTTTTACACAGCATTAAACTTACCCTTGTGTTAGCATAAAACCAGTGTGGTTTTGTATTTGTGTTTTTATTGCGACATTTTTATTTTCAACTAGCTTTTGCCCGCGTAGACTTGTTTAATTGAAACATGCAATCTGCAATATTTCCTGGACAAATTAATGATAATTAGTTGCTTTGCTGCTCATGACGTCAGGGCGGCGTATAACTCACTTATCGATCGCTATGCCGTGGAAACTATGCATTTTTACGGGATAAAAAGTATCCTGTGTTAATCCAGATTGTAAACTATATGTGTGCCAAATTTCATCCAAATCCATTCAGTTGTTTTTGCGTGATTGAGTAACAAACACCCAAACATCCAAACATACAAACTTTCACATTTATAATATTATTAGTAGGATTAATTGCATGACATTTTCTAAATTGGTTTCCACGTGTAGATATTTTATCTTATATTTATCTACCTGTTGAATTTCTGTTTGTGTTTAATATTGTGACTCTATGTTTTGTGTACTTTTGAATCATTTAGGATTAGGTATAATTTATAATTCCTAGTTATCCTTTTAATGTGATGATCTTACGATCCTACGGTTGAGCAGATCATCAGTAAGGGGACGATGTGTGACCACGTATTGTAATTGTCTTACCGTAATCCCTCGTCTTGTACGTAACTACACCTAAAGTCAACCCATGTCTTAGAGATGCCATAGAGATGCCGACCTCATTCTACAGATAAAACCAAACAAGAGCATATCTTTCCATACTGAGTGCAGGGTTCTATGCCCATATTTGCCACTGATCAACAAAAAAAACATACTTGTTAATTTAGCTTGTTTTTCTGTTGAAAGTTACTTTGATCATTTTCAGTAGGTACACTTTTTTGCCGCCTTTTACTTAAGAACCAATGAAGCCATAGTCGTGATAGTTTCCTTTCAATTGCTTGGTATGAGCTTTCGCTGAAAATATTTAGAATAATTTTATTTGATTTACAGCTTGATTTCGAAATGGTAGGTACTTTACATGTACATATTAATCATAAGAGCTACCATTCTTGCTCTTTGTCCGCGGGTAGCAATAGGTACATCTATAAAAGGAGAATGGGCAAATTGTCCCAATTGCTGTATAAAGTTGTGCTATATCTTATTTGAAAGCTCTCAATAAGAGCTTAATTTTTTTATATGACAGCAAAACCGAGATGTTTGCAAGGAAAAAGCTACAGCCCATTTTATACCTCACTTTGTACTAGCAGTTGTATGAAAAGTATCTGTAAAATCATGTTCGAGATATAGCCGAAAGATTTTAACCACGCATTACTGAGGCCACTAGAAGTAAAAAACGTAATGGGAGCATAGGTCTAATTAGCTGTTTTTTTTTTTCATACAAAAAAATTATTAATGCTGCAGACACCTGGTCTTCGAAACATAGCCTATGATGATCCTTACACCGAGTACTACACGTCCATACTACTCACTATTGTATACAAGGGTTGGGACAGCGCCCATACAAAAATGGCCATTCACCTTTGGGTAGTGACTTTAGAACTGCAGGAGCGATTTTATAAAGTAGTTTCAGAGCCAATTTAATCGTATTTTTCATCCAAACGATGTCCTCATTGGTTGTCTCTCCGGGGCTCTCTAAAAATAAGTTCAGTGAAAGTGTTATCGTTTTCGAGATATTTACGGGTATACTTTAACACCTATTCATAAACGCTGCGTAAACTTGTGTTAGTTAACATGTTTTATGTCTTTATCTGTCATTGTGACGTTTGCCCTCTAAGGAAAGGTACAAAACATATGTTAGTTAAAAAATATTAATATCTTTTTATGAATAGTCGGGTAAAGGGGGTTAGTCTTTGTTCACAGTAGTTTAATAAAAGATTAAAATCACGACAACTCGGGCAGTTCCACTTTTGCTCAAACTAATTTTACTTTTTCTGAATAAGTAAACGGCTCCTTTTCACTAGTTAACGCATTATCTACTCTTTACCAAACACCGCGTATATGAAACAGTCGCTTAAAAACAACTGTAATTTTATTTATAACGTTATCGGGACGAGAGTAGAAAGGTCTACTCGTGACCACGGCAGTTGAAACACGGCTGAAACGTCGAGGTAAATTATCAATATATTTGTATCACGTTTAAGTCCCGATAACGTTATGAATATGTGTGATTATCGCGAAAGTTTAAAACAATTTAACTGTAATTTTATTCTTAAAGTAGCCTCATTTCACTCAAGTCAGCTCGTATTACGGTATCTACTTTGTTTAAATACGACTACCAGTTAAATACTCATTTCATATGCATTGTAATGAAACATCATGTTCTAGATGGGCTGTGATAATTTCAAATTGTATGTGAAGACTTTCTTTGAAAGAGAAGAAACTTTCTATTAAGTATTACGCTAACGACCCGCCCGGTTTCGCTCGGGTACAATTAAAATGTAGTACATAAAAACCTCCCGTAAAAAAACTTCTAAATTACAGTGAAAACCGCATCCAAACCCGTTGCGTGGTTTAGAAGGAGTAGGCGGCCGAAGATATACGGACAGACAGGAATGAATAGCGACATTATACTAAGTAAAGAAGATAAAGATGAGTGTAACCCAAAAAGTCACAATAATTTATAACATGACTTAGTGGAAAACTGTAAGTCAGTCATTGTTTAGTATTTAAGTAATAGTTGTGTATGTGTAGCGTAAAAAGAAACGCAGTTCAATCGTTTCCACTGTGTGACGTCATATCCATGTAGATGGCGCCCCTTCCGTTTTTTTATAAACGACTAAGAACACACGTTTTTCGAGCTCTGCCTTTCAAAATTATAAATCTATTGCGTGCAAGTGCCTAGTGCCTAGAACTGTGATCAGGGCGGTTCCTGTGGCCTCAGCGTGTGTTTGCAAGGAGCAGGACCAATACCAGGGGCCCCTGAAGGTACGGCGGCGATCAACGACCACCAGGTAACAAGGCGCATGCACCTTCCTCTGAAGTCTTACAGTCCACTATTTATCGAACAGTCATGGTTATTAAGAATTAAAGAATAAATAAATAAATAATAATTTTACACACATCTAAGTAAGCTCTAAACAGATAAGAACAACACATAATTAGTGGCCAATATTTAATTTAAGTATCTCTTTAATGATACATTAATGATACACGTCTTTAAAAAACCACCTTAACTTTCACAATATAAAAACGTACATATTCAACCGGCCGCCTGGCAGTATGCCGCAGTTTTAAAAACCGGGCAAGTGCATATCGGGCCTTGCTTAACACAGGGTTCTGTAGCCATTACAAAATTAAACAAATACAATTTTAATTAAATAATAATAATATTATAAAAAGGAGAATGGGCAAATTGTCCCAAGTGCTGTATACAGTTGTGCTATATCTTATTAGAAAGCTCTCAATAAGAGCTTAATTTTTTTATATGACAGCAAAACCGAGATGTTTGCAGGGAAAAAGCTACAGCCCATTTTATACCTCACTTTGTACTAGCAGTTGTATGAAAAGTATCTGTAAAATCATTTTCGAGATATAGCCGAAAGATTTTAACCACGCATTACTGAGGCCACTAGAAGTAAAAAACGTAATGTGAGCATAGGTCTAATTAGGTGTTTTTTTTTTTTTTCATACAAAACAATGATTAATGCTGCAGACACCTAGTCTTCGAAACATAGCCTATGATGATCCTTACACCGAGTACTACACGTCCATACTACTCACTATTGTATACAAGGGTTGGGACAGCGCCCATACAAAAATGCCCATTCACCTTTAAACAAATTACCTTCCTATTCCGCGAAACCAAACGAAAGGAAATGAGGCTAAACGCGCATAGATCGGTTAGATTGAGTTCAGTGGTGGGCGGTAATAGTTGAGACTGTGTGATGTCATGTGGAAGAGGAGAAGGGTGAGTTTTTGCATTAAAAATTTACATGCTGCACAGACACAGCTGTTTTGTACATGAGTACCCGACGGTGGTTTCGCGGAGTAATTTGTTAAATTTCTTGGTGGTCTATTAGACCTCTGCAAAGTAACACCTGAACCTATTAATTCGTAAAGTAATATTTGTGCATTTACTTACTTATTTCACTGACAAAAAAAGTTTAAAATACTAGTTTCTGGTGAGTCTAGTATTTACGTGTTCTTTACCATCGGGCAACCAGCATGAAAGCTCTAAGCAACCAGCTACTTAGTCAGTTGCCACCATCGTGGACTAAAAGGCAAAGCGCTAATCATATTTCTGATGTGACAAATAAAAAATAATCGATAATTGCTTGCTGTCAAGTGAACCTTATGCTATTTATCGTTACCGTGGTATATTAATATATAAAACAAACTCATTAAAAAGTTATCAATTCCTGTAAATACACAGACAAAGACGCATAAACCATTAATTGTATAAAGATATTTTTTTTCGATATGTCATAAAATATGTGTACCGAAGAGTTTCGATCAAATTTTTATTTTGTTTTGAGTCGTGCCTGTAATAGTTCACCTCAACTCTCGTTGCGTTACCTATAAGGAAGTTAAGGAACCCTAAAAACGTCTTATTAAAAAACGTTCCCGTGGAAACGCGGCGCGCTAGCTCTCGCAGCGGTAAAAATTGCAAAGCCGCCTACGTGAAAACAGTTCTTTGTCACCAAACGTACATAAATTTCGCTCGAGGCTAATAAATATGTCTGTAAAGTGATAACGTCGTTTTGTATGGAAATCACGCAGATGGGTGACGGATTCCACGCCCCCGCGGCGGGTGAACTCACACAAGGAACAGGAGGGCACAATTTAAGTTAGACTCACACGTTATTTTTGAAACGTCAATTATTGCTTAAATAATGGCCAACCCAACTCCAAAGAGTCAATTTTTGCTCAAATAACGACAATAAAAAAATGTCCCTAATATTTATAATTGAGCAACACTACAAATTAAAAAAAAAATGATTTTACTTTTTAAGAGAAGTAGGCCTCGAAAGAGACGTCTATAATTGCAGTTTGGGTTATGCCATCGAATTAACGTCAGGGAATGGATTCGAATATTACTGGTGTTGCCACAATACCTTATTTAAGCTTTAGACATAGTTTAAATAGCTGTCACCTTATACAAATCACTATATAAAGTGTCTCAGCTACGTTGAACATGTATTGTGTTGGTTAAAAATATATTTAAATCCACCGAAGTAGATATAAAAAAGCTACAAAAATACGGAAAAAACACAGAAAAAAGTTTTTTTTTTGCTTCGGACTCTTCGGGACTCACCCAGATCCAGATAAAAAAGGTAGTTTTTTTTTTTAGTGTAAAGAGGTTAAAAGCAGACAGTATTAAAATAAACGCGATCTTAGTTTTAAACAACATTTTACTAGTGACGTCAAAGTATAAGCTCGCTTTGTATGAAGCGTCTCGCTCACTGTTACTTTTCTACTTGTAATGTTTCAAAAAGTACTTTAGAAAATAGAGAGTATTTTATTTTTATAAGAGTTTTTGATTTTGAGATACAAAAAACCCATGTATATTGTCAATGTGCATTCTATTGTTTTCACAGAAATGGTCGTTTTGGGGTTTTGGTACGTCGATAGGTATTGTTTTAGGTTCCCAGAATTTAGCTACACATTACAATCTCTAGGTAATGGATTTCACTCCAATCACCTTCAATGCAAGCTTGTGGCATGGGGCTAAATTCTGATCCAGATTTGAGCGTTCTATTCAGTCTTGGACGATGGGATATAGCCTCTCTGGAAATTGAATTGTGTTCACTGACGAGGAAAACAAAGCTAAGTAATTAAACCTGGCAAATACTCGTAGATGTCTGTAAATTTTATTAAATAATTAATGGGCGAAATAATCACGCACTCGTTCATTTTTTGGACTCATTATCCATGTATGTTATGTAGATAATAGATCGTTTATAACGAGCCAATCAGTGGCGGCTAAACTATTTATACGCTGGCGCCCGCGGCTAGCAAATTTGTACTTTTCAAAAATCAAAAATTAACCCGCATGACCACTGACCTATAAGTAATGGACTTCTAGTCAGCGTTTAAAAAATGGCCGCATCAAAAGTAGAAGAAAAGTCAGAAAAGTACAATAAATCGACAATCGCTCGCGCTGTCAGTCTGTCGGACGGACGGCACTGCTGTTAATGCTATAATTTTGTAAAAAAAACCTAATTCAGTTAGACGTAAAGTTGTAAATCCAATGACCGTTTTTCTGCTGTCATTTAATATGACACTGTACATCCATGCATTATAATATCATGCGCAGGACTTATGTCAGAGAAACTGTTACTACTCTTAAGAGAGTAAAAACAGCAGCAGTAGTCAGCTTAAGAGCTGACTGAGTATTACTGATGATGATGATGATAAAATGATAATCTGTACCTGACTAGACTGACTAGACGGTCAAAGGACCCGTAACTATGTCACAATCATTTTACTATAACCTAGAAAGATATTTAGAGCATTCGCTCAGTCTCTACAAATGTTGAATGCTAGCTGCATCTAATCTCGCTGGGAATATGTTTCTTGTTAGTCTGTTTAATGAAAATAAAAATTGCTTTCATTAAATTACAAACCATCGCCGCTGCTCGCAGAGTTCTAGGCGTCTTTTCCAGGCGTCTTAATTTCATTAGTTTAATAACTCTGCTTTTTTACCCTACTCCCGTCAGAAAGGAAGGTTATGTTTTTCGAGTGCATATTTCACAAAATATTGAACTCCAAATAAAACAGTTTGAATCGTTTATATCGCGTATATTAGAACGAGTCGAATGCTGGACGTTTCGATCAATTTTGAGATCATAAGGCAGACTGACAAAATAGTAAAAAATACAAACTACTCAAGTTTTTTTTTAATTTAATGTGTACAAATAACATACGACAACATATGATTATTGCAATATTTGCCTTTTTATCAACTTTTTGCGTAACTGGTGATTGACAATTAAATATCGACTACATTTTCTATAAGCACCGTTAAAAATAGCTTGTTTAGTTTGCGGGTGTACAAGGTCCGTCCGGATCGTTATCACCATCTTGCTCCCTTATCCACCCGCTAAGCAGCAGTTTGCACTGTTGTATTCCGGCATGGAGAGCAAGACAGCCAGTGAAATTACTGGCACAGGATAATGTTGGATGCTTGTTTTTTAAAAATACGCCTGTTTGAAGAGTTGATGTGTCTTAAAATGACGTGTTTAGGTTGTTACAAAACTCTATTTATTAAACATAGGTAGGAGCATTTTAATACCTATTGTTTATAATTCCAGACACATATACTATAATTTTTGTGACTCACATCATTTATTTTGATGCATATTGTATAGAACGGCACAGTGGCCTTCCGCGTTGTAGCTATGCCTTTAGGGTTTACTTCTGCGCCGTCCTCTCGCACCTCAGTCCCAAACGGCACCTACGCATAAGGTATACGTAGCCTTGTCTTAAACTCCTTTCATCGGCAAGAGGTTGTTAGTAACCCTACTCACAACAAAACTAAGGCTGCGAGCTACAGACGTCTTCGAGTCTTAGCAGCATTTCTCGTTCTTTCCACAGATCGAAAACAAAATGAAAAAGCTATTATTGGAAATCGGTAAGTATGTATAGAATTGCTAATAACGAGAACGTTGTTTGACCCTTGTCAAAGCAGTGGTGCGTACTATCAAATTCGTGGAGTGCCCTATTCCGGGCTGAAGTGCGACGACATTACGAATTTATTGCCGACGATCTCGTGACAAAATCAAACGATGAACACTTGCTAGCAGACTTCAAAACCCGAAGGAGGAGGTTCTCGATTCCGACGAGCATAATAATATATACGTATACATTAACATATATTTAAATAAACACGGTATAGATTCACTAGAGCCGAAATTTTGAATCTTGACTTCATTTAGGACAGACTTAAACTCAAACTCGTTAGCGAGAAAAACATTTTCACGTGCGTGGATGAAGTAAATGGTGTAATTACTGTATTATTTATTAGACCCACTGCCATAACCAGAATGAGCCAACGGGCCTTACCTCATTTCCCTTTAAGGATTTGTCATAGAGAAATAATGCTCATTGTAGGGGGGAGGGAACTGGGCAGCCTAAGGGCGCTTTTGCCTCCCTATCCCATCACAAAATAAGTATTAAAGCTGAATCAGTTTAAAATCTTTTAACTGCAAGTGCAGTGTCATTTTTAAAGCATTTTTAGTTAAGTTAAAAATGTATAACTTAACGTTTAAACCACGCTTATCAGGAGTGACAAAATGGCCATAATTGCTTACATTTATTTGGCACGAGTACTCAAATAATAAAATCATCGCGAGTAACTTCTTTCTTTATCTTTATCTTTCTTTACGTAATATAAAGTTCATTCGTTCCTGTCTGTCTTAAATCCTTATCGTGTATGTTCGGCCGCCTTCTCCTTCTAAACCACGCAACGGATTTGATACGGTTTTCACTGTAATTGTTTTTACGAAAGGTTTTTATGTACATTACATCCTCATTGTCCCCGTGCGAAGCCGGGGCGGGTCGCTAGTTTTCCATAAACGGAAGTACTCGTACTTCATTGTGTAGGCAAATAAAAGCAACCGTGATTGTTTAAGAGCTCCGTTTTAAAATTTCGAAGGGTCTTACTTGACTAATAGCCATCTTGAATACGATGGGTTTCACTTAAAATTACGCTCATTCGAAATTACTTAGGTACTCCGGTGGCTTGGCAGGCCTAAGTGGAGCTTGGCCTCCGGTATAAATTGGCGCCATTACATTCAGTTTTGAGTGATGTCCTGCCAGTTTTCGTTTGAAATTAAGAAGTACAATAGTAAAAGCCCCATCCGCGTTCCACGGTTGAAGGAATATTTTATCCTTGTTGAATAAGCATGACTGTGTATAGCTTCGATGGACAAATTGTTTTGTTATGCCACACTTTCTGATTTTTCGTTAGGCATGACCAATAATAAAAGCAATTTTTAACGGCTTTGTTCAAAAATAATTAAAAGTCAAGTCGATTGACAAGTGCCTTTAGAATATATCATAGAAATAGTACAGCATAGAAGGAGTGTTAAAATTGAAAGCGTTATTTTATTATCTGATCTCTTTACTTTTAATGGCAATACAATGTGTCAAAAAGAGATGACTACATACTCTAAACTCCTCTTCAATTGGCATCCTGTACACGACCAATAGACAAAATGGTCACCTTTGGCTATGGTAATGTTTACATTAAGATAGTATACTCTACGTTTTTCTTATTAATTTGCAGGTTTTACTACCTTGACGCACACAATGGTGACCATTTTGACAGCTTTGGCTATGTACATTTGACAAGTACTGAGGCTACATCCATGCTTTAAGTCCTTCATCCAAGGAATAGATAACATGATGTTTTCTTCTTTACATAGAATGAAACAAAGTCGCCAATCGTCTCTGTCTATGCTTAGTCTCTTCGACCGCTTATTATTACTGTAATTTTGTTTTTTTTTTACCGTAGTTTTTTGTATAAATGATATCCTAACTGTACCTGTTTGAAGGCAGGTATGTGTCAATACTTTTATGGCTAAATACGCATTTTTGAAGAAAAAAAGAAGCCTATATCGTCTTCAATATGCAATCAAACTCTTTGCTAAATTTCAACAACATTCAGCAGCATTTTGTCATGAAGAGGTAACAAAGAAACCGATAGAGTTTATTTAGCATAGATAAATTTCTTTGGAAATGACATTTCTCTCCATTTTAAATTTTTAATGTAGAATATTCATATTATTAAATTTAAGTGATAGGCGAGGACAACTCAAAGAAAGATCTTATATAATAGGTAGGTATGTATATAAAATAGTATAGATAAGTTACCGCTGTATTCAAAACTGTGGGCATTTTATGGTTTGATCAAAGTTTGTCTTCCTAGTCATTACTATGTATAATAATGACAATTTTTGTACAAAATAAATGTGACAAACAAGCACGGTGTTCATCTGATGCAAGCAATTCACAGAATTATCACTGACTGACAATGACCATCAAAGATTTAAGTATAAGAGTTTTATAAGATTCTATAACGGCATATACAAATAAATCCTTAGTGATTCATAATATCCTGAGAAGTTCATTAGAAAACGTTAAAAAATTTAAGAGGGACGGTAGGTAATTTTTACTCAGCCCATGTCACCGGGTATATTTAAAACGTCTTTTCGCCTGTACTAACATTATAAATGTAAAAGTGACTCTGTCTATAATGATATGTCTCTCTAATACCCTTACACCACGCTGCTGTTAAACTGTTTATTCCCAAATTACGAGTACGCATAGTTTCAGAAGTCTCGGCCAACAGAGAATCTTGATTAGGCAAGAAGTGTTAATTATAATGCAATCTGGTTTCCCTGTCACAACGGGACAGATGACAATCGCTTTAATATTGTGACGTGACCTGTCAAATCTGGGATCATAGATTCAATGCGTACCCCGAATAAAGAAAAGGGGAAAAAAGCACTTAGAGAATGAATCCATACAGAATAAAACAGCATTAATATTTTCGTATCGCGGGCATATAGACTTTCCCTCTAAAACGGGCCGGTCATTTTTCCGTACATTCCTTATTTTTAAATCTAACCCTGCCAGTCTTGAGATTCATTCAAAAGATATTTAAATTCCAACAGCACATCACTTACATGCGGAATTAAGCAGGATATTTCGTATATATATTCAATCCCCGGAATGGATTTGAGCGTCTAATGCAAAACAGGGCCGTACCCTTTCCTTCACTGATAAACATAAGTAGAAACATATGACTGATTTCTGTAGGTATCATATATTACGAGCGATGAGGTTACGATCGGAGAAATTATTTTACCTTTTTTAGAACTGAAACAAAATGTCGAGCGTGCAACCAATTAAAAGATTCAATGAGACAACTATATTGTTACAAGTGAATTGAATTGAAGCACACTCTTGGCATCTTGTTCATTTGATTGCATTTTGCAGGGAATAGAGAACAATGGCAGAATTAAATTACAGTTGCTGCTTTAAAATCTATATAAACAAGGACTTATTAACCCAATGAGATATCTGTATTGCTAGAAAGTAATCTGTACTTTTAAGATAAATGAAACAAGTCTTCTGATTTAATCCACGAGTTTATGAAAAAATACAAGGTTGCATAAACATACAACGGCATACATACAACGGCAGATACAGTGCCAACGCCCAGTCCGTACTGTATCATCTCATGAATGATTTAAAGCAATAGAAGTTCGTCAAATCCCTATTGCAGCATAGTGGGCCTAGTTATACTGCAGACGCATTGGTTTGCATAAGGTAATAAAACTAGAAACACTAGAAAACTAAAAACAGCCACTTGTCAACCTGGCATGAAACCAAAAATATCCATGGCAGCAGGTAAGATAACCGTGAATCATATTGAAATCAAATCATTTCTATTTAATAACTCTACCTCTTTTAAAACTATCAGCCACCTTTGAATCATATAGCTGTCTCATAAATCTCGTCACATTTTTCTTACTATTTTGTTTTTAGTTTAGCTTTAGGTGTATATTTTAAGAATCGTTCGCTTTCAGTTTTAAATTTTATGTTTAGATTTAAAATTTTTCGCAAAATATTTTAAGTCTAGCGTTATTTTTACTCCCTGCCAAACACAACACCAGATAATAAGCACCAGAAACTTTTTAGACAGTTAGATCATTTTTAAATTGTTCAATTTTCTTATTAGATGAAGTTGTACTCGGTGCGATATAACGGCTGCAGTTTCTGACGTACTGTTTCAAGAAGAGTTTGCTCTTTGCCAGTGCTCTACTTGAACATTCCACATAATAAATCCACAAAATGTATTTGATTCACGTCTAAAATACTACTGCATTTACACTGGATATGCTAATTAAACACGTACCAACTAGATATTGGAATATATTTTACACAGAGAATAACAGTTATTTATTAATAAAAGTATAAGTACATGGCACCCGAGTGGCCAGCTAACCAAAGAGGCAGCTGCCAATAAATACTTTCACGATTCCTGAAGTGGCTAGCCAGACAACCGAGGTGGCGGACATAGATCTTTAAGTAAGCAGATTGAACTGGCAATGGGCTGGCCGCATTTGTCGTAGGACAGATAACCGCTGGTGCAAGCGTGTTCTAGAGTGGTGATCACCTCTTTACAAACGTAGCGTGACCGCCCTCCAGCCAGGAGTGAGATTGTTCAATCTCACCGGGTGACTAAAGTCCGCCAAAATGGCGGTTTTTCATAGAAATGCGGCCATTTTGGTGAGCTCTAGTCACCCGGTGAGATTCAAATATTGCACCCCAGATGGCTAGACGAACTATTCAGATGCATAATATAGAGGACAGGGCTTTGTGGCGAGCCTTGGGTGAGGCCTGTGTCGAACTGTGGACTGCTGTGGGCAAAGATGACGATGACGATGAAAATACCTTTAATTTGACTTTTGGGTGGTTTGTGTGATTTCAGAACGGAAAATTGTAACCCCGAGGAAACAACAATAAATGAAACTTTTGCTAGCGAAGTCGCGCACAGTAGCTAACACTTAAACAAAGTAACGGCCAATCATTCTTCGACGGCATATCAAAATGTTGACCTTAACTACACAACCCAATTACTAAGCGTGTTGAACATTTTACTGGCCACTTCAATTTGCCTTTCATGTGTTTTGGGACATTTGCTTGTCTTTGGTAAACATGTAGGACTTGATTGCAACTTTTCATGTTTTCAGCTTAAAAACCACAATTACAAGTAGTAGGATTTGTACAGTTCTAATGTGGCATGACTGTTAAATAAAGTAACGCTCAATTAGGATTGCAATGATTGGGAGTATATATAACCTATTATTTTTCGGGCTCGTTTTTCGTATGGGCTAGTAGACCGACAGTAGTATATTTTTAACAATGGCACTTCTTTTATTGAACGAAATAAACAATGAAATGTACGAAAGGTGCACTTAATGCTTAAGGCACTCGCTACCAGCCAACCATTGGAGGCATCAAGGCATTGTGTTAGTCAAACTGTTAAGGGGCTTTGTGTTATAACTGTGTTAAATTGAATTTAAAAACTCAGTCCTTTATCTATCTTCATGTAAATAATTTTATCTACACACATATCATAATTGTTAAATAACGCGTTCAAAAACCGTAGAAAATGACCAGCATTATTACAACCAATGTTATTATAAGAATTTTCTTGTCTGTGGTAGTAGGTAAATCTGTTCTTTATTGGGTAGTATCTCTTAGTAGTCTGTGTTTATTGGTGATCACATTACCGATATCTCGTGACGTTATGAATTTAAATTTGGAACAGCTGTCAAAATTCAAGTTGGCCTCTATTCTAGTATCCACAGATATTAAAACAGTTATCGATACGAAACGTCAACTCAGTATGATTTTTTAATTTAAACGCACGACATTTGATCTCGAGTGACATGACAATAAGGACTACATTCTTTTGTCTATGATTTAAAAAAACGTTCGTCTTGACGGATAGATCGAATTGCCGCCATACTTATTTGTTGGTTTTTTGCTGTTACGGTTTTTTGCAGTTATGATTGTGTGTAGATAAAGTAATGTATGCAACTGTATATAATTAGGCCTTAAAACACTCGTGTGATCCTATTATGAAACTCGCTGACGCTCGTTTCATAAAACCACACTCGTGTTTTAAGGCCTCTCATTATATAGCAGTTGCATAAAATACTATTACATCACTGTGTTTTGTCATTTATGTTTTTTGTACAATAAAGAACTTACATAAATACATAGGAACATAATACAAACGTAACTCTGCTCATTCTCGTCGTTGGTACGACGTGTATACAGTAAAGTCATTTTGAAATGGCAGGAATCACATCTAACTATCCAGCGAAGTTGTCAAGCTCTTAGCTACCTAGTCCGTCTGGGGAAATCCTGTGCTTAGTAAAGGAGTTACTACGAATGAAACCATACCAACGCAGAAATGTCTATGTACTACGTTCCATGATCTAAAGCCTCAATGAAGTTGAGTTAAGCGTCAAAGTCGTGCACAGAGCACGTAACACAAGCCTCTTTACACGCGTTGACTTGCTACGTAGCTTAGTGCGCCTACTTCTCACTTCCCCAGTACGAGGGAGATACAGATTTTTAATGTTGATCTTAGTACAGATTTCAAAATATACCAGTTCTCTTTATCTTAGGAATATATTAATAAAGTAAGTACAGTTTTAATTGATTCATAAATAAAGACTCAAACTATTGTCCTGAATAAGTTGGTCCTCTTTATGCATACCGAGCCCAATTTTATAAACGCGACAGGCGACAGGTGACAGTTCGGTATAAATTGCTTGCCCACTATGATGTTAAGTCTGTAATGTACAGCGAATGTCTTTGTCACCTTGCGCCTGTCCCGTTAATGAAATTGGGCCCTGAGGCTTGTACCAAATTTTACAAGTACTACAATAATATTTGTCACATTTTATATGAAAAATTCTACAATTATGTCAAATTGTAGCAAGTTACAGCGTGTCGAAAAGGCTCGTGCTAGGTGCTCAGGACCATGTTGTATATACCAGTTTATCACCAACAAAAATCATCTTTAAGGTGATAAACGTATTATTTGTTTATTTATTTTTTACTTCACTCGGCGCAAAGTTTACTCAGTGTTCATGTTAAGAGCTCAACAGGTGGTTTACTAACGAAATGGGATATTTATACAAAGCAACAAAATTTAAACACAACAATATGAGAATGGATCTCATTTGTTTCTGAGCAACAAAAGCCTTTGTTATGGGGTCTTATTAATGCCGAGTGACATCTGTTAAGGCTCAGTCTGATTACGACCTTGATTGCCTCCTTGTTACACTAATTGCCCCTTTGACTTACTGAATAATCAGTTTTTGTGTAGCATTTTTTTTTACTGGAAATTGTTATTCTGTTCTCATTGGAGTTTTCAAGTTTAATATTAAGTAACCGTCCCAGTGATTGACACGCGTAGGATATTGTTTTTACCAGTCGTAGTCATCATTGTCTTTCGTTTTTACTCGTATGTTTCCGTATCTTTCCGTCAATTATTGGATTACCGTCAAAAACTGGAACCGTTTGCTAATTAGGAAAATGTTTGTATGATTAATATGAATATTTTGCTTGTACTTGGGTCGTGACTTTATATGTTTTGAACTTGTATGTAATATCCGTTATATGTATATGTAATCCCTAAAGTAAAGGTTTGCTTTGCTTGGACCTAGCTCATTACTGGTGTGAATTGTCCCAAAATATTTATTTATTTATTTGTCATAAAGTCTTAAGTTGGTCATGTTAGAGTGGCAGCCTTCTTAAACTTGTCAATGTAAATATGAACCAAAATAATTCAAAAATTAATAAGTAAGACCTAAAATAAACTATCCACGAATTATAAAAATAAAGCCCCGCGGTATAATCCCCATAATACAGGCGACATTCCCGCACTGGATGGCTAAACTGTTTAAACTAAGCAAAAAATTGTCCATTGAGTCCTGGTTCAATTTCGAAAAAAATAGGAGTACTAGGCCGACCCCGTATTAAGCATTAACCTGACGTTCCTTTAGGTAAACCTTTCAATGACCCCAACTTATCTATCGTATTATCAACTTCACAGTGAATTTAACGGCACCCTTATCAAACAGGTGTGTATATATATCTGTAATGTACATTTTACAGAATGTCCATTAACTGAGAATGTTTACCATGACGGGACCAACGTCGATAAATATTGACAGGTAACAAGTGGAAAGTAAATTTTGAAAAACATGACTACGATCGATGGCTAACGTTGAGCTATCACGGTTATGGTACGAAACTGTGGTGTATTGCTCAATTATACAAAGTTTCAAAACAATTGAACGGGAATGCCATGTAGTTATCATTATAGAATATCACCACAAAACTTAAAATATACATTATGCAACTATAAAAGTTAACTAGAACGTGCGAACTAAAGAGAGATAAAATTTATAGTGATTAGATACTCATTGAATCGGATTCGGATCGGAAAAACTACATCTAATAAAACTTTAAATGGGATAAGCTGCTGAGTTCCGAGTGAAAACCGAATCGGACATTCAATGTATAAGCACACGTTCGCACTACGACTACTACGGATCATATTATAGTCTCGGACTTTAAATATCGCTCAAACTTTTTCTCATCTTCTTTCATTTGCATCGCAAATTTTATCGTTAAGCAAAGATTATCGTTATTTCTTATAAGAATTCCGAAAAGCTGTTATTTGACCATTAGGGAAGATTATTAGGCAAGTCGCTATGTAAACGTTCCTTTAATTTTTTTCCTTGAGTATATATTGCTATCGTTTAAAATTAATTTTGTTTATTTCCTTCCAAGCTCCTATTTAGAGTAAGGGCAAACAATAATGTCTTTATGCGTGAGTGCGTCTATCGGATGCTTTCCCTTAACGTTAAATTTAATAATGAAATTCTTAATATAATGAGGTTGTCGCAGACTGTCTCTTAAATTAAGGTGGGTACTCACCGCGAACATTCGCGCGTAATGTACTTAACCATTTTTGTATGTAGCCGTTGTTGCATGTAACCATTAAATGGTTATATTAAATAAATATTTTTTTTAGTACTGGCGCGTTGGCTTTTTGATGTATTCATTATACGCGAATCCTTTTATTTTACGCGTGAACGCTAACGGCGAGTACTCGAGTATAAGTCGGAAGAACGGTAAATACGACTGTATTATGATTTGCTCCTCAAAAGTAATGAGGTAGGTAAGCCACCTTGTTTGCCGAAAGTACTTTGATATGTTGTCAAAAATCTCTTATTTATTTGAATAGGAACACTTTGAAGATGTTGCGGAACGCTATTTGTAATCTCAAACGAGGTCTTGTACTTTGCTATAATTAGACATGTGCCATGTTATGGCTGTAAATGCTTTCTAATTGGTTTTAGCAGCAAAATATCAAGTGATAAACAGTATTGACAGCAGCGCCGTCGGTCCGACAGACTGACAGCGCGAGCGATTGTCGGTTGGTTGTACTTTTGTTGACTTTTAATGCGGCCATATTTTAAACGCTGACTAGAAGTCCATTTCTTATAGGTCAGTGATTATAAATCAAATAGTAGCCGTTTAAAAGTAAATTTTAACGTTTTTTTTAAATAATCTCCATCTAACTATGAAAAGTTTTTTAAAGCATTTTTTCCACTCCATCAGAAGTACCAACACGTATTTTAATCTTTGAGCCTGTATAGAACCTTGCCACAGTGACATTGCTTTGGATTGTTTACTAACACGTATTGTGGCTATCGATTGTCAAAGTCATTATTTCAGGGTTCTGGAACTTACTGTTCTGGGTGGCTTAACAATTAATGTCTGTTACCGTACCAGTTTCACGACCATTTTTTAAACGTAGGGAGCGTATCTTCTGCTCAATCTGTGCGGACTGGCTTCATCATCGTCATCATCATCATCATCATCATCTCAGCCACAAGGACTTAAACATAGGCCTCCTCCATAGATTTCCAAAGTGACCGGTTGGAAGCGGCATGCAGCCAGCGCCTTCCTGCCACCTGTATGAGGTCATCGGACCATCTTGTGGCTTGCCAATACGCGGCCGCCATTCGAGAACTTTTCGACTCCAAGGCTCAATCAGTTCTCCGTGCTATGTGCCCTGCTTACTGCCATTTCAACTTGCCAATCCGCTGGGATGCGTCGGTTAGTTTCGTTCGTCTGCGGATCTCCTCATTTCTGATATATTTCAAAATTGCACCATCTAAACCATGAACCAAGACGAAATTAATTCGTGAAAGAATCGTACCCCGTGAAATCAATTTTGGCCCACGCAACGCTTTCATTTTATAAAATGATCCCGTCACATTATACTTCTTCCGAAGCCAGTGTGAAATACGACGTAATCTTCAGGAAAGGAAATTTGAATTCTCATTGAATAGGCAACTCACCAAAAAATTTTTTTTTATTTTTTTTTTAAAAGAAACAAAACAACGCTTCAGTTCTTTTTTATGGTTAATATTGTTTTAAATATTATAAGTAGGATAATTTTATTGACTAACTCTCGTGAAAACGCTCCATACAAACAAGTGACGTCATATATGTTACTAATGTTCATAGAAATGTACAGAATATACAACTAAATCGCATATATTTCAATACTCACAATTTTGAAATGATTTAGTGAAATATTTTGTTTTATATTGGTTCTAATAAAATATATATCTTTGAAGTATAAAAAACGAACTTAACTTTTCAGCTGGATGATACGTAATTATGCTTAGTAAACCCAAATGCGAGCCCGGCTCCCGCTTGACTAGTACAATGCTATACCTAGGTACAGTCGGCAAAGAAATTGGTCTAGTGGGCTACCACTTTCTGGCTCTATTATTTATTAAGGTTCAAAATTGGATTCTTTCCCTTTACCTGAATGTCCATAATTTTACTACGATAAATTAAAAAAAAATCAGAAAGTTGCGAAGCATTAAGGCAATGACTACTAACTCTTAATTATGCAAACATCACAAACATAATTCATTGAAATTACCTCTAAACAAAGTGATATTATTAACCTTTTAATCAACTGCCGGGTTAAGTATTATCATTAAATACCATTGCTGTTAAATTACTATGCGTACATAATTACAAAGGTATTCTGTCATTATCCAACCCAGAAATACCTCTGCTGTTAATAAACATGAACGTACAATTTTGAAGTAAATGTATATTTACTTCAAGGCCTGTTACAAAACATAGAATCCTACTTACAAGTAGTTAATAACTTAGTTATAATAATGGTCTGATATTTAAATATAACAATGGTTCCCAGCTTTAGAAGGCATGGCGAAAAACGTTGCAGTAAACATGCTTAGAGAAGCATATCTTTAGATATGTGAGTTCTCAAACCAAGCTAAGCTACATAATATTCCATACAAACGGCGCAATATTACTAGAAATCATGTTTTAATGATATATGTAGGTATATTCTGACATATACTCTATTTTTTTTCTTAGACAATAATAATATAATTAAAACATTAATAAGGGTTGGCGGCTTCTTTCATAAAGATTGGTCAGTAGCTGCCTTTGGTACGGAAGTGTGGCAGACAGACAGGGAGCCCTTATCTCAACAATGGGACCGTGCAGGCTGATAATAATAATAAATTACAATACATGGTGTTCCGAAACGGAAAAGTTGATTATTTTCTTTCGATCACAAAGTAACAAGGCGGGTTTTAAAAATCGTCTATTTATCTAAACGTTGGCAAAGTAATCGACCGAGAGAGCTAAAAGATTATTAGAGACAATCTCACCTCACCTCTTATTATTTTCACCCTCCGGAATGAGGGAAGGGTATATTTTGTTTCCCTATTACACTGAGTCGCGGGGTTATTGGGCGCAACCACTTATAAAATTTCATTATGGTCGGAGTAGGCGCCGAAAAATTGAGGGTCTTGGGTTTGTGAAGAGAATTGTGTCTGCAACCAGATTTGTGAATTGTTAAAATACAGTAATAATAATGGTGAGTTTACAAAATAAAATCATTTTTAAATTGTATCAATTTTTTATTAGTACAGAAAAAAAGACTATAAATATTAATTAAAATTAAAATATAGTAAGCGATACGCGAACTTAACGGTAACTCCATCGCTGCTTTGGAAATTGAACGGTAAACAAGACATTAGGTTTCTCGTTTGTCACTAAAAATCTCTACCGTTTTGGTACAGGACGGTCACGCCATACAAAATACACGTAGTTATCACTACATGAGAGTGGTAACGTTTGTATACGCGTCTATGTGTGCGTGTCATGCCAAGGGAGTGGAGCTTGCGGGGATTGCGGTATTTAATTTGGTGCGGTTCCGTGCTAAGTGTGGTGACTCTATGTACATTTTAGTAATATTGATTATTAGCGAGCGCACATACCTATGTGTTTATTTGTATAGGTACAAAAATAATGTTTTTTTCCTGTCATACATAAAGCTACATTTCATAATAGTATTTTGACACCAAGCAAGCCAGCGAAGTAATACTAAAACATATTATTATTACAAGTTGAAACTACTTTTTTGTTATGCACTTGCGACTAATGCAAATATTTTGTAGCCGTCTTAATAAACAAAATATAACTTCTACAAAAAGTAGTATTTTATTATTTTTTAATCCTATAACCGCCTTATAAATTTTGATCGGACATGCCCGCGTTTCCACCTATACGAAAACTATATGTATGACATTCGTCTTAATTATAAGACTGCGGCGAAATGAGCTGGATATTTTGTGCCTTAACTATGCGACAATGGCTGTTAAAAGGTTCAAATTGGAAAGCGTCCGTTACTTATATCAAGCCAGAAGGCAATCTAACAGATATAATTTTACACGAGTGTATACTATACAATCACAGAAAATAAGAAACTAGTAGAAAGGAAGGCCCGGCCGTATATTATAATAGAAATTGTTACTGGCATGAAAATGAAATCCCTTTTATTTGCACGATTCTGAGCCTACCTGTTGATGCGGGCGTACTACGTAACGCGGGACGTTTACGTTAAGTCTGTACGCGAGGGAGAATACATGAGAGCGGCGCCATCGTCTATTCAAAAAAGTCACGTTTGACAATTAAAATTACAAATTGTAATTTAAAATCGTGGTTATCGGATTTGGCTGTTAACGCGGCACAGACGTACAGTCAATAACATGATAATATACACCATTAAAGTCGAAAGTGAGAGGTGTCAATTATGAAAGGGAGGCATGTAATGTGTACTATGAAGTTGATATAATCGATCCCTTTCGAGCATAGACAATTTCACTAAGTTCCCGCTTTAACCTCGTAAGGCCCACGTCAAATTTCGTTTTATGAATTTTGAACCACATCGTTTGAGACAGTGAGTTCAATGTCAGTTTGACATTTGTCCTATATTTAGGACTTGGGGCCTTACGAGGTTAATGGTAAGTTAATATGTTCCTGTTTGAATGTTTTTCGTCTTTTAGTCGACATAATTACAATTCACGTACGGAATTTTCGTTAAAAATATACGGAACTTTTACACGGTGCGGTGGCCGACGATGTTATTATGAGAACGTTCCATCGTAGCTTAACTTACTAATACTACGCAGTAATCTGTAATTTACAAACTTAGCCGTGTTTTATTTAATAAACGCAAAGAAGGAATATAAAATTATTAGAACAAGAGTCGAAACAATTAATAATTTGTTTAGAAAAATAAAACTGTAAAACAACGGCCTGTATTAATTTCTCTAAATTTTGTGCAGGAGTTGATTTAATGGCGAAACCGGAGACAAAGCTCTGTCCTAGATACGTTACTTTTTCAAGATCTAAAAGATGCAACCTACGCCTAATTAAAACTTTACCTTCAGAATCTAAAGATGAAAAACAAGTCTAATTAATTGACTACCATCCAAATAAGCGCAGCATTTTCATACAGAAGCAAACCCGCTTTTGTTTGAAATTTACCTCTTTGTTAAAATATATCAAACTCGCTTGTTTCACAATAAAGCTCCCTTCGAGCCGTTTCTATCTGATTCGGTCACCATGGCTACAAATCTTACGTTTTCATCTCCCCGCCACGATCAATCGTTACGTGCCATTTTACGTGGTAGCCGCTCAGGCCCAGGTAAGATAAACCATTCCACTTATCGGAATTGTATTTGCACTTAATATAAATTGAGTATTGATTTTCTTTTTGCCAACAACTTCATTTTGATGAAAATGGTGTAATTAAGAAATTCGAGTACGTAATGGCAGTCGATAATAGTACAGTTAGCCTCAGACGTAACTAAATACTTAAGAAACTCGTAGTAACGTATGAAATGAGAGTTGCTCGAATTTGTCACATTACTGTCAGCGGTACTAAAATTTTCAGCTACTTCTGAAGCTGACCGTACGAAGACTGCGAAACTCAATGCGTAGCTTCCGACGATCGATTGCTGTATAAGTATGATGCCAAAATTATTCATGTTAAGGCAGTGTGTTAAGGTTTACAAATTCAATGCTTCTGTTCTCGAAAGTACGGGTTTTTTATTTTTTGCTGTTCCTGTGCCACGTACTAAAATAGCAGGATTTAAAGTACACATACAATTACTAGAATATACTCAAATTGCATGTTTCGGGCAACTAATTAATTTTAGTTGATTTCGTTTATTTCTATTGAAGGGTACGTTTATTACGTATAGAGCTGGCACCGAGAAGGTTTGCTCTCTCTGGGAGGTCTGCGCCAGCAAACCTGTGTAACACAATTTGTGGCGACCCACCGTAAAAGCCGTCCCAATGTACAAAATGTTGGCCCCCATAAATACGTCTTTGTAAATGCGTCGGATTCAATTTGAAAAGAGCTGTAATACTAAAGTGAAATATTATGGGCCCTCATGTGGATGAATATTGGAGTTTGACAAACGCCATCTTGGTTTTGTGTTTCTGCCGAATAGACGTAAATATGATCCGGTGTTATAATTACTTGTGTGTAATTTAATTAAAAAATAATCATTGTACTGTAATTTAACAGGTCTTAGAGTTTCCGCTCTCGTTTCAGTATGGCATTCTTGGTTTACGAGTATGTAGCCAACGTGTAAAGGCAAAAACCAGTGAGCGAACAGGTAATTATAATGAAATCAAACTATTCGCCTGTCACCGATCAATTTTTTGATAATAATTTTGTTGAGGAAATAAATACTGACTACCAAATAAGGGAACAAATAGATTTTTTAAAACACGATTTAAGCTATGCCTTACAGATCTACCTCAAAATTTTTCGAGTAGAAGCAAAATAATACTCTTCGCGTGAAAACATATACATTTGTAAAATAATATAATATTAATATATCTTAAATGTACTTGCACAGTTTTATGAACTTTCTATAGTATGGAGTTCAATTTAAAACTTCGCTTTGATCCTAGCTATTCTTGACAAATATGTATCAACCACTGTTGTTTGGGCGCATGAAATAGAGAAGTATCAACATACCTATTTGTTACATCAAAGAAATTGTATTTATTAGCAAACAATGGAATTCACATAAATTAGGAAGCGTTTCAACCGAGGCTCACATCACAATAATACTTATATCAATACTTAATTGCAGTCTAAACCTAATATGGGTAACACAATAAGAGTTGAGGTCACGCAAACTGGATTCGTCCGAATTTTCAAATTTTTGTTTTGTTTTGTATGGCGCTGTGTTGTCGTGCGTCTCCTTGCGTTGCCTATAATACTACCTATTACGTAAGTCCTCGATCACACCGCATACCGAAATGTCACGTCTGGGGATAGACAGTAACTTGATCAACAAGACAAGACTTGCCACTCTCAAACAAAGCAGTGTTGTGTCGCGTAGCGTACAATGTGGGATGAAGGCTTGCGGTTGTATTGTGTATGCTCAATTGCTAATGATCTACATAGTATATGTATCTTTCAACGCAATTAGGCGCAAAGAATTTTCACGTTCGAAATTTAACTTTTTATTTTTTTATCAGGAAACCAACCAGTAGGAATTTAAGTATAACAATTGAACACGATACTATAATATTACATGGCGAACTATAGCTTACCACAAAAAAAGTTTCATGGTATAAAGAGACATAGAGCACCTCTAAACAGTTGGTTGTATCTTTTTTGGGCTCAACATACCTATGCTTGTCTACCTATGTTTGTCTGTAGCATTCTATGACCCAAGTGAATGGACTAATTAAGATATTACATTTATTATCAAAGCCGTAATTTATTTTTTACCGTTTTAGCTATATTCGATCGAAATTATGGTTTTAAACGTTTGAGTGGATCTAGCATGATTACTTTAGTTTAATTTATCCCTTTATGTGGCTGTGTCTAAGTTATGTCATACAAAGGGACGTATACAGAGATAAAAAAATGTAGGTTGGTCATATTATGACCAAATGTGACTCATGTAAGACATGTTTATAGTTTTACTTACTTTGATGATATACTCTTAACAATTATGAATCAAAGTTAAAATAGATAAAAGCCTTCGCAAACATCCGTCTTTTTTATATCTAAAATGGAACGGTAAACACCAAACGGTCTTCATTGAAACTTCCGGAAATCAAATATTTTTCCCAAGAATTTTTCGAAGTTAGGATTTTCTTAGAAAAGATTGTTTGAAAGTTTTTGTAGTCTTGGATTTTTACTCGGCTTTTTGTTGATTCAGGTATGTATGTACCTATCTACATGAAGGGAGATTTAGAGAGGCAAAAATCAGAGGTAACTTAGCTCAAAAATGCTTTTAGTTGATAAATAAGTACACAGGTACTCGTTTGCGCATTACAATAGATCTTTCAGTGACATTTCCCTTCACCTCTCACAACCACAAAGCAAACAAAGATATAATTAAACGGTTTTATCATAGCCACACCCGTTCAAAGTGTGGGCTGATAATTAATTTTAAAGCCCGTCAACTCAATCGAAGCATTTAATAATCCTAAAATATCAATTCCAATTAACTTAATCCCGAACTTCGTTAAAGGTTACACAAACCCAAGTCAACGGTACGTCTATGTGTTTATTTCATTTACAAAGTTTAGAGTATCGGAATTTCTCTCCCACACTGGAGAACTTTACACCGCTCCGACTGCGAGGCATAATAAATATTCGATGGACTATTAACGACGCACTCCTTATCCTTTAGCTGCGGCGAAAGTTTACACGCGTCAGGAAATACGTCTTGCCTTGTTGAACTGATCAGCGGTGTTAGCATGCTGAGTTTATCTCTGCGGTATTAGAGCATACGCCCTTTAGTTTATTACCGATCGGCAGGAAGGAACGTACGTCCATTTCTACCTAGTTTTATAGTTACCTGTTGCTGATGCTGCTTGCTTACACCACAAAGTTAAGCTAAAACGGTTTTATTTAATCTACTTAGGTTTTTAGCAAGCATTTATAAGGATTATAAAATATTAACCTATCAATCAATTCGATACGAGAATAGTGTTTTTGTTAGTAGACAGTTACTGGCTGGTAATAAATGTGTTTACGCACGACAACTCGACGTTCTTTGGTCTGGCTTTATAAAGGTCTGTGAGATCTAATTTCGGTCAATTATGTCAAAAATTGTGTCGAGTTACTGAAATTTGGTCGGGCATTTTATCTTACGGACTTTTATTAAACATTAGACTCATGAAATGAAATGAAAATGAAAATAAATATTTTATTGATAACCAATTGTTACATGTCATTTTTTTAGCATTACATTAAAATAAAGTCTGTCATGGCAGCGTGACAGGACAAGCACGAAGCGATATCGCTATGTGTATAATTAATATTAACCTAGGTACTAACCCTTTTTTTATACCAGCTATTTTCATCACAGTAAACCTAGAGACTTATTTAATTAGGCACTGAAAACATAATTATTGATATGTTTGATATGGTCGTAAACATGAGACTTCGCGTTTTTAGATTCTATAGAAACAAAAGAACCCCATTCTATTACTCTCTATATAATTAATTACTCTCGCTTGCTACTTCTGATTTCCCTGTTATGTTTAACTTACAGTTATGTTCGTTAGTTTAAAATAGTGTACCTGCTGTGGCTTGTTAACTCTAATGACAATTTCAAACTTATAACGTCAAGTGCAGACAAAATCGATACGACAGAGGCCCAATCTTAAATTTGCCTACCTCGTGTACAGTCAAGGAATTTAATTTCCAACCCACCTAAGGTTTAATATCGTATAGCAAACTGTCACCATTAGAGCTAACTAGAGCAAAATATTAGTTTGACATTTCGACCTTAATGCATTGCGAATGTCAGACGACATTTCAGCGAAATGGGTAGGGAATTAAATTCTTTGACTGTACCATTAAAATCCGCCGTTTTTACTCGTAATTATATTAAGCTGCATTTTCAATTACTAAAACTAAAAAGACTTTTTAGGCATTTAATTTGATAAAATGTATGAATTTGTACGATTTCAGTTTGTATTTACGATTTTTTTTAACTAAAACGTCATTTACACTTTTTAATAAGTTCTTTGTGTGACAATTAATGACAAGTACTTATTATGAGTATTAATAATGATGTAAATAATATTACGCTAAATAATTAACAGCGCTGTCGTAACAGGAAAAAAAACGATGCGCCGTCTAAAATATCTACATCTCAGAAATTGCTAACTCATGTCATGGGCTTAAAGCATAACATCCCTTTCTAACCAGGTAGTGTGAGCAAAAAGGATGGATGCTTTAGGTATGCGATGAAAGCTATGGATCTGCCAACGCTGCGGTAACTTGGTCCTTTTACCGACGGTGGTTCTCTCTCCTACTATGGGCTGGTTAAAAGAAACGCATTGAACTGCGTTTTGATTTACGGCGTGTTGATAAGGTTCGTGCTAGGTGCACTGTTCTTCGTACCTCAGTAATCGCTCAATAAAGTATATTTACTCTCCCGTCAATCAAACGTTGGGGTAATAAAAGTTAGCCAATATAAATGTAAATGATCTTACGCACGCTTCCGTCGAAGCGGTACGCGGGAATATATTCAATTGTGTTACGAGAACAGTCATAGCTGGCTGTTGCATGCTATGCACGCTGTATTTTCAGAGAATGGTGCTTCTTTTTTTTTTAAACGCAACAGTATCCACAATGTATTTTGCGTTCGTTCAACGGCTAAATCAAACATATTTTAAGTCTGGTTAATATAATTCAAATATCAACCAGGTAGTTCGAGGGTACGTTTTCAGCGACACATTCTGCGTACAATTAGAAATTCCAACTGTTCTTAAGTTAAGCTTTTGACAAAGCCAGTAACTGCGGGAGCACCATGGAGCAGTTTGTGGGCTTCTTCCGTTTCAATTAATGGTAACTATGTACTGGGCTTTATTTAAAAATCGAGGTGTGTAGAAGTCTTGCTACTACTTCTAAGTAGTTTTTTTTTTAGAATTTAATAATTTCCAAACAGACGATGGTCTCGAGTTTCGGTCTCAGCATTCCTGCGTGCTAATAAGTTTTTTAATAAATCAGTTTATATTGTTTAACTTCAAAATAAAATTTAGACATTAATCTGTCAAATAAAGTTTCCTTCGTTCAAATCCACCAAGTTATTTTGATGCTAGCTCGAGTTGTACTGAGCGGCACTCTCGCGTCCCCTCATTTTTAGTGCTCACTCCCGCGATCCCGGGGCTGTGACGTCATCACGGGGGTGGAGAGAAAGTCAATCATGTATTTTTGTGTTGAGATCAGATGGATCTTCACAACGATATTAACTATCATTATTATGACTTTTAAACTTTATAAGTATGAATGAAGCTTTAAAAGTACTTTGTTTGCAGGAATTTTTCAGACTAATTAGCTGCAAAAGTCAGGCATATACTTAAACAGAAGGGTTTTATAAATATAAATAGAAAAATTTACACTTACTCAGTTATATTTTAAAAGAATCATCCATTGTTTTTTTCCTTAAAACCGTATTATTGTATTTTTATTAAATAATGAAAATTCAATATAAGGTAGTTCATTGTCCAGAAGGTAACTTCTTAATACTAAACATCTAGAGTAGAGCCGGTAGAGTCATCCACTAAGAAGTGGGGCTCGAGGGGTCTGGCCACCCTCAACGTAGAGACTTCCACTTGAAATGTAATAAGTAGCTAAGTAAATGCGCTAGGTTAAGCTAGTTTTAGACCTGAAAGGCCAAACTACCCATAACCAGGACACCTATCACAAACGCCACGCTACTATACGTTACGCAGTGCGTCTCTCTCCTAATAGGTCAGCTAGACGGCTAGACGCACTGAGTTACGTGCGTAACAGAAGAGATCTGAACAAAATATGTCCAGCTAAAACAAATACATACGAGGACACAAGGATAACTTATTAGTATTTCTAATTAGTGTCAAAGAAAGACATTATTAAAGGAATAACTCAAATTAGTATCAATCATGTTGGAGCCGCAACAAACTCGTAAAACAATTAAACAAGATTCCCCGAAACATCTACTATTTCGACAACGAATTGCGTGCAATATACTGGATGAAACGAATCAAAAGCAATTATTTGGCCCGGATTCGGGACTGCCGGCTCACCTGTTGCCTCCCCACGACCCCTCTGCCTCGAACAACTGGAAGCTAAGTTGGTAACTTATAGTCCGCGGTATTAGATCTGGTCTGCGGGCGAACTTAAGGCCTAAGCGAGATATGATTTCTCAATTATTAGAAAACGTCTAAGCTGTAGGAGTTCTCCTGTCATAACTGGCATAAGAATATTGAAAAAGGCAGCGTTAAGCTAGCTACCGAGAAAATAAGTAATAAAAATTCCTTTGGCTTTATCTCACTCAGGGAAAACTAACAGAAGTTAAATTGTGCAAATATAGCAGTCATAAAAACTGGAGGCAGCAGCACTACAATCAAAAGGACAATTTTAATTCACGATAAACGTAAAGTCTATTTCTACCATAAAAACAAAAGGTAAGAAATTTAAAAGAAAATAACTCGAACACGCAGCCTAGTGCAGCAGTATGTAGAGTTAATTTGCAACTTTCTAATGATGTATAATTTTTGCTATCGGCAGCTTAGCTTCACCAATTTTCAAAATTATCGTGCCGCCACCATACTTACACGTAACCGATCTGGCCTATTAATGTACTAGAGTGTGATTTTTTAATCTCACCGCATGACTAGAGCTCACCAAAATGGCCGTTTTTCATAGAGATTCGGGTATTTTTGTGAGCTTTAGTCACCTGGTGAGATTCAATAATTGCACCTCAGGTCAAAGGATTGTGTGTTCATGTACCAATGCTGTCATAAATTTCGTTTTTATTCGTAGTTTAGGCATCTTCTTTACGTTGTGTAAGCGGACACTTATTTCTTCCTTTTTTACTGTCATTTACATTAACTATACCCGTGCGAAGCCGAGATGGATCGCTAGTATATAGTCAAGGAATTTAATTTCCAACCCACCTAAGGTTCAATATCGTATAGCAAACTGTCACCATAAGAGCTAACTAGAGCAAGACGTTAGTTTGACATATCGACCTTAATGCATTGCGAATGTCTGACGACATTTCAACGAAATGGGTAGGGAATTAAATTCTTTGACTGTACATGGTGTAATAAAAAAATTGCATAGTAGGTCAGTATTGATCGCTGATCAATTTTATTTTTGGATATTATTTAGCGTATAAAAAAGTCGACACAGGAGGCAAATCTTCCTAAAATAATTAAATTACGTAGTTGAAAACGTTCTAACGTCGTGGATTCAAACCTATTTTTGCGCTGCGTTTAATATAATGAGAAAACGAATCAAAGCAATTATTTGGCCCCAATCCGGGACCCTCGGGTCACCTGTTGACTCCCCGCGGGCTTCTCAGCGTCTAATGACTGGAAGCTGTACACGTTGCGAACTAGTTCTCGGTATTAAATACTGCTCTGCCGACAAACAACTCAATACCTAACTAAGTCACTCTACTTCTCAGAGGGTGACTGTAAACTTACCGCTAAGTAATTAAATTGTAGAACGACCACAAGGAAAAACTTAAAGTCAGTTTTTATAAGTTAGTAGAAAACGGTTTTAGTTCAAGTTAAACATAGCTATACTGGTGGGTTGTGGGTTAGCTATACTCAAAAATCACTCAACGTTCTGAGTGTTCTCTATAATAATTTGTTTAGGATGCTGTTGGGCCTGCCTAGATTCTGTAGCGCATCGGGTATGTTCGCTGATGCCCATGTAGACGACTTTCATGCTCTGATGCGAAAAAAAATGGCCTCTATCCGATGCAGAACACAGGGCAGTCCCGACAGTATACTCAGGGTGCTAGTTGACAGGCTTGACAGTCCTTTGCAGAGGTACTGGGTGTCTGCATTAATAAATCCGCACACTGAAGAAATTTATTTTATAAATTAATCACGTATTGAGTAGCTGTAATTAACATAGATTATTAAGTACCTTGTTGTTATTAACACATATGGACCTTTGTTGTCATAAAATAAAAGCTTTTGATTTGATTTTGATTTGGTAGCACCAGGATTGAGGTTTTAGATAACTGGCAAATCAACAAGTAAATAGAAAAAGGCAAAGCCTTCATAAAATAGCCACAACATCGGTATTGATAGCAGTTTTTTTTTAAAGCAATTGAACTGATTTTACAAAATCGTTTTTAGTGAAGCACTAGAATGGAAACAAATTGATTTAAAATGATTGTCTGCTTTAAGCTATTATTAAGTACACACGTAGACATGTTAACCCTGTAGGCGTTTCAAAAGTCAAAGTCTTTATTCAGATAAGATTTACAGGAAGCGCTTTTGAATGTTATAAAATTTACCACGCAAAGAGGTGTAATTTTTTAAATAAATTAAAATTACAATGTTATTTTTACATCTTAATCATGTTCACAGTATGTGTACACTGGAGCCAGGGATCGCCAATGCAGGTCGAGATCGTTTCCGGACATCCCAGTCCTAGATAAAGTCATTGATTGTATAATACGCCCGAGAAATTAATGTCTTCTTGACAACTGATTTGAATTTTGTATCATTTTGTTCAGTAACACTTTTTGGAATTTTGTTGTAAAATCTTAAGCATTTCCCAATAACGACTTATTGGTTTTAGCTAGTCTGTAAGCTAGTTTAAATGCAGTACCTATAGTTAAATTGTTTAGCTTACGTAACGGAAGGCCATAAAAAATTCACACTAATAGCGTGTCACGTTGAAAATATTTCAATCGCCTCGATTAGGAATTAATATTAGCAAAACAATCAAGAGTCGCGCGCCGGCGTGATAGTCTTGTTATTTATTCTCTAAGCGTATCAGCGTTGGGTTCGACGTCGAGGCATCCCTTTGTCTCGCTCACTTTAACTAGTGCGCTAGAGCAAGACAGGGTAGTATCTCGACGCTGAGCTGGGCGCTGATGAGTGTAGAGAATAGCGGGCCAGCCCGACGCTGATTGCGGACTTGATTTCGTTACAATTAGCCGACACCTAGTCGGCCAAATTGCCAATTTTTCTTACGAGCTCCGTGATATTTTCCTGTTAAAAAGCCGTGTTTTGATGACGATGAAAAATTTCACCTAAACTTTTCTCTTAAAAGGTAGATGCTTGTGTAACTTTTCGCTGGATGTTTTTCGCGATTGAATTACGATGTGAAAAATTGCATCAACGATTTTGCGTACGCTAAATTAGAAACGGAAATTGGATCGGACACTCAAAATTAGCACAGGCTTCTCGGCCTATAAATTGTAACGCCATGGAAACTGCTAAAAACGCACAGTCTCACTTTGTAATAAATGCGACACTTAACAAAATAAAACAACACAATTCTACTTACGACCGTACTTTAGTCTATAGGTATTGAGCGCTAGGTAAAGATCACTTTTCAAATGCTTAAAAATAAAATAATTAGTAGATTCCTGCGTTACTTGGCGGAGGTCCATATCAACAAACTGGAACAAATTACCTTGTTACTCCGCGAAATTAGTGTTGTGCTTCAACCCACTTCCACATTGGTGTGGTTATTTCGTGTAACAGCAGAAGGTGGTGGGTTTTTGCCTGAAAAATGTGTATAGCATAGACGCAGCTATTTTGCACGTGCCGCCACTAATTTCGCGGAGTAGCAAGGTAATTTGTTCCAGTTTGTTGAAAAATAAAATATCGAACTCTTCAAAAATATAATGTAAAAATTCAGGGGCATCGAGTCGACTGAGACCGGACATGTCGCGAAGTCACGAGTCTCGCACAAAGGGGGCCTTCTTTTGTGTACGGAATTGCAAGGGAGGCTTTTAGTGATGCTCTTCACGACTTTTACCTAATTACATGGACCCGCTACTGCGCACCATTCACCCACCAACACAATCCGCGACGTATAGCGCTGTCTCTTCTGCACGATCACGTCTAAAAGGGACGCCAGGACGTATCAAATTAAATGATACCGTACGTCTAAGCCTTAGGAGAGCACAAAGCCCGCCTTCAAGATAATTTTTTATATTGTTGGATAAGCCATTATTACATAGTAACAATACCTTCTTGAATTGAGAAGTACATTGTGCCTACTGGATATATCATGGGATTCTACTTATTTTACAAGTGTGCGGCACATGCCTAAGATAACATTTTAATTTTACGTAGCATCATTGTTAATAGCCGGTTTGGCGGAGTGCCCTCTTGCAATCTATCCGCCTATATGTGAGTGCATTATTAAAATGTATAAAAAAAAATAAGAATTCATTAGAAATAACAATTATCATCATCTCAACCCACAGCAGTCCACTGATGGGCATAGTCATCACCCAAGGCACGCCACAAAACCCTGTCGTCTGTCTTTAGAAACCATGAGGACGTTCAGTTTATTAATAAGAACAAGCAGCGACCCCCTCTTGATGTTTCTGTTTCTTCTTGCTCTGGGCACATTATACATAATTATTATAAGCAGTAAGTAATCTACATACAAACGCTCGAAACCGGCGCACTCACACAGACGCACGCTCAACACGGCCGCTAAGGTGTTTTCGCGGTCCTGTCAGTCGCGCCTGCCTCATCAAGACGGGTGGACGCGCTTTGCGTTTATCGTTATTGCGCGCGCCCGCGATCATTTTAAAGATGCCAGAAAAGTATTGCGTTATAATATGGCTGCTTGCACTCGACTTCTTCAAAACCGGTGCTTTAATTCTTTCTTACTTCTTAAAATGTTTAACTTTTTTTTAATTACCCAATTTTATTTGTAAACTCGTCAATACCTAGGAGAACATTAAATCTTACACAAATAAAAAGTTTAATTGCCTAGACTCTAGGTAATGGGGACCTAGGCTCTAGGTTCTAGAGATATACTTTATTAAAAAAATATCTTCTAATCTTATATGTTATTTTGACAACAAATTACATGGTAAACAAGTAAATTTCAGTTTTTTTTATTTACTTCTCAAGTGTGCACGCTTCACAAAGAATACTTAAAAAAAAAAGATACCCGCATCATTTTACCTTATTAACCTATATTTCATTTTAAAAAATCCGACCTTATTTATTATTTTTGACAATAAATGACAGCCGATGCAATTAGTGGCAAAAAAGGATTCCATCTGGGTTGGCAACGCGTTTACAATCTCTTTGGTGTTACTAGTATTTATGGGCAGTGGTGATCACTTACCGACAGGTGACCCACTTGCTCCTTTGCCTTCCTTGTCCTTCCAGATTTTCAGGTACTTCTTAAGGGGACGCACACTTCACTAATAATACCCACATAACGGATGCCGGCATCAATTTCTTTCACCAACTGGATCTTCGCAAATAATATGTCGCCTCAGATGTCCATGTTAACGATCGAGATACCTTATCTCGTAGGGACGCTGCCTGCATTATTATAGGGCAGTCAACCCTTCGAGCCGATGTACGGGTCACTCGAAATCGTACCCTGTAATTTAATTCGTCTGAGCCTTGGATTTGAAAGCAATCTCATGGAAATAATGATGGAACACCGCAACGCAAAAGGGATAACAATTAGTGGCAGACTGCAAACTGTGCTCTGAATAAAATTTGAAGGTACAGTCGGCCTCGGAAGTACCTTAACACTTAATAAACCTTGTTGTTGCAACTTATGAAATGAGAGTTGATTTTGTCTCATTACTGACGGCAACAATATACTGTCATTTTCAGATACTTCTAAAGCTGACTGTACGAATAACATTTATATTATGTAAAGTTTTAAACCCTAATTCCCGGCGTTTGAGGTGGCAACTCGAGAAGTCATTAAAACCGACTATGACATAAAAGTCCGTCATATCCTTTGTCAACTATGTCATCCACACCTCCATAAATAACTAAAAAAGAAATATACATTATTAGAATAAATATATCAACATACGTACATACCTAAACTTTACACGGAAGAAACATTAATAGTGATGACTATATTGAACCATGTTTTCAATTAACTTAATAGCTTCGATGTTGTGAAAGTAACTAATTATCTTAGTAAACCAACTTTAACATGTAAGCAGAAAATTCTGTACTGAATAAGGTTTCTTTACTTTTTTTTCATAATTATTACATTACATCCTTAGTAAATTGAGCCTTGTCCAATTAGCTAATACGTACAACGTAGGCACAATTAATTTATGTTTCAAATTAATTAATACTTGCTTTGTTTCCTTAGCCGCCTTTTTTTAATAATTAAGAAGAAATATAACCTTTTAAATATATTTATTAATAATATAACGATAGGAAACACAGCGCTACTTTGGCACGTTTTAAGTAAAATTTGAATATAGTCGAAAAGGCTGAAACGATTTAATCTAACATGGATAAGAACCAGATTAGAAATGCACACTTTTGAATTAAAAAAAACCCACAATGTCACTTTGCACAAATAAGTTGTAGGATGTCGTACATTAGATAATATCGTGCAATTATAATTCGGACATGCATACGCGTAAGTCAATAATGATAATAAATAACACAAATCATTTATTTCGGGTTGTATAGGCCCTTGGACCTAAAAGACTAACATATGTACCTACCTATACATATGTAATAAATGTACTAAAATTACAATAAGAACGTTAAGTACTTTGGTGACGTGTGACCTACTTCTTGGTTGTCCAACATCCGTCCGCAAAAACAATGAAAACTACTCTCTTCGGCCAGTAATCCTGCTTCATGAAGGCCGAGAGATACATAAACCTAGTCCTGTTTATACAACTATCAAGTATCTTAATATATGTAGGAATAAAAGAAAAGAAGAAGAAAATGAACTAGGAGAAAAAGTCAACATTGGCATGAGGAATCGTCGTCGAGTTGTCAAGCTCGGAATGAGCCTTCGCATCTAAATACATTTGATTTCGCCTGAGAGCATCTGCCGACCTTCCTATCTAACTAATATAAGTTGGCGTGACTTTATTTACTACAGACCCGAGGAAGTGAGAACTTTGAAAGGTATCTTTAGCAACTTATCGGTGCCTGTGATGAAATGTTAGAGTGGCTTCCCAGTTGTACAGACCGACATCAGGATACTATAGGGAATTAAACATTGTCTCCCAAAGTTTAGGTACCGTCGCAGACATAAATGGTTGACATTTCAAGAAAATGTGTCATCTTGGAACAATGCCATAATGAGATAATTGCTAGTGATCCTGTTGCTAAAGATTGCCATTGTTTTATGACAGCAGTGTTCTATAATGGCTCAACGATAGTTAACTTTCCCAATTTTCACAGAGTAGGTTACTACATTCAGTAATACAGATTGCTATCTTCAGTTCTTACTAGTAACTTCTCTTTATCTTCAGCTATGACGAAACATGGACCCTGAAAAAGATGACCGAGATTAACCTTTTAAAGAAATGCTCATGACTCACTTCCATGGATGACATTTTCTTTTAAAATCCTGTAATTAACTACCTCATTAAAATCACTCACTATTTTAGTGTTAATGGGTTAAAATCACCGAAGTTGTCATTCTTAAGAGCATACGAAAAAGGTTGAAAGAATTCCTGGCAGTGACATGAGAATTACCCATTGCCATTATATCGATAACATAGGCTGCGTAGATTAATTCCGGGGGAACTCAAGATTAAAAAACCAAGCTCACTGTCTATTTACGCAGAACCTACTTGAGTTCTCGGTCATATATTGCCTGAAAAGATAACTTGAACAGCTAAATGTTACAGGCAAGGACGATAGCAGCCGCCCAAGAATCAGCAGTAGCCCTATTAGATGGCGTACCAAAATCGAAATGAGTTGGATACCAAATTTCCATATAGCTAATCACCGCAACAGACGGTTCAAATATCAAATAGTGAGTGAGTGAATGAGGTAATCACGACCCTTAGTAATGAGGTGTACGACTCAAGTTTGAGGAGATGGACAAACTTCGCTTGTAATATTTCGTATTTAATAAAGACGCTATTAATTGCAATCAAATGAGCCATAGATCGGTAATGCGATTCAGGAGATATTACCACTTCAGTGTTCTGAAAACTAATGCCTCTGGCGCGTCCTTTCCCCGGAATTTTTTTTATCAGTATCAGAATGAACTGATATTAATTATTTATGTGATCTGAACGTAATAATAGCCAGGAGATAAGTTGTTAATTGAACAATAACAGTATGTAATATATATTATGTATGTTGTATTGTACGTAGTATCTAAAAATGTTATGTTATGTATATTTGTTACTTGACGTCACTGAACTAGGCGTTTCTAATGCTTAATCGGCTAATAGAATATTATAGAAATGTGCGCTTGCGCCGCGACTAGCTAGTGGTGCGCGGTTTGTGCTTCGAACATCGTAGAGGAAAGTTGCGCCACTCACAACTCCGAAGCATAATTACGAAGACAGGTACATACATATTTGATTTCCCTAAGACTGAATCACTGGATGGTTGATGTCCCCGCCAAATATCAATTTTCTTTTTATGATTGATGAAATAAAATATACACTACAAATACAAATATAGTTTTCAAGTTTTTTTATTTGTTATAACGGAGAACCGCACAGAAAAAGTATTAATTTAATTCTTATAAAGTAATCCAGAATAATATAAAAGTACTAATTCGACTATTTTTGACTCTGGCGCTGTCTTGTAAGTATTTCTTTGATTATGTTTCTTGCGTAGTGGATATTGTTTACTATGTAAAATGTTATAAAACTCTTATATTTTATTTAAAAATATCAAACCCTGTATTTTACCCGCTGAGGCACCATGCCCAGAATTACCTCGCAGCACGGCCAGACTGTCTTTGGGCGAAAAAAAAGGCCCTCGGATCACCAGACACACCGGCCAGTTTAACCGATACGTCGTGAAAAAGTTTATGGCGTCGGATGACCACGGCCACAAAGTTTCTACGTATACGGCAAGTGCCGCAAATATAAAGTCGTTCATTAAAGCCCCGTACATGCGGCACTTGTTAAATAAAATGAATAAATATTTTCATTCGATATTTAGAGAAAAGTCCATATAAAGTGTTTCTTGTTGCGCCGCCCCTGAGCACCTGCATAATCAGAAGAATCGAAAGCACGTTGTCAGTTTGTTGGAGCAAAAGAATGAGGTTCGTTTTTTGAAGGTCGTGTTTATAATTATGTCTGAAACACAGACGCTGAAAGAAGAAAAACCAGTTCTAAAAGAGGTTAATTAACGCTTGTACACTCCAGCAGAGCAGAGCACCTATTAAACTTCAAAAGTTTCCACTGAGTCTGTCCAGGGTAATTAAACTTATTAGAGCTCGTTGATAGTACAAGTTATTATCTACTGCAATGACATGACTTAATCTGCAAACAAAATACTCGTATGGATGTACGAGTATGAAAGCAAATAGATTGGGATATTTTCTCGCAGACCCAAATACAACTCATCCTGGCTGCATATTTTTATAAGTTTAGTTTTTCACTATGGTAAAAATTTCCAATCGTTTGTTTTGAGTTTAAGAAACGTTAATGACATGGTCTAAAAAGTTTTTGATTTTAAAAACGTAAAAATGACTTCTGCTACTATCTAGGCACGGAAGCTACATGTTACATTCAAGTCTAATTAGCTTAGACAAATTATTTAAACAATAATTTGTGTAATCCCTGCAGTTTTCTGGATTACAGGTTTTTTGGTTGTGACTTATTTGTAGTGACATGAGAGTTGGCATCGTTTACATTTACTTTTTTGGAGAGCCACGTTAATGTTACTTCACAACAGCAATAAAAACAAATATTGTTTAACAAGAATTAATAACTCTATTAAGTTGAGTTTAATATGTCAAAATATATTTTAAATATTAAACGAAATCTTTCTTGGCTAGGCAAATTCGTTATAAATACATTAAATATTATTGTTAATTCTACTAGAAGCTAATCACTATCCGGATACGAAACTTTTGGAATTTTTACAGAGTCACCTAGCTCACTAAAACTTTTTTTTTTGTTTTTGAATGTCCATTTAAAAAAGTGTTATTACTGTTTGACTCAGGGGCGTAGCGACGTAAAATGGCGCCCAGGGCTCGCATCCAAACTGCGCCCCTTTCACTTTGTAAATTATTTTAAAAACAGATACCTACCTACACATTTTTTTTATAATTTTACTAATTTTGTAATGTGATGTATGTAAAACAAACAAATACCACAAATATGTCCCCGTCTGGAATAAATGTACCTATCTATAATAAGGATTAAATGATCCTCAAAATACTTTTATTTGGCCATATATACGAATTTGGATTGTATTTTTTTTTTAAGAGGTAGTTAGTTAATTTCGGTTTAACGCCCCCCCTTATTTGGCGCCCAGGGCACATGCCCTGCCTGCCCCACCCTTGTTACGCCCCTGGTTTGACTATTTAGTACTTAGCTCGAGCCAAAAAACCTCTTTGAAAAGTGAGTATCGATTGACGTCACTATAGTACATTTCGATACTAGTGCGGAAGGTATGTCATTACTTCACGAGTTCCGAGATATCTTGCCACGAGCCGCAGGCAAGTGGCAAGACTCGGGACGAGTGAAGAATGACATTTCCGCGCGTGTATCGAACGACGTTTTTCAATACAGTTGCGAAAAAAATATAATACATTTGCGACTTTTACTGAAGCTCTTAATTAAACTAAAGTAAGTACAAACTTTAGCAGTGAAAATTTTTGACAAAATAAATGCGTTTTTGTTAGCTGTCGTATTTCATAAGACAATAGCTTATGCTATTCAGCCAACTCAATGAAAGTTTTTTTTTCAAATAGATATTAATATGAGCGTTAGGACAATTATTAAAGCCGGGAACATTAATATTTTCACTCTCCCGCCTATTTTTACTTTTTTTTTAACGATTCCGTTCTTAGTGGCCAGTCATTCAAAGGCGTTTTATTTTTTAATTTAGCGAAGCGCTTCGAAGTGCTTAAAAACACCCAGAATCGCTTATTGTTTGAATATCTTTCCCATTTATTTCTGAAGAAGTGGAACTAAAAAGAACCTTATTTTTTTAATGTAAAAAATATGGGGTACCAGAAAAGACCCAGTGTTCTGATTGGTCGATTTTATGTCGTATGCAGCACAAGTCGTGTTCTGATTGGTCGAATCAGTGATCAGCGTGCTGATGTGATTGGTCGATTTGCTCTTTAAACAGGCCAACAATGTTTTTGTCTCAGAGAATTCCGTTCCATTCAGCCACCTTAATAAGAACTGTTTTTAGGACTGTTATTATTCAAAAAATCATATTTTTTTGATGAACAGGCTAATAGTAATAAAATATAAAATCTCAATATTTTGATATTCTTACATTAATAATAGGTTTTTAGTTTTATTACGTCTTGGTACAAACTTAAACTATAAAAACTCTTTGGTAAATAGTTGTGAATTGGAACAAGTACAAATTAAAAAAAAACTGGAAAAGTAAATCGCACTAGTTCGCAAAAACGAACTTTGCGCACGCAAAACAGCCAAAAAAAGGGCACTTTTTGAGCAACTGTATTGAAAAGGTATTTACGGTACTAAGACTACTAAGTGGATATGGAGTATAACTATTTTTGCATGACTAAATATTTTGTTACTATTTTACTCAGTTTATCTGCTTACTTGCTAGTGTCATTTATTATACTGTTGTTATATCCCACGCGGAGCTCTGGACTCTCCCATTGAAACAGGTCTCATATTTTATTCTTGGAACAATTTCTCTTTGAGAGATGACCGTCGTTTATTCCATGTATAACTGTAAGGTTAGAGTAACACAGAGGATTTAAAACAAATATGACATAAATAGATAGTACTTTTTAAATGACGAACAGCCGAGGAGCTACGTTTTTGCTCATTGTGTTGATTCCTACACAATAACGGTTAAAATCTATTACCACGAAATTAGTTTACTGAGAGCAGGTATTCGACCAATCGCTGATTAAATGTACGACGTTTTAATGAGGGTCGGCCGCCAACGTTAGTGGTTTTAACCTTTTTGACGCTAACGACGGATAAACAGAATTATATGCGTTAAATTAGATATCTATATCTACTTTAGTAAAATTTAACAGCAAGAGCCGAAGGCGACGACTAATTTAACTTAGTCAAAATACTTTGACGGGGGTAAATACATGAAATGTATCATGCATGATCTAGTACCATGCTCATGTGTAAAATAACAAATATTGAAAATATTGATTTATAAAATTTTAATTAATTGTGACTAAAACAAATAATGATTATTTTTCTTTACAGTTTGTATTTGGTAATTACGTTACACTGGTAAAGAAGAAAAGCACTGATGCTTTTTAACTTTTTGTAGCCCCATGACATCCTCTATAACTACTCGTATGCGTTTTTTTCCTTTATGAATTGGCAACCGTAGTTGCGGGAAGCAACCCAGTAGGTAATAACCATAGAACTAAAGACCGGCAACAATTCAGCAACTCTTGGGGTCGCTGGTTCCCATAGGCGGCTTTAATTACTTACGTCAGCTGCGTGCTCAATTTCTACCCTTTTCCTTAAAAAAATATTAATGATCCTAGTACAATCGTAGTGTAGTTGAGCTTATTTTCAAATTCCAAGCTTTTCCAAATTTACAAAATACTATTATTTCTTCAGTATCAACCTTTTATTTCTATACATATATACACTGCTAAAAACATAAACTTTCCATCTGACTTTGCCGTAGTTTGGTAATAAGTAAATGCGTTCTCAAGATCGCATTTGTATACCTCAAACAATACCCATCTTAAGTGTTGAAAATGGTACTAAAATGTCGACATCATTGCCATGACGTCACAATGGAGTTACTCCGTCAATGTTTCAGTTTATCACCAAGTTACAAAATTAAGTGCCCGTCCTTCATGCTCTAGTATTCCAATTTACATATCGAAATTTCATACAATCACTCGGCAAAGTCGCCAATCACAATGAAATGCCTTTACGGGTCACAAAATACGTGCGGAGAATACCCAAGCACTGAGCATTGAAATGTGCTCGATAATTTTATATGATGCTGTAACTTCATATGTACCGTAATCCGCAGCAACTTTTCTCTACCGGCGGCAACATTTTCCGCACAGAAGTCACGAAGTACTCGGCTGTGTATCAAGTACAATATTATTGTGCGGGGAAACTTTCTGTTCTTTTAAACATATTTGTCTTATTTTATATGCGAGAAAAGCAAAAGGAAGTCGAAATTACGGTAGATATCATCTGTAAGCTATGCGTTTTTTCTTTCACATCTGAGAGCATCTATCTTCACATACATACATATAAAAATGAACATTATAACATTTGCTTTTAGAAATTGTAATGTGTAGAGGAGCACTACGAAAAGATGTTTTGAAATTCTATTATAAAGCTGATCTCCTTCATATGTGTAAATTAGTATATAAACCAAAACATACGCGGGCAAAGTCGTGGGCTAAATTTAGTTTAACATAAGTGGTCTAAATGATACAGAAGCCGGACTAAAAACAGTGTATTTGATAACTACTCCTTAGACGGATTTTAAAACTGACCCTGAATTATTTAAATTCAAATTAAATTTGTTAATGTTTTTCACGTTGTACATTTGTTCTTAAAGTAGGTATTTAGCTAACTAGCGTCAATCGTGAACCCTGTAAGGGCACAGACCCTGGGCAATGCTAGAACATGCGCAACTTTCTTTTTTACATTCCGATTTAAGCTACTAGTTAACTGTGCTGTAAATGCTTGCTTGTATTTATTTTTAAACACGGTTTTTGTAACAACCAACCTGGAGTTAGTGTATTTGAGTGCACCAACTTTCAAACTACTTCACGACTTTAGTCTTGATTTTACGTCTAAGTCCGGCAACTGTCACGCCCCAGTGCTTATAGTTTACAGGATACATTTTTAAATAGTTCACCATTTCACCAGCTTCACGATTCTATAGAGACTTAATTACTTAGAAGTTATTGTATTTTAAACACGTGTACTTTGAATTAAATTGGAAATTGGTTTATCGTATCCCAAGCTACGAGGCCACAGACAGAGAGACGGACAGAGTGGCCAATAGAGAAACAGTGTTTTCGTATGAATTACTCTTTGTGTTACGTCACAGTTAAAAAAAACACATACACTATGGTCTAAACAAAGAAAGTTCTTTGCTCAGCATTAAGACACTGAAGAGAAATAGAATGATTTTTCGTTAAGCTAATACATCATAAAAGTTAATACATAGGTATTAAGTAAATTGCTCCATAAAAACAAACGGGACAATCGCAGCGAGCAAACTCGTAAAATCTGGCTAATCATCTGATTGCAAGAAATCGCAAACAGCTCTTATTGGATTATTCATTTACTTCTTCGCGTTAAAGTTGAGGAAAGAAAGACTTTTTCCAGGACCTCAATCAAGCGGAATCCGTTATCCAATCTTGCTGTTTGCGCAGAAACTGGAGAGACAAGATAATTTTGTGCGAATTTTCCATAAGTCCCGGCGCTGGCTGCGTTGCTATGGACCTGTTGATACTGCCCCCGCTCGCTTGTAGGGCCGGGACCATCGATCGGCTTCCTTGTTACTTGCGATGCCAAAGATGATTAGAAAATGTCAACAATTTATGCAAAGTTTCTATTGAGTTCAACAAGTTATATGCACATGCGACAGGAAATTCGATTCGCTGGAACGTTAAAATGAGTCCGCACTTAAATAGAGTGGTTCAATGCAAGCGGTATGCAACAAACTCTCACCCGGCATTTTTTTCGCAAAGTTTCAGCTGAAGATATTTTAAGTTGGAATTGGTAACAACACTTTTGTTTTCATAGAATAGAGCAATGTAACACATTTGAAGATTTTTTTTAGTCGCGTGATAAAGTAGTTATATTATAAAGCTAGCAGGATTTGCCCGTTCTCATTATAAGAATTGTTTGCTCGATCAGTCACTTCACTTTGTTTGTTTACAATTTACGTGCTAGTGGGTTAGGTTAGGTTAATAACTCAATTTTCATCAAGATAAGAGAGTTGTCGAAGTGTAACGCGGTTTAGATTGACAATACGACGCCCATTCTCTTGTTACTTTTCCTGTAAAAAGACAATGGTTCCCCGCAGAAAAACTACTTTAGGTGATAGCAAAGAAGATAAAGCTGTTTATCTTCTTTGGTGATAGTTACAATAATAACTTTAAAAACCAACAATACTGATTTGATATTCCTTTTTTATCCAACTTTATTCGCGGATTACTTGATAGAGTCATCTAGTTCTACTGGATTAAACATGACATGTGCTTTAGGCTTTACGAGTATAAACCCGAGGACAATTTTCATGAGCATCTTATGATGGTGGATACCTACTGTCAGTTTATTCTATTGAACGTAAAAGAGAAACAATATTCTTCGAAATAGTTTTCCACTATATAACATTTTCGAGAACGACTAATCCATATTACCTATTTAAAATCCTATGAAGGTTTAAAGTTTGAAGAACATGTTAGTAGGATAAATAAACAAATATTTTTTATGTAAGTTCTCGAGGTGTGGATAGATAAAAATGTTTTGTTATTTTTCCAGGTCGTTGGCGGGTCAAACTCAAAGCGGCACGAGCGATAAAAGATTTAACATAATGTCTGCGAGTATATGACTGGACCCATTTTTTGCCCTTGGACAATCGATTTTTAGTTAGTTTAAAACAAGGTTAAATGCCTTTTATTTACGCCAAGCTGGTGATAGAAAGATGGTGTCGATTGACATGATAGCAAAAAAGAGTGGTTTTACACTCAAGCTATGTTACTTAAGGTCAAAACCAGTGCATCTTTGCTTAATGATAAAATAACGTATTGTTTTTACGTCAACGTTTTAAATCCTTCTTTCGATTTATAATAAAAAAAACATTCCTTTGCTTACATTCTCACATTTCTCATTAATAATACTAACGCCCATAAATCAATTTGAAATCAATCTACGGACTTTAGTATACATGTATGTATGTATATGTATATACGACCACCAGATAGCCTTAGTGGTTAGTGATCCTGGCTATAATGTTTGTATCCATATATTGTGTGTGTTTATCTGTTGCCTAGTACCTATGACCATAGTACAAGTTTGCTTTCTTTGGAAGTAGATCAATTGGTGTTTATTGTCCTGAGGCATTTATTATTATATATATCACAGATAAAATAAAGGGTTCCTAAGATTAATGATTGTAGTTAATAGCATTATAAACAGCTTCTCCGAACGGTAATAACTCTAATGGAATATAAAGTTGGCTGGTCGTAAATATGAGTATTATTAGTCATAATGTTAGTAGTATTTGTACTTCCATAAGTAAGTGTTGTTCCGTATCCCTATTTTTGTCAGACTTGCAGGATAGTGTCAGTTTAATTATTGACCTAATAGAAGTGAAAGGGCAGATAGAGCAGCCAAATATGATAATCAAGATACATGAACATAAATTCTTTAAACACCCCAATCAAAGAAGTGTGGGGATCCTCATTTCTAATATTTTTACATTCTCGTGGATTCTATCAATGATAATACAAGTTTTAAATATATATTTTTGGTAAATATAATGGGGATTAACGAATTTAATCAACCTACCCGCTACGAGTACTCCGTGAAACCAGTGTTAAATGCAACACTCTGCGTTGTCTCGACGTCGACGTCGTTATGCTTAGCAGGCTATTACTTATATCATCAAAAACAACTTTTGCTCCATAATTCTCGTACTCAATATTGAATACTTTAGAACCATGGGGACCTGAAGCACATAAACTTTTTAAGTTCACTAAAAAATTTTTAATACGATCCACCGGATAAGGCTGGCTCATTCCTCGGCGAACATATATCGGCATAACGATACAACGAGGAAATGCAGCCAGCCTTATGGGCACACTGCCCAATGGCAGGATCTTAGGGGATATTTTTAGATTTAGGTTTAGATTAATTTCGTTTAATCTACTTATGCTTGTGTACAAATGTTTGTATCCAATCCTAATTTATGCTTTATTTATTTACATTTATTTTAGTTACCAATGAAATCAGTTAGGTCAGAAATGTTTTTGGCTTGCCAACATAAATCCTAAAAATACAAAGTAAATAAAACAGACTTACTGAGAGATTAAAAATATTTCGCCGCTTTTAATTAACCCCTTCACGAGCCACTGCCGCGTTTTATTTATTTCCTTACATTATTTTTTCCTTTTCATCTTCCAGCAAAAAGCAAAAACGCGGTGCGATACTTTCGCTTTGTCGTCGCTTATTTTGTTGGTTTAATGCACTTTCGTACATTCAGGATTAACTTGAAATAAATGAAAGCTCGGTAGGTATTCACTTACAAAACCGTACGGTTATTTTAAAAATTAATGAAATTATATGAATGGCCCGCAAGCGTATCTGAGCGCTCCGATCAGTATACGAGTTTCTACTTCAGTTATGGCATTCCTGCCTAATCCTTATATCACGTTTTCTTATGTAAATTACAAATAAATAAGCAGTACCAAAACATACCTATGTAAAATTTATCCCACAAATTCGTTTTAACTCAATATAACTTTTTAATTGCAACGTAAAAGAATTTGCCCCGCAAAATTTGCTAGTATCCCATTATCCGAATTTTGATTTGCAAATTCGTACTCGTTCGATATTGGAATTCGATTTGCATGGAATTGATTTGGTCCGCCGGCCAGGAGTCCGGGAGCCAGCCCCGCATCCGGCTAATGAATATTGAAGTGTTAAAAAAAATAAAGCGAGTTTGCTGAATAACAAACACTTTGCTTGTGGATTTTAGTTTAGATCAAAGTTACGGGATCTAGCAAAACAGTTTTGTCGTGGGCGTTTCGGAAAAAGAGCATAGCTGCCATATTTTTTAGTGAATCTACAGTGTTACAGGTATAGGTAGGTGGTAATCACTTTACCATCAGGTAACACTTTGCTTATTTGCCTTCCTATTTCATGAATAAAAGTCTATCTAATCTACACAATGTGGTGCAGCAACAACTAAACTGAATATATTCGGACTAGTTTTTGAAATTGATCGGATCAGTGCTTCCCAACACCCCTAATAGACATTCCAAACAAGTTTTTAGCTACCAAGCATTTCTTTCATTTTAACCCCCACTTAGTTGGAGGTTCTTATAGTCATGGTCTGAATTAAAAGTGTCTTAGTAAAAAACATAGAAACTTTCAGCTTGCCCATAAAGCAATGGTATAAACAAAATTATTATTAGAGAATCATAAAAAGCGTACCATAAACGTAAAGAACCCAACGTATGTTAAGAAGTAAAGTTCTGAGGTGAAGAGAAAATGTGAGTGCACAGCCTGCAAGTTTGTATTCATGGAATTATATCGCCGTAATTCGAAGCGGTGCAAATGGTTTATTTTGTTCAGAGCAGTTCGTTTTATGTCACTGTGTGGTTCAGGATTCAACATCGGAATGGAAGGATCTAGATCTTTAGTAGCTTGGGTAGTTAATAGTACGTCAAATAAATAATAAAAATGTAATAGTTTCAATTCACAATTCAATTAAAGTACTGACTCTATCAGCGCTTTGGCGTAAAGAATTTTAAATATAAATTTGCTACTTAAAGTAGGTTTGTAAAGGAATAAGGTGTCTCCACGACGGAACATAGATGCCGACGCGCATGCAAGTTGACTGCTTAGGTTTTATATGCCGAAGTTTAGGATAACTCTGCAAGCCAGTCTCACGCGCACTCCTCTATAGATACATAGAAAGCAAACACATAGCCCTCCTTATTTCGGGTCGGGTGACAACCCCTCCTACTTCCATGTACTTCATCCTGTACCGTAAACTTCGACCAAATCCCTTATCTATCCTGAAAGAACTTTACCCACGTCACTGACGGTCTTTAGGGAATTGGTTACTAAGATTTGTTGACTAAACTTAATACGTCTTTAAATTATACTCGTAGTAGTACACGGAAAAACACTTCAAAAATCACTTCACCAATGGACTTGTGATAAATAAGATACCACTATAGAAGGCATGGCTTCAGTGTTTCCACATATGACGTAGTTGTATGGATATTATACAATTTAGCCGTTCCATGTGGGTGTAAATGAGAAAAAAAATATCTTAAATAGTTTCCACTACCATTCAAAACGTTAAGCGTCTAATATCTCTTTTGTTTACACAAAATATTCTTGTTTTTAACTTCTATTTATCGATTTATTTCTTTCATGCAAATAATTAAACTGCTTAAGAGCATAAGCACCAATACTGACATAATGAAACTCCTAACATAAGTTTAAGTATTACTAAAAGTTGTACGTGCAGCGCTACCGTTGTTTTATCGTACTATAATAACTTCTTAACGAACTCATTCAAACTTTCTGTTGTATAATGCACTATTATTTTACTTGTACGTCATTAAAAGTAGGTTTTCATTTATTTCACTTCTGCGAGCATCCAAATCAGAACATGGCAAGTTTGGGAGGAAAAAGTTTTTCAGAAGTACAATATTTCAAACCTAAAAAGACAACTTGCTAATGATAATTAGGAGCATGTACTTTTAACTAAACTAAAGTTTGAAATTTTTATGTGTTCATATAAAAATAGAAGCCTTTTTTCGACACCGTTTAAATGATAGAAGCGGGTTATAATACGACCTTGTGCAAGGTCCGCCCGAATCACTACCACCACCACCTTGCCCTCCAAACCAGCCGCTAAAGCAGCAGTTTTCGCACGGTTGTGTTCCGGTATTAGTCTAAGATCCCCCCTTAAAATAACCTTCACCGAGCTGGTTAATGGATGAAAAATATTTTTATTCAATTAAATACGTCAATAAATATATTGCAAATGGGTTGTCTAAAAAATTTCAGTCTAGAATATGATTAATTAACAATTAAAAAATGTTTTTTTTTAAAACATTTCACTGGTTTGGTTAATAGACAAATTCCATACCAATCGAAAGTATGAAGCCCATAGAATATGCAAACGTCAGGTTGACTATTTTTTTCCCGTCACAACTCTTGGGTAGGCAGGTACAAACAGGTAAATCGATACTAGTAACTTGCACCGGTCTGGTTAATAAATTAAAATAAAGATTATTTCATTACGAACACGGTGGTATAGGGTAGTCTGCGAAAAATCAGTCCTGAATTCCGGTTGTCGAATTAAAAAAAATATTGCTGTGAATAAGTATTTCATCTTAGCCTCTGGCTCAGCATAGGCGGCCCGGTGGTATTCATTTACCATCAGGTGGCCCACTTGGTTTCCTATGTTGTGTATAAGCGAAATAAGTAACTAATGCGCAAGAGTGGGATACCTACAGTATCTGCGGCAAATAGACATAAAGTCTCAGAAAGTAGAGTTACCTATTTCTTAAACATATCATGCTCCCGTTCAAATCTATAAATTTGTGACGTATCTTAAATGTAAAGTTTCTTAGGGCTAGTAATGGTGGAAAATATATACTGGTACGACCAAATGAACAACATTCAACTAAATAACAATGCCATACGAGCCAAACTAACACTTTAGGTCTTGTTTTCTTAAGGAGAACCGTCTATTCACAAAGTAACCAAAGGCGTGGCCTTATAAACACTTTATTGCGCACCTGCATGACACGGTGATGACTTCGGGAAAGCATTTGTCACTGAACAATGTAGAGGTGACCGCAAATGCTTTGGTTCCGGCCGGTCGCCATGACGATCGCGCCCCAATACAAAACAAGTCGGAAGAACTAAACGTAACATCATCTACGTAAATTCGTACCTATACAAAAAGCCCTACTTTTCTTTAATTTCTTCATGTTGTGGTTTTTCCTGCTTAGATTATTATACTTACTTAAAACCAAGTACTGACTTATTAAATCTTCAAAGATGTCAGAGAAAATTATGATGACGCGTAAAGAGTTGATGGTATAGTTTAGTTGACGTCAGATCAGTCATTAATCCTGGGTTTCAAAAGGTCCGATTGATCTAATATCGATAAGTAATGAGTAAGGTCAACAATTTAACTGAGTGAGAAAAATAAATCATACAACTCTGCTAACAAAAATTACGTAACCTAATAAACAGTTCACTTTTGCAAAGATAGATATCTTACAATACAAACTCTAGAGACATCGAAAACTGCTGCGTCGTCGCTAAGGGATAACAGAATTAACACTGAGTCAAAACATACGTATAATATACATATACTTAGACAACATTTTAGGCAAATAAGATGAAAGATTATCTTATAGTCTATTCTCTCTGAAGATCAACATACTTTACGAAAAAAGTACGAAGAAAATCACTTTCACAAAATAACAGGATAAACTGTTGCTGAGAGCTCGTTTACGAAGTTTAAAAAGTATTTTCGATCAGTTGTACTTTATTTTAGTCAATTATACTTATACCCCTTCTAGAAGCTTACCGATGGCAATAAAAAGAGAAATTGAGTAGAAGCGGCTTTTTTCTTCAAAGTTAGGTTCTCGTTTGTTCGGCATAACCTTTATTTATTAGTGAAAACTTTAAATAATTATTGTAGCCCTAATTCCATTTCATTCCATTCATGTGGGTTAGATAGTTATTAAACTATGACTTAAATTAAATTAAATTTTAAATTGAATTTATTTATTTCAAGTAATTACACTCATATATTGCTGATAAGTACAAAGGTGCTTTCTTCATTATTTATAAACGTTGCGTAAACCTATGTTAGTTAACATGTGCTTTATCTGTCATTGTGACGTTTACCCTCAAATGAAACGGACAAAACATTTGTTAGTTTAAAAATATTTATTTTTATGAACAAATGGGTTAGAATTTAACAGTTAGTAAGACAATAAAATACACACTAGGCATAAGGGGCATGTAGTGTGTGACGTAATTTAAAGCCAGTCTAGCCTGTTCCCCCGTCCTCAAGATGATGTTATAAGGTGATGTGATAAAGTGTTGAATTTGACATTTTCCCCGATGCCGTCTTCGTTCTATGTAAAAACGTGTGTCGTTCCGGAGATTAAAATTGTATTGGCATATTAAACGAAGTACAGTCACACTAAGTAAGCAATGCTACAGTTTATTAAGAGGCCTGTTAAATTTATCGTCGGCCGTGTTTGGCCATACACTCGGAATTTACGATGTGTGCCGGCCGTCCTACATCATTATCAATGTTTTTCTGTGACCGAATTGTAGCAATACCGACCCGGCTGACATAGATACGATCCCACTAAACGGTTTTAAACAATTTTAATGTATACACAAGCGTAAGCCATTAAGATATTACAATTACTTTTACGTTAGAATGTTGTTCATTACTTAACAAGTCAGGATGAATGTTTGAATCCAAAAGCTACGTAGACGACTTAGTGGGCAACAGCTTGTTTTAACAACATAAGGCAAAAAGACAATCCTCTTTTTTGACTTCCCCAGAGTCGGGTAAAAGTAAAAGAGTCGGGTACCCCACCCTTAAGAGGAGTATGAACCCAGCCCAATAAAGTGCTCCCCATACAAACGGCGGTAACTTTTTCCACCCCCTAAACTCACCTATGGCAATGATTTTTTGGTATGTTGTCATTATGCCTTAGAACTAAGTTTGTATGTTTTGATTTTTTAAATTCTTTATAGATTTTGACAATATTTGCATTTTAGGAGTTTCATACAAACAAAAAAGCATCAATATTTGTGAAACTATTAAGAATATCAAAAAAATCAAAACCTAGTTCTAAGGCATACTGACAACATACAAAAAATTCATGACTATAGATTAAGTTTTAGAGGGTGGAAAACGTTATCGCCGTTTGTATGGAGGGTTTGAGTTCACACTCCTCTTAACACCAAGTAACTGATCACGAATTCCAAATAATGTTACGAACTTGTCACAATACCTATCCAGGTACTCCCACGGGCGTGATATCAACTTGTGACATCTACTGTCAGTTAGTTTGACATTAAGATAACAATGTTAGGCACTGTGGCACGGCCCACTATTTTTAATCGATTACTTCAATAAACATTACGTTTATTTAATGTGTCGTCAACAGGTTCCTGAAATATGGGTGTGATAAATTTTTATTGTACAACTTACTGTAGTACATTTTATTGCTCGTGTTTAGAGCTTCAAAATAAAGAAAAAAAATAGGAATAATTTACATCAATTCACCTGTATGTAAAGGTGACAAGTATTGAGCAATAATAAGATAGTAAACATTACATCATCACGGCTAGCATGGGTCTCCATTTTCTCGCTCGTCAGTCGGTCTGTCTTTCTCTATTTTGCTTACTAAGCCAAACAGACCGAGTGACTAAGCTTGTGGCGACCACTAGGGCTAGTCCTTTAGATCATATTCATATTCATATAATTATAATTAAAGTAAATTACGACCGAAGGGTGCACCGTTCTGAATGACTTTTGGTGGTGGTTCGAACTGCCGACCGGAGTCGTCGCACGGGCCGATGGACCCTTCGATCTTCATTATAACCCTTACGATGCACCGATTCATTTTACTTGCTAAGCAATCGTAGTCGCCCGTACCTCTCGCGAGGACTACGGTTTGAGACATTCAGGCCACAAAAAAAAAACAATTGAGCAACTAGGATTTCACGCAGAAGATATAGAAATAAATATTAGTGAGAATAGCGACTTTTGGGGCAAGTGCGGAAAATTTGACATTTAAATTCATAAGAGTTTGAGCTGTTTTGAACCACACCGGTACCGTAGGCGGGTGCTTATCAAAAAGTGTACCAAAAAATTAGATGTGTGAGCCACTTTTATAAAATCACCCAGATAAGGGACAACAGGGTGCCGAGGCAAGTACTAAATGACACATACGCACTTACATCAAAAAGTTTTATAATACAGTTACCAAAAAATATCGTCTTCAATTCCTGTCCTACTGTATTTCAAGTCAATTCTATTAATAGCAGTAAGGTGAAAATCGAACCTGGAATACAACCCACAGACATTTATTCTAATATCGCCGCGAATTTTTCATAAAATTTTAGAACAATTTACACAATTGCCATAATTCCAAACTAAGCAAAGCTTGTATTATGAGGAACCACAAGACAATAAATATACATACTTAAAAAGATAAATACAAAAACCATCCACGACTCCACAAACATTCATATTCATCATGCGAATATTGCCCCTTGCGGCAATTGAACCCACAACCATTGGCTTCGTAGTCAGGATCACTAATTACTGGGCTTGCCGATCATCTATATAGAAGCCCTGAATCTGTCAATACGTGTTCATTAAAGATGAACGTGGGCTCACCAAAATGTTAGACAGGTCGGGATATGTCCTAGCAAACTAGCAAAGATATAGAATGACAACGTTCTAACTATGCTTAACATTTTCGTAGGCCGATTGTACACTGAGGCACGTCGTACAATACATGTCACGTCACCGGGTACCCCGCAAAGTGAATACCTACGTTCCAGTCCTGAGTCCACTGCCGGCGTGGATGATGTAGGGGTGTCAAACAAGTGTAAAAAACGGTATTGTAATGATTTTGTTATTTCCAAAATTAAAAGAAATTTGTTACAAGAAGTCGAACCGTGTTTTTGGCTATTCAGTACGATCCTTGTATTCCGAGATATTACGAGTAGTTGAATGACAGCGGGCAAGCGTTCATACAACGAAATTAACGTCACCATCGGAATTATAAATGGACCCAATGCAAAATTGAATTTATTTATTAACTGTCCGTTTTTAACTAACTGCTCTCATGATAAGACCTTATATATTTTTTTATTTGAATAGGCAAACTTAAAAACAAAAACCGGTCAAATGCACACACTCGCGCACCGTGGGTTCCGTACAAACTAATTAAACATCTAAAATTGCTCTAACAAAAAGATAAACTAAATTGAGAGACAAACTTAAGTTCACCATTGGAAATTATGTCCCCATACCGGTACAAAAACGTTAATAACATAGATATAACCTATATAATTACATATTGACATCACTACGTAAACCGCGGGACAGTTTACGGAACGTAAATCAAAGCGCTTCAAAAATCAGCACTTAAAGATTCAGTACAAGCTCTCAAAATTTAAGGTATTCTCTAAATTATAAAAACGTTTTATACTACAACGTGTTCAAGTTCGACGTTCTATAGTTCTTTCAGATTAATGAAATGAAGTAAATATTCGTCAAAGTGGTAACCCTGGCTCTGACGTCATCGGCGTCATCGCATTAGTGTTGTAAGTGCAGGCTTTGCTTTGTAGAGAGCATTATAATTTACAGCGCTGCAGCATCACGCCTTGATTGCGCGGTGACGGCCCGGCCTTGTTAATACTAGCCACATCATAACGGCCTCTCCACCTGAGAGCACGTCACTGAATACCGAGTATTTATACGCTCTATGACGTCATTATAGATTCAACGATGGGTTATTTATTTTTAGGGCTACCTCCAAAGGGAACTTTACAAAGGCTTTGTTCTACTTCATTGTTGTATGAATATGCATAATGTTTAGAAGCTGTAGCTTACCTATCAACAGTATGGTAAACTATAAAGTTACTCTACTTAGTTAAGTAATACTTGAATAGTCGCAAAATTGAATGAGGATATTGGGAGGAAAAAATATATTAATATTATGTTTACCTTAACCACTAATGAAAGTAAAAGAACCGTAAATCTAAGTTTATTTGTGAAGGATTGCTGTAAAGACTAGTTTTAGGAATATTGTAATATTTTTCAGTAAATATTCCCATAATTTTATTAACTGCAATTATTTAACATTTTTTGCTTTAGTTGTTAATAATAATTTGTTGTTTTTAATTGTTGCACTTTGTTTTTAAATTAGAAATTGCTACAGCCTAACAGGCCAGTGTTATGTACACAACAGTGTTAAGTAAAATGTTGCAATACATAAATATGAAATACTGTTCTCTTGTGATAAACTTTTTTATAGAAGAGTTTGTAGCTTCCCCATGGATACACATGAATGAACATGAACATGGCTATCCAACTTCTGTACCACTACAAAGCGACTGGACATTTTCCTATTTGGAAGCACACATGTTCGGTCACTGCAGGACAAATGCATCGTTAGTCTTTCAAAAGGAATTGAGAACGTGCATGGAACTTATTTTTATTCTAAAAATTAAAAGAACCCGTAATAAAGGGTTTAGTATATTTTTAATGATGATCTACAACAATTTGACAGACTTATGTGATTTAATTCGTGATTTTATAACTAAGTTTTCTATAACTAAGGCAAAGATCCCATAATATAATGCAATTTCAAAATAATTTTTCACGTATATTATTTTATTATATTATTACATCATATTATTTTAAAATGACGATATTTAACAATTTTACGCTTACACGCCATTTGGTTTTTGCTTATTTTTAATACAAATGGGAGGCAACCAGTATGCGGGTCACCTGATGGAAAGTATGGTGCCCCGGACGAACTGGCCCATTTGAACTGCAGTCAGTAACTGGCCACTATATAGCTCTGCCACTATTAATATAATATGTTAAATTAGATAAACGGCAGATCCTCATTCCTGTGGACTGGTATATTATTTTAATAAGCCAATCTCTTTTCAAAGCTTTAATAAGTGACGATAAACAAATACTAACGCGCTTTATGTGCTGTCGCGTAACGGAAGATAACAAGAGCATTTTATGCCTATTTTAAAATGTATTTTAGTATAAGGTATTAATAGGTACTCTTATTGCCGAGGAACCGGCTCCAAAGCCTATTTCGGACGTAATTAGGGGAACTAGGCAATTAAAACGTTAAAATCAAACGATAAAGGAACGAATAAATAAAATGTAGCATTCGGCTGCGTCATCTTATCGTTAGAGAGATTTTTAGGGGCAGCAACGTTGAGGTAGACCTCCTATGTCATCATTAATGCTAAACCATATTCATCCTTGTCTTACACAATAAACATCATTTTAGCCTTAAACTTGAGTTATTGTCGTAAAAAAAAAAAATACTGATTAAATAAAATCACCTCTTCCATTTACAGCCTCGATTTGTTTTATTTAGGCGATAAACGATCTTTAGGTGACAAAAAGTAACATTTTAGGTGAGAATTATGTTTAAATTTAAAATACCAGACTTTACATACCTAAGCGTATGCAATTAGGTAAGTATTACGTCACTAAATCTGAAATAAAATAAAAAATCGTTTATTGCTGACAAAGTCCATATGTTGTTAGTAACAGTAGTAATAGCAGTAACTACTAGTAAAAAGAAACTTACATAAATATGTTAGTAGCCACAAATCGTCAAGTGTTTTCTTAAAAAATGTTATATATACATTTTCTAGACTCTAAATGAACAGACTTCCATTGCCTTATCATGGTATTGGCTGGATTATCCATTACAGCGGTTAGCTGTTGGGAAATAAAGGCATCCTTATATTATATTCTACTTCCTTGCTTCTTTATAGGTGCTTCATAGTAGGTTAACCTTTTTTCGTTTTGAATGGTGTGTATTTAAATCAAAAATATATCGTGAAACGTGTTTCGCAGTAGTTTTCCATCATTTTGTTTGGAAAACGCGAATAGCAACACACTCGTATCAAGCTTTACAAATCGTCACAACTACGTCAACGTACGGATTTACCCTATTGTTTTACTTTTTAGGTATAGTACTACGCCATACAGATCCTATGCAAGCATGTATAATTACACTATTTTCTATAGGCAGTATTGTAGGGATACAAGTAAAACAGAGTAGCACGTCTCTTTCCTACTAAGTTAGACAAAACGTCAAATCTGAGCTATTTTTAATAAACGACGACGTAAGTGAAAACACACGACGACACCATTTGTTAAGGTCTGGCTGCTCTCCGAGCACGATGCAAGCTTCAATTTGCAAGGAGTGCAATGTGACGTCACATCATGTTTCTTATCCCGTTACATTAATGAAACTTGATGTGTTTTCGTACCCTTACAACCTTACATAGAATTTACTAAACTTGATGTACAGTCAAGGAATTAAATTCCCTACCCATTTCGTTGAAATGTCGTCTGACATTCGCAATGCATTAAGGTCGATATGTCAAACTAACGTCTTGCTCTATAGCTCTTATGGTGACAGTTTGCTATATGCTATTGAACCTTAGGTGGGTTGGAAATTGAATTCCTTGACTGTACAAGTAAGAAAGCAAGAATAAACATGACGCCAGTTTAAACTTGCATACGGTCCAAAGTTTCTAGTAAGCAGGTACCTACGTAACGGTATTCTCAAATCAGGAAATAAAAAGAACGATTAACATAGTTTTCATGGAAATCGTGCAATTCATTCCTTAACCCATGTTGAGACGGATCACGGGACGCTCTTTGACTTTTTTTGAGTACAAAACAAGCTTAGCCTTTGGCGGGGTAAAAATAAAATTTATTTTATAGGTACGAATGCTTTTTTTCAATTGTACTTCTTGCGCAAAACGTTGACACATTCCCGCGCGGTGCTAGCCCATCCAGGATTGTGGACTTCATAAATATCCTCCAACTTCAATGCATTATCAGATTTTTGACGTAAAAACTCTAATGCATGAACTGTTTTACAACCATAACCGCCTTGAGTTTTGCAAACCATTGACTTTGTCAGCCTTTTTAAGAGGAGTGTGTACCCAGCTTTAAAAAGCCGAAAGGGTTTTCCAACCTCTGGCTACACAATAGTCTTAAGATACGTTTAGTTTTGGTAATCAATCATTATATTCAATGCCTTACATTCCGGGGCCATAGTCGTCTTAATTGACAAAACCCTGATAGAATTTTCTACTCCCGCTAACATTATTTTGCCACTCCAGGTCGATTCCGGGTAGGGTTGCCAGATAGTATCCTAAAGGAGGACATGTCCTCCTTTTCTATCGTTTGTGGTCCCTTACCTACTGTATGTCCTCTTTTTGCTATACGTCTTTAAATCTGGGTTCATTATGGATCTGTGGAGTCAGTGAAATCGTTGATTTTTACACAATTTAATTTTGTAAACGTTAAGATTTTCATAATTTTATTTGTTCAAAAGCAAGGACTTCTTTCTAAAATTAGATTTCAGTTAAATATGATTAAAAAAGAGCTAATTAAGTATAAAATATTAGAAATCGTTTAGTTGTTAAAGTCCTCCATTTTCTTCAGAAAATCCTGCTTTTTAGACCCATTAGCTCTCCTTTATCAAATTATCATCTGGTAACCCTAGTACCGGGTAACTTCTAAATCTATTCTTAAGTGAATATCGCACGGTCACTTAAAATGCTTAACTGGGCTACGTCCCGGGGTACGTAACATGAGGTACGTCGTAAATCTATTTTATAATAAACTTGTAAATTGAAATTACTTTGTAGCTTTTACTCGACAGTCGACGACGTCGTAGAGTACGTCCGCCGGATGTCCGGCTACAGCCTGAGGGTGTTCCAGCTTCGTCCGCACCACTACGTGCACTTCGCTTCGTTCGGGGTGCGCGTGCCGCGGCCGTTGCTGGAGAGCATCTCATGTGTGGACTTCTGGCCGAAGGGTGTCGTGTTCCGGTGGTTCAGGGCAGCCTGCCACTGTAGAACTTGACCAGAATCAACGATGAAACGGAGCCACGCCGAATCGTCACCGAAATAGTTTTATTTTTGTTATATGTATAATTCTATGTATGTTAGTCTGTAAGGTATTTGTCTATGGGCCTTTGTAGCCTGAGAATAAATGATTTTATCATTATTATTATAACTAAATCAAGGGGTACTTTAATTATCATGTTTACGGAAAGATTTAGGCGATAAAAGACTATGCATACGTTCGGCCCTAACATGACAGCCCAGGTTTAGTTTAATCCCTCCCTGCGTCTCTGTCTAACTGGTGTCATAAGAAAGGGACGCAGATAGAGATAAACTGAACTTGGCCAGTCATGTTAGGGCACTGAGTTTTATGCATACAATCAACATAATACACTACAACCATTCTTTTTTTTGCATCTCCGAAATAACTAAAGACGCCCGAACTTACGACGCTGATTAATCTTCGCATATACACACAGTGTTGTCAAATATCATAATTCTGTTGCGCAAGTTTCTGGTTTTATATTTCGTACCAACGTACGTCGTTATTATTCGAGAACTTAAAAACTGTGACAAAAATGTACTCTCGTCAATTTATCAGCATAATAATTCTCTGTAAACTGGAAACCGCATTAAGGGAGCTTCAGTGTTCATTTAGGAAGTTAAAGTAAACCTTCTGTGCCACCAATAACTCCCTTATTGAATAACAAAACACCCGCCCGCCTCGCGGCAGTGAAATAATGGCTCCTGCTCCTTACCGGATTAGGCCATGTGACTTGCAGAGTTATTAAGTCTCGTTGGCAGAGAGATATTTAGTGAAGGGCGCTCACTGGTGGCTTTGGTGACTGCAGCGTAAGTTTGAATTACTGACATTCAAGTGACGGTGACTAAACTCAAGTTTCCGTTTCATACTCATCAAAGGTATACGTCATCATCATTATAGGTACCGGTTAATTATGAATAGAGTTAATTTAAATTACGATAATATCGCAAATTTTAAGTGAATGTTTGAAACTCGCACGATCCTGGATCTAGGTCCGACAGTACCTAAACAGCTACAGCTGCTAGATTACTTATAACAATAGAGCAACCTATTGCGTCCGGGCAACCAGCGACGAAGGCTTAAAAAAATATTGAATTTTCTCTACTAAACAAAACCTAATTGTAACGAAAATTACAGTGAAAAGCGTATCATAATCCATAGCGTGGTTTAAAAGATGTAAGCGGCCAAAGATACTAACAGAACAGATAGGAACTGATTGTTAATTTGTTTTATACCATGTAAACATTTTAATATTAATTCAAATCCATTTTAAACCGCATTTCGTTCTTTTATTATGATTATTATACATATTGTTACATGATTGTGTCATAAGCTGTGCCCCACAAAACTGATACATCCGTTTGACTGTAAATCCTTGATTATAAACAAAAGATTAATACTAAAACTGATGACTAGTGAACTGAACTTTTCATCAGTGATGTGTTGAAAGCCAATTAATGTATTAAAATTCTCGCATCGAATTTGTGGTGCTGAATTGCCTTAAAACTGTTTTAGTTGACAAAAAAACTAGTTCCGCCAACTTGTCAAAACATGCAAACCTTCTTATCTATAGAGAGGAGTAGGTAAAGTTTATTATCAAAAACGACGTACGAAAGTCGTGTCACGTCGTGCTAGCTGTGCAAGAAATCGAATGCTTGCGATGTCTTATCGCCCAATGTTTAAGTTTTGTTTTAGTTACTAATGTCATTTTCCTTTTTGCATATGATACAAAAAAATGCTTTGTGAAAGATTGGTTTCAAGCTCTAAATAATTTAGCACTCGGAATTTATTCCATTTCTTTTCGCTGTGTTGAGAGGAAACTGTTTACAAGATTTTTCGCTTAGTATAATGTGTGTTTGAATTTGTTTTCCTCCTTCGAAGGTGTGATGGGTGAAAGAGAGTAAACTTAAGCTTGAACCTTACCTCATGGAGGCGCTGGGTCGGGATATATTTCTGACAAGGAAATGAAAGCTCGTTGCCTGTCAAAACCCGCCTTGAAACTGTCAACGAATTTGCATTATTAGTATAAAATCTTGCGTCCAATAAATGTTGCTCTAATGCCAAGAGATCTTATAAAAAAGCTGCGTAAAAGATAAATAAATGAAAAGAGAAAAACAAGCCCAATAATTCAAAAAAGTTTGAACAACGTATTTAGAATACATTTAAGGCATTTCAAATTGGTTTGAAATATTAACTATTAGGTATTGCCGGCGGGAAACATACCTACATATGTATATTTGACCATCATCAAGCATATTTACTTTGACTTATTGGTGTGACGCTGCCTGCAATAACTTTTTAAATAACATTTAAGGCTTTAAGGGTGTTTCGATCTACATTTCCCAAACTTTTGTAAATCATAGGGTTAGATTTTCTCTTTACAGTTATTTTAAGTTATATTATTGTTTTGCTATTACTCAAACTAGGTTTCGATGCCCACCCGTCAATTCAAGGCTTTAACCAGAACTCAAGCTCTCCGTAGGTACTATCTCAAAAACCGCCTTCATGCTAAAATAAATGCATATTCCAGACACATACCACGACTACCAACCTTGTTTTAGAGACCATCTCCATGGAAAGTGTCAAGTGGTGCTTACACGGAACACACTCTACGCTGTAAGCTGATATTGGGAATGAATGATCACTTGATAGTCGAAAACGTGACTCTTGCGAGGATTGTAGGGCCGTGCTCATACTTGAAAATAGCGAAGTTTACTAGAAAGTATTTTGTACCGGAATACATATTTGATGATGTAAATATATCAGGAGTGCGATTTTTGAATCTCACCTGGTGACTATAGCTCACCAAAATGGCCGTTTTTCATAGAAATGCGGCCGTTTTAGTGAGCTTTAGTTACGTGGTGAGATTCAAAAATTGCATTTGAATCGCACCGGGTAACTAAAACTCACCAAAATAGCCGTTTTTCATAGAGATTCGGCCATTTTGGTGAGCTCTAGTCACCTGGTGAGACTTAAAAATTGCACCCCAGATCATAACTTTGCGTTGACAAACTGTAATGCGTTAAAGTTGTTGTTACAACTGTTCAATATTTTTGAATAATCGGTTTATACCATTGAAATTGCCAACGTTATCCCAGAACGATATATGTACATACGTATGGAAGCTTATTCCAATAGTAAACAGGCTTATTCACTGACGCTCGACACCACTTTGCTCGATGCTTCCATAATGTAAACACAAAGGGGAACTCAAGCCCAATCACAACATTATAAATAGATTAACCCAGTCAGTTAGCAAGCACGTGCAATCTGCATTGCCAGCAAATTACCTAAAGCCCTGAGCCCTGCGGCAATTAGACTTTGTGCAGTTAGCTATGACAAAATACTTGAAAAGTAATAATGATTCATTTGTTTTTTACCCGACTGCCGCAGAAACAGTACGCTTTTGGTTTATTCCATTTAGTCTCTAAATTTTTAAATATTTAATTTAACGTTTAAATATTTTTTTCTAATTTTGTATTCTTTACTACTTCACTTTTGCGATAGACATATTTTTCCTATGTAAAATTGCATTTGTATTCACCTAGTATCACCCATACTGGTTAGAAGATACGCCTAAATAAAATTAAAACAAATTAATGAATCTTAGTGTACTCGTATAACATGAGAGTTGACAATGTTTCAAGCCGACATAAAATGGCGACTAAAGCTTGATGACATAAAACCTAAACATTAATTACAGTTCCATATTGCGTGAGCTATCGTTGCAATTGTAATCCATATTTTATTATTTATTAGTGTAAACTATCGTCTCGTCAGTGCCTCCGAGCTCCATACAAATTATATAATATGTACTATATTATTACAAACTCACATTATAAACTTACAATAGATATTGTTATTAATGACAATGAAAATTGGCCTTCTGATCAGCTGTATTACCTATCTACAAATTCTTCTTAGGATACGTATTGTATTCCAGTCGTATCTTAGGCCTAAAAACGCGAAGCGCGATGTAGTTTTTAGATTAAGACTGCAGAGCGTTTCTACTGCCATTTCCTTCGTTTTGTATAATAAAAACTCGTAGAAGTAACTGTTTTAATACTTTGGTGACAACAAACTGAGTACTAATATCAAATCCAACGTTGTATGAAATAGTTTATCCTGTCCTACTAGTGATTTAGATATTATTTGGAGGACAAACAGAAAGAGATGAACATAGTAAATCTAAACGTTTAGAAAATAAACTTGCGTCTGTCAACGTCCTCCACAGTTTTCAATAAAAAATTCATTGACTATATACCCTGCAGTAGACATATCTATACGAGTACATATGAAATTTTTAATGGTAAAGTTCACACGGAAAAGCAAAGTTATCAAAGTTTCTACGAGTATTATTTACGAGCTTTTATCCGTGACTTCGTCCGCATTATTTCATTTATGCATTCTACGGGATAAAAGTATTCTATGTTTTAATCCAAGATGTGATCTATTTGTCTCCCATATTTCATTTAACTCTGTCCAGCCGTTAATGCGTGATTGAGGAACAATCACCCAAAATCCAAACATCGTTGTTTTCGCATTTGTAATTTTTATTGGATATAGTGTAAGAACTGAATACAATGCTTGAGCATTCCTATGGTTTAAACAAAAAAATCCTGCATTTATAAAGTTTTACGATTACATTTAATAATTAACATAGTATGCGAATCAATACGAACGCCTTGCCATTGTCTTGCCTTGCCAAGTTGTTTTTTTTTGTAGTACTTTTCAGAAATTTTAAAGCGTCTTTTGTGTCTTATTTTATTAGTCACCTCGCTATTAACTATTTGTACCCTGCACGATGCAGATGAACCTGCCATCAAAATATGGGTGCCAATTTTTACCTGTCGTAAAAGGCCCAATAAATATTCAAAGAATTCTATAATCAAATAACGCATGTGTTACTTTCTTGCCCGGGTAACATAAACATTATTTTTCTTCTGACATCTTCGCTCGAGAATGGAGTGACACGTAACACAGCGTCAGCAATACTCTGGATTACCTAAATAAAAGAATGGAATTTTCACCCGCTCACATCCGATATGAGAGCAGGAATATTTCTGTATCAAATAATAACACTTTTCTTTGTTTAAAATTTCGTTTTGAATACAAACTCTTTTGTTAACGGTTATTTTTTGCTGACTACTTGTGAAACTAAAGTAAAATTTAATGGTATTGCAATGTTTTACAATGACATTCCATCATCAGATGAGCGTAATTAAATTAATTAATTAAGCGAAGCTTGTGCTACGTACTAAATAGTCGACGATAATATCTTGCATGACATTGCATTGTCATCCGACTTACACACTATAATGCAACTTCTTAGCTAAATTAAAAGTTTGATGTAACTTCTAAGATTTGACATCTCATGGTAATTATTACTTTTTCACAATATCCCATAAAATGTATGTGTAAACATGCGACTTTATCTTTTTCCTCTAATTCAAAGCGTTTTTCTCAAAGGAATTTGACCCTTGTTATTGACTTTTATCTGTTGGTACTGTGAAAAGGCAGGATTACATACCTACTTTTTATTTACGCGTTCGATTCTCGACTCGACTCAAGCTATTCATAAATATGTTAGGAAAAAAGGAATATTTTCTTCGCCTAAATTGGCTAATTTAATATTATATTTAACCGCTCCTTTTTACAACCTCAGTAAATTTACTTCAATATTTTTATGCCAAATTAATTGGTATCGTAAATCAAAATGTCTCTTTCTGTTCTTAACGCTTTAGTAATTTAGTCCGATGATCATTTTGATGAATTTGGAGAAATGAAATGTTTGAGACCTACGTTCCAGTGCTTGACACGCGTAAGACATAGTTTTCATTAGTACTTGACATCATCGTCTCTGGTTTTTACTGGTATGTTTTCTTATCTCCCCGTCTATAATTGGGTCACTGTCAATGACAAGTAGACCTTAAATCTAGCGTGGGATATTTATTTTCACGATTTCGTTTGACGAGTATGAAACATCTAACCTTTTCAATATATTATTAGTTATTATATCAGTAAAAATAAGTCTTTGTATCCACCACAAAGAGTTTGAGTGGTTTAGATTATCTGTTCGGTTCGGTTTATTCTTTTTCAATTCCAATTTCATCCAGACCTAGTTTCTGTTTAAAGTTCGGCTTTAATGTCATTCCTTGTTTAACTGGCAAATTGAACATCGATCATAAATTATCAGCTGTATCAACTACCCAAGTATAACACGTAGGCTGCGTGATTAGCTGTAAATGGGTGATCTCAAAAATCAAAAGTTGGCAGAAAGTGACTTGCCGGCTCACTAAATGGGTTCCTCAAACTGTCGCCGTTATTATTATTATTCGTGTGCTACTCGGATAGTGCTCTAACTTGAGGCGATATTTCAACAAGTTCATGAGAGGCGAATGCGAAATCAGCGGCGCTCGACGAAGGGCTCCCGAGACGCCGCGGCGGGCGTGCCGGGATCTCCATACGATTTGTCGCTCAACCTATGTCAATAAAAAAATGTCACATCTCCTTTATACATATTTTTTGTAACAGAATTTTTTTACGATTTTTATTAGAAATAATGTTAAACATTCAAAATTATTATATTTAAATTCTTTTTAATGATAACATTAGGGTAATGGCAGGACTCGAACCTGTAACCTGCGGCATTCCGTGCCGTGCGTTTGCCAATTCCACCACATTACCAAGTAACAAACTACCGAACTACAACTAGTTGTAGTGAAAAAAAAACGAGTACTGTGTTGCGCATGTTAATATCACAGTCAATAGGCGAATCTGCTCAAAATGTAAAAAACTTTATAAAGTCGAATAAGTCATCAATCTCATAGCGCTTTCCTCGTTTCTTAATTCGGGATAAGCTTTGACCACGATCCTAAATCTGTCAGATCAGGGGTGCAATTTTTGAATCTCACCAGGTGACTAGAGCTCACCAAAATGGCCGAATCTCTATGAAAAACGGCTATTTTAGTGAGCTTTAGCTACCCGGTGAGATTCAAATGCAATTTTTGAATCTCACCAGGTGACTAAAGCTCACCAAAATGGTCGCATTTCTATGAAAAACGGCCATTTTGGCGAGCTTTAGTCACCCGGTGAGATTTAAAATCGCACTCCAGGTCACAAATGAGTGATTGCCATCTAACCTCCCTAACCCGTTACAGGGAAACCAGCCGACAGGACATGGTTACACATTCATTTATAGATCTGTAGGTTTTCTCAAGCTGTTTTCCCTTGTCGTAATAAAGCCGTAAAAGTAAATTAATCAAGTTATTATATATTTATTCGACTAGCGGAGCTTTGGCCGATTTGCATTAATCGAACTGTTAGGCCATCTCAATGTAATAAAGGTCACGCGGGCTGACCGCATTTCTGCCCAACCGCATCTAATTAGACCCCGATAATTGATCCTTTCGGCTTAAGGGCTCCGATGATTCTGTCAATATAACAGACCCTGGATTTACTAATCTGTTAGTATTTCGTTTGAAGCGTTGTTTGAACTTAAAATTAACTACTTATAGGATTTTAAACAAGTTTTAACTAAACTTTGAGGACAGATCTACGAGTCTGTACGTAATGTGAAAAAAAAAACTGTTCGAAACTTGAGAACGGCTGCGATATGGATATTTTTTGCATGTCCGTAAAAGCTTAAGTAACGTTATTATAAAAAAAAAGTAAATATACCTGCGGCACAATTTTAGTTTATCCCTTCCTACGACTCTGTTTAACTAGTGTCATAAGAAAGTGACGCCGACAGAAATAAATTAAACCTCGCCACAAAACCGTTTCAAATCGGTTGGCCACTGAAATATATAAAAAAACCGGACAAGTCCGAGGATTTTTTTTCGTCGGATTTAAAGGCAATCTTTACTTTGTAGTTGAAAAATTGCTTAGTTATACATCAATATAAGTGACGGTCAATTCTCTAACTGCAAATGAAAGTCTGTAATCCCACACACATTATCTTTTATGTGTATAGCTATAAATTGACAATTTTAGGATTTTTCCATTACTTTTGCTGAGAGACCTTGTGTTTGCCAAATGATTAACACAAGCAGCTTTAGTTGCATACTTTGGGACTAGGTCAGTTGGTGTGAATCATTCCAAAAATATTTATATTTTTTTTTATTATATTTATACTCCAAATATATTTATTCTAGGTCAACGGGAACAACCCCATGGGTGATGTCTAATTTGAGCTTCACAAACAGATAGACAGACAGGCAGAATAGACATTGGTTAGTACATTTTTTTGAATTTGTTAAAACAAATGTCATCAAACAGTCTCTCTACTAAAATTATAATTTTCGGATTCGGATCGGGTTCGGTGCGAAAGCATCCTCATGAGTGATAATAGAGAAATTCTAATAAATATAACACAACAAATTCCATACACTGTTGTATATAATTTGTTGTAGGTCTTTAATTTAATTTTGTAATATTCGAGTGTCCAGTTCTCCGCAAATTACTGAAGTACTCGCCAATAATAATTTAGATTTGTCCAACAAACCGCCAACTGGCATTCCATTGGTATATAATTAAATTACGGCCCGAATTACATATGTGATGCTTGGTTCAGGCGCTCCAATATGCTGGAGCACTATTAGGACTGTCTTGTATGGTATTCCGTAATATGTCAGCGAATTTGATATCAGACCTTGGTAATTACGAAGGTAAATGATCAATGCAAATAGTATTATGTAGGTTACGGGTGGCTTGTGCTTTGAGTTCACCTTTACATCTCCTTTATCTTTATATGGTATAAAGTCGCTATCCGTTCGTGTTTGTCCTAAATCCTTATTTGTTCCTTATATGTTTTGCGGGTGGTAGGACCTTGTGCAAGCTCCGTCCGGATCGCTACCACCATCTTGATCGCTAATCCCGCCGCTAAGCAGCAGTGCTTGCACTGTTGTGTTCCGGCGTGGAGAGCAAGACAGCCGGTGTAATTACTGGCACAAGAGGTATTCCATCTTAGCGCTCTGGGTTGGCAACGCATCTGCAATCTTCTTGGTGTTACGGGTGTCTATAGGCGGTGGTGATCACACTTACCATCAGGTGACCCACTTGTTAGTTTACCTTCCCATTTCTTATAAAAAAAATGGTCGGTCGCCTTCTCCTTCTAAACCACGCCACAGATTTTGATACAGTTTTCATTGTCATTTGGAGAATTTTTTTATGGAAGGTTTTGATGTATGTATTACATTCCGACTGTACCTGTCCAAAGTCACGGCGGGTCGCCAGTCAAGTTTAAGGCAAGGATGCAAGTCTTTAACAGGGAGCCAATAATTATCGAGAAGATACTGAAAAATACGCGTAGATACCCTTTGGAATAAACAAAAATGATCAAAATCGGACCACTCCGTAAAAAGCTATGTGTTGTCATACATGGGGCGAATTGAGAACTTCCTCCATTTTGTTCATCTGATATGAGAGACAATAATGTCAACTGTACTAGTAAAACACTTACACGCGTCAAGCACTGGGACTACTTTACATCATACCTTGTTGCCCTTACTTTTGTTATTCGCGACTAGGCTACCATAAGTATTCAGTCGGGTTGTTTAAAAACTCACTATTTCATTACTTGCCCGAATTGTGCACTAAAAGTGAACACCGCGTTTTTGAACTTCCCCATTTCCAATTTACGTTACCATAGCTCTCCTAACGAGAAATTCAGTACTCAGATTTCCTCTCGAAACCATTTACCTGCCTACAATTGGGTGTGTATTTCATTTCGCTGAAAGTAGAAACGAACACGATATTGTGGGAGTACTAACTTGCGTTGCTCGATTAACGTACCAATTTTTAATTAGCCAGCCTAAAGGTAACAGTTTTTTTCCGTTAAATTAGCATATGTTATAGAAATTATGATTGTTCATAATTGTGTAACACATAAACGCTTAGTAAACCTCCATTTTTTAAAACATGTTTAATATTTTTTTATCTTTGTGAAATTTGCCTTTGAATCAAAGGTATATAATATCAACATCATTTGGTTGCGAGTAAAAGTAAGTACTGAAAGTATTTTAACCATTTATTCGTATAAGTATTTTTTTTATTCTAAACTACCCACAACTACTCAGTTTTAGAAGTAGCTAAACATTAACGAACCTTGTCGTAGCAATGTATGGAATGAGAGCTGCGCGAATTTGTCGCATCACTGACAGCGACAAGATAAAAACAGGTTCAACTACTTTTGAGGGTACCGTACTAAATCTTTCTAAAACTTCTTTTCAACCTTCTTCTGATACCTCATCCGTATGGAACTAGTATACACTTCAAGGTACTTTAATGACAAGCTACACACACCTACACAAGTATGATACTACGAGTGCAATTTCCACCGCAACAGCCATTGTCACAGTTCATAAAGTCCAGTTAAGTGACGCAAATCGACGTTGTATTGAGAACCGTTTGAGCGGCGTGGGGTGTTATCGTTGATTGGATGACCTAAGGAGCCGGGCCCTTCTATTGGTTTGCTATACTTATAGGTATCGTCTAACTTGTAAGGTCAGAACGAGGTAGAAACATAGTCGAGCAGTTACCGATGAAAATTATGTGCCGAATAAACGTCAATAAGGCAGCAAAAATGCTTCTACGTTGAATCGATTCAACGAGAATAGAAGTGTCATTTACGATTATTGGTTTTTGATTTTACGCGATTAGAAAAAAATAGGAATAATATGAAAAATACGCTCCAAATTAAAATACTGTACGACAATTACTATATACCTACAACACCAAGGAAATTGCAGAGGGCTAAGATGGAATACCTCTTGTGTCAGTAATTTCACCGGCTGTCATACTCTCCACGCCGGAACACAAAAGTGCAAGCACTGCTGCTTAGCGGCTGTATTAGCGAGCAAGAAGGTGACAGTGATCTAGACGGACCTTGCACACGGTCCTACCATCCGCATTATGATATTCAATGATATAATTTTGTTATTTTATCGTGGACTCTCTTAATATTCAAACTGCGTATTTACGTGGATGTGTAATTGTGCGCTTATTGAAATTACAAGCCGTTGGCAACTTTCCCTAATTTCTATAAATGCGCCAGAAATTAACCGTGATCCTAATGGAGGTCGGCAGGTTTATACTTTTTTATTGTTTTACAACGGTTGCGGCATAACCTCATCCGATTTTCGATGACTTGCAATTATTACGTTTTCCCCACAGTGTAATTTATCTTAGTTGATTTTACTACGTATAAATCTGTTTATTTCGTTCTAAGAAACTGGTTTGTAAAGTACACAAATGTGTCTTATTTTGGTGCTTTCGTCTAGTGATTTATCAATAACATAATAATGCCGCAGAATTATGTTTTATTGTGATTGTGATGATGTAGATATAATTATGATTTATGAAATAGCATTGTTTTCTTCTTTCGTTTTGCTTTAACTTGAATTATGCCTGATTACTTCAAGTGGCAGTATTATGCGATTTTTGACAGCATACAACTACCATGGATGGTCAAGATAAGAAGTGATTAAATACAGAAGTGTATAAAGTGAGAAGTGACCAAATCGAGCATATGTCAAATTTAGAAGTGATCACTACCTCCCGAGTTACTTAATCTCCAAATTGGTCATATCAAGAACTGGTCATCGATCGTTGTAAGGAGCTGATGTGCAGTCAGCATCAAATAACATGGTCATCTGTCGCAGCGACAATTTGAATGCTTCAAATTAGTTAAAGTGACAAGGTAATAAACGTGATCGGTTACTTTTGATCCAGACGATACCTAACGGAATTAAATTTGTATGTTTAATCGGTTCATTATAAAATCGCAACGGAAAACAACGGCTATAAATGAAAATTGTCGTTCTTAAGACTTTAATCGTAACAAATAAAATTTGTTTCTCAAACTTTTAAACGAACTACAGTCCCAATAGAACTTGAGATTAAAAGAATATTAAAGATTGCGTTCCCTAATACCTATGTACTTTATTCAATATTAACATAAACTTGGTTTGGAATCCGACACAAACTTGTAACTACATCAAATCAAATTCGTTCGCTGAGCCCAGCTAATTCGTAGAAGTCTACGGCTACGCGCTGCGGCGTAGCGAGTTTGCGTGTACGTCAATTTCGTAGCACCGCTACGAGGAGTGTAGATGACTACTAATGGAGCCCCGCGATAATTGACACGAGCTATATCACGTCGTTAATTATATTGTGAGTTTATATTGACTGAAATTATATATTTGTAAATTCAATGTATGTCTTAAACTCTAAAAAAGCTGTTCTCTTTTCTTCTCTGAGCGATTAGGACGAGTTTATAGGATGCTCCGCACTCGAATCGTGTCTCTAACTAGCTTAGTAAAATGAGACGCTCTGAGTTACGTTTCATTTATCATTATGATAGTGAAAGTCAATTGGATACCAGATGGATTGTCCGAGCCATAATTCTAGCCAATGTAAATGTTCATCACATGTAACCATTCCGTAACATCAGATCAGGAACTGAAAAGCGCCATCTATTGTTAAAATAAATACAACATAAGCATAACAAATATTCTTGGAAAATAATATTTTATAGTTAAGACGTTCTAAATTGTCTGTTGACTAGAGTAATAACTGTCTGGATTCTAAATTTCATTACATCATTACGGACACAAATACTTTTTGTATACACCAGTTCTTTACTCATCAACAAAACCCAAACGATATCAGAACCTAATAAAGAAAGAAAAACTATTTTTTTAAAGACAATATTTAAACGCAAAAAATACCAATACTCATGCTAGAAAGAAACATCACTCGGCTGCTTCTGCAAAGTAGCGTAAATTGTTAATAGGACACTGAATTAAACTAAAACTAAACCTTAATCTATAGGGGAATGTGACGTAACCTGATTTAACCATAAACGTAATATGATTGAACAGCCTCCGAGCGAGATTGAAATTAGTAAAATCAGCATTTAAATGTCATCAAATACTGAAAACATGGCTTTGGCTTTTACAAATCTGGCGTGGCTGTAGGAGCATTAATCCTTTTGCCTGTTCCGCAGAAGAAAATCACAAAACAAACATTTTCCAAAACAACAGTTAATCGCGTATTCGATATCGATTATTGGTTTTTCATTTACTGTGTCGTTTCCGTCAAGTTGCAGCAGAGTGACTACGAACTTGAAATTTAAATCTTGCTTTATTAGGTAGGTGTACAGTAGGGGAAACATATTCACGTACCACCTTAGAACATATGTCATACAAATGACATGCGTATGTCTCTTCGACCAGGTTCTACGGTGGTACGTGTTTCAATTTCCTTGACTGTAGGTGTACCAGAGGTGCAATTTTTGCATCTCACCAGGTGACTAGAGCCCACCAAAATGGCCGAATCTCAATGAAAAACGGCTATTTTGGTGAGCATTAGTTACCCGGTGAGATTCAAATGCAATTTTTGAATCTCACCAGGTGACTAAAGATCACCAATAAGGCCGCATTTCTTTGAAAAACGGCCATTTTGGCGAGCTTTAGTCACCCGGTGAGATTCAAAAATCGCACTCCTGTGTCAATAAATGAATATCAATCAACCATATATCGATTACGAATGAGAAAACATTAAAATTAAATAATTCGAACGCATGTTTTTTCGGAATTTAAGTATTAATTCTTGTGGGTCGCAAAAGAATACGGCGTTTTATTATTATTACCCATAATACTCATTATTACTGTTTGAAACGTGAATAGTGATTTTAACAATAACGAATACCGATTTAGAACGCCTTAACTGTAATAGACACTTACTTGGTGTAGCAGAGTAACCTCCAAAGGCCCTAGCACGCCAGTTTTTGTCTCAGACAGATTGCATTATATTCCTTTCTAACCAGTATTCGTGTGAGAAAAGGAACGGATGCGTTATGTCTGCGATAAACGCTAGTGTGCTAGGTACTAGCGCAGCAATTTGGGCGGCTGACTCCGATGAGTTGACTCTGTAAAGTATCGACTCTCAATTGCGATGTCGCCCTCACGTGGAAATTATGACTAAAGTTTTTAAAACCCTCGTCACGTTGCAGAATTATTTTACATTTTTTTTTATTAGCAAGTGTGACCCTTGCTGTCATTAAGACGGTTATTTATAAACTGCGTATTTAAAGTGGCTCGCTGCGTATGAGACGAGAATTTAAAAAACAATGCAGTTTAAATTTTATTATGACTAAATGGTGAATTTATATAAATTCAAGTAGTTTTTTAATAGTAAAACACTGTTTCTTAAGGCGCTGTGTTTGTTTTTTGAAGTTCAAGCTGCAGATTTTAAATAATTGTGTTAAATGTGTAAAAGTCAGTTGAAACATTAAGTGCATCATTATTTAAAATTAGTTACTCAAATGCTCGAAATCATAACACAATCGCTTAATAAACAGTATTTTACTGGCAGAAAACTACTTGCCTTGTTAAAAAATCACACTATTTAGCTACAATAATCTAAAAAATAGAGAATATTTTTAAATTCCTCATACGAAGCGATCCACCTAAAGTGGAATTAGGATTGTGGTAGTAAACCGAAATAGTTAGAGAATAATTAAATAAGTTGTAGTGCCTAATATCGCTAGTTCAATAATTTAAAGTTGAAGAAATGAAAAATTAATTGATTTTGATTTGTCATCCTGTTGCCATATAAATCGCATGAGTAGCGTCCTAATTTAAAGGGTTTTAAAATATAATCAGACTTTATTTTTGTTCTTTAACAATTTAAATCGAAGACTACAAAGGCTGGAATAGTCACAAGTGCACTGAATCTACAATCAAATATAAAAAGATAAAAGGTGCTCTTTCTATGCTTCTTACTTTAAGATAACTATCGTTAAAATCACATTTACTAGGTTACTTGAAAGATGGCATGGCAAAGCATTGTACACTGTTAGGCAGCCCTAACAGTGTACACTGCTTTTTATGAAGTCGGTAGCAAGCCGCCATCCATAATTAATAATATTTGTGATATTTATGACGTCTTTTTAAGTTCGAGCCTTTTTGATAGAAATTACGGTCAAAAAACTTAAAAATAAAACTACAGTTACTGCTTTTTCAATTGTTTCAACATTCTTTTGTACTTTCATTAGTATCTTGCTCGGAATGTGCTAATGAAAATGTTTTCAATGTACTGTAGGTATTACAAGCTCGAACACCTGACACTTTGAAAAAGTGCAATAAAATAGTCTCCAATCACCCTCCGGCAGGGCCATTAATGGACCGTCGCCTTTTGTACTCATCTACATAAAATAGGAACAATAAATATTTGCTGGACAGCAAATTCTTTGATTCGGATTAAACTCGGTGCATTAGTACTCTAACTGCTATAAGGTAAAATATGAGGGATATATACTAATTTGGCGCTTTGCTTTTCAGAAGGTATGCTCATGAGAGCTATGGATAATGAGCTATGAGTCCGTTTTCATCTCAACGGAACACAGCTAAACCGTTCCATGGCGATGCGGTTCTCCCTCTGGTATCTAACTGCGACCAAAAACAAAAACGTGAGAGCTCCTTCAAATTGAGAGTCAATATGTACGAAATATGTACTTACTTGTTTGAATCTTGGTCAAGCGGCGTGAGGCGCGGCCGTCTGCCGCTGTCAACTTAGCGGCATGGCGCCCGCGCACCGGCGTCCCGCGAGCACACACGAGCACACTCACATCTTATGAACACTGTCCACACATGCATACGACCTGAAGTGCACTTTGGATACCTGTAATCAAAGGATAGGCGTTAACGGTAGGTTTGGATACTGGCCAGATAATAAAAAGGAGAGTATCCTGAGAATCGTCATCGCAAAGTCAACTAATTTGAGATCGTGCAACCCCTTAGCCCTTATGTATATGACACTATTCGTAAAAATAACACAGTTTTATATGCTCGTAAATATCTTGCATTCGGTAGTTTAAAAAATGTACTTTCTAAATTGTAACCATATCGGTATTGATCAAACATCGACCCCAAATGTTTGTATTTAATCATGAAAAGAAAAACTAGGGGCGTTTAGTAAATATTGAGCTAAATCCGCGATGCAGTGCGGTGCCTGTTCAAACAGAACTGATGTATTGGACTACTTTTACATACTGTTTTACCTAAATATACATATATGTATACGATGATTGTTTGCTCCCGTTGAAAGAGTAATCAGCCAATTGCTGATTACCGTTCCCTAATTGATTGACGAAATACCTAACGTTTAGCACCAATTTCTGCTAAAACTGGTATCAACTCTGAGTCAGCTTCTGTTCTTGCCTGATGTCCATGTTTGTAGACCTGTATTTCAACAATTAATGAAGGAACGGTAATGAGCAACGGTGAAAACTCTGCAGAATTACCGATAACCAACGCACTTTAATATTACACTTAAAGAAAGAAATATGAAATTAAGCGTGGAAGAGCGCAGAATAAACTTCATCCTACGTCCTAGATATGGTTTTGTTTAAACGGTCATGTCTTTAAAAAGCCTTTCAAGTGTAAAACCCTGCAAAGCAAGAAAAGCCACCTATACATATAGACACTTAATTATTTGCTGAAAAAGACCCTTGGCCTAAAAATAAACTTAAAAAGCTACGCTGGTGTTTATTCTGCATATATTTTTTGATGAACTGTACTCAAGGTATCCAACGTATTTACTCTTCACACGTTCAACATCGGGTATATATACTATATATTTGTGTTCAATGCAATATTTTGTCATGATGTTGCTTTAAATTTTGTTTGTGTAGGTTTGAAAGGGGAAAAAATGATTCTATTTTATGTCTAGATACACAATGGAAGGTCTCAATGGTGACAAAGTTTTGCAATGAACACAAAAGTATATTATTAACTCACCTGAGGCCCTGGTATGATAATTGCTGTCGCGGACGCAAAGTATAAAGAGATATATTACCCCTTATTGGCGGGATAAAATGACTGGTGGTACGTATTTAAGTGTGACGACGTTTTTGTTCCGTACTTTAGAATTTGTTTCCGAAATGGATATAGAACTCGGTGAATGTGTAAAATGAATATATCTCTATAGAATGCTCGTACAAAAATTGTTTGTATAATTGATTGGAAATAGATTGAATTGTTTTATGTACACGTACTCGTATAGTAAAAATACAGTAACACTGCGTTCCTATTCAAACAACAGATTGTTTTCCCTACCAGCGGTTAAACTTTGACAGGTGTCCAATAGAAAATGTGTCAAAACTTTACAGTTTGAATATAGGAACCGGCCATTATTTAATAATAGTAAAAAAATACTTGCGGTCATTTATTGGTAGCAATTTGTGGCGTAACTCGTAACACAGAGTGTAGAAAATGCCATGACGAAGTTTGCGGTTATCAGAAACTCCTGAGGTTAAGGCTGGGACAAATACTTGCGTACCCTTTCTATATTACATTCAAAGTATTCTATCATCTTAATCTGTGAAAATAAAAACATGTCTCCAAAACTATTTCCAAATTTCAAATCGAAAGCATTTTTGTTGTTTATCACTCATTTTAATTTAAGCCGCTGTGATAAACAAAAAGACGAGCAGACGGACGAATGGACGAATGAACGAACGGAGTCACATCCTAAAGGAGCTTATTTACCTTTTTGGTACAGTACATTAAAAACCTGTCAAGTGTGAGTGCGTCCCGAACATATTCGGTTTTTTTTTCTAAATGTACGTGGCGAATAGAATTTAAAATTCACCAAGAGCTTTTTGGTGAAAGTAAAATATCACGACGAAACCTCTGCACGGCAATCCAATGACGTGATAAGGTAAAAAAAAATGGAACGCAATTTGTCATCGGCTTTTTCACTATGCCCTTAATGTAAGTACGTTTTGGGGAATACGTGTGCGAGCAAAAAGCGCTAATCAATTCCTGTTTATTGTCCATACTTTACCGTGTTCGCTGGCAATAAGAATATTTAATCGTGTTTTTCCTCTCATTCGAGCCTGTTAGTTGATTATTCTTGCTATGGGGTCCAGTGGTTAATGATGTCTTTACTTTAATTACAGTTACAAGGAGCATGGATTAGCAATGGAGGCACAAATGGAATGGAAACGGAAATATAACTCCATGGAATAGCTGAGAGCCGTTTGCGTCATATATTGGAAGACAAAGCATGGTCACGGGTTCTCACTAAAGTAGTCTAATGATAAGGGTCTCTGAAAACCGCTTTAAGCGAGTAGGCCGCGGCTGACCATTACAGAGTCCTGGAAGATGCTTATTCCCAACGGTGGATGTCTTTTGATCTGATACTCTCCGAATCAAATATCACATCTAGTACAGATCTACGTCGTAGTGTAGCAGACGCGCCATGTACGTCTGCCGGCGCTTATAATAATCAGCCGGGTTTGCCTGAACACCACGTACTGCCTCCCACTGTCGACAACGGCGGTCAGGCCGCACATGGTGCTAACACCCTTAATCCTCGGCGCTCGCAGCGCCGTTCATGTCTGCCTAGTAGGTTTAAAGATTATGTATTACAGTAGTTTTCTTATTTCAATTTTGTTTGGCAGGAGCCTTTTTTTGTTTTCGATTCTTTGTCTGTCTTTATTATGTCATGGTGAAATAAACCGTATTTTTCCGTATCTCTTCTCTTCTTGATTTTCATCACTCCTAAACCCACCAACCCACACGCTAAAGTAGATACACGATTTTATGCCTAAAAGCTATTTACATAGGTCCAAAGCGACGCAGGCTATCTGTTAGGACATGTGCGGACGGGAAAAGCAATTTTTTGTTCTCTATTAGACCACTAGAGGGCATCGATGGGAATAAAAATAATTAAGTCATTTACAAAAGGTCAATAATTAAGTCATTTATTTTCATGTTGCAAAAGGCCTATAGACAAATTACAGCCTAACGTACATAAAAATAGGACAACAATAGAGTATTCACAATTTTTCATTTATAGTATGTAGCTTAAGCACCCTATAATACATAATATTTAATAAATACTTCTTCGCCCATTTTTTCAACCTGGTGCCATCTTTGATTATTATTTACATATAACTAATTATATTTGATATAGTAATTAGGGACCAAGCCCAGAATAAACTAAGCACATTAGAGGCCTAGCACGCAAACGTTTGTCGCTTAAAACCTTTTTTTATTTTCCTCGTGTGATTTGTGAACAGTGACCAAAAATGGGTTTATTTACACACCACAGTGTAATTGGGCAGCAGCAATTTAACCTGCATTAAAAGTACTGTGTAGCTAACACAAAGTTTGTCCGTCGTAAAATTTTCAATACGATTCCAAAGTTCGTGCCCGAGCATGCGAATCAAGTTTGAAAACGACGTTTGCCATGTTAAGAGTTCAAATAAAACAACTGTTAAAGCAAATGAGGCAGTGCCTTAAAGTTTAGATAAGTTTTACTGGTGGCATACACCAGTAAACCTTATTCGAAGGCTCTCCAATAACAATGGACATCTGAATCTTTATATGCGGATTGACACATGTATTTTCCAGCCTAGAGCGTGTGTGTAGGAGAATTTTACTAGTGTTATGGTTTTATAATCATTATAAAATCAATACAGCCACTATTGACTTTTGTCATACAGACAACTTAGCAAAACATAAAGACATTTACTGTCTGACACTGACTGTTACGATAAAAAACTGGCTAAGTGCGTGTGGGACTCGCGCATGAAGGGTTCCGTAACATTATCTTTAAAAACGGCAAAAAAATCACATTTGTTGTATGGGAACGCCCTTAAATATTTTAATTATTCTGTTTTTTACTATTTGTTGTTATAGCGGCAAGAGAAATACATCATCTGTGGAAATTTCAACTGTCTATATATCACGGTTCTTGAGATACAGCCTGGTGACAAACGGGCGGACGGACAGCGGAGTCTTAGTAATAGGGTCCCGTTTTACCCTTTGGGTACGGAACCCTAAAAATGGCCAAATGATAATTCTGAAAAGATGCTCTCTTTTTCGGTACATTTCTTTTACTTAAGTTGCGTAACTTTGGCAGATGCTCTAATATAGTGGAAAACTCTAAAAAATACCATCTAGAGGTCCTAGCATACTAGACTTTGTACGGACATAAGACATATAATATTCTTTTCGAACCAGTTTAATGTTGGATCGTTAAAAAAACAGTCTGATAGCAAGTTTTTATTGTTATAGTCATGTGTCCAGCCAAATACCATGCGAGAGAAGCCAAGGGTAAAACATAGTAGTACTGAATATAAGCAGAGATAAACCAAACCAAACGCCGTATATTTAATCTAATAATTATGTCTAGGCCACGTGTTGTATTATGGCCAAATAAAATCTGTTTACTCAGAGCGTTTCTTATCACCGTAATTTCTATCAACGTTAAACCAACTCAGGTACATAGGCCTGGATATAAAAATGGTTTCCCAACGATTTACTGACAGCTGCTACCCCATTTACATACTATCAACTGTACGCACTCGTGCGATATCTTATCTTAGATTACCGGCAAGATTTATTAATGTAGTGTTGCGTCATTATTTTAACGTAACTGATTGTAGGACTAGTTGCGGATAAAAACAATTCCCTGTAGCACTTTAGTCGATATCACTGACGTAAAAGTTGCCAGCAGATGGAATGAATAATTGTACCTAAAGCCGACCAAGAAAATTGTTTAAAACTTTTCTATTATATTACAAGGGATCAGGTTCAAAAGTACTGAGACAATTACTTGGTCGCCAGTACATGTACATCTGGAAATAATAGTTCTGGGCTCTGGTTAAGATTATTGGTGTTTATCTTTAGGTAGAAAACTAAAGGTCGTAGTTATAAACTGAACTCAAGTTCTAGCATTGTATGGAACTGTAACTTGAGTTCGTTTTAAAAGTACAACCCTAACAGTAGGTATACAGCTTTTGCGCAAAGTTTAGTTTTTAATCCAAACTTGTTAACGGCTCTTCGTTATCGCATTTTGAAGAAATGAAAATGAAAACGATCTAAGTATATTATATGTAGTACTTACGTACCTAATAATTAAGAAATAAATGGGAAAACCGTGCAAATGTGCATTGAACTTTATACTAGAGGTTATACTAGAATAGCAGCTTTAGAACAATGATCCTGGCCCTCGAGAATCCACTAACGCGTGCGACGAGGCGCACGATGACGTAATACCGCGTTTAGCAAATAAAAGCAAATAAAGTTTAAAAAAATAAATAACTGAAACTTGCATCATTCATTATTATAGCCGCTGTTCGTACAAAACACCAAGTGCTGACTTAATTCATGCCCAAGAAAGCAAAAGTAATACTTAACCAGGTGGTAAACGGGGGGAGTGGTTCATTTTACACGGCACAATAACTGCTGTCTATTTCATGAACTCGCATACGTCAGTGAATGAATTTAAAATGAATTAGTTGCGTTTGCGCATTTAAATTCTATCTCGACTCTCAGGAATAATTTCCAAAAATATAGATTCTACGTGAAACTTATTATGGACTGTTTCCAATTAGTGAAATTCAGGATAAAAACGTCTAAAGTAATTGAACACTGTCCCAGAATCCCAATATTTATTGTCTTGAATTTAATTAAAACCTTTGAGCATAACAATTCAAATTATTCTGACTCGTAAATAAATAAAAGTCATCGTGATGACAGTAATCCGCTTAAGTTGCCCTGTACACAAATAAACTGAGATACAGCAGAAAATTTAATCATCTCTGCTATTATAATGTAGAAGTGAGGGTTGTCCGTGCGTTAAAGATATTACATAAGCAATTGCCGAAAAATAAACCTTAGGGTCAATAATTTTTTTTTTAAATGCTATGTTTGAACTCAACGCTACATAAAAACGGCATAAGAACGAGTTTTGCAGTTAGTATAGCTAAGGATAGGGGAGACCGGGGTCAATTGAAACGTTTTCCGAAAAAACGGCCATAGTGCCTACATTTCCTATCAACACTGGTTTGTGAAAGGTTTCGACTATAGCTAGATTATCTGGCTTTAAAGTTGCTATGTTGATTTTTATCCATAGGTATCAGATACGGAATCACAAGTGTTTTGGAAAACCTCGAAAATTGTTTCATTTAACCCTGGTTGCGGGTCAATTGAAACAATGAATGGGGTATTGAAACACCTAGATATAAAATATTTATTTATTGTAATAATCATCTAAATTTATTTTTTTAGTCATAATTAAATCACATAATCTCAGTCTTTGATTAGAACACAGTAAGAGGTAGTTTCTACCGTCAACTTAACGAAAAAAACATTTATTGCTATTAACTTAACAAAATTTTCATATGGTACTTCTTGCTTAATCATTTAGAATATTTAAATAAATATTTATATGTAATAAAATCAACTATTACTAATCTAGAAATGTAATCAACATTTAATAAAGGAAGAGCAACCATTATTATACATCTTAACTAGGGTTAAGTAATTTGGTTACAATTGACCCAGCAACGTCATGGTGAATATTTTAAATCGTAGTAAAATAATGGTAGACGGTAGGTATATATATACCACTACAAATTCAACAAGAATAACCATACAAACAGAAAGTTAAATAGTATTAAAGTACTACCAATGGATATTGACTAATATACGAAACAAAAACATCAAAAATAGTTACTTTTGGTGCCGGAAAAGCAATACACTCGCGTAATAACGTCCGACGGTCACAGAGCCGCGGCTAGCACCGTTCCACAGGTTCTGACACGAACGCAGATCCATCCACCCTTAAGGACCGCCCCGCTATCGCTTTTGGTTTCGTAATTATTGCACTTGTTTCTATTGACCCGTGTTTCTATTGACCCCAGTCTCCCCTACTTTGTTGATTATAGAATATTAGAAGTACCTATATTGGGTATCCCAACAAAAAATGCGATAAATTTCTGATCCATATGGGATAAGGTTACGTACCAATACGTACACGTAAGCATTATAATAATAAATAGGTGAGTTATATGATAGGAAGTCTATTATAAATCAAATAAAAGCGTTGCTGTCAATTTAAAAAAATTGAAAATTCACTGGGCACCGCAACCAAGACTCATCCAATTCGCTGTGCTAAAGTTATAGTTCGCTTTATTACTCGCAAATGGAGCACTTAAGCTATGAAACAGGTAACAAAACAATAACAGCTTTGCGGCATAACTAAATCTTTGTCCGTGTATACACGAGAAACATACAGGCCAATTTATAAGCACTCAAACTAGAATACAGGCTGGTAACACGAGTACATGAAAAAGAGGAAGAAATGGAGAAGGCGTACCTATTGTGCAGAACTAGGCGATTCTTCTACGTTCCAAGCGCTCGTCGTTGTTGTGTGCATAAAATAAAATCATAAAAGCAGTTTCTGCTCCGAGCGCCATTTTTTTTATCATTTTGCTTTGAAACGGAGAAGATCGCCCGACTGTTATACTTAAAAGTAGTCTGGCCTAGTAATTGTTAAAATAGTAAAAGCACAAATATGTTTTTTGAGATATTTTTCTTAATGAAACCCGCCGAACAGCAATAATCACAGATGCGGGAGTGACATAAAATTTTTGAATTAATTGTTTTACAAGCTTTGTACTAACTCCAAGTAGTGCAATGACAAATGAAATCGATTATTTATTAAGTTATTTTGAAGGTGTTTGTCTATGAACATAATTTTTGATAAATTTTAAAGTAACATTGAACATCATTCTCAGATTACCGTCCCGTCGGCCGACGGAGCGCCGAAGCGGATGTTGCAAATCTCGCTAGTCGTACGTTCTAAATTCAAAATTAAAAAATCTGTCCTACTTGCTTTGCTGCACTGGTTTAAAAAAACAGGTTCTTTCTAATGTAGGTTTCTGAAGCAAAAACGCTGTCAAGAGCGTTTTTTTTTTCAAAAAATAAGAGATAAACGTTTTATCTTCAACATGAGCATACTCGAGATTGAGTGATCTTTTGTTTTTGGATGTAACGGCTTTGTGAAGAGAGTTAAAAATGTTGGAGACACGTAGTTATTATATAATTTCTAGGACTTTATAGTGAAATTGTCTTTTATAAGAGCAATGCGGCCATCAAGAAAGGGTTAATATTTTTTTATACTTTAAAAATAGATATTGCATCTGCCAAAATGAGGAGAAGTAATAACTGAATGAGTTTTTATGTGGCGTGCAATTTGTCTTAGTTTAATTAGTATTTTTTTAAAGTATTTGTAAAACTCTCCAATGTTTTAAATATAATCGCTAGGTTGTAAAGTTGGAGAATCATTAAATAAAATTTATGTTAAATTATAGCTTGGATTAATTAGAATTGAGAAAAAAATAACCTTTGTTGTTCAAAAAACCGTTATTGGGGTTTAGAATGAGTTGTTTTCAGATGTCTTGCATACTTATTAAAATTTAGAGTCTTTTTCATTAGGCTAATAATAAATAAATAACTTTTACAATGATTATAAAAAAGTAAGTCCATATTTCTTAAACTAGTTTTTTTTGTTTCTAACCTGTTGTTTGTTGTATTGACAAAAATGCGCTATCGTACAAAGGAAAAATATTTTGGAAGAGTAACAACGGGAACTAAAGTTTTGATCTAAAACGCCAAATTAAAACAGGAAACAGTAACTTGTAGCAATCTCACCATCAATGACATACATACCTATACTATTATCAGCTGCTCGCTCGCTAGATTTATTTTTTAATAACACTATTTAAAACTAATTATTACTTTTGCTGGCAGTGGTAGCTTAAAAAACAAAATTTATCAAGTTTTGCAAACCGCGCGCGTCGAGTCAAAGTTGGTCTCTGAAATAAATCACTTTTGAAATTTGAATCAGAAAACAAGGGAGCATCGTAGCGCATGATAACATGAAGGAGTGATTTATTTGAGAGGTGGAACTCGGTACAACTTCAGGTGTGGTGCGGGGTCGCGCCAGCAACCGTTCGTCAACAGGCCGCGTCCCACACTGCCGCGCGCCCGGCCCTGCGCGTCCCGTCCGCTCGCGCCAAAAATAATCGCAGGATAGGTTTTTCAATGACCGTACCTCTATTGGAAAATGGCATTCGCTGAGTTTTCATTGTCAGCGCCCTCTTGAACCGCCGTTGTGTTGATTGACTTTTAGTAAAGTAAGGTTTTACTACAAAATCAAAAACGTAATTTTAAAAGAAGTGGTATTCACCCCTCTTTTTACCCGACTGTTATGAAGCCAAAAAGCTAATTTAGTTGTATGTTTTATCCATATTTATATATATGTGTTTAATTTATCTATCTGCCTTTGTTTTCTCGTCCAGACTAAACGGACAGTACGACCATTTTGGTTAATGAGGTGTCGTCCAATGCTTCTTAGTGACGCGGGTGACACAGGACACACGAAACCTATTTTTATATTCTCATAAACTTATAATGTTGCACAAGTAAGAAATACATTTAAAAAAAAGACATTGTACCTCATTTCAATGACAGCTAGGTAAGACCTAAGCCTGCTTGATAATTAGCTTTCGCGTTACTAGGAACTTTGGATCACACTTTAACAAAAATAAGAAATGGTTACTATATATACTGTGTAAGCTTTGACTTTGCATGTTTCAAGCTAGCTTTTCACTTATAAGTAGGACCAGCTCACCTGCCTTCTTTCAAAAGCGAGGGATGTTCCCGCATGTCCCGAGTCGAGATTTTACGAAGCGTGAGGGCGGGGACTTCATTCAACTGCCCGCAAACCGCGGGGTCTGTTTAATTAGTATGTTTGCAGCAGTCACTTCGCGCAAATGGTTTATTAGCTCCACTTCAGCAGCCAAAGTACGATCCTACTAAATAATAAATGTGAAAATACTGATATTTTGATACTTGGATATTTAGACGATCGTTCCCAAATCACTCATTAACGTCTGGACATTTTAAGATGAAATTTAGCAGACAGATAGATCATGTCCTGAATAAGAACATAGAATATTTTTTATTCCGTAAAATGCGTAGAAAATAATTGTACGTTGGCGAAGCCGTCGGTCAAAGCTTGTTAAGTAAATACAGTTGCGTTTTGAATAACCCACGATGATTTGAGGGGCTCATAAACTTGTTAAATACTAGCATACGGACGCGCAAGAATCTCATTGACATCTAACTATAGTACTTTTTATTTGTCAAAGTGTGTAGTACAAGATTCCAAACATGTTAAAGTTCAAAATAAAGTGTCCTTCCTAGGGCTCACCAATTTTATTGTTTCTATTCTCTTTCTTACTTGTCCATCTGCCAACATTACTTTCACACTTGCACACGCAGCCAGGAAAATTACTTTATTATGAGTTTATAGAGGGCGTACTATCTTTACGAGCAATGTCTCTTGTAAAAAAGTCACGTTACAAACAAAGATTAAAGTAGTCCGCTTTCTTAAGTCCCTGCACTGCCTCGTCGCAAAATCAAGTTAACCGTGCAATTTTCCCACTGTTTTTTATACTTGCTTACTTATACGGTTGCTCGCATGCTTCCTTGCGTGGTGTACTCATTTTGCAAGACAAAGACGCAGGCAAATGCGGTTAAAATAAATCAATCACTACAAAACAAAACACAGGGTTCGGATTTTTACTTAGCATTGTCTACGCGTCGGGAAACTGTAAGCTCTTAAAGCTCTGAGAACGTAATTAGTTCTACATGCTTCTACACACTCGTGTCAGTTGTACCCGACCTGTTGATACCTCTGTTCATAGCGTGTGGGAAGTGTAGATTGAGTATGCGAGAAAATAAAAGCTAATGGGATTTTCTCTGCACATCATCACGATAAGTGGTTTGTATAGGTACATAAAATAAAATAAATATCTTGAGACAATTTACACCGAATAGCCTAATCCCATACTAAGCAAAGCTATAGGCTCTTTTATTAGATGGATATGATTAGATTAGGGTGAAATAGGAGACATGATCAGAACCATAAAATTTATCTGTACTAGCGTACATATATGTACGCATACAAGGAGCTCAATGAAGTTATACATTATATTTTTGAACTTCTTGCAGAATTTTTTATCAGAGGACATTTTGAACCCGTGTTAAATTTTCTGGCATCTTGTAAGCCTCGTCTGAATTAGTATATTTTAACTTGGACTTTTGATCACAATATTTTATTAATATGTAGTATGTGCGGGCAAAGACTGGCACAGTTGGCCCATTGAAATGTCAGACATAGTTAGAATGTTGTCATTGTGAACGTTAATAACTGAAGGCCTGTCAATCTATGCAATATCATTGATGGTTTTCTGCAAAATGGTCCAATACTGTGTTATGTTTTCGGAGCCCTCTGTACATGTAGGAAGTGACATTAAACAAAGATTTTCCTCATTAAGTGACCGCACTGTTGATTCAAAGAGAAACCACGTACTGTACCCCACCCCATGTCCTTTTCCGATAAATGATGACGAGTATTTTTCTATGGCTGCTGGGCGTAAACCTAATAGAATTGAAATTAGAAACAATCTATTGTTACTACCTACCTACTCCTTGCCCCTCAAACTTCCTTGAGTAAATTTATCTATTTTTTATTACATCTTCACTATCTTCTAAACAGTAATTTTAAATTCCAAAACATTTATACAAAGAGTCGCTTTCTTGTCTGTCGGTCTGTCAAGATCCTCTTTCTCAGGAAAGGGTCACAATTCCCTTGGAAATGTTAAAAGTTTAAGCTAAGTAACTGCAATCAAAAGAACATGTCACGGTCGTTTTTGTTGCTGGGTTAATTTTCGTTCTCTAGATTTTATATAATTCGTATAGCACTGTTTAAAAAAAATGTGGTAACGGTATATAATTTAGGAGTGTACATACCGGTGCACAGTTAAACAATGCCATTTTTTGCAGATACCCTCTATTATTTAGTACCTAAACAAAAAGACGCGCCATACAACTTACAGTAAAGTTGGCCAAAGGTCTACAGTTTGATACCCGTCTACATTAGGGCGGCGCGGGAGAGGCGCGACACGTTTACAACCAGAAGCCGTTAATCTGATTGGCCATTGCAAGGCTGGCGGTCGAACCAGAGAGACCTTGAGACACCAAAGTCTTGTAGATCCTTCCCGTTAAGACCTAAAATCATGAGTTTTGGCAAAATCATAAATTACAAAATAAAACTGGCAACTGAATTTATTTCATCTAAAGGTAAGGCAGCAGAAGGAGTATCTGAATACGCGAAGAAATCACAAAGAACCGCAGCAGCTCTCGTTCTTTTGACATTATAGTCATATCTTTTTGGTATTTTCGACTCTGTAAAAATATCGGCTGGTGATTTACTAGCACCCGCTGGCAAGTCAGACTTGGACTTGGTCAGTTTTTCTATTATAGCCTAGTAAGGCCCACGACAAATTTCGTTCTATGAATTTTGAATGATATCGTTAGAGACAGTGAGTTCAGCGACAGTTTGACATTTGTCCTATAAATATGACTTGGGCCTTACGAGGATAGTAGTCTTATAAATAAAAAAAATCTGAACGAAAAACCACACACTCGACTTTAAATTTTAAAGGTAAAATCATTTACTTCATTGGCTATGCTTTAAAACCGAATTCAATCAAATGAAATGGGTGGGATCGCTGATCACGCCGCAGGTTGCAGCCGTTCAATTAAATATTCTCAGGCAATATAATTATGCTTATCATAAAATAAAAAAAAACGATAAACAAGTAATGGACAAAATGGAAACTTACCTACCTATACTTACTAATTACAGTTACATAATATCGAAGCGGCCAAGGTGTTGAAAAGTATGTGGACTCCACTCGAGTTTATGGTCATTTATTTTTGGCCACCTTGGTTGCTTGCTCTTATGCACCTGATGGGATGCTTTCTGATTGCGACGACATCAGAAAAACCAGCATAACCGTTCGGATACGTATACTTACGAATATTCATTTTTAATACTTGTTTTATTGGATTAAGACTTGATATGCTAATTAAACACGTATTATCGAACTAGATATTGAAATATATTTTACACTGGAAAAGCAATCAGTGACGGTTGTCATAGATGTCACAATTTATAAAAGTATATGGCATCAGAATGGCCAGCTAACCAAAGAGGTATTCAACAATTTTGGTATTGGCTGTGAGCGTAACTGTGAATAATGTTAGATAAAATTTAAATTACAATACCACAGCGTTTCCACATCAAAACGTAGGGCAAACTATATGTGAATCAAAGCGTATTGAAGTCGAAGCAATAAAGGCCTTTAGTTTTGCCGTGGCTAGGTGAAAAGTCGGCATATCGGCAATAGGGCGGAAATTGCGCCCCCAAGAGGGGGTGATTCTAATCTAGCCGTTGCGTGTAGGTGCCGCTTCGCGATCATTAGCACCATCCACTGATAACTTCGCCCTTACTTTCTCTTTCTACGCTTTGTTTTAAACTGTGGACAAGTTAAAGAAAAACTTTGAAACAGATCGATATGTCTTTAGAAATCACCTACCCGCAGTTGCGTGTATGTTTGAATAAAAAAAAAATTAGTTTTTCAAAGGTGTAACGCGCTTATTTCAAATGGATGCAAAGAAAAGTTAAAATACCTACATCATCAACAACCGGCATCGGTTCATTTTATCATTCAGCGTCTGTTTAGCGACCACCGCTGTCCATCTATTTCGGGCTATCATTTTTATGTTTCGTTAAACTCTATTCAGGACTCGTTTTAACAGTGAGAATCTTTGGCGCATAAATTATTACCTATGTCATCATAGTGAAGCACGATCGCTGTATACAAGCTTACTCGGCGATCTCGGCAACTTTTGCAGCGATACCACTGCGACTATCTCGGAGCGACTTCAAGTAACGCCTTCTTTGTTATTCTTTGCTGCGGCAGTTAGTTAACTTAGTTTGACAACGTCGTGTCTTTCTTAAAGCTAGTGCACTATAACTGTATGTTTTATAAATATAACAGAACACTATTTTTGATTTGATGTTATATTTAAACTATAACACTACCTTGTTCCAGGCAACTTAAACTCGTAAATACTTAAATATATGTTTGTACATGCAATTATGATGATTTAGGTCAGATCATTCCGCGGATATTTTCCGAAAATATCTAAATCGCAAGTGAGATAAAAGATGACTAAAATCAAAATAGTATTCTAAAAAATGTTGTATTTGGATCCTTCCAACCTTCGCGTGAGTCTAACCAATCAAGCATGCTTGTATCTACCGGTGGCAACTTCTGTAATGGCGGGAAGAGCGGGCATAACAATTAAACACAGTGAATAATTAACACCCATAAAATTAGCATTAGTAAACATTATTATGTAAAAAGGATTTTCTTACCTATGAAAACTGCATTAGAGGACAAATTGTTAGCAAAACCAGAAAACGGATCAAAGATCCGGAAGCGGTACCATGTACATGGCAACCTTCTAATTAGAATATCGCCTGTGGGGTTAGAGGGGTTGGGGGTGAAATGAGTTATGGATGATTCGAAGCGTGTTTCGTGTGAAGCGATTAGTGAACGTGCTTGCGACCAGTTCGCCACGCATGCGCTACGACTACGAATTCACGCTGTACAATCTACATCCTGACCAAGCAACAGGAATGAACGAAACGTAAAGGCTATCATCCGTGTCATTCGTTTACATGCTCGCAAATCGCCAGTGTAATAACGCCCTATATTACAAGGGAATACAGCCTTCGGCAGTCCAGGTGACAAATAAATCAGTTAAGAACGCTCTCTTTATGAAAAATGTAGCAAAGCACTGGTGTTTTAAGGACTTTTGGGTTCATTTCTAGCAGAAGACATCTTTCCTATGGTAGGATGTGATAATAAAGAGCAAGAGCCGCTATTTTTTATATTATCATGACTTACGATAGCATAAACGCTGCTTCTCTTGGCCATGTTAATAAATGCTCTATTCAATTAACATAAATGCCCAAATACTTACGCTAGGTACCTAAATATGAAATCGTAAGGTTAGTTCAGCTAAATCCATAAAAGTGCGACGCGGTAAATATACCTTATCACCGAGGATAAAAACGTCACCTCAAGTTACACTGACACATAATGAAAATGTCGCAGTTCAAACTATACTTAAATTAATGGACGCACGTAAACAAAGCTATGTTAACGGACGCCGAACAGTAATTCGTTAGTCAGTTTACAGCGCAGGTTAAGTACTGAATAAACCCAGCATCCAAAATTACAGAGACGAATAGGTGACGTGAACGAATCCGCGTTTTTACTCAATACGTTTGTGCTAAAGGGCGCTCCTGTTTGCGATAATAGCGTGATATAAATGACTCTGTGACATCAAAGGTAACAGGTGCTGAATCTGTGTAGGTAAACGCGGGCATCATTACTTGACCGAATTTGTTTTGCCTTTGATATTGTTAGACCGAATAAAAACGTTTGCCAGTAATTTGTAAACTGAACCTTTCATGTAAGTTTACATCACAACAAACGCATCGAACGCGTTAGCGTTAACTTCTCAATTACTCAGAAAATGTGTATTACGAGTATATAGACATCGTTCAGCGGCTCTAATTGAGCGTATCCGCAACAACCTGGTCCTTTCGAGTTAAAGACGTTTTTTTTTTAGTTTTTTTTTTAAATCGGTTCTGTAGTCCATACATTACCCCCCTACATACAAACAAACAAACAAAGTTTACCTCTTTATTAAATTAGTTTAGAAGTGTAGATATCCGTAACGTTGTTTAACACATTGTTTGCTGTGACAAGAAACTTGCTATTATGGCTTATTTTTAAAGCCTGTTAGAAGAAAAATATTAGGTTAGGTTTGACCTTAACGTTTTAAGAATACAGTTTCATTAATCGAAAACCAAACCAACTGTAATCAGTCAAACTGGGACACTTACACGTACTTTACAACTCAATTTTGATACAAACACAAACTAAATAGAAATCATTTATTGCAATTTTGCGCAAGTAAAAATTTGTTAGAGCTACTTAGTTACCACTTGTATTCCCTACAATAAGCCAGAATTTTTATACAATTTAATTGTTTTCGTCACTTATATTATAACAAAATAATATTATATCCATTACACAATTTCAAAGTCAAACTGAAATACCTTTATTCAAACGAGGCTTACAGGATGCACTTATGAATATCATACAATTTACCATTAATACAATTCACTACATAATAATAGTAACAGAATGAATACCAACACTTTAACGTTGCCTATAAAAAACCTTTAGAAAAAAATTATAGGAAAATAATTTCATCACCCCAATATAATACTTGTGCTAACATTTTTTTTTGTATACAACATAGGAAGGCAAACAAGCAAGTGGGTCACCTGATGGTAAGTGATCACCACCGCCTATAGACACCTGCAACAACAAAGAGAGTGCAGATGCGTTGCCAACCCAGAGGGCTAAGATGCAATACCTCTTGTGCCAGTAATTACACCGGCTGTTTTGCTCTCCACGCCGGAACACAACAGTGCAAGCACTGCTGCTTAGCGGCAGGATTAGCGAGCAAGACGGTGGTAGCGATCCGGACGGACCTTGCACAAGGTCCTACCACCCGCAAAACAAACATTACATTACATTTTCATGTTACATTTTGAGTACAATAAAACGCGATGATGATGCAGATTTATAATAATACTCCTTATACACAGATATCAGTAACGTCGTTTAATTTTGAACTGGCCCGTAAAACATTATTATGTAGTTGTTTAACGTGTTTAACCTAATTTTATATTTATCTACCTTATTAAGGGTCAGTTTTTCAATCCTCAGACAAGCTTTGTTAAACTGGTAGGTTATAGTGAATTTAGTACGAGTTGTTCGACGGGTAAATCTTATCCGACGAATGAGAAAATCGGCCCTAAGTTTAGTAATGTATGTATACGTCCAAAATAATTGACGTTATAATCCCTTTTATAATTCTGATACCATTAATGATAATGGAATTAAAAATGTAGCGGTAAAAATAATACAATTTTGTTAAAATGAGTTAAGCCTAAATTAGATTAGTTAAATTCTCCCTTGCAAACAAAGGTATACTGATAACTAGCGTTCATTCCAGGAACGAGTGTATACCACCATTATAGCAAAGTTTTGACTTGAAACTTGATTTCCGTTTTTCGAGCAATTTAATAAAACCCGCAAATCCGATCGTCAACCAAACAATGGCTGTTCATAACAGAACAAAAGAGATGTCAGTTTTGTTAGGGGGCACTTTGAGTTACTCTAGCAGTCATTGTTTAACCATAAATTCAATTATATTTTTTTGTTATATTTTGAATAGAACGATCAAACATGCATTTTCAGTGACGTTGTAATAGACACGTTATAAGCGTACAAAAATCCAATAAAATAATTCCAAATCAGCTTAACTGTGCACCGTTCGCTCATTATTTAGCAACCTGTGGAATGGAGTTAAATTATAATTCTATTTTTTTTTAAATTGGTACTTACAGTGACATTTTTTTTTGTGTTATTGGGCAGTTTATTTTATACTATTGCGTACGGTATTTTATCAAAACAACAACATCAACTTGGTCAGAAATCAAATGAAATGTATGGTAAAATTACTTCCAAACTTCCGTGTCCATGTCTATTAGGTATACATATATATTTTTTCCAAAATATTATAGAACAATAGTAACTTTCTCGTATAACAAACATTAATACCATTTACAAATCCACGTGCTCTTTTCGTCTAAAAGGAATGTAGGTAAGCGAAAAAAGGGAAGAAGTAGGATACGATTCCTTTTCAATTTTGCTATTACAGTACAGAAGCTTTTTTTTAAACGCGTTACAAAGACAAGATACAAAAGAAAAATTTCAACGCTTACTCTAGAAGGAGCCGCCGCTTAGCATATGCTGCTGCAAGCAACAACACTGGTTTCCAAAACCTACTCCTTAAATCGAAACCTTTCGGGTTCCGTCACATAACTAGACTAAATCACACATTGATCTACAATATACTATTAATCCGCAGGAGTGTGTGCTAAATTGAGAGGACCTTATTCGAACCAGTTAAAGGAAACTGTGACAATGGATAATACCCTGGCCAATTAGTTTCTGAAAAGGGCGCCAGCAATATCCTGCACAACAATGTATTGCGTGTCCCCGCTTCGTAATACGGCAGCTTCTGCACCAGACACAAGCCAAAATGATGCTTCAGTTTGAGAAGTTTTTTATAAATAAGTAAGAATATTTGGCTCTACCAAGTAGGTGCTATTCTTCATAAAGTTGTTGATAGTCAAATGGCACTCTGTGATCTTTTGGTGGAGGTCTTCATGGGTATATACGATACGTATGCGTATATGCGTTAAGTTCTGTCCGATCGAAGATAGATTTGCCTTAGATTAGATTTGATTTAGTGTTTAAATAAATAACTATTTGTTCAGCGATCGTAGCCGCCCGTACCCCTTGCAAGGACTATGATCAGCAAAATAGTGTAAAAAAAAGTACTAGTATCCTAATTTATGTTTTCGGGGATGCAAATTACAGAATAAAGTTGAATTTGAAAAGTTGGACAAACGCTTTAAAAATACAGTTCTCCTGTATAGTTTTCTGCTATTAAAAGAAAAACTAGGATTATGTATAGGTAATGAAATGACAAAATAACACGTTTCCTTAGTGGTCTAGGACATAATTTATTTTGTATTATTATTTACGAAACGATATCAGTGACTAACATCAATAGTTTACAGAATCATAGAATTTTATTTCGTTGTTTTTTTTAATATCCAAGCAAGCTTTTATCTGTATTGCGGTTTAATGAGGATAATAAACCGTTCTGATTATGTAGCTTTGTTGTTATTTAAACTGTTACATAGTTACAATAAATATTGTAAAAATCAATCATCATTCAGATCATATCGGGGGTACCAATTACCTTTGCTAATGTCCGCGCTCACGCGAGTTTCTTGTAGGTACCGCTGCCCGGGTGATTTGTACTTATACGCCAATAATAGCTGGTATTAGGTAAATAACGTGTTTTTATCGCACAAGTCTATGCCTCTTTTTTTATGAAATAGGAAGGCAAACAAGCAAGTGAGTCACCTGATGGTAAGTGATCACGAAGGCCAAGAACATTGCAGATGCGTTGTCAACCCAGAGGGCTAAGATAGAATACCTCTCTTTTTAAGTTGAGGAAAGTTGTAAACAACCTCGGTAAGACTTTTTTGCCAAAGTGCCACTAAAAATGTATAAATAAAACTTCAAAAAGATTATGATGAAATAACATGATTTAATTGTTATAGATTAGATTAGATATTTTTATTTCTTATTGAAAATTGCAATACATTTTATGTCAAAATATATGGAATTCACAAATAGATCGTCAAATATCTTTGATAGCAGCTCTTATTTATTTTAAAATAACAGTTTTGCAAAAACAAACTTGACAAGATTGTTTACAATATTTCACCTAAGTGAAAGTTTGTAAAGCGGAAACCTCATATTACAGTTAATGAAGATCTTACTAACCAGCACAGTTTTTTAAAATCTTCAAAAAGCGTTCACAAACAAACTTAGTGTTGCGATTCAGTTGTTTCTTCGCGCGGGTTTTTATGATAAATACCTACATAGCACCAATATATTAATTGGTGATACAGAATCCTCGTTGCGCTAGTCTGACTCAAACTTAGCCGATGGTAAATTTAGCCCTGTTGACGTGCAAAATTCGACAGGAACTCCAAGCACGGTAAAAGTCCAGCTAGCAAAACCAACCCGGATATTACGTTACAAAAAATAATGTAGAGTTACCATCCTTTTCACACTTAACAAGTTAAAAGGAGACATAAAGTCAAAGTCCATAAAGTCCCATCAAGCCGTGATAGCAGTGCATTCGTGCCTCGCAATACATTAATCGAATGTCAGAAGTAAATATTCCAACTCGTGATGCAAAATGAAAAATAATTTCGAGTACGTTTTTTCAACTGAATTGGATGTGTTTTATTTAGAATAATACTGTATCCAACACACGTCTGTACATGAAACTTTGAATGTATATTCCAAAAAGTATTTGAGTGTATTGTAACCATACTTAACTTTATTTGTTATCGTGTCTCTATACCCCGAAAGATAAGGGACTACTTACCTATATATAGAGATATTAAGCATTTTTTCACTCAACTAGTCCACATGCAGATACAGTTTACAAGTGCGAACAGAACAATTGATTTCAATCTTTCTCAACTTATAAGCTAATAGCAATAAAGTATTATTGAGCTATTGATGGCCCCAAATTTTGTCAAAATACATGCAGTTTTTGGTTTAAAGTTTCCTTCAGGGTCATCATAAGATGTTGTCAAAAATAGGGCTGTACGCTTTCTCATAACTATTTCTTCGGTTTAGTCACACTAAGATCTCAAGGAACGCCACGTGCAAACCATCTCATTTCGTCACGATTCCATATAATAAATCATTCGATTACAGTTAGCCGTAAAAGTGAGGTGGCGAGCGGGCAGAGCCACAATTCTGTCGCCATATCCGTTTGTGATAGGGATGGCCTGCGGAAAACAAATGAGTATTTAATATTCGAGGAGGACTTGTGATCAAAACTCCTCGCGTTTACAAGTTTTGGGTCCTTTAGAGGAGAAAGTTTCTTAAAACAATATCGGCAAGAATGCATTACAAACAATCGCTTTCAATATTCTTTAAGAACTACGTTCTTTAGTTAAATCTCTAGCTTTGAAAATACGTTTCTGATGTAATTTTCTCTAACATATTGATACTAACCGCGCCTATATATGATTTTAGGAATCATTAAATTAATTCATCAGAGTGCTTTTGAAATATTACTTTAAGATGAATATGACTCTTAAAACGATAAACGGTGTGTAGCAAGGAACTCAGGATTCTGCCGGATTTTCAGGCCGGCGCTCGCAACGTCAAACGCCCTTTCATCGAGCATCGCTGCTATGGGGGTACTCTGTCACGTACCGGCCATTTTCCATTTAGCCTAAGAAGCAAAGGCAAAAGTCAAAGTTTTCTTGACCTACTTTGGCGGGTATTTAACTCGCCAATTAACTATCTCGACACTTAACTAACCTTATCATTAGAACAGTATTATAGCTCCTTAAGCAACGGGACGGTTCTTAAAAAAACCCCAGTCGTTTGTACTGTTGGTTACACAACTTACTACAAAACAACTACTTGTACTGTGTGGTCGTGAAATGCGAGTTACTGTCATGTGCGAGTTAAAAAGGCACTCGCATTCGATTTTCTACAACCTTTTTTGTTGTCACTCGCCACTCGCCGTCTCTAATGGTACACGCTGTTTGCGACGGGCTGAGGCGAGCGAACCTATTGACAAGTATACAATGGCATTTGTTGTCCAACGTCAGAGCAGAAAGTGTGTGGCATAGACAAGTCACAGTTTAATCGTCGAACATCGCAGCACTAGTGGACTCTGTCACGCCGCGAGCCGGGGCGTGCCGGCCATTTTCCATTTATTACCGCGGGCATTTAATCGGAAAACTTCGATTGACACCGGTTTTCGTTCCGCAATGCAAATCACTAGTGGATATCATAAGTTGTGCAAAAGTTGGATATTAGCAGGCCGATGTTTAACTTTGGCGATAAACTACTAATATTGGAAGATAGATTTATTATGACGCAATACTATCCGAAAAACTTAATGCTAAGTAAAACCTAAATGAATTGACGGGAAAGTTGTACAAATAAACAAATGTTGGGATACTTCTTTTAAACGTTGCTGAGGTGACTTCTCCCCACATACTAAATACTGGAGACAAACATACACGAAGACGGCCTTCCGCTATCATTTGTACTGAAACCGCTGTCACCGAAGCATAAACCTGTAATCAATGCAATGTCATCATAGATTACACGGGCCATCTGAATATTTGTTCTTATTTGTGTCTCTGAACGCATGGCCATTCTAACCATAATATTATGTTCTGTGCCTGGAGACCTACATCACACTCTTTTTCCTCGCTAGCTGATTTCACAGGAACATACATACAGTCAACACAATACATGTAAAGCTAAGTGAAATAATCTCTTCTATCGAACAAACTTGTCGTGTGTTAGTATCAATTTCAATGTGTTGGACAGCTGTAACCGAAGCACAGAATTGCTTTAAAGAGACTGTATTCACATTCTATAAAAAACTTATTTACCTACTCTGCTCTTTTAGGAATAGGTACCTAATCTGTAAACTTTTTGATGTACATATTTGCCAAACATAGATAAGTAGCTAGAGACTAACCACAAACATTGTTGACACTTCACAAAGCCGTATTTACTAAAAGATCGACGTAATAGATCCTTCATCGATTTGCGTCACTTATCTGTATATAATAATCGTCAGTCCACGACGCGCCAAATTAGCGCTTACATATAACCCCCATTTGGTTCTATGCTCTTCTCTTTTTTTCTTTAATAATCATAACCGTCCACCGAACTCACATTAACTAACACATGTGTCGTCTTTATCTGTCATAGCATCGTTTGCCTTCGAATGAGAGAAGAAAACATATTTTAGTTAAAATAGATAGGTAACCTTTTAGTTCAACAACTTGATATAGACCAACGTCTATAAACATACAATGAACAATATTCACGATGTACGAAATGTTCGGAAATACAAAGACCTACTGATGCTTGCTAAAATTTAACTCTAAGTCAACGCAGCTAAGCTCGAAATTCTGTATCTAAAGCGGACCTGTTGCTTTCCATTACGAATGCAGATCGTACCTTTGAAGGGAAGGTGCGCATGAAGAAGCAAAATCTCGTTCCAATTTCAACCTCCGTGCCACGTCATAACATCTATCTTGACTCGTTTAGTTGTTTTGAGTTACTCTACTTTGCTCTGAGAGAGTGATGGAATAGTGTTTGGTGTTTAATGTACACATCTCTCGCATACCCAGTTGTATACAACTATCTGATACACAGAAAGCCCGCTGTATTTTGCTTTTACGTGTTTATTCAGTAAACCTTATCGAGTTTGGTTCTGTTTTTCATATGGTTCAACATATCTGAAAGTGGAGCAATTCAAACGCAACAGCAGGGTTGCACGTTTACTTATTTGCGTGCTTACATTCTTGTATTTTTGGTTGAAATATTCATTTTTTATGTGACAAAACCGCTAGTACTCGTAAAGCTTAGGAATAACTGCTCTTCCTGTAGACAGCTGTACCAATGGACACTTTTTAAACCATAGACCTATACTCTCTCATAGTCTTAGTATTTTTTTTTATACAACATAGGAAGGCAAACAAGCAAGTGGGTCACCTGATGGTAAGTCATCACCACCGCCTATAGACACCTGCAACAACAAAGAGAGTGCAGATGCGTTGCCAACCCAGAGGGCTAAGATGGAATACCTCTTGTCCCAGTAATTACACCGGCTGTCTTGCTCTCCACGCCGGAACACAACAGTGCAAGCACTGCTGCTTAGCGGCAGGATTAGCGAGCAAGATGGTGGTAGCGATCCGGACGGACCTTGCACAAGGTCCTACCACCCGCAAAATCTCTCCATGTTTCTCTATTCCGTGCCTTGAGGAGGTCAAAGAGAAGGTAGGAAATAGAAAAGTATATCGATCACTCCAACGATGAGAAAGTATAACTTTAAGATTCAGAGTGTCCACAGGGACAGCTGTCTACAGGTCCCCTAAATAAAAAATAGGATCAGCACAAAGATCCTCTGTGGCTCTAACATGACTGGCCAAGTTTAGTTTATCTCTATCTGCGTCCTTTTCTTATGACACTAGTTAGACAGAGACACAGGGAGGGGTTAAACTAAACCTGGGCTGTCATGTTAGGGCCGCTGATGCCATTAAGTATCGCCCACCAAACACACCATAAAAGGCCTCTTGATCGAAATAATGCGTTAAGATAGTATACCCGTACCCTCCAATAAACCAGAAAATACTATAATGTATGGAACACACTTTTGCGCATGGGTGTGAAAAATTCATTGCAAGATGATAGTTATGCCATTTTTTTTCATTGTTTGCCTCGGAATTAGCTTGTAATATGTCTTTCTTTTAACTTAGTCAAAATCTCTTTAGTGTAGAGCGTATAACAGACTTTTATACTTTATCGAATTAAATATTTTGCTTTCTTGTAGGACATTATATACGTGTCTGTAAAGTGGCAAGGTATAAACGGGTTAGGTACTTTTGGCGTCTCTAGCATTTCATCGATTCAGCATTGTTTATTGTTTGACTGGACTAGGTTTTGCGACTTATGTACTACGTAGTTCAGATGATCGCGTGATATATACAAGTGGTGCAAAACATCGATCGCGCGATAACGGATTTAAACAAGTTTTACATTATACTAAGGCAAGTAGGTATACAATAAAGCTGAGATAGTCGTCAGCTAATTTAGCCATGTACAGAGATAAGAGTTTCAAATCTCAGACTTGATTTTGTGTAACTTAATGACCTTTTAACCTCGAGAAAGGTCTTGTTCTGGTAAAATGAGAGACGATCCATCTGTGTCGTAGCGAAATGATTTATGGCATTTACTTTACAGAATTTGGTATTACTTTAAACTTATTTTCACGTCTTTTTGGACTTTTAAACGTAAAAAAGAATTTTAAATATAAATCAAGTCCCGAAACAACATGTTTGTGTATACTTTGTGTGTAATTTATAAATATGCGTGGCTTATCTTTCATTATATCAAATTTTCTAGGCTATTCTTCTCCGTTCTTTCTTCTTCAGCTTACCCTCTTGTCCTCTTCTCGACAAAGAACTACCTATGCAAAAAAAATCTCTCTCTCTCTCTCTGTATTTATCGCTCTTTTCCCATGTAACCATCAGGCAGATTGCCATCAATAATTGTTAACAATACACGGTGGTAATTGCAAATATTTACTATTGCGTATAGCGAGTTCAAACCGCGCTGCGCTACATAGCGTGATCATTCAGCGCTCATCTGAAAAAAACTCCTTTCGTTACAGTGTTACGTCACAAGTCTATTTCAATGCTAACTTAATTCCGAGTTACCAGTCCTGTGTTAGATGCGGTACCCCTTAAAGTTATTTCAAGTCATGACACGTGCATGTATAAATATCATACACTCCAATTGAACTATTCACACTACTCGTATTCAGGTAGTAATATTCATGAGACCCGCTCGGCAAACTAAATGATACATTTAGAGACCACTCAAGCTCATTCAGTTCTGCGATTGCTATTCATGTCAAGCATAGCAGGCTGAAGCTACGACGTCCATTGTCATCCAATCCCAGCTGTCCTGACTAAATTTCAGTTTATTAGATGTTCATTTTACTATAGCATCGACTTTGAACTAAAATAGAACCGAGATTCAGTGATCGTCTCCTGTTCTGAAATGAAATCTGCATTTTATATATCTGGACATAACACAGAATTTCGTCACTGACTGACTGACCGACAGACAGACTAAGTACGAACATTGGGAACGTGTGTTCCAAGGGCGCTGAAGAATTGCACTAAAAAAGGAATTTTAATTAACCACCATTAATAGAGTCAAAGGGGGGTTGAAGTGAGTACCAGTATAAACCAAAATCAAGTGTGTTGCAAAGGCAAGTGTGTTGTTAGATTTCTTACAGATATTAAATGTATTCTTTAACGAGTAAAAGGAAAATTGTCTGACTCTTAAGTACCTACTGTATGCAGTTAGTGTAAAATGTAACTCAGACATAGTCTATTTTGTTCGTACATAGCTAGAGCAGTTGCGGTTAAACTTCTTAATCAATTAATTAACTACGGAGTGCTTTAGCTGAAAGGATAGAACAATATGATGTACCCACCTAAATGTATTAGAAAAATTATATTATGCATACATGGAAGAGTAGTTAAGTGTACAGCTAAATTACGCTATATTCAGGAACTTTATACTATTATTATTAATATTACATACTTACAAGGAGTATGTATATATTCATCATTGGATAAATCATCATTATTCTTTTTTTATACATTAATTTCCCAAGTATAAATATTTTCTTAAGTTACTGTTTGTCCATAAATAAATGTCCACTAGGTTAAAGCAAAAAAAAAGATACAGTTTTATTCTAACACAGTGAAACTCAACCCGATATTGCAGAGGAAATTTTCAGAAAGTTGAAGATTGTAATAACATCCCAGCAAGGGAATTAGGTGCGGCCTTTTTTTGTTAAGCATTTTCTATTGAAATTATAAGCAAATAATACAATTTAGTTGAGATCATCCTTATATAAAAGTTAAAGATACAGTTGAGTTAAAAATATCTCTTATTCCGGCATAACAAGGCCCCTCTACATATTTTTGAGTCTTTTGAATCGTTACACATTTATATCCAGCAAATAAAATCTATACGGCATATCAAATCTACAAGTTTATACGTAAATATTTATTAAAAAACGATGAAAACCTTTTTTTCGAGTCCCGGTCGATCTTTTCTAGTTTCGAATACGCTACAAAATATACTGACTAGAATATTGATTGGCGTTCTATGAAAAAACAAGATATAAGATGAAACGGACTTCAGCGCAATCAAAGCGCAGACTGAGGACATACATTATTTTATGTCTTTAAGGAGGTACCTATCTACTAAAATAATCCGTAGTCAAAGTACTGTACAAAAAACTTGCTAAAACCTGGAAAGCATTTCAGAAAATCGTTTTGATCATTTAAACGTTACGAGTATGTAGTAATGAAAGACGGAACCCTACACTGAGTATGGCCCGATACACTCGTTCCCGGTTTTTGAAGCGTACCAGTATTATTTTTGAGTTCAGCATTTGGTTTCCGCTTCGAGAATTCCTCATTTTAAAATTAATAGCGTATGAAAAATTTGTAATGGATTTTTTTTCGTAATAATCGCTTAACTTCATATTTTTACGAGTATTTAAGCTGCAAAGAGAACTGTGAAACGAAAAAGTTCAGCTTTACAAAACATTTAATGAGCAGTGATTTTCACAACATTTAAGAATCGCTTCGCCAATTTAACTTGCGTGAGTGTTGACTCAAAGAGTTTTTGAGAGTTAGTCAAGTACGTAATTGCTCGACATCATATAATATTTCAGTGTGAACAAGGTACTCACAATGTCTCATTATCGAGCGGACAACGTGATAATAATTAAAGATCTAGTTTCGCTCTTATTTTTATTTATTTTATTTATACAACATAGGAAGGCAAACAAAATCTTAAATCTTAAATGTTTCAATTGTTTCATTTTGATATATTTTGAGCACCTAAAAAGTTTATAATTATTATCCTACTATTAATATCTGAGAGTAACCACTTATTTTTCAATATTAGTGTGAAGCGTGGGTAGTTCAAGTTATTTTTAATATGACGTAATACCTACAAGTACACCATAATGGGACACCAAAGTTGACAAGATTTCATGATTTCACAAGTATATGCTCAGTACTCAATACTTTATTGCACATAATGGTTTTGGATGTGGTATTACAGGAGAATAGGTCACAGCATTATGTACCTTACTGGGTGCAAAAATTACGGAGAGGATTCAGAAGAACTTAATTTTTAAAAATATTGTCGACCGGATAGCCTAGTGGTTAGTGACCCTGACTACAAAACTTGAGTTTCCGGGTTCAAATCCCGAGAGGGGCAAATGTTTGTATAATGAATACGATTGTTTGTACCCGAGTCTTGGATGTTATACGTATTTAAGTATATATTTATCTATTTAAGTATGTATATCCGTTGTCCAGTACCCATAACACAAACAGCTTTAGTTGTTTACTTTGGGACTAGGTCAATTAGTGTCAATTGTCCCTAAAATATTTATTCATTTACTTATTGTATACAGCGTGGATACATTCACGTGCATTATTTACGTCTGATTGTTGATGTGTTATTGGATAATTAGCGTCTGTATACTTTTTCACAGTGAAATAGGATTTATCTACGAGCATCATTTTCAATTTATTTCTAAAAACTGTATCCCTTTGTTTCTTTTGTTATGTTTTCGGGCAATTTAATATAGTTTTATGGGCATTACAAGATTATAGTTCACTGGAATCAAGTTACGGACATACTTTTCACAAAGAGCCTTTGAAAAACCATGCATTTATTCTCAAAGAACTTCTTTGTATGCACCCAACTGTGCGCCAAAGGCGTTTTACTCAGCAGTGCTTAGTCCTTTTTCAGTTTTTTTTATGCTTTAGGTTCGTCATGGTACAAACACTATGTTTAGCTTGCTACGCAGCTATAACTTTTTTCTTTTTCATTTATTTACCACTAGTTACCCATCATACATTACATTAAAAAAATGCCTGACTGAAAAGTGGAAACCGTATCAAAATCCGTTGCGTGGTATAGTAGGACTAAGGAGACACACAAACGGATAGGGGTTCTGTTTTATACTATGCAAGGATGGTAAATGCTCATAAATTGTAAATGTACCAATTAATATAATAAATGGCAGCTTTGTTTCGCAGTTTATACGAGATTTACTTTTCTTTTCTCTGCGCCCATGTTTGTAACTTTTTTATTTATAGTGTGGTTGACTGGTAGAGAATGCCTACTGGCATTAAGTCCCCCAATTGTATCTGTTTGTGTAAACTGTGTAATGAAGCTTAAATAAATAAATAAAATAAATTTAATCACGCATTAACGGCTGGATGGATTAAGATTAAATTTGGTTGACACATTGTCCTGAATTGAAGTAAAGGATACTTTTCATCCCGTAAAATGCGTAGAAAATAATATAACGCCCTCAAAACCGCGGACAAAAAGCGCGTATAGATATAATAAAAATATTCATTACATTGTGATTAAAGCTATAGTACGCTAAAGTATGCTATTGTTAATAAAACATGCTTAAAACTTAAGCCTTATTAATGATATAACAAAAATATATAAAATATCTAATGCAAGACACACGGTAGTGTGTCAGCTAAGTTTGGAAAAGGGACGTAATTTAATTACATTTGTCGACACTAGGGTACAAACGTATACCTCGTATCTTACGACTTAAATAACCCTATACTAAGAGTCTTAGACAGATACTGTACCTTACACCATAATTGTGTGTTTTTATCGCTAATATCTAGACTTCCAGGGTGGTAGGTCCTTGTGCAAAGTCCGTCTGGATTGCTACCACCATCTTGCTCGCTAATCCTGCCGCTTAGCAGCAGTGTTTACACCTTTGTGTTCCGGCGTGGAGAGCACGATAGCCAGTGAAATTACTGTCACAAAAGGTATTCCATCTTAGCCCTCTGGGTTGGCAACGCATCTGCCATCTTCTTGGTGTTGCGGGTGTCTATAGGCGGTGGTGATCACTTACCATCGATGACCCACTTGCTTGTTTGCCATTCTATTACATAAAAAAAAAACTTCGATCCAAAAAAGTTCATATTATTATTCACGTAATACCGTCACGGATGAAAAATAAACCCCAATGTGTAATCGCGTGAGCCCGTCGAGTGCGTCACGCGCGAACCTTTTAGAAGTCGGCTTAAAATTATCAAAGGTACTTTTATGCATAAAGAGTGAATCGTGGTCAGTAATTCCCATCGACAGCAGTCATTAATCACGAGGTAATCCTTACGAAACCCCACCTGGGCCTGGGTTCGTTGGAATTCCCGCTCCAGCGGCTCCAATAAGACCGCACAAGTATAATGTTCCCTCCTCGCTGCTCTGTCTAACCAGCGTCACAAGAAAGGGACAGCCATAGAAATAACCTAAACTTGGACATTCGTGTTTATGCCACAAAATTAGGCCGGTCGAACAAGGCCGACTCCAGACTTTCGCTCCAAAATGGCTTTAAAATAGATAAAACGAAACTCTTGTAAACTCCGTTCTTCCGTCCATGTGGGATAGGCATGTTTCAGCAGCTCCTAAATTCCCAATTCTATCGATGTGCAGTTTGGATTGGTTTTTAATATTGCTTTTTAATAGAAATTCTCATTTTTCTTTCGTGTTAACAGTAACTCGGCCTCTATCATGTAGGCAACGTATAAAACTTCTAGCAACAACTATAAAAAACGCATCAACTTTCGTGTAGCAGTTTGTGTGATGCGCGTAGAAACATAAAGACATATAATTAATAGATTCAGGCGTTACTTTGCGGAGGTCCATATCAACAAACTGGAACAAATTACCTTGCTACTCCGCGAAACCAGTGCCGGGCTCGTGCAAAATAGCTGCGTCTGTGCGACACATATATGTTCATGCAAAAACCCACCCTCCTCCGCTTCCACACGAAACAACATATATCACACAGACTCAACTACACACCACCACCACTAAACACTAAAACTACACGATTGACGCGCGTTTCGCCTCTATACGAGGCATCATCAAGATCGACCCGTACGACCGTTCGCTACTTGAACGAATGGCGTACATGGAGGAGGAGGATGGAGGAGGGTGGGTTTTTGCATGAACATATATGTGTCGCACAGACGCAGCTATTTTGCACGAGCCCGGCACCGGTTTCGCGGAGTAGCAAGGTAATTTGTTTCAGTTTGGTGATAAAGACATATACCTACAGTTTGTTTTTTAATTGATGCTCTTCTGAAGACCTCATATATGAATTATCTAAATTTATTCTAGTAGTGACCCAATTACTAGCGGACACGATTAGAATTTAAAGTACCTATATAAAAACCTTCCGTCCAAAAAACTCAAAATAAAGCGGTAAACGGTATCAAAATCCGTTGCGCAGTTTAAAAGGAGTAAGTGGCCGAAGATTTATAATTGCAGCCGGCTTTAGGAATTCAGGTCGAAGGGCTTAGGTTTTAAAGTAAGTTAAGACGACTTTTTACAGCCTATAGCTCAGTAGAGTTATTGTATTTTATAGTAGCTACCTACAATTAAAATAGATTCAAAATAATCCATGGCTTTAGTACAATTCTTCCGCGGATATCTAGATAAGATAAACTAATATTTTCATTAACGAAAAAATAAAAAGAAGCAAAAAAATTGAAGGTGGTTATTTTAAACACAATGTATGTGATGGCTACAACTTATATAACAACGGGTCGTTAAATATGTCATGCTTTGATTGCAAGATACTATACTCCAACACTAATAAGTATTAATTCCGTGCATTCAAAACTTCACCTCTAGCAAGAAACGCCCTTACCTCTGAAGTTTATCCACAAAATAATACCAAAGTAAGAAATAAAGCAGCCGGGAAAACGGCGCAGCGTTCGGCTTTGATAAGCAATCTCGATTGACCGTATATTTCTTAATTAGCAAGCCAATTTGGCCCTAGGGAGGGAACTTTAGTTTTTTAACTCTGCTAGAGGACTGGCAAGTTCTAACAGTTTATGTTTTTAATTAAAGATGTCGTACGGTTGCGCGCGATGCCTTTTAGCAGTCTGAGGACATTCAACTAATGAGATGTGAATTGAAAATTGAACAGATAAATGTAAGTACAAATAAAAACATTCCATCGATGTGAGAACCTTTTTTATGAGCTTTTATATAACTTGCAATGTTCGTATGTAAGTATGCAAGTTGTCCATTTAATTTGCAAGTAAATTTTGACAATCTTTATCTTCTTCTTTATCTTTACATAAATAAACAAAGGCGCTATCAGTTCCTATCTGTCTTCTTGGTATCTTCGACCTCTTACTCCTTCTAACCAACCATGTAACGGGTTTTGATACCGTTTTCATAGTCATTTAGATTTTTTTTGGGAAAATTTTTATCTACTATACACCCTAATTGTACCCGTGCAAAACCAGGACGGGTAGCTATTGCAATACGAGGTATAAAATAAAGTACTGCCAAAGTAGTATTTTATGCAACTGCTATATAATGAGAGGCCTTTAAACACGAGTGTGGTTTTATGAAACGAGCGTAAGCGAGTTTCATAATATGATCACACGAGTGTTTTAAGGCCTCTCATTATATAGCAGTTGCATACATTACTTTATCTACACACATATCATAACTGCAAAAAACCGTAACAGCAAAAAACCAACAAACGAATCACAACAAGTAATGGCGGCCATTCGATCTATCCGTCAAGACGAACGTTTTTTTTAAATCATAGACAAGCAAATGAAGTCCCTATTGTCATGTCACTCGAGATCAAATGTCGTGCGTTTAAATTAAAAAAACATACTGAATTGACGTTTCGTATCGATAACTGTTTTAATATCTGTGGATACTAGAATAGAGACCAACTTGAATTTTGACAGCTGTTCCAAATTTAAATTCATAACTTCACGAGATATCGGTAATGTGATCACCAATAAACACAGACTACTAAGAGATACTACCCAATAAAGAACAGATTTACCTACTACCACAGACAAGAAAATTCTTATAATAACATTGGTTGTAATAATGCTGGTCATTTTCTATGGTTTTTGAACGCGTTATTGAGCACTTATGATATGTGTGTAGATAAAAAAAGCTTGTGTTATGTTTTTAATTGCCTTGCAACTTGCATTTATCTGTATCATATTTTATACGTAACTGTTTGTAATGGATGTACTCATGTAGAATTTTCGCTTGTCCATCCGTCGTAACTCAAAGAGCGCCGCAGCTGGAAATCAGCAGCATCCCGTTGCAGCAATGTTGAACTGTGGCTTTTTTGACGTTGGCCAACAACAACTTCACAATTTTATTTTACTTTTTTTAAATGGCAATGCAAAAACGTTGAGCGAGGAACGCGCCAGCCCTTGAACCACCAGATTATACCTCTGGTTGTTCAAGGTTCAAAGTTCAGTAATTTACTTTTTAAAGTTTTATATTTAAATTAATTGTGGGTTTCGGGTCCCCATAGGCTAAGGGTCTCCATGGCGAAGGTAGCAGAAATATACCTGTCACCAAGACATGAATAACTTGCGCGACGTTGTATTTGCCTCTGCCGTAGCAGCCGCTCTTACCTTGCCTTTCAAAGGGTAAACGCCGCCAGCCGTTTAGATATTCTTCACATTCTGTTTTTATGTCCTTTTCTGCAATAACTTTCTTTCTTACTCTAAATACTTAAATGTTTTATTTCAACTGAGTAAATAAAAAATTGTTTTGTTTAATTACTAAGTTTTTGTGATGCGTTAAATAAACGGTTAAAAAAGTATTGCAGCTTGTTCTATTAACCGTTTAAAACTCTCGACCAGAATCATCCGGACGGCAATCACTGGTCCAAGCTACTCTTATCTAATAAAAGAACATAATCTTGGGCGTTTTCAAATGTATAGGCACGATTTACAACTCTCTTTGTGTTGACGACGGCCATCTTGTTCTTCATCATTAAAGAATGCTACGTTACCGTAGACGTAAATAAAACTAGCGTAATTGGAAAAATAACCGCCACAAAAAGCAATATTGAAAAGCCACGTCTGAACTGGGGAAAATCTTCTCATCTTTTATAATGACGATGGCTATAAAGCATAAAAGTATTTTGAAACTGCCAGTATGAATACTGCCGGTGGATTTCTAATGCAATGTGGCAAGATGCACCGTTAGCACAGTAAACAGATAGATGATACGGCTTCAATTTTTTTTATGGCAAAGGGAGGCATGCGAGCCCCCTATGACCCTAACAAGACCGGCCAAGTTTGGTTTATCTGAGTTTATCTCTACGTCCTTTTCTTATGACACTAGTTTGACAGAGACGTAGTGAGGGATGGTTAAACCTGGACCGGTCATGTCAAGGTCACTGATGAAAAGTAATCAAATAAAGCCTTTGTTCCCAACGCGTCACACCCTCAACTGTCACACTGTGACTCGTTGGGAATATTTTTGCTAAAAAAATCCCAACCAGTCACACTGTTACTAGATGGGACAGTATTTAATATTTATTCCCAACGAGTCACACCCGCAACTGTCACACTGTGACTCGTTGGGAACAATTCTTGCTGCAAAAAATCCCAACCAGTCACACTGTTACTAGATGGGACATTTTTTTTATTTGTTCCCGGCGAGTCACACTCGCAACTGTCACGCTGTGTCTCGTTGAGAACAATTCTTGCTGCAAAAATCCCAACCAGTCACACTGTTACTAGATGGGACATTTTTTTTATTAGTTCCCAACGAGTCACACTCGCAACTGTCACGCTGTGTCTCGTTGGGAACAATTCTTACTGCAAAAATCCCAACCCAATATAGTAGACTGGATTTTCTTTGCAACTCTATGACTCTAGACTCTAGAGTGTCTGTCAGTCAGCAGTCAGTCACAGGAGCCTTTTATAGATTTACTAGCGACCCACCGCGGCTTCGCACCGGTGCAATTTACTAATACTAAACGAAAACTTAATTACTTAGAATGTGTTTTACACAAACTCGGCTTCTAGGCGACGTATCAAAACGTCTAGCAACAACTGTAAAAACTGCATCCACTTTTCTATTGCTTACTTGTACTTCAAAAGCAACATCTGTCCTAATAGTTTTAACGTATTACTTTTTTGTTTGGAAATTAACAAGCAAATTCAAAAACGCAGTAAGTATACCAATCAGGGGTCATGTAGACGACACCGCGTCGTGTAACCATGTAGAATGAACGGTAACCCGTTATATGTATAAATAAATACTTAGACTAAAGACTTAGACCAAATAGCTAGGAACGATAAGTCAAGAGACAAAATTTCATACGACCCACAAACATAAATTCAATAAACAAAAAGCAATCAACAAACAATAGCCATCGAAAATTGTTATCTTAGTTTAAGCATAGGCCTATTAAATAAAATAAAATGTATATCCTGTTACACATATGACAGGATAGCTAATGTTCGTGATAACGTTTCGGTTTAAGTTTTTGAGTTAATTTTTACTTTAGTTTATAATACTGTGTTATTTTGCAGTGCCCTTACAGGGTTTCGTAATATGTTTCTTTATGAAAGCAAATAAATATTTTGAGTTTGGGTTTGAAACAATGAAACAAATAACTTACTGTGAAAAAGGCAAAATTAAAGGAACTGACTGGCTTTAGTAATGAATTGGCACTTCAAAAAGAGGCTGCTGTACTGCTTTCGAGCACTTTTGCTATTGCTATGCTTCAAAACGAATCCGAGCAGCCGTAGCCAAGTTTAACATTATATTGAACTTTTTATGACCCAACTCGTCGACCTCTCGTCGTGTCGGTAAGTTTTCTGTTTGAAACACTACAAAACGATAATAACAACATAGCTTGGCTTATTTACTGCCGCTACCCATTGATACAATGTAACGTATTGCTTTCCTCTGAGGTGGTGTATTGTCCCAGATAATGAGGCTATAAAAGACTACAAAAGTATAGGTAGTCTTTAGTAAGTTTTATTACTGTTTAGAATTACATAGAGTCAAAAAAATTATCTATTTTTCAGCAACATTTGCCATATCGGTGCACAATGTTAGAGTTCATTTTAAATAAGCTAACCTACTTAGTTGGGAAAAAATGCAAATAAATCTTCGATTTCGATAGGTAATTGTCTCATTCAGTATCAAAATTAACCGTGAGTACCTTTTTATGGGTATCGTAAATTCCAACTCCACACGTAGTCACAGCCATGTCTCACAAAATCACAATAAAATTTCATGTTTCAAGAATTACCTTATCTTTCTTTCAACATCGGGAGGCGCTTTCAAGATTTAAAAAATGATTATAAAAGTCTCCTGAACCGCGCGCGCTGGAACTGTCGCGAGAAAATCTCAAAAGCACTTATTTCCGTGCTTGAGATAGATTATTAAATTGCATGTCAGCGGCGAGCAGACCACCTGTACCAACTTTGGGATATAAAACGTAACGTATAAAAAGTGTCAAAATGTTTCAGATGGATTTTCTGAAACTGCACGTAATCTCTAGCTTGAGCATGATTACTTCATCACAATCATAATGAAAATCATATGAAGGAGAAGAATTAGCTATCTACTAGCTACGCTACCCTTGAGCGGGCGTTTCAGTGAGCGAGAGAAAACAAGTGCTTAGCATATACTGCCTGGGGGAGAGTAGGAAGCTGGGATTGGATCAGAAACAACTTTCAATAAAACTGGACACTATCATTAGTCTAGTGACTAGACTCTAGTCAACATAAGGAAAAACTTTGCACAACGGTTGAAACGTTTTCCCAAAATTACGTACTTACAAACTCGGTTAGGCATTTGGACATGCCGGTCAGGCTAAACTTAAATCACATTTAGATATTATCTAAACAATCCACTCTTAGATCTTGCATGTTTAATAGCAGCTTATTTATTATTGGACTTCTAGAGACAAAAATGTTCAGTTCTGATCGGAGAGCAAATTTTTGAGTTTCCACGATTTAAGCGACGGTGTATTCAATGCGAACAATCGCGCGTAATTTTCAAACAAATTCATCAAACTGGATCAAATTACCTTGCTACTCCGCGAAACCATGGTAAGTTGTTCCAGTTTGTTGATATGGACCTCCGCAAGGTAATGCCTGAATCTATTAATTATTCAAACAAATTGTTTGATACATTACCTACTGTAACAATTCTTACAGTTGGTCGTTGGCTATTCTACTCGTATTTTCAGGTATAATTTTCAAGTCAAAAAGGAATCGTGATCTTTATTCGTTCAAATGAGTTCTTAAGATTATTATTGATAGTGTTTTAAATAAAAAAATCCGTATGATTTAGTAGGAATGTATAGGTTATTTAATATGAATTAGGTACGTTGTATTCCTACTGAAATTAATATGATTGTAATAAAAGTTCCAACAGCGCGTTTTTAACGACAGTTAACTTCCATATATTAGCAATAAAGTCTATTTTCCGTAAGTATAATAAACATTCTGGGCTGTCTTTGCCGAGGGAAACTTAATAACATCGGGCGGTTGATTGCTTTACTTACGTTAATAGAAGATGGAAGTTTAATCAAAGACTACTACAGGCATTATAATTAAACATATAGGTATTGTGACCCAATTGTTTGACATCGCAAGCAACTTTTACCAACAATAGTTGTAAAATGCTGTATAATGACAACACAAAGAAAAAATAGGGTAATGGCAGGACTCGAACCTGCAACATCAGCCTTGCGTTTGCCAGTTTCGCCACATTACCGCTAATTTATTTGCTTTTTTTACAGTAATGCAAGGCAAGGAATGCTAATGTTGCAGGTTTGAGTCCGAGTCGAGTTCGAGTATTTGGCAATTTCGGTCGATTACCGAACACCAAATCATGACGCTTTTTGCGAACAAACAGTGATAGTATTTTACGATATAAATACACACTACAAGTAACACAATTTCCTGAAACAATCTGCAAATAATGCGTGTTGTGAGTTGTGACACGACCTATCCGCAAATGAAACAAATAAACCCACGCGTAGTTACGGCACTCACCTCAATGATGCGTCCGTAACCTGTCAACCGCGAAATGTATAGTCGACCAATTAATTGCTTGACCACTTTTGAACCTTAACTCTTTGTATTACGGTCGAAAAGTGGTCAAGCAATTTCTTGGTCGACTATACTAAGTGTCGCCAAATATTCGGCTTTTCGGCCGAGAGCCTAGGCGATTTTATATTCGTCAAAATCACTGTTCGTGGTATCTCTAATTATAATGTACATTTGGCAATTGATCGGAGGGCCCATGGAATAAGCAAATTCATACATATTTTGCAGCAAGTAAAACTTTACTTGGGGGTTTCCGCGCATAGCCCAACTCTTCGTCTACCTACTAAAACATAGTCGTATGCTACACAATCTTAGAGCTTCCAAATCCTCCACTACAGTCTTTTTTTTGTACGTTACTTAATTTTCTTTTTCTTATATTTTTATCTTTTTCAGAAGGCTGAGAAAAAGCGGTTACAAAACAAACGGACAGCAAAAGGATTTTATAACGGTTTCGTTATTTATTTTCACACGGAACCCTTAAAATTAAGTTGTTCTCTCGCACAGCCCTGAAAGGTGGTGGAAAGCCAGCCTTAGCGCTAAACCGCGCCACATAAAACTGTTTAAGGCAAGTATAAGTATCTAATGTGGGAGGACATTAGGTAAGCCACTGACACTAATTCGCCGGTCCCCGTTTCGGAATCAGGTAACTTTTCTCATTTACTAATTTTCCCTTAAACTTTGTCTGCAGAATTTCGCCGTAAGATGGGATATTGAGTCCTAAATTATTTGGACTCTCGAAGCGTAATTACGACGGTTCCATAATGTTATCTTTTTTTAAAGCAAACCCAGTGGTCCTTTTTACCTATATGCTATACTTAGACACTGACTGTCATGTTAGGACCACAGGTGTTTTAAATGTTGTGAGCTAATTCCAACACATTGCTCATGCACACTGTACTTGTAATCAAACAAATAGGTTGACCACCCGTTTTAACTAGTATTTTATTCATGTTTTGCTCTTTTTCGTGGATTTTCAAGCAACTAGAAAGAAATACTCCACAAGTGAGGATAATATTCTACAAAGTTTTATATAGAAAAAATTAAAAAATTAAAAGCTGCGAAAAAAGTAAATCAAAACTGAAATAGTATTTTATGCAACTGCTATATAATGAGAGGCCTTAAAATACGAGTTTAGTTTCATAATAGGATCACACGAGTGTTTTAAGGCCTAATTATATACAGTTGCATACATTACTTTATTTACACACATATCATAACTGCAAAAAAACCGTAAGAGCAAAAGACCAACAAACGAATGACAACTAGTCATGGCGGCCATTCCAAGACGAACGATTTTTAAATCATAGACGAACGAATGAAGTCCCTATTGTCATGTCACGCGAGATCAAATGTCGAGCGTTTAAATTAAAAAAACATACTGAGTTGACGTTTCGTATCGATAACTCTTTTAATATCTGTGGATACTAGAATAGAGACCAACTTGAATTTTGACAGCTGTTCCAAATTTAAATTCATAACGTCTCGAGATATCGGTAACATATCGGTAATGAGATCACCAATAAACACAGACTACTAAGAGATACTACCCAATAAAGAACAGATTTACCTACAGACAAGAAAATTCTTATAATGACATTGGTTGTAATAATGCTGGGTCATTTTCTATGGTTTTTGAACGCGTTATTGAGCACTTATGATATGTGTGTAGATAAAGACTAAAACAAGCCCAGTAGTCTGAAGTTCTGGTAATTAATGTTGAATAGATACCTACACCATTGTAATAGTTTCATGAACTTCAACAGTCGGGACCCGTTAAAAATGTAGACCGGCTCAAATCTTTCCAATAACGGGTCCCGAATGTTGAAGTTCGTGAAACTATTGCAATGTTGTAGGTACTCAACATTACTTACCAGAACTTCAGACTACTTGGCTTGTTTTAGTCTTTTCAGTTTTGATTTAATTTTTACGCAGTTGGGTTTTTGATTTTTTAAATTTACTTTTTTATTTTACACTTTTTAGTTTGGATTAAGTGAGAATGGTTGCTAACCAACTTTAAATCGTTATTGATCCTAAACGGTCATTCAAAATGAAAAATGACATAAGAAACCTAATACCTATAAGATTTTCAAATACCTATCCAATGATACCCCACTCAGTATAGTTCGTCGACTTTTTTTTTCTTTTTCATAATATGGCGTCTGGTTGTCGCCACATTGAATTTTGATTAATGTCATGTCTTTAATGACACTCGCAAAATTAAGACAAATCGATTGACGTAAGATCATCAAAATCGGCTCACGCGTTTGGTCTCTAGATCGCCACAAAGGAACAAACAAACATACATACATATATAGGCTGATAAACACACTACTCTCCTTTGCGTCGCGCAGTCGGGTAATAAACAGAAACAACAACAACAACAACAAATACTCTTTATTGATTCACACAAGTAAACAAAATAAAAGAACACACACAGGTAAATTTTACATGGGATTCAACAGGCGGTCTTATCGCTAAGCAGCGATCTCTTCCACCTAGAAACCTAGTCAATCAATCTTAATATTTCTAAAATGTTGATTTGGCGACAATGGCTTTTGTTGGAAACGATTGGGACTGGCTTTAAAAAATAACGTCTATCTCTTGCACTCCACTTCGCCGTTAGCTTAGTCGATTTTCCGTGGTCGTGTCCGCGTTGCATGTCTTTTGTTATTACGACCATTACGCCTTTTACGAAGACGCAAATAATGAAACACGAGCATAAGTCGCGCTAAACGACACACGAAGTGCTGTGGGTACTAAAAGGAAAAAGAAAAACGACGACTGTGCTCGTAAAAAGTTCAGCTGGAACGACTTAAACTATTAAAATGTTACAACCGAATTCTAGTAGTACAACCCCGAGCAACAAGTCTCCGAGAGTAGCTTAACGGATACCTAATCTTTGCGGAACTGAATGAAATTAAACTTCAAACCAGAGGAGCGGATGAACTTTAGTGCCATGACTATAAAGTGACTTGGGGCGGATATTAAGGAAGAGACTATTTTTAATAGAGTAGAAGGTTAACCTCCGACGAGGCTTGGATCGAACGTTGATGCAATATCAATATTACGAGTATATCGTGTTGTGCTGTTTCGGTAGTATCAATAACGATACGAAAGTTTTGAATCGTTATTGAAACCTAACCGAGAGCGAGCGCTGGGCCCAATTTCATAAACGCGATAAGCGACAGGTGAGAGTGAAAATTCGGTATACATTGCTTGCCCACTATAATGTTAAGTCTATAAATCTGTAGCGTTACTTTTCGACACAGTAATGTACGGAGTATTGTCACTGTCACCTGTCGCCTGTCGCGTTTATGAATTTGGGCCCTCGTGGCCTAGTGTCTAAGGGGAGTGGACTCGTGGCTGTAAAATGCCGAGTTCGATCCCCAGCGGTAGCCATGTACTAAGGAGTTTTTGCAACTGATGTATATTACCCTAGCACCAGAATAAGCAATGTTAATGGTTTAAATCGCACACGGTTAAAATAAAATAATAATTTTCAAAATGAAACATAAAAATCCAAGTTTTCCTGTTTGGTAACGAAATATTACATTTTTAAGGTATGATCAAGATATATTGGCGATTTATTTTGTAAATGTGGGAAGTTGTAGTAAGTAGTAATAGTTTATTTACCTATTTACCTCTTTCGTTTCTAATGTTGGTGATTAAAATATCAGTTTTTCATGAAGCTTTTCAGTCCCAACTAAATACAGTTTGATAATATTATTAAAAGCACCTCGTTTGCATAATAGTATTTTATGCAACTGCTATATAATGAGAGGCCTTAAAACACGAGTGTGGTTTTATGAAACGAGCGTCAGCGAGTTTCATAATAGTATCACACGAGTGTTTTAAGGCCTAATTATATACAGTTGCATACTAGTATTTTATGCAACTGTTGCATAATGAGGGGTCTTAAAACACGAGTGTGGTTTTATGAAACGAGCGTCAGCGAGTTTCATAATAGGATCACACGAGTGTTTTAAGACTTAATTATGTACAGTTGCATACATTACTTTATCTACACATATATCATAAGTACTCTGTGATGGGTTCAGAAGCCATAGGGCAATGACCTGCATTGCTACTAGCTACTAGTGCTAGGTACCTATTACATATCTATAGACTGTACACATTAAAATAATGTAATAAAAAATGAATTTGAACAAATATAGAAACAAATTAGAAAAAATCTCATAATAATATTGGTTGTTATAATGCTAGCCATTGCCTACGGTTTCTGAACGCATTATAGAGCATTTATGATATATGTGTAGATAAATTATTTTATCTACACACATATCATAACTGCAAAAAACCGTAACAGCAAAAAACCATCAAACAAGTATGGCGGCAATTCGATCTATCCGTCAAGACGAACGTTTTTAAAAAAAAATAGACAAAAGAATGAAGCCCCTATTGTCATGTCACTCGAGATCAAATGTCGTGCGTTTAAATTAAAAAATCATACTGAATTGACGTTTCGTATCGATAACTGTTTTAATATCTGTGGATACTAGAATAGAGACCAACTTGAATTTTGACAGCTGTTCCAAATTTAAATTCATAACGTCACGGGATATCGGTAATGTAATCACCAATAAACACAGACTACTAAGAGATACTACCCAATAAAGAACAGATTTACCTACTACCACAGACAAGAAAATTCTTAAAATAACATTGGTTGTAATAATGCTGGTCATTTTCTATGGTTTTTGAACGCGTTATTGAGAAATTATGATATGTGTGTAGATAAAATAGTTTAATTTCATTCATAAGCAATAGCGCAGTGGAAACGTCTTTAGAAGCGCTCTGCAATCCTACCATACCTCGTCATCAAAGGAACGTTCGGAAAACTTTACCTGCCCTTATTTATTTTGCTCCTTTTCTACCACACAGTTCAATATTGCGGGAAGGGAAATAAATACGCCTAGAGCGAAATGACGCGAGCAAACGTTACGAGTTCCACGAGCGTGCGACGTGGCGAGTAACAGAGATGTACAGTCGGCAGCAGATATAACGTAGTCAAAGAGGTCTAAAATGCGACTTTATTGCCAAGAGAATAAGAGCTTGTGTAGATCTTTTTTACCTCTTCAAGCGTACCGCTTCTAATGCTGACTGTACTAGGTACCTACGAGGCTACTACCTCATCAGAAATCTATATAAATAAAAATGAAATACTGTTTGTTGGTAAGCGTATTACTTGACAACGGCTGAATCGATTTCGTATTTTTTTATTTTAAAATGTTCGCAATAGTCCGAATTAGGTTTTTGAAGGTTTCAGAAATATTGGAAAAGTTTCCCGGAAAGTTTTCAAATTCGTGAAAAACTGAAAGTCCTTTTTACATATATGGGATTTGGACAGAACAACGTCGGTCGGGTTAGTTAGATAAAGAACATGCGTAGATCGCAATAGAGTTCTCTTTATGTTTGTTTCATAAGGTTTTATTGACATCTCGTGGTATCTCAAGTTGACCAAAACAGCTTAAACTTAGGATGGTCGTGGTTCGAGGTCACTCATCCGTACTTAACTATATTAAGCACTAAATCAGCCCTAATGTGACCCCAAGCTTATCGGTACGGATCTAAATACCTAATATCATAGAAAAGGACGATCTGAGATCCATATGTACTTATTACGTTTGACGGGACTTTAACGCGATAATATACTCTTCTAATATATAGTTTGCTCGTGACCACGGCCGTTGCTATACAGCCGAAACGTCAAGGTAGATAAATAAACAGTATATTATCGCGTTAAAGTCGCGTCAGGCGTAGTATGTATGAAAATGGCGAAAGTTTAAAACCAACTGAGAAACTCTTTAAACTTGGGCGGTCATTTAAGAGACACAGGAAACAATTAGTAACATAATATATTACGTGGTTCGAAGGATTCTCTTACACATTCTATTCATAGTTACAACAAAAGGTAAGCTTTCACAATACGTAGGTACTCGAACTACTCGTATCTACAGTCAAGGAATTTAATTCCCTACCCATTTCGTTGAAATTTCGCCTGACATTCGCAATGCATTAAGGTCGATATGTCAAACTAACGTCTTGCTCTATAGCTCACCATAAGCTGACAGTTTGCTATATGCTATTAAACCTTAGGTGGGTTGGAAATTTAATTCCTTGACTGTACTACTGCCACATTTTACCCTCTGAATAAAAAGGCAAAAGTTACATGGTAGGTAAATATATACGAAATTTCACATGCGAATGGCTTTGCATTAAATAGAATAAAATTCAATAGAATACTTTTTGTCACACACACAACATCAATTCTATTTGTATTTTATCTTCTTCTTTATATCTTTATCAATATAGTATCGGTCGCGCGCGATTTCGTTCGCGTGAAATTAGTAGCCTATGTCCGCCAGGAATAGTGTAGCTTTCTATCCGTGAAAGAATTTTTGAAATCGGTTCAGTAGTTCCAGAGATTAGCCCCTACATACAAACAAACTAACAAAGTTTACCTCTTTATTATATTAGTGTAGATGTAGATAAACGTTGACATAGGTACAATAAACAAAGTAGTTAACCATTCCTGTCTGTTTTCGGCCGCTTACTCATTCTGAACTAAGTACGTAAGTTTGATAAAGTTTTCACTGTCATTTAGACAATTTTTTTACTGGTTTTTATGTAGGTACCTACATCCTAATTGTACATCCTAATTGTGTGCGAAGCCGGGGCAAGTCCCTAGTAGTGATATGTTATAAGTTTATTGTCTAGCTAGGTACCTGTTTCATACATATTCAACTCTTTTGTAGTGAAAAATGTATTGTTACAAGAATTAAAATCGTAATACTTACTGCCTTCTACGTAGATCGTTTTATTATGAAAAAGATTTGGGACTTGGTCCACGATAATCCTATTGTGTACCGTAGCGATAATGCTTCAAAAGGGTCCTCTTTGATACTCTATTAACTGCGTGGAATACTGTGACAACGCTGTTCTAAGTACCTACGTGTACCTCCATTTGACATAGTATACCTACCTACTGCTATTTATACACGGTGAATTTGTATTAGTATAAAGGAATTATTCTATCGTGAAATAAAAGTTAACTACGCCTGCGACGTTTTAATAAATTATTTAATTCCTGAATTAGTAAAATAAAAAAAAATGCAGTTAACTGTTGTATGCACCTGAAGGGTGAAGGGTGGTCATAAAGTTAGTATTTTTATTAAAGTAAATAAAAAATACTAACTTTATGGTCACCCCACATTTCTGAAGGTGCATACAACAGTTAAATCAAAAACCTTAGTAAACTTCGTAGGGAGACAATAAATTTGTGTAATAACATAAAAATATACATAGACAATATTGGAAATTGGAAATTCTACACCAAGGAGACTTACTTTTGAAAACAATAAATAGTACATTTATCATCATCATCATCATCATCTCAGCCACAAGAAGTCCACTGTTGGACATAGGCCTCCTCCATGGATTTCCAAACTGGCCGGTTGGAAGCAGCATGCAACCAGCGCCTTCCTGCCACCTGTATGAGGTCATCGGACCATCTTGTGGCTGGTCGTCCTACGCTGCGCTTGCCAATACGCGGCCGCCATTCGAGAACTTTCCGACCCCATCGGCCATCAGTTCTCCGTGCTATGCGCCCTGCCCACTGCCACTTCAACTTGCTAATCCGCTGGGCTATGTCGGTTACTTTCGTTCGTCTGCGGATCTCCTCATTTCTGATTCGATCACGCAGAAACTCCAAGCATAACCCTCTCCATAGCTCGTTGCGTGACTGCGTACATTTATAGATTTCTGAAAATTCGTCTTTGTTAAGCGGAAATCAAACCGGGTCGAATATGACAAAACAATAAAGTCGTGTTTTATTTATAATAAGATCGAAAGCGTCATTGATACTGATCATTTATACCTACAACACATAATCCATAACACCTTCAAAATCCAATACAGCCGACGAAGTCAAAAAGCTACTTTTGTACTGACTGTACGTACATAAGGTCTCATTTTCAGCATTTGCGTCTCCCCAATATCTACTTGGAATTTACTTAATATTTCTCTAGACCGAAGTTTTTCTAAATCTCTTTTCTAAGTGCCCTTGTATTCCGAAACATATTGTAATAGGGTTTAGCCAATAAACAATTACCTGTTAGCGACCGTTTCTAATGCTGGGTTTACACGAGCTTAGTAACTAATGCTTAGTACTAGTCACTTACACTTTAAACATATTGCATTGCGATGGCGACTTGACGGAGCCCCGTCGTGTTGTCGCCTACCTAATAGTTTTAATTTTTGTTTTTAAATTTTATAGCGCATTGGTTATAATTGTAATGCTGTAAAATTATTGATTAAATAAATAATGTAAATTAGTGCTAATGTTAGTGAAACTGCAAGTGCAAGTGATTAGAAGTCGATCCTGTTAACTAAGCAACAAGGACCCAAATAAAACCTAACAATACTTGTCGCTTGTTAAGAAATGTGAGCAGTCACGTCTCTAACACTAATGTGTTAACGACTACTTGTCACTTTGCAAGATAACCGCCTAAACACTAGCACTGTGACAAGTACTAAGCTCTTGTAAACCCAGCATTAGTCTGGACCTGTCATCGTACTCGATACTTTCCCGATATTCTTATAATCCCCCGCAGAATACAATCGTAAATAGTTTTTAAGTAAATTTCCGCGGCTTTCCCCCAGTGGTCCTTTTTTTACGCGGCCGTTAGCTGTATGTAGGTATAAAATATAGGAGTCATTATCGCCAACCCCGCGGGATGAGGTGACGTCGGCGAAAATTACTTCGCGGAAAAAGGTAAAATCTTGTATCGGACGATTACCTGTTTAGATTTTTTGCAAACGGATTTTTTTTTGTTATTTAATCCACCAAATGTAATTTGTAATTGCATACACAATTTAACGGTCACAATTTACATGGGGCGTAACAACTGGACTTTAAGTACAGTCCCAATGTCCAACACCTATACACACCTTAGGAGTTACTTTGGGGGTCATGACCAGTGGCTCCTTCCCCATTGGACTGCGCCTGAGTCACAAATCAAATATGTGTATGATTAAAAAAGAACGAACGAAATTGTATTTGAGAAACACAGAATCGTCTAAATATTTGTAACTAACTATATTTTTCGAAAGATTGGCCTGGCCAACACACGCCAATTATAGCCAATTAGAATTTTCATTCTAAGTATTTTTTAAAGCTTATATTTATAAGAAGACTTTTACATTAACCCTAAAATAGTAAAAAAATAGTAATTTCCATAAAAAGACCAAACTTAGCATTTTTGTTGAATTTTTGCCATTTTGTACGTTTTTTCTATATTTTATTACAAAAATCTATGAACAGCTTTAGCAATGGATTAGCCTCCGGGAAGCGACTTTATGTAATTATGTAAGTATGGTAATAGTTCCTTGAGTGAACCTTTTATGTAAAAGCTTTGGGCATTGTGAAAGCAAAGCGTGAATGCTCCATGAACGACAATTTGCCCTAACTTCTTCCTAAATGCCTCTTCTTGGTGGTACTAACAACACAAACTAGATGGCGTTAAATATTGTTTTTTTTCGAAGTAGGTGAAGTTTATATGTCAAGTATCATGTAGTGATCCAAAAAGGCAATGTAAATCAAAAACTATCTTCGACAGCTAATGTCGAGTATAAACTTTCATTACTCGTACTGACTGGTCATAAATAGGGCCACGAAATGTTCCTGAAGAGAATCCATGTGAAGGCGTGATAAATTCATTGGACATTGTAAAGACGGCATGATTGTGAAAATTTTCACTTTTTCGTACATGCCACTTGTTCGTACTGACAACACAAACTAGATGGCGTTAAAATCTATGTCAGTTGGTCAGTGGCAGTCTCTTTGATGTCACATTAGTCATACATATATGGTACATATGATACATTTTGTATAGCATGGCAACCTTCTAGTTTAGTTTATTATATATTGCTTGGGGTGACCTATGAATCAAACAGGTTACAAATGACTTTAGATTTTACGGTCTACTACGTCGCATGAGGATAGTGTATGTAATTAATAGATTCAGGCGTTACTTTGCGGAGGTCCATATCAACAAACTGGAACAAATTACCTTGCTACTCCGCGAAACCAGTGCCGGGCTCGTGCAAAATAGCTGCGTCTGTGCAACACACATATGTTCATGCAAAAACCCACCCTCCTCCGCTTCCACACGAAACAACATATATCACACAGACTCAACTACACACCACCACCACTAAACACTAAAACTACACGATCGACGCGCGTTTCGCCTCTATACGAGGCATTATCAAGATCAACCCGTACGACCGTTCGCTACTTGAACGAATGGCGTACTGACTAACAAAAACAATTTTCTTTAATCCCGCCTACCGCCAACATTTTTGCACAACTACCCTTATTATTTCTCTCAAAGCCTACCCTCAAAATTTAAAAATAAAACAAAAGTACCCCCGTATGTTATCACAAACTACCCACATAATTTATCTCAATCTCAGCTACCCCCATTGTTAAAGACAGAATTTAAGCATACCCGCAATAAAGGAGAAGAAGGAAAATTAACCTGTTCATTGACAATGGATCCCGCGTTGTTGTACCTAACTATTTCCAAATGTTTCAAAACATTCAGACGAAATCCCTTTTTGCAAAAGTGTAATATTTCATAAGAATGAGCATCTGATAATGTATGATCTGTGTCTATCAAATGTTTTGCAAAATTGGACTTCTCTGCGTGCTTATGCCTATAAGATGAAACATGCTCCTTATATCTAATATTAAAACTACGACCGGTTTGTCCTATATAAACGCTACTACAATCGTCACAAGTGAGCTTATATACTCCTGATCTACTCCCTCTTTCCACTTTATCCTTACCATTACATAGTCTAGAATACAAAGAATTATTAGTCTTAAAAGCAACATTTCTTTCCTTTGATTTTAAAATATTATAATTTTTTTCTGACAAAGGGCCAACGTAATTAATACTTGCTTTGATCGTGTAGTTTTAGTGTTTAGTGGTGGTGGTGTGTAGTTGAGTCTGTGTGATATATGTTGTTTCGTGTGGAAGCGGAGGAGGGTGGGTTTTTGCATGAACATATGTGTGTTGCACAGACGCAGCTATTTTGCACGAGCCCGGCACTGGTTTCGCGGAGTAGCAAGGTAATTTGTTCCAGTTTGTTGATAGTGTATGTAATCGTCCTGCCATCGCCGCATTACATCGGGCCTTGATCCCAATAGCTGATTTTGCAGTATTGTCACAGACCCCTATTTCACCAAAGTCACATATGTTGTGTGACGACGACAATACAGGGTACAGTCAAGGAATTAAATTTCCAACCCACCTAAGGTTCAATAGCATATAGCAAACTGTCACCATAAGAGCTATAGAGCAAGATGTTAGTTTGACATATCGACCTTAATGCATTGCGAATGTCAGACGACATTTCAACGAAATGGGTAGGGAATTAAATTCCTTGACTGTTTATTACGCATCCACTATTTAAGCCCTGCAATACAAAAACTCTTCGAGTTAGTTATGTCTGCCGTATTGTCGCTATCATAAGTCACCTGTCAGCTTCTAGCACTAATCTGTATGACGCACCGTAGCTCGATACGAAGCTCAATTTTTCTTTCTACTAGCCCAGTAGGAGAGACGCACTGAGTAACTAAGCGAGTTACAGCGAGTCGTATAGATTCGTGCTTGGCACGGGATGGGGTAACTTACCTCGACTCTAGAACTTCATACCCGACTAGTTCACTTAACACTAAGCTGTTCTGTTTTATACGAGTTTTCTTTGCTCGATTGAAGTACTGTCAGCCAAATTGATTTCTGGGCCACGGAAGAACCTTTTCACAATAATTTTCTCTATGATTTTTCAAAATTCCCATTATGCTACAGTGCTGACTCATTGTCACAGGGTTCCACAGTGACTCAGAAATCAACAAATTAGTTGACCATTCACTGAACACATTAATAATGATTGAGGTATGTTTCATGTCATGGATATCATTATCTGAATAAATAAATGAATTATTTATTATTATTATTGATCCCAATATAATTTAGGTCTGAGACTGGAAATGATAAATGAAACCATTATTCATACAACTAGATTAATTTTAATTGCATCCAACAAGTTATTCTTAAGCTGAATCCTATAAAAGTCAATCCTTAATTTAACATAATCACTTAAAACATTTCATACGCTTGCATTTCAGATAGAAAAATATGTATAATAATTAATCTTAGTTAGATCGAAAATGCACAAATTCCAACTGTGATTGCCTTAGAGGTATGTCAAACGAAAACGGTCGGCTTATGTAAAGGTACCTTAAACTCCTGCTGTCTTAAAATAATGTATTCACAAGCCAGTGGCACTGTCCAAACTCACTATATGAAAGCCACGATTTACAGATCACTATCTGCTAACTGACGAGTAGCCCTGCGGACAAACAAACAGTAGGTACATAACACATACAAAATAGCATAACATAACAATAACATAAGCGCAAGTTCGTCAATCTTTTAAACGCTACATCAAATACAATAACCGTCACAAAAACGCCAAATATGGGCGGAGAGGGACGCGAATTTGAATCTTACGCCAATTTATTCTCACTTGCGCAGTACGCGCTGACGGATATATTGGTGTTGAACCTGCGGCGCGGATATATCCATTCTTAGCGTTGAAAAGGTTCAACAGAATCCATTTAAAATTGACATACTTTATGGCCGAGCCACACCGCATGCGTATGCACCTCTATGAAGCTAGCTGGAGCCGTGCCGATGTAGCCCCGCCAATTTGTTGGCAATTGTTAATTTTATTTTTAATTCAATGTGGATTATTTCAATAGCAAGTATTCATTGAGGGCAACGCATTACGTGAATACAAGCAGACACTTGTATCCAAGTGTACTTTTGCAGTACAAACAGCAAGAAACTTAAAGAGGGAATTAAGAGAAATTGTCTCAAAGTCAAAGTCTTTGACTGTACTTGGCGAATGTTTGTAAGAGTTCCGACAGTGAATGCGTTAAGAGAAAAATCAGAAGCCAAAACCGTTCTTTTTTCTCATTTAATACTCGTGCAAATGCCAATGTTATTTTCTCACTTCATCGCTTGCTCACAATGAACGTCTAGTATAATATTCTAATTTATATATACCTCGTTCTTTTAAGATGAGAAATGTTGAAAACAGTCTTGGTAAGTCTTGCCAATGTGTGCAGTTTACAACATTTGTCATCTTAAAAAAATCGGGGTATAGTATATGCCATAGTAACAGGATCAAGTACTTTACTTACCACAACTGTAGTATCTTAAGTGTCACTCTTCCACAGCTTGATGGTCTTGTCGTTTTCGAGAGCAGCCGAGGCTATGATGTTTTCGGTGGGGTGACAGGCGGTGCAGAGCACAGTGTCGGTGTGCCCAGACAGCCGCTGGACGATTTCCTTTGATTGCAGATTCCAGATGTACACTAGATTGTCCTCGGAGCCTGACACTATCCACTGCGGAAGGGGACAATGTTATTGTTAGTAAAGTCAGCATCAGATATTTCTACACAGAGGTTTAAAAGATTTACACGAAACTACAAAACTAGTTTTTACAACCGCCAACGAAATTCAGTTTCGGCCGAAACCGAAACTTACTTTGAGAGCAATTCTTCTAGAGTATATTATTGCACTTTTGTTCACTTTAGGTGACCTCCTGCTGAATGCATCCATGTCTGACTGTGCCATCATAAATGTAGGCTGAGCTGGCTGAATACGTAGTATGCCATTGCCATCTATATTTATAAGCTAATTTTTTTATTTTTTTCCGCACGCGGACGCCCAGATATTGCTTTCCCGCAGGCTTGTCAGATATGCAACGCTCCACTTTCCGAGTATGAGAGATGAAAAGTACCTTTCCGCCAGTAACGCTGAAGTTGGCAAAGATGCAGTATTTCTCGTTCTTGTGTCCAGTGTAAGTCTTGAGGCATTTTCCTCGGCTGTAGTCCCAGAGTTTCAGTGTATTGTCGAGGGTAGCCGCTAGTATGTACTTCCCGTTGGGGGAGAACTTCACAAACGACACCGGTGGGTTGTCGTCGTCAATCAACGTCTTGAGACATTGCCCTGATGCGGTGTCCCAAATCCGGCTGCAAAATAAATTAATGTTTAGCTTTAAATGTTAACTACACAGAAAGACTAGGGAGAATATTTCTTCAGACGCCCAATCTAAACGCCGTTTAAAACCATAATTGCATATAGCATGTGGTTACCATATAATAAAAATACAATAAAACATGCTGGAGCATTCTAATCGCCCTTTTGATATTAAATTTGCAACCCAAACAAAATATAAAACAGTAATATGTAAAGACTTGCCATGAAATTTCATCAGAAGATAATGTAATGAATAAAATTTAAATTTAAGATGAGCTTTGCATGAACGGAGTATCTAAAAATAGTTGTTTACCTCAAGCATGTTTCTCAGGGGTATTGATTGAGATGCCGTGGGTGGACCGATGGGATTAAAATGCGTAGGCAGACCTTCCCTTCGCACGTAAGGGAAGGTGGGAACATAACAATATGACGTGAGCTTTCCCCTTACATTTTACACTTGACATCATCTCATAACACGAAAGGAATATTCTGCATATAGATCAGACAACAAGGCCATAATATTATGACGCAGTGGTTATTGTCTTGTGAATACTGGTATTGACGACGTAAGTTGCACCCTACTTAGAGACGCCGGTATTCTAACACTGGATCTATTGATAATCAAACAACTTACCACAAACCATCGTAACTGGAAGATACAATAAGACTTCCGTCTCTATTAAAATGCACCGCTGAAACTGGATCAGAGTGAGCCGGCAGTGTCTTCAAACATTTACCTTGAAATAAACAAAAGATGGTTTAAATTATTTTATCTACCCGCAATGTAAACCAAGAAGCACACTAAGCGCTTTATAATAGTAGCTTTACTGGGCCTTTATACAGCTACTTTACAGGTTTTATACTGCTTGTCTGCTGCTACTTGGGATAGGTACTGAAAATTGCGATATCGTAATCGGAAATTACACCCCTTTGTGATCGAAGCCTTGCCGTTGCATGATAATTGACCGTATCGAAAACTTGTTTTATCTACACATATATCATAAATGCTCTATTATGCGTTCAGAAACCGTAGGCAATGACCAGCATTATAACAGCCAATATTATTATGTTTTTTTTTCTAATTTGTTTCTATATTTGTTCAAATTCATTTTTTATTACATTATTTTAATGTTTACAGTCTATAGATATTTAATAGGTACCTAGCACTAGTAGCTAGTAGCAATGCAGGTCTTTGCCCTATGGCTTCTGAACCCATCATAGAGTACTTATGATATGTGTGTAGATAAAGTAATGTATGCAACTGTACATAATTAGGTCTCAAAACACTCGTGTGATCCTTTTCAGTCGTGTTTTAAGACCCCTCATTATGCAACAGTTGCATAAAATACTATTACATATTGTAATTTTTTGTTGCCATAGCAACCGAATCGTAGTTGACTCAAAAACATTTACTTACCTACGTTTGACAAACAGTAGACAATAGACATCCGCTAATACATTGTGTAAACTGTTTTTGTAATAATAAGTATAATCTTTCATATGCTTACATAGCATAGAACAAAGTCGCTATTCGTTCCTGTGTGTTCTCTTATCTTCGGCCGCTTATACCTTCTAAACCACGCAACGGATTTTTATTCGGTTTTCACTGACAATTAGGGATTTTTTTTAAAGAAAGATTTTCATGTACTACACCCAAATTGTACACTTGCGAATCCGAAGCGGGTCGCTAGTTCCGTATCTATATGGGAAAGCCTTTATTATCATATTTGGTATATCTCAACTTACCTGTTCTCACATCCCATATCCGGACGCTCTCATCAAAACTGCCAGACACGATGAGATTGCTCTGCGGATTGAAGTTGCAGCAGAACACATAATTGCTGTGTCCTTTAAGGGTCTTCAGGCATTTGCCAGAACTCAGTTCCCACACCTGCGAAATTATAACGCGTGTAAAAACATGCATGGAATGTTGGGTGATAAATTATATTTAAACCTTGATAACATCTTGACCACAAGAGTGCACGAATTTTTTTTTTGGCGTTATAGTTTTAAAAATGATATATATCCTTTTAAATTTAAGTTTCTACGGCTGAAGTCTACAATAATAATGTATTAGTTTAATTTATCTCACGTAGACACGCCCCACTCCTTTTAACAGCAAATAGCAAAAAATATATACATTTTATGGAAAATCTATGAAAATTGTACTATTGCAGCAGGCCAACTATGTGCGAATTGAATATTAGGAAGGGCTGTATAACAAACACTGTAAGTAAGCGAGGAAAGAGAGAGGGGTGCGTCGTTGTGGATTTAACAAACTATCATTATAAACCAAAAGTTACACACCTATTAGCGCAAAAAGCGGTTCATAAAGACGCCAGCAGGTCCACGAAAATTTAAAAATGACAATCAATTTACTTGTAACACAATTCTGTTAAAACCAGAAAGACGAAAAAATTGTCTGTACTCGTAGGTTTTTTGGTTTTTAAAATATATTACGCCAAAATTTCTTTGAATAGGTAAATTTATTAAGATCTAGAAAACTAGAGGCACGCATACATCGCTTGTAATGCATATACAAAAACTTTTCCTTAGTGACGAAATTAACAAAGCAAATGGGGACTATGTTTGAGTGGAAACTAAAAGCTCCCGTTTGATATTAAGCAGCAGGTATGTCTTTTATGTTAACCCACATACATAATGATTGTAACGAGAAGGGAATTTAACATGGTGTATAACTTTATACTTTACTCTTATCTATCCTCCGTGTTGATAACAGGTTCAATAACCGTGAGAAAGCCCTTAATCTGTAATCTACATCTATCGTTACTTGTAAGCCATTTTGTTTACAGTGATCTGATAAGTTATAGAAAAAGTATGAGGACCTGAATGCTTTGAGAGTTTCAGTGCTTTCTATACTCTGAACTAAACTCATTCTAAAAGAGCACAATTTAAATAATTATGTAATTAGAAATATCACTAAATACATACATCACATAAAATATAATATATGTTTTCATGTTTTCATGTTTATTTGGGCACAAACGGTACAATATGTATACTAGGTGACGTTCTTGTTCCGTATACTGCTGTCTGGTATAAACGCAATGTCTAAGTTTTAAGTAAATAAAAAATAAGTATAAGAATTGATACAGGTTCAAAAACTTCCCGAGTTTACAGAGACTGCAAAAACGTTCATTTAAATCCTTTAAAATTATTCATGGTCCCAAAGATTTTACAGGGACACCTACACAAATACTGTGTATACACACAGGCACAGGCCACCTCTCACAATGAGAGGGCTTTCGCATAACCAGAAGTGGCGCGGGCTCTCACACGAGACGAATCCAACAAATCACTTGTCATAATCGATATTTTAATAATAATGTTACCTTGAGAGTCTTGTCATCACTGGCACTGACTATGAGCCGGCTATCCGAAGACCACGCCACATCGCTGATGCCCATCTTGTGTCCAGAGATGGTCTTCTCAAACTTGCCATCGTATGCACCCCATACTTTAATTAGTTTGTCAGCAGCTGGAAAGTACATTACATACATCATCATCATTATCACTTCAGCCGGAAGACGACGTGCTGGTCGTATGCCACCCCACAAAGATCGCCTCAATCAGTGTTGCCAACTTAGTTTTGTAGAAGTCGCTAGAAATGTTACAAAAAGTGGCCAGTTCATGTCAAATTGGGTCCGAATGTCGCTGCTCAAATGTATGAAACACTTGCAGAAATAGCCGCCAACACAGTCCTAAAAGCCGCCTGATCTAGCGACAAAGTCGCTAAATTGGCAACACTGGCCTCAATGTTCGGTCCTGCGCTGCTCGCATCCAGCGGCTTTCCGCCACCATCGTCAGGGCTTCGGCTCGCCTTGTGGCAAATCTACACACGCTGCAGACAGACTTCGGCTCCACCGGCCATCCGTGATACTAGCAATGTGGAACCTATGCCAGCTAAATCCAATTCATGGGCACATATCGATGAGATTCGATTATGCAAAGAAACTCCAAGCAAAGAGAATAATAAATACTGAATTTAGGGATTTTTGAAAAATCGTCTCTAAAATAAATGTAAGTCTCCAATTATTAAAGCTGTTGCGGTGCATTTAACGCGACGGCTGAAATTAAGAGGTAATTGTTAGTTTTCATGGCCTTCTGTTATTTTAATTGTATTTGTTACTTAGATAAAATACGGCATGTTAGCCTTTGTCGCATTTGACCGGTTCGAGTCCCGACTAAGACCAGCAATTTTTCATAAATCCATAAATTCAGAATTTATTGTCTTTAAAAGTAAAGGAAAGTCTCCTTTGCACAGAATGTGATATTTTCAGTATTTAAGGTAGTTGGCATCCATGTGGCATTCACACTTTCCACCTTATATATACTGTGGCCCAACCTCTTCGTTACTTGATTAAACAAAAGGTCATTTAGACATTTTTGCGACAAAAATAAAATTATCGGAACCCTATTTTGATGTCAAACAGGCAAATTATGTTCGATATTATTTCATTTCGCTAAACTTTCTAAATGTACCACATTCATAAAATCGCTTAAACCTAACAAAGGGGCACACAAAGGTTTTTGTTTACAAAACAATGAAAGTGGGCAGCACTTAGAAATTGAATCCTTTTTTTAGCTAGCACAAGTGGTAAAATCAATGATCTTTGAAAGTAAGTATTTCTAGGTAATAAATCCATATAAAAGTCGCAATAAATAACCTTAACATTTTAAACGGAAAAATTTCGACAGCTGCTTAAATGTCTGCCGCCAAGCATCGCTAAGACACGAGGCTGTTTTGTAAATAAAACGCTTACATAGCTAAATAAATCAATAATATATCGCCGATATAGGAATTGCTTATCAAAATTATGAACAAGTAAGGCCCATGCCTGCCAAAAGGTCGCCGACCACTGCGCTATACCTATTTGAACAAGAAAGAACCTTTCACCCCCTATGGTAATTGTGGATAATGGCGAGGATTGAGCTGTGCACCGAGCACGACTTTTCTCGATACACGTAAACTCGCTTCCTAACTCAGTGAGTCTCTCTCCTACTAGGCTAGTTAGAAACGGACGCACTGTGTCACAGAATAAATAATAGTACTAACGTAACATTAAACGAATTCCCACTCTATAAACAGGCACAAAAAGTTCGTATTACTTCATAAACATTCGCCAGGCGGCATGTGTCAAAAGGAAGGCGCCGCCCGCGCCCGCCTTTCACCCGCAATGCCCTGGCTCACCGCTAGGGTTGGGCTGCTTACTGTAATACTATCAACGCGCGACACAGAGTTAGCGGGCGCGCGCGCGGCAAGCCGGCAACCTACAGTGATTAACCTATGCCATGGGTGGTGCGGCGAGCGCACCTACATTGCGGAGTGGAACCCCCCTGACTGTGCTACGTAGCGAGTTAACGCGTATCGAGAAGATTCGTGCTTGGTGTAAAGGAAGCTAGCTGGAGCCGTGTTGCATACTCAACGTGTATGCAACAGTTGTGGCCAGGCCTTAATATAATTTAACACCCAGCCACATTGAAATGTGATTTCTTATCGCTTATTAAAAAAATGAGTGAAGTTATAATTATATAGAGCCATGGTGACTAACATTTTGGGTGTGAAATTAAATAAATTTTACATGACGTGTGTATGATAAATAATTTATCATAAAAATGTAAGCACACAGGAATCATTTTCTTGTGTGGTGTTAATAAGGCAATTATGCTTCACCATAGAATTAAGCTCCCAGGAGCTTAAGAGCTGAATAACAATTAGTATAACATAACAAAATAACTAGGCTTACATTTCAAAAAAATGATGAAAGTGCATACAAGTACGACATTTTTATAAAAAAAAGAACCTGATAAAATTAAAATAATATATTTTAATTAAATAAAGTACACTGTTCCTAATAAAAAATACTGTCAGTTTTAGGACAGTAAAGACAGCTAGCACCAGGGGTAGCCTTAGTAATTGCGAGGCTCCGGGCAATAGATGTTTGCAAATGCAAAGCCTTTGTCTAGTATCTAGACTTTTTCTACCTGGGTTACTTGAGGGCGCGAGGCCCCTCTGGAAGAGTGAGGCAACGGGCGGTTGCCCTGCTTGCCACCCCCAAAGGCCGTCAAAGGCTAGCACGACATACCGCGAGTCGGTTTGTCGCTTAGTGTTTCTCCTTTTAATTAGCCCAGTGGAAGGAGACCCACTAAGCGAAAAACGAGGAAATTAACACACATGCTAACCATGTAGCACGATTGCTTGGCTAGTTACCTGTAACATGCCAGTTCTTAAACCAAAAGTAGGCCAATTAAATAAAACCCTTTAACAAGACATGGTGCCTGTGTCCTGTGCATTATGAATGAATAATAATTTGTTGATCTTTTTGAAATTTTTTAGTGTTATTACACATGGCAACCATTTGAAAATAATTCAAAACAATACAGTTTAGAGATTGTTATATGGCAAAGACAAGTGAAATAAACGGGCCAAGTGAGAGTCAGACTTGAGCACAAATGGTTCCATGTCACATTTCTGCTGCTGCAGTGTTTCTTCTTGATCATCTTTGTATAGTTGGCCAAGAAATTGCTTGACCACTTTTCGACCATATTACAAAGGGATAAGGTTCAAAGGTGTTGAAGCAATTATTTGGTTGACTATACAGAACTCCATTAGAACAAAGAAGATAAGACAAAATATTGTGTAGTAATGTCACCACATGTTGCATGATCTGCCTTTACTTGTGTGGAATTATAAAAAAAGGCCTATTGTATAAATTCACACAAAGTCACCAGTAACTCCGTAATCTGCGTAACAGAGTCAGATCTACCATGGATATGACAAATTCATTACTTTTTATAAAGTCACAAACTTGACACAATTCACTTTTCATAAAACCAACTCTGTCATCTGGAGCAATCTGCATTTGTGATTATTGGCATTACCATTTCGTCTGCACATTCTGTAATGTATGGAAAATAATGGGGATATCATGCTGATTTACTGCAGAGTGCCCAGCAAAAGGTCACCAACAAAGTCGCTATTTACTATGCAATATGACTGATTTTGCTTTGATGCATTGGCCTTCTGATCATTCTACAGCTTATAACATCGGCTCGCCTTAGAATAAATCATTCAAATTCTATTGTTGGCCTTAATGCTTTCAATGCCACAACTCAGCGTACCATATAAAACTGATTTTCGATATTGTAGGAGAAACTCGCTAGGAACAGCAAACCCAATATTAGGTGTTTGACAGTAAATATGATAACTGTCCACACCTATGACAGGCAGAGGTCTCTCACAGGTACTGTCAAATTTTTGTTCTATAGGTAAATATTTGACAACCAGATAGCCTAGTAGTTAGTGACCCTGACTACAAAGCTTAGGGTTCCGGGCCGGATTCTCGGGGCGGACAAATGTTTACATTGTATGATGAATACCAATAATGTTTGCAAGTACCGGAGTCTTGGGTGTTACATGTATTTAAGTAAGTATTAAGTATACATTTACCTTCATAAACATGTATTGTATATCCATTGTCTAGTACCCATAACACAAGCAGCTTTAGTTGCTTAATATGGTTCTAGGGCAATTGGTGTAGATTGTACCAAAGTAATTAAATATTTATTTATTTACATACACATTTTGTTAAAAAGCAGACCAGTTGCAGCACAAGGACCCACCCTGCTTAGCTCGATGTTGAAATATGAACTTAATATCAATTCTTCCATCTATACTTCTATGCTGTATTCTAAGGCAAGGTGAAGTAGTGGATGAACTCTTAAAGAAGTTCACTCTTATTATAAGAGTCTTTTAGTGGTCAACTTGGTTGTTATCTAACATTATTAGTAGTACAGTAGGGGAAATATATTCACATACCACCTTAGAACCCTATCGCAATGACGCGACGCGTTAAAAGCCAGGCTATGTCATACAAATGTCATGCATATGTCTGTCTGTATGTGTTTCAATTTCCTTGACTGTACATGTAGTGTGGGTTGTAAATTTGGGTAAAAAATGCAATGACTAAAATGCTACGCCCACCTAAGACAATAGTTAGTTAATCAAAATCATAGTCCCAATACAACACCATTATAATGTTTATTTTAATGAATATTGAAATACTAAAAATAATTACATACATTTAGTTGAGGAAACTCACATGGATTTATATCTGAACCAAATTACGTTAGTAAGAGATATGACTAAACCAAACAGTAACCAAGGCCACCTTTAACAGTAAGTATTTATCAATACCATGCCACAAAATATTATTTTTGTCAATCATTTTACCATATTTTTTAATTTCTAAACTCAAAAGTAACTCTTTTGAAACATACATACAATCAGCTGCACATATATCTACAGTTGAAGAGATCTAAAAGATCTATACATGTCAAAAGATTAAGAGCTTGTGTAAAACATTCCACTTCTTCAAGTGTTTATTTTGGACTTTTGGCTGCTGATTGTACATAATACACAGTTTACCATTCGCAGCTATTACAAATTTTAGAGAAGCATTTGTATTATTTTTTGTAGGTAGATTGATTTTTGATTTTTGATGAAATTTCAATGTTTTACATCATTACACTAAATGAAATTAGTATATCTTAAATTTAAAAAAAGCATAACTGGGGCATCTAGTATTGCTTGAGATAAAGGTACAACAATGGCCTACCTTAAGAAGCACCTAGTAACCATATTGAATATAAGCCAACAGCTTTAAACCAAGTATTATGATGCTTTAAACAATAGACTAAAATTAAAATACAAGGTGGGGCCCAATAATTCTAGAAGCGAAAATGTCATCGTAACGAACGTTACGGTAATAAATATGCATGATACTTACAAGAACTGGCGAGCCATTCGCCATTTGGACTGAATTTTACGGACGACACAGCCTTCGTGTGGCCAGCAAGAGTAAATTTGAGAGTGTAGTTCGGCTTCTGAAAATCGATGGCATAAATAAATGAGCGCCAAATCGCACGTGCTTGGCTACAAAAGTTGAGTTACATAAACATGTGCAAGCGGTACCTGACGCAAAGGCGTGAAATATTTAACAAAACGCTGTGTACTTACCGCTACTGAAGACTTGTTGGACTGCGGGGCGCTTTGCGAGAGCGAATTTGGACCGGAAAGATTAGCAGAAGGCCCTCCGTGAGCCTGATGTGCAGCTGGGTGCCCCGGCCCGGGTCCTAGCGGCACCATGTTTCAGTTACTTGACTTTCGACGCACTACAATTTTCTTTGTTCGACACCCAACGCAATCACTTATGAACACTAAACTATCACGTATTTTGACTTTATGAAAGGGTACACAATTCAACTTGTAACTGTATGACGATTTAATAATTGTTTCTACGCAACTTTTTAAAGAAAATTGTGAATCTGAGCGTCTCAATGCGTTCATTTCGCGAATAGCGATCAGAAGTGCCAACTGCAGGAAAAACAAAATGTCGTCCATAAGCCCCCACACGTTACCTCCTACTGCGTGGGACGCGTAAGGCTAGTTGCACATGTACTGCACCATATAATCGCATGCTACTTCACATTGTGAAGCCACCCTTAAAAGTGCTGTCCCAATCGCAAAACCGTCTGTCTTTAAAAAATCCTCGTGTTCGTAAATTATTTTAAATGTTTTTTAATGAAATGTTACATTTTCGGTATCGTTGTGAACTTTTGAAGCTATTAAAATGCTTTATTTAATCCTACCATCCTACCCTACACATTATTATAAAGCTAAAAATTTGTGTTAGACATAGATTTTTGTTACTTCTTCACGCCTAAACGTATTTGGATGCAATTTAAAATATTACAGATTTACCCTGGATTAACACATAGGACACATTTTATTCCGTAATAATACTAATAATACGTAGCTCTCGCGGGATAGCGAGACCAAGCAGACCAAGTCGCAGCAACAGCTAGTATTCAAATAAAGTTTAGAAATCTTTTTTTTTCCATACTGTTGGAACAAAAGTCCATCTAGTATAAACAAATTAACTGTATACTTAGAAAAGACTGAATGTGTGTGAGTGTTAGACATTTTGTAGGCTGGTATCAAAGTCAAGGTTTGGCGACGTGATCTAGGAAAAACAGACTGATTAAGGGGACTGTGAACCCAGCCCGAAAAAGCGCTCCCCATACAAACGGCGATAACGTTTTCCACCCTCTAAACCGTAACCTATGGCAATGATTTTTTGGTATGTTGTCATTATTCCTTAAAACTAGGTTTGTATGTTTTGATTTTTTTTATCCTCTTCATAGATTTGACAATATTTTAGGAGTTTCATACAAAACACATAAGCGTCTGTATTTTTGAAACTATTAGCAATACTTAAAAAATCGAAACATACAAACCTAGTTCTAAGGCATAATGATAACATATAAAAAAAATGATGGCTGTAAGTTAAGGTTTAGAGGGTGGAAAACGTTATCGCCGTTTATATAGATAGCGCTGGGTTCACACTCCTCTTAAGTTTTAAAAATTTATAGGCACACATACCCTTAGCAATTGAATTATTTTTAGAGTTCCGTACCTCTAAAGGAAAGAAGAAACTCTTACAGGATCATATTTCATTGACCGTCTGTCTGTCTGACAAAATTATTTTTCTTAGGAAAGCGTTGAGGTGGTGCTGTGATAAATTAAACTTCAAAATCAAGACAATCAAAAGATACCTATACTGCCATTTATGCTCTATATTTCACACATTCGCAAGGGAATCAAAAACCTACCGGGTATTTGCCGTTGAACTAGAAACATGAAATTTGGCAAAAACGAAGATGTTACATCACAAATAAAGGAAAAAGTCCTAAAAACGTAATTTTTTAGATACAAACCTAAGTATTTTCGTCACATCACAGGGACCCTAGAACGCTATTAAAGCTTTTATCGATGCCGTAAAGCATAAATCCATTGCTTTTATGTGTACGATAAACGCTATTATAGCGCGCTAGTGGAGCAGAAGTAGTACTTGCGCGTTGCCTTTTTGTAGCATGATGGTGCCAAGAAGCCATTAATCTAAGCAACAACTCGGCAACAAGCATTATTTTAATTGATTTAATTTTTCACTGGAAAAACTTGCCATCTCCATTCGTTTCATTACCCGACTATTTTATGTTTAATTTCTTTCCTCTATCCAATTATTCTTTGATTTGACGTTTTGTTTGACATCCAATAGATTGACGTAAGCATGCTTGTTATTGAAAAAACGCCCTAGTTAGCTTGACAACTTTGACCTCTTTGACATTACTGAAGGTTAAAGTTTGTTAGTTTCGTTACTTTCGTTGAGTGAGGAAAAACTGGTTAGACTGAAAAAAGGGAGTTTTTTCAGTATACTGCAGGAATCAAATACACAATGTCTTTGAAGAAACTCAGTATCGATGCCCTAGATTTGGCTGGAAAGCGAGTCTTGATCAGGTAAAGATGGGCTTATATCATTACATTTTAGTTGTCTAATAGCTTGAAATTTACGCAACTATATCTTTTTATTAGGGTGGACTTCAACGTGCCGTTAAAAGACGGCGTGATAACTAACAATCAGCGCATTGTAGCAGCTTTAGATACTGTAAAATATGCTCTTGAAAAGGGCTCGAAATCCGTGGTTCTTATGTCACACTTGGGTCGACCCGACGGCCAGGCCAACCTCAAATACACCTTGAAACCGGTAGCTGAAGAGTTGAAAAAACTTCTAAACAGGTAAATAATTGAAGTAACTTTGAATACTTTGAAGACTAATTTTTAACCCGCGTCGCTAAAAGAAGTTTATTGTCTGTCAGTTGGTCTGTCTGTGGCCGAATCTGACGAGCTCATCTCAATGCGGTTCTTTTTTGTTTTAATAGCTAAATTAAGCAAGATGGTTTATAACCATGTTTGGTTACAAATGGACCAGGGGTTCTTGAAATTGGAATTGGTTATATGATAACTCTTTCAAAAACTGTCAGGGATAAATTTAAAGTTGTTTCTTTTATAACATGTGAGTTGCCTTAAAATTTTCACCTGTTTCTATTAATTTAAAACAAATAGTTATGTTCTGATATTGTTATGGTTTAGGGAAATAATATTCGTCCCTGATTGCGTGGGACCTGAAGTAGAGAGTGTTTGTGCGGACCCTGCTGCAGGCAGTGTGATATTGCTGGAGAATCTCCGGTTCCACATTGAGGAGGAGGGCAAGGGGCTGGACGCCAGCGGGGCCAAAGCTAAGGCTGACCCTGAAAAGGTCAAAGCGTTCAGGGCTAGCTTGAGGCAGCTGGGCGATGTATATGTGAATGATGCCTTCGGTAAGTTGCTTTGTTGTGTTATATGGAATTATATTCCACCCATATTTATGTTAACATATTTATGGTCATATTTTAATCTGAGAATTAATGAGCTGACACAACCTAAAACTGTAACTATAAACTTAGTATCTCCTAGCATATAGCCCAACTAGCACACCACACAATAAATAAGTTGTATACAGGTGATCAACTTTATACAGCTATTATAGAGCTTTTATAGCACTTATGAGCTACTTGTTGGTGTGAACCTATTTTTAATTTGTCAAAATGTGATATTAGGTTCAAAGTGCTAATATAGACTAATGTATATATACCAATCTGTTGTTTGAAACAGGGCACAAATGGCGTTGTGTTTGTTTTCTCTTTCTTACCTGTGCAACTGCCATAATAGATTCTTTTCTCACTTGCACACTCAAGATGACTAGTATATTCTGTTTTATTAGCAAAACAATTTTCATCAAGCATCAAATAAAATAACATTCTTAACATACATGTTTCTAATAGACACTATTCCATAGATTCATAGTAAATAAATAAATTCTCTGTTTAACTAAATTCAAAATTATATTTTTAATTCCTAAAGTATTGGTCAACTATATTTAAAATTTAATTTAAATAAAGATAATTTGTAATTGTATTTTGTATTTGTAGTTGTTGTTTGTTTGTATTTTACCTATTTAAAGTTAATTATTGTATGAACAACAATTTGCATTAAGGTCACACTTTTTTCTTGCAACATTTTTATTGTACCATCATTCATATTCCAACGCAGGTACTGCTCACAGAGCTCACAGCTCTATGATGGGCGAGGGCTTCGAACAGAGGGCCTCTGGCTTCCTCCTAAAGAAGGAACTCCAGTACTTTGCCAAGGCTCTTGACAACCCTGAAAGGTACATAATTATAAATTCACAGAGATTATGAACCAAAATATTTTCATAGTTAATTATGAGTGTTATGACACAAAGAAAAAAGTCCAAAATTTAACTTTAAATTATTGTGAGTACTATGAGTCTCGTAAACAATGACATTTTTATAGAGGTCAAATATAATTTAATCTGGTAGTTTATGAGCTACCCTTTTCAGCCTTTGGTGGCTTGAAGTTGGTTTCCGGGAATTTAACAAACTAATGTTGTATGAATACTTTTTAAGGCCTTTCCTTGCCATCCTGGGAGGAGCTAAAGTGGCTGACAAGATCCTCCTGATCGAGAACCTCCTTGACAAAGTCAACGAAATGATCATTGGCGGTGGCATGGCGTACACCTTCCTTAAGGAGAGCAAAGGAATGACTGTGAGTACATGACAGATTTGATCGCTTAGTGCCCTGCACCAAATTCAGTAAGTCAGCAGTCGCGCCCCTATATTGGCCTAGCTGACGATTTTAAAATGACATACCTATATCATAAGCGCATAAAGAAACTTCACTTTGATAAAGTAGTAACTAGCATGAATAGCTGAATGAAAAGTTGTCAAGGTAACATATTGTCTGCGTTGGTCTGTCAAAAGATACTCACATAGCAATGTGCGACTAATTTTATCAACGCCATTGTATTTGTAAAATTGTTTCAGATCGGTAATTCTCTATACGACGCTGAAGGAGCGAAAATTGTGAACAAACTACTAGAGAAAGCGGCCAAGAACAATGTACAAATTCACCTTCCGGTTGATTTTATCACAGCAGACAAGTTTGACGAAAACGCACAGGTATGCAAAAAAAGTATCTGTATTTAATATATTTCACCTGTAAATGTCACCTGAAACCTTTGAAGAATTAATAGATTCAGGCTTTACTTTCCGGCGGTCCATATCCACAAACTGGGACAAAGTACGTTGCTAATTCGCGGAACCAGAGTCTAAGTTAAGTGTGTGCGACGTGGTTTCATGCGAAAGCAGAGTAGAGTGGGATTTTGCATGAAACAAAATATATCGCACAGACGCAGCGGTTTTGCATGTGCACAGCGCAAGGTAATTTGTTCTTGTTTGTGACCATTTGCTTTAATACTATGAAGTGCAAATCTTTAAAATATCAGTTGCAAGTGATTTGTTTTGTTAGTAATTTTTGTAACTATAACATCGCAACTTGAGATAACGATTTCAGCTACTGCGAAATGACTTATACAAGTGACCATAAAAAACTTTATTATTACGTTCACCTTATCAGCTTATACACAGCAGTATTGTAAGATAATCTTGCTAACGGAATAGGTACATATTATGTTATTGTATATTACTTATTTTTAAAGCCCCTGGTGAAATCGCACTTTTCGTCCGTATTTAAAAATCACTAAGAAGAGTTAACAAACATTTCAAAAATAAAATTTTACATTCTAATGTTGCCTTCAACGGAGTATTTGAATCTTTTAAATGAACTCTTCTCTACTCTATCTTATCTGTGTATGAATTGAGTTAGGCTAGGGAAAGAAAGCCCCATGCGCAAAAGCATAATTTAGCTTTATATAGTCGTTTCTCAACCTTTTTTTAAAAATCGCGTCCCCCAAAAAGCAAAAACATGTTTGACCTTTCGCGATATTGGGCGGGGCCGATTATATGGAGCGAGTTCTCGTATGCGAGTTGCTTTACATTGCGCGGCTCGATCAATCCGTCGATCACATCATACTACGGTAACCCGCAATGTAATGCAAACTCGTATGCAAAAACTCGCACCTTGTAAGTGGCCCTTAACTGTATGTTTGTTTACTGTTTCCATTTTAATTTTCCTTTGTTATGTTGCACCGGATTTTGCGTAATCACCTTACGAGTATGTGCTTTAATATGATGTTTTTTTAAGTCTCTACATAGGAAAAAATGTCCTAAATAATTAAACACTTAAATAAGTTTGCTATTCTTTTCATGAAGGTTGGTTCTGCCTCTGTCGAATCTGGCATTCCAGAAGGCTGGATGGGCCTTGACGTCGGCCCACTGTCCAGGGAGCTTTTTGCAGGCCCCATTGCAAGAGCTAAGGTCATAGTATGGAACGGGTAAGCGAATGTTTTAGTTTTTTTTATGCACTCTATTGCATCGATACTGATCTCGAAAACCAGACTTTAAATTGCTTGCGCGTTTTTTTACTCAGGCCCGCTGGTGTGTTCGAGTTTGAGAAGTTCGCTGGCGGCACCAAGAGCCTCATGGACGGCGTTGTAAACGCAACCGTCAATGGAGCCACCACCATTATTGGTAACGTACTTTGAATTACTGACACTAGTCTATGTTTATGCAGAAATGTTCGCAAAAAGGCGTTATTATAAAGATAATTTACATACTTTGTGTACTGAGTGTAGTTACTTTTTATTAAATCAGCAGATACTGTAGCACGTCAGCTTATGTCGCAGAAATTAATCATTTCCACCCTTACTAATGGCCGAGCCACACCGGATACCGTATGGAGCTCGTTTAGTAGAGCTGCGTTACGCGCGTAACGCAACTCTACGAAGCCAGCTGGAGCAGCGTTGCACACGCAATGTGTGCCCAACCGATATGGCCCGGGTTTAACCAGTGAGCCGACGTGAAAGAGAACTGAAACTGATGCTTTATATCCGCGATTAACACTATTGTGATACCATTATAGGTAGGCTTTTATTTAATTTGCAGTGTTAATTCTATTAGATGGTTAGTAAGTAGATTTAAAAGTGATGCCTTTTTCGGAATTAACTGGGCGTTGGTAGTTAAAGAAAGTAAGAAAGATAATATTTATTGTAATCGAAATTATTTATTTTAAAATTAGATTTTTCTTTTTGTATTTTTTTTACATTCAAATTAAATTTAAAATCCTATATAATGAATGACAACACAAAGAAAAATTAGGGTAATGGCAGGGTTCGAACCTGCAACATCAGCATTCCGTGCCTTGCTTATTCCAGTTTCTGCCACATTACGAAGTACGAATACGAATACGAAGTACGAAAAGTTGACAATGTTTCCTTGATGTAAATTTTTAGTTAACTATTTTTTTTTTTGTTAGTAAGTCACTTTTCAAATAACAAAGTTGCCTTGTGATAACATTTGCTTAAAGTTAAAAACTGAATTAATAATACGTATATTTTTAGACGAAAGAAACTGACCGCAACAGTGTGGTTAGACATGATTACTTTTTAATTAAAATGTCAAGTGCATGTAGAAATTGCTTTATACTTTAAAGCAACTCGCGTATTGCAACCTCGGGAACATCTTCAAGTTTTTTTTTGTTAAAGGAAATTCAAAGCAAAGCTTGCACTTTGTGTTGCTCGCTTTGATCATGTATTAGAAGGCGCTCGGTCGACGTTTAAAAAATGGAGCCTTCAAAACGAGGCTTAAATCAGCAGAGGGGTGGTTTTGCTCTCATTCGTTAAAATACGGCGCATGTAGCGAAAGGTGCATCCATGCCAAAGTGCGTTATTAAATATGTAAAAAAATATAAAGTGTACTATCTGTTTTAATTATGTTTTAACGTTTATTTGGACGCAAGCGTAACAATAATTATAATAAACTAGATACAAAAACACTAACCAAAAATAAAAATGCGCGTATTTTGTAATGTTTTCATGTATTTTTTATACTTCTGTTTATTTATTACCTAGTGTCGGGACTGTCGGGTACTCACATACGGACATTTAATTAACGAGTTTGTACTTTAAATTCACTCGTACAGATCGGACCTGGTCTACACATTAAGACTTATTTAATATACCTTTTTAGACATCATCTTTTGTTTCTGGACGCCAGAGTTGTTCCATCGTTAGAGATATTCGACAAAAGGTAATAAATAAGTGTGAAACTTACCAGGCGCGGATATACCGTTGTGGGCATGGTGGACATACCCACAACCCTAAGCGAGAAATTTTGTAGTATGCAACGAGTCGGTCGTGAGCAAGTTCGTAGTCCGTCTCGCACTTGACCGATTTTTGGTTGGCCGTGTCCACTGCCTTTATTGAGGGCCTGCGCTATGTCACGCGAGTGCACAAAGTGGGTGCACGTCTGTCGAAAATAGTATGAGGACCTCTGCGAAGTCGCGCGGGCGCACGGAGCGGATACACGCCTATAGAAAAATAATATCAAAGCGTCCGCTAAATCGCGCGGGTGCGGGTGCGGGCTCATACTATTTGTTCGATAGGTGTGCACCCGCTCAGTTCATGCGCGCGACGTAGCGGACGCTCTCATGTTATTTTTCACCCTATTGCGCACCCGCTCCGTGCGCCCGCGCGACTTAGCGGAGACCCTGAGGGCTGGATCCACACTTGAAACTTACGTAGATGTTATACAACTCTCTTACCTAATAATTAAGAATGCTGCTATAGGTACATGGCTCTTTATGTATTTACATAAAGAGCCGTACCTATCTATCAGTGAACGTGAAATACACAGAATACTAACTTTGAACAATTTTTCCGTCCATTATGCTTCTGCTCAAAGCGCTTAAATATTCACAAAAGAATCCGCGTGATCGAAGGTAGCTCGAAAGTAATTTAATATGAAATCATTTTCTTATTATGATGTCGGGAACTAATTCTGTGAGTGGCACTTTAGCGAGTTTCCTCGTTAAATAACCCAGCATGCGGCCACTTTAACGATTCCTTTCTAGTTCGATTTTTAATACATTCTCGTGTCTATTATACTAGGCAAATTAAGGTAAAATCTATTTCATTTTGCGTTTTCCATATAGCTGTTTTGTTTTAGATCCAATGTGTTCAAATTCCCATTTTGTCCACTTCCTCACTCGTTAAACCCACTTCGTCTAGTGTCCTAAGTCATAACATAACTCATCAATAAATCAGTCATGTCTACAATCAAACCGTTTTAAAGAGAATAAAAATATAATTTCAGTTAAATTGGTGAATCACCCATCATAAACAAAATCATATTTTGATCACATCTAATTTATATATACCTACCTATCGCTTAAATATTTTTTCATCTAGAGATGCTACCTATAATGCCGCCGATGTTAACTTATTTAGTAGGTACTAGTTACATATTGTTTGAGTTAGGACTCCATGCAAATACTTAATCAACCAAAAAGTATCGCCAGCAAAAAATGTTGTATTAAAATTAATAAAAGTTCTTTTTTTAGTTCTTATTTGCCGTATTACAAGAGTTTTGTAGTCTTAAGAGGAAACACCAAGGCCTAGAGAATTGAAAAATAGGTATTTGTTAAATCTATTGCTGCCTCTATCTATCAAGCCTCCCCCCGCAGAGCGCAATAGAGACAGCCGCAGCTTGGACTGAAAATACCTATTTAAAGTACACAAAATCAACGATTCGTAGACCCCTGATTCCTTCTCCAAAACTTAACCGATTTAATTACTTTCTTCATTAAAAATTAAAGAAAGGCTTTGGCAGTGTTCCTATGTTTTTCTTTTTTTATATAATCTAGTAAAATTTGTTTTCTGAATGTATGAACGCAGCCGAAAATCTGTCCAATTTTTTAGGTTTTTGAATGTTCATATCTCTTTTAATAATTAATTTATGAAAAAAAGGAAAACGTAGGGACATGCATAATAGTGGTCATCCATTTTTTGGAAAAAAAAAATTGCTCTACTGGCATTATCCAGAGGGGAAACAGGGGTGGACGTTTGTATGGAAAAACGGCCCTTGTGTTTCCTCTTAAGATGTTCCCTGGGATGTAACAAAAAACATTGAAGTCAAATATGTATTACCTACTTAACTATGAGTCGCAAGTGACGTCGCGATCTCAAGCGAGGGAGGCCGGCCAACTGTCCTGTATTTTACAGAATTTCCCGTTTTTCAGCAGTCATGTTGGCCGTGTTCTGTATTTTGATAAGAGAAATACAGGACCATACATGCCTTACCGTACCATATTATCGTACCATATACGCGTTGTCCCATAATTTTCTTTAAATCCTGTAATTTTAGATCACATGCACTGTAAAATGAGCACACAGGGTTGGTCACCCTAAGCGAGGGCTCATCGAATATTAGAGATTTCGCTGTACGGGTTTAGAACGCTCTAGAAGTTTTAAATGTCTACCTCTACAGGTGGAGGCGACACGGCGACCTGCTGCGTCAAATGGGGAACCGAAGACAAAGTCTCTCACGTGTCCACCGGAGGTGGCGCTTCCTTGGAGCTACTCGAGGGTGAGTTGACGAGTTGTAGCCATTGTATCCATATCCGCTAAAACGACAGCCTTACCTTTTGAATGCCAAAGATGGATATATCCGACACTATAAGTCGGTCACCGGTGACCTATCTGCATCCGCTTCAGGGTGAACTTCATTAGTTATAAAATAAGACTTGGCGTGTGAATTTTTTTTTTATTTGACGTGGCTAAAAAGGTTTTAATTAAGTTTTTGTGATTATATCTGCATCGAATTTATCGATGATTTCGCCAACGTAGACGTTGAAAAAGACACTATCAGTTTTGAAAAGGTTAATGGAGATAAAATTTAAATAATACTGAAAATGGTTAATCAGGGTGTCTTCACAAAGTGAGACTATGTTAGCGTCTACAGAATGTATGGGTTAGTGATAAACATTTGGACGTTCACTTTCGCTCGCTTACGTCCAGGCCCAATACATGGCTCGTTTCTCACATCACAATCCTAGAAGTGCAAAAGTGTCAAACCTTTACATTCCTCGACGATGCAAGTTGCAAGCAACTACAATGTATTTGTAGCTGGCCAAATACTTTTTAACTTACACATTGGGATTGATTTTTACGAAACTTTTTATCGTGTCTTATATAAACCGACTGGTTTAACAACTAAGTCGGTCTCAGTCATTTTATTTTATCACACGTAAGGGTATCCAAATGTCTTTTTCGCGGGCTTCCAATCTCTTCCAATTTTTATCTGTTCCAATCATGGGTAGGCGTTAAGGGTTGCTCTAAATCGTTCAGTAATCATCGCCTAAGTATGTCAGATCGTACTGTTTTCACATTCTAGTCCGTAGTCCATGTATTGTTTCCACATTGGCATTGTAGTCCGTAGATCTATAGACTTGCCGTGAATCCACAATGTTGGACAACAGGGAAAATCCATCACAAAGCAAATGGGATGAACCTGTCAAATTATTATGTTCAAAAAAGTAGACAAAAAAATATATAATTATTGTTACCTATAAATTTAGCATTATTATTATATATAATTATGGTAATTTATTGTAGTTATTTACTGTAGATTTTTCCTTGCAGGTAAGGTACTGCCAGGCGTAGCAGCACTGTCGGACGCATAAACTAGATTACACAGATTATATATAGTTTACATTAGATGTCCAAAAAAATATGTTGGCAATGTAATCGCTTTTTAAACAAATTGTATGTTCATCGTAGATGTTCAAAGTGTGTGTACGTACGTATATGTTAAAGTGTTATCAGACATGTTTCGAATAGCATAATATGTTACTGTGAGTAATAAAAAGAGTTAAATAATAGTTGTCTTTATCATTATTATCGTTATTGTAGTTCCCTAATTTGAAAAGTTTAGCTTTCGCGATACTATATAGTGGCGTATGCCGTCGGTTACAATCGCCAAAAGAATATATCGGAGCCAGCTATAGTAGCACTCTAGCGTTTATCGCGCACATAAACGCTTTGGTCCCTCTCACACACGCATACTGGTTAGAGCGGAATAAATGCTTATATATCATCGATAAAAGCTAGCGTGCTAGGCCCCCTGGTTTCCAAAAATACATATAAACCATAACACTTAGAATAAATTTGACAACCAGTGTGTGCAAGTAAGAAAGTTATTTATGAGTGTTGCGCAAGAAGAAAGATAAAAAAGCCAATATTACCTGTTTTGAATGACAGGTCAACATAATAGCCCATTAAAATATGGACATATTAAAATGGTTAAGAACCAACGAGCTTTTTGCTCAACTAGAGGTTTTGCGCTGTTCTAGTTACCAAAGGCATTAAAGCGCGAGGTAATCCTACCTCATCGTCATTAAATTGTTGAGCCACGTGGAACCTTGTCGTTTTAAAATGGCAATTCTCGAGGAACGTTTTTTGTGACGATCACAAGCAACTAGCCTAAGGCATAAAGACTTAACAATTATTGTAGATGGATATACTGCAACCGCCACTGTACAGCCAACAGCACATAGATCTACATAGACAAGAAGACATCGCACCCTTAGAATTAAAGCGACTCAATTCTGAAAATGATATTTCCCAAAATTAAACCCTATGTCTTTTAATTAAGGTGATATTTTGGGATGTGTATTATTCAGGAATGGGTCACTTTAATTCTAAGCGTGCGATTTAGACGATTCTATTACCAATAAGAGTTTTAAAGAGCTCTGTGTAGGTCTTTTAACCTCTTTTAGTCTTCAGCTACCTCTGCTGCTGACTGTAGAGTAGGTTCATGATAATGTTTAGCAGCTTCGGACTACGTCACAGTAAACTAAAAAAGATATTGTGCGGCTCACGAACCTTTTCCCATTGACGTTTACAGTAACAACGTTCTAACTATGCTTGATATTTTAATGAGCTAACCGTGTAAGCCTCTAGTACTCGTATGTTTACTAGGTTTCAATCAGTTTCAATGATGAATTCTGACGTAAACTATACTCAAAGTAAACTTTTAGTAATATCAATGCAGACGTTACTAAGTAGCGTTAGACTATAACTCCCTTTGAGTTATGAAGGCTTTTAACTCGGTTAAAACAACGTTGCCACTCGTATAAGGCTTTCACTTGAGTCTTTGAAGTGGCAACGATGCGCTCTTGGTAAAGTAATAAAGTTTTATGAGATTCAATATTTGACGTCGCATAGACATATTACTTTAGTCGAGTACGTCGTTTTCCCTTCAAACGGTAGTGACAATATGGCGGTAATATTTATAGCTTGACTTGACATGGGTTAGTATGTACAGCCCTTGATTTATAGGTACAAGTCTCCATCCATATTGAAAAAGATTGAGGCCCTGTTCCACCACTCTGATAAGTTCCCGATATCTAGCAGATATATATCTGTGTGTGTGTCCACAAAATAAACAGAGACGACATCACAGGAATCTGATACCGGAAACTTATCAGAGAGTGGCAAAACAGGCCCTAAGACTTTGGTTTCCATAAACGCATGACGTCAACGGCGTCAACTAACGATATTTTTCATTAAAGTGGTTAACTTTTGTGACATTCATAATAAAGTGGTTCTTGTAAGTCTAACTTGACTTGGAAAAGATCAAGCTCTATTTCCTGGGGTGCAATTTTTGAATCTCACCAGGAGACTAAAGCTCACATAAAAGGCCGAATCTCTATGAAAAACGGCCATTTTGGTAAGCTTTAGTCACCCGGTGAGATTCAGAAATCGCACTCCTGCTAATCATGGGTACATTTGAGATACGCGTCAATCGGTGCTTGACTTGATTGAATTATCACTGGGGCGCCCATTTTATACTGTGTCGACGACTGTATTACCAAAGTAATTGGTCTTTGAAGTCAAAATCAGAAATTCACCTAGAAGTTTCTGACAGAATTATAACTAAGTTCTCTGCGCAGTTTCAACGGGACAAAATTGCTGCCGCCTTTAGGCGGAAATGCTGTTTCCAACTAGTAGCTATTTCCCATTTGTTCAGGAGAAAGATATCAGAATAGTAAATTTCCGTGTCGATGACAGTGAATTTCTAAATAGAATATAAAAACGGTCAGCAGTTCAGGTCCATGCGTTTATTTCTGTGGTGACATCTACAGGGCATATATTTGTGTCAAATATTGACATGAAAGGTAAAAGGTTACATTTCATTTGCCTATTTTATCTCGCTTTATGTTAGCTTCTATGTCGCATATAATTGTAATGTGTTCTCGAGCTTGCTATTATCGTTGTAGTTTAAAATCGCCAATTAATGTGGCATATGATAAGTGTCAATTTATCATATGCCACATTAAGTTATAAATACCAGAGTAAGCCTGTCCAATCAACGTACCTACCGAAGAGACCTATCACATTTTCATTAAAGCCAGCCGTGGCTGTAAAATAGGTTAGTGGCTAACAGTGTTGGACTAATTAAATTTAGCACATTCGTAATAGGTATATTTCGAAATTTATTTCGTAACGGAACAACTTTTACCGAATAAAATCGCGTATAATGACCTACGCAAACCAGAAGCTACACAAGCCCTTTGCTGGTCCTATGTTCATGGAAAGACAAGTAGCATACCTAATTAAGATTGTGAGTCAAATAGGAGTACGAGTTAGATAAGGGTGCTCCAGGGTAAGAGTTGACAGATCCAGGGGTACAGACCTTCCTCTCACCCCAATCGGTAGGCTATGCGAGATGCACCTGACATGGACAACAACGCAGGAAATAACGCGTGTCGGTGGCTTTTACGGTTTCATCCCAATAGCTTGCTGTAACGATTTCCAGTGAGGGGTAATTTCTCGACCCAGGCTATGAGCCATAGCCATGGCCTATGAGGCGAAAACCGGCAAACGCAAACCGAGCCAGCACCCGCGGGTCCCGAGAGGGTTGCCTCACTCTTCATCATACCATTGCTCTGTCGGTGGAAAAGCCGGTACGTGGATTCCTATTATATATGTATATATCTTTATATGTTTCTTCTATTTTTATATCTTTAAAAACCAATAAGTCGTTCATGGGAAATTGTGTAAGATTTTACAACAAAATTCCAAAAAACATAACTGAACTAAATGATACAAAATTTAAATCTATTGTCAAGAAGACATTAATTTCTCGGGCGTATTATAAAATCAATGACTATATCTTGGACAAGGATGTTTGGAAATGATCCCGATCTGTATTGGCGATCCCTGGCTCCAAAGATTGTACACCTGCTGTGTTCAATTGTTAAATTGTAAAAATTTTGAATATTTGAGATGTAAAATAACATTGTAATTTTGATTTATTTAAAAAATTACACCTCGTTGAGTTTCTTGCCGGTATCTTCTCATCAGAGGTTTTTCCGAACCGGTGGTAAATTTTTTGACATTCATAAGTGCCACCTGTAAGCCTAATCTGTATAAAAAAAAATTTGACTTTGACTTTGACTTTGAAATAAGGATAATATTTACGCCTAATAAGTATTTGTGTCATGGGACTTAACTTAATATTCGTGTTCGATGAAGAAGAGTTTCCCAAATAAAGGCCAGCAACGAATCACCAACGTCGGTTCCCTGGTTTCCATGGACGGCGGGGATCACTTATCATCAGGAGACCCACGTGCTCAATTTCCCTCCTTTTTCCATAAAAAAAGCCAGTGACATATAGTATGCTTCTACCAATATAAAGAACTTCGTTCGCTCTGAACCAGCTTTCTACTGGAACTGCATAATAACGGATTCGAATGCAACCGAAATAGCTGTGTGAATTTATCTTCACAGGCGAGTGAGCACTTTGAACACAGACACCTATTTAAATATTCCGCGCCCCGCAGCGCAGCTTAGCCGAGCCACCAGATTTGAAAGAGGTATTTTGTAGTAAATTGGTTTTATTTATTTTTTTGTGACGTAATTGTGGTTTACATCCCGTTTGACGCGAATGACGTGTATGCTGATTCAGTACAGTAGTACGCTGCACTAGAATAGTGGCCCCAACATGACCAGCCCGGGTATAACTTATCCCTGCATCTCTGTCAAACTAGTGTCATTAGAAAGTGAGACACATATAAATAAATTTAGATAAACTAAACTTGCCCAGTTAGGTATGTTGGGACCACAGGTGTGGCGAACCTATGGCCCCCGTCCCACAGGTGGCACAAGACAGAAAAGTGTGATCATAGTTGCTTTTCTAAAGAGCTGCCAAAAAGGTGATAGTAGCACGTCATGGCAAACTTAGCAGGTAGGCCAAAGTAGAAACTAGGTATATAGAACATTCCATATTAACGAAGTGACCTATACATACTGTGCCTGTACAGGTTTTGGCCGGGGTTTATAAGGGCCAACTAAGTCTTTCCTACTAAAAGATCAACTTTTAGTAGAAAAGTTAAAAAATACTGAGTTACTGCCATTTGGTCTGACATTTAGTTTTACAGATTTTTGTCTGCCGCAGCATTATCTGTTAGTATGTTACTCTTAAGTTAGAAATCATTTGAAAATGTTCTATAAGTTTTTGTTAACAGAAAAATTTAAACTGTTTTAAAGTCAAAAAGTTCTACAGGCGAGCGAACTGGGGTTTGAACCTGTATCTCCTGGATATTGGACCCTTGCAAGCTATTCTTAAACTTTAATTATGCCCTATATACAACTGGGCTTATGACTCTTAAATTACCTACTAATTCCCTTTTTAAAAACGTCACGATGCTTGACAATCGCTACGTCAACTTCAAGCCTATGCTTAGTTGCTTCACTTTACCAGATTCGCCGAAAATTTGCCTTAAGAATACAACAATTTGCTTTATATCGTATCGCGAAAAAAAACGCAACGAAGAGGTTTTGGTTCGAAACTACCCATCCTTTGTCATATGCAGCAGTCCAAATGGAAAGCGAACTTGTGGGGGCTTGGTGGTTACGCTGTTTCTATTTTTGTTACACGTAATACTTATATTATAAGAATGAAACAGCAAAACCAACAGCCCCCTATTAAGTCCCTCTTAATTTGAACGACCACATATTTAATAACTTAATTGCAAAACGTTTAGAACTTTAACTAATAAGTACCTAACAACTTTAATAAGTCAACTTGCCCCCAACTTTGCTGTAAACCGATGATCCGATTAAATAAAGTTCTGGACTTCAAGGCAATCAGATGTTTGTAGGAAGTTTGCCAGGTTAGGATGAATTATAAGATCACCAACAATTTCGACAAAGTCAGACTCAATTAAGTCCCTCATGCCGAGATTATTCTGAACTTTTCTAACTTCCGATAGCTTCACAGTAAATCTTAATTAGATCCAAACTTTACTTGATATTATATTTTAATCTAACTTTTTATTTGTAAGAGCCAGTTCAATATTTGCCTTTATTCAACTCCAAACGAATACTCAAAGTTATTCCATTCGACAGGTGCGCGTGTTAACTTTTTCAGCTATACATTTTTATGTGATAACAAGTGAGTATTGCCAGAGAAGTTATAGCTCTAAGTGTAAATGCTCTTAGAGCCGCCCCCAGTACGTGCTATCAGTACATCTGTATGTTGTTCGAGCAAATATGAACGGCTTTTATATAACAGAGCACAAAACAAACATGAACTTAGATTGACATTTGCTTGTAAACAATTTGTTCTATTGTCGACCCGTACCCAGGTTAAGCTGCCTATGATCGATTGATTAGCATTTAATTCTACACCCTACGTTCCAAACTGAAAGCCGAATTCCCTTTGCCCCTGGTGTGTCCGGGCTATATCTTTGCCGTTAGAAAATAATAATATAGCGGTTATCGATCGGCCCTACGCGCAAGCGTCCTTTGCAGCGTACTTCCGTGCCAATTTTCAAAATTACGGTGCATCTTGTCGATTTGAATTACAACACACGATAATGATGCATGTGTCAATCAATATAGTGCATGCGTTATTTTATTTTTTTGCATCGATTGCAGATTTTTAATGATTGTGATGACTTTAGAGAAATTCCACTAATGATCGCCAATTACAAATTGGTGAAGAAAGACAGCAAATGCATCGACACCCCATCAAGCGCCTCGGACCTCACCAATAAAATGGTCGTTGGTCCAGTTGGCGAGGTTCCGCGCATGCCCACGCCGTTTTCAAGGTGTTTTATCAGCGTAGTAATTTCAGAGCCAGTGTCAGTAATGTAAGGTCTGTGCTCGGAGCCGGTGATCCGGCTGGCCCTTTAAAATGTAGCCACCGTTAATTTATCCAACTTACGGTCCTTTTAGCGGATATACGAATAGTCGTACACATATTTAAAGTTAAATAGTTCTCGTCAATTGTTGTCTAGTATAATATCAATCGTATTTAGGTAGTTTTTATTGTTTTTAGGTAGGCAAATCTTATAGAAGGTAAGTCGTTAAGGAGAACATGCATGACTATGCTTTGATTTTATTAGTAAAGTTATGAGACGCTGGCTCGCGGGCATGTTGCATGTCTCTTGTAAGTCCGTTTCGATCCTGCTGTGCTGTGGACTCGGGCTTTCTGTATTTGTGTGGTGTGTTTTGTTGATGGCAATATGCAACAGATGATCCTTGACAGTTTTGTGCACGTATGATTTGTGTACCATAATAATATATTAAGCACATGTAAAATAATATCATGCACCAGCGAATGCTTTTGTTTCCTGTAAGTATATCACTACATTTAAAATTTTTAATTTAGCACTTTTATGTGAAACCTCTTTGTTTTTAGTCCTTAGCATACTAATAAGATGTTTTTTTTTTATAATATAAGTTTTTATTGAATCAATGCTATATTAATTTTGTGTTAAAGGGAAATTAGAAGAAAAAACCGGGCAATTGAATATTAGGCTCGCGTATCGAGGATACATATGTTTGTGTTATAAATTTACCAAAACAACCCGCTAAAAAAACCGAGCCACAAAAATTATTTTGTTTGTGAAGAATGCTTGATAAATTTTAAAACATGACTACACCTAGTTAAAAGCATCGCTCTATTTCTGCTATAACATTTGCATTAACCCGTTATTGCAAATTTTTCGCCTTAAAAAGATCACAAATGGTGTTTTTTATAAATTTTAATTATTATTCCAAAAATACGCGACATTTAAAAATATTTTGGAACATTTGTGTAAATAAAATCTTTATGATATCCCACTTAAACTGGTAAATAAAGTTCAATAAGTATTTGACACCATTCTTAACTTCAAATCGGTACCTACCAATCCTACCATTTAGTAGTGGCTGGAATTATGCCTCTGTGACAGATAGACGGACGGATAGGCTTCTTTTTTACCTTTTTAGTACGAAACCCTAAATAATTGCAATATCTCTTGTTACTTCGCCTAAAAAATAGAAAAAAATTGCCGCGTACCTAAGCGAAGGTACAAAAGAGGTGCAATTTTAGAATCTCACCGGGTGACTAAAGCTCACCACAAGGGGCTAATTGAAAAACAGCCATTTTGGTAAGCTTTAGTCACCTAGAGAGATTCAAAAATTGCACTCCAGATCTTGAGTTAAACCTCCAACAATGCAACTGTGACAACGGTATTTCAATTTGTACGGTAGTTCTTGCGTGATGAGCTTAGAAACATACAGACAGACAAAAATTCTGAAGATAATTGTTTTGTCATCTATTGCTTTCTTACTCGTAGTTATAAGGATTTCTTATATAATTTTTTTAATATCTGCTGTGCGTAGATGTGGGCCAGAGGTACAATTATTGAATCTCACCTGTGGCCTTTTTCACGAAGCTACAAGTTACAATTTTACAAGTCTAAACCGGCAACATTGGTTATTATGCCCATTGCCATTGGTCATTATTGACCAGTGTTGCCGGTTTAGACTTGTAAATTTGTAACTTGTAGCTTAGTGAAACGGGCCACTGGGGTACAATTTTTGAATCTCACCAGGTGACTAGAGCTCACCAAAATGGCCGATTTTCTATGAAAAACGGCTATTTTGGTGAGCTTTAGTTACCCGGTGAGATCCAAATGCAATTTTTGAATCTCGCCAGGTGACTAAAGCTCACCAAAATGGCCGCATTTCTATGAAAAACAGCCATTTTGGCGAGCTTTAGTCACCCGGTGAGATTTAAAAATCGCACTTCAGGTGACTAAGCTCACCAATATGGCCGAATGTCTATGAAAAACGGCCATTTTGGTGTGGTTTAGTCCCCTGAGATTCAAAAATCGCATTCTAGGTACAATTTTAAGAATAGCGATATACTTACGTAAAGTTTCAAAATTATGAAAAAAGCGTATCTTAATATCAAAATATGTTCAATAGAATCTAGATAAATAAGACAGGAAGTTTTATTACTAGAGTAATTATTTGAAACCCGCACATGTTAGTATTAAAATAAACGCAATTTATTATTGTCTCCATACCTAAGAATACCGTATTCTGTTAGTAGAAATATCAACAAAGCAAATGCTGCGACTCAAGTTGTTACATATATGCACTCCAGAATTTCTAAGTATCCTGACTAAATGCATACATTTCTAGGAATGAAACGTGCAGTCCTCATTAAATTTACAACAGACTACACACTGTACACGACGCAGTAAATAAAATAAAGTAAGCGCTTATTCTCTCAATTCCAAATTTCGCAGCTCTTATTTTCTTTAAAGTATTCAGGTTGATAGTTTTCTCCTCTTAGCCTGCGCCATTTATTTTCGCCGGCTGTAAAATAAACTTATATCAAAATTAGATAAAGTTCACCTACGTAGTAAATTTGAACTGTTTCGGAACCTAATCGGAACGTTAAAGTAGGTTTTAGTAAAATGTGTTTTTCCACCACCAGGTACGTTGTTCTTTGTTAACTTCGAAACCTGAAAATAAAATGCATGCATGAAAAATGCGTGCAAGTAAATGGCAGGCCTTTAATGCGCGTAATTGATTTTTGGCATGGCGCACGGTACGTGCTAATTAACTTGCATGCGGTTCGCCTGCACAATAATGGAAATTGCATACGCGCCTTTAAAAATATGAAGGGTAACTATTTTTATTAAAAGGCAATTTTTTATCACTATATTGACTTGCCAGAGGCTGACAAAAATATTTATCATAGACCTTGTTTTAATCTAGGTCGAGCGAAAGCAGGCATTTAAGGTGGATCGCTGCGTATGAGGCGGGAATTTCAAATTTTTTTCAGTTTTTTATTTATTCTTCAATGCAAGTAGTGATCCAGTAGTGTACACTACAATACTGTAAACACGATATTTTACTCGATTGTGTTCTAGTTTTGAAATGCGAATTACTAATTTTAAATAGTTAATAATACACTTCAAGTTCCAACCGACTTTTACGCATTTAATATACAATTCTATGAAACCAGCAGCTTGAGTTGAACTTCCAAAAATAAAACACAGTGCTTTAAAAAGCTGTGTTTTAGTACCGGAAAACTAGTTGAATTGATAAGTAGTCACACGATATAGCCGCAATAAATAAAAAAAAGACAAAAATGTCTAAATTCCCGCCTTATACGGAGCGATCCACCTGAAGGCCAAGCCACACCAGTTGCGTTCACATTGCAAATGCATACGGCTCCAGCTTGCTTCATAGAGCTGCATCTGCAAACGCATCCGATGTGGTTCGACCGTTATTGCGACCTTTTAAGAGCTTTTGTTTAGATCTGCTGCGTGGTAGTTATTGCTTTCGTTAAACTTAAAAACAGTAGCTCGCGTTATTTAATTCGTAACGTAGCCATTGTTGAGAGTTAATTTCAATTGTCATGCTTGATTATATCCTCCCTCCCTTATTCGAAGTAATTCACGACTCAGAATTCGGATTGGTTGCCTGTGATGTTGGCTTAGGCGTCTAATTAAGACTGCCTGCGATCAGACAAGATTGTGACAAAAGCTAATTGCCTTGAATTGTAACTGTTTCGAAATCTATTAATTTAATTATCGTGCAAAATTTTGTATCAACAATTTGATGATATTTTGAAGGTCGTTAATATTTCCAAAAGATGTTTATCTACATACATATCATAAATGCTTAATAACGCGTTCAAAAACCATAGAAAATGACCAGCATTATTACAACCAATGTTATTATAAGACTTTTCTTGTCTGTGGTAGTAGGTAATCTGTTCTTAATTGGGTAGTATCTCTTAGTAGTCTGTGCTTATTGGTGATCACGTGGTGATCACATTACCGATATCTCGTGACGTTATGAGTTTAAATTTGGAACAGCTGTCAAAATTCAAGTTGGTCTCTATTCTAGTATCCATAGCTATTAAAACAGTTATCAATACGAAACGTCAACTCAGTATGATTTTTTAATTTAAACGCACGACATTTGATCTCGAGTGACATGACAATAGGGACTGCATTCTTTTGTCTATGATTTAAAAAAACGTTCGTCTTGACGGATAGATCGACTTGCCGCCATACTTGTTTGACACTCGTTTGTTGGTTTTTTTCTGTTACGGTTTTTTGCAGTTATGATATGTGTGTAGATAAAGTAATGTATGCAACTGTATATAATTAGGCCTTAAAACACTCGTGTGATCCTATTATGAAACTCGCTGGCGCTCGTTTCATAAAACCACACTCGTGTTTTAAGCCCTCTCATTATATAGCAGTTGCATAAAATACTATTAAAGAAATATCTTCGGTAGATAAGGCTCGCGAAATAGCCACGTTATTAGACTTGTAAACGATTTATCTACTTACATTATTTACAAACTAGGGTTCTTCTATTGATAGAGATAGGGTGTGTTAGAAGACATAATAATTTACAGAGCTTTATTGTTTACTTGCATAACTTTTTAATGTAAAATTCGTAGTTTTCATTGAAATGTTGTCCTTTTACCGTGTCCGTTGCCATGTGCTCATATCGTTACTTCTCTTTTACGTCCGTGCAAACCGAAAGAGCCAAAACAGTCTCAACCTCTTTACCGTCTTGGACTTATTCAATTCAATTTGTTTATTTGTTTATTTCTATTAAATAAATTACATTTGTTTTATCATAGTCAGGTTTAAAAATGTTAATTAATCACTAAGTTAATAAAAAATATGTGGTTTCTTATCCACTTACCTACAAAAAATAATACATTGATAATAAATAATAATTATAGGTAGTTTATTTCCTCTCTATGTTATCCACTATATCTAACTCGGTCAGCAATTGCCTACTTCTCAAGCCCAGGTATTAATCTACTATTTATTTTCAAATGAACTCTGAAGGAAGTATTGCTTTTTTAAGATTTCAAGATGCGATTTGTTTTTCCCTTATAAAGGTTTCCGCCGACTACACCGGAACATACCATAACCGTAACCAACTAGGCACAGATACAAAAAAAGCCGCTTGCGCTCATGAGCTCACACGCTTTGGTACGCCATCGAACCCATACTAAGCGGGTGGTATGATATCCGTTCTGACGTCCGCGGTAAGTGGATAAATCTATGTTCTAAAGTTCCTTCTGCACGGTGTACAAACACGGGCCGCCACCTGCAAGCACCCGGTCTGGCAACAACCCGTAGGGCCTTCGCTTAGTCGCGCGGGTGCACGGAGCGGGTGCACGCCTATCGAACAATTAGTAGGAGCCCGCACCCGCACCTGCACGAGTTAGCAAACGCTGTCATAGTATTTTTCAATGGGCGTGCACCCGCTCCGTGGACCTACTCCGTGTGCCCCCGAGACTTAGCGGACGCCCGTAACGGGACCTGCACGTCGAGCGCCGCGTTTGTCTGTGACTGGCCGTGCTGGTTTAGTGGGCGGCAATGCATAGTAATTCATTCAAAGAATATTTTTGCATGTGTCGGAACGGTCACGGTCCTAGTATGATACGGTGTGGTGGGCGGAAACCTTAATTCCGTAGATTCGTATTTCAAACGCTCAAAAGCACTGGTTGTCATCGAAACAAATGCTTTTCATCTCCCGCGACCGAATATTCCAGAAACTAGATATCTTACCGAGCGTTGGATTATCATTTTGACTGTCGCTGTTGAATCTCAGCGTAATTACATCAAGTCAAATATACTTAAACAGGATCAATAAGATTTCGCGTACGATTCTGGGACCCGTAGTCAAACTAAAAACCCATATTTAAGTAACAATTTTAATATTTGGATTACGAAAATATTTACATAAAGTAGCTAATTAACAAGTTTCATGAGAAAGGACGTACATAGAGATAAACTAGATTAGAGCGGTCATGTTAGGATCACTGTTGGGGTTAGGTAGCTAAACAATACATAGAAAAATATTAGCTCCGGGCAAAGGCGGGTGCTCAAGTTGTATTTTATTACCATAGAAAAAGAAACAAGTACGAGTCGCATCTATAAGTATTTGGAGTTACAAGTAATATTGCAAGTAGAAGCTTATTAACGTAGCCGGCCATTATAACATGCCGCTAGTTTAATGTGCAACTGGTATACAATCCGCGTCGTCCATCTTGTAACCGTACAAATGGAATCAGTTGCATGCATTTGCATGCTAATCCGATGAAACACGGGCTCCATACGTTAACAAATTCAAAGTGCTGCCTAACAGACAGACCTAATAACAATCCGTCCTTTGAGCGGTCAGATGCGCTGCTAATTGTATTAGGATAACAATGATAAGTTTGTAACTATTGTCTGTCTGACTTTGTTAACGAAGTTCCCAGTGAGGTAGAGCGATTAGCCGATTACATTATTTTTGTTACCGGGCTTCCGAAAGGAAAGGTTCTTAATTCAACGCGATTGCTTTTTTTTATTGTATGCTACACTTCAGAACTCTGTCACAATTATGAAATTTCCGTCACATTGATAAATTTTTACTGCGTATATTTTTTTATACCACGATGGTGATAATTCGGCCGATGCGGTTCGATTGATGGTTAGCAACTATCGACTCCTATGAGCATTTGGCACATCAAAAATACTGTTCCCGTGTTGCCTCTTTAAACCCATTTATTATTTATTTATTTATTAGTTTTTTTTTCAAACCTCATTTAAAAGCATCTGTTAAAATAAGTGTTGTAACCCTGTGCTTTCTTTACCTAAACAAATAACGGGTCCATTAGAAATCCCTATTAAACGTTCGTCCTAATGTTTTGTTTGTCCTAACTGTCATTTGTCCTAAAAGGTTTTTGTGGAAACCGTAATATCTGCATGATTTTTGAAAAGATTATCGTTTAGAGCTGAATAGGTTAGGTTACATTTGTTTTGTAATCTTTCTAAAAAGGAATCGTTTGCAGCATAAAATTATTTAGACCAAGTGATGATTAGGACGTACGTCATTAGGGATTCCGATATAGACCCGAAATAACATTACCGTCATAATATAATAACGTACGACCCACAAGAGATCCAAATGTTGTCTACTGGGAGACTGTTTCGAAGTTAGTTTCTCTAAGATGTTATTGATATCTTCGAACTTTGTGAGAGATCTTTTTGGCCTACAATGCCCAGCTTTAATACCAGACACATAAGTAGCTTTAGCTATAGAAATGTGTCCCTTTGAATTTCTGTGTGAATAGAATTAGTATGGGCACGTGCTTGCTTATTTCAAGTATCTCCGACAGAGTAGGTGTTCATACCCTATATTAAAATCTTGTCATCTTAAATGCTATAACAGTATATTCATTTGAATCAAAGCAAAAACTCTCGCAAAAAATGTCTCTTTTTTAAGTCTCCTCGAGAAAAATCTCTCAAAATCTCGGTCAAGTCGTCAACGTTACGGCTGTGTTTATTCAATCCTACTTACTTTCAGCCTGCCTTCTGACATTCTCCAGGCACAATCCTTACTTGCTTACGTCTCACGTCTCTACGTAATACCGATAAACGCAGGCTTTTTTCAGCCAAAGGCCTGATTTATACCTATAAGACCCGCGACTTAAGACGTGCAAAGTAAGATATAAGCTAGATATAAGACATACGACATGTGACATAAGGCCTAGAACACGGGATGTAAGATGTAAGAACAAGACTTAATACATTGGACATAAGCATAAGTGAATGAAACTAAATGTTCGAATTCAATTTCGTCACGCATTTTGATGTTGATATTATATACGTATTAGTAGCCTGCGTGTTTTATTCGCGAAACTCTAGTCTTACGTTTTACGTCGCTTGTCGTACCTCTTACGTCCGATGCCTTGCGTGCTACATCTTGAGTCGCGCGTCATGTCTTCTTATTATTATGAAGATTCTTTCTAAACGTTGCACTTTCAATATTGCATAATATTTTCGTTGGATATATTACACTCGTTTTGGCTCTGGTATATGGACAATTTTGTATGACTCGGGATCTATAAAACACAACCGCGGTAATTTAAGATGGATAAGGCTCTCGTACGTTCAAAGAAAACTTCTATAAATAAGAGTGTCTCGTGTTATTATATTTTTTTAATTCCGAGCAAATGGTTTATCCGAAATGGGAATAAATTGCCTACAGCAAGTTTGAATAAATTCTCAGCGAAATATTAAAACGATGTCATTGGACCTTGTATGTAACATACATATAATGTATGCCATGTACAATACAGTATAATATAATACAAATATTCGTTATTAAGCACCAAATTAAGAAATACGTACAGAAAATAAACTAAAAGAAAATGAAAAGTTTTGAACTAAGTATCCTAAAGGCGTTCTAATGGCTTGAGTGATTTTGTCCATACAACCTCTAGATGGATTTGAAGGTCCTGCCAGTTGCGACCAATTGAAGAGATTTCCTTCCCGACCGATGTCCTTCAGGTTTTGCGAGGTTGGCTAGGTTTTCTACTACCAGCCGATTGCCATTTTTATGCTTGTTTGGTTGTACGTACGTATGGTGATCAGGCCTCTGCTACACGTGTTCGATCCAGCGCCACTTCCTTGTACTTATATCTCCAAGATAAATGCATGTTTGCGTAAAAGAAAGAAATAAGTCTCTGGTACCAATGGTGGATCCAGGGGAGAGGATCATGGGTCTCTTCCTGGACTTGAGTCCAGGTCGACCACTGGCAATTTTTCTAATCTCTTTCATAACCCCTGTTCTGTCTGACTCGAAGGCTGGAGGGCTACATAAATTGAACAGATAAATTAAAAGCTAGTTTGATATAAAATAAATAAACGTTGAGCCATTAGTGCCTTTTGCTTCTTTAAGTTAATTAATTCTGCCTTCAGGTGTATCCATTTACCATTCGAGTCTCATCGTTAAATTCATTAACGTAGCTTTATTAAATATCTCTCTCGAAGTGCCTACTGCCTAAGTGCTTTGAAAATAAGCTAAGATTTGCTACGTCGCGCGTCGGACGTACAAAATACTGACAAGTCGTTTAATTAACAGGTAGGTGTTCGGTTACGGTTTCCATTTCCGTTTGATGCCGATTTAATTTCGATAAAATACTTACATTCTCGATTTGAACTTTGTTTATTTTGCTTGATCACACCTTACCCTCGTCTCAATCCAATTCCTGCTGTATGTGAACAAATAACTGGGTACCTAAGACATTACGACGTAATATTTTTAGTACGTATACCTACGTGAAAACTTATACGTTTTGGTCTCGGCACTGGGATTAGGGTTGAGAGAGAGCTTACATAAAACTGCTTGATATAACTGCATACCTACAAAATTCGCTAACTTTGCCCCTCAGCATTTGTTACAAGAATGTACTAAATAGAGATGAGTTTTTATTTACACATTTTATTTTAAATTCCGTTTTTTGCTGACAGTACTTCATTATTATAACATCGGTATCGAATTTACATACACAACATTAATTTAAAAACAATTTGACCTCTGAAGTTAGTCAAAATTGACTTTTGTAGATTTGACCCATACATACTAGTTTCCTCGGGGTAAAAACAGACATTTAATTGGTTGTTAGTACTACTAACTTACGAAGCATTCAATATGCCTCCTTAGGAAGACTTCTAATCCACTTGTTATTTACAATCACGCAAATTTCTTGCATGGCACATCCTTCCTCAACATATGTTTTGTATTTCTCGCCATTTTCGCACGTTCCTTACAGAAATGTTTCATTTGGCTTGCCTAGTGTAGATTGATAACGAAGTTCCAATGAACAATGACAAGGGTAAATTAAGGAGTGTTTCAACAAGCGAAATCTCATTAGTCGTCCTAAAGTTTTTGTCCAAAGAAGCGATAAGCAGGGTTGCCCTTTGAAAGAACAAAAGCTAAACCAGGATCTGATTTTGCGCTATCGAAAGTTGTTACCGTTCTTTTATTCTTTTCCTTTTTTTCAATTTCTATTAACAACACATTATCTTTCCATTGTCATTAAAACGTGTTTTAATGTATTATAATAAATTAAAAAGATCGCGTAGTCAACTACATCGCGTAGATGTAGCATTTGGTTGCAGTGATGCATGTCGCAATATAATTTGCAAATCATACAAGTCTTAGTAAAAACTAATTACAAAACAATGCTGTTCACAAGACCAAAGTTTACTAAAAAATTACATTTTATTTGATAGGTAATCAAGTTGTCACTGACAATGCCGGACTGGACGTGGCTGCTACTAGCAGCTCTCTTCGGAGCCATCTCGGCTTTGGCGGTTCCGATTGCGATTCTTGTGTACTTCCTGCGGCCATTCGACAAGAGCCTGCCGGCCGACGAATTAACCAATAACCCAGTCACGCTGCCGACGGTGAGTTAAAATTGATTATTCCAGTGACACAATAGCGTTCGCAGCTTGCCCGGCCACAACATTTAGAATTCGTATCGGTTCTTGAATTAGTCATGTGACAGTAAAATCAGCGTCATAAATATCTGAATAAACCATGTCGGTTTAATAAGTATCACAATTGAGCCACTATGCGAAATGAGCGGATCCGCAGAAGAACAAAAGTCACCGATATAGTTTCGCGAATTGCAAAAGACGAAGCTTTGGTAAGCCTCCCATGAGGTGGATCGACGATTTGGTGAGCAAAACCGTACCTATTGAAGTTCCTTGAGCAGCTTATAGTAAACCATATAGTAGATGTGTTATGGCTACAATCATACCTGATGATGGTACGATTATTAAAAGGAATTAAAGCGCCAAGTTGCTTCATGATAAAATGAGATATTTATGATAGGACAAAAAAATGTGCTACATTCTACGTTTTTTGGTACACGAATGCAATTTTAAGGGCCCGATATGAAATCGAGTCTGTTTTTTTTACTTTCAATATTTAAGCAATTTATGTACTTTGCAAGTGCGAATGAAGCAGGTCTCACTGTCTGATACTGAAACCAGTCGTATTAATTTTCTTTGAAGAATTCATACGACTGAATGGATTATGATAAATGGCATGTCGTTCAATTTGTCTTGAGCTGGAGACAGAATTGCAATATTGGGAGTCTGGTTATCTGATGTGTAAATAGCTTGTTTTTAGATAGGTAACCGAAGAGCTTGTTAGGTATCTACTGGTTTAATTTTCCGAGGTGCAGCTCCGTGGCCGAATTAGGCGAGGTAGTCTAGAGCTCGCATAGTATGGCTCTTTACGACCTATTCCGTCGTAATGCCAGTTCAAGAGTCGACTTTCCAATTACTTTGAAGTTAACTATGCTATCTTTCATACTTTCATACGCCACTTTATTTCTCTTGAATTTTACAACGTAAACGATAAACTGGTATTTATGCTTATGCTGGTTTTTTGTTAAAGATTTGGCGTTTATGCGTATAGTATGATATGTACGTACTGTTTACGTATAATATATATAAATACGATAATTTCATGTGTCATAACATAACATAAAAAGACAATTTTGGCTAAAATTGTTTATAGATTCAGGCGTTACTTTGCGGAAGTCCACATTGATACTAATGGAAACAATTTCTTTGCTAATCCGCGAACCCAGTGTCAGCAATCGAGAAAAAGACAACGCCTGTGCTGAATACCTTATAAAAGAAATAAAACAAATAACACAAAACGCGACCACAACCCAATTACCAACACCAAAAATACCACTTGACACGTGTTTCACCTCTTCACGAGGCATTATCAGGAGCTATTGACCTCTCGACTGTCAGTTGTTGTTAGTATCAATTTTGGCTAGTTTTGAAGTCCAACAAAATTTCGACAGTAAATATCTTTCTTTTATTAAAGAAAGAATTAATACAAGTAAAAACGGGTTTTTAAAATTCAACCCCTCAATGGCTATTCTATTAAGGTGGTCATAAAAAACAAACAAACGCGTCTTTCGTCAATTTAATAAAATCAAACTCTCAGCGAATAAAATCAAGGACTGAAAGTTTGCATGCAACATTTCTGACTTTCGATCTTAGAAACATAAAAATTTGCATTTAGGCTGATAGTGATGATTGAAAACGTTGAAAAGAAACGCATGTCGCGATAAGTGTTTTAGAAAATAAAACCTGTGAAGTAGAGAAAAAAATAGGGACTGTAACTGATTGTCAGATCCAACACCATCCGTCTGTTTTATTGTTAGAAACGTTGTTGAAATAAGGCACGCATAAAAAATTGTTTTCACACAGTCTATTACGGCGGACATCACCGCCACAAGATATAGCTTTAAAAATCAATGAAAATTTGTGCGAAGCGATGCGAGGGCGTAATGCTAGTAGTTTTAACAATTGAATAACCCCCTTATTCATAAAAAAATAACAATCTTTTTAAGCTAACAAATGTTTTGTCCCTTTCATTTGAGGGCAAACGTCACAGTGACAGATAAAGACAAAACATGTTAACTAACAAACGTTTACGAAGCGTTTATGAATAAGGGGGTAAGTCTTTATTATTGCGTTATTAGCCGCTTTCACATTTGAAGCGTAATTTGCAGTGGCCATAGCAACAAACATGTTGGCAAGTAGATTTTCGATAATCAATCAATTAATTATTAAATCAATAAACCAAAATTACTGAACGGTTTATTGTTATAGATTTTGAGTGCTGTTGATTGAATGGTCAGCAGAACTGAACTGTAGGTGAAGTTCGACTGTAATTAGCCGTTTTTAAGTGGCGTCAGAAAATCATACAGCAGGGACTGGACGGATTTCAGTGCTTTTGACCCGCTCGAAAAAAAACAATACGTTAAGTTCCGCAAATACTCGTCAAAAGGAAAGGTACGGGAGCAGCTTCTATTCTAATCATACAAGCCTCTAATTCTCACTAATTCTACTGGTAGTTCAGGAACCGCTTTCAAACGCTCTGAAATACATACATTGTTTTCTTATTCATCGTCGAGGACGAGACTACAGGGAGCATATTTAATCTAGGAACTTGTCTGCTTTTAGCCCTTTGACAGATACTAGCGACCCACCCCGGCTTTGCACGGGTATAATTAGGATTTTTTTTAGGAAAAACCTTCCTAAAAACAATCTTTAAATTACAGTGAAAGCTGTATCAAAATACGTTGCGTGGTTTTGAAGGAGCAAGCGGCTGTAGATACAAAAAACACAGACAAAAACTGTCAGCGACTTTCTTTAATACTTTGTGTAAAGACAAAGGAGTTAAGGATGATTCATTTACCCCGAGTGCAGTTTTGTGTAAAGTTCTACATGCATTGTGTAAAACTAATCAGTTTTGAAAATAGAATTGCTTTTTCACTAATCCAATAGCTACACTAGCATAAAGGTAACTCACTCATCTGAATGATCGCCATTCCTATTCAACCGTCCAGCCGTTCGTTATGCTGATGCTGATTTACATGATTAATGGAAGCATTCTGCCATCGCGAAATTGTATACTAGGTCGAAATGTTTATTTGGGATTCGGGAATTTAGCCTCGCCGTTATATTTTAATTAAAATTTTGCTAAACAAATAAATGTGAATACGCGCCGCCACGCCGGCGGTTTCCATACGAGATTAATGAAGCTTTAACGAAATCAGTCAAACACACTGCGCTATTTTTAAACGATTTTCAATAACCGTAGGAGAAGGTTCTCAATTTGATGCACGCGATACTATAATCGGTCAGTATGAGAAAATCTGAAACTATAAGAGATAAGGAAATTTATTCTATGCAGCTATGGGAACAGTATAGCGTGCATTTTAAAGTTAGTTAAGTAAAATTGTATTCAAAGATTTGCAAAAACTCGCGTGGCATTGCGTATATAAAAACAACGTGGTGTTACTTAAATAATTTTAATTAACACTATCAATGACTTTGATTGTTTCAAGGCAAATGGCTGGGTTCGACTCCTTTGGGGTGTGTAAGTCTTTTTTAATGCGGTTTTGCTTAGCTGTAAAATCGATGGCATGGTTCGGTTCCGTAGAATAAAATTTCATATCTCTTACCTTATGGTTTTAGAGTTTTCCGTACTGATCCATTTCGATTGCTCGCCGTGTGTACCTTATAGAAATATAGAGACAGGTGAAATTTGGATCCGAGCCGGGACCTCAGGGGTCGACCCATGAGATTTAGAAGTTATTGGAGGGATAGAAACGAGAATGTCACCTTTACATAGTATGAAACAAAGTCGCTATATGTACGTTCTTGTCTGTCCTTATCGTATTTGTCTTCGGCCGCTTACTCCTTTTAAATTAAGCAATGGATTCTCAAACGGTTTTCACTGTAGATAATTTAGATTTTTTAGGCGGAATGTTTTTGTACAATAATCCGAATTATGCTAAGCCTGTGCGGGTCGCTGGTTATAAACAAATGTATCTTTATCGTAGTTTCGTTCTCACATTGAAGCTACATAAATAAAGAAAAATCACAAAGCTAATAAAACATAAAATTATATTGTTAAAACGTACAGCGGATCAGCATTTGCTGCTGCAAGCAGTAACGCTGACTTTCAGTGGGGCCCTGAATTCGGTTTAGTTACTCCAGCTATATGTAGCACATGCTATCGTTTATCGCGAACATAAAAACACCCGTCCCACTTACACACGCTTGCTGGTTAGAAAGGGATAGGGCCTCGAGTCAAAACTATCTATGCAACGAAACTATTCTAAATTTCGTGACGCGAACTCTATCAATAATTTACTCATAAAAAAAATCTGATTCGATTCTGAAAACTTTATGTAGTTCTAACGAGACCTTAACTGCTTTGGTTATGACGTCGATGCTTAATGATTTATAATTGTATAACTTTGCAAAATTGAAATCTCTCGAATTAAATTCCTGATATATTACTTTATACGCTTCCGTTGATCGGCGCTGAATCAGATATGTGGGTGTTGCGACTTCGATTTATGCGGTTGCGATTATTCATATTTGACTTTAAAAATTTGTTTGTCGTTTTTGTATTAGCCTCCTAAGCTAGGACATCATAACCTAATGCAGTTTTCAAGTAAGCCGCAAGTAAGTCGTCCAGATAATTTCTAAACCGCTGCGATCTTTTCATCAATTAGTTGTTTGTTAATTTATTTCAGCTTACAGCTTAAAACTTATCCTCTAGTACATCATTAATATTAAAAAATTAAGGCTAATAAAACAAAACGTAGCAATAGAAGCAAGCAGAGCTGAAGTAAGCCACCCTCCTTGCTAGTAAACTGTATGACGTCAGCGCTGTATCAATGAATGAAATAAATCAATGCTACCCCTCGATTATCTAATAATAGTCAAGTTCAACTTTGTTATAACTCTATACTCGTACCTCTCCCGCATTATGCAGGACTGTCCGTTGGTATCAGCCTCGCAGTCGCTGACGTCACGCCACATGGGAGCTATTACCACGTCCAGTTCCATACACATTTTACTTTATCTCTCTGTAGCCCTAGAATGACCGTGAAACTTTAATTTGTGTCTCAGTGCGTCACTTTTTTATGTCACTAGTTATATTAGGGCCGCTGACCTGAGCACCTAGCACGAATCTATGCGACACGCCGTTACTCGCTAAGTAACTCAGTGCGTTTTTCTCCTACTGCGCTAATTAGAAAGAGACGCACTGACATACATATTGAGTGGCGCGTCATACGGATTCGAACTAGGTGCTCTGTGTGCTCGAATGTAACTGACCGGGCATAGTATTGGGTAAACCATGGGCGAATATGTAGATTAAAACATAGTTTCGCGGGCCAACGCGACTAGGCGGTTAGCCTAGATGGCCCCTCTGACCGGACACAAATCGAATGTACTTAGGACCTAACCTGTTTATATTTGACCTTAAGCACTAACAAAGACTTTTGATGAATTACTTTCTGTTATCCATCGATAATCTATATTAAAAAAAGAAAACTGTGTTTCATTGTTTTACGGATTAATCAATAAGTACCTTAAATTTATTCAATACGCAGATACGTTAAATGTTTTCTTGAGCTAAATCTCCACAACAATACGTAACTTACTTTTTCAATACTACCGCCGTTCTAAATGCAGAAGGAAATCGTTTTTAATCGAAACCACTTTAGCGAACGTGTTATTGAATAAGCTAATGTTTTATTATGGTAACTAGCGTTATTATATAATTGGAGCAAACTGTCTATTTCTGTTTGTGATGCGTCCCTATTCGTCGATAAATACGGGTCATATATTTATTCTCTTTACCGGTGTATTTATTCAGGATATTTTAGTTTCATCCAGTGTAAAGCCTAAGGTAAATAGTTGTTTATTGATGCGCAAAATAGAGAGTTCTATCTATTGCTTTCCAGTTTATATCTAACCTTTTGAATAGGTGACGCAACTTTAAATTGAGGATTTTGTTTTACAGCGCTATTTTAGCGTTGCCTCGCGATTTTTTTTATTGGTATTATTATGTAAGTAAGTAAGGAAGTAAGTAAAATGGACCCGCTAAGTTTGAGGCATGGTATTGGCGTACAAAACTGTGTTGATAAAAAATAATTCGAACCCCTATCAATCTGACTTCTGAAAACGAGCCAAATCAGTTCATCCGTTTGGGAGCTACAATGCCACAGACAGACACAGATACACACGTTAACTATTATAACATCCCTCTTTTTTTCATAGGGGCTGCAAGATTAACGGGGCTGAATTCCCGTCTGACTGGCGTTGAGCCTTTGTCATTCCTCTCCCCAAAGTGAACAATCCCAGTTCTCTTTAGGCCGATTTCCATCCTCCCGTTTCTGTCAAAAGTTGCCGAAGCAGTCGCTCACAAACAACTTTCTGAGTTCGTCTTTGCCCAGAGTATTCTCAGCCCCTTTCAGTCCGGTTTCCGCCCTTGCCACAGTACCTGTACTGCTCTCCTGAAAGTCACGGAAGACATAAGGTGGGGTATGGAGGATGGACTGGTAACGGTCTTAATTCTTATCGACTTCTCTAACGCCTTTAATAATACCGTTGACCATGACTCCTTGCCCTCCTTGATCGTCTTAATATCTCGTCCTCTGTCCTCAGTTGGTTTTCTTCTTATCTTCGGGATCGCCGGCAAGCTGTTCGCGTTGATCGTAATTTGTCTGATTGGTGTGACTTAGCTACTGGCGTACCCCAAGGGGGTATACTCTCTCCTCTCCTCTTTTCAATTTTTATAAAGTTCTGTTCATCTGTACGCCGATGACTTACAACTTTACGACCTATGCAAGGTGACTGACATTGACTCGACTGTTGACAAGATTAACAACGACTTTGGATTTATACAACGGTGGTCCGCGAAGTTTGGCCTATTCGTTAATCCGTCCAAGTGTCAAGCTATTGTGGTTGGTGGAAGTCGGCAGATTGCGAAGCTCAACTTCGACGCCCTTCCTACGGCCAGTTTTAACAATATTCCCATACCTTACAGCTCTAGCGTCAAAGATCTCGGCCTGTTCTTGGACAACACTCTTCGTTGGGACACTCAAGTGTCTAATATTAGTCGTAAGGTCATGGGCTCGTTACATGCCTTGAATAAATTAAAAAGCTTTTTACCAACCAAGACTAAGATCTCGCTGGTGGAGACCTTGATCCTACCTATAATCGACTACGGTGATGTGTGTTATCCGGACTTGAATGAACAGCACCTGAATAAATTAGATCGTCTTCTCAATGATTGTATCCGTTTCATTTTCTGTCTTCGTAAATTTGATCACGTCTCATCTTTCCGCTCCGAGCTTAAGTTGCTTCCTATTCGTCAGCGACGTAACCTTAGACTGCTTTCCTCTCTTTACTCTATTTTAAACGAGCCACGGTCACCTAACTACCTTAAATGTCACTTCCGCTTTCGCGGCTCTCAAGGCCCTCACATTCGTCAGCTTCGCTCTGCTGACAATCTCAAACTTACTGTCCTACCTCACCGTACTGGCTTCGTCTCTAACTCTTATGTTCTTCAGGTTACTTGTCTTTGGAATGCTCTTCCCCTTAGCACTAAACAAGCCCCTAACAAACTTTCAAAAAGTTAGTTCGTCTGCATCTCACTAAGCAGAACTCCTTTTAGCTTTCTTCTGGACAGATTGTATACAATGTATATTTATTTATGTAGTTTATGTATAGTAGACATATTAATATGCGTATATCTTTATATCTTTGTATTGTATTTTAGGCTTTGTTTGTATGTAGTAGCATTTTGTCATTGTGTTTCTATTACTCGTTCTCTATCCGCACCGCCCACAACCTTTCTGTTTATGCCCAAAGGTTGACTGGCAGAGAATGCCTTAAGGCATTAAGTCCGCCTTTTGTACATTTTTTATTTTTTGTGCAATAAAGTTTAAATAAATAAAATAAAACGAACATGGGATGGGGGAATATATTCCGAGTCAACCTCTAATACGTGTAATAGTATTATAAATCCATCCCTTCTAACCACATTTTCCTAGCTCCGGTAAATTCTAGAGAGCAATACTAACATTTTATCCGTCGTACTATCCGCGGTCAACACGGCGGATACTACGCGGCCACAAAATTCACGATGTCAGTAGGTATAACAAACGGGCCGGGTTGTCCCAAATCCCTCGCTTTGTAATCGTACACCCTAATTATGTGCTAACGGCATGTGAACTCCTGTGGCCTCAGCAAATATTTATTTTTATTTAACGCCGTCATTCAGCGTGGGCGTCCCGGCCCATTTAATTACAACGTTCGTCTAAATTTTACGTATAAGCAAACCATTCGTTAGGGGTTAACTGCTAATGTCTCGCCGGCTCGTAAAAGGAAGGATATCAGGACGACTAGCACGCGTGCTCATTTTCTCACTTGGGGCTCAGCACATCTCTTACTTAATGTACTAGTGGGATAGAGACGCACTGGATGGCAAAGCGAGTACCGGTGTGACGCGCTAGCCATCCTGGTTGTATTATAGGCGCGCGGTCAAACAGACCTTGGCACTGGTACCGCCTGTTCAAATGAAAAATTTCGTCGACGCCTATGTTTAAATTTTTCCTAAACAACTTTCCTTTAAAAAAAACAGACATGTACGAGCCGACCTAACGCACTGAGGGCTCCAAGACAACCGATTGAAAAAATGCTTCTTGTCAAGGATGTTAGAATGCTGAGAAACCTATTTTCTACTTTCTGAACAGTTGTAGCTTTCTATAGTAGCTAGTAACATACAAATGTATTATAATTTTGAATACAGCATGTTGGGTCAACCCTTGTAACTGACGCGCGTGTCTCAATTTCCGTACGAATGGATAATGTCCATGCATTCAGTAATGCATGCAGAACGTCCCATACATTCTACAACAGGTACCTACACTGAAAAAAAGGATAACCGAACTGGGTCAGTCACTTTGTGACTTGTACTTTGTGTAATGGTAATCAAAGTTCATTTACATTAGCAAAATAATTTGCTGATGATAAACATTTGAATCAGGTTCGTGTCGTGTCGTACACAGAAGTCAAAGTCCTGGCGATCGATATGGAAGCTTGGAAGGCACTACACGGCCAAGACCAAAAGTCTTAAATTTGAACAGAAGAAACATTTCATGATTTATTTACAAATCATGAATTTAGTAAGGTGTTACACTATTTCGGTAGTCACATTTTTATGTAAAAGGTAGACGAAAATTAGGTTACGTGCGTTGAAATTGTGGATCCTCCGCCCCTTGAAGATGTAGTTCGATTAAGTTTGAGTATAGACTAGTTAAAAAAGAACATGAAATAAATTTACTGCAGACTTAATTAGGATTTGAGTTGAGTATAGTGACGTTGATTTCTTGTTTACTTAGATTGCACTTTTAATGTAGCAATCTAAATGAAGAATGTAACCGAACCGGGCATGTTTTGATCTTGGGGATACGTTCAATGTACGTGTCTAAATTGTGTACCCACCTAAATTAGGTAACCTGTTTGCGTATACCAGCTTTGCTCATCAGATTTGTTTGTTACCTCCAATGCAATGCGAATATTTCAGAAATAAAACAAAATTTGTTTGGATTTAAGAAATGTTATTCACATGCATTTCTCGCTCCATCGAGGTGATGGTAATGATTACTGTTGGGACTTTAAAAAAAATTGAGAATTTGCTGCAAATTCTTCATACCTAATAATTATCCTAAACTCTTCTTATGACTTTTCCTACAATTTAAACTACTAATAGATTAGCTATCAACAGTAAAAAAATACAGATTTCCCGTAGAAATGCAACTCTTGGTAGGCAAATATATCCGTGCTTTGAATGTTGGGAACCGCCATTAATCATTAAAATCATTATTCATTACCGTTACCTTGCATAGACACATTTTTTTGAGTCCAGTATGTTCATATGTCGAATGTTTTATATGTTACGGGTTGTACTAATTAAACATGCTACTTGCACAGGTAATTCATTCTTATGCTTTTTTTCAATGGAGATAATTGTTTAAAAGAAGAAAAACTGTGTTTTCAGTTGTTTCTACGATCTTTTTTGATACTCCATACAAAGAAACACCTCATACATAATCATAAAAAAGTACGCTCTAGTGTGCACAACACTAAAACGTGTTTATTTTAATACTTTCAGTTTTAGATCCTTACTTTTGTAATAAAATTTCTATTATTTTTCTTTGGATTCTATTACACATATTTTGAGCAAAAAAGTTCCTTCTTTTTTTTAATTTCTCACTTTTCTCTTCTTCAGCGTGTTTAAGCCCACCGTTGGGCATACCCCTCTTCAATTCTCCTCTACTGTTCCAGATTCGCAGTTAACTTCCACTAGGCTGGATCTGCCGTCGAGCTAATTTCACCCGAACAACTTGAAGAGTGGCTTGCTTGGAACCTAAATTCCTAAAATTTCTTTTATTTTTCTTTTCATTTTTCAACATAAATATTTTCAATGAAATTTAAAGTTTAACAATTTTATACTTTGATCGTGATACCGTATTAGTTGGTTCTAATCGAAACATGAAAACGTCTATTGTCTAGGTACGGGTTACCCTTGAATTATGGACAAACGAATCGTCGAATTTATCACTGCACGGAATTCTCATTTTGCCGACAGCCATTTCCCGCTGAGACCGTTACCTTTGCGGCATGATTATAAATCTAGCCCAGCCTAACTTATACTGTAACATGCTCTAGACATTCTAAATATTTAAAATTACGGCACGGTTGGGAAAACATAGCTTTTGGAGAAATTAAAATTGGTGAAATGACAAAATCGGCTTTATGATTGTCGATAATTAGGAGGACAATCGACCAAGAAATTGCTTGATCGCTTTTCAACCGTATTACATAGGGATAAGGTTCAAAAGTGGTCAAGCAATTACTTGGTCGACTATACATCGAGGTTAGAAAATAAGGGCTATTTCCACGTTTCATAAATGGAGTTAACTATTGGTTTTGCTAAATGCGAATGATCTTTTATTGGAGCTTTTTCTACTATAGTGCCCTATTCTATTTGAATCGAATACTTTAGCAGTTATAGACTTAATTTTAATATTATTAAAGTCATGTCAGTGGGACCCATTGCTACGTCGTCATAATAAAAAGTAAATTAAGTGATAGTTTTTACGGTTTTTATTCGGCCAGTCTGATAATTTATATGAGCGAAGCGAAGTGAATTAACGATATAAAAGAGATTTTAAATTAATACAATATAAATATTGTGTATTACAGAACGTTATGTAAATGAACCCCTATAACCGCGTTTATCTACTACGCTGTGGACGGGGCTCTGTGATATTTTAAAACAAAACGTGTCTTGCAATTTTAATACTTTATTTTAATACTAGCGACCCGCCCCGGCTTTGTACGGGTACAATGTAATAAAAAACTTCGAAAAAAAATCTCCAGTAAAAAACCGTAGCAAAATTTGTTGTGCGTAGGTACTTTGACTGATCTTAGTAAATCCCTGTCTCGATCTTTTCGCGGAGTCGACGTTAATGATCACAGTTATTCTAAACCAAATGCAAATGTTATTACAAATGTAAAGCAAGCCTTTGTCTTTAATAATGTTAGCTCCACTTTGTCTACTCTCACTGATTATTTTCTAACCAGAAAACCTTTAAATACCTACACTGTAATATTTATACGTTTACTTACTCTGAACGTACATACTAGAGTTTGACTGCGAGCGCCTACTGATATATGAAATATATCGTCACTTGGATGGCAAAACTACTGAAGCGACACTTTGGGCCAAATTGAGTTATATATACCATCGGAATCAGCGGATTTTTCTGCGTCGATCTGTCCAGGTTTCAAGATGATCTGAGCACTTTTTGTCGCTTTAGCCCACGAAAAAAAGCTCGAAATTTGGGAGACCCATTACTAATCCGACGCTTAAATTAAATGTTTACTGTTTAGTAAATTTTCCTTTTTATACTTTTGTCATAAGAACGTTGTCAGTCATTCGTGCTTTTGCGAATTGAAATAAGATTGGCGCTTTAGTACTTTGTGCATACCAAGAATTGTAATGCTATGTCGCTTAAGTAAATTGATCCACTTCATATTAAAAGGTTGGGTACACTTAGTCTTTTTCCTTTACTGATAAGAATATGTTAAAGTCGTTTCAGTATTTTTTACAAATACATTTAATATAATGTGTAGTGCAATTAGCTTTATGAAAACAAGATAAAATGGAAAAAAAACGATACGGATAGTATATAAAACGTGGCATTTGCTTTACAGCTTCTTAAAGAAAAGCTCTTATACATATAGCGGTCATGTCTTACTACGACGGACTTAATGATGCGTAAGCACGTCTATACAGTCATATCGTAAGTCATAAGATGATTTCAGATGACATCCGTGTACCCTTAAAACTGGCCCCCAGATGTACTGGTCTTCTGAAGTCTGAAGTAAATAAATAAATTGTGTACTATACGAGCAATGTTTATATATTGGAGGTCTAACGATTTCGATTAAGGGTTTCGCCGATGATGACCCAAATACAAAAGGTTATAGTGGCTATAGTCGTTTACCGTTGGCAAACGTGTTAAATTTACAATGTATACAATATTACTAAGTAAAAAGTCGATCTAGTCAGGTCTCATTTCTGGAATATTGTTTCCTGCGCATTTTTACTAACATCTGGTCTGAGCCGAACTAGGTCGTTCGGGACTTAGTATTAATAATGTGATTAGTCGCACAACATGCCAGCACCGCTTGAGTTAATATTTCATGAGCATTTATTCTAAAACGCTCAGCCCCATTTGCTGAAGTATATCAGTGCTAGGGGCACGACTGGCAGACCTAAAATCCTTCATAAAAGGTGTCGAGGTGTTTTATATCAACCTAAAGGCACAGGTTTTTCGAACCATATAAACCCAAATGGCCAACATACTTATAATTGTAATTACCGTTTACACAGAGATCTTTCTGTTGTTTTTGTGTGTTTTGTGTTTTGTTGAATGGTGTCTGTCTGCGATCTGTCATTAGGATGGTCTTAGGGCTGCTGAATGCTCCAGACGGTGATGCACAGGCGCATTGTATTCAGTTTTTAAACAGTTTTTAAGTTTTGCAAACCATATAAAAGTGGTGGTGTAGAAGCAATCTTGTCTAACGAACTGCATTAGGGCGACTGCTCCTTTAGCACCTGATCGCGTTACGGCACGGCAATTCCAAAAAAGCTGTTAATTTACTTTTGTAGACTGTCAATATTATTACGCTTTACGCCGATGTGTAATGGATATCTATAACAGAAATCTTGTTGGTGCATTGCGCATAGCCTGCGCATAGCCTGCGCTAGATTTTTAGACTCCATTGGTGGATTTTACAAAGCGCACAATCTGTTCCAATCTGCTCACTCCAGTTATATTAAAAATATTCCATCACAGCAGCAAATAAGGTAGATGCTATAACACTTTCCTGTTGCGAGCGAGTTGGCGTATGCGAGTTGCATTAAAACAAGGCCTTACTTCTCGCGCATAACACTGTCGGTTTTCGAGGAGGTTTCAGTGCGCCATCAAAAGTTTGGAACGACCTCCCACCACCATTACGAAATAATATCATCCCGTAGTGGAAATCTCGTATGAGTTCTCATGTGAACTTCATAGAACAACCCATGCTTCTTAGGACAATTTAGAGTGTAGTGCCAGTGCAAGAGCCGCAACAATATCTGTTCCTCGTAGGTACAGCTTGAATTTAAAGCCTGGAATAGGTACACATGCTTGTAACTTGCACACTTTTCTGCGTGCATGTCATATTTCACACAAATGTGGCTCAAAAATGCAAGTACTTGCATGAAAGTGCAGAAGCTGTAGTCACGTGTATTCCAAGCTTGATAGTTACAATTTTAGTTGTTTGAATGCATAATAATTGTGACTAGCCTTACCCGCAGCGTTACACATGCAAAAAGTATATATCCTAGGTTTTTATTTAGGACATAATGTATCTGTTTGTCAAATATTTTTTTGAATCTGTCTAGCCGTTAATGCGTGATTGAAGACCTAAGACCCAAAGGGTCAAATACCCAAACATTTATTATGTTATTAAGTAGAATAACAGCAGAGAACAACAAGAAAGCTAGATAGAAACTGCCGTCTACATAGAAAACAGAGTAATCGATAAATCATTACGTCGGCTTATGTTCTTGGGTCATGTTTTTAAAAATAATGTGAGAATAGTTTAGTAGTTATGGGAGCTACCTTCAACGAGACCTACACTTTCTGTTTTCGGTATACGGTCTCCACCAGCGAACCTTTCCACCCCAATGGCTATCAGTTCTATAAGCAATGTGCCTGCCTACTACCACTTAATTTGTAAGACGGAAAGGTTCGCAATTCGTAGAGCCATGTTGGTAACTTTGGTTCTTCTGCGGACCTCCACATTTCTATCATGATGTCGCATAGAAATTCCGAGCATAACCTGTTGGGTGAATCTCATACGGCTTACTGTAAGAGACAGGGATATTATATTTGGTAACACACAATGGTTGAAGACTTATGGCTTCGCGCACCGCGGTATTTGAGATGAAAAGAAGTTTCGTATCTTATCAAACGCTACCAAATCATTAATCATAAACAACTGCGAGATTGCGAATATGTAAATAAGATTGGTATATCATGCTTTGTCAATTCGTTCTGTACCAAACTTAGCATAAAGAGGAAACTGCAGTTCATGCGTTAGTGTTGCAAATACCAGCCTATGCACCTTGTGATTAGCTCTACACGAAGCTTAAAGTGAAAGCTGGCGTTTCGAGCTCGTGAAACGATTGTCTGTCCAGCCCCGTGCGCCTGGAGGGCTTACGAAGGCTATACGTGGGGTTTTATGTTTATCTGGAATCCCGATGAAGATTCTTCCATTTGAGTCGTTTCTGCCAATTCCATGACAGCCAAGTACGTCTTCCCAGATGCTAGATTCTGATATAAGTAGTAGATACTGATCTGATTGAGTATTACTTACATACTTTATCAGAGCTTTGTAATATGGCTCACAGGACAGTTCAAAAATCGTCATAGAATTGAAACTTACTTACTATTTTTTGGATGTAATGTTGCTAAGATTGTTCAAAAGGTTTTTATATTCCATGTCAGCTATGTTTTGTTCTTGTTATGTTATTTTGATCGTGATTAAATCAGTGATAATAGCAATTTTTCATCACGATTAATGCAGGGAAAGCAGAGCGATCCTGAATAGGGCAGCTTTGTCGTCAAATATGTTGCCTAGTCCATCATCTTGTCCAAGTCGGTTTCAAGAGCGCCTGCCGTCAAACGGCCACAGTGAAAACTAAGAATCGGATATCCTGTAATTTGCATTACCACCAACATTTCGCTACCGATTGCCACAGGTCATAAAGCTTGGAATTCCTATTTATAGCAGAGATCATCTATTAGGGTGTTGATCTCAAAAGATTAACAGTATTTTATTATAAAACAGTAAAGAAAACGAGTACGCGGGTCACCTGACGGGAAATGAACGCCGCCGCTTAGCGATGCTAAGAGAATCGATGATCCGTTACCCACCTTACGTTGCGTTGAGTTGTGCGGGTGCAAAGCCACTCCTATTAGCATCTATTGGGCTGGTATTCCACTACGACCGGCGATGGTGGGAATACAGTAACTAGGGGCAAGCTATTAGATCTTAGGCAACCTGCAAGCGGTAAGAGGTGGTAGTTCCAGTTACTGTCTCGGCCAAATCCTGTCTATTGCCTCTGACTCTTGCTAAGCCAACAAGTCCCAGTACCGCAGCGCCGCCTAGATTATGGACAGAGTCATCGCATGCGTAAATTTGGTGAAAGTCTTACCCATAGTAGATACTTTCGATAAAAGGGTGAATAGTGAAGTGTATCTATACTCTCTAAGTAAAAACTTGTCAATATCAAATGCTATACATAAACTTCAAGCATTTTTACTATTGACTAACTTTTCTTTTGAGTAAAAATTATAAAAGGTAGTCTGCCAACTTGTTATCTTTTAATTTTGATTAAGTTACATGAATCAGTGTGTACAATAGCATATTTAATGTCCGAAACGTATTACTTGTAAGTCTATTCAACAGATAACAGTCAATAATGCATAAGTTATTCCTCGGATAAATCTTTTCCCATTACTGAAAAATCAGCCTTTAGTATTTTGTTACGTTTATGATTACCATTTAATAAATGATAAGCCTTATGCCCTTATAAAATCGTTTGACATTTGGTAATTAAGTATTAAACTCAGATTGATAACAAGTGACTTAAGGTCGTTAAGTAAAAATCAATATAAAATGCCAGAATTAAAGTCGCGTTAGTCTTCTGAAAATATGATATCAAACACAAAACTGTCTGTTTAGTCTTTTTACCTGACTGCATTTTCTCAAAAAGTTGAAGACAAATGACTAAAGCGACACTTATCTTCTAAACCAGTAGTCTCAGCTTGATGGGATTGATTCCAGTCTATAGTATGCAGAATTAGCTTTAATTCCTTTCTAGAAATTCTAAAATGCGTTCAGTAGGAGACGAGTTATGAATTTTTTTCGTAAAAAAAAAACTTTAAATCGCTCTCCTGTAAAGTTGACCAAGTGTCGCTTCAGAAGTTTTGCCATCCAAGTGACGATATGCATATCTTATTCAAAGCTGAATTTTGAGTTATTAGTTTTAGATTTTAATTTTAGTCAAATTAACTTATCCGGGTAACCTTACGCCGGGTATCCACCGCAAGCACTCGTAACAAATTATTACATTATATTGTATACCTAATTAGGTACTGCTGCGCGATGCCGATCGAGCTATTCAAGTATAATTCAATAGAAACAGCCAATGTAGAGCAACGAAAACAGCGTTTATTTTGTTTTACCCGTACTTTATTACAGTTACTGTTTCAATTATTCTGTAGTACTTAATAATTTGTTATTTCAAAATAATTTATGCAACAAATGTAACAAAGGACGGATAATAAATTCAACATAAATTCTGTTTCCATTACTCTACAGTGCCCATTTCTACTGATTGTAATTTAGTAACTGCTGTAATACTCGAATCTGTGCACCTATTACGAACCTTCTCGACTCGCGTTAATTCGCTACGTAACTCAGTGAGTCTCTCTTCTACTTCCATAGTTAGAACGAGACGCACTGGGGTACGTTGGCGTACGTGAGAAAGTTCGAGCTAGGGGCACTGAGCTGATACTGCTCGCGAGCAGAACACATCCACGAAGTTGGATACCCGGAGTAAAGGCCTGATTACACTCTAATTACTGCAAGTGCGAGTTCATACATTTGCTACTTGCACTGAACATCAAATGTATGAAATCGCACTTGCAAATCGTATTAATCAAAGTGTCATCAGGCCATAAGGGCAAGTGATGGACATGCCGTGTGAGATAAGATACTGGGCCGAATCGGCGTAACCTTAAGGGGTACCCACCTCTAAACTAAATTCCTCTAACTGTTCCTTAGGAGGTGCTAAGCGAGTTGACCCGCGGCGCCGGCAGCACGCCAGAGGGCGCCCTCAACGCTATGCTGCAGTTCATCTTCCAGCAGAGCACGGCAGACACGCGCTGGCTGCGCCGGCGCATGGCCACCGAGCTCGCCGAGCTGCTTGCCAAAACGTCATCTGGGAAGATCTTCGAGTCGCTAACAGTACGTAGCTAATAGTATATACAATACACGGAACTTTCCCAATCAAGTTTACGCGAGCGAGTTTTTGTTGATAATTGCTTTTATTGATAATTTATTTTATGACACTTTATGGCATCGCTTTTATGACGTAATTTTCAATTACCTACAGACATATTCTTGCGCTTCCTAAACTCAGCTTTAGGTAACTCAGTACTATGAGGTTGAAAACCTGAAATGCTACGAAAACGTTGTGTTTCCGATTTTGATGCCCGCCACGCGTTTGGTTGATTTTTAATTTTCCGGCTTCGGTGCTTGTTCGGTACTTCGACTTCAACTCGGTACGCGGATGAAAAGCTCAAATTGCCAACACAAACATTAACTTAATAAGGCCACCTACAAAAATAATATTATAATTTTAATAAATTTACTCAGTGTATGTACAGTCAAGGAATTTAATTCCCTACCCATATCGTTGAAATGTCGCCTGACATTCGCAATGCATTAAGGTCGATATGTCAAACTAACGTCTTGCTCTATAGCTCTTATGGTGACAGTATGCTATATGCTATTGAACCTTAGGTGGGTTGGAAATTTAATTCCTTGACTGTACAAAGGGAATGCAAGGCAGTTCCGTGAGGAAATTTATATTAACCGGGCGAGGGGTTTTCGAGGAGGGGAGATCATATAGGGGGTAACCGTTTTGGAGTAAGGAGACGATATATAATCAAGTGTGGGTCAAAAAAAATGTAATAAGCCTCCCTTCTGGCCGCAGTGGGCTAAAAACACAGAAATCTAAATTATTCTGGTATCAGCTGTGGTATGTCCTTCATCAAATTGGCGAAAGTTCTCTGTTTGACTTTATACATTTCGACGCGATGACAGTATACGAAAGGCCCATCTCAAGTTATTTGATTATGGTTAAGTGATATTTTTGAAAATCGCTCTACATTTGAAAAACCATGGCAACCAACCAGATCTGGCTGAAGATTTCCGTAATATTTGCACAGTTTATTCAATATCCACACTTCCTCGCGATCCACACGATCGCTATTATTTGCTAAAAAGTCTATTTCAAGATACTGTCAATACTCATATCTTACGGGTGATTGACACCAGACGACCTGTAGGCGTAAATAATAAACACGCCCCCACTTACGTTAGGGCAACGGGTAATTCACACCAGTGGCCCTAGAACGTAGCAATAGAAGCAAGCAGAGCTGAAGTAAGCCACCCTCCGTGCTAGTAAACTGTATGACGTCAGCGCTGTATCAATGAATGAAATAAATCAATGCTACCCCTCGATTATCTAATAATAGTCAAGTTCAACTTTGTTATAACTCTATACTCGTACCTCTCCCGCATTATGCAGTGGCCCTAACATGACTGGCCAAGTTTAGTTTACCTCTATCTGTGTCCCTTTCTTATGGCACTAGTTTGACAGAGACACAGGGAGGGGTTAAACTAAACCTGGGCTGTCATGTTAGGGCCGCTGAATTCAACAAATGAAAGCATATTTTCCCGACATCAAGTCAAGGTATGTATGTAAAACTCTTTATTGCACATAATAATTAAAATAACAGTTTACAAGAAAAAAAGTAACAAAGGCGGAGCTTTAAGGGGTCTCCTCCAGTTAACCTTTGAGTAATTGAAAGGCCATTAGAGTCGAGAGTAGACAAACAAAGAGTTTATAATGTAAAAGAAAAATAAATAAATTATAACAAACAATAGATACTATACAAAAATACATGTAAAATATACGAAGTACGAAGGAAAATCCTGAAATGGAGACCCGAGCTGACTCCCGAGGTCTTCGCAGACTACGGCAGCGCTGGGTGGATGACATCCGATGACATGACGCCCGGGGCTGGATGAGATGGGCACAGGATGGCCAGGCCAGGCATGGAGAACAAGGAAATAGGCCTATATCCGAAAATGGAGAAGGCCCTAATGATGATGATGAATGAAACACGAGATTTTTCTTAGTTTTAGGGTTCCGTGCCACATTTTGTTAAGCAAAATTTTTGCGAAATAAAATCAATAAATCAATTTATGGAAAAGAAGCAAACGAGAAACGAGATGTAATATTTTTTAAATTATATTTCTATATCATTCATAGTCATATAACATAGTCGAATGATCTTTAACGTGCCGTAACATTATACGAGTACGTTTACCTTAAATCAATATCTGTTTACTCCTCTAACTAGCGCTGACGTCTTTGATGATTGATTTGTTGGATTACTCGGGCCCGCCCCCGACGTGCCTATTTGTTTACCTCATTTCGACAAATCGATTCTTATTCAATAGTTAGCCTGATGTACAGGTCGTCTCGACAACGGTTTTTATCGAATTGGTTAATTATTAAGTTAGCGCTTTCTAGCGACATAGAATCGAGACCCTGATTATAGGTATACATAAGGAGTAATTTTTCTTCGTAATCAAATAAGTTTATTATAATTATATTATAATTTCAATTTCAAAACAAGCTTCTATATTGAATTTGTTATTGTATTACATACATAATATATATCGAAATCGAAAACATCTATCCTTCCTTCAAATTTCATCGATATAGACCTAACGGACGGGCTGACCGACAGAACGACACAGTAAAGTTATCGTTGTGTATTGCCATTTGGCTACGGAACCAACCGTCTACAGAACTGCACATTTGTTGTGCATTGACTAAATTATTTAAGTATTCAATTCATTCACAACATTTATAAAATTGGATTTAAATGTTGAACTAGAAGATAACTTTAACATTATGAATAACCCTTCTTTTATATTCCTTCCTCGCGATATTCAGGGTCATCTATAAATTACGTCACGTATTTAGAAGGGGGTGGGTTTCGAGATTATAATACAAGCCAGAGAAATGTATACGACAATCATAGTAACAACGAACCTAACCGGGACTATAGGGGTGCGGAAGTTCCTGTAGCTTTTGTGCGACGACGGGAGAATGAGATAGCTTCATTCTCCCGCCCTCACACAGCCCTGCGTTGTCATTAGTGGATGTATTTCCGCGCATGGGACCCTCCGCTAATCCACTTCCAGGCACAAGCTCTGCGTAAAATGCTAAAATGTGTCCGACGTTATATCATGGAATTAATAAGTAACTACTTACGTACGAAGGGAGAAGCAATCACTGCTATCTATAATTGAAAATAGAATATTGTTTCAATATAAAGCTCGTATTTTCATAATTTTGTCGATAAAGATAATCGATCCGCGAATAACTTTTAAGACCCGGTGTTAATATCGCACCGAGTCATCCGTCGGTGTATCTTGTCGCGTCGATATATGGTCCAGTGACAACCAAAACTCATTAATTAAATTACTTGTTTTCAAATTTTGCAAGTTAACCAGGTGTCAGTTAAGTAACATAAGTTTTAACTTTGTACGTTGTGTTATTTGATCCGTCGACGCTTTTAGGTGTACATAATACTTATTAATTCCATGGATGTTCTATACATCAAACCTCCCGCCCTGAATGAAAGCTCTTTCGCCTGCAGCTCCGCTCGCTAGAGGTCGGCACCGAGTTCCCCAGTATTACGAACCTGCGCGTGCTCAACGGCGAGTTGGAAGATGATGGCGCGCGGCTGCGCTCGCTCGACTTATCCTTCAACCTAGCTTACGATGGCAACTTCAAGATCGACGTCGATGCCATCATGCTGCTCGGCAAGATTGCTAACATCTCTATTACGGGTACGTGAAATATTATTGGAATATTCATAACCTTGTTGAGTCTCTTCAATCTATTCGAAACTACTTGCAGATTCAGCACGCCTTAGCAATTTCTTGGTGAGGATGCAGCGTGTGTGCGTAGGCATATTATGAAATGAGTTAACACTACGTACGAAAACCGATCCTTCAGCACCTCCACGCATATTTCTTTAGTATTGTCACAGCGTTGATAGGGATGAAGTAGCACTTCAAATAGGCTCTATTCAGGCAGTATAGTGTGCATAAGTATTCTTGGAGAGTAATCCGATGAATGACGTGTATGTGGAAAGGATGATCTTTCACTTATATTAGTGCCTACTGTTCATGTATAAGGCATGGGGCAGGGTTGTTAGGTTTGATTGTTAATATGTTATGGCAGCTGCACTAGTAAGGGAAAACAAGCAACGCTATTCGCATCCAGTTTTAAATGACACGATTGACAAAGTTTATCAAAAATTTATGGGACGGAATGTCAATTTAGTCTTTGTTAAAAAACAGACTATACTACAGCCAGCGATGCAAGCGGCCACTAGCAAACTGAGGGACCAAAGAGTTCTTAAATGGTAACAGCGTTCCGGAAGACGCAAAATGGCTAGACCCGCTGCAAGGTTTACCGACGACCTGGTGATGATTGCTGGAACTCGATAGCAGCGCAGAACCAGTTTGTTATAGCGTTCTTTGGGGGTGGTCTAAGTCCAGCAATCGATGAAAAAACTGTTTTTTCCTTACAGTCGAGAGCATAAGTGGAACTATCCGCGTGATGTTCCGCCGCACACCGTACACGCACTGGGCGCTGGCGTTCGAGTCGCCTCCGAAACTTGAGCTCCGCGTGCGAGGGCGGTTCCAAGGGCGACAGCTCAAGCCCCGGCTGGCTTCGCTGGTCGCAGCACATATCAGGAGGGCCGTGGCTCAAAGGCATACTCTGCCCAATTATAAAATTCGGTGAGACATTTGAACACTCTAATAAGACTAGTCATTAGGTAGCTGTTCCTTGTACCTCTACGCATTGCAGTGAAGGTTGTTATAAATTCGAAGCATCTGTGTCTATCTTTGGTTCTATTGAAACATTTCAATGCGGTTTCCTTCGTTGGGTAACATTCAGGGAGATGATTCAAGCGGATCAGTTTAATTGTATTTGAAATATTTTATTTATTAATTTCTATTTAAATACGTCTTATAGCTCTTACATTTAACCTAATATATTTTGTGTATTTATTAAAGATATATTAGGTACATTAAACTTCTGTTCGCTTTTGAAAAGAACTTAGGCTTACTAGTAATTGAGTTGCAAAGACATCCCTGGTCCTTTGAAACAAAAACAATCTCTCCTTTTTAAACACTGTAGTAATCACTCGCGCTTTGTCCGAAGGTACAAGCCGTTCTTCCCAAAGTCGGAGCCGGGCAGCACGGAGGGCGAGGAAGGGCCGACGCCGCACGGCCGGCTCACGGTCCGGCTGGTCGAGGTCACGCGGCTGCAGTGGCCCGGCGGGCCCGGCACAGTGCGCGCCGCGCTGGCCGTAGACTCGCACGGATGGGTTAGTCTTAAAACACTTTCAAAGTAATAGCAAGGGGGTACACTCCGCACCGTAGGTACGCTCGCCCGCCTTGCCTACAGCGTAGGAAAATCGTAGTAGGTTGTCGGCTTGCCACGCGCCCGCTTGCTCGTCCTCGCTGTGTCAGTGTAATTGAAAACGAATGCCGCGCAACCCTAACGTGTCGCCGGGAGTTGCGGGAGGAAGCCGTACGTGGGCGGTTCCTTTTGACTCGACCTGGCCTGGCGAATGTGTATGAAGTAATGTGAACTTTTTGTGCGCGCTAATAAAGTTGGAATTTGTTTAATCGCGGTCGTAAAAGAGAAGTTTCTGTACGTTAGTTACTATTATTTATTCTGTGGTAATAGATAATTTTGTCGATTGTCGCATAAATTTGCGGGTGGTAGGACCTTGTGCAAGGTCCGTCCGGATCGCTACCACCATCTTGCTCGCTAATCCTGCCGCTAAGCAGCAGGGCTTGCACTGTTGTGTTCCGGCGTGGAGAGCAAGACAGCCGGTGTAATTACTGGCACAAGAGGTATTCCATCTTAGCCCTCTGGGTTGGCAACGCATCTGCACTCTCTTTGTTGTTGCAGGTGTCTATAGGCGGTGGTGATCACTTACCATCAGGTGACCCACCTGCTTGTTTGCCTTCCTATGTTGTATAAAAAAAAAATTAAGTTGCTGTACGGTTAGCACCTGTGCTCGTTTTATCGCTCGTCGCTTAGTACGTCTCTCTTCTACCGAGCTTGTTAGGAAGATACGTACTGAGCGACAAAGTTTATCACGATGTGTCGTGCTAGCTATCTCAGTACGAATGGGGATGCTCGACAGGGATAGTACGACAGCTGAACATACAAAATATGGAAGACTAACTCAGAACAGATTTTCCGACATTTATGCTCTAAGCACTTAAAGATAGGTACACAAAAGAAAATACCATTTTTAGACTATAATTGCTATGGGAACCTTTTTACCCGACTACGGCAAAGCCAAAAGGAAGGGTTATATTTTTAGCAGTCTATGTATGTATGTTTGTACTGACATATTTTACTATTATGCAATTATAAATAAGCGAGCAGCTTCATTGCTAAACCTATCTAAAGGTTTTCACAAGTTTTTTAAAGTACTGTTTAAATTATTTTAAAGTTTCCACACGGAATGTCAGTCATTTAACAACATTGAATGTCTTTGTTTGCGTCTGTCTTTCTAAGTCATGTTTAATAAAATCGATACTTGCAAGGTATTTAACTTTTTAATCGTTGGTGATACGTCAAAAGCCGTATCTATCTACTCGTCACGCATATTATGGTCATAATTAGGTCGCGGTAATGACGGGCTATTAAAAGTCGAAAAAATGTTCGGAAATAACACTACAATTCGTTTAACAACAACTATTCCTGCGACCACTTTATTTTTTGTAATTGTAATAAAACAGAACTGGCTCGCGTTAAACACAATGTTTCATTAATTAGTTATTAATAAATACAGGCCTTATGTTTCATGTTTGTATTCAATTTTAAGTTTTAATCATATAGCAACGGCCTTGAGTCACAAGCAGTCTGCTTGTATAAATTACCCACTATAGGATAGCGGGCTAACTTTTCACTTTTTATTTAAATGAATTGCGAAATAAACTGGCATGTGGGTTATCTGGTGGAAAGCAACCGACGCCGCACATGGAAACCAGCGGTTTCAAGAGAATCGCTGATCCGTTGCTTGCCTTTTAGGGGCCCCATCCCCCTCCTTCCTTCCACTTACCGTACAAAACGTAGTAGCAGTCTATAATTCACGCCGGTTTTATGCGAGATACCCCGTTCTAACCAGAAACTCGTTACCCCTTTTTATTTCCACGGTCAGCGCTCCGGGTTGTTTGGTATAGGAAGTAAAATGTCTATAAAGCCTACAGAAGCGTTTGCGTTCTTTTCAAGAACAAGTATAAAGCCGACAGCTGTCGAACGATCTGCCCGTCTGCGTGGACTTATACGATAGCCCGCGGTAGATTATCAGCTGTTTGGAATTTCTCATCTGCCAATAGAAGCGGATGGCCGCTCTGTCCAAATTGTAATAATGTGCACTATCTATATAACGTATGGGAAGGAGCGCGTTCCTTATAGCGAAAGATGCGGCGTGAGCTAATTAAAACAATATATATCTTCATTTCTTTACATAGTTTAAAGCAAAGTGGCTATCCATCCCTGTCTGTCCTAAATCCTTATAATGTATGTTCCGCCGCCTTCTCCTTCTAAGCTATTCAGCGGATTTTGATACGGGTTTCAGTGTCATTTAGAGATTTTTAACGGAATGTTTTTATCTACCTACCTACATTACATCCCGATAGTAAGAAAAATCAATCAGTGACAATGACACCATTCCAAATTCAAATCTGTAAAACATAGTCAAATTTATAGTTTAACTATGTAGTATTAAAGTGTCATCCAATAGTCTGGCTCGCGTCAGAATTAATCTGCCTGAGATTTCAGATAGTGTGGGGCCGGCGTTAAAGATCCCGGCAGACTTCTTGACCACTCACCCTGGCTGCGCAGTAGCCGTTTCTAGTAGAAATGTGTATGCGCAAACACAACTCCTCTCGATTTAGGCTCAAGATGTTTGCAACTATAGACCGGTTTACTTTGTAGGTGTCCCTCCGGCGCGGCGTGCTGGTGCTCGACGTGCTGGTGCCAGCGGTGGCGGGCGCACTCGGGCTGGTGTGCTGCCAGGGCGTGGGCGCCGTACTGGTGGACACCGTGGTGCCGATGTCGCCCGCCTACCGCGCCGACCTGCGCCGCGACGACGTCGTGCTGGCCGTAGACAACAAGCCGGTCAGCAGCGTCGCGCAGGTGATTTTTTTTAATTGGTCACGGCTTGGGATTGATTCTTTCTAGCTAGTCACAATCAAAAATGTTCAACCAGTCTTGTGAGATGTATTTTTAAAATCCGTACATCAGTACTGAAAAATCTGTATACTTGTGTTTTTTCCATGAAAACCTTCGTAGAAAATCTGTAATTACTTTAACAATTTAATGCATCTAAGCACATAATTGGTTTGTTTTGTAATAGGTAGAAACAAAGCAGGATCGCAGCCGTTTAGTCCTCTCCTGCCGCACTTTCATTTCTGAGGACAGTGCACATTGCTATAGTTTTTTTGGAGGCGCTCACAAACTTCCATTATTGAATTAATCATTTCGAACCATTTCTATAGCCAAGTATGCAGTAAACTTAAATCCTAATTATAAATAAACTATAATACTTTGCTTAACTTAAACCAAAAATAATATCGTTTGATATGTTCGACACTTGTTTACACCATTTAGTCTACTAACGTCTTTTTACAGACAAAATAACCGTCAAATGTAAAATTGAACTGTTCAGCTCAAATATGGACAAGTTGCTGTAATTCGTTTTGCTCTTTTTGTTTATAGGTACCTAGCTGGCCAAAAAATTTCGTCCTAAACCGTTCCTGCTATTAATCAATTCATTAGGTCGTTTGGCTTTTAAGTACCTATATAGTTCCCGTGAATATCAGAGCGACGAAATTGGTCATAAATAAATATGTAAACAATCTCTAACGCCCTTGTAAAAGGGTTGGATTGTCTTAAAATATTTCGGCAACGCTTATCACATCACTTCGATGTTTCTGATTGGTAGAAAATATTTGGTCAAATTTGACTACTTTTGCTGCTCAGATTTTTTTCTTCCGATACAATGAATGGAGCCTTACTTGAAACTGAGTCGATCCGTATTAATAAAAGCATTAACCTATTACACTTATTTGTGGATAGGTAGCTTACGCTTGACCAAAAAATTACTAATTAATAGATTCAGGCGTTACTTTGCGGAGGTCCATATCAACAAACTGGAACAAATTACCTTGCTACTCCGCGAAACCAGTGCCGGGCTCGTGCAAAATAGCTGCGTCTGTGCGACACATATATGTTCATGCAAAAACCCACCCTCCTCCGCTTCCACACGAAACAACATATATCACACAGACTCAACTACACACCACCACCACTAAACACTAAAACTACACGATCGACGCGCGTTTCGCCTCTATACGAGGCATCATCAAGATCTAAGAAACAGTACGACCGTTCGCTACTTGAACGAATGGCGTACTGACAAACTAAAACAATTTTCTTTAATCCCGCCTACCGCCAACATTTTTGCACAACTACCCTTATTATCATTACCCTTACCCTCATTATTCAGTACATAGTGGGAAATACAAATTTGTTATATTATTATAGGTATGTAGATGATTTGATTTTATGCTGGAGGGGTAGTATGAGACAATTGGATTTATTTGTGAGTAGTCTTAATAACAAACATCCGAAAATTAAATTTAAGAAGGAATTAGAACAGAATAATTCACTTAACTTCTTAGACTTGACTATAACTAAGGTAAATAATAAGCATCAGTTCCACATTTATCGTAAGCCTACGCAGACCGATACAGTTATTCCAGCTTGTTCTAATCACCCTTGGCAACATAAACTGGCTGCTTTCCATTGTTACATACATAGATTGTTAACAGTACCTCTTTCTAGGGAAGATTTTGATTTAGAGTTGAAGACCATATACATGATTGCAAATTCAAATGGCTACACTGAGACAATGGTAAATAGTCTGGTTAACTGGTGTACATGAAGGTCAGAAACGTAAACCTTCCGTTGTCCTCTTAAGGTCGGCAAGCTCCTGCGCCTGATCGAGCGGCGCGCGGTCACGATCCGGCTGCGGCGCGGCGGCACCACGCCGGCGATGCGCCGCGAGGACTCGGCCGACGGGCGGCGCGCGCGCAACTTCAGCTTCCGCCGCGTCTCGGAGGTCATGGAGGGCGTGCGGCTGCAGGGCATGCGAGCCGCCGGCTCCAAAACCAGCCTACAGGTGACTTTCAGCTCACGTTAGTACCTATTGCAGTATTTCCCCGTAAAAATCTTCAGGGGACACACATACATAGATTTACTATTTAGTTATAGTAAATAAAACGTTAAAATTTGGTAAGGTCGTTTATTACACCGAAATAACTTAAAATTAACCGTCGCGGACAATATACAATGAAAAAGAGAAGGATATTGTAGGTTAGTTAGTTAAGGTTGACAATTAAATATAAATAATACCCTATAGCCAAATCAAGTGTCCAAAAAGAAGGGCCTACCAAGGGCTTTTTAGAATTTGGGAGAATTAAATATTAAATTATTTGACATAGATCAGACAAGTTAACATATTAAACATTATACCAAAATAAATCAGAAAATTAGAAAATCGTATATCCCCCAGTGCACTCAGGTATATAGTATGTTATTTATAACGTATTTAAAACTAAGGGATAATATGCGAGGTTTTATAAGCTATTACAAGAATAACTCTCTAAGGAACAATATAAAAAATTAATATGAACGGATATATGACGAAGCTTCGCAGTATCTTCTTGCTGAGGCTAGTAATACCTTCACGAACTCGCAAAAAAATATGAAAATTTTAGTTTTACCAGTAAATAGGATCGTAATAATGTTATTTTGACGGATTAACACTCGATGATAGGTTTGTCGGCTGGTGGCTCTTCCCAAATGGGAGAAACCGCAACAGTACGCGTTGTGTTGACCCAGTGACTTGGAAGACGTCAGCTTTATGTATGACTGGGCTTTTAAAGCTTAACCCGTAAGGTGAAGCTGTAAAGGAACAAAAATACGCTCGATAAACTAGCCAAATAATGATAGTTAAAATTTCATGTGGTCCAGATTAAAATAAGACCAAAAATACATACCCGAATCCAAGGAAGGAATCCGGCTGATCAAAAAAATTACGCAGTGACAATCTCGGCTGCAATTTCCAATGTGGATTTTGAGACAAATCGCAAGCACGAACAATACTTTCAATTGCACTTCGTAAGAGAACACTGGAAGACTTAGCTTCTCAAATTTTCCAAATTACAAATTGATGTTTCAGACACGAAAGACAGGAAAATAATAACAAATTTTCTTATGACATGTTGTCTGGAATCTGTTATTTTGAATTTCAAATTTGAAATAACTTCGTTGAAAGAAAATTCAACCAGTGCCAAAAAGAAATAATAAAAAGTGGTCAGTAAAAAATACCAAAAAGATCAAACATGCTGCATCGTAATGCTGCAGACGTCCCCTTTCCAAAAAAGACATCCCCTTTCCAAAAAAAAAATATTGCACTAAAGGTTACTGACATGAGACAACCCTAACACATCAATATTTTTGTCAACCCTAACTGAACCAACTTTGTGTCAACCCTAACTGAACCAACTTTGTGTCAACCCTAACTGGACAACCCTATGATATAGTAACATCCCTATCGTACAACATTGTACCGTATAAATTAAAAAGGTTCATAACCATTAATTAAAATTAAATGTTATTGACTACATATTCACATATTCACATTAAGTAGGAAATTAATAAAACTTCCCATAGAATTCTATAATTCCCAAGAATTATATGCCTAAGCAACCCTAATAACTTGAGTTAAATAGTAATGACAAGTCCAGTTTCCGAGTATGCGGTTAAGTCTTGTATCAGTATGGTTAACAAATTTAACCATAATTATGTTGACCATTTGGCAACCTGTGCCGAAGGTACGAAGTCAAAAATCAAAGTGTGTTCAGAAACAACTGAATGAGTGGCCAATTCATCAGCGTTCCCGAAATAATTCGTTTAATAGCCTACGAGAGCTATTATTCGAGAAAATCCTAAATCCAATTTGTGCTGGTCTATGACGAGTGACGGCAAGTAGCGTTGACCCTTTACCAAAGCACATGTGTATTAACCGATAAAATAATACCCAAGAAGAGACCAACTAGCTGCCTACGACTTATGACTACGATCCCTGACTTACTACGCACGCATCACGTACAGTCAGACGGATTGTGTCGGGTAAGACGCGATTGAATCGCGAAATTTTAAAAACTAACTAAATTAATTATAGCTAAAAGCGATAATAACTATCAATCCGCGGTACAGTCGAAATGACATGAAACGTTGGACGTGAACTATACACAATTTACAACTTAAGACCAAAAAAACACAATACCATAAAATACTTGAAGAATGGAATTACACGAGTAATATTTATTAAAACTACCATTACCATTAGATACCTTTAGATACTAACTAAGACTGTTGACTATACTGAGTCTCGAGTCTGGCTGTAAACCACCACAAAGAAATCACACAAGTTGATACCGTGCATCAATTAACCACGCAGGTTTATACAATCTAATGCGAAAAAGGAAAAATCTTTGGCTGACTATACTCGATCCGACTTTCGGCAAAATCATGGCCTAGAGTCTGACTGCAATACAACGCCAATGTCGAGACAAAAAAAACTTTTATGCTAACATTTCGTAGAGCGATAACTAATATAGGATTAAGAAGTACAGTTAAACTGAAGAGAAAAGGTATCAAGTCAAAAATCACACTGTGACAACAGTATTTAGAAAATTGTATTTATTATAGAGTAAAGAGCCTAAACGTACCATTTAAAACAATAGAACGAGTAAGAAGACCTTACACAATTAGATAAATGTATTTATCTGATAGAAAGGGACCGAAACGAAACAAACAAATCAATAGGACGGATATGACGTCATTTTAGAATTTAGAAAATATGAAATTTAAATCTAAACAGAGATCTTAGATAGATCTGATGATTAACATCGAACAACAAAAATATAGACATTTCAGAAAAGAAAAATCTATCAGATTTAAAAAAGGCTATTTTAAAATATCCTTGATATGGTATTTACCTGTACAAGGTGAATCCATGTCTGTTAATTCGTATACCTGTGGGGAAATAACGTTCGAGACACGACAACAAATAAATCGTGGGGCAAATTTTCCACCACCTATAGCATCTGGACTGGAACGAGAAAAATTCCTACGCCATACTACATCTCCGACATTTAACCTAATTGGGTTCCTATTGGAATTATAACGCCTGGCATTACGCTGAAACGCAAGAACCAGAGCGTCCTCAACTTTGGCGTATGTTTCGCGAAGAGTCAAGAGATTCGCCGCACGTTCGCCCCGACTGTCGACTAAACTTGAGTCTCCAGTCTGAACACTTGGACGTGGACCATCCATGTTAACTTCACGCCCATACATAAGGAAATTAGGTGTATAAGAGGTAGCCAAATTAATACATGAGTTAAGATATAATGCAACTTTGGGGAGAGTTCTAGCCCAAGAACGTCGATCGTTTTCTACTAAAATACTCAATGCAATAACAATACTTTGGTTATAACGTTCTACCACGTTGGCATTCGGGGTATAAAAAGGCGTAAAACAGGGTTTCGGTATACCGTAAGAGAGTAAAAACCTCTCAAAGGCAACACTCCGAAAGACTGTAGCGTTATCGCATAATACATGAGCCGGTCTGCCGTATCGCAGGAAAATCTCTAATTCTAATGCCGAACAAATTGAGTTAGCATCGAATTTTTTTAAAGGTACTAGCCAAATGAATTTTGAAAAGACATCGACCATAGAAAGAATAAACCGATAGCCATAGAATGCCGCTGGGAGAGGTCCGATAAGATCGATCGAAAGTAGGTCCATGGGAGCTGAAACTGCCCGTGGGTATAGTCTCTGACCACGTGGTTGGGTATTCGCAATCTTGTAAGCTTTACAAGTAGTACAATTGGAAAGAGCCGACGAGATATCACGGAACATATTAGGCCAATAATATAATTCTCGAGCCTTTAAATACGTTTTCATCACACCTGGATGGATATTAGGAAAAGAATTGTGTAACTCGTAGATCGCTTCCGCCGTCTTTTCGGTTGGCAACACAATACGCCATGGGTCAGGTCTCAAAGGGCTATCGACAGGCATTCGGCGAAGGAGAACGCCGTTATTTATACTGTAAGCATGAAACATTTGAGGGGTTTCTAAGACCCCGCGATAGATCCTTTTATACCATTGGTCAGCAGTAGAATGAGGGCCCTGATCAAATGAAACAAGGTTAATATGAAGACGAGATAATGCGTCCGGTACCACATTTAGACTACCCGGTTTATGCTCTACTTCGAAATTATATTGGGATATAATAGTCGCCCATCGAGACAAACGCCCGGTCGGGTTATCTAAGGTAAGTAACCACTTTAAAGCTATGTGGTCAGTTACTATCGTGAATTTCATACCGTCGAGGTATCCGCGAAAGTGTTTAATAGATTCTAAAACTGCAAGAAGTTCGCGTTCTGTAGTACTATAATTGCGCTCAGCTTTTGTGAAGAGACGAGAATAATACGAAATAGGATGCTCGACGCCGTCGATCTTCTGAGCCAGTACCGAACCAAGTCCAACCGAAGAAGCATCGCACTGGAGAATAAAAGGTAGAGTGAAATCGGGACATGCCATAACCGGAGAATTCATAAGTACCCTTTTTAGCTCAGCGAATGCTGCGGCCGCGGACTCATTCCATTCGATGACGTCCCGTCCTTTCTTTTTCCCTATGAGAGCAGTCATTGGAGCAATGATCGATGAAAAATTATCGACGAAACGTCTATAATAAGAGCACATGCCAATAAACGCGCGGAGTGACTTTGCCGTGGTAGGAGTTGGATATTCATTAATGGCCTCGAGTTTCTTTGGGTCGGTTTGTAAACCACGTTCGTTCACAATATAGCCGAGGTATTTTAACTCAGGCTTACAAAACTCGCACTTTTTTAAGTTTACTGTGAGACCGGCTTGAGAAAGTCTTTCGCGAACTTTACGTAACAAACGTAGATGACTCTGGAAGTCACGAGAAACAAGAATCAAATCGTCTACATAACCAAAAACAAAGTCTTCAGACTCAGGAGTGAATTCAAAGTTAACGATTTTATCAGTCAGTCTTTGCATTTCAGACGCTGCGTTTGTTAAACCGAACGGCATACGTACGAACTCGAATAGTCCGCGTTGTGGTACAATAAATGCAGTCTTCTCGCAACTAGATTGGTCTGCTAGAGGAATCTGCCAGAAAGCACTTCTAAAATCTAGTGAAGTCAAATATCTCGCACCGCGCAAATTATCGAGAATATCCTGAATGCGGGGTAATGGATACGAGTCACGTACGGTAACACTATTTAACTTTCTACTATCAACGCAGAATCTTACTGAACCATCCTTTTTTGTAACCATAACAACGGGACTAGCCCACGGAGAACGTGATGGTCGAATAACTCCCATCTCCAACATCTTATCAATTTCTTCGTTAAGTATTTTCAGTTTAACGGGAGACAAAGGATAATAGCGTTGACGAATTGGTAATCCGACAGTTTCTATTTTATGTGAAAGCCAAGAAGTACAACCCAGACCTTTCTTATCCGAGGATATTTCACTATATTCGTCGATGACGACTTGTAACTGAGACTCCTGTTCAGGTGATAAAACACAACGTGGATGTATAAAGTTTAACTCATCGACGACAAGCGACGAATCTGGTTTTGTATTAGGTATTGGAATAAATAGTTCCCCAGAAAACTCTTGTTCGAAAGCTCGACTTAAAACCGACGTAAGCCCAAACTTATTCCAAAACTCGATTCCTAAAATGAATTGAGTAGGCAAATTCCTACCAACTAAACATGAGTGAAACACGATCGTACCATTAAAATGTATGGGTAGGTCAGCACCACCCAGTATTTCAATAGGAGAATTATCTGCCGAAACCACAGACGGACGAATCTTAGTGCAAAAGGTTATACCTAAATCAGCTAAAAGCGAAACGTCAACTAAAGAAGTTTGAGCCCCAGAATCCAATAAGGCTTTGACACGTGAGCCTGCGATAGAAATCTCGACAAATAAACGATTATCTATGGAATCAGTGATAATAACAGGTGACACGGTTGGGCTAAGCCGCGCACCCGAAATTAGTTTTTTTGGGTAGAAGGGTTGCAAGCAGCGCAATCACGAGTGATTACTCCCTCGCGCTTACAACGGAAACAAACGGGTCCGGGGTATTTAGGACAAGCACGATACTGATGTCCAGTGCAATTGCATTTCAAACACAACTGAGGTGCTTGTTGCAACTGAACGGGAGCAATATGTTTTGACGTGCCAGTTTGGGGTTGAAAAGTTTCAAAATTCCCGGCGATCTGTAATAGTGAATCTAAATCATATATTAAATTCGTAGCCAAACAAGGAAAGTAGCGAGGATGTAAACCGTATTTCACAATAAGAAATAATCCGTCCTCGTTAATGGGCGAAGACAGCTTGCTATTCAAATCCCTCGCTTGTATGACAAAATCCCTTACCGACTGATCTCCCCTTTGTTTCAAACCACGAAGTTCACGTTCTACTTTGAAATCAAAATCAATCACATCGAACGTCTTCAAAAATGCTTCCTTGAGGCATCCAAAAGATAAACCTGGATGTCTAATAGAGCGAAAATATTTTAGCGCTGTATTGCTGAGTAATTCGTGAAAACGACGAACGATATACTTGGAAGAAATCCCGCGAGCTTCTGACTCTTCTTCAATGCGTAAGAAAAATTCGCGAACACAAGTACTACCGGAAAACTTAAGACCCCACTTTGTCAAGGACTCTTCTTTAGCATAAGTTCGCGTGGTGAAGCACGGAGGAGACTGCTCACCCATTAAAGAGTCGTGGAATTGTTCACCAGCTTCAGTATTAAAAATCTGCCGAGTCGGACGTAAAACAGGAGAAGGCTGGAAAGGTGTTTCAACAATAGGACGCTCAGCATTATCCCCATCCATGATTAAGCCGCTAAAGAAACAAACACGTTATCTAACGACAAAAAAGATAAAGCAAAATTTAAATAACTAGATATTGGGTCTAGAATGACCTACCTTTATTTCCTTAGCACGCCGACTACGGGTTTTAACAACTGGGTAACCATCTACTACTTAAATAAGTAACTCGGGTTAAAGAAACGGGGAATAAATAAAATGCACAAATTTGGGATGTTATACAGAGATTAATAAGTATAAGCAAGAACGCAGAGTAAATCGCAAATCAACACACACACTCGTCGAATGAGGCAACTATTCAAGTCGCTGATAAACGGCTCCAGCTGTATTCCGGTACTTGTACTGTGATTCGTAGTATTAACTTGTATGTATGAAACATCAACAATCGCAGAGTATAAAAAGGTTCTGTAAATTAAGCAGAATTAAAAGCGATAGCGTAGTCGCAAGCGACTGCCATCCCATTACAACAAAAAAAAGGAAATAAGTAAAGCAATACTTACTTACTTTTTGTTCGGGCGCCAATTTTGCAGTATTTCCCCGTAAAAATCTTCAGGGGACACACATACATAGATTTACTATTTAGTTATAGTAAATAAAACGTTAAAATTTGGTAAGGTCGTTTATTACACCGAAATAACTTAAAATTAACCGTCGCGGACAATATACAATGAAAAAGAGAAGGATATTGTAGGTTAGTTAGTTAAGGTTGACAATTAAATATAAATAATACCCTATAGCCAAATCAAGTGTCCAAAAAGAAGGGCCTACCAAGGGCTTTTTAGAATTTGGGAGAATTAAATATTAAATTATTTGACATAGATCAGACAAGTTAACATATTAAACATTATACCAAAATAAATCAGAAAATTAGAAAATCGTATATCCCCCAGTGCACTCAGGTATATAGTATGTTATTTATAACGTATTTAAAACTAAGGGATAATATGCGAGGTTTTATAAGCTATTACAAGAATAACTCTCTAAGGAACAATATAAAAAATTAATATGAACGGATATATGACGAAGCTTCGCAGTATCTTCTTGCTGAGGCTAGTAATACCTTCACGAACTCGCAAAAAAATATGAAAATTTTAGTTTTACCAGTAAATAGGATCGTAATAATGTTATTTTGACGGATTAACACTCGATGATAGGTTTGTCGGCTGGTGGCTCTTCCCAAATGGGAGAAACCGCAACAGTACGCGTTGTGTTGACCCAGTGACTTGGAAGACGTCAGCTTTATGTATGACTGGGCTTTTAAAGCTTAACCCGTAAGGTGAAGCTGTAAAGGAACAAAAATACGCTCGATAAACTAGCCAAATAATGATAGTTAAAATTTCATGTGGTCCAGATTAAAATAAGACCAAAAATACATACCCGAATCCAAGGAAGGAATCCGGCTGATCAAAAAAATTACGCAGTGACAATCTCGGCTGCAATTTCCAATGTGGATTTTGAGACAAATCGCAAGCACGAACAATACTTTCAATTGCACTTCGTAAGAGAACACTGGAAGACTTAGCTTCTCAAATTTTCCAAATTACAAATTGATGTTTCAGACACGAAAGACAGGAAAATAATAACAAATTTTCTTATGACATGTTGTCTGGAATCTGTTATTTTGAATTTCAAATTTGAAATAACTTCGTTGAAAGAAAATTCAACCAGTGCCAAAAAGAAATAATAAAAAGTGGTCAGTAAAAAATACCAAAAAGATCAAACATGCTGCATCGTAATGCTGCACTATATCTAGTCATTTGGCCTACCAAACACCACCCCAGTACATTACGAAGTCTACTCCTTAAGACACGTGCACAGCTTATTAAGATACCTAAGCAAAATGTACTGGAATTACTGGATAACTGCACCAAATTAGTGGCATGGTTTCTTGTGACATGATAGTAGACGTTTGTAACTTTGTTCACGTCGACTGTAAATAACCGTAAGGCATAGAAACCATCTAAAATTAATATTCAATTGATAAAAAAGACATCCGTTTCCACAGGAACCCGAGCCCACAGCAAGACCACCGGAAGCTACAGATGCCGAAGCGAAACAAAAGCCGGAGCCACACCGGCAGCTATCAAAATCCGAATCGCCCTCCCCCTCCAACTTCGGGCTGCGCAAGCGACGCTGCTCCGTCGAGAACAAGTCTTCGGACAGCTCCGCCGGTTCCACCCCTCCAGCTTCGGGTGCTAGCACCCCCTTGAGGCAAGTTTCCACGACGAGCAAAGTTGTCAAACACGACATACCAATAATAAGAATGGACTCGTCCGAATGCAAGCCAGAAAAAGCGGAAGGCGACGATGAAGACCAGATATTTGAAACCGGGGGACCACGCCTGACGGAACACGTCGAAATATGCCAAATGTTCTGGACAAAGAGTGTACCACTCAAACCCATAATACCATTCGATGAGGAGACAGAGTTCAAACTGAACGAGAACCACAAGTATTTGAATTTGAATGTATGGGCGACGATGGCCGGGGAAAAAGAGGAGGTGTTACTAGGATACCTGAATATACCGCTAGCAGCTTTGCTGTCAGAGTGCCAGGATTCTACCGTGCCGCATCACATGAAGAGATACCAGTTCCTTCCGCCAGATGTTGATATTAAATTCAGGTATGTACCTTATTACATTTTGAGTTTGACATTGACTGTCAATCTCGACTGATCAGTGGTGTTACTGGTTTTATACTTATCCATTAAAGTGGATGGATGCATATTAACTATTACTGCATCAATATCACCAGTGACGGACTGACGGATAGGTTTGTTACCACGACGGCCTTACCACAGTTTACTAACAACGCTGTCACTAACTCAGCAAAAGCCACAAGCTGTCGTCACACGCGGGCTTCGAGCCGTGCCTGTGCTTCGGCGACGCGCTCGTCTGGTGGGAGTGGGAGGGCGCGGGGGGCGCGCGCACCCCGCGCCCCCCGCGCGACCAGCCCCGCCCCCCGAAGCCGACGCGGGCCGCGCACGACTTCGTGCGCACGCACTTCCACAGGTCTACGCAGTGCGACTTCTGTAACAAGAAGGTGGGTGGTGTTTTACAAGAATATAGTTCAACGATTGCGATGGAGAATAAGGCAGGACACTCTGCGGCGTGATAACCTTTTTGTTTTCTTTTTAAATGCGAAGCATTGGATTGATGATGAGCGTAATCCTTTGTCAGTAAAATAATAATAAGTAATTATCCGATTCTGGAGTAAGCACTTCCATAGTAAAACTACATTGGAAGTGCAAGTCTTATTAATTAAACTAAACTTCCTAGAACTTTTAATTAGGTTTGGCTCCAAAGATAAAGATCGATTGAAAATTAAGCTTTTCAAATTGTTACTGCAATGAAATAGAAGACTACCTACTATACAGTCACTTAATTTCGTTAATGTAATACGAATTACCACAGCTCTCTTCTTTCACAAATGCGAGTGGGAGAGTTTAGCTTTCAAAATTGACGACGCAAGTGCACAAGTGAATGTACTATTCCCATGATTATATTCTTCCCGTGTGACCAGGGCGTAATGAAGCCGTGTCTGACCCCTGCCGTTCTACAGATATGGCTGAAGGACGCGATGCAATGCCGCAATTGCGGCCTCTGCTGCCACAAGAAGTGCGTCACCAAATGCCAGGAGTCGTCGCCTTGCGTACCGAAACAGGGACGAGGTGAGTTCATTGACACTTTCGTGTTTTCCTACGCGTTTACATTTATACATCCCGAGTGTGCATCAATGTCAAAGGTCCGTTGGCAGCCGGGCCATTTTATGCCACGAGATGTGCACGAGATACATCAGCAACAGATATATTTACACTGTCGAAGAGATCAAACCCGACTCTATTGTCCAGGGAATAAGAGCTGGTGTAGATCTTCAGACCTCGAGTGTTCAGCTACTTTTGCTGCAGACTTTGCGGGTGATAGGATCTTGTGCAAGGTCAGTCTGGATCGCTACCGCCATCTTGCTCCCTAATTCTGCCGTTTAGCAGCAGTGCTTGCACTGTTTTGTTTCGGCGTGTAGAGCAAGACAGCCGGTGCAATTACTGGCACACGAGGCATTCCATCTTAACCCTCTGGGTTGGCAACGCATTTGCAATCACTTTGGTGTGGCGGGTAACGTCTATGGGCGGTGGCTGAATGTTTGTATACGCATCACACAAATAGGAACGCGCACGAAATTGGATAAGGTTTACACAGTTGTATTGTTGGAGGTGTTACTTAAAATCTGATGCATGTTTCATCTCGATACGCTGTTTAAAAGCTAGTAAGCGCTCAATATTTTTATTTGCGGGCTTTAATTTTACCCTTTAGAATTAATTACGAGATCCATTTATGAGGTACATTAATGCAAAAAGTTCGAATCAGTGCATTTTTAATTTAGAAACTATATTAATTATAATTTAATCGCGTGAGGAAGCATTAAACCGGTAAAAGATAAATAACGAATTAAAATGCGTTTTATAAAATATGCTCCATCAGGTCGATCAACATATTTTCATACAAAATAACCCCCAACATTTCGACGATGTGGTTTCTTTGTTCTTCACCAATGACTAAAAAGACACAGAGGCATGGAAACTAAACTAAAGTCGGCGTCAATAGAACCTGCCAATGTTGTAAATAAATATGGAGCATTTGACATATTAACCTTCAAATAGAAACGAAAGTATTTATTAAAATAACAAATAATTGATAGATATTTCGTCTTAAAACTAATCAAAATACAAGGATATAGTGTATAAATCGGCAATGGGACCATACTTGGTGTTCAAAAGTGTGTGATTACGGAGTGATAATGCTAAATTTATTTGTTTACAACATTGGCAGTTTCTATTGAGCCCGACTTTAAAATAATAAAAATTTTCTTAAGTCCACATCATCGCTGTGTGGGGAATAGTTTTGTTATAACGTAATTAAACTAAAAACGAGTTTGCCAGCTTTACCAGCCCATTTCCTGAGAAAGTGATTGGTCATGCAGTCAAGCTGCCGCGTGCTGCGTGTAAGCTCTGGGTGAGGTCACGAATTTATATGTTCCCGGTATATGACGCTCTGCTCTGTTTTAGACTAGGTAATAACAAAACTGACCGATGTTTACAAAACAACAAGAAAAAGTTTCCGCCCAGAGATGCCTCTTTTGAATGAGAAATAAACTCAGATGCGCAGTTTTTGTACGAGGGAGATTTATACGTGCTAGCGACGAGAATTTTCTAGGACCCTTATTCATAAACGCTTCGTAAACGTTTTTTAGTTAACATTTTTTATGTGGTTTATCTGTCATTGTGACGTTTGCCCTCAAATGGAAGGGACAGAACATTTGTTAGCTTAAAAAGATTGTTAACTTTTTATGAATAAGGGGGGTAAGAGATGTATAAATGCAATATAGGGTTTGAATGTATGTCAATTCTTTAGTGTACAAAAACAAAAATGATAAAAAGAGATACGGCGATGTACAAAGGCGAACTTATCCGTTTAAATCCCTTAAATTCCCTCTTCCAGTTAATCTTTATTTGTTATCAGTTTTCTAACGATGTAGCTTTTTCTTCGACCAACTGTCAAGTTTTTAATTTCATCCGAACGCCATAATGTTCCTAATTATCTAATCCGACCCGAACTCACATACAAGATTTTGTGCTACACTATTTTTGTATCAAATTAATGATACTTATCACGTTTTCTAACTAAATTTTCAAGGGGTTCGCTATAGATCCCTGATCAACATTGTAGAACATTGTTGAGTGTTAAGCGTTTTAAAAGCTCACGACTACGCAATAGGGAGAAATCTTTCTAAAAATTACGGCACCTTTTTTTAAACTGTATTTATTTGACAAAAACAGTATTTTATTTCGCCCAAAAGCCGTACTTTCCACACATAAACATTAATGCGTTTTTCTTTTTATTAACGTGCCGAAAAGGAAGGATGTGTACGGATTCGCTTCGTACACACGTCCTCAAAATGTTCCCTGTTGCTTTTAACAAAATTTTAAGTTATACCTAAATAATCGTCGAATAAGTCGATCCAGTAATTTCTGTCCAACATTTCGACTTTATTACAAAGGGGCAAGGCTTAAAAGTGATCTTTTCTGAGAGTGACCGTACAGAATTCAACGAAACAATTTGTTTGAAAACGAGCCAAATATTTTCGTGTGTATTAGTAACGACGTACACGTCCAAAACGGACAACGACCTTCAAGAAAACTATATTGCTTTTGGAAACATTTACTCACGGCATGATCATTTCAGTATTTAGTTTAAAAGTCATGTTTATAATCGGTTATAATTGTTGCCTTTCCCTTCGCAGCTTCCTACTTAAATTCCTACGTCTCCTTTAGGGATGGGTTATACAGGTTATACAAACTTGCTAAATCGCGTACCAAGGCTTAAAAGTAGTCCACCTTCTGATACCAGGTGCAGAAACCAGGTATCAAAATACTTTCAAAGTATTTTCTTTTCAACGCAACGAGTCGAAAACTTGTTTCCTTCTCCTTATCGAGAATACATTACAATACAATACTTAAGTGCTAACTCTATTACAAAACAAAATTAACAGCGTTTAATCCTAGGTACTATTTGTTTTACCAACATTATTATGAAATGGTAGTTTAATTATTTGTTTGAAGTCGTTTTTAAGGATTTTTTTAATGGTCACCGGCCGGAAACACCAAGGTATATGCGTTGCCGTTCGCGTGGAATTAATAGCTTATGTCCGTCAGGGATAGTGTAGCTTTCTATTGGTGAAAGAATTTTTAAAATCAGTTCAGTAGTTCCAGCGATTAACCCCTACATTTAAACAAACAAACAAAGTTTACCTCTTTATATGAGAAAAAAGTAGAAGTAGAGAGTAGAAGTAGAAAAAAGTAGAAAAAAAAGTAGAGTAGATATATATGTCGATTGATTTTGATGAAATTTACAATAAGGCTTTACGGGGGCGACGACTCGATCTAGCAAGGTCTCAGGTGTGGAAAAAAATACTTTTCCCCGGCTGTGTTTTTGCATGACATCGTCATCGAGCTTAGCTCGGTCATCCAGGTACCTGCTTATTAAACTAGTGACCCGCCCTGGTATCGCACCTACATAAAAAACTCTAAATGACAGGGAAAACGGTATCAAAATCCGTTGCGTGGTTTTGAAGAAGTAAGCGGCCGTAGATGTTAGAACAGATAGCATCGAATAGTGACTTTATTTTATAAAATGTAAAGATAAAGATTGAGATTACGCTCCATTCAAAACGTTGGCAAATACTACTGCATTACTAGTTTAAAAGAAGCCTAACACATTATTCTGTTGTCATCGTCTAGCTAAGTAGATGATTTTATTCAACCTTCCATTCGCCAATGTTAAATTTCATTGTATTACTTTTTATGTTGATACTTGAAATGAAACCGGTATTGCGTTGTAGAAGATTTATTAGATACATTTTAAAATAACGCAATCTATTCTAAAGTGTATAATAAAAACCAGCCAAGTGCGATTCGGACTCGCGTAGTAAGGCATATTAACGTAAACCGGCTGCGGTAACAGGGGGGCAATTCTCGCGTCATTAGAGCTGAAGTCACACTCGAGATAAGCCAAAAAGAATTGTCAAATGTCTTCAAAATCTGTCATATTTTGACACATCTCGAACGTCAGATGGATCTCGATGAGTGCAAAAAGCCAAAAGGGAGCCAGCCGGTAGACGTATTTCGATTCGCATCGAATATAGTGCGCACACTGCACTAGCTTTCTGTAAAACGGCATTATTCGAATACCTGACATTTAGGGGCAGATTCTCTAAGGGCAACAGTGACGAGCTCGACGTCGAGCTCATTGGTGTACTGGTTATTGGAGCAGTGCGGTATGAGCGGTTTTAAGATCAACCGACCTCGCTTGAGTAACTCAACGCTGCGGCGCTAGTTATGTATTGCGTGAAAATTGCGAACGTGAATCGACGCGACGCGGAAGACATGCGTACTTACGTTCCAGTTCACATTTTTTTATGACTCTACGAAGATACCACTGCCTGCTCACGTGACGCTCCGCGGATTACGGTGGCAACAATTAAAACGCAATAGATTGTTTGTTAACAATCGCTTTTTTTAGTTTTATTCAACTTGCCGTGTTAGTTTGTTTATTTGCATCTGTACGTAGACTTGAAATGCGGTATGTGTATTAAAATCCGATGAGAGAGCAATGATAAAGTATTATCATATCAACAAAGAAGCTTGTTTTTTTTTTATTAGGAACACTTTTTTGTTTTAAGCTCTTGTAACGGCGCTAAATACGAGTGCTATCTTTGCTACATTTGCAATTGCGTCAAGTGCCATCAGTTAATGCGCGTTTTAATGTCTATTGCGTGGATTAAATACATTCGAACTGATCATAAGCGCCTTATTTGTTTGCGATTCAAAGTCAAAGTCAAAATATCTATATTCAGATTAGGCTTTCACTTATGAATGTCATAAAATTTACCACCGGTTCGGAAAAAACCTTTGATGAGAAGATACCGGCAAGAAACTCAAAAAGGTGTAATTTTTTAAATAAATGAAAAATATATTGTTTTTACACCTTCATTATTTAACACAGTAGGTGTACCTGCACTATTTGGACCCAAGGATCGCCAATGCAAGTCGGGATTCTTTCCAAAGATAAGGTCATTGATTTTATTAAACGCATGAGAAATTAATGTCTTTGAAATTTTGATTTGAAAACTGTGCACTTTTAGGTACGTACCATACCACAAATTTTACGTTAATACACGGGCTTAACGCTATTAATTAAAGCTGAATTAGCATCAACTCTATGTCAATCATGCCAACGTTGGTTTATAGCTAAGAAATTCAAATTTAACGCGAAAGCTTGCCCGATTATCATGTCTTCATACACAGCACGTCTCTAGGATTATACTTGGGAAGTCTAAACCAATACTGCCATAAGTAATTGGTATTCAGATCACGCCTTTATTAAGTGCTTTCACGTATAATCTCTATGGAGACGGATAACATTAAGTAAATCCTCTTGTATTATCTTCACAGTGCTTTTGTACACGCTACTACGAATACTTTACTGTTTACGAATCTGTTATTAAATATGTTTTTTTTGCTATTGTGATTTCAATTATAGTTTTTGAAAAATTCATATTATGTATAAAAGTATAAAAATCACAAGCATATTATGGCATCTAACTGGCCGGCTAACTTCGCCTATGATTTTCGGATGTCACAGTCACTCTTTTTCGAAAATATCCAACTTACAAAGTTGATTTTTGGTGCCTACGTATTTCGATATCTGAGCTTGGTTGATTTTTCATTATTCTACATGATAACTTCTAATTGTTCTTTGGTACTTAATTTGATTAGAGGTGTCTTTGTAAATGTCAATTTACAGATTTGGGGTTCAACTTGGGATATATTTAACTCTAAATGTGTCATTTTCAATAAGACCTCCGCTTAGTTGGGCGGGTGCACGCCTATGGAACAATAGTACCTATGAACACCCGCGAGAGTTAGCGGAGGCTCTCATACTATTTTTCTATAAGCACGCACCCGCTCCGTGCACCCGCGCGACTAAGCAGAGGCCATTAGAGTTACGTGTTTCCCAACCCCTTCGTTTTCAAATACTTACCTACTAAACATATTAGTTCCGGAGAAAAGGAGCGTTCAACTGTGTGAAAGGTTTAGGATAATATTCTGTGCAATCAATAGTTTCTGTGTAAAATCGCATCTAAAAAGTGTGTTTAAAATTGGTTTCATAAGTTCATAGCGGAGTTCTTGTAGCAGTGTATACAAATATGTTTTTTGTAGATGCGTCGGCCGGCGGGCTCGGCCCTAACCCTGAGCTCATCATGACGGAGCCCGACTCTAACGCGGACCCCGACTCCGACGACGAACCAGAGAGAAAAGACTCCCTCGATGTCCACGAGGAAGGTCAGTCCAAACTTAATACAACATAACAGCCTTTATTTATTCAAATTTCGAAACAGAAAGTTTATTTTTAATTTCTTTGTGCACAGACGAATTATTCGAATGCTGACGAACGGGACACTTACGTTTTTAACAGATCCGGACTCTTCCAACACTCACGAACACACATTACAGGTTTTTTTATGCATACATATTATGTTGTCCGACGTCTCTGTGAACGATGTCCTACTCCAGACTTCCTTTGTCCGTATCTTTTGAATTTGTCGTCATGTGTTACCCTTGTACCAGTACTTAGTTCTACAAAGCTAAACATTTCGCCTAATACCCTTGAGTATGTTGTATTGTGAATATCATTACGGTGTAGTCTGTTTACTACCAACACCAGGACTTGCCGTCGTAACCCACGTGTGTCCTTTTGATGGTATCTAGCTCCTAACCCTCGTCTGAATCACCTAATTACAATAATAAATAGCTTTATTCTTCGTATCGACTTGAGAAATCCTTGCATTTGTCGTCCTAAATTAACGCTCTAGTTAACATTGTTTCCAAGGATTGCAATCTTTTTTATGTACATAGTCATTTCAAAAACTGTACACATCTCTCTTGCTATTAAATAATTAGCCTACTTTTACTCTAACGCTTATTGAAAAGATACTAATTAAAAGTTACATAAAATACATAACTTGTACCCAATCTGTTTTATGTCTTTATGCAACTGGTTAGAAATGTTTAGTAGAGTGAATTCATTCATTTTATAATATTACCGTTGAAAACTATTGTCCTTCAATTCATAGTGATTGTTGCGTACTAAGATCTGTAAATATTAACCAGCAGAAAAAATATCATAGCCATATGTCATAATAATAATTATTTGAATACTTAGACATGCGATAATTGTACAGTGTACAGTATATGACGTGCACATAAAACCCAGGAAGGCTTAAGTACCTAATTAAACAATCGTAAATTAGTGTGACTGTCCTCGCTCCATTGTTAAATGCACTGCTTTACCTCGTTTCCATCCGCAGATATTGAATAACGCAATGCACTACCGCTACGGTAAAAACATTTGGAAATTAAACGTTAGCGAATAATTGCCAAGTGATCCATCTGAGCCTACCAAAGCATTGCTAATATGCAATGAATATTCAAACGCACGTAACTCGACCCAATTGTTATAAGACTCTAGTCCAATGTATTTAAAAACTTAATTGTACGTTTTTTCTCCCAGCAATTTGATAGTTACCCAACTTTTTCCTTGTGAGTCACTATCTCCGTTACTATAAGCTTCGCGGTTCTCTGTAACCGCCCGGTGAGTCAACGTAAGCTCAGTGACCCCTATTCTTGATTATGAGGATACTGGCTTGGTTCAGATAGTAAATTGTTACTTTCCCGTCTAAATACCACAACAATTCCAAAAGTATTTATATTCTAAATATTACAATATTCAAGCCATGCACTTTTCGTGTGTGTTGTTATGTTTTCCGTTTTGAAATACGCGCAAAAGGCATGAGTCGTCAGAGGAATTTAAACCCAAGGAACGACGACAGCTTTTATAAAACTAGACTATATAGACTTTGTTCTAAAAAAAGTTGCCACCAGTCGTTTTTCTGTCGATGACGAAACTTTACATTTAACATCATCACGCGCCGTTTAGCATCCACTGTTAGATATAAAATAAGGCTTCCCCAAAGAACACCACAACCTACGGTCTTCTGCATTAATCCACCACCAGCAACTATGACCACGCTACGCAGCTCATCCTACAAAGCACTATTGTTAGACACGCAGGGTGAATTGAAGGTTATACCTGCATTCGATTACATCAGGTGGTGGTACAATGAGCGCGCTGGTGGCGGGGCTGCGGCGCGCCGGCTCGGCGCACTCGCTGTCCGCGCCGAAGACGGCGGCCTCGTCGCGCTCCCTGCCGCCCTCGCCCAGCCATACTCCCAGGTGACCGCGCATTGCAGGTAGAGGTGAATCTACCCCCTTGTTAACCACCCAGGCTAAATCCCGACTTGACTTCCGCTTCACCTTTCTCAGTGTCCCTAACATGATGGCCCAAGTTTAATTTATTTCTGTGTGTCTCTTTCTTACGACACAAGTTAGACAGAGCCGCAGAGTGGTCTATATTAAACTTGGATAGTTATAACAGGGTCACTGGCATCCTGATACATTGACGAAATCTGATCCGCTCAACCAGTAGAATCACTTCGATCAGCGACTGATCCTGACCAGTATAATGTCATGTCAAGACATAATGCTTGCAATTAACTCTAGGTACTCGGCAAGTAGCTAATGTTGATGGAAAGATCTTTTCTCCATCTATCTCTCTCTGTCGCTATCTTCTGCTATGTCATCTGTATTTCATATTACAGACAAGGTGATAAATTTGTATTCCTACTCTTTTCCACTCTGTAACAATGAAGTGAGAAGAAAAAGTTTGTTTATACACCTTGACTGTACACCATCTGTCTCTGCGAACCCCTTTAATTAAGCCCAGACTTCTTCCCTTACTTGTCGACATCTCATGTGGTTATCTAGCCGTAAGCAACACCCGTTTACTCCAGCACGCTAGCACAAGGGAGGGCGACAGAGCGACGCCTTGACGTCAAACTCGTCCCTGTTGCGTTAAGAGAACAAAGAGGCATAAGAGCGCCTCAGAGAAAGCTTTACTTATGCTAAAGTTATAAAAATCGAAGGCCATAAAGTCCAAGCTAAGCCTTCTTTATTAATTAATGTAGCGTGGAAAGTACTTAGGCAGTTCGGTTTACTTATTCAACAACAAAGTTCTGACTTTTTCGTAACTAGGACGAAACCTTCGTACCTACGGAAAGTGGAGCTGGTTGTTTCTAACTAGGCCAGACCCTAACAAAAGAATGCGCCCACTATAGTATTTCAACCCAGTTCACGGGTTTTTGCTGGTAAATAAATTGTAAGTAACGTAATATTTCTTCATTCATGCATATGTATATTTATGTTGACGAAGTTGTTTTGCATCTTTATTAATAAAAATGACGAGGTGATTTATCGAAGTAGCCGTTTATATTGCGTTTCACTAGGTATATGATGGATAGTAGCTTTTTCCATTTCTTAAATTGGGGTACCTACGCTTTGACCATGATATATGTCGCTTGATAGCTTGTAGCTTAGTGAAACGGGCCACAGGTTGTATCATTGTTGTATCCTCGTGTAATATACAACGTTTCTCACCACACTTGCGAGGAAGTGTAAAAAAGTTTCGAGACCACGTAGCATATCTGTCGTTCAAACTTAACTAAGGTAGCGAAAGTAAACTGCAGAATGTAAACTCAAAGTCAAACTTTGCCTAGCGGAGACGCTAATAGAATGTCACTTTGTAGGTAGCCTGATGTTTTAAGCGTCCAAAGCTTAGTCCATTACGTTAACGACCAACGTAGGAAAAAAAACCTGCTGCAGTCTCATCGACTTCCCCTCTATCCCCTGTTTGATTGCTTGAAGAAATAGGCGGCCTCATTTTTCACGTGCAGCCATGACGCGCAGGAAGCAGTCGCTGGAAGCGATGGGGAACCCGTTCGGCGCGTGCGGCGCGGCGTGGCTGGCGCGGGGCGGGGTCGGCGCGATGCTGCAGCCGGCGCTGCGGAGCGCGCTGCCGCCGGACGCGCTGCTCGCGGCGGCCCGGGACTCCGCGCCTGACCTCGCCGCCACCCTCGCGCCGCACCAGATACATGAGATGGTACGTGTTGTACGTACTTAAGAGGAGGACTTAAGAGGAGTTTGAACCTAGCCCCAAAAAGCGCTCCCTATACAAATGGCGATAACGTTTTCCACCCTCTAAACCTATGGCAATATTTTTTTAGTATGTTGTCAGAACTAGGTTTGTATGTTTGATTTTCTAAATAATCTTCATAGATTTGACAATAGGTATTTGCATTTTAGGAGTTTCATATAAAACAGTAAAACGTGATTATTTTTGAAACTATTAGGAATATTTAAAATATCAAAACATACAAACCTAGTTCTAGAGCATAATGACATCATTCAAAAAAGTCGTGGCTATAGTAAACCTTAACAGGTTTAGAGGGTGGAAATCGTTATCGCCGTTTGTATGAAAGAGCTGGATTCACACTCCTCTTAAGGTTTAGAGGGTGGAAACCTCAAAAAAAAAGTTACTTGTATACAATCAGTGACGTCCTATCCACGTACCGCCTTGACACTGTTAGGCCAACGAGCGTTGGCGTCAGCATGCATAATAACAACGATGGACAACGCGTTACAGTTAAATGATAGTCTAAGTGCCTCCTAACGTTACCTCATTGACTCATTGAAATATAATATTATCATAGCGAAAAACCTATTTGAAGACGTCTTGACAACCAACTGACTTGGGCATGCGTGCTGGCCGTCGTCCCACGCGAACACGCACGTGGGTTTTTATTTTTGTGCATTAATTTCAGAATTGTATTCCTATTTAAAAAAATACAGTTTTTATGTAAAATTATCACAATACTTTTTTTAAAGAATCTTGCAAATATCTCATGTCACTTTGTATCTCATGTCAGAGTAGAAGCGTTAGCTATTTTTATGTAAAAAAACAATCTTTTAAAACATTTCTCTCTATACGGTGTTTTAAAATTCAGTTGCTTAGATCAGATTTTTGTATTAACTCCTCTTTACCGTTTCTTAAAAGTATGTAAACGCCTTATGCAGTAGGGTCGCAATAATATAGCATAACCGAACTTCGTTGCGCAAAATACAATACACCCATTCATGTAATTTACACGATAAAGACTCGTTATCCTGTATGTTAATGTCTATTGATGATGTTCCATTTTCTTACATCATCAATTTATTGTTTTTTTTCCAGCTGCAAGCGGTTCGCGAAGAACTGTGTGCGGGTTCAGAAGACGCGGGCGCGGGCAGCGAGGCGCGCGCATGCGCCCTGACGGCGCTCATGCTGCACTGCTGCGCCGCCGCGCAACTCGCGCAGGGCCGCGACGCGTCCGCCTGAACACACCCTTATACTGTAATAAACGTGTCAACTGTCTGCGTGTTTGTCATTCCTCCCCAATGTCCGAATCTACTTGCGTTGTAGAAGGGATTGAGAAGCTGCGCGGTGCGCTAGTGCCATGCTGCGCCCGCGCGTAAGCCGCAACGCGTCCGCCTGAATATATCCTTATCTTCTAATCAATAAACGTGTCAACTGTCTGCGTGTTTGTCATTCCGCCCCAATGTCCGAATCTACTTGCGTTGTAGAAGTGATCAAAAGCTGCGCGGTGCGCTGGTGCCACGCTTCGCCCGCGCGTAAGCCGCAACGCGTCCGCCTGAATATATCCTTATCTTCTAATCAATAAACGTGTCAACTGTCTGCGTGTTTGTCATTCCTCCCCAATGTCCGAATCTACTTGCGTTGTAGAAGTGATCAAAAGCTGCGCTGTGCGCTGGTGCCACGCTGCGCCCGCGCGTAAGTCGCAACGCGTCCGCCTGAATATATCCTTATCTTCTTATCAATAAACGTGTCAACTGTCTGCGTGTTTGTCATTCCTCCCCATCTCCGAATCTACTTGCGTCGTAGAAGTGATCTAAAGCTGCGCGGTGCACTGGTGCAATGCTGCGCCCGCGCATAAGCCGCAACGCGTCCGCCTGAATATATCCTCATCTTCTAATCAATAAAAGTGTCAACTGTCTACGTGTCATGTCATTATCCCATTGTCTAAGTCATCGAAATATGATAGCATAGAAGTTTTAAAATTTAAAGCGAAATAATGGCTGATCTCTTTACTTTAAATGGCAATACAATGTGCCGAAAAGAGACGACTACATACTCTAAGCCTACTCTTCAATGGAAACCCCGTACACACATAAATTGACAAAATGGTCTCCTTTGGTGTACATTAAAGTAGCGTAATCTAAGTTTTCTTCTATAATTGAAAGGTTTTACTAATTTGACGCACACCAAAGGTAACCATTTTGACCGTTCCGAGTGTAATTAATAGATTCAGGCGTTACTTTTCAGAGGTCCATTTCAACAAACTGGAACAAATTATTACGGAGTAGCAAGGTAATTAGCCAAGCTTTATGGTGTTCTTTAGCGTTTGCTGGATGCGTGCTTAATGCGTTAGTTAACAAGAAAAAATTTAAAATAAATGCGGGTGGTAGGGTCTTGTGCAAGGTCCGTCCGGATAACTACCACCGTCTTGCTTGTTAATCCTGCCGCTAAGCAGCAGTGCTTGCACTGTTGTGTTCCAGCGTAGAGTGGAGAGCAAGACAGCTGGTGCAATTACTGGCACAAGAGGTATTCCATCTTAGCCCTCTAGGTTGGTAACGCATCTGCAGTCTCCTTGGTGTTGCGGGTGTCTATAGGCGGTGGCGATCATTTACCATCAGGTGGCCCACTTGGCCTTTTGCCTTCCTATTTTATAAAAAAAAATCAGTATGGCGCGAAATCTCTAATTTTTTTTTAATTTGTAGGTACCTATTTCATTTTCTCGCAATTGAAGTGAAAAGTACGGTGTTTTATCCTAGACTAAAAGCCATTATATCACTCAACTCGAGTTTACCCACCCTCGCCTAGTTTTTGAAAACTGTATTTGGGTCATGCGGCCATGGGCTTTACCTGTGAATAGTTTTAAACTTTCGCGATTTTCACACATGTTTATAACGTTAGCGGGACTTAAACGCGATAAAAATATATTGATAATTTACCTCGACGTTTACGTCTGTCTACTCGTGACTATATACGGCCGTTAAAACATGGCCGAATAGTCGCGGTAAATTGTCAATATATTTTTATCGCGTTTACCTGTGAAATACCGATTTTAAATTTAGGTTTAATTTATTCCTCGCTACGTCTATAAGAAAGGAAGACACCTAGAGATAAACAAAACTTGGCCGGTCAATGTTAGGGTCACTGGCGTCTTCAAACTAGATTTTTGTCTTTTTGTCTTAAATTTAGAAAATCAACATTTTTATTCATATACCTAGTAAAGCGATGTTAAGAGGAGTGTGAACCCAGCCCGAAAAAGCGCTCCCCATACAAACAGCGATAACGTTTTCCGCCTTCTAAACGTTAAACTATGGCAATGATTTTTTGGTATGTTGTCATTATGGCCTAAAACTAGGTTTGTATGTTTTGATTTTTTTAATATTCTTCATAGATTTGACAATATTTTCATTTTAGGAGTTTCATACAAAACAAAAAAGCGTCATTATTTTTGAAACTATTAAGAATATTCAAAAAATCAAAACATACAAACCTAGTTCTAGGGCATACTGACAACATACAAAAAAACCGTGGCTATAGATTAAGGTTTAGAGGGTGGAAAACGTTATCGCCGTTTGTATGGAGAGCGCTAGGTTCACACTCCTCTTAATGTGTTATAATCACTGTTTTATGTCGTTTATTTAAAACACCTTTCCTATTTCTATTTAAAACATATTTTGAAGTTTATTTAGTAAATACCAAGATTATACACTTTAAGCAACTGGCTTATTTTGTATATTTATATACACATGTCTGTTACACACATAGGAAAATCCGTTTTAAAACCTACTTATACTGTCGCAGAGACATTAATAGAAACTATCAATTTACAAAGGGAAATATTGTCCAGTAGGTATCCATTTTGTCCACTTTCATTTCCGTTTCCTTTGTTCATTTAGTTACCTAGACTAAGTAAACCGAAATTCCATTACAGGAGATCAAATCGAAGGACAACAAACAATGTACCATCACGTTCCTTCGAGCTACAGTGAATTTTCAATTTGTGCTCCAGCAAATTTCGAATAGACTTTCTATTATCTCACTAGCTGCCGAGAATTCTGAAATTCTAACAGCCCACTCGTGTGCAAACATAGCATCCGATGCAATGAACAAACTGTCCTATTTTACCTCGGGGACAAGGAAACTTGTTTCTAAATTTCGGTCAACATAACTACGTCGACGAGGTAAGAGCCAGACCAACAAGTGTTAAATGGAGTACTAATAATAGACACTCAAAACAACTCGCCACGTTCGTAGAATAGTAAACAGCTGTATGTTTGAGAGATTCGAGGCTAAAAACCATCAAAACAGTTTGTTGATAATGAATTTATACTAGCTCATTCACCGCCATCGTGATGATATTACGCATCATTCTTATCGTACCGGTATTTCTCACGATGCTTGGTAACTATAGTCATTCTTTTCCTAGGCAATAACCTTGTACGCTCCTTTTTCATTTACAACTAGTTTTAAAAGAGTGCAAAGCTAATCTATATATATAAAATTCAAAGTCCTGACTGACTGACTGAATGATATATCAGCGCACAGCCCAAACCGCTGGATTTAGAGACTTGAAATTTTGCACATAGATACCTTATATAGTGTAGGCATCCACTAAGAAAGGATTTTTGGAAATTCCACCCCTAAGGGGGTAAATTAGGGGATGAAAGTTTGTATGAAAGTCCGTCAGTTTTGAAGTTAGGATTTTGAAATTTTGTTGTTAGGCTTACGTAAAAAAATAAATTCATACGGGTCTCAGTGTTTTTGATAATTCCACCCCTGAAGGGGTGAAAAGGGGGATAAAGTTGTGTATGGAAAGGCCTACATTTTCACAGCAAAAATCACTACATTTATTATTTAGGCCTATAACGAAACGAGTATATCGGGTGTTAATGGGATTACAACCCTTAAGGGGGAAAAGGGGGATGAAATTTTTTATTTGAGTTGTTCTTCACAATTTTTTTGTATTGAAGTAAAAATAACGTACGTGACAACGTGTTATTACTAAGCCTCTATTGCCACCCGTCTATCCGTCTGTATGTCTGTCTGCCACGCGCAAACATGTCCTGACTGATTTGCGATCATCGTCCAACCGAAACTATTGAATCAAGAAAGCTGAAATTTGGAATATAGGTTTATTTTACAACGTAGGCATCCGCTAAGAAACCATTTTTGATATTTTTTACCTTTAGGGGGAAAACGGGGGTGGGGGTTGAACTTCGTATGAAAGTCTTTGTTGATTGAAGTTATAAACATGAAAAATTGAATTAGAACTACTGATCATATAACGTATTTCAGGATTTTGCATTTTTACATTTAAAGGGGGAGAAGCGGGGGTGAAAATTTGTAAGGACGTATTGATTTTTTTTAATAGGAGCTTGTAATTTCAAAATACAGCTACTTATCATAAATGAATAATGACGCGTCACAGGGTTTTATGATTTTCAAATTTGTAGGGGGAAACGGGGAGTAAAAGTTTGTATGGATGGAGGTATTGGGTTTTTAATAGGAACTTGAAATTTTGAATTTTAGATACTTATCATAAATAAATAATTGTGTGTTTCAGGGTTTTATGACTATAGAATTTTAGAGGTGGGAAACGAGGGTGAAACTTTGTATGGATGGGAGGTATCGGTTTATTAAAAAATAAGAACTTCAAAATGATTGTTTGTTTTAGGGTATTTGGATTTTTACATTGAAAGGGGGCAAAGCGGGTGGTGAAAATATGAGAGGGAGTGAGAGCACTTATAAGTTTTTTGATTCTAAAAAAAAGACATTTGTTTTCTGTAGGCCACGCGGGCGAAGCCGCGGGCAGGAAATAGTTATAAATAAATAATGAGATATTTCAGAGATTTTAGATTTTTAATTTGAAGGGGTAACGCGGGGAGGGGGAAGTTTGTATGTAGGTATCGGCGTTTTTTAAAGGTAGAAACTTGAAAATTAAAACTATTGAGCATAAATAAATACCGCCGTGTTTAAGGGTATTTGGATTTTCACAATTAAAACGAGAGAAACGGGGTTAAAACTTTGTATGGAGGTATGGAGGCTTTTTCGAAGATATAAACTTGGAAGACTTTAAGGGATGACAGTTAATGTTACAAAAACGAAAGTAATGGTGTAAGAGAAGAATGAAGAGGTTTCTGAATGTGTAATAAAGATTGGTAATGAAAGAGTTGAACAAGTGAAAGAATTTGTGTACTAGGTAGTATGTTTACTGGGGATGGAAAGCACGATGAAGACATTGAAAGGAGAGTGAAAGCGGGAAATTGGGAGCTCTGTGTGTTTTTGTGAGCAGCCAGAATGTCGCATCCAGCAACGTGAACAGCCAAACGTGCCTTTTACAATGTTCGGCCGTTCACGATGCTTTGTTAGTTTCCACGTTGATGAATGGAAATGAAAGCTGGGTTTGCGAGAAGAAGCATAGGAGTAGAATAAATGCCGTAGAGATCCGTTCTCTGAATAGTATGAGTGGGGTCAAGCTGACTGAGAGAGTAAGAAATGGTGTTATAAGAGAGAGGTGAGGTCTGAAAGAAGATGTAGTGACTAGAATAGAGAAACAAATGTAACGTTGGTTTGGGCATGTTGAACGAATGGATGAAAGGCAATTATGTTACCAAATTTATGAAGGTGATGTGACTGAGCGAGTTGGTCGAGGGCGGCCTCGACGTACTTTTGTCAACCAAATTTGTGATGTTCTGAAGACAGGTCAAACCAGAAGTACATGGAACCGCCGAGCATGCACGAAGAGAGGAATGTGTGTGGAGGGAGCGAGGGAATATGCCAAGACCAGAGCAAGTGACGTTCTGTGGTCTCTGCCTACCCCAAAGGGAAACAGGCGTGAGCTTATAATAATAATAATAAAAATAAACTTGAAAATTAGAATTGCAGCTGCTCATCATAAATAAATAACGATGTTTCGGGGTTCTCGAATTTAGGTGTCATTTGTTTTCTGTAGGCCACGCGGGCGAAGCCGCGGGCAGAAGCTAGTACCGTATAAATGTTAAGTACCTAGGCCGTCCACTTCTGAACCATAGCATTGAAAAATCTCATATTTATTATTACAAATCACAAGTGAAACGTTACATTGCTGAAGCTCATTTCCATCTGGTCTGGTTGTTATCTAAACAAAGGAAATACGAACGCGAACTCGAATCCGGCCGCAAATAGCCAACTGCAAGCGACTTTCACACCTGAAGAAATGCAATAAGAGTTTAATTGGAGTTAGGTATCCTGGGATCAAAGAACCAACGCGTGCTACTGCGTCGAACACCGGGCTGGCTCGAGTCCAGGATCTCCTAAAATAGCACAAAGGATTGACCTCAACTTTTGCGGCGCTGAAAAACTTCGCCGAATGTCAGCGGACGCGTTACGACGGAAAATTTGGCGCGTCATTGACCGCTTCGGCTTTGTTACACGTCGGAACGGGAAGAAGAAGGGCCAATATGATCGAAAAATAAAGGGCACAAATAACATAGTATTATTTGTATATTTACTTAGTATTAATTGTCTACTCATTGAAAGTTACTTAGCGTCACGCAATTTCGCCACTTCTATGGGTTTTTTTTAGTTAGCACAGCTTTAAATTGTAGGTTATCTCTTCCCACCTGTAGATATGTTTTGTTTCATGAACAGCAAACGGCATGAACATTTGGGGAACGAGCGAGAGAGTCAAGTCACTATTTGCTGGAGTATACGGTCGATTTTGCTTTGACGCAAAAGCCTTCCGCTAATATCCCAACTAATTTGTACCTGCCTGCCTATGTCTGTTATTGAAAGAAAGGAAAACGTTAACGTTATGGTGGAACACCGGTCGGCTGACTCAGTGTCATAAGAAAGATACGCACATAGAGATTGATTAAACTCGAGTGTTGTTGAGAAGACTGGCGTTTATTTCTCGTAATTAATAATTAGTTTTGTATAATAAATATTTATGTTAGTCTTTAAGGTATTTATCTCTGGGCCTATGCAGCCTGAAATAAATGAATTCTATTCTATTCTATTTCTATGACACCAGCTCACTGTACCACAAAAATTACAAGTTCTACAATTTGACATAGTTGTAGAGTTTTTCATACAAAAATGTGACAAATTATAATATGTTTAATTGTAGCACTTGTAAGTTTTGAGGTACAGGCTCCACGACGCAACTTGTACAATCAACCGTGCCACCATAAAATTCCTTTATCGCCCTAAGCTTCAGGGTCATTTACACGTCATAAAGTTGAGGACTATTTTCTCTTTATGTACAAGAAATTTTCATTAACCCTCACATGACCGGCTAAGTTTAGTTTATCTCTATATATGCATCCCTTTTTATAAATATAGTTTGAATGAGACGCAGGAAGGTATAAATTAAACCTGGGGTGCAATTTTTGAATCTCACCAGGTGACTAGAGCTCACCAAAATGGCCGAATCTCTATGAAAAACGGCTATTTTGGTGAGCTTTAGTTACCCGGTGAGACTCAAATGCAATTTTAGAATCTCACCAGGTGACTAAAGCTCACCAAAATGGCTGCATTTCTATGAAAAACGGCCATTTTGGCGAGCTTTAGTCACCGGTGAGATTCAAAAATCGCACTCCAGGGCCAAAAGGCTCCAGACAGGCAGGGTCGGGAAAGCTATGTCAGTCTGAGTAACGTAGACTATTCCATGCGTATGATATCGTGGACAAAAGCTAGCTATAAATAAATAAGTAAAAAACGTGTAACAAATAAAATTTTATTTGGTATACATAGTGGGAAGTTGAGGTGAGTCAGTGAGAACAGACCATGTATTAGAAGCCATCACCAACTCTTTAAGGTGGTTAAGTATAGTGATTAACTGAATTCACAAATTTTATGTTAGAAAATAAATTGATGGCGAGAAAAATACTGTTTTTTACACCTTTTGATCAAATTTCTACCAACGATCACAGCCATTTTTAATACTACTTTAATATCCCAACCACCTACTCAACTATTATTTATTTTGTGATTCCATACTCTCAAAGTGTTTTGTCCTCAATCTATTTTGAACGAATGATGAATCTGAGTAAAATCAAGCTTGCTCTAAGCTGTTACTTACCTACATTACTTCTAACATTTAACATTAACTTCGGATGCACGCGGTCGAGTAGTCTAGCATGTTATCAGTGAACTACTCCAGTTGCCTACTTCATTGCAAACTCATTATGTTGTACTCGTAGTCCATATTACTATTATACAAAACTCAGAACGTGGTACTCCCTGCCGTTTGTCCACTAATGAATCACTAAAGATTTCACAATACGACAGAATTAAAAAATGACAAAATACTTATTCGTGTCACTAAGTGGTCACTAATGATTCAATACTCACTAACACTCGAAAGTAATTTTCGGGTCTATTTTGAAACGCATACATATCCCTTGTATAATGTTTGGCGTAGGTAATGCTCTTTCGCATACCTAATTATTAGTAACCGTTACATTTACATCTACTTTTCAAGAAAGTTATGGGAGAATCCTCCATCTACAACCTACATAATTGCTTATAACTACTTTCTTAACCTAATTAAGTAGTCATACGAGGAAGATTTTTGAAATATTTCATGTTTCAAGCAGAGAAACTAAGTCAATGATTAGACGCAACAGAGGAAGATAGGAGATTGATGTGCAGGTAACAATTATTACAGCAGGACAAACGATATACGACGAAGTATTTTTAACCAGGTGAAGTCTACAATACGGAAACATTATATAGCATTTTCTCTTATAAGAGTCAGTTTTCAGTTTAGTTATTTATTTGTTACTAGCTGACCCGGCGAACTTCGTACCGCCTAATTATTGGAGGCATATTTGCTCACCGTTTAGACCTACCCTGGACTACGACAAACATTTTAAAACCAAAATCAGCTCAATCGGCCCAGCCGTTCTCGAGTTTTAATCAGACTAACGAACAACAATTCATTTTTATTTATATAGATAGATAATCATGTAAAAGTTTAGCTGTATCTGCAACAAAGACGAACGAAAGTGGCAAATCAATAAAAGTTGCTTATTTCCTATTGAACCCTAAGAGAAGAATACTCACATTTTTACGTTAATCTCTGAATCCACTATGCCAATATAATAATCAGTTCCGTCTAGGACAAACCTTTGCCATAATGCTCAAGGGAGAGACACTGGCACGCGTCATCTAGATTAACCATTGTGCGATAAACAAGGAGGTTCCTTTCTCTGAGGCGATAAATGAGATAAAGGCGTACATCGCAGATGCTTGCAAGTAGGTTACGCACAAGAAGGAAGTATAATCGCCGTATAGAGGTCGCATGTCTTAAATTTAGCAACACAAACATTAACGCGGGAAAATTGGTAAATTTTACGATCGTTAGTGATAAAATTTACAATGTTGTTTATATGTCTATGAATTTTTCAACAGATCTGCGTAATTTGGAATGGAAAGTTAGCTAGGTGTCCATTGGATCAGATTCAGTAATTACGCGCATGTTGTTTTTGGATCGGGAAGTCATGACAATGTTCTTCTATACTGTAGTAGCTATGAATTATGGAAAATAATAATACTTCTTGTTGCGCGTAACTACATCTGTGAGAATTTTGCATTTTCACAGGGTAAAACATGAAACTTTGATGCCCATGACAACATTTTGTTTATTCCTGTTCTACATCCATGATCCGCTCTGCGTCCAAGGTCTGCTCCGCATCCGTCCGAGCTGTTGTAAAGTGTGTAAATTTTCATTAATATAGCTTCTAAAATGACAGGATTTCGTGCAAACTTATGTTTCCATGACTCATATTTTTCACCCTTAAGAGTTTATTTTCGCGAAATCCTTTCTTAGTGCAACTCCACAGTCTTAAAAACTAAGCTTAAAAATATTTATTACGAATTTAAAGTTTCTTGACCCACCAGTTCAGGCTATGTGATCTATGAGTCACTCAGTTTTTCTTCTTTTATTTAAACAGATCATCATACAAGTGCAAAACTTGTCTTAAGGTGATGATTGTTTGGCTTTAGATATTTCTTTGTTCATCCAGCTCTCACTGCTCGAATGATAGTACCTAATTAAAATGTAATTATTGTAAGTCTTTGTAATGCTCTGTAGTGCGATTTTTGAATCTCACCGGGTGACTAAAGCTCACCATGATGGCCGTCTTTCTTAGAGATTCGGCCATTTTGGTGAGCTATAGCGGTGAGATTCAAAAATCGCACTCTTGGTACCAATATCAGACGTAAAAAGAACATTTTGGACGATCAATTTTACAAGATATGTATCCACAAAGGTTTGCGTTTTTAGGTAATTTAAAAATAACGCATAATAAATGCTTTCAGTATGATGACGTGGCACGCGCGTTCTGTTTTCACTCCCATTTGTTTTGATGTGGAAATTTATCCTGTGTGATCAACAACCGGGAAGTCAACAAAGCTTTTAAATTAATCGTAATTTATTTACGTTAAACTAGTAAATATAAAGAGCACGGGACATGGGAATAGTCGTCTGGCATTTATTCAAGGTTCCTTGCTATGAAAATTTGCGTCTGTCTTTGGCAAATAGCAGACAGCGCGTTCAACGGACGCCAGTACGGACGTCAAGCTTTGTAACTGACGCAATATATATTTATGTCGGTTGTATATGAGACCTACGTCGCTTGTTATAGATTTGATATTACGAAACCTAGTTTATAAATGAGATGTCAGTTTTAGTTTGCAAATTGGAAGGATATTTTAAAACCCTGTTTTATTGATGATCATCTATTGGAATTGTTATTGTGATCAATTTTACACTGGACTAAAACCTTGTTCTGGCGAGCGTCTTTCATCACGTCGCCGGTTTCTCGGGCCACGAACTTTACCTCCTAATTTTAATAATCCAAGGCTGGCGTCAGAATTTTTTATTTTACGTACGCAGCTAACCTTTATTTAAACATTAAGAGAAACGTGTTAATTGAGCACTGACGAATCTGACGATACTTGAAGGATTCGACCCGGCTAGTTTTATGGATGTAAAGCGTAACATTTACACAGTAGGTAACTTATAGGTATTAAGTACGTAAATCAAGAAGCGTATTACACTACAACAGTAATTTTACTCGCTTATCTAAATCACACTCTAGTCCCAGATTTTTGGACAGCTATGCGAAGTAAACGGATTGCTGCCGAATAGAATTCTCAATAAATATGAACCCGGCGTTTGGAAGTCCTATACCTAGGAATGTGAATGCCAAAATAGAGCAATGTTAATTTTAAAAGGCTCGACCAATATTTACGCCCAGCCCTGCACTCAACATTGTCTGAGTGAAATCTTTTGGTTTTATGCTAATACCTTGCTAATACAGATTTTTTTGATAGATTGTTATTTAACTCTTTATACCGAGCATGAGAAAAGGTAGTAGTAACAAAGTCCATCAATTACTTAGTGTGAAAGGGGGGAAAACACTTTAAATAATGTATGTATACCTGTGTGTATGCTACTTACTTTGAATAATGGAATGGCCCTCGCGCCAAAGCACAATCAATCGTATTGTGTAGCTAATAGTGACTTTGAAGGGACTCTAATTTTAATTCCTGAAACGACGTAACATCTGGCTGAAAGGTCCCAAATTTAAGTAAATAATTAAAATTATTATTTTGTATAAAGAGGTAACAAAATTTGTCAGGCTTAATTTCTTATAACAAAATAATACAATTACATTAAGTACACAGACCACCTCGAGTTGGTTTAAAAAAACCATACACACTTGCAATTTTGCGTGCCTGATATGGTCCCTTGAAAACCTAAAAATACGTAATTTCATAAAATGAAATAGGTTTCTTTTTATTACAATTTTGTACAAAACCATAACTGTACACAGGTGACTAAAAAACGACAACATTTTAAACACAAGATGAAAACCCCGTCCATTTTCCGGGTTTCCGCGGGACGCGTGCGTCAACTGCGCAGCAGACGGCGAGCGAGACGCCAGTTTGTTGTTGCGGCGTCTCGCTCGCGCGCCACGCTTCTTTGTTTAGCCGACGATATAAAGGCTGTCAGCAAACACGCCGCTCGAATTTATCAGAGTGCAGCCGAGGACTGAGGCGCTCCGCGTTTCAGAGCGGCAGTAGATGAGCAGGAACTGAAGCAATACAAGTCTTTCGCTAGTGATTAGCCAGTGACTTTGTGCAGTGATAAACTTTCACAGTGCAGTGATGAGGCCGCCGTCGGAATATGAAGGGGGTGCGCGCATGCCCGCGGAGGCGGAGGAGGGGGACCCTCGAGCGCCGGCGATGATGATCTGCGCTCGCCTCGCGGGCCGCGCCATCATCAGGGTGGTCGGCCGCTGCGAGGATGCCCAGGAGAACAGTCAGCTTGGTCAGTGCCTAACCTCAACCTGTTGAACTAACAGCATCTACTGTTGGAAGACGAGCGAAAGGTCCCTGTCAAAGACGCTATTTGATGCAAAATACTTTTGATTCTTCACTGTCTCCAAGGTCCTTCCGCTCATTCAAACATGAGTTCGATTTCTTTATGTAAACTAATGCCTTGTAATAATTATTTGCTTTGTGATTCAATTAAGTCCTGTTTGTAGAAAATAAGCAAGATGAAGAGTCTTATAGCTTAATCCGTTCTAACAATACAAACCACTCGAATGTACTATCTGTTCTAATACCTATCTAAAAATGCATCGCATCATGAAATGGTCGATAATGCTAGCGATGTTGCACTTGCGCGCAGGACGCCAGGACCAATAAAAACTCTATCAGTACGAAAATCTGACTCCCGCTAACTCATAACTAATAATGTAATCTTATCTCCTTAGAGTTACTTAATTCAATAAATATCCCTAATCCTAACAGTTCCTTTATTACTCAATTATTATTTTTATTTCCGAATTTGGCCTACAAGTTGTACTAAATGTACTGACACAAAATGTAAACAACTTATCGGAAAGATCTATCTTTACTCGTTTTTATTTAAATGAGTGCTGATTTTTTTTGTGGACGTCAATACCTAGGTTAAGGTACTGTTATGGAGCTGAAGACGAAGTTAGTTAACCTTGCGACATACTTAAAAGTAGGTAGTCTTTTTGTGTCCAAATAATAACAAAAGGACAAAAGACGAGAGCAGTAATTATTCAAATTATAATGTAGGCGATGTAATCTTATCTCTGCAAATTGCGTGTCGCTACAACTAATTGAAGACAATTATTTATTGTGCTGAATGTCATGGATTGAGGTCGACACCAAATTATGATAATAATCATAGAAGTAACAGTAGGTACAGTCGGTCCCTATTGCCCTAAAGTCTAGCCCAGCCTATGGCCCTAACATCCCTGCCCAAGTTAAATTTATCACTGTTGTGTCCCTTTCTTATGACTCTTGCTACACAGAACCGGATCAAAGGGTAAATTAAACTTGGTCGGTCTCGTTAGAGCCACGACCTGTCCTGAAAAACAAAGCTTAACTTTATTTTGAACTTTCGCGCAAAAATTACGCGCTATGTTAAATTAATATTCTTGTAACGAAATTAAAACAACGACGTACATAGGTAGTTATACTGACTTTTATACTAGTGCAAATTTTAATGCACTTTTGAGCTTAACTATATATTAAGAAACTTTACCCTTCCGGCCCTAACATGACATACGTAACTTTTGTCAGTCATATTAAGGACCGGTTGCCGTTTAAAAATCGTAGGTCGAGCACAAAAAAGAGGAAATAGGGCAGTTCTGATGTACCAGACCCCTATCAACAGAGTGAACATACCGTATTCATTAGTATTATGTGACTTGGTTGCCACCTGCATTGCTTGCCAAGCGCGCATAGCGATTGTCTTAGCTGTATAATTCTACATTAATTAAAATTGAATGCCAATAGATGGCACAGTCAGGTAAATACGCTGAGCGAAAAGTACATATCAGTGTTTGAAAATGGTGCCTATTATTTATTTTGTGCTACACATACGATTTCGGTTAAGGTATTGCGGCTATTACCCGCGTCGGACGCGCGTGTTTCGGTACAAAATTCAAGTATTTACAGGAATCAATGTGCGAGTCGCATTGTATAAAAGAATTTTGAAACTTCCCCGTCAGCTTTTCCAGGAAATGTCAGAATAATTTTACTTTTTGTATGAAAACAGAACATTTTAAATGCTTTCGAAAATATACTTGGTAAGTTCATGAGAAGATTTCCAATTCCTTAGGAATGTTCTGCAGCCTGCACAATGCTATGTGCGAGCATTGATAATTAAAATTATTATGAGATACCTACTCAGTAAACTCCGAAAATTATTGCGTTATTTATTATTTAAGTACGGTACAGAGTTTTTTAAGCAATTCTTAGAGCGTTTACAATAAATGTTGATTGTCCTGACTTGCGCGAGAAACTGAGATTATGGCAGTTGTATAAGTAAAAAAGAGAAAATAAATTCAATGAAGTCAATTTAGACGACAAGCAAGTTCTAAAATTTAGCATGTACCTTCACATTATTTTAAACCTGTTAGCAAACTTTGACAAATAGAAAATGAGCTCTTCGTTCTTAAAAACTAAAATGTTTTTAAACTGAGTTTTTATAACTAAGTAAGGTATCGTTTAAAAGAAGTTTAAAAAAAGCAAATTTACTAGTTTTGTTTTTATTGCAATAGAATTTCTAAATATCGAATAAAGTAGAGTCTATTTGTCAACTTTGCAGAATGAGAAACTATTGCATTCGTTGATGATACATAGATGCGTAGGCTATTGCTAGATCATGAATTGCGTTCTTATAGTACGAATATACGATATAGTTTCATAGGTAGGAATGATAAGATTCCGTTTATTGATAAAGTTTTTATGACTAATCTTAAGTATTCTTGTAAACTTCTATTGTTGTTTATGGTATTTAATTATACACTTTTATATACATATAATAGTTTGTTGTAACTCCAACGAATTACTTAGGTAGTATTCTTTTATATGTATAGCTTTATTATCTCCTAACAAAGGTTTGTCAGGATATAAACAGAACGATCGAACAGTTCGTCACACCTATGAATACATGCTACTAACTATCGAAGAGTGACAATGGAGTCAATGGCCAACAGCATTTTTATGGTCTTCATCATCACTTCCGCTTTACCAAATCATTATTCTGTAGAGTAAATAAATAGTCTAGTTGTTAGAAATAACTGTCCAATCACTATTTATGCTTATAACATTTGTCAGAGTTCCGTCTGTTTCTTCTGAATCCCTTGCACCAGGCCGTGACTGTGACCTATTTGAGACCAATTTAAGGTAAAACCTATCTACTCGTAACCCGCCCTATAAATAAATAAATTCACGTGTGACGGAGTTCTAATACAACAAACACAAAAAACATACATAATTATGCATAATATCCATTAAAACAACTAAAGGCCGGTGAATTAGGGAAATGCTATCTGAATTACAATTTCATAAGATCGTATTCCTAAATTTTTAGGCCTAAATAATAATTCTCAACATAAACTAACAATTTTATGTTTTTTTAATAAGCAACATCGCAAAAAACTAATTGACGACTGTGTAGATGTAGGTAATGATAATATCGATAAATAATGTTGTTTGCGTGTTTTCTGAAGCTTTGGCATCTAATAGGTAGGTATACTTAGAATAAATACGACATGGTTGGAAAGTGATATAAAGTAGGTACAGTACCTATTTATACAGGAATTTTCAGTAAATATTTTAATTTTATTTAAAATTCACGAGTATCTGATAACACGTACGAAAACGAAGAAGTAGTATTAAATGGGTGTCACATTATACAAACTTTTCATTTTATTAGTACTAAAGTTTATTTCTGCCGGTGGCCATACCTTCGTTAACTGTAAGTCAAAGTCATAATTCATTATCAAAATATCTTTATTCAGATTAGGCTTACAGGAAGCACTTATAAATGACAAAATTTTTACCACCGGTTCGTAAAAAAACGTCTAATGAGAAGATACCGTCGAGAGACTCAACGAGGTATAATTTTAAAAATTAATCATAATTACAATGTTATTTTTACTAATCAAAATTAAATTTCAAAATTATAATGTTATTTTTATATTTAAAGCTACATATCTTGAAGTAAAAGTATCGTATCCTTGTTCATCTGCCTTGTGTGTACACAGTATGACCTTACATGCTCGGCTGACGAAGCCAGGAAAAAACCAATTCACTTGCCAATTAAGTACGTAAATTTGAACTCGGGATTTGCACTTAATTGGAATGAGACCGGCGCAGCTTTTATACAGAGTAGATTTCTAATAATAAAACTGTATTGTAAAAGCGGATATTGTTTGTTTCCACACGTTTCAACATAAAAGAATTCTTAATTTATTCACATACTTCTTTATTTAGCATATAAAAAGTATATATTTACTCGCAATAAAAAGCTAATAATGTCAGGCAATTATTATTATGTACACAGCCGCGTTTTTTCAAAATGTTAGTTTTACTATTTTTAGGCGAATTTAAAAGTGGGGTATTTTGTAAATTGTATCGTTCTGATTTTAAGAAAAAAACACGGCAATCATCTTAGTAGACAAACACCTCTCCCTTGTTATATAATTTAATCAGAAATAACCCGGTTTTTTTAAATTGCTTCACTTTGTTGCCGCCTTAAATTCAAGAACCGCAACACAGGGCTCAAATCCCTTTCGATAGGTACTGTGTCTTCCTTTGACGTCTTATCTGTAATGCGGAAGAGTGAGATGCAATATCGAACGCAATATCGTTAGCATTTGGCTTCAGCACGTCCCGAATAGAGGCTCTTCCCGAATAGAGGTGATTCTTCAAGCGCACCAGCGACGAGCTTTTCGCGGGAGCAGCGCCTTTCTTACGTGAGCACGTTAGTACGATAGAGCCAGACAGCGATGCCTCGACGGCGAGCTCGACGCTGATGCGCTTAGAGAATAACGGGCCAGTGCGCGTTAGACTCGCGTTTCCCAATTATTTCTGTAACGCGTTACCGCACAACCCAATTTCCAGTTCACGGCTGCTTATTTATTAGAACATATCACGAATTCCGTTACAAATTGCGACCCGTCAAAAGCTGTTACGTGAATTATGGATGGATTCGGTTTCGTATGACTACGGATTTCACAAAATTACGTATATCTTGTTCGTTTGTAACCGCAAATGTGCATTAAATTTGTTGATGTTATTATCTATAGTGCGTAGTGTTGTGTAACGTATTGGTGTACAAGAGCAGGCCAAAAGTTTCCGTCCTAGAAAGTTCGTTTTTTTTTTCATTTTAAAAGGTTCGCGATTTTGAAAAGTTTCACCTGACAGTAACAGTTAACATGATTGGCATAAGCTTTATCTCACTATAGTGAACATAAAGGATAGAATAGCTACTTAAATATACATAGAACGTTGTTAGTCATATAGCCTCCGGTCCATAGCCTAAAGCAATATATCACCGTATTTTAAAAATGATTTGTTAAGTTTTTATAACTAACGCGTCGGTACCAGAGAGGGACGTAGTGAGGTACACACAGGTACACACAGTGAGGTAAACAGGCATGCTGGTTTATGTAAGTTAAAATACATTATAATAAAATTGGTTAGTTATCTAACCAATGTATGTGTTTTTTTTTGTAGGACGGTTTTATAACCGTCCTACCGTCAAAAATACAAGTTGAAGAATAAAGCTAGAGCGATTGCACTCTGAAACTACTTTTAAAATCTTTATTATTTATGACTTTTGATTATAGCTAAACATTTCAGATCCATTGTAAAATTTATAAATTCTAACGATATCGGACCTACCTCGGAAACTTAAGCTTCGAGTAAATCGTCATTTGGTGCACTTTCTTTCTCATATAGGTTTTTGTAACCGTTACGTACTCTTCCTCAGCCACATGCCCATTATTTTGCAAATACTCGAGTACATCGTTACGAGTCGCAATAGAATAGAACCATCGCTTCAATGCAAGTATTTTTCTTTTGTCGTAAAATGCGGTGATGTATAGTAATTGACCCTCTTTCGTCTACATCAAAGTCTATAATGGTTTGAGTGATCCGACGGATAATTACGCGGAACATAGCTCCATTTACGCAACGCAAAGCTAACTGTTCTAAGGTGTTGGTATTGCTGAGTTTCGTAAACTCAGAAGATATCGTGTAAAAATTGTGAAATTGTCCAAGGCCGGCCCCCGAGGCTCTGTCTCTTTGTTGCCGCGATTAATTTCTTAATATTTTAATTAATTCACTTATCAACACAAATCTGTGAGCTCTGACACGTAACACGCATATGCTTGAGTTCTTTACAAATAGTTGCGTTTGGAGTCTACGGAACTATTTCCTTTAAATTAGTAGCTTGGGTCAGAATCTACCTGCTTTATAGCAGCTTTTTATTCATTTTTGCTCTAATAGTTTACAATGCACAAACAGTCTCTACTCTAATGTTTACGGATATAAATGTTTATTTACTATCTTGGTTACGATTAACGTAGGAGTCACAAGTATATTATACTAGCGGACGCGCGCGACTTCGTTCCGTGAAATGAGTAGCCTATGTCCGTCAGGGATAATGTAGCTTTCTATCTGTGAAAGAATTTCTGAAATCGGTTCAGTAGTTCCAGAGATTACCCCCTACATACAAACAAACTAACAAACAAACAAAGTTTATTAGTGTAGATGTACGGTCAAACTCTACGTCAAAATCTGTGACCAAAATGTTGTGGTATCATTAACTTGAGACGTACGCGTAAATTACACGTTAATGGGCGGTATTTTAATTTTGTTTAAACGTTAAATTTAAATCTAGAGTGTATGAGCTCGACTGTAGAAAAACAAACTCTGAAAGTTTTGGCCGTAGCTTCTACTTTGAGTCGCAATTCCTAATATTAGAATGTTATTTTGGAAAAGGAAACGTTGTGCGCAGTACGCAGCTAATAAATTGCCATTGCCTCTCCGTAAATAAAATAGAAACACACATCTTTACCTGATAAATTAAAAGACTTAAAGGAAAGTATAAATGCTGGTTGCAGTTACCTTACTCTCAACATAAAAACTGCGTGAAATAATAATTTAGTTACTTTGCTACGAACGCTGAGTACTGAGACACAGAGGCTAGAGGTTGGGGGGACCTAAGAGCTGGCAACGGATCAGCAACTTTGTTGTGTTGACGGCTCCCATGGGCGGCGGGGTTCACTTTCCCATTAGGTGACTCTCATTCTTATTCGAGAGTCCTTCGTTTTTTTTTCGTAAAAATTTAGAAAACTGACTTGTATTTATGTTTGTTAAAATGGACTTGAAACATTTAGGTACAACTTTTACTTTTGTAAGCGGTTCGAGTAAAGATTTGGTCGATTTTGTTTTTATTGATATTACAAAGGCATTCCATGAAAGTTTTAAACGTTTAAATACAAATAAAATTCGAAATAAAACATAAAAGTACAATTACAAGATAAATCTATCCGAGCACCCACGGCTCATTCAAACAATAAAGCTGTGGTTGCATTAATTTTGATACCTACCTATATGCTTCTACTTACTTGCTTACCTAATAATGACTCTACCTTAAAAAAAACATAACCCTCCCTTCTGGCGGCGGTCGGGTAAACAATCAAACCTTCATTGGTAATAACATTCAATCTTTCGTACACACTAACTGCTTAAAAAGGGATAGGTACATGCTTTAAGTTAGCCTTAAAAGCTAGGCGTGCTGCCAGGGCCTTTGTATAATTGCGCAAGTTATGAGAACTATCGTCGTGCCTATTATTATGAGAAACTACTAAATCAAAGCGTTATTATAGCATTTTACTGAGTACTTCGCTGTTAACTACCTATATCCATATCAGCTTGCGGAAGACAATAATACGTACTATAATGAATTCGCCGACATGCGGAAGATATGCACGCATAGATTCACTGCGTGCTACATGTCTGCCGGTCGCCGTCATGTCGCTAACGATCGATTTAGAACATCTCAAGCTAGAGCTGTGATTTACAAACTACTTTGTTCAGTACATGTTGGCCTTAGCAGACCAATTTATTCCATAAAGGTAAACTGGCCGAGAAAAGGTCACTGTTCAGAGCTCGTTGTACTTCCTTGGTATTGGTATGAGACACGTATGACTCATGCTGATGAATAATAAAATTGTGCTAGTTCCTCAAACGAATATGTTACTTTCTTTCTGTTTCTTCGCATCTTTTCCTTATAAATACTAACGATCTCAAGAACTCCACTAAATGGCAGTGATGAGTACTTCGAAGAAAATTTAACGCTCGTCACGATAAGGGTACCTAGCTAATAAAACAAAATAAACTAATCTTATATCGTCACAGTTCTTAATCAAAATAATGGCATAATATTTTCATTAATTCATTAGTTTAGCGGAATTCATTATTTAATGTAGAATAGTTTCTGAACGCATCACATCTCTGCTGTTAGTTGTCTTTCGGTGCCTGTCAGGTTGTCAATTTCAACGGAAATGCCAATGTCCATGTCAAAAATATCAACATGGTAATGGCACGGATTACGGTCGAATCATGATAATTTTTAACAGTAAGAGGACCTTTCCCATTTGTTTGTACCTTATCCGTTGTGATTTTCCCTTAAGATATTTGCGTAATCACTATTATAGTCTCAATTACTGCGGCAGTAATTTTAAAAGTAACCATTACGCGCGCGCTCGTTTAATTTATAAATAGGCCAGACTGCTCGTGGCTACACTTCTCTATCGTTGTTCATTAGAGCGGTAAATATATCTGTAGCTCTCCGTAGCTTTCATTCCGTCTTCCAGTGTTTTAAACACGTGCTATCGAACCATGGCTCTAGCAGTGACACGCGTAGTTTTGAGGTGCGAAGACGCTCAAGAAACTCAAGCTCTAGGTATGATTACTGTCCTATAATTAGTTACAGATCAGTTACATGTGATGTAACGCTTCGGTACTCTGATTAACTGTGAATTTCTTATGAAATACATTGAGTCAACATTGTACAGGCTACCTCTGGCTACCATGCTCTTTTAACAAGTCTCAATGTATTTAAAATGAGTATATAATTTAAAGCATGATGTATATTTACATGCTTATCTTTATTAACTAGGGGACTGCAGATGTGTTGCCAACCCAGATGGCTAAGATGGAATACCTATGTACCAGTAATTTTGCTAACTGCCTTGCTCTCCGTGCTGGAACCCAACAGCGCAAGTACTACTGTTTAGTGGCTTAGGCTTAGTCAGGGGACGCTCATTCCTTATTAGGTTCATTATTTTTGTCAGTCAGTCAAGCAACTTGTCATCTGCATAAATAATATCACACTAAATTAACACTGAACTTTTGTTCTTTACAGATCTTTCAGAATGCCAGCTAATGCAAGTGCCGGATGCAGTATACCACCTCATGCGGCACACGGAGCTGAAGAGCTGCGACCTCAGCGGAAACGTCATCACCAAGATACCCCCGAAGTTTGCTGTCAAGTTCAGCTTGATCACAGGTAAACATGAAAATCATAGAACTTAGATAATATTTCGTTTCGATACAGAATAGATTTCTAAACTTTTGAGTGCAGTGTCAAAGTTCACTTCCCATTCACATTTGAGTTTATTGTTGCTCGAGTTAGTATGCAGGCAGTTTGATATTTTATACATATCATAACCAAAACACTAATTAATAACACAAATTAATTAGACATGTAGGCTCTCTAATGCCCTAAAGCCAAAGGCTATAAAAAACACCTTTTTTCAATCCATCAATGGGTTTCTGTCTTAATTTACTATTGTCAACATGTTTTGTTTGACACCATCTTAAAATGTTAACTCTGTTTTACATAAGACAAAAGCCCTTAAATGAAATACCAATTTAAAAAAAACTATTTACTTATTCATTACATTGTTATGAAATTGCAATGCAAGATTGAGCTGGGAAAGGCTGTTGGTGATAATGTGATAATTAAAAATTATAAAATAAAATAAGCTGCTAACTATATTGTTTGTGAATGACGGATAATGTCCCACTTGGTAGCACCACACTTAATGGCAACCTTTTAAAATGGTTTTCGCCCAGGAAACATGGCCCAGTAGTTTTGAGGAGCATTGATGCACTACACTGGCACAGCATGAAAGCCATCATTATTATGAGACAATTCAAGAATCAAATGTTTACTGACTTTAATGCCATTGTCAAAAAGTTAAACATAGTTTAACGTTTTTTCCAGATTTGAACCTCTCAAACAATCAAATGGCCAGGCTCCCGGATGAGCTGTGCACGCTAGCCTGTTTGGAAAGGTTGGACATCTCTCACAACAGCTTTGTGGCTCTACCGTCCATTGCCTGCCAGTGCCCCAGCCTTCACACGCTGCACGCACACCACAACCAGATCATAGGTATGAAGTTTTGGATTATTTAACGCTTTGTACACAAAATAGCAGATAATGCAAGCGAGAAAAAGAATAGGGCGCGTTTTTGTGAATTGAACTAACTACGGTTAGGGCCGGGCGGCACTACGCAAAGCTACAAGACATCAATGTGCCTCTTCTACAGATGCAGCAAAATTGAGTTGCTGTGTGTGCGCAGAAATACGAATTATACGATAGACAGAAAAACAGTGTAGTAAACAATAGGACCTTTCTTACACTTAAATGTAAACCTAACAAAGAAGAAGTAACTAAGTAACCCAGCCTGCCAGCTTCAGCTACTTGTTAGTAGTAAACTAACAAAATTCGTTTTTGTTTACAGAAGTCGATGTGGACCGATTGGCTAGATCACGCGCCCTGGAGTACGTAGACCTCAGCGACAACCCGATCCCTCCTCGGGTCTACGAAGAGCTGAAACAGCTCTCTCGCCCCTCCATTTCCATCTCAGAGAGAGTCAAAGAAGACTGGGAGGAAGATCTTCTCATATAAAGAGGCTACTTACTCGTGCATTCGGGGTCGGAACTTAGCTCAGCCTTCTTCAGGCTTGTCGTGGCTCTGTGATACCGGCCCTAACTTAGCTGTGATCTATGTAAAAGAACAATACCTAGTGTATTGTATTATTTTATAGTGCATTGTAATGTGTTTAAGGTATAGCAAATGTGGGTTTGTTCGTTAAGCCAAAATTGATGCCTGCATTAAGTTCATTGTTTATCTGTTGTATACTCATTAATGCTTAAAAAATCTTTTTTTATTATTATGGATAAAAGAGGCAAACGAACATGCGGACCGTGAAATTTATCATGTATCGTTGGTCTCTGAAGAAACGTACAAAGCACAGGAACTGTGCAACTGGACTTGTTCTTTGTACTAGAGACAAAGATACAAAACTATTTTCCAGTGAATACTTCAGGCATTAACTGGCAAAGCGGTTATTTTAACAAGTGATCATTGATACTGCATTACTTTATTGTGCTCAAAGAGATGTGTACTTAATTATGTATAGCGTTAAGGATAAGGCAAAGAAGAAGTTTATAATTGGCAGAGAGACGAAGTACTCCTAGATGTTAGATTTGTTGAAGAGCTACTGCACTCCAAATGTACAATTATACTATATGCACCCTATCTATCATCATTATCGTTTATCGTGGGCATAAATCAACTGTCCCTTTGGCATACCGCATTTGGTTAGAAAAAGATATATGTGCTTTATGACGGCGACAAAAGCTAGCGTGCTAGGGCCTCTCTATGATGATTTATGGCTCTTCAGTCAAAGTCGGTAACGTAGTGCTGATATTGGCTGAATAACGCCTTCTTGGATGTTTCTCGTTGTATTGAATACTAGTCCATCATTAAGTTAAGAATGTGCTTTATAGGTAATGGAATAAAAATAACTACAATTTGGTGTTAAACTTAGGCATTTTTAAAATTGCAATTTTTAATCATTTTGTATTTTTGATTATTACTGTGTTACTTAACGGTTTTATGTTTGTTACACGCATTTTCCAGATTGTATGAAATCAGTGAATTCCCCAAAGATCGATTTGACTGATGTTGTACTTATATCTGTAAATCATTTTTGACGAAGAAGAAAATAAAATTTTATTTTCTAAAATTGTATTTTATAAAAATAAGTCTTTATAGAGTGTTTTATAAGAATATTGAAAATATCATATAATATATATAAAAAGCATTTAATGCGAAAAGTGTTTTATTTCATTCACGTGAAAACGTATGTGCCAATGGATCGGATATACATTAATGAGAGGATTTTTTCCCATTGAACTTTCATTGAACTTTCATTCAAAATCCTCATGCCGTGCTCTATTTTTTTTTCTTTTCTTGAACTTGGGTGCCCCGCTCTCCTGCTAGGATAGGTAACAGCCGCTTAGCAGTGTCTCATCGCTCATCGAGGTCAAAACATCCTACAAATAAAAATAAGTTGCTTACTATTTATTCGTAGTTAATAATCCTATAGGTTTCATTTCTGTGTTATTTTCTCCGTGATTTTTCCAAGACATTCAAAAACAGGTAAGTTAAATTAATCCAAGTGGCTAGATGAGGGCTAGGTCCATATTATATCTGGCCAAAAAGTGGCTAGTATGGCAACACTGTAAGTGTAGATATTTTTTATTCCAAAAAAAGTGTAAATGTGTAGTCAGGAAGCTATTCAGCCTAATTGAGAAAATTAAAAAAATAACCGTCACATAGATACAAACAATCAAAATTTGCTTAGAGTATTTTTCTTCAAGTATTACTAATATTGTAATATTTCAAATCATACAAAATGGCAGGCCACGGAAGTGACGACGATCCCAATTTAAAGGGTCTTGCTCGTCAATTCAACAGTCAAACAATTAGAGGAAGGGCAAATGTGAGTAAATGAAAATTATAATACTTGAGGTATACCTACCGCCCTTAGACCATATCTATGGCTATGCCTAAAGGGCCCTGCACAGGAAAAATCCTGACCAACCTACGCGTTGTGATCCAATATTAGTACACATTATACCTGAAGCTCTAGCGCACAAGTTAGTGTGTGTGAAAGGGGCGGATGTACATTACTTGATATGACGATATGTTTTATCCTGTTATTTGTTATTTTTATGTGCTATGTACAATAAAGAGTCATACATACATACCTACTTTTTTTGTGGCAGTGAACATACTTAAATTACCAAGTTTAAAATTTGAGGGATAACCTTCATGTGCATCCGTTTTTAATTACAATTTTAAAAGAATTTGGAGGCAGTAACTTTATTGCAGTCATGTTAGGGCTGCCGGTAGTACCACTGGATAGGGCTCAGGTATAACTGCCTTAGCACGGACTCAGTCGCCAGTTTGGTCTTCTGACCAAAAGACGTAGGGCGGGTACCTACGCACACTGCCGGTGGCGAGCAAGACATTGGAAGTGACGAACGCCACGGAGTTACGCCGTTTTGCCGCCAAAATACTTTTATTATTTTTCATTTTCATATTATACACATGAGAGTAACTCCCTCTGTCTGTCTATTACCTCTTTCATACGAAACTACGAAACCGATCTGGGTAAAATATTGCCAGGCGGTAATTTACTTTGGTATTCAACACAAAAAGACTACTTTTTATTTCAGAAAAAAGCATATTTTCCGCTGAATAGTGATAAATATATTCTTTGTAGTATTTACTATGTAGCAACCAGTGAACTGACGGTTAGTTATCATATCAGTACGACACTTCATTTGGCAGACAATTAAAAGTGATAATTAGGTAATACATGTGTCATTTTTATAATATATATTCATGCAGAACTTTCCAGTAAGTTAAGTTCCAGTAAAGCCATTTCATATCACTTCATAAAATTACGTCAACGAAGCTGCGGGTAACAGCTAGTATGTAATAAATACTATAAAGACTAGCTCCTTACAGCTTACTTTACTAAATGCTTACTGCTTTTACAGGTGGCAAAAGTAACGTGCACTTTAATAGCCATTTATTATGTGTATCGCAAAATAAAGGGCTGATAAACGATAAAATCCTACAGCGTAGCATGGCAGCATGGTAATTATTAATCAATTTCTATATTAAAATATAATGTTATCACTTTAAATCGAATGTTATACGGTTTCATCGAATACTTATTTATAGGTATTTAAATTTATAATTTCGCGCGTTAATTATTTGTGTTGGTGCCTCGCCGTCGCGTTTATACTACATCCGAGTATTACGCGTTTTTCTTCCTCTAACTTATAAAATATTTTTGTAATAAGTATAATTAAAATTAAATATTACTTTATATTTCAGCTACATTTAATTACATTCAATTATGAAGAACTAAGTAGAGTATTGGTCTAAAATGTATAAAAACAGAACGTTTTACAAGTATTTTTTTGTCTGTGACGTACTGTAAACGTGTATCTGTCCTTTTCGTTTCCATCCAAGACTGTCTTCTGTCTCACTCCTTCTATCCTACCGACCTAACCTCTGGAGTTCGTAATTACATAAGAAGGTTAAATTGCATAAAAATCAGGTAATTTATTTTCCTATAGCTGTTATTTAATATTAATATTGTAGATTAGGGTCCTAAGTGTACGATGCATGAGGTACTAATGTTGTCTGATTATTCGCTTGTAGAATGGCCGGTGAAGAAGGAGCCGAGCTGAAAGGCCTGTCCAAGTACTTCAACAGCCAAACCTACAACGGCAGAGCAAACGTAAGTTTATATCTTTGAAGAAAATATCTATATATGTCTATATTAGTGTAGACGAATAAAAAATATCAGTCCTAACGAAAGGAGAACCATTACCTTCGTACTGGCAATCGCCTTCACGCTTACATTTTTACCTATATTTTACTAGGTTGTTAATTTACTTCCAAATTGTCGATATTTTGTGCTGGGCACGGTGCACATTGCATTGCGAAGTAATATTATACCTAATTACCTACCTTTCAACATATGTTACTGAAAAAATATTTATCATACTCCATTAGTTGAGCTTTGGAATCTCAAAGACAGTCACTTTACCAATCAGAGTTCCACTAACCGTAGGTAAGACAGAAATAAACACTTTTTAAATTTGTGTAGTATTTCTTGATCCAGAATAGCAATGTAGTTGCTCTGACAAGTGGAATTGCTTGCCTGCAAACACAGCCACGAGCGTAGCTACTGCCGTATCAACAATATGGGGCCCCATCTTGTAGAAACATAAAATCATTACCCTCCATTTGGGTTTCGTCGCAATCCGATAGAAGGGCCCACGACAAATTTTGATACAGAGCCCATCCAGGGCAAGCTACGCCACTGATCACAGCTAGAATATGTATGTATGTCTCAATTACCAAGTCATTGTATTGTATTCATGTAGAGTCATGAATGCAGTCAACCACTACTAATCATCAATATACCTAATCCTTTGTTTTCCGCAACCAGCCTCTAATGGACACCTTTTTTCACTCCCCCATCCACCTGCTCTGTCTAGCTCTGTCGAGGCTCGTCTGTAGCTTGTGCCAGATAAAAAATTGAAGTAGCGATTTATTTAGTAACCTCTCGCTGATATATGAGAATTAAAAAATAAAACTATTCTAATGTCAATTATATCTTAATTAAATGATTAAAATAAAACGGTAAAATTAACTGATAAAAAAAAATAAGTTAAGCAAAGTGTAAAATTTGGGTATGGATGATAAATATAGACATTTGTGTGTACAGTCAGCAGAAGTAGCTGCATACTCGAAGAGGTCGAAATAATGTTGTACAGTCAACCAATTAGATTTATAGGCTACTGTAGAAAGTTGTCGCAATGTGCATCCCTAGGATATAGTGCCATTTATTGAGAAGTCATGACATTTATTGTGAAAAGGTTCTAGTGGCCTATGAATCAAATTGGTTGACTGTACACAAGATCTTACAGGTAGAAGTAGATATATCTTCTCAGTTTAATTGGCCAAAAGGATCTACACACAACTATTGTCAAGAGAGTAATAATTATGTGAGGCAATTTTGTCGATAATTTGAGTCAAATCTCATGACATCTCACCCAAGGTCTCCCTTTGAGTGAGATTTGGCTCAAACAACTCGGACATTAAAGTTTTCAAAATTAGTCAGTTTAGTGTTAATCTGTGCTTGATGGTGTTCACATAACTGCAATGATTCAGCCATATTTTAGTGGAGGAACATGGTTACTTGATAATAGAGTTGTCTGTGGATTTTTCGACTGTAGAAATATATGCTTCTGACTGTACCTGCACTAATTTGTAAAATCCTAATACGATGTTTTTGTTTCAGGTGGCAAAAGCGACATATGCAGTTATCGGAGTAATAATCCTTTATAACATGATTAAACCTAAGAAGTCAAAGTAATCCACCGGCTGGCCCATAATACATTCATTTTTGTTAAAAGTTTATTTTAGCTACTTTTTGTTAAGTGCAATGTACATTCATTTAGTGAGTATTAAAATCATGTGAGTAATTGAAGGCGTTTTTCATTTATCCTGCAATGTCTTAGGCCGCTTTTCCACCAGAGATGTGCGAGGATGCGTAGCGAGGGATGTGTTTGTAAGAACCAATAGAATCGCTTCATTTACCTCGCCTCGGTCAGCACAGCTCTGGTGGAAACGGCTCATTGGTTCTTTACAAACACATCCCTCGCTACGCATACTCGCACGTCTCAGGTGGAAACGCAGCCTTAAAACAAAGCGCGTTTCCCTTTTTAATCAGTTAGCATGTGCGAAACGCTACACTACTTGCTTGACATAAAGTCCAACTTGCTAGCAAGTAGTAGTAGCAACTATAGCAGGTGTCACTGATGAAATTTGAACCTTTGACCGGATTTGGCCTAGCTTTGAAACAGGCGTACACACAGCATCGTAAGCTGGGGATCATGCTTCCAACAGAATACCTCAATACATACATGTATAGTGCTTGTACTTTGTTTGGAGTTTTTTCTTGGGTCGGGAGAGGGGGAGGGCTGGAACGTGACCCCCCCCCCCCCCATAGACCTGTTTTCAAACAACATACGGATCTATTGAACAATTTAATGAGTGCCTTCTCACTAGACTAGGGTTGTTATAAGCCCTTTTCTACAGATGTCCTAAATTAGTGACACATAAGGACTTAAATGGCCATTTGGCAAATTAACAAACAGCATTCATTCTGTTAGGGTAGGTATTTAAAAATTTGTGGGTAAATCTAATGATAAGGCAAACAAAAACTATGGAATATAAGATATAAGGGTTGAAGTGCTTTTGACAGTAATGACACTTACGGACACTTGGACCTATTTACGAGTGAGACAGCATGCGCCGACCGGAGCTAAGAGTATCATTAGTCATGGTCATTTTAGGAGGTAGTTTACCTGAGAATTAGGACGTTCGTTTTGAGAGATTGACATTACGGAAAGTAATTGTTTTAAGAAATATTCTGTGACGCGGCTGTGATGTCCGAATTGGTAATTTCAAGTTGGTATCAACCACGAAAGCAACATGGGAAGAGGAATTGAATAATTGCTCAATAATGTTAGTGCAGATATTTCGATCGATAAAATACATCTGATGTGTAGTTTCATAGATGCAAAACCTGACAATTGAATATTGTTCATATTACTGCTGCGGGCACGTTTTATGCGGAAGGTAAGTAACGTGAAAAACACACAAAATCTTATACATTTATTAAGATATACGATGTATAGGGTACACTGATAAAAAATAATTGTGTTGAATGCACCAGACAAAAAAAAGAATTTACAATAATTTCAGATCTTAAAATAGAATACTTAAGACAGTCTTAGGAAAATAGAACTTTTCATCGAAATCATCTTTGGTCTAAATGGATTCATGCCATTTGGAATCATAATATAAAACCTGTTTTAAACATTAATAGATACATATATAAATTATACATATATAAATTAGATACATATATAAATAAAACCAGTTTCAATTAAACCAAGTCACGATATTCCCAAAGGTTCACCAAATACATCCCGTTTGACCACTGTTTGTGCATTAATATTTTAAACCGAACAATAATTATAAAATTTAATACTAGTCACGAAGCACCAACAAATGATAAAACAGCAGCATAATGAGATCTAGGATCTATAAGGTGACAGCTAACATCTTATATATGAGTACAACACAAGTGATAAAACTATAAGATTCAATAAATAACATAGACGCCCTAAATACCGCATACCAATCTCTATAATACGTCTTAACATCAACATGACTAGTTTCTTCATGTTACTCATTCTAAAATGCAATTCTTTTCAAATTCTACCTAATTTCAAGGCCGTACAGATCTCTTCGTCTTCGGTACATCACAGTCCAACAAGCTCAGCCGGCGCGCCGCCCGCGCACCGCGGCGCCGGGCGCGCGCTCGCGCAGTATACACAGGAACAAACTAAACTAACGCCACTCCCATCCTTGACATTGATCACATATCATCACAACGACCGACTGTGGGAACATCAGTTCGTCCTCGACTACAGTTCAGTTCGGGTAAAGATCGTCTAGGTACATAAAAAGACGTTGACAGTATACATATACAAAGTACATTGGAGACTTCAGCACATCTGTAATTACGCTACAAGGTGCGACTTATCGGCTATCAAGTTGCTAAGAACATGGGTACACAACATATGGATGGCTATTAATTATTCTAATATCAGCACGGACTACCATTAGGACTTTAAAAATACCTTTAAAATATAAAAAAATGACAATTCCGTTGTTGTTACCTCACAAGACCTACGTTGCTGGATGGTATCATGTATTCATATCGTTGCCTCTGTATTAAATTTCGATGCGCAACTTAAGTGGCACTAAAGTAAATTACATTCTTATTTTATTATAATTTAAGTCATACAATTCTCCTTAGTACATCTAGACGGGTAGATGGCCACACACAGAATCTCGTTTTGTATGATTCGTTTAATTGACTCGCACTGAATATCTGCATGAAGTACCTAATAGCTTGCTACTGCGTTTCATACGGCGAGATCCGCCGCCCCAGGAATGACTTAAAGACTGGTAACGGACCAGCTTCTCTTGGAGTTGCTGGTTCCCACCGGCGGCGGTCATCACTTCCCATCAGGAGACCCGCTTGTTCACCTCCCTTTTCATTAAAAAAAAAACTACAAGACCTGGGACCAATTTCATAAAAACGACAGGTCACAGTGACAATTCGCCGTACATTACTGTGTCGACCAGTAACGCTACAGGCTTACAGACTTAACACCATAGTGGGCAAGCAATGTATACCTAATTGTCACTGTCACCTGTCGCCTGTCGCGTTTATGGAATTGGGCCCAGTTGACTGATCGCGAAATTAAAAGCCAATCGAGCGAGGCAAGTCGTGAGCGTGAGGATGCGCTCATCCCGAAACACGCGTGAAAATGGAATGTCAGCAGTTAAATTGCTTTATCGTTGCATTGCGGTAATTGAAATATAAAATATAACACAAATTTAGCAAATCATTGACATTGTAAGCATTTATAATACTGGATGGAATGCAATACTGGCAATAAGCTGTAAACAGGCTTACAAACATTAACTAACACCACAGCGAGTTGAATAAGTTAAACAACCATATATGACCTACACAATGAACATTTAGAGGTTTTCAAAATTTAATCCGTTCCAAAACTAAATCGCCCCAGTCTTCCCAACTTTAGAAAGCATTTTTCTTACATTCCATCGTAAAAAAACGTCACCAAAATGACATACAATAAACACATAACCTAACACCACGAACATCAATAAATATGTTGAACACTTAAATGAGAATATCATACGAGTATTATAAATCCGTTGTTTGAGTAAGTATACCACAGTGAACGCAATCATTTGTCATTCTGAAAATCAGTGTAGTCTATATAAGTACAAAGCAAAAACCCACCACCATACAAGGAACCATCTTGTTGAATTCAGCTGCCACATAAAAAAACCCGGCCAGTCAGACTCTAACACCGAGGGTTCCGTACAACCCTAATAAGCACCGAAGATTTCTCTAAGGATACTTAAGATAAATTGAATTGAATTGAGAAACAGGGTCTTGACAGACAGACGGACGGACAGACAGACAGGCAGGCAGGCAGACAAACAAACAGACGGACGGACAACAAAGTGATCATATAGGGGTTCCTTTTGAGGTACGGAACCCTAATTGACGGCGTTAGAAGCGGTTTACCGAATTATTATATTGGATTGTAGAATTTTAGCGGCAGAGCCACTCTGTTGCTGGGTGTAATCGATTGGGATAGTTCCACTCTCACAGAATACGTGTGAGACTAGCAGCTTACTACTGCATTTCGTACGTTGGGTGACGAGATCCAGGTCCACAGCTATGTGGGGAAGCTCGGCTCGGCAATGCACCAGCGCCTGTTGGAGTTGATGTTTTTTAGGAGCAGCGGTAAGCGCTTCCAATCAGGCGACCCACATTCTATCTTGCTTCCCTTTTTATTACAGACAGACTCTTCAAACTTTTTATATACCATTTATAATCATTGCGTTACGTAGGGATAAAATAAATAAAAGTAATCGTACACTACTATTATTTTGAACCCGAAAGTTTGTGAGGATAGATTGCTTTAGGTTGCTCTCTCACGCAAAAACTACTGAACGGATTTTGATGAAACTACGCGTTTTTTAACTCCTCGCAAACAAAATAAATGGTAACGAACAGTATATCACCTGGGCATCTAAAAGGCCGGCGCTGCTTCCAGTAAATAAACATGAACTTAACTTTAACCAAGCACTCAAGGAAGCAGCAGGAAGTTTACGAATCACCGACGATGACACAGGCGACTTGAAAGACAGCGGACATGAATGTAAATGAAAATCACAAGTATTGAATTACACTGCACATTAAACATAATAAATCTCGAATAGTTTTGTCTTAGGATCTCCCTTTGGCAGTAAATGGGATTAAACCTACATAAAATTTGGATGTGCATTAAATAGTTGGCTACTCTCTCGAGTTCATTTGCCAATACAAATAAAAATTTCAACAACTAAAACTGAAATAAAATCATAAATATGTTATTTCAGATAGTTGTTATCGTCAGCGTATATATACGACGGCGATTTGAACTGAACCCGTCAGATGTAATGGGGAAGGGCAAGGGTTGGGGACAATAATGTCGTCATTCAATCAGGTCATTCTCCTGTGTCTACTGGACACAGTACGACTTAAATTCTTAAGGATAAAAGTTCGGAAGACATCTGACGGGTCAAACGACACTAAAGGCCGGTTTCTATATTCAAACAAGTTATGCCAAATTTTCTATGGGAGAGTTACAAAATTTGACGGCTGGTAGGTAGAACGATTCATTGTTTGAATATAGGAAAGCGACATTTAGAGAAGTCGGCAGGGAGCAGTGACATCTAGTCTATCAGCACCTGTAGCTGAAAAGTTTGCCCGATCTCCTCTAAAATCTTATTAAAGGCAAAATTAGGTACCAATGTCTGGTACTTTGGGTGCTGATGCATGTTGTTTATTCTACCTTTGTTCCATATTCTAACTAAACTAGAGATATAGCAAGGGCGGATCTAGCCTTCGAGGCAGGGGGAGGGGGTTCACCTAGTCGAAGTTCAGTCAGGACAGGGTCATGAATGAGATTAGAAACATTATCAGTGGTCGACCTCGAACCTATGAACCCCCCTACCCCCCTCTCTGAATCCGCACTTGACATTTATTGTATATATCGCACATCTAGATCGAAAGCATTGCAACTCAAACTTAGACACTGTACAATAACCCAACTTATTTCGTTGCTATACGACTGAAAGTCTAATTTTTATTTTGAGTTACAACTCTCCTGATTTATGCGAATGTTAGATATAAACGTCTAAGTTGACAGTGCGTAGGTTTCTTAGCGTTTCATATGGAACAGTCTAAAGTTAGGAGGCCATTGGCCAACGCAATATTTGAGGCACTTAAATTAAGTAAGGTCTATCCCTCGCTTGCATTGCAATGCGGTACAGCTGGTGAGCTGAAGCTGAATGAAGCTTTATTCGAACTACGGCCAACCATTTCACTATGGTACTCGTATAGTTCGATTTGCCTTGCATTTGAACAAACTTTGTTGTTTTTACGGGTCTCGGGACCTTACAATTGTGTTACCATTTCAACGCTAAGTCAGTTAGCGTTTATATTTTAGGTGTCGTTAGAGAAGTTAATCTTAAAATTGAGCGTCGTCGTTGCTAGTTTGTCGCTCAAGGTATTTGGAACAACTAGGTAGCAAGGTAAAGGGACGATACGGCTACTTTTGCTAGCCGTGTAGGGGTGTTTAACTGAAGAAGTATTTAAGGGCGCAGGTTTGGGCGCGCTAGGGAATAAAGCGCGGGCGGCGCCTGCGGCGGCGCGGCGCCCTCGCCGTCAGAGTCCGATTCTTCGGAGGACACGCGCTCGGCCGCGCTCAACGCTACGCGCGCGTACTCGTCCGTGTCGATACTCTTGCAGAAATGGATCGCGTATCTGAAACATTACAATTTTAAGCTGGGCCACACCGGCTGCGTATGTAGCACGGCTCCAGCTAGTTTCATAGACGCAGCTCTACAAAGCGAACTGCATACGCGTCCGGTGTGGCTAGGCTATTAAGAATTAAGCCCATTCATAATAACATAACATGTGCAAGACAATAATCTGGCTAAATGTGCATTCATATAAATAAAAATCATAAATCGTAAAACAAACGATTTGTTCGGTTGTAAATATGAAAAATTAAAAACTTTGACAACCGGATGGCTTAGTATCGTGGTCAGTGACCCTGACCATGTGGCTAGCGGCAGCTATGAGTTGAATTAACTATGAACCAAACAACGGGCCCTAAAAGAGGCAAATGTTCCGTGTACCACTCTTGGCTACAAGACAAAACTCTATGCATATTATACTGAAGACTCAACCCGTTAAGTCTAAACATGTTTACGCACAAATAATAGACAAACCTGAGTTTCTCTCGGAGCACAGACTTGCAGGAGTACCTCGGCATTTTCAGTAGGAAAAAACAGGTATAGCTCTCCGGTAAGAAGTGGTCCGGCGGCTGGTACTTGTCCAACACCTGAAGATAAACCGCAACGTATACACATTAAAAAACTATTGCTAGACTGTCTGCAGTCAGCCAATGCGCCCACTGGAAGTGGGTCAAAATGAAATCTAAAATTTAATTATTAATACATTACCGCAGCGGGACAGGTTAACCCTTTACCACACTATGGGAATTATTTCTCCCACATACATGTACTCAAAATTCAACTTTAACAACAAATTGTTTTAACTTTAACAACTACACACTCTGATACATATTGCAATTTGTTAAAGTGAAAAATTACTTGCTTCTAAAATGTCGTCGTAATAGTAATAAACATGTGTCTATATTTGGTTTTTTGGGGTAACTTCTAGTTTGATGGGGCCTGGTTACGGGTTAAAACTTTTACCTTAAAAATTTATACAAAGTCAATTACGTAAACCTGACCAAGACAGTGCTTCACCAGTATAAATAATGATATTTACTTAATCAAAATCTGGGATATAATATCAGTGTAGGTAGATGGAGATTAGTGTAGGTAGATGTAGATTAGTGTAGGTAGATGGAGATTAGTGTAGGTAGATGGAGATTAGTGTAGGTAGATGTAGATTAGTGTAGGTAGATGTAGATTAGTGTAGGTAGATGTAGATTAGTGTAGGTAGATGGAGATTAGTGTAGACGGGTAGAGCGGCATCTGGTCCGCCAGTACCTGCAGCACGAAGTCCCGCTGGCGCGGGTCCTGCGGCGCGCGCGGCAGCCGCGTGCGGCCCCACACGAAGCGCAGGAACAGCGCGCGCTCGCCGCCCGACAGCTCCTCCATCACCTCCCAGAACCACTGCACCAGCGGCGCGCTCGGCTCGATGCCTGCACACAACCGATATATTCCAGACAGTTCCACAATGATATTATAATGCATGGATGCACAGTGTCATACTAAATGACAGCAGAAAAACGGCACGACATAAGAATACAGGTTGACGCCAATGTTACAAATGCAAATTATTAGTTTACCATTTATAGTCATTGGATTTACAACTTTACGTCTAACTGCATAAAATAATAATTTATTGAGTTTCGTTGCAAATAGGTTTTTTTACAAAATAATAGTATTGACAGCAGCGCCGTCGGTCCGACAGACTGACAGCGCGAGCGATTATCGATTTAGTCTTCTTTTTAGCCTCCTTTGATACGCCATTTTTTTTAAACTGACTAGAAGTCCATATTACTTATAGGTAAGTGCAGTTCCACTATGCAAGTATCGGATTTTTGAAAATTGAATCTCTTTTATTCAGAAATCTTTTTTTTATATTTTGAATTTGAAGTACCCGAAATCGTCGAGCATGAATGAAGAGAGGAATGTGTGTGAAGGAAGCGAAAGAAGTATGCCAGGACCAGAGCAAATGGCGTTCTGTGGTCTCTGCCTACCCAAAAGGGAAACAGGCGTGAGCATAATAATAATAAGATTTTTTTTGGCAGTCGTCCGGATGTCTCACGCAATAGCCCAGTCGTTTGTCAATCGTTTTCCTCCCCATATTTTGGTACGGTTTAGGTCCCATCTTTTCACAATAGTCTTTACGCCTGGCGGGGGCTGCTTCTGCTCGTGTCCCTATGGTGCGGCTAGGAACAGCATCCACCCTTCATTAATTTGTCAAATGGTCTCTACGTGTTGGCTTCGGCTCCGCGCACGCCTCCCAAAGGACCGGGGCACTATTATCCCGTGTATAGGAAAGACATACATAATCTGTTTTATTTTATAGTACATTGTTGTAGAGGCTGGAAAGTGAGCAATAGATGGACGAGTGAGTTCGAGGGCCGAGCCGTAGGTGAGGCTCTCGAAGAAACGAGTCCATCTATTGCACTTTTGGCCGAGACATAACATGGTGCTTTTCACGACTACTGCGAGGAAATAAAAATCAATTCTTATAATAATTCTAATTTTAAATAAACGTGATATTAATATGAGCGGTAGGACAATTATTAAAGGATAACGAAATATTCTTGCCGGAAACTTTAATATTTGTATTTTCACTCTCCCGCCTATTTTTACTTTTTTTTTAACGGTTCCGTTCTTAGTGGCCAGTCATTCAAAGGCGTTTTATATATTAATTTAGCGAAGCGCTTCGATGTGCTTAAAAACACCCAGAATCGCTTATTGTTTGAATATCTTTGCCATTTATTTCTGAAGAAGTGGAACTAAAAATAACCTTATTTTTTTAATGAAAATAAATATGGGGTACTAGAAAAGACCCAGTGTTCTGATTGGTCGAATCAGTGACCAGCGTGCTGATGTGATTGATCGATTTGCTCTTTAAACAGGCCCACAATGTTTTTGTTGTCTTGTCTAAATACATAGAAAGAGCCTGCTCATTCAACTTACAACTATTCATTGTTTTGGGGCCTTATCACAGACCATCTTTCGCCACATTTTCGAGTAGTGGCGTGAAAAGACTATTGTGTACCCAGCGCTCTCGATACAAAACAGCCATTACGGTTTCCACCATTTAAACCTTAACCTATAGCTGTGTTTTTTTACGTTTCAGCGAGTTTCAGCTCGAATGATGATAATGACGTAAGCGCACACGCACCCTTGTACGTGGCAGAGGCGCGCAGCGCGTGCACCGGGATGTCGGGCGAGCCGCACACAAGCGTCTCCAGCTCGGCCGCCGTGAACAGCGAGAGCAGCGGCGCGGGCACCACGCGCGACATGCCGTCCCGCACCGCCCGCACCTGCTCCTCGAACTCGTGGAGCCTGGCAGAAACAACAGGTTTAAAGCACCTTTTCTCCGCCAAGACCACGTTAAAAAGTTGTCGCCCACAAGACGATGTCAAACGCGAATTTGAAGTTTAAGACAATAGATCTGCTTACTTGTTCGGATTGTTACAAGCCTAGCGTCACCACTTTGCGACGGGGTGAAGCAGGTGAAGAGGGGCTTTCAATATTTAGCCATTGTTTCAACTTTGAATCTTATCGTAAGTGAATAGTGCTTCTAAGTTTTTTAACCAGCAGCGACACAGGCGTCGTATAGCAGAACTAAAAATATGACACCAATGTAAAACGTACAAAACGCAGAGCTGTTTACTTGACAATTAGCACAGACAGTTTTATTCAGGCTATCCAACACAGTCTACCAAATAGACTATGGTCGGCTACTCCGCCACTGCGTTGTACACAGTTCTATAGTTTTCTCATTTCGATGACGTGCACATAGGTCGCTATTACAGAATGTCATAGGTCAACTATGTGTCGGTGGCGTGATGGGCACGACAGCTCGGGACACGTTTAAGCGTTCTTGGCGTGCAAAGGGTCAAATTATTCGAGCCGCGTACCGTTTAATGACGTGCATATCACACTCTAGCTCCTTGTGCAAGGCAATACAAGAGGATCGAGACAATTTTTCAGTAAGACTATCATTAAAACCGTAAACTTAGTATATACTGGCGTGTAAACGAACAAAAAGCTCATTGGCATGTAGCCATTTTTGATCTGTGGTGCAAGGCACATAATATGAACAAAAGCTTCACTTGGGCTGTTATTCAAAATTAGTTACAATGTCTATGTTTGTTTTCTCTTTTTTAACTTCAACGACTGCCATTGTATTGTACATTGCTTTCTCACTTGCAATCGAATATCGAATAAATATTTCCAGCCAAGTTGTCCACATCCATCGTTCGCACTAAATATCTTTAGGAAACAGTGATGGTCTTCCTTTGATGCCTTAATCTACCAGTCTCAAATTTTTCAAATACGGCGAGGAATGGAAACTCTCATACAGTTTTTTGATGCCAGTACAATTACGATAAGATATTCAAGGTAAGATAAAATACCTGTAGTGCAGCGCCAGTTGGACGTACTCGTCCTTGTTCTGAGGCGTGACGCGCTTGTGCCGCGTGGACAGCGGCACCTCGTGCCCGGCCGCCGACGGGATGGAGAAAGGCAGCTCTAGGTTTTGTAGTTCCTATAAAAAACACTCTAGACTTAGGATCTCGTCTGAGAACTTTACAGGGAATTCGCAAGTACGTTTGAAACACATGCGAGCAAAGTAATATGACACGAGACGTTGTTTTAACTGGTATTTAGCTGCTCACTGTGGCAAGTGCTAACGATTTAACTAATGTTTTTTATTCGCCACAAATTGTGGTTATTGTTGTCAACGTAACGTAGCTTAAGGGTGGGTGTATAGCTAAGGAATGTATAAAAGTGCACTAAGGCAGTCTTTCTTAACCTGTGGTCCGCGGACCCCTGGGGATCCGCGAGCATTTGTATGCGGGTCCGCAGTCTTATCTATGGACCGTTTAACAATCATAAATAAATGCCACCAAAAGTCTTCGGTACTCGCTACGTACGCATATTTTTGTGTAATTTGTATAAATGGTCCGAAATGTATTGCTGTTTTTTTATTAAGGGGGTCCTTGATTTCCTAAGGGGTCCGTGGACAAAAAAGGTTAAGAAACGCTGCACTAAAGGAATCAAAAGGGTGCGTAAGCAGTACAGTGAAGACGTAATTGATCGACATCAAGGAAAAAATCGGATCCCATTCATATGAAAAAACCTCAAGAACGTCACTACATTCAGTTAAAACCCATTTTGCCTTTAAATTTGAGAGAATAATGTCTTAAAATGAAAATACAATTTCAAATAATATTATTATTTTTGGTACGGTTGCCGATCACGGGCCCACCGGCACCCGGTCATTTGAAAGGCATTCATGGGGCCCAAGCCAACATGAAGATGCCTTTGGTACCATATAATATAAATGAGTTATTATTATTATAAACTCACGCCTGTTCCCCTTTGGGTTAGGCAGAATAACATTTCAAAGTAATAGCAACTTTGGGATTCAATTCTAAAAGTGTTATCCATCGTGTTCCTGTTTGAAACGTCCAACTGCCATATGGTTTGATTTTTAACTATCCGATTATTTTTAGATCAAGCGGATGAATATTAATATCTAAGACTTGATCCAAATTTACCTTCTGGCATTATAAGATTTCTGAGTGACAATTATATGCCTCATGGAAAGGAACGGAAGGGATTGTTATGGTGACGCTGGATCGTACCTTGTTGGCGGGCGACATGTCGCGGATGCAGAGCAGCGCTGGCAGGAAGTCGCGGTCCACCTCGGCCAGGTCGCGCGGGCGCAGCGGCTGCCCGGTCAGCTGGCGCCACACGCCCTCGGCCAGCGAGAGTGACAGCGGCGAACCGGTGCGGATCGCGATGCCCATCAACACGCCTGGTGCACTCAACGTCATGAATATACATAAATACCCGAGATATATATCTACACACATCTATGACGCCGCCATTGAGGCTAGTGTTTGCATATACATATTTGGTGGTCGCTTATATTGAGGTCTAATTTATTGATCGTTGGATGAGACTTGTCTGTGGGCTCGTTTATACAAAATTTGCTGTTATTTATTGTTGATTGACAGTTTATCTAAGGACTGGAAGCTTTCATATTTATAGCACCTCCTTATACATTTTGATAGGGATATTAGTAAGTTTTCATTGTCGCAGTAGTTTTTTTAATGCGTAAAATAACGGTTATTGTGGTAATCTCACAATAACCGTTATTTTACGCATTAAAAAACTGAAGACAAAACTATGATGAAATTGTAGTTAGTAGATACTAATTACAAGTCAATCAGAACATAAAAGATAGATCCCAATAATTTTAAATTCATATTTAAGGAGCTCCCAGCCCTTCACCTAGGTACAGTCAAGGAATTAAATTTCCAACCCACCTAAGGTTCAATAGCATATAGCAAACTGTCACCATAAGAGCTATAGAGCAAGACGTTAGTTTGACATATCGACCTTAATGCATTGCGAATGTCAGACGACATTTCAACGAAATGGGTAGGGTATTAAATTCCTTGACTGTACAATTTAGTAATGTAACTGAATTGGAAAGCATTAAAAAACCGTAACAATTATCGAAATGACTGTGAAAACCGTACTTAAATCCGTTGTGTAACTTAACAAGAGTAAGCGACCAAAGATATGAGGACAGTTTTATACTATGTAAAGATAAAGATTTCGCTGGTCAAGTCGACCAACAACAATAGCTAGTTGGCCAGCGCAGCCGTACTGACCCAGGAAGCGGAAGCAGTTGAGGTGCAGCGGCGTGTTGGCGGTTGGGTTGAGCAGGAACGCGTCGCGCGAGGCGCCGGCGTCGCCGCGGCCGTTGGGCGTGGCCATCAGCAGCGGCAGCGAGCCGTTCTGCAGCTCCTCGCACATCTCCGCGATGCTTTCGCTGTAGCCGCCGCCGCAGTCGTCCACGCTCTCGCCTGGGCACAAAGGGGGCCGGTGCTAAAATTGCTCCCATTTGATAACTTGTTTAAAGACTAATCCATATCAACAAACTGGAACAAATTACCTTGCTACTCCGCGAAACCTTGACCTTGAAACCTTGGTTTCGCGGAGTAGCAAGGTAATTTGTTCCAGTAGTTTGGTGTTTACAGACTGTTGACTGACTGAATTTTGGCCTACGAAACTCAGTCTGTCTTCGAAAAATAAAGTGTTGTACGGGTACCACCAACACCATAACATATGGCCTGTTCTATAATATGTATAAGGAATTAGGAAATCTTGGCGAGGGGGTATCTCTACCTTTGCTTCTTACGGAACTCACAGGAAAGGCCTAATACTAAATTGGACAATTTTCGATGTCATTTTTTAATTTCTCTTATAGAGTACTACGAGTATGACGATGGCGTTAGTATAAAATTATTTTATAACTAGTGACCCATCCCGGCTTCGCACGGGTATAATTAAGATGTAATAATGAACATTAAAAATTCAGTTATAAGTTCTCTAAATGTCCGTGAAAACCGTATCAAAATCCGTTATGTGGGGGAGTAAGCAGCCGAAGATACGACAGACAGGAACGGATAGCGAGCTTGGTTTGCACTATGTGAAGACAAAGATTTTAATTTTATTAGCATTAGGAAAGGGTTCACAAAGTCTATTCGTCAATAAAAATTACACATCGCACTAACAACGAAGCCCGATTCTCAATAAATAACAGGACTGTGCTGTCAGTTTGTAAAGATCAATAATCGAGTGTAAGTACTTTGCTACACCAAACACCACTCACCGACAAACTTGACCTTCCAGACGCGGTGCGGCAGCGCGAGCGCCTCCTGCGTGAGCGCCGGCAGCCGCGCGACCATCTGCCCGAACACGGAGCGCATGCCGGCCGGGCCGGCCAGCCCGGCGCCGCCGCGCCGCGCGCGCCGCGCCGCCACGCGCGACAGCTCCACCACCGGCCCGTGCTGCCGCTCGCGGACCATGGTCGCCATCACCGCCTGAGGAATAGTGCCCGACCAAAACTTAACCCCTTATTTAGTATTTTCTTATGTTTTCGCGACTTGTAGACATTGAAATAAAACAATTTATACGGTTTATATCACGTGTATTGTAACGAATCTAATTCCCGACGTTTCGTATTTTAACCCCTTATTCATAAAAAAATACAATCTTTTTAAGCTAACAAATATTTTGGTCTTTCATTTGAGGAATGTCACAATGACAGATAAACACATAAAACATGTTAAACTAATGAACGTTTACGTAGCGTGTATGAATAAGAGGGTTAATCATTGCAGCCGAAACCGAAATCGAAACTTACTTCAAGTGCTATTCAAGAGTAAATTTTATATTTTTTAGCTTTTGCTTATTCTAGCTCTAACGTCGAAATTTCTAAATGCACATCGCGATGCTAAACAAACTAACAAGTAACAACACACGACGGTGTACAGACGGTTTGATTACAGTTAACACGGGCGCGAGGGAAAGCCGTCAGTGACATTAAGTGTAAGTTATTGGTAATGAAGCGAAACTAGCAAACGCAAGACACGGAATGCTGAGGTTGCTGGTTCGAGGTCCTGCCATTACCCTAATTTTTCTTTTTGTTGTCATTAATAGTATTTTATGCAACTGCTATATAATAAGAGGCCTTAAAACACGACTGTGGTTTTATGAAACGAGCGTTAGCGAGTTTTATAATAGGATCACACGAGTGTTTTAAGGCCTAATTATATACAGTTGCATACTAGTATTTTATGCAACTGCTATATAATGAGAGGCCTTAAAACACGAGTGTGGTTTTATGAAACAAGCGTCAGCGAGTTTCATAATAGGATCACACGAGTGTTTTAAGGCCTAATTATATACAGTTGCATACATTACTTTATCTACACATCTATCATAACTACAAAAAACCGTAACAGCAAAAAACCAACAAACGAATGACAACAGACTAGTCATGGCGGCCATTCGATCTATCCGCCAAGACGAACGTTTTTTTAAACCATAGACAAACGAGTGAAGTCCCTATTCTCATGTCACTCGAGATCAAATGTCGTGCGTTTAAATTAAAAAAACATACTGAGTTGACGTTTCGTATCGATAACTGTTTTAATATCTGTGGATACTAGAATAGAGACCAACTTGAATTGTGACAGCTGTTCCAAATTTAAATTCATAACGTCACGAGATATCGGTAATGTGATCACCAATAAACACAGACTACTAAGAGATACTACCCAATAAAGAACAGATTTACCTACTACCACAGAGAAGGAAATTCTTATAATAGCATTGGTTGTAATAATGCTGGTCTTTTTCTATGGTTTTTGAACGCGTTATTGAGCACTTATGATACGTGTGTAGATAAGTGACACTAACGCTGTTTTCCGCTGATTAACTACGCCGATCAATCCCGAACGAAAGTAAACTGAAACTCTAACTCCGAAACTCGCCGAAACTGAAAGTTCGGTCGGACGCTACTGAGGATCATATCACATACATAATAATAATAATAATAGTCATGCGTACAAAGCGCTCCGTAGCTGGACAGAATTTGGACGAGTTTTAGTATGGCGTACAGCGCGCACGCATATAGTGTCATTTTGCGCTTTCCCCTCAATCAGCAACACTAAGCGCGTATAAAATCGTCCGACCACGTCCGTTGCTATTCTTCAAAGACTCCCCACATACCACATACTGTGCAATATTAAAGTTATTGCACTGGTCGCTGTCCTGCTCGATGTACAACAATCGAATTATCGATCACTATAATGCTTTTATGGATGTTGGCTTCCAAATTGTTGCCACAGGTTGTGAATTGCTTTCTGGCTTTGTGCCTATCTTGCTAACTATTCCTGAACTTAAACATACAGTAAAAAACGACTAACAAAATTTCATGAGAGTTATCAGGTTGGGTTACCAACAATACAATCTAGGGTCGGAATATTTATCGTAGTTTGGCAAAAACACTAAATTGATAGTTTCATTCATAACTTACCTTTCTGAAGGCAGATTCCTTGACAGAATAAAACATCAAGCTTCTCAGTTGATCCAGGTTCCCTTCTAGGATGAGCAGTGTCAGATTAGGGCACACCAGCTCTGAGAACTGATGCAGTAGCACCTATAAACGAAATAAACCCGTTACTCTGTCAGCCCACATTCAGTACAGTCGCTATCAGATATATCGGAGGTGAAAACACTCTTTAGAATATTAAGTTCACCACTTGGTGGTAAATTTTAAAATTTTACGTGGTGCATTTTACGGAATATAGATATTTTAACTTTGATTTTAAATCACTTTATTTTTGGCAGCAATGCGACATACAATACAAATCCATCAATTTGAATAGTCGACAAGCCTATTGAGAAGTTTAGTGAGGACCTCCTCTTGTACCTCTTTCATACTAGCACAGAGGACGTGCGGAGCGGTGACACGCGTCGCAGCGATTCGTCATATTAGTTGCTCTAAGCAAGTATTTCAGCAGCCAGGCCAGCAAAGCTGTTTTCTTCACACTTGTGGTATATGAATAGATGAAAGTGTTACGTATACTAAATAGAGCATCAAATCGTTCATTGGCGCGGTTTAAGTCCATTGTCTAGTATTGCGGTCGGCAACCCTCGGCTCGCGGCCTTCCTATTTGTGACGAAAATTGCTTGTGACCAGTGCGACCCGGCTTAACTTCATTTTGCCACAATTCGGCCCTCGCCTGCCAAAAGGTTACCGACCGCTGGTCTATAAAACTGACAACTGCTTTAATTAGCTTTCGATTTCGATCACAAAGGGTTCGGACTGACCAGGCGGTTGCAGACGAACTGCGGCGGCAGTTCGCGCAGCAGATGGCACTCGAGCGGCGGCGGAGGCGGCGGGCGCGGCGCGCGCGGCGCCTCCACGCACAGCGCGACCGTGTGCGCGCTGCCGCAAGCCACCTTCGTCACGCGCTTACCCTGGAAACGTAGCAAGTCCATCGTATTAAAGCCCAGTGAAATCTGATTTTTCGTCCGTATTTGAGAGCCTAAACCATTAAGGATAGCAAAAAAAACATTCAAATGTTGCCTCCAAAGTGAGCACGATATTTTACACTATAAAAATAGCCATTCATTAAGGTACGGAGAGGTCAGGTAAATCTGCGTGTACATATACATCCGAGTGTAGGCAACGAACGAAATTTGTGCCCAGAAGTATAGGGGCTTAAACTGGCAAATCGGCAAGCAACAATTGTAAAAGTCATTTCATCTTACACAGATTAATGAACCTTTCGAAACCGCTTGTAAATTTTAAATTTTCTTGCAACTTTGAATCTTGTTAAATCAGTAATAGTTCCAACGGTCGAACTTACCTGCAAGGCGGTGAGCAACCTCGGCCGTTGCGCCGCGAGCGTGGTCCCGTCTCCCAGCTGGCCCTCGTCGTTGTCACCCCAAGTATAGACCTCGCCGGTGTCCGTACAAGCCACGCAGTGGAGGCTTCCTACACAAAACAAACACATTTCAATTTCTATCATATATTATGGGCACCAGGTTCAACTTCTTTCTTATGGTACTTCGGGTAACATATTTTGCCCGTGGTACAGACAACTACAATCTTTGCCGATCAATAAAGTGGGAACTGAGAAACATAGTCTATGCTTGAAAGGGATAGATATATCAACTTCATAGTGCCATAGTATATACATAATGCCTCCCTTTCGAAAAATGACACTTTCTCGATTTCCGTCTTTAATGGTGACTTAAATGTGTCTTCGATTGTACTACCGCCTTGTTTAGTAGTACAGTCAAAGACACATATAAGTGACCATTAAAGTCTGAACTGAGGTGTCATTTTTCGAAAGGGAGGTGTAATATGCACTATGAACTTGATGTACATACATCCCTTTCGAGCATCACTAGACAATTTCTATCAGCTCTCACTCTGGACAGTTAAGTTTGTTCCTGTTCGTACCACAGGGCCTCTCATTACATTCATGGTGATACCAGTAAGACGTCGGTTACACGCTTATTCTGGCGTCAGTTCAGTCCATCATTCCGGTGTAGTTTTGAGTGATGCCAGAATGATGACAAATGGACACGGTTACGATTAGTTCAGACTGACACGACACGAGACAGGTTACACGATAATTCTCTCGTCATTCTGACCAGAATGATGGACTGAACTGACGACAGAATGAGCGTGTAACCGACGTCTAACACCACTGGTCATGGGTAAGAAGCGAATGGCTTGGCTTTTAAGAACTCACCCGTGGCGATGGAGACGATCATTTTCCCCTGCATGCCGGTAACCCGCATCGGCCTGCGGACGTGCTCGTAGCTGCCGTGGCCCAGTCTGTGGTAATCGCCCTTGCCCCTATACGAAGAAAGCACATTATCATTTAATTACCAACTCCTAATGCAAGCTAGTCAAGCTGGAGCTTGCTCTAAAAACACTACACGCTTGCCATGCGTAGGCCGAAGCCATGTTAGAATGAGACAGGAAAATCTGTAGGTCGCTTTAACATATGAGTGCGTAAACAAACTGGAATAAACAACTTGTACAAGTTCTCGACGGTTCTAACAATCGTTTGTTAGCCATAGAATAAACAGAGAGAGCATTACAGATATCTGATGGATATAATATCAGGAACCCATCAGACAGTGAAACAGTTACTGAATGAAGGTGTCTAAATTACCAAGTGTACACGCTGCCGCACTGACACAGCGCCACGGAGAACTGCGAACCGCATTCCACCTTTATGACCCTGAGGCCTTTGAGGCACTCGATCTTCATAGGCTGCTTGCAGCCCTCGGAACCGCCGCGTCCTGTTAGCCGAACAACTTGTTACGACATATCGCGACACACCAAAAAACCTGATCTCTATACTAATTGGTCCAGAATAGGCGTGAAATGTAACGGGCAGAGTTACTTTCGCATTTATAATACCATATAAGTTTGGATTTAATGCCTATACTTCGCACGCTTAGAATTAAAGTGACCCATTTCTGAATAATACACGTCCCAAAATATCACCCTAAATAAAAGACATAAGGTTTAATTTTGGGTAATATCATATTCAGAATTGAGTCGCTTTAATTCTAAGGGTGCGACTTCTTCTTTACATAGTTATAAAACAAAGTCGCTATCCGTTCCTGTCTGTCCTGGAGTGCGATTTTTGAATCTCATCGGGTGACTAAAGCTCGCCAAAACGTCCGTTTTTCATAGAAATGCGGCCATTTTGGTGAGCTTCAGTCACCTGGTGAGATTTAAAAATTGCATTTGAATCTCACCGGGTAACTAAAGCTCACCAAAATAGCCGAATTCATAGAAATGAGGCTATTTTGGTGAGCTCTAGTCACCTGGTGAGATTCAAAAATTGCACCCCTGATCCTATCTTCGGCCGCCTACATCTTCTAAATCACGCAACAGATTTTGACTCTTTTCGTTGTCATTTAGAGAATTATTTTACGGAAGGTTTTTGTGTACGTTAAATCCTTATTGTACTCATGCGAGCCAGGGCAACTTGCTAGTTCATAATAAAGTTAAAACTAGCAAATAAACTACAGTTATTAAAAAATAAATAAACAAGACAACTTTAGAGACAGACTGGTCAATAGAATAGGTGGTTCAAACGTTAGAGCTCGTCAATTATAGCAAAGAAACTAGAGTTATTAAAAAATAAATAAACAAGACAACTTTAGAGAGACTGGTCGATAGGATAGGTTCAAACGTTAGGGATCGTCCATTAATCACGTGAGGCTCGAAAGGTGTGAGGGGTACTAAAAACATTCACATGATTTTGGGGAGGGTAGGGGGGACTAGTCTTAAACCTCACCATGTATCGGGGGGGGGGGGAGGCGGTGTAAGATGTTAAAATAGATGACATGTTTAATGGACGACCCCTAAGACGCTGAGGTAGTCAGGGTACCGAGTTTCCCGTAGTCGCCGTCGCCCCACGACCAGACGTTGTCGTCGTCGGTGATGCAGAGCGTCTGCGCGTCGCCCGAGCCGCACGCCACGTCGATCACGCGATATGACGCCAGATATTCCACCTGGAGACGGATTCGTTAAAAAACAAATATTCAGTCGAATTGAGAAGCTCCTTCTTTTTTTGAAGTCGGTTGAAAAACCTGCTAACTAAAGTCGCGTTTCTAAATTCAAACAACGGCTAGTTTAACTTTTTTCATGAAATAGGCAGGAATATGGGCAAGTGGGCACCTGATCACCAACGTCCATAGGTCAGACACCCACAAAACCAAGGAGGTTGCACACCTCTTGTGGCAGTAATTTCTCTGGCTGTTTTGCTCACCACGCCGGAACACTGCTGCTTAGCGGCTGGATTAGCGAGTAAGATGATGAAACCGATCCGGATGGACCTTACACAACCAGACCACCCGCAAAAAACTTACCAACAGTTACATTTCAAAACATTTTTTATTGGAAGTCTGTCAAAATGTTATGGCTAGTAGGCAATATGATCTATTGTTTGAACGCGGTCTAAAAGGCAGTTATCCTTGAATTCCTTGATGACTTGCTGTGCGCGCACTGCCATACACTGTATTTTTAGGCCCGCCTGGGAACTTGTCCAAATCGCACTCATAGTGTGAGGTGGCCAGCGCCTAACAATGAAACGTAGGCGCCTAAATCACGAAATGTTCACATTGCAACATGGTCCTTCTGAGATTTAAACAGAAATCGATATAAACTTTATTCGACTCAGATAGATACCTCACGATTGAGGTGTAATATTTATGCGATTTCATCCTTCTACTGTAGATCTGGACGTACACGGAGACAAAACAGTGAGGCAGAATTTGAACGCGCACGCAATCGCCAAGGCCGTTCAAATTGTATTAGTACTGAACTGTCTACGCTACTGCCGAATGGGAAATCAGCAAATCATCATCTCCAGGTCATCCTGGAGATGATAATTTGACCGCCGCATGACTAACCATTTTGGGCACGAGCTGGTCCTCTGAATCGCCGTGGCCGAGGCGGCCGTAGCGGCCCTTGCCCCACGTGTAGATGCGCCCGCGCGCGGTGAGGCACGCCGAGTGCGCGCCGCCGCACGCTATCTGCACCACCTCCATGCCCGACAGGGAGGGGATCAGGCGGGGCCGGTCGTAGCTCCTGTTATTAAACGCTGCGTAAATTCGCATCAAGACAAAACAAAATGTGGTTTAAAAATACTATTTATCTACGCACATATCATAAGTGCTCAATAACACGTTCAAAAACCGTTGGAAATGAACAGCATTATTACAACCAATTTTATTATGAGAAATTTCTTGTCTGTGGTAGTAGGCAAATCTGTACTGTAATGGTCATTACAGTACCGACTTCTGTACCTTTATGAGTTTAAATTTGGAACAGCTGTCAAAATTCAAGTGGGTCACTATTCTAGTATCCATAGATATTAAAACAGTTATCGATACGAAAAGTCAATCCAGTATGTTTTTTTTTTTAATATAAACGCTCGACATTTTATCTTGACGGATGGATCGAATTGCCGCCATTACTGTTGTCATTCTTTTGTTGGTTTTTTGCTGTTACGGTTTTTTGCAGTTATGATATGTGTGTAGATAAAGTAATGTATGCAACAGTTGCATAAAATACTATTATTAAAAAATATATATTGCGAAGACGACGCGGGGAATTCATGTTCTTGTGCGGGTAAAATTGTAGAAGTTAATCATAACACAGAATAAATAATAGTACAGAACATTCTCTCCGAACAAAAAGGTGCACAGAACAAATAATAATAATCATTGATAAATGTTAATCCAGTAAAATTTGTAGTAAAAAAAAAGTTGTACACTCTGTTCCCGTGGCCGAGCTTGCCGTCATCGCCCTCGCCCCAGCTGTACACGTCGCCGTCGGACGACAGCGCCAAGCAGTGCTTGCCGCCCGAGTTGCACGCCACCTGGAAACACACACTCGGTTATCAACCAAAAAAACTCTTTAAAACTGTTCCAGAACGAAATTCAAGAGAAAAAAACAGCTACTTTAGAATGGATACCCACACTAATAATTTGTTATTTAAACTATTCTTATTACATAAATATTCTTACTTTGGTTATAAAGACATGCTGAATAGACGAGAGTAGCGTGGGCTGCGAGACAGAGTCGATACCCCCGATGCCCAAGCGTCCACCGGCGCCGTATCCTGCGAGAAAGAGAGCATTTTATAATCCACACTAACCCCCTAACTTTGAGTACATTTAAAAATACTGCATGTGCATAGCTTATCCAATAGATAGAGGAAATTATCGGACAACAAACGAGTCATCTATGTGAATTTTGATTATAAAAATAATGCGATGCCCCGGTATACACTTTCTGCGCACAAACTTCTAGACGAATCAAAATCAGAATACGGTTCGCAAGTGCCTTTCCTGTCAACAACCGTAACTATAGAAAGTTCAATATCGGTGAAGTCCGCATGTGGTGCTTGGCCTAGTTCTGGCTAAGAAAAAAGAGAAAGTCTATGTGTGGATTTTTGACCCAAATGGCAGTTGGTAGCAGCGATCCTCGCCTGTTTCCGCGCTCACCTGTGGCGTACACCTTCCCGTCGGGCGTGACAGCGAACAGGGTCTGCTCGCCGCCGACCAGCTGCACGGGGCTGAGCAGGGCAAGCGCGTGGCAGGCGCTCGGGCCGCGAACTTTGGCGCCGTCGACGCCGCCGAGCTGCCCGCGGTGGTTGTGGCCCCAACCGTACACGACGCAGCCGCGCGGGTTGCCGACCCACCAGCCGCTCCAGTCCTCGGGCCGTCTGTAAAACGTAGCATATCCTTAGCTATTACGCATATCCATAGCTACAACGGCCTGCGACGTGTGACACTTGTTAGTATAGGACGATGAGTAAGCGGAAACTATAAGTGACAGCGTTCAACTTAACAGACTAGCGACAGCGACTAGCTAGTCAAGCTAAAACATAATTATTATTCATTTGGGCCTGACATTCATAAAACCTATCATCGTGCATCACATAACCGAGATATAATAATTTCTTCAAAATAAATTAACACAAGTACCAAGTGTCACAGAGCATACACACCATACAAGATACCCATAGTTACTTCTACATGAGCAAGGTGACGTTTGAATACGCGCCTATGTGTGCACTTTACTAAAATTCGACAGCAGGGCGTGCGGGGGCTGAGGTATCTGAATTCGGCGCGGGGCGGTACGCGACCACTCTGTACGCGTGCAATACTGTATGTATTCTGTAGTGTGCTTACTTGTTGACCCAATGCAGCAGTTGCTCGTCGTGCTGCCTCGTGAACTTGGTGTTGTCTTCCCACGGGAAATAGGTCGGCGTGGCGGTGCTTGTCTCCGGCTTCTGCGCGGATAGGCACGGCCGCGGCGTCGGGTCCGTGGGGTCATTCACCTTTCTGGGGGTTCGACGCGGTGAGGACAATGTACTATCATCAACAAAGTGGAACCCAACCCACCATAGAACCGTGTCTTAATGACTTAATAAGTAAATTAAAAAGAGAATTTCTGATTTGATTTAAAAACGTCACTTTGATATAGTATGGTGGGTCAGGGTTCCATTTTGTAGATTTTACAGTTCGGATGATCTTAACCCTTAACCGGGGTGAGGCGATTTGTCGGCCTCAGACATGTATATAGAATTTGTAACCTAGTAACTTCGTAGTATGATAGAAATTACATCGTATTTACATTGAAAAAAAAACCTGCTTTTTCATTGAAAACATGAAACCGTATTTGAATTTTACGTAGCGTATATGTAAGTACGTATGTATGGAGTGTTTGGAGGTAAAATCGATAAGGATCAGATCAGTAGGTATGATAGAAACACATCACAAGAACGTGTACAATAAAGATGCTGTCACCATTCTAATTTCAAATAGAATCGATAGGATTAAAAAGACTAACCTGTTGAGCCAGTTCATGAGCTGCTCATCACGTATTTTGGTGAACTTGACTTCATCTTCCCACGGGTAGTAGTGGTCCATGTTGCTCTCTTCAGGGTTGTAGACGCCCAGGTCCGCGAGCCGCTTCCGCACCTCCGCGAGGAAGGGTATGGGGAGGGGGGTGCGGCGGATGAGCGCGTCCGCGGTGCGGATGCAGAGGCAGTAGCGCTTGAACCACGCCCAGCGCGCGGCATCCGGCCCGTGGCACACGCGCGCGTCCACGCGCAGCCCACACGCCAGCCACGCCAGCTCCTGTTGACAATCTTTGGAGTAAGTGACTGACGCCTCGTTTACTGCTCCTAGGCAAGTTTACTTTCCCCTAAGCCAATCAATCCTAGCTTACTGTATAACTATCCGTACTGTAGACCTGTGAATTGGACTTGCAAATAAAACTAAAATCACGTCATGGGGTGGAGCGGACAAAACGTTGCCACGAGAGAGCGTAGAATGTTATTTAGAAGGTGTCTACTTTCCGCACATTCATTTGTATTGAGTATTAACAGCAAAACAGTTATCTATAACGAACCTAGTACTATATTAACCTGAACCTAGTAAATATTCCATAATTTGTTTTTACATCAATGTTTCACGTAATTTTAGGTACATTTTTCGTTTTGGTAATTTTGACCTCCGAAGCGACCCTTCTACACAGAATGCCGTAGCAGACTCTCAGCGAAATTCGTGACGCCGTCAGTCACGAGCAACGAGTGAACGTTTCACTGTGTGTGAAAGTTCTGTGACGGTACCTTGAGATACTGCGTGTGCAGTAGGTGCGCGCCGAGGTGCACGGCCGTCTCCTCGAAGTCGTACTGGTCGTAGAGCAGCTGTGGAAGGCTCTTGAGCGCGGGCGGCGGCGCGCCCACCGGCTCGTTGCTCGCGCAGATCACGCCGCGCAGCCGCCGTACGCACCACACGCGGGCGCGCCATGCTGCCGGGGCGACGGATTTATTGTCAAGTTTGCGAGTTGCAAGGGAAATTAAACGAAGGTCTGCCAGGTAATTAAGCGACTCGTCAAAGACGGCGCTAATGCTGCGTTGTATACAGCAACAGCAAAATTTCATGTCATGACACATTGACATGTTTGACATTTTTGTACACTTATTCAGCCACAATATGGTCAGATCGGCTTGTTAGTTCTTGGCAAACCTTTTACACAAGCAACCACTATGCCAAAATGCAATTATTTGTCTTTGCGATAATGAATATCGTCGAAATACAGACATAATTGTGACTATAAACGGCGAAAGCAGTCAATGGGGAGTAGTAATCTCATTTAACCCTCGTGGTGGCGCTACTATCCATATAGACCGGACAAAATAGTGTTGTCATGGCAAACATTGCCCTGTAATTCTTGAAAATAATTAAGCAAGTGCAGCAGAAATAAGCACTACACAACACGACATGGAGACTACAATACACGTTACGACAATCCAACACTCAAAAAGCGATTTTAAGTGCCCATGATATGCTCCATTGAGTCAACACTCACACAGAGTGGGCATCTGTGCGCAGATGGCGAGCGCCTGTGCGAGCCGCGGCGCCAGCTGGTGGTCGTTTGAGATGGCGGTCAGCAGCGGCCCGTCCAGCAAACGCCACGCCAGCTCCACCGACGGCCGCGACAACACGAACCGGTCTGAACCGGTTTCCTGAACACCAAAATAAGACAGCAATTTTAGACAGATCGAAGGTTTTAATAACGAACTATTCTAAGTAAACGTGGTATTAGATACTTACGTATAATGCCAGCTTCGGTATTGTAGGAAAAGCGGTGAACCTCCACCCCCAGCCGTTGACGGAGCCGTCACTCTTAAAACGCCATCTCAGTTCGTCACCTGAATTTAAAAACGAACCGCATATTCTATAACCATAGTGAAAATACTACACTGTGTTCACACACCAATTGTGACACGTTCACCCGTGCAGGGTTTGTGGGACGAGCGCCTCCCTGCTGCCGGCTCTGTCGGCGCAGCGGTAAAAGTACATAAGCTACATTACCGAGCTGCGCAATATGACAGAGCACCGCTTAGTAATTGTTTCCACTGTTTTCGTCTTCCGTACGTTTAATATTCTCAAAGTTTTAATATTCGCGGTCCCCACTCACCGTTGACAATGATCTCGTCCTCCCAGTCGGACGGGTCGCGTCCCGAGCGCGTGGCGACCGTCCGTCCGGCCGCGTCCGATATGGTCAGCGGGTCGTTGCGGCGCTCAGTCGAGCAGCCCTGCTCGAATATCACACGGAGCGAGAGCGCGCCGGGGATCTTTACCACGCCTGCGTAACAAGTTAATACCAGTTTAGCGAAAGTCACTTGACTAAACTGGCTTAGATGAAACTATAATCACAGGTGACAGAAACTTCTCATTGTGTATGATTGCTTCTTCCTGGTGGATGAATCAAGAGCGCTGTTTCAAAGCGGAAGTCACAACGTTGCGTTGTTTCGTATCGGTTACTAGCTTTGTAAACAGAGGTCTTGATGATTGAATTTATCAAATATTTTTGGTATGATGGCCGCAAATTAGAAGACGAAATGTAGAGCTATCCACGATTGTAACAGTAATCAACACCAACTGCAAGCCTTACGTGGCAGTGGACATTGCTCAGCAGTGGGCATATTCCGGCTAATAAGATGATGATGAATGACCACCAATTTTCTGGACTACGTATGTTCAAACAACGGATTGTTTAACTCCCTAACAGCTACATTTTGACATATTTGATATGTTCTATAAGAAATCTGTCATAATTTTACAGGTAAAACTAGTTGTCGCTTTGAAGTCACGATTAAGTAGGCGAGTAAAGTGTAAGCTCCATTAGCGTGACTCGGTTCGGACGTGAGCATCATGAATGTGATTCAGTACCCAATCTCAGGAATGGGCATATAATGAGCGTACCGGATATGTCCGTGTCGTCTGGGTAGGGGTGCGGGCTCTCGACCATGACGGAGCGCGGCAGCGCGCGCTGCGGGCCGGCGCACGCCTCCTCCAGCTCGCACACGCACACCTCTATCACCATGTCCGCGACCGCCGGCTTCTGCGCGCACAGGGCTGCCGGAACGAGCGGTTACTGGTTATGTTGCTTTGGGAATACGGTGCTACATTCTTATTTGAAAAGCCACAAAATTGTATCAGACGGATATAAATTAAACACTAGACATGAAGGTACATACTTTATTATTTAAAAAAAAGCGATAAATGCCATAAAAATGGATTCCAATTTACCATTCTGAATTTACGCGCGAAAATCATACTGCACCATAATGTCGTATAAAGCTATGGGTGTTTCAGTATAGAATAACTTTAAACCTGACCCACAGTAAGGGTTTGAACTTTTAGTGTGATTTTGAACAAGCAGCAACATTCTAGGCCAACCATTATAGAGGGAACTGAGATAAATTGACTATGGACGATAGGGATAGACATATCAAGTCCATAGTACAGTCAAGGAATTTAATTCCCTACCCATTTCGCTGAAATGTCGTCTGACATTCTCAATGCATTAAGGTCGATATGTCAAACTAACGTCTTGCTCTAGTTGCTCTTATGGTGACAGTTTGCTATACGATATTGAACCTTAGGTGGGTTGGAAATTAAATTGAGTTACATATTATACATCTCCCTTTCGAAAAATGACACATTTGCGCAGTTCCGTCTTACTGGTCACTGATATGTCTCCTCGCTTTTTTTTCGATTCTAACTTTTCTTATTCGAAAAACACTATAAACCAGTCGAAATCTAGAGGCTAGATTTACTACCTATTGTTGTTCCTGGGTCAATCAAATTTTCTTGTTGTTTATTATGTCCCGTCCCACAGGAGACTACTATGATAGAGTTTGTTTAATCAAAGAGTTATTGTAAGACTTGTTTCTATCATGGCAATAAGATAATTAATAAAATAATATGTCCATTATTGATAAAATTACAAAATTTTGCTAAATTATATCACTTTTAGAAAGTAACTCAAGAGATATAACCATGCCAACAAGACAAGAAAAAGTTGACGGACCCTCCCACTAAAGCAAAGGTTCCCAAATTTATTGTATCTACCGCCCGCCGTGAGATCCTATTCTTTCTTGCGCCCCCTAAAAACACAATCGCATTTACCTCAACACCCCCCATTTTCTCTGCACCCTCCCCCTCCTGTAGGCTAGCACACACGACTGGGCGTTAAAGCCCACTTTGAGAAAGACTGCACTAAAGCTACGCACCCATGAGCACGTCTGTGATGATTTTGACCGCGTTGTTGGCGTCCGGTATGCGGCCCGCGGACGCTAACTTCAGCAAGTCCACGAGCGCGCGCGCGTCCGTCTCGCCCAGTTGCATCGTGAAATCGTCGAGCGTCATCTGAGATACAAGGAACACGTACAATCGATTGGATTGGTTTAACACTTTCTCATAATAATATTGGTTGTTATAATGCTGGTCATTGCCTACGGTTTCTGAACGCATTATAGAGAATTTATGATATGTGTAGATAAAAAACATAAAATATTGTAGATAAAATATTGATAATAAAGGTTGGGACCCCCTAGCAAGCACGGAGATGCTTGTGACCTCGCTCTTAAATCTGAAGTTGGTTCAATTGGTTACAGGAGATAAGGTTTACAAAGCGTGTAAGGCAATTACTTTGCTGTGTAGGCATACATAACAGTTCCATCCCTTTCACAGCCGTAATTTTACTCCGTCTCAGGAACGTTTGTGTTAGAACCCGTGCACATTGATACCGTTCCAAAATTACGAGAAGTCTTCTTGGAACGACTAATATGCTTTAAATATCATATGGTAACTGTAATCGAATGGTAGTAAGGTGGAGTGTTGGCATCTGATTCTAAGTTAAAATCGAGTTATAAAACTTCTACTCTGCATTGCATTGAAGCTTAACGTACCACAGTGGTTTATATCGCTATAACACGTTTACAGTCCAGTGGTTAAAAGACCTGGTCGGCTGGAAAGTTCCAAGTCAATAATCTAAGGGATCATGAGTGCCATGACCTTGCAAGAAGCATGAAACTTTATCAAAAAATATCATCGCCATCTGATGTAGTATGTTATTGGTAGCATGACCTCCCCATATGATGCTGTATACGCCTCTGGTTCCGGTCAGATCAGTATGTAATCAGTCGGCGGTTCGGATTCGAACTGCGGCCCGCCATTTGGTGACCCCTGATCCGTTATATACATAAGAATTGTCGGATAGTTACTGAGAACTGTCAACGTACTCGAAACATTTAGTATGGGGACTGCGAACGTACTAAACCTCGTGCCAGGCTTGAACTATGTCTAAATAAAGTGACATCATGTTAGCGTCACCTTGAGTAAAAACGACAGAATGTATGGATTTGACATTTACAATCGACACATTGTGAAGTTTGCTTTCGCTAGCTTACGTCGAGTCGATAGTCTTTGTCATTTCTATTGGCGTTGACGATCTCGGAATTTCAAGTGTTACCTTGGGCGCGTCTGCTTGCTGTACGGTCATGGTGGCGGCGGCCACGGAGACGGCGCTCGAAGACATAACGGCCGAGTGTCGCGACGATACGGAGCCACTGAGCGGACTGCTGGCGCCGCTCTGTGGGCACGACAGTTCGTTATGCCGGGTCTATACGTGTGCCGGGCCAAGTGTTGTAACAATACGAAGATATAGTTATATGTTAGGAAATAGATAGTTGTCTCATTCTGATATACAAGGCAGCCTACAAAACTTGGCCAATGTGTGGCCAAGTTATCACTACACCCTCTCAGGTAGAGGACTAATAAACTCTTCCACCGACGACGATGTTGTTGCAAATTTTGTTCTGTTTATAAACCCAGACTTCATTGCACTAGGACAGATGAAAGAGTGGAGTTCAGTATCGGAGTTTGGCAGCTCCTGAAACAGCTGCTACAGGCAACTCAACGACAGTTGAAGTCACGCACACTACTGTCATGTGTGTACCAGAGAGTTTCGTTCGAGTTGTTAAATTTTTGTTTAGATTATGGCGCTTTGTAGCTATAGTGTAATCATTCGACTCAACTCTCGTTGCGTTACCTATAGTTACGATAGGAAAGTAAGCTGGCAACCTGCAGCGTGGCGCGGTCCGCGGGCGCCTCGCCGCCACCGGTGCGCGCGTCGTTGTCGGTGTCCTCGTCCTCGGCGTCCGCGCAGCCGACCGGCGCGCCGCTCGCGCACGCCTCGTGCGTCCGCAGTGACTCCACTAACAGACTGCGCGCCTGCAAACACGAATGCTAAAACTTTTAACCCACGTTTAAAACAAATGCCAACATACAGTCAATGCCATAAAAAAGGGTTCAGCAAAGTGTTACACCCCACTGTAGATGTCTCTGGCGTTACCGCGAAATCATGTTTCTAAAAAGGTGTTTCACTTTACGAGTATAGTAAGTTTATCTCATGTAGGATAGCATGGATAAACGTATACCATTAATTACATTACAGATAAATACTTTTTAGTAATAAAAACCTGCATCTGTTTTGAGAATGTTGCGGACAGATTAGTGTGGATAAAAAGTTGACTGGCCCATTAATTGATACATACTTAAATATATTCCCCCCATTGACTTATCCGCGAATCATAAGGTTAGCCGAAGTGACTGAGTGTATTGACTGTACTTTAACCAAAATTGGTTTTACTCTTTTCATTCAATGGCAATCGTCATTTTAACGTGTAAAGACGAAACATGTGTTTACATATGGGTGTTAACTGAGCGTTTATGTACTGTAATTTGTATAACTATATTTTCTTGTTTCGACATAAGTATTTTTGAATAATTGACAACCATTTTAGACTTTTATGCCATTTGGTTAGTGTTTTATGGATATTTATGGTTCCTGCATACCTGAGTGATGTGCAATCCCAGTAATATCAACGACAGCGAGTGTTGCACAGCGACCGGCGGCTCGAGCGCCAGCGCGGCGGCGGCCAAAGACGGGATCGGCCCTTGGCGCTCCTCCACCATTGTTTCTTCTGAGTAAAGACCTAGAAATACCATGAGCAAGTTAACAAAGGAAGGAACATTCATTTCATGTGCAAAAACATACGTAGCACGTGGTAATCTTTTACAGAGTGCGCTTTGACTTGCCATTACAGTTAACAGTTTTCCGTGGAAATCCAAAAATCTCCACCGTTTAAAGAACTTTTTGCAACTTGCCCATTTCTAGTTATGATATGACACAGAGTCGAATTCTTTACCCTTACACAATGAATTGGACTGCAAAGTTTCTTGCGAAAAACAAGTGACCTTGTTACATCCACTTGCGTTATAACCGCCCTCTATATGTTGCCGTAATCTACAGAGCCATCACATCAGGACAAGCATCAAAATCTTATAATAGTGAGTCTCGGACATATTAATAAAAACGGATCACTGACGTATTTTTGAGTCGTCGTCGCGCCACCGCCGCGGGGCTGATGATTAAGGACCACGGACTGGTCCAAAACATGTCGGGCATTTCTCGACTTAACAATACGTGGTGATCTGTTTTTATTAATATGCCTTCCGCTCATTTCAAGACTATATTTGGCTTGCCTAGCGCAGTCGCCCCCAGCGGATCCCTCAGCACGGGGAAGACGAGCGGCTCCTGTATGTTGACGGGCGTGTCGCGCGCCGCCGGCCGCAGCGACCAGGCGGCCGAGTGCGAGGAGCCGGCGGCGGCGCGCTGCACGCCGTCCACGCCGGCCACGAGCGCCGGCCGCCGGTTCACGCACGTCGTGCCGTTGCCCTGCTGCCCGTGGTCGTTGTCGCCCCACGCCCACACCTGCGGCCACGACACAACGCTGTCAGATCATATAGTACACACTCAAATCTATTGCCAAAAAGACATTAATTTCTCGGGCGTATTATAAGATCAATATATCTTGGACAGGGATGTTTGGAAATGATCCCGACTTGCATTGGCGATCCCTGGCTCCAAATGATGTACACCTACTGTGTGTTAAATATTTAAGATGTAAAAATAACATTAATATTTGATTTATTAAAAAAAAATCACCTCGTTTAGTTTCTTGCCAATACCTTCTCATCAGAGGTTTTTTCCGAACCGGTGGTAAATTTTATGACATTCATAAGTGCTACCTGTAAGCCTAATCTGAATAAAGATTGAAAGTAAGCACGGCATGCTCCTTGCACATTTTGCAACGCTTTGTCTCCTAACAAAATTCGAACAATATTGAACTCTAATTCCATTTGTCACTTTGTCTTGTTAAGAAAAAAGCGAGTGACGATTTCGATTTTAAAATTTCCCCCAAATCTCGCAGCAAAAAACGACTTTGCTCTCTAGTTGCACAATTGGGATGTTGACTAAAAAATAATAATTAGTCCATCTTTTAGAACGCCAGAAAATAGTAGATACGTATTTTTTCTTTTGCTTCTAAAACTTAAAATAACAAAGTTACAGAGCGGCGAAAGTTCGCGCTACGTCATTATTTCGTAAAATTTTTACGAAAGAGTGACGTCACGAGCCCCTACTCCTGAATTTGAATGTGCTGTATCTTTGTCAATATTATTCGTATGGACAAATAAAAAAATACGTATCGAGTATTTTTCTATAATCTAACTGACGGACTAATTAGAATCTTGTTGTTTTAACCCAGGAGACATCCCTATTGACCGCGGTATTCCACGTACCTGGTTCTCGCTGGTGACGGCGAGGCAGTGCAGCGCGCCGACCGCCACGTGCACGACGCGCTGCCCGCGCAGCGCCTCCACTATCGTCGGCCGGCGCACGTGAATGTCGCAGCCGTGCCCGAGCCGGAAGTAGTCGCCTTTGCCCCACGTCCACACCTAAATATAAGGGTTCGTGTTATCATATTTTACAATAAAATACTGATCCCGCAAAATAAAAGAAATGAACATGTCTTATAATAAAATAAACTTACTTCACCGTCCCTGGTTAACGCGAGACTGAACTGCGCTCCGCATTCCACTTGCACCACCCCCAGTGTATTCAACCGCTCTATGTTCATAGGCACGGCGCAGCCGTCCGACCCCCCGCGACCTAAAACCAAAGTGTTCGTCCCAAAGCTCTCAATATAAATAAATGACATAATTATTGCACAGGATATAGGTACTGAAAAAGCCGATATGATGAGAACACTACAGGGATGGCAAATGTTACTGTTAAAGTTTGTGTGTTTTAAGTGTTGTGTTATGTTGTAATCTGTGTCTTGTTATGTTGTCTTGGTATGTATGTCAATATCATTTCAGGGAAACGCCGGTTTAAGCCGGGAGTACGCATCCATACCTGTGCTTTACATGCGAATGTCATATTTCATTTTAAATTTGACACAAGGCGACAAACTACTTTCATTAAAATGTTAAAATTACAGGTGTGTAATTGACCAGCAATTCGTCACTACTCTTTGAGTATACTCTTATTGAATGAAGCCGTGTCGAGAGCCGTGTCATCGCCATATCCATAACTGAAGTAGCGCCGCCATGTGCCATCCCCGTTACACAAAACAAGAAATAACAAAAGAACGGTTCACAACATCAGCAACCATTCTTCACGAAAGCAGTGCTGTTAAGTAAAATATGATGAATGTGCATTTCGCCATAGGACCGTACTACACTGAAAGGAACTTGAAGAAGAATTTGGAAAAGTTTAAGTAAGTAGGTACATTCCAACGCATCGGCAAAAACACTGTCTCCCTGATGTCCATTTATACAAAATACAAAGCAAAAAACTAGGCGTTTATATTAAAAACATGATGTATTGTTACATCAATTAAAAAATATCTCCAAATTATCATCATCACATCTTACTCGTATCGACCTTTTTTTTCATTATTCTGTTTATACGAATAATTTACCATAGGACGCAACGAAAGCAATTTCCTGTTACACTTAAGCCACATTTAACAATTCGAACGCAACCACGGTTTTCCGTAACGAAAAATACTGCAATATAGATCTATATGGGTCAACACGGTAACGGCTGATGATAGCCAGTTAGATCGCGATGCCGTTGGAAGCACCCTCCGTTAACACCAAAAACCACAACTAAAGCCAATCACAGACGTGTATTACGGGCCTACAATGGGTTGATTATTACCTAATTTACCGAAATCGCCGTCCCCCCACGAGAAGACTTTCCCGCAAGCTGTCAGCGCAAGCGTCTGCGCGTCGCGCGAGCCGCAAGCCACTTGGATCACTCGCACGTCTTGCAGCGTCTCCACCTAAATCACAGATAATAGATACGGCTTATAAGGCTTGCAACACCGTGATTCTTAGTATAACTACGAGTAATCCCGGGATCCGGGTATTGTGTATACGAAGATTCCGGGATTATAAGCCCTATAGGTAAACCTGCATAACTTTATTAAGTCTTAGTCCCGCACTAGGAGTTAAGGATGGATTACGCATAAAAAATATTTTAATAATTATTTGCTCCTAATGTACTAATGCGGTTCACACGGATCGGTCAACGACCAACAACTGTTTATAATCCTTACCTTTCACAACATAAGTTCCTGGATTTCCAACAGATATCTGTGATGCCGTCTCTGTTTATTCAATGCGCACAAACAAATGCATTTGTACGGACCATGGCTCTTACCAGTTTAGGCGAGAGCTGTGTGAGGTCATCGCCGTGCCCCAGCCGGCCGTACTCGCCCATGCCCCAGGTGTAGAGGTGGCCGCGCGCGGTGACGCACGCGCTGTGCGCGGAGCCGCACGCTATCGCGACCACGCGCTCGCCGGACAGCGACTCGATGAGGCGCGGCGTCTCGAGGGTCTGCCGGTTGCCGTGCCCCAGCTTGCCGTCCTCGCCTTCGCCCCATGAGTAAACCTAACGACAGATTTAAATATTCGGTCTTATTTCTTTAGGGTTCAGTACCCAAAGGTTACCAACGGGACCCTGTTACTAAGCCTAAGTAGTCTGTCTGTTAACTGTAATAGGTTTTTCATCGTAGACATTTTGACTGATATGATTACCAAAATAGCGTATATATGATAATGAAAAATAAGGTGAAACTCCATACGGTTTTTTTATAGTTTTTGTTCTATCGTAAAAAACGGTAATAGAGACAAACGTCTGACTTGATGTGATAGTGGTGATGTCTAAAATAAACCAATTTACAATAAAACCGGCTAAGCGTGAGTAGAGATCAGAAACTGGATGAAAGAAAACACATTTTTTCCTTATTTGATAACTCTCAGTGTACGGGGTAATTTTTGGAACAGCTTAGATTAGCAAGTGAGCGAGTGCCACCTTCCCGTCCGCGGTGAGCGCGAGCGCGTGCTTGCCGCCCGAGTGCACGGCCACGCGGCGCACGAGCACGTGCGACAGGTGCGGGTTGGCGCGCGGCGTCGACACGTTGTTGCTGTGCCCCAGCCCGAGCCGCCCGCTCGTGCCTTCGCCGCACACGTACAACTGTACAAATTATACAATCGCTACACTTATTTTGCTGTACACATCTGAAAAAAATGACAGTAAAATGGACCAAAATTTCTCTCACTTTCACTGTAAATTTGTTAAAAACGTATGTAAAATTTTGTCAGTAAGAGGGTATAAAAGAAAGGGGGTAACAAAGAGTCACCCGTTTTCAAGAGCCGCTAGCGGACAGTGGCGATACGTGTACCTACTTGTACACACCTGCAGCTTTCCATACGGAAGGAATAGTGCCGTGAGTATGGCTTAGTATACGAATAATTTTATGTGAACTGTGTGAATATTGAGGGTCAATGATATTTTTGGTTTAAATATTCCAGTCCGGACAGCATCGCGCCGCTATTGCGTGAACAGTTTCTATTCCTTTAATCTCTATCTCCTAAACACTGGCTATAGGATACTATCGACGAAGACACTTACTTTTCCATCGTGAGACACAATGAAGAGTGTCTTGGAGCCGCCGGCGATGTGCACGGGCTTTAGCGCGCTCAGACTCGGCGAAAATACGGGCACTTTCACTTTGGACCCTTTCACGCCGCCCAACTGATCCTTGTCGTTCAAACCCCACACGTACACCTGACGGCAAGAGCAAATTTCAACCACAGTTCAGTAAAACATCGTCATCGGCATCGTCTCGGCACTGCCCTACCTTTGGGCAATCGTTGGGCACCGTAGGTGGGTTGTTGTCAACGGAAACTGCGCCAGCTGGGTTTTCTTTCTCCATCCAGTCATCCGCTATGAAATTCATGCTCTGAAAACACGTTCCAAGTTAGAATCTATTTCTAAAAACAAAACTTATTTAAAAGGGTGGATCTATGGATCTATTGTGGCTTACCTGAATAATATCGGTGTATAAAGGGTTCGGCCTGAACCCAGTCAAGTAGAGGCCGTGAACGCGGCAATCCGCGTTAACGTTGCGGTTTTGTTTGATGCTGATCTCTATGCACGTGTAATGCTGAAAACAAAAAAGTTTTATATTCGCATTGCAATGTAATTACCGAATATAGGCATTAGTCAATAGTCATTTTGTCTAGCTCGAGGGTAGCGAGCGCCTAGAAGGGAACACCGTGGCCTTTCGTATAAAAGACGAGAATACGTATGGAACAACTTGTTGTAACGTGGCACCTGTTTGCAGTCAGCGAGCAGCTGTATCTGCTGCAGGTGCGGCAGCGGGCGGTCTCGCGGCGCGGGCGCGCACGGCACGGCGGCCAGCGGCGCCAGCGCGGCGTCCTCGAAGCTGCTGCCGCCGCGGACGGCTAGCGCGGCCGGCCCGTGCCCGCCCACCGGCACGCCCAGCCCGAGCCGGCGGACTAGCACGCCGTTGCGCATCTCTATGCGGATCCAGTGCTGCAAACAAATCGATACTCGTGACGGAATCTTTGCTATCCGTTCCTGTCTGTGCTCATCTTCAGCCGCCTACTCCTTCTAAGCCACGCAACAGATTTTGATACGGTTTTATGCGTCATATACTACATATGTGCCAGTGCGGCTCAATAGTAATTTCGAGGAAGTAGCATAAATGGTTACATTACTGTTTTTTTTGTACTAGGCGTTCGGCCTATTCAAAGTACGCCCGTTGTAATGCTCGAATCTGAGCTGAGTTTGTTACTTTACACGCAAATGCTTGCGATAGATATCTGGCTTTGCGTGTTTCATTTTTTAGGAATGGAACAAAGGATGAAACAGAAACTCCTTCATATTAGGCAGATGAAGTCTGGCAATAATAGTCTTTACACACTGTAGACTGTAAAGCAAAGCCGCGACTGACTGCATTGCAAAGATATTAGGCTAGGGCGTCGATTGTGACGCTTGGCTTGTATGGCTTTGTTTTACTAATTTACAGCCATACGTTATGTAGCAGGCAAACAACTTGAACATAAATCGAGTTGAGGGTTTGTGCATGCACATTTGTACTAGAAATGGCTACTGTGCAGTCAAGGTTGTTTGCCGGGAGGTTGTAACAGTGCAACGGACCTGTCCGTTCCCGCTGGAGCTCTGCCAGTAGGTGTGCGGCTGCGAGTCGAGCAGGCGGCGCGCGCCGGCGCCGGGCCGCGCCGACGACACGCGCAGCACGCGCACCGCGCCGCGCCAGTTCACGGTGGCGCCGCCCGCGCTCTCGCCCCACTCCGCTGCGGCGCAACAGCACACATCATCAAAGGTAAACTAACATTGCAGAAACTATCCACTATTGGTAAGTCGTATTAAGTACAAATTTTAACGGACAGTTATTTTGACACATTTTCTATGAAAAATCTGTCATTATTTAATTGCTAGTAGTTTAAGACAGTCTTTGCTTTGATATTGGGAACGGCCATATTTATGCGAGTGAAAAGCAACGCAATCGGCCAGCCCCGCGGTTCTTGCTTTTTCTTCCCTACATTCTCTGCGCTATATGCCTCCGCTGGAATAATTTAGGATATCTAGATTTAAATAATTTATTTCTCGAAAGATTATAATGAATTACTTAACGAGAAACAAATGAAAATAATGACTATGTTTAAGTATAATCAGAGAAGTTTCTATATTCCTTACGAAGTAATATAATGACTAGGGGCAAGTAATCGCTTTGACCGGCGACGATTAATCAAGTTGAACGCTAAAAAATAATGTATACCTAAATGCGAAGCAAATTCATAAAAGTAATAAAGTAGAATAGAACCGAATACTAACATTGATCGGTGACGAGCTCCATTTCGCTGACTTGGCCCGTCCACCCTGGCTGCTGCGGGAAGTCCACGGTCAAGTCGCGGCCATTGTGCGCGATGCCTACAAACGTTAACAATCGCAAAGGTTTATGATTAAAGTTTGCCACATCCCATAGTGAGGTAGGTAGCATACATTCGCAAGTCCGTTGAAAAAAGCTAAGACACTCAAGGACCCGCGCTGACAGAAGCGTTTAGTATTTCGCTTTCTATTATGTACAATATTATATTACCTACGAACATAGGTAACTGTGTGCTTGAGCCCTGCGTAAAATAAATATTTAATGCATATCGGTGTGACCAATTTTGATAGTTTCATGCAAGTAAGCGTCAAATAACTCACGGCTAACTTTTTATTGAAGATTATTTGATGACCGGACTGCCTAATGGTTAGCGACTATGACTACAAAGCATAAGGTTCCGGTTTCGATTTCCAGGAGGGACAATTTTTTGAATGACGCATACAAATGTTTGTACCCGAGTCTTGGATGTTATATTTATTTAGCTTATTCTTCTTCTTCTTCATGTACATCTTCAATCTTGAACTTTGATCGCTAGCTTCTTGGTCTCCTACTGTCCATTGCGAGCCGGAACAGCTGCTCGACGGATATTTATCTATGTATATGTATGTATATCCGTTGTCTAGTAGCTATCGCTCCAGCAGCTTTAGTTGCTTAATTTGGGACTAGGTTGTTTGGTGTTTTATTGTCATAAAATATATTTAAAAATATTCGTTCATATTCTAATCTCACTACCGCGGTTAGACAGCAGTGTACAGTATTACCAAAAATATATTGTGCCACGATGTACCTGCGCAGTAGACCAATTTTAGCAGCGCGAGAAATTTCGATCTACCAATGATAAAGTAGAATTTTACGCGCGCTAAACTCTTGCGCTTTTATTGGTCTATCGATTTCGGAGCAACATCGCCGCAGCCCGTGCGCCACAGTGTACGAATTGTGTAAGCGGGACAAAGCTAAGAATGCATAGCAAGCAATACTCTGCCAGTTGCGCTTGCAAATAAAGTACAATATGGATTATTCACACGTTCGGCTACTGTCGGAAGCCGGTCTGCGCTTCTCTGCGCAAACGAATACTGCCGATGCTCAATATATTTTTGGTAAATCTGTAGTGAGCTCGGGCGCGGCACTCACCGATGACGGTGCCGACGCTGGTGTGGTCGACGCAGCCCCACTTGTAGCGCGGCTGCGTGACGGCGGCGCGCACGCGCACGCGGTCCCCGGCCGCAAACGGCGCGCCGCCGGACACCACCTCCGCGCTCACGGCGCGCACGCCCGCCACGCGACCCAGTCCGCGCCACTCCACCTGCCACACACCGAGGTTCATACTGAATACGGATACATGACGATTAAAGGTAACAGCTTTAGTAAAATAAGGTTTCAGACTTAGCATTATTTCTGCGAGTTTCGGTTTGAAATTGGAGATTCGGTTTAAGAAACTAATAACACCCGAACCGAAACTAGACAACAGCGATTGGCGTATTGGAATGGCCGCAGTGTCAGCGTCACTGTCAGCTTTACATCGTGAACTGCCCATTGTCGTGCATTGGCACTCGTTTGTTTGTTATGCTCTACGGCGTGCATTCATCATTTTAGATGTAAGAGCTAAAATTAGCTAAAGCTTAAAAAATATACACTAGAATTGCCCTAGAAGTAAGTTTCGGTTGTAAAAACTAGTTTCGGTCGGACACTACTGAGCATGTTCACCTAATACCAATTCAACCTCGCGTTGTCAATTACTCTGCCGTGACCTTTGAAGCTTGCAAATGACCGACAAGATGAGGAGACGGAGGTCATTAGGCAAAATATTGAAGCGATCAGTATGAATATATCTGAGGCGACAGGGAAATTACAAATATTAAGACGCCCTCTTATGTCCGTCACATCGTCATTTTAACGTGATACCTATTTTAATAATTTCGAATCAACTTACATGCAAAAAGACGTTCTGCTTGATATCTCTTTCAACCTTTTGCACTTGTCCCACGTCTCCCAATGCGACCTGCAATAATGTACATATTTTACTATAGTACTCATTGCGTAAAAACGTCATAGCCATGTCACAATGATTGAAAAAAATCATGACCTTTTATGCTGGGTTCACATGAGCTTAGTATTTGTCATTAGTACTTATGCAGGTTATTTGCTAAGTTATGAATGTTAGTGGTATGAGATATGTCGGAATGGATTAGCACTTGACGTGACATCACTCGATTACTGACAATTATTTGAAGATTTATTGATAAGGAGAAATACTTATCATTTAATGAACAGGATCGGGTTCTTAATCATTTGCACTTGCAGTTTGACTAATACTAATACGTTTACACACATGGTAAAACGGCGACTCGTAGGTACTATGTAATATTTACTAAGCTCGTGTGAACCCAGCATAACAGGATATCACCGTGAAAGTATACTTACAGACTCGAAAGCTTTGCAGCACCGCACGGTCATGCCGGGCGAGATGACGTCAGACAGATACTGTGCGTACTCGTCCTCGGAGGCGAAACAGCTGCGCCACCTGTACGGCGCCTGCTTCTTGTCCGCCTTAGACGAGTGCGCCTTCGGCTCGAACACGGACTCATCGATGCCGTGCTGCGAAAGTTCCAGAAGGTACGCCACTAGCGACTCCACTGACGGTACCGTGTTGCCACCTGGAGTTATAGAATACCTATTATTGTACCCACCTATTATACCCCGGCGTGAGTATTGAATGGCGGCTAATCAGAGAAGTTTTAAATATTGCCATGCCGCGTGTAAAGAAAGTCGGGAAGTGGTCTTATCGGTAAAGAACCGAAAGCTGCTGCTGGGCCAATTCTGTTCAATAACTACAGGACAATGAAAACTTGGCCAAGTACTTAATAAACCAAGTCTTCATTGATAGTGCCAAGCTGGATATATGGCGAGATTATCTATCATTGGTATGGTTTACAGAACACGAGATAATGAAAAATATAAGAAAACAATAGCGGTTTCGCCCTTCCTTGCAAAAGAGATACGCTTGTATAAAAATGTGCCAGTGCCATTTTTAGCCATGTGTTTTTCATACTCAAGCCCCTATTCGATTGTTCGTCGTGTTTTTAAACCTACCCAGAACTTGAATAGCAGAGTACACGGCGTTCCTTGAAAAGCCCATCTCCATGACTTGTTTCACTTGTGGCGAGTTGCTCCATGTGTTGAGATTTTTGCGAGCTGGAAATAACAAAAAGATCATGTTACATTTGTATTGGGTTTAACACATTCGCACTTCCCATATCAAAAGTTTCAAGTACACTGACAGTCCTCACGCGTAATTTTCCTACGAACTTAAAAATCCCGTAAACAACTCTAAAGTCGGCTTCAATAGAACTAGCCAATGTTGTAAACAACTATGGATAGCATTTGACACATAACCTTAAATTGTCAATTATAGTTTTTATAGAAATAACAAATAATTAATAGATACTTTGACTTAAAACAATACAAGGATAAAGTGTAAATATAAATCGGTAACGGGACCATACTCGTTCACAACTGAGTGATTACGGAGTGTTAAAGGTAAACTGGTTTGTTTACAATATTGGCAATTTCTATTCAACCCGACTTTATATTGCTATACAGATATTAAATACCATTTCGAAAGCTATCGCATTACCACACCATACTTCCATACACTACATACTTGATTCGCAATAACTTCTCAGGATCGTATTTGGTTTGTGGTACATACTTAGTGAAGCCGTGCTGGTCGACGGACCGTTGTTCGAGGCTTGCATCGCGTTGCTTCTTTCAACCATTGGCATCTCTGGAGGTGTATCTTGGTCTCTTTCGTCGCCTACAAGAAATAAATAAGAAAAAGGTATTTTTTGATACCGCGATACTGGGTTAATGCGTTGTCTAAGCCCCTCTACATTACAGCATTACTGCGTAAATTACAATGTTGTACCATTCTGAAAACTACAATAAATGTGCAATTTTTTTACATTTTGTGCAATGTTAGTTTAGTGCACTTTTTTAAAATTAAACTCGATCAAAACTGCAGGTGAAAAATTAAAAAACTTAAGTTCGGTTTTGTTAACTTTTTACCGTTTCAACGTCAAAGCATGTAAAACATATTTGATTAGATTCGATAGCTCAGTCCTAAAGAAGCATAATGCAAAAGTTTGATTTCTAAAATTCCGAAATTTGCTGTTGCAACATCCGAAAGACTGGTTCAGGTTATCAAAAATCACGATTTTTATAAAAGTGCCAATAACTCGAAAACTATGAACTTTTCATTAAGGTCAAATTTACTTCATTTGATCGCTATGGGCTGCTCTATCAGCTCTCGAAGTTTTGGCGTTGGTTCTAGGGACACCCTGTATAAAGAACGTCACATTTGTAACAGTACTAACCGTGAACGTGCGCGGCCAACTGCTGCACTATAGTGAGCGCGGCGGAAGCTAGTTCGCGCGGTGTATGCGAGGCGGCGAGCGGGCTCGGCCGCATCGCCAGCGCGAGCAGGCGTCGGAACAGTGTGCCCTCTGTCCCGCTGTTCTGTGCTTCTGTGGTGCCTGTTACAAACAGGCGCGTGGTATGCATTCTTTCTTATAACACTTCAATAAATTGCAAAGAGTGTTCTGCTTCAAGAATGCTGTCACGAGGATCGCGTATCTAACTAAAAACGTCCTTCTTATATACAGTTCTAACGTTGTCAGCCTTCTAAACAAATCTTAATATACAGCCATTATTTTCTCGAATGTGGGGTTGGCAACGCCTCTGCAATCTCCTTGGTGTTGCGAATGTTTATAGGCGGTTATCACTTACCATCAGGTGACCCCTTGCTTGTTTGTCTTTCTTTGTGGTAATCGACTATACACGATAGCTGGTGGGAAGGTGCGAGCGGAACGGGCTCCGTATAGGGATGCCCGATCTGAATCGATCTTTTCGAAGATCGATCTTTTGCAATACGATCTGCGATTTTTTGAATCGATTCACTTCGATGCGATCTTCCACAAGATCGAATCGTATACCTAAGAGACCGGATGAAAAAATCGAATGATTGTTATTATTAAATTCTCGTAGTACAATATGCAAAACGTAAATATTTCTTGACCAAAGTTAACATTGAGATCTGTTTCTTATTGCATGAAGTGAAATAGTATACATTAATAACAATCTTTGCGGCTATGTTCAATGGGCACTATTAAAAAAGAAATAATGAGAAAGTAGGTGATAATTTTTCGTTAAATCAAAAGCTTTTGTTTAAGACAATAAAGGTCCATATATGTTAATATAAATTATGCCAACTATTGGTAAGAACAAAAGAAAATACCACCAACTTGACAAACCATCTAAAACAAAATCACAAGAAAACTTGTAGTGATATTAGTGATGTTAATAAAAGATTAAGCACAACTTCCAGTAAGTAACTTCTTTTCGGATTTACTATAAGTACTATGGAATAATGAAAGTATGGATTACTATTCGATTCATGCGATCTTTGCTAGATCGATTCAAACCCATGCGATCCAGATCGTAGATCGATTCAATGGGTTACGATCCATTGCGATCCAAAAGATCGATTTAAATCAAAATTTTGGGCATCCCTAGCTCCGTACGGAGTCCGTTTAACTCGCAATGGCGAACTGCATAGAAGCTCACTCTTATTCAGTGGAAGCGCTTCTATGCAGGTCGCCCTAGCGAGTGAAACGGACTACGTACGGAGCCCGTTCCTCACGCAGTGGAAGGCGGGCATTAAGCGGCGTACTTGGCGTTCGAAGGCTTTGGGTGTTGCCAGTAAAATAGTGTATTTGAGTGCCCTAACCAGAGTTATCAGGCGGTTGCATCAGAACTTTCCGCAAGCGTGTCCGCGTGGTGAGCAAGCCGCGGACTGCGCACAGCGCGAGGAGCTCTATCTGCTGCTTCCTGAGGCCGTACACGTCCAGCTCAGCTGCAACAAAACCAGGATATAAGAGCATGAAAAATCTTTTTTTTTCAGGCTGTTTTAGTCACAGCGACTGGTGAGACTAGCGAAAACGATATCCCTGTGATTTCTTAGATAGCCAATAATAGCAGCGTATTGCTGCAAATGAACATATTATGATAAATTATAAAACGTAACTTCATCCCGCCAAGCATTATCTTCCTGTCAAGGCCCTGCCTATTTGCAGTCCTAGATACCGTTGGAAGGACGAGTAGAAAGACTTTCATGGTCTAAGTACTGAAAACTGGAATAGGATCTCTATCCTGCACTCTTGCAATGTCACTGCTATGTGTTTGAGGGCAAGATCTACTTAGGGTCGCTGTGCCAACGGAATAGTAGTAGTATTTGAGTGTAGTGTATAACAAAGTTCGCATCAGTGGCGCAGGCGCACCTGGCAGGTGGTGGGGGTGCATGGGCGTGGCCTGCGGGCCGGCGCCGAGCAGCGCGGCGCACGCGCGCAGCCCGCTCTCGCCGCCGCCCAGCGGCTGGATCAGTCGCTCGCTTTCTATGCTCTGTATGCCGCTCAACTCAGTCTGTTGGGAAACATCAAAATAACGTGAAGCTAATGACGTACATAATATGTTTTTTTAATCTTTAAATATTTGTTTTTCAGAAAAAAAGCGATGGATAGAACTTTTTCCGAACCGGTGGTAAATTTTATGACATTCATAACTGCTACCTGTAAGCCTAATCTGAATAAAAATATTTAGTCACGCCTTACTACGCATATTTAGCAACTTTCGCTTCACTTAATCTCATGACATTCTTCAAGCATGCTCGTCGGTTTAGGGTACTCCTGACCTGGCCTTTCTCCAGAATGTCTCCGATTTGGTCGGAGTACGTTCGCCGAGTCTTCCCCTTCCTATTTTTCCATCCACTTTCCCTTCATACTTCATGTTGACCTTCTATCATCCATCCTCTCTACATAATATTCATGGTAATCAAATAGCTAAAGACTGTCTTGATAACTCAATCGCCTTCAAATTCGGCAATTCAGCACTGCGACTATGATCAAATAACTTTTGCAGCAACCAAAGCTCTATTCGTTTCCTACCTAAAAAGTGAGCGGCTCTACTAATTTATTTAATGCGCTGAAAAAAAGTAAGAGTGGCAGATGCAAAAATAACATAAATTTGTCTAGTCCCAATTTTGAATTAACCTCGAAAACGCTCGAATAATATTACTGTGTTTGTACTTGGGTGCTCACAACTGCGATTAGTAAAACCGGCTAGCACGCGTCAGAAGGTCGCATTGTACCCACCCTGACAAAAGTGTTGTCCTCGTGCACCAACGTGACTTTAGCCCGTGGCGATATCTGCGTGACGATGGCGTTCCGTGGCGGCGCGCCCGCGGCCACGCGCTGCCCGAGCCTGAGCCGCCACTCCACGCCGCCAGCCACGCCTAGTGCGCCCGCTGCAAACGTTCAAGCTGTTACCGAGTATACACACAAAGCGCGGTCGTGAGCCGAGCCGGTGATCTGCGTAGGTCGATACGTGTGAAAACATGCACACTGAGAGCGATTTGCACCAAAAAGTTAAAATTTATAAGGATAGACTAAGTCTAACCATACTGAAAACCAGGAGTAAGATAATGATAATGAGGCGTAGTGTTACGCCATGCCGCCACCAATACAGACTTTTTGTATTATCATTGTCATCCGATTTACATAGTAAATCCTGGCAAGTTTAGTAACATTAAACGACTTTAAAAATAACATTAAACATTCGAATATTTGTAATTTGCGAAAAGATATAAGGAGAAATGAGATTAAAGAATTTATCTACACATATATCATAAATGCTCTATAATGCGTTCAGAAACCGTAGGCAATGACCAGCATTATAACAACCAATATTATTATGAGAATTTTTCTAATTTGTTTCTATATTTTGTTCAAATTCATTTTTATTACATTATTTTAATGTAGCTAGTGGCAATGCAGGTAATTGCCCTATGGCTTCTGAACCCATAATAGAGTACTTATGATATGTGTGTAGATAAAGTAATGTATGCAACTGTACTTAATTAGGTCTTAAAACACTCGTGTGATCCTATTATGAAACTCGCTAACGCTCGTTTCATAAAACCACACTCCTGTTTTAAGACCCCTCATTATGCAACAGTTGCATAAAATACTATTATTAATACAAATATAGCGTAGTAAATTATTGCTATTTTTAAACATTTTAATGTTAACCGTGCGTACAAAGTTGCGTAAAAACGTGTCATGTTTGATTGGAATAGGTAAACGTTTACACAAACTTGAAAAATTATTTCTTTTTTTTTGCTATAAAGAAAAGGTAAAAAAAATAAGAACAAGTTTACGTGAATGTGTGTTTTAATCTTTTCCACGCAAATATAGTGCATCTTGCGAACCGCTGCGCTCCTTTCAAGATTAACATAGGTTTTTTAGACATAGACATACCTATTAGACATGTCTCCAGACTCGGCGGTATGGGTTTGGTCGTGCGTTTCAGCTCCTGGTTGGTGTGGGGCCACCAATGCCAGTCGCTCGTCACCTGTGTCATTATAAAAACAAAATGCATTATTCTTATGTCCATATTGTTCTGTTCATATAATTGAGGGTACTTAACGCTTAGTTTAGTAGGTACCTAATTGACCACTTTAATACAGTTGACTTTGTTGCTCTTTCAGCATCAAAGAATAATAATGTCTCATGTTTTCGAGACTTGTAGACATTAAAATTAAACAATATATTGGGCTCTATTGTATAAAGTGCAACAAATCTAATTCCCAACGTTTTGAGCCCTTTTATCATGTTCACGGGCAGACAGAGACGACCACAGCCTATGACAAAACCTTAAAAACCAGGGCTTAAAAGCTAAATATCGGAAATTGGTCTCTTTGCATTATACGTGATAAAAACCATTAAAATGGTTTCATTTAAAAGCAAAGGATACTTGATAAACACTCAAAACTAATAATATAGCACCCATCTACGAAAATTAAAATTTCATCCACTTCCTTCTTTTTCACATACGTATGTAAGAGTCTATTTACATAAAAATAAAAAGGTCAAAAACTAAATTTCACTATATTTTCGACATTCTGATAGACAGATCTACAAAGACGATGGCACACAAAAGAATCTAGTTCTGTAGCAGATTTCTGCAAATATGTATTAACACGCCATCTAGCGGTCAAAGCGTTACAACTAAAGTTGCGCGTCATCTGTAATTTTACATACGAACTACGTTCCCAACACACGAACTATCATGCAATTTATTTCCGCGCCATCTATGGGTTTATAAGAGAACTAAGATCACAACGCACGAGCTGTCGCTATTTATTTGCACGTCCTCTGTTATTTTACACGCAAACTTATTAAGTTCCCGACGCACGAGCTGAGATTTATTAGCACGCCATCTATTGGTTTATACTTCAACTAGCTAAGTTTCCATCGCACTATCAGAGCTTTTCTTGATTTGCGCGCCATCTGTAGTATTATAGGCGGGCTTCTAAAGCAAAATTTTATTTTAGCGCCATCTATCACTTTATACGTAGATTATTTAGTTTTCAACGCATGGTGCGCTATTTATTATTGCGCCATCTACTGGTTTAGACGCAAACTAGCTACGTTTGCGGCGTACGAATGGTGTCATTCATTTAGGCGCCATCTGTCATTTAATACGCGAACTATGCAGCTTATGCTGTATTTTTTATTTGCGCACCATCTGTTGTTTTACACGCGTACTAGCAACGTTTCGAGCGAACGGTTTAATTATTTAATTTCACGCCATCTTTTATTTTATACATGAACTAGTTTGAGCGCGCGCGATGTGCGCGCCATCTGCCATTTTTAACACGAAGTAGTTCAGTCTCTAACGCACAATGAGCTATTTCCGTGCCCTCTGTCATTTTCTTCTTGAACTAGTATAGTTTCAGACGCACGATGCACTTTTTATTTTTATTTGTGCATTATATCCATCGTTTCCCCAACTACAGATTGGTTGTTATATGCGCGCTACCTGTAATTTTACAATGTAACCACTGAAGCACAAGGTGCTGCTATAAAATTGCGCACCATCTAACGTTTCTAGTACGAACTAGCGTCATTCGTAGCTAAATTTAGCGCGTCATCTAGCATTTAAAGTTGGAACTAGCATGATACCTTTTGCTTATAATATCCTGATATTTATTTGCGCGCTTTCTACCGCTTGACGCGTGTACTACCAGGGACCCAGCTTACCATCTGGCCTGCTAGTTGCAGTTTGTCGAGTAGCAGCGCTGTGATTGGCACATGCCACTGCGGAGCGGCGTGCAGTTGCCGAACAAGCTGTACTAGCGCCGCACATGTCGCGCCCGTGTAACTCGCCGTGGCCGGCGCGCGCCATCTCACGTCTGCGGGGTCAACTAGTTGGTGAATGGTTTTTCTACTCTAGGAATACTATACCTAATTTATTTTAAGGTGTTTAAAATGGCAGGTGTCACTTCATGAAGGTAAGTAACCTTGTAAGGCGGTAAGTAAAATTATGATTTTTTCGAAGTGAGATAATGTTTAAAAAAATGAAATCACCTCTAAAATTTGGAATGTGTAAAGACTTGAACTCGAATCTGCTAATAAAAGGCTAACCTGCTGCGAAAACACTCCGTAATGTTCACTTATTTTCTTTAGTGACCGCCTTTACAATGTTATGCCAATGGGCTTTAATTGCTAGAAGTGAGGGTCTATCGATAACAAAAAAATGATAATATATTGTGTAAGGAAATAAATATTTGGAATGTAAAGATTTCTTTTTCATGTAACTGTAAAAATATACCTATCAATTTTTATTAATGGCAACATAAATACGACCGATGCGCTTCAATTTTGTATTTTGGTGACGTTGCTTGTCAATATTACAATAAATGGTCGCTATCCGTTCCTGTCTGTCCTAAATTCTTAAAATGTATGTTCGGCCGACTTCTCCTTCTAGGCCACGCAACGGATTTTGATACTTACAGTTTTCACCGTAATTTAGATATTTTTTACTGAGGGTTTTTATGTACATTACATCACGATTGTACCCAAGATCGGGGCGGGTCGCTAGTTAGAAATATATACTCTCATCTGTTCCTTGACGATGACAAAGATTATATGTTAGGTAATATTTCGTCAATTTCATTCAATTTTCGTCAGACTGGGAAAGTGACTCTGCTAATGATGAATAAATTATTGAAATGCATACTATAAGCTTTCATTTTAATGGCGTTACATTTTCCAACATTTTAATGTTAGTATTGATGTTTTTAGTATTAGGAATACGTATACTATGCGTGAGAGTATCGATAGTTTGCATAACAATAGGGACATCTCTAGTTACGTCAGGGTGACACCTCTCATTTTTATCACCTTAAAATAAATTAGGTAGATTGCATGCTGATGTCATATAAATAAACACTACTAGAATTCCACTTCATCCGTTGCCACGCTGTCGACATCATTGACGAACGAGTGGAGATAAAGCGTTGCTTCTAGTTGTGTTCATTTATATGCCGCAAAAGAAAACTCAAACAATCCATTTATAAGGACTACGTCACACGTATTCACTATATGTGATATGTTATGATATTGACGACGCATAACAGACTTACCTAAGTCCTTATGGTATAACAATTCGGAGTTTAGTCCAATACCAATAAATATACATTCTATTAGCATTGATTTAGGCAAGTTGCAGCAGCATGGTTGTCCTCTGCATAATGCGGTCCTATTTAGAAAATGTTTGTTTTCGTCATCATACCTACTCTTAGCGCTTTTTCCCATTACTTTATTCGGGGTAAGCTTTTATCACGATTCTAAATATGCCAGGTCGGGTTATCTAAAATGCTTACTCTATGATATAAAAGATTCTAGGATCCAATCGGGCACGGCAAGTGTCACTTCTAGTGTCTATTCATTTAGCTCTACTCCGGGTCCACGTCCTCTACGCCGAATGCGCCATAGTCAATATTGATTACGAAATTGGGATGCGTCAGGACCACGTAACATCGGGCATGTGGTGTTAGTGCGCAGGCTGGACAGCTAGCCGTCTCGCGCTCGTCATACCGATCTCGTCGTCGTCGCCGGCGCCGGCGGGCTGCCGCAGTGCCGGGTCCGCGGGGTGCGTCTCGAGCCACAGCCGGCCCGTCAGCGCTAACAGCTGCGCGCCCACCGTCGCGCGCCACTCCTCGGGCCCGCTGTGCTCGGTAAGGGCGCGCCGGAGCAACCAGATCGATTGGATCTGTAATCATGCACCAAACAAAACTGGGTACAAGATTCAGTACACCAGATCAGTTTGCTTTTGTTGTCAGTAAACAAATGGCAGCGGGTCATGTTGATATAAATGCCAGAATGGTACAAAAGTCTACAAGTTAGTTAAATGTATACATGAATGAGCCCTATGCCCCCGCTGAGAGGCGAAAATAAAATGATGATGCTGATACATTAATGAATGAATGCTTTCAGTTTTGAGGCGAGATGGAACTCTGTTTCTTTTTTTTTGTTTATGTGAGCTCACATTTTTGTCTTGGCTTGTATTGTGATTTAATTAAAAATGTCAAATACCTGGGAATATATGAGGTCTTGCGTGATAGGTTTGTCCGTTGCCGAAATGATGCTGTAGCACAGTTCGAACCAGGAGTCGGTGCAAAACAGTACACGCATCTCAGGATTGTGAGCGCTTGCTGCAAACAATAATGTTAAATTCAGAATAACCTACCATGTCCTACTAAATAGAATACAATATTTCAATAATAGTTAAGCCAAGAACAAGCGCGTTTCATCATACATTGCTAAACTTAGAATATGGAACCTTAACTACAGTATTTCGTATTACATACGCAGTCTCCAGCACGGAGCTGTAATCTCAGCTATTACAAAACTACTAGCCTCTCAGTAGCGCGAGCGCGGTGTGGTTGTGAGCAGCGAACGCGGTGGGCGGCGGCGTGCCGTGCGCGTGCGCTATAGCCAGCAGGCGCCGGTGCAGCGCGGCGACGTTCCGGCGAGCCACGGCGCCGCTGGCCGAGCTCAGCGCGCCGGTCCCGGCGCACAGCAGCCGGATGGCGGCCGCGCAGCTCGCGCGGACCTCGCCCACCGGCCACCAGTCGAGGCTGTAGTCCACTGGAAACATTGACTTAGGTGAGCTTAAGCAAGACAAACTTGGTTTGATCAAAGTCAGTTGACGATTGCTTTTCTAATACCGTTTAATTGTATCACAAAATATGCAAAAGCATATCGAAACTTCGGTCATGCATGTCAAATTGTCAGCTTAGCATACTCAGTACTCATTAGTAGTTTATTTTATTTTATTATTATTATTATTTGATCTACATACTGGTTTTTTAGCACTCTGTTTGTTGTTGAGTCGTAAGAGAAATTGTGCCGTATTCTTCTATTATCAATTGAAATTTCAATCAAATCAAAACACCACAACTTCAATCCAAAGTTCTAATGCATGTTCTATTTTCTCACATAAGTAAACACTTGATACTTTGATATCATCACAATGATCATTTAGCAGCGCGCCACGTCACGTTATAAAATGTCCTGTTTCTACTACTCGACATAGATACGAAAATATGATTGGTTTGCGATGCCTACAAAGTCATGCAAACCGTAGTGGCAATCGTTACTTCACAACGCCCATACCGTACCAGCTGAAGAAAAACCATTTAATTTCGACAGTAAGGACACGCGGCCCTCTTACCCGGCACACAGACCAAAGCACGCTAGTTTGTGTTACTGGCATAATCCAGCATTCTTCTAACAGCATGTCCGCATACTCTGGTGCGTTACCAATGGCACAGTATATAAATTCAATTCAATTCACTTGGGTTCTATAATGATCAAATGATGAAATGAATTAACGAGTTTACAAATACAATTAGGTAATTAAAAAAACTTCAACATTTTAAGAAGAAAAAATTCAAGCTCCGGTTTTGAAGAAATCGAGTCCAAGCAGCCATATTACGACGCAATAATTTTGTGGCATGTTTAAAAAGATCGCGCACTGTTTCGGACGCAAAACGCGTCCACCCGTCACGTCTCGGCAGCCGCGCCTGATAGCACCGCGTAAATCCTCTTAGCGGCCGTGTGAGTGCGCCGGTTTCGAGCGTTTGTACGTAGATTCCTTACTGCTTATATGTATACTGTGCCAATGGTAGAACACAGGCGCAAGTCACTTACGGTCCTCGTTGATGGTCTCGTCGTCTGAGGGCGGCGGCGAGGGAGTGCGCGCGAGCTTCAGGTCGTACTTGCCCTCCTTGCCCATGCGGTACGAGTTGGTGCCGCCCGCGTCCCACGCCACGCGCACCCAGCCGTCCTCGCCCAGGTCGCCGATCACGCGTCCCTCGGACCCCGGCACGCCGTCCTGCCGGAGCGAGCATGTTTAGACTTACGCGCCCGAAACGCCCCAGGCATCGATATAAGAAGACAATAGATCTGCTTACTTGTTCGGATTGTTACAAGCCTAGCGTCACCACTTTGCGACGGGGTGAAGCAGGTGAAGAGGGGCTTTCAATATTTAGCCAGTGGTTTAACTTTGAATCTTATCGTAAGTGAATTAAGTGCTTCTAAGTTTTCTAACTAGCAGCGTCACAGGCGTCGGATAGCAGAACTAAAAATATGACGCCAATTTAAAACGTAAAAAACGCAGAGCTGTTTACTTGACAACTGGCACAGACAGTTTTATTCAGAGTAAGCATGTTCTATCCAACATAGTCTACCAAATAGACTATGGTCAGCTACTCTGCCACTGCGTTGTACACAGTTCTATAGTTTTCTCATTTCGATGGCCCCAGGCGACCCAATGTTACTAAGCCTGTGTTATCCTTCCGTCTGTCGTCCAATGGCCATAGTAAGAAGCCGATTTAAATGTTCGTAGGCAAAATCTTAACCAATTATAAAAAGAAAATAAAAAATTCAGTACCCTTACAAGAAAAGTGTTTAATAATCTAAAGATGATATTACGGATCTAAAACTACATAAATTTACGAGATTTAATTTTTTTGAAACCTGAAAATTACTACAGGAATCGAAAGGGTTTTGCCTCCTGAACACGGAAAATATTTATTATAATGTATTTCTCCATATTTAAAAAAACACAATAAATTAAAATAATATATCTGACTTGACCAATTTTTTACAGAATAGCCCGAATTCCTTTGCCTTTTTTACCAGAAAAAAGAGCTGTCATAATTTTAAATTTGACATTGTTATTAAAAATTTACAGATACATAAATAATCTATTTTTATTATTGTTAATGCATGAACGACGACGAACGGCCTCTTATTTCAGCAGCGCTGAAGGCTTCGTTGCTTCCCATAAACTCCATCAACATTAAATAATCTACTTTTGGTAGATTTCCGCTGTCTGCAGCACAAAAACCATCGGTAGGTTTCATTGTCCTTTAAGCTGTTCCAAATCGTCAATGTTATGATCATACGCCGTATCCGTAAGAAAGCCAGGTGTCGTATTTATTTGCAGTCCAGTATCAAAATCGTCGCAGAAGTTTTATATTGCAAGTTTCAGAGCAAGAAAGAACCAAACCGCCTAAGAAAACCACACGCCACGCAACAAAAATTTGACAACGGGAACGTCATTTTTACGTTATTATCTTTGTTTTTAATAGAGACTAGACTACAGTTATGGATCTATTGTTGCTTATATTTGGAGTTATGCCCTTTTAGAATAAGAACATCTTAAAAAAATTGTAATAAATTAATTTTAATCCTAGTGAAAATTTAAAACTATCAGCGTCTTTCTCTTTCCAAGCAGAATGCAGAGAACGAATCAAATTATAGTCTTAGAAAATATGAAATGTCGTCCATTGGCAGATGCAAATCGCATCAACGGTTCAAAATTAAAGACTCTAAAATAAAACAACAAATAATAAGAACCGGCCAAAAGGTAATCAGGCTGGTAGTAAGTATCCAAAACTGAACGAAAGAACACATTTTTTTTGTATACAGACACGATTAAGGAATATACTGCGACTGTAGCTAACTCGTCTATACTAACTTGATCACCCCACTTCCAGTCTTTGCCGCGGACGACTCTAGTGCCGATCTTCATGAGTGAAGCGAGCTCTGGGCCCGTCAGAGAGGCGCCGCGGGCTCGAGCGCCCAATCTTTCGTCCTCAAAAATCATAAGGCGTTCCGCTGGAAAGGACAAATAAGTACGAAATGAAAAACATGATCGAGGATTTTCCGATTTAGTTAAGTAATGTTACGCTTTGCTACATTACTACGAGCCACACTAGAGGGCGCTACTAACGCCAGCGTTTATTTTACCAATCGGTAAAATTAAACACTGGCAACATTTAGAATCGTTAGGGGCGGGGTTTATTCAAATTAGTTACAACCCCTTTCCTTTGGAAGGGCAGCTTAAAATTTCGGCTATAAAAGCCCCTGCAGCTCTCAGAGAGCTCATATTTTGTGCATCACTACATCCACCTCTAAACGGTGAAACCTCTGCCCAACTGGTAAGCTCTCTCTCTGCTAATAACTGTCTAAATTGTTCTTATAAAATTGTATTTCCGTGTATGTTTCTTTCAGATTGTATTTAATCCTATTCTATTTTAAATTTACTAATTAAAATCCTGCGACCGTTTCTCTAACTTCTTTCTGTAAATTCTAAGTCATTGTTATAATATTAAACCCAATCTAGTTGCTCAACGGTCGCATAGTATACCCTTGCCGAGCTGCTACCAGCCGGTTACTTGGACAACCGTACCCTTGCCGAGCTTTCTACGCCTTGCAGCCTACGAAGACCTGCCGAACCTCAAGCCTACGCTGCTCCAAGTCGGGGCACGGCCAGGGGAGTGCGAGCGATCACGTTAATTGACTCAAGTGATGAATTAGGCACAAGAACTACGAACTTACGACCTAGAGACTCTAGTCGTCCTAGGGAGCTTTTATTCAATAAAAACTTATTCTTGTAAATCTATGTAGTGTTTCACTTGAAAATCCCCTAGGGCGAAGTTCTGTACCTGACCGGGTAACAGTATTAAACTACGTTCAATTATGCTCATTACGGATATCAAATGGGTGAGACGTTTCGCAACTAGATGGTGCCGTGGCTAAGTAGGGGAGCGTTTCTTATAATGATATAACACGTTAAAAACTTTTTCAGGATATTAAACTTGCATCTAATTTAATAAAAGCCACCAACGAATTAGCGATTCTCTCTTTCCATACAAAAGCTGAACCGTCCCGCATCACATAAGCATAACTGCAGACACCCACCGGTTGAAAAGATTCTACGCCGAATTCATAAACTCCACTCAGTGAAGACGTAGCGCTAACGCATTAGCCTTGCGAAAATGCTTAGGCCCTAAATGACCTAATGCTATACAGACACGTACATTTGCTCTTGGTCCCGTTGACAACCAGCGTTGACATCTGCAGCGTGTCGCCACCGATCTGCCTGAGCAGCGTGAGGCACGAGCTCAGCGCGCCGCCGTTTATCAACTGCTCCAACTCCGGGCCCTGGCAGCCTTCCACCAGAAGAGTCAGGAACGTCAGGAGGAACCTGTGGCGAGAAATCAGTCATGCAAAGTTAAAACAATGTATTTCATGTACAATGTTTGCATCGTTGTATAGTAAAGTAATGAATTTCCAAGGAAGTTAGTTTTCCTAAATTACGACTAAGACAGAAAAGTTTCGTGAAATAATGTCTAAATTACAGCTTGCAAACGATTTATCTTCATTATTGAACAAAGTAAGGTGATAAAATTAACAACAATTAAGGATCATAAAATCATAATATTCATAATAGATGACATAAAAGGTTTTGTTTCTACCAGATCGTTATAAAAATCTTGGATTTTACTCAAAACCGCCCCCCCCCCCGCGCCCAGTTGCCACATCGTTGCTTCTTCTTTACGTTGGTGCAAACCGAAAAAAACCGCGAAGTGGCTTTTGTCCGCCTCTTAATAGTATCCAAAGAAAATCTCTTGATAAATATAATCAACATTAAATTTAGTAACCACTTGCCTGCCTCTCGCCGGTCTATTGAGCAACGCGTGCGCACCATAATTCGCGCTCATCTTCAACGGCAAAGACTGAGTCTGCTCCCCGTCGAGGACCTTTGCTTTCAATTCGATCAGAATGTAATCCAGAAGCTTCGATTTCTCCAGAAGCACCATGTACTTCGTGTACGGGATCACGGACTCTATCCCTTGCAATGGCGGCGTTAAGGGGTAGTGAGGCTTCAAAGATGAGTATGGAGGAGTTTCATATACGAGCCCTCCTAGCAATCCAGTAAGGCTGGCGTACTTAACGGCCTGAGACATGGTTTGAACAGAACAAAGGAGCTTGTTGATCATGACGTAGCCGTTCTGCCTTATTTCCGCTCTTTTGGTCTGTAGTTAAAATAAAACGTATGGTTATGAGATTTTAAATAATACAGACGTACGCGAGTGCAATGTCAAGATATTTTTATTACCTGGCAATACAGTGATCTCTTCAGTATGTCAATGTCGCAGGGGGTCTCGGAGATGACAAAGTCAACGATAGCAGTTGTTATATTCTGTTGTTCCGAAGTCACTTCCTCTAGCATCCAGTATAAATCTATAAGAAATGACATACATTTTCTTTGTATTTTAATATTGTCGTTACATTTATAACTTCAACTGAAAAGTATAATAGTCGGATTTAAAATTTTAAATACTTTTCATTTTTAACATTTGAAAGTACTCAAACTACTAAAGATTATTTAATTATAAAAGTTACATATTCTTTTATTTAACAGATCGAAACAAGCAGACGTAATGCGCCAAAATAAGAAAAGGTGTCAGCTGTCGAGTACTAGAGTAATAGTTGTATTTAAGGTAGTCACTAGCTAAGTATTTGTATTACCGCAATGTGTGTTGCTGAATAACATTTGCGATCACTGCTTCGTTGTTCGTCGAATTTCTAATCTTTAAAAAATGTAATGTAGTAAAAGTACAGCGATAGTACCTTTTTCTTCGCACGCGAGTTTCGCCACCCAAGCGTTCACAAACTTATTCCTCTCCGACGTATCGTCGTCCTTTTCTTCGTCCGCCATAATGAGATCATTTTTGAAATCGTCAGCCAGCAGCATAACCTGCTTACCGCTTTCCATCGATTCTTTTAAAATCGAATTGTCAGTGTCGTTGATGGAACTAATCGATATCTCGTTAGTTGGAGTTTTGTCGTCGTCCTCTCGTTCGCACAGTTTACAATCGCTTCTATCTGTGCGTTGTCCATCTAAGTTAGACGCGTTCTTCACATCTTTATCTAGAACTTTCTTCGATTTGGTTTTAGTTTGCTGATTCGCCAGTTCCTTAGAACTTGGATCGCTAGCGCTCTCCACATTTTGAGATGATTTGGAATTTTCAATTAGGCTCGGTGTGAGTTCGTCGGGGGTTTTGCTGGAAGCGTTTGCTATGGACGACTTTATCAACAAAGCGTCGCCTTGAAGCAAACTGCCAGTGGTTTTGAGCATGCTTTTGCTTAGACTGTTCTGTCTGTTACGAAGGTCTTTTGTTGTTTCGAAACTAGAAAAAAAGAAAGAAAATGTGTTGATTTATGTGTTAAAGGTATAAAAGTCTTAAAATTGTCATTCAAGTTCTTAAGCGATATATTTTGGTCAGGCTAACCTCACCAGTACAAACAAAAATTTCGTAATTGCGACGTCATTTTTAAAAGGTCTTTTTCATGTTCTAAGAATGAATATCGTAGTAAATCGGCCAACTTATGTGCAGCAAACCAATCTGAATTCTAGGTAATTGTAAAATATTGTCACAATGACACATTGGTGTGACATTATAATATTCATTCTACAATGTTCCAGAAATGAAATTAATAGGCTGTACAATACATTGATTTTGAAGTCAAGGCAAGCTCCATAACGTTCTCTCCTGCAAGGTATATTTACACAAAACTGGTAACATTGTAACCTCGAAACAGCCTTACCACCTATTGAAGGCGCCCGCCTTGGCGAGCTTCATGACCTTCTGGAACACCCGCTTGGCCGAGGGCGAGCGGCGGGACGGCGGGCGCTTCTGCAGCGCGGCCACGGCCGGCGATATTGCTGGTCGGATTTCGTGGAGCAAGAAACGCGCTCGCTCGAGTGGCACCGCGCATACCTGACGACCATTGACATAATTTATAATTTCCAGTTAGTCTCACATTACAGTCTAGTTCAAGTTACACAATTTTAAGCAATACGGATCTTGTGTCAATGTTACAAAGATTTTGACATGTGACTTCTTTTCACATATACATATATTCGAAAAATACAATGCTCATAGGGTATTGAGTAAAATGTTCACCCTTACTAAGTTTCCCTCACATTCCGGTGTTACCGTACCTCTTTGTACCCGCGAGACTGTTGCTGCTTCACGCGCATCAGCGTCCACTTGCTCTGCTGCACCGCCTTCACTATCTCCGACATGGCCGGAGACAGTTTCACTTCGCCTTTGTCCATTTCTATTAAACACGTATAATATTTGAGTTAAGCTTTGAAATAAACAGTTACATTACATACAATCCTAGATCTTCTAGATGATAATGACCATCCAGGTGTTGATGCGTGATTGAGGAACAGACATCCAAACATAATTTAAGACTTTATAATACTAGTAGGATTTGTCGTACCAGCACTAGCAGTGGCATAAGCCTGCTCCTTCAGGCCGGCGTGATAGAGCAGGACGGCGAGCAGCGCGCGCCTGAACTCCTCTAGCGGGTGGTCGGGGGGGAAGTGCGGGGCGGCGCCCTCACGACGCTCGCAGGCGTACCACAGGTGCAGGGCGAGGGGATCCTTTACCGAGAGATTGATGCCATTAATTCATGTTTATGCAAAACTCAGGCAGGTACAAGCAATACTAAGTTACTTCAGACTTGTGAATCATACGTCACGCTTCATCCATGGTCGTGACTTAACAAAAACCATAACAGCCCATAGTTAAGCTGCTACGTCGTCGGTCGATTCACGAAGAGGCGTAACTGCTTTTTTACAACTTTACACTAGAGCGATTTACTTACGCCTTTTTGTGATGTTTAAAATCAGAATATTTTGAGTTAGGGCTTTTCGTTACGGACTGTAACCCCCTTATTAAAAAAAGGTAAAAATCTTTTTAAGCTAACAATTGTTTTGTCCCTTACATTTGAGGGTAAACGTCACAATGATAGATAAAGACATAAAACATGTTAACTAACAAACGTTTACGAAGCGTTTATGAATAAGGGGGTGAGTCTGGTTCTAATAGGGAATCAGTTACGTCCATTCGTGCCATAATAAAAAATGCAATTTGCATACGATGGCAATTCGACTTTTTAGCAGGTACAGCCCTTCGTGAATCGACTGACGACGTGTTTTATAGCTAACGTTAAACGTTATGCCCCAAGCAGCAAACCATATACTAACAAGAATCGCTCTCATACTGTTCTACAAAATCAGCAGTTTAAGACAAGATGTTTTACGATTTGTGTTAAAAAGTTCCCAGTCCAGTTGTATATATACATAATCATAATGAATGTACCACACTGACAAGTCCCTGTGAGTCCCTTTTTTGTTGTAGCAAGAGCATCGTATGCGGTACATATGAATCGGTCAGAAATGCATGCAGACTTTCATTGGGACGGACGGGGGAGTGTCACGGGGACTGTGAACATGGATTACAAAGCAGCTATTAGCCTTATGAGCGCGCGACTCACATGCAGCCTCGGCTCTCCGAGCGTCACCAGCAGAGCGTCGGCGTCGTTCCCGAAGCAGCGCAGCGCGCCCGGCGAGTAAATCGGTGGCGGCGCATCGCCCGCGGGACTGTTGCCGCCCGTCGACGCGCCGCTACGGGCCTCAGCTTTCTCCTCTTCGAAGGGGTTCGGCGGTTGACCGTCCTGTAAACAGTAGGTGGAATTTGAGTACTATTGCGACACAGATTTTTGGGCTTATTCATTAACGAACGACGCAGGGAGCTCTATACAGCGACAGGCGGCCACGCCAGATGTCCTCTTGAAAAGTGACAAGGCGCGCTGTTTTTCAGGAGGGTCCAACAGGCGCTGCGAGATACGTGCGAGAAAGTCGACAGAGTGCGTAGCTGGTTGTCATGTCGTCAGATATTGCATCGCTTGCTGCGTCGTGTGTCGCTAAGTCAAAAGTTGTGGGCAGCCATGGACGTATACAAGAGTGGGGGGAGGGAGGTTATGACCGCCCCAAAGATAGAATAATTTGTAAGTAAAACAGTACCATCTGTAGCGTAGTATGTACGCGTGTTAAGGTAATCTATTAGTAGCATAAACCTCAGCATATGATGCCGTATACGCCCCTGCGGCCAGCCGTAAGGCTACAAAGCCAGCGTAAAGGATGACACTTTTAAGATATATGATTCTGTGTTGTAGTTTTTTATATCAATGTCAATTTTAAATCTGTATTTGTTTATAGAATGAACAGCTGATTGACTGACATATTTACTTCAATAACATATCTCATAACGTTCACACCTATAATCTTATTTTTTATTATTTTACAACATTCTGCTTGCCAGAACGTTACATTTAAAGACTGGACGGAATAGTGTGCCGACCGACCTGCAGCCCTCCCCGCAGGAACATGGCGGTGGCATGCGCGCCCGCCTCCCGCTCGGCCTGCTGCTCGGGTAGCGAGCGCGCCAGCTGCACGCCGCACTGCGACACGCTCAGCGCGATGTGGAACGCCGCTGACGTCATCAGGTGGTGCACGCGCAAGGACGCCGTGCTTTCCTGTAACAAACGGCTGGTTTGTTAGCACATTTTACAAATGAGAGTTTACACCTGACCGAGACAGTGGACGACAGTACCCCACAGGCAAATTAAGGCAATGAACGCCCACTGTATCGGCACGTGTAAATGTTGTACTTTATTACATTTGAAATTGAAGAAGCCGCATTGTAACCGCAATACGATATTCCACTTAAAAACCAATTGGCATAAACGTGCATAATTATAGATCATCGTTAAAACACAAACTTAAATAGTAAGAAGAATAAAAACAAAACGCTATTTAAGAAATTACAGCGATACCAAAATGATGAGAAGTTATTCTTGGTTTCCAGACATGCGCATTAGAAACAGATAAGTAGAAAGTTTGATAGGAAAAACAATTATTTAAAACGTGACAGTATTAAAATAAACACGATTTATTGTTGGCTCCATACTTCACACAAGTACTGTATGGAGGGTGCGCAAAGGTTTATTTTCGTTGGGTTTGACCACTGTCACTCGTAATATCTAAAAATCACTGGTTTATTACCATTTTTTTAAATAGTTAAACAGTATTCTATTGATATAAGACTCCATATGTATAGAATACTCCATAATATATTATAGACTTTGAACAAGTGTCACCTCCAACTTGTGCATGTGTATCTGGTCGGCGTCCATGCCGACGCAGCGCTCGGTGACGAGCGACAGATAGAGCGCGTGCGGCTCGACGCTGAGCGCGGCCGTGGCGTCGCAGCCGCGCAGCTTGCGCACCAGCTCGTTGGTGCTCGGGTTGTCGCACTCGAAGTGCTCCACGTCGTACACGTGGCCGCGCACTATGAGCCACGAGCCGCCCTCCTTTGTGTGGTTCTGGAGGTCGCATCTGCAAATAATAATACACTATTATTGTACAATGATGCATGCACCATGATGGATATATCTATCCCTTACGAGCATAGACAATTTCTCTTAGTTCCCTCCTTAATGGTCGGCTAAGTTTGTTGCTGTTTGTACACAAAACCTGCTACTCAACATTACACTAATAATGCATATTGCATGATTCAGGTAGCCAGGAAAGCCAGTGGCAATAAAGATGACCTATCGTTTTGAGAATAATTACTATAGAATGATAAATAATAAAAAGGCACATTGTCCCATTCTAAGAGAAAGGTCACATTGATTTGCACATAAAAATAGACAAATACTCAATACTCGATACTTTATTCCTTTCCACAATGTATGTTACAGATGTTGTCGTAAGCTATGTGTTCATCGTGGACCCTGTCGGGCACAGCAAATGCACATGCTATTGAACCTCAGGGTAGTAGACTTTTGAGCATTAGAAACAAGGGGTAACAGCTACTAGGCAAGAAAAACCACAGTCGGAACTTACTTGCGTATAACATTGTTGTTGTACTGGTTTATCTTGGTGACGAGGCCCGGCCAGCCGATCTGATCGGTCTCGAGCGCGGCCGCTGAGGGCAGAATCTGGGCGGCTTCGTCGCAAGCGCGCGCGATTTTGATCAGAGCGTCGCCGGCGTCGGCGAGGATGTTGGGAGAGCGGCCGACGCAGGTCGCGACCCATATGGCTAGCTCGGAGACCACGCGGCCTGATGAAAATTAACGTAATAATTACGACACGAATGACTAAACATCTGCCTTTCAACGGCTGGTAAGTAAAACGATCTGTTGTCTGACCATAGGGACGCAGCAATAGTTAATCTAAAGCTTACCAACAATATCAGATGCCAAAATCTCCGTGAGCTTCTTCAGCTGAGCGTTATCAGCTTTATATACGGCTTTGGTGAACTCTCCTAGAGTCGTTTGTACGTGTTTCGCGAGCAGTCCTATGTATTCAGTGAGGATGGCACGCACGCCGCCGCGGTTGCTTCGCCCGCCTCGAAGCCACATCGCTTCGCAGAATAGCAGTCTGCAATGTGTTGTCATACAATACATGTATTAGGAGGTTCGACAACTACTAGGCAGATGTAAAAGAGAGTTAAAAAACTGATCAACTCCTACCTTATTTGACTGTAAATTAAGGTAAGTCCAAAGGCCACCTAGCTGGTTTAGTACAGCCTATCAACTGTTGCCTTGAAGAGACACAAGTTACATTTGTCCGGAAATACAGACGCTGGGAGCGAATCCCAGTCTTTAGCAGTCCGCAATAAAGAAGATTTGGAGACTGGGGGACTGTGCGCTTTACGATACCTTGTAATAGGGTATGAAATATCAAGGACTAACTTGCAAGATGTAGTTGCTTGTTTATTTAAATTCTTATGAAATAAAATGCCAATAAATAATAGTTTATGAACCTTTGAAATCTAATAAGCAGTTCGCAGCTAGGGCTGACTGTATCCTGAGTGCTCGAGTCGATCGGGTCTCCACTCAACAGAGCCTTGAAGTATATTTGAGTCTGGCAGCTGGTGTTGTTCACTAGATGTTTCACCTTCAATGTAAAAAAAACATAGTAAAACATATACTCTATTTACGAATGATGACGGAATTCAGTTGAATATTGAATATTTTGAGTTACGTTTGCCTATTTAAATCTGGATGTGGGATGTAACTGTAACAGTAGCATCAGCATTAGCTAAGAAAGTCTAGTACGAATGATGTATACATCCGATGCTACCGTATACAGGGTCTAGAGAAAGCGACATTCTGTTAGCGCCAAAGCTAAGAACGACAGACTGTATGGATTTGACATTGATAATCTACTGATTTTAGCGTTTGTACGAACTTCAAATACAAAGTCAAAATATTTTTTTTCAGATTAGGCCTACATATGTCCTATGTATGAATGTCATAACTCATAAGGTTTACCACCGGTTCGGAAAAAACCTCTGATGAGAAGTTACCAGCAAGAAACTCAACGAGGTGTAATTTTTTAAATAAATCTAAATTACAGTGTTATTTTTGCGTCTTGCGCGTGGTAGGATCTTGTGCAAGGTCCGTCCGGATTAAGGTGACCAACCCTGTGAGCTCATTTTACAGTACATGTGATACAGATTTTAGAAAAAAATGCGGGACAACGCGTTTGTGATATGGTATAGCATCTATGGTAGATACAGTGTGGCATGGATGGTCCTGTATTTCTCTTATTAAAATACAGGACACGGCCAAAATGATAGCGGATAAACGGGACATCCTGTAAAATACAGGACAGTTGGCGACCCCAGTCCGGATCGCTACTACCATTTTGCTCGCCAATCTAGCCGCTAAGGAGCAGTGCTGGCACTGTTGTGTTCCGGCATGGAGAGCAAGACAGCCGGTGCAATTACTGGCACAAGAGGTATTCCATCTTAGCCCTCTGGGTTGGCAACGCATCTGCAATCTCCTTGGTGTTGAGGACTGTGGTGATCACTTACTATCAAGTGACCCACTTGCTTATTTGCCTTCCTATGTTGTATAAAAAAAATAACACTGTAGATGTACACTATTTGGAGCCAGGGACCACCATTGCAAGTCTGGATTCTTTCCAAAGATCCCTGTCAAAGATAGTCATTGATTTTGTAATACGCCCGATAATGTCCGTGAATGTCTTCTTGACATTAGACTTCAATTTTGTACGTCAAGTGCACATGTTGTCGCCTACAGAATGTCACATTGGGTAAGAAATGACCATATCAGCACACGGTTTCACTGATATTGATGTTAGGCACGCACCAGATGCATGAGAGGCACGGCGGCTGCTTTCTCCGAGGCAGTCCTCCTACTTGGCTGGTATTGTTCAGATACTGCAAAAGAAAAAGTCAACTACTGAAGAATAAATTATATAGAAAAAGTACATCATTAATTAAAAAAATATTAAACTACATATATTTTTTATAACGACATTAAATTTAACTTTCAATATTATTGTTAAGATTACATAAAGTATACTAATGTATGAATGCATTATAAGGTACTTACTGATGCAGCACTCTGTGTCGGGGCAGCAGGGTGAAATTCCGTTGGAACGGTGTCCAGTTGTTATATCAATTTGGTCGTAGTCACTAGGAAATAACAGAAAAAAAACATCTTTATAATGTGAGATAAAACAAAATCTAAATGAAACAATGCTACAACTCATTATTGAAGGTTCAGCGCCATCTCAACCTGAATTTGCTAGTAAGGCATACAGCGCCGTCATACGGGAAGCGGTGCGGTTTAATTTTACGCTGTTGATGATACAACAGTCACTCACTCGTTAAGTTTGAGATGCGAATATTCGTCGGCGGGGTGCTCTTGCAGCGCGCTCTGCAGCGCGTCGCTGAGCCCGCCGCCGCCCAGTAGCGACCACACCAGTAGCTCGGTCATGAAGTGCGCGCCAGCGCCGATCGCACCTGTGCCTGATATCACATTACAAGCGTGAATGATGGGGCTAGCGCAAACTATAAAGTACGAGTAAGAAAATCATGTGTTACAAAATGTAAATAACAAAACCGTAAAGGTCAATAGAGTTAAAAAAAATTCAGCGTCTTGCAATTTTAGATATTAAAAATGCTGATAAAAATGCAAGACGTATAAAACAAGACTACGCTTTGCATTAGCAACCCTTTGAGGCGACTCCCGACTACGTCAGCATTAAACCAAAAATATCCGTTGCTCGCTCTAAGTACTTTACAAACAAATAAAATGCAAAGTTCTAGAATAAAAAAAACAGCTTAAAATTGAGGAGTTCCATTGCTCTCACACAAATTTCATCTAATCCATCACTCCATCACCATTAAAGTATCGACCAACGGTAACGATATTGGTTTCGCGGAAAAGCAAGGTAATTTGATCCAAGTGAAACCAACAAATATAAAATAAAGAACTTAACTGCATAAAAATAATAATTCTTTTCTTCGACAATAAACTATCAAAAACCCCTGCCGTATCGCCGAAACCTGGTGAAGCAAATAAAAACAAACAAACGTAACATTACCCCCACCTTGCGGCAGCAGGCCGATGAGGTGGTGCGCGCGCACCTGCGGCGTGGGCAGCAGCAGCGGCCAGGCGGCGGCGAGCGCGCGCCGCGCCGCGCCGGCCGCCGCTGCGCCCGCGCGTCCTTCAACCAGCGCCACAAGCGCGGCGTGCAGCCCGGCGCACCACGGCCGCACCTCGCCCGCCTCGCCCGCCTCGCCGATGGGCCCGCGCGCGCACTGCCACGCCTGCACCTGCAGCCGCCAGTTATACTCCACAGGCCGTTCCAAAACTACGCGACGTAGAAGGAAAGTACCTTAAATATTTTAGATAGGATATTTTGCTGTAAGAAGACTTTATTTTATTTTGAACGTGCCGTCGGCAATTAATAATTTTCTTGAAATTTGAATCAAATATTTTACGTTATTCTTTTCTTTTAAGATACCATGTTACTTCAGAGGATTTATTAGATTTTGTCTATTTTTTCAATTGCCATCATAAAATATGGGGTCGTTTTTTTTACATTTGACTCGGTTCGATTTCCAGACGAAGCTAATATTTTTTAGAAAATCTTAGAATGCAGTATTACTGACTTTTAAAAATAAAATAAACTCTCCTTTCAGCAAAATATCCTATCTACAATATTTTAGGTACTTGCCCTCCATGTCGCATAGTCTGGGGATGCCCTGTACAGGAGCAGTGGACGTGTACAGTGCTCCGTGGAAAAATAGTAAAAAAGGAGCCATTATGATCCGCTTGTCTATCAGTTACAATGGCATTTTTCAGAAACTATTTATGCTACGAATATGGAATAGTTTTAAATAATGATTAAACGATTTTATTGCATCCAATCCAAACTTTAATATTATAAATGCGAAAGTCTGTCTTTCACGCTTAAACGGCTGAACCGATTTTGATAAAATTCAAATTAAAATCATTTACATTCATTCAGGATCTGGTCCCATAATATGTTAGAAACAATTATTGCTTAAAATCCGTCCAGAAATAGTTTAACACCCGAGGACGGACATGAGCAACATTTTTTCTCAAAAATCTACTCTTAAGAGCTCTAAAGGGGTGAAATGAGGGATGAAACTATGAAATGCTAAACTAAACCTGCGTTTACAAGTAATAAATAAAGGTAACAATTATTTTTAGGCAGTTTTACCCTACCTGTAGCCTCAAAAGATTCAGACAGGATACTGCGAGGCATTCGTTCTCTTTTATAGTCTCTAAGCTAGCGGCGCCGTTGCTTTGTTCTACGACCAGATTCAGTAACTTCTCTAATAAACTGCAACAAAAAATAGAATAATCTTCAGCAAACGGTAACGAATTCACTGCCAGCAACCCATATATAGCATGTTCGGTGCTTTCTTACAGCGCCACTGTCACATAAGCTGCTAGACTAATAAAAAACATGTTACAAATTATTGTCATCATAACAAAACGAAGCATAAAAAGCATGTTTTTGTCGTTGACACTAAAATGAATGCTTATTTTTGAAAATACATTCGAATGAAAATGGTATGTTTGTGACAGAAATCGGTTTGTGATTGTTGGTAATGTCAACATTGTCAAAAGCAAGTAAACAAAGACCTCTCAAGTGAATAATACGAGGATTTTTCATTTTCTAGTTTTATTGAATAATTTCCGAAGTACATAATAGATTCACAAAAAATGCGACACCTGGCGAAAGTTTAAAAAACAATGCCGGCAGTGAATGCGTTAATACATTATAGAATCAAGTAAAACTGAAAACACGCACGTTTAATTTATAGCATAGCATGTATTACTGTAAGTATGTATGTTTTGTACCAACCCGAAAGTGCTGTCAGAGAGATCGATCACAAACGGCAGTGAAGCCGGAAGGTCCCTCGCAGTTTCTTCGCTCCAAACGAACATTTTGATCAGTCCGGCCGTGACACCTGTAATCAAGCCTAGCGTAAACCACTACCCAACTATACAACACAATGCTCATAACATAGAATAGGTAAAATACACTCGAGTCTGCCTCTACCCATCCAACATTGCAATACCCCTCAGGGTATCATGTGGTATCCTACATATGATTGCTATGTTAACACTGACCTATAAGTAATAGACTTCTAGTCAGTGTTTAAAATATGGCCGCATCAAAAGTCGTATAAAAGTATAACAAATCGACAATCACTCGCGCTGTCAGTCTGTCCGACCGACGGCGCTGCTGTGATTAATATTATTTTGTAAAAAAAAACCTATTTGCAAAGAAACTTAATAAATTATTATTTTATACAGTTACGACGTAAAGTTGTAAATCCAATGACAATAAATGGTAAACTAATAATTTGCATTTGTAACATTGGCGTCAACCTGTATTCTTATGTCGGGCCGTTTTTCTGCTATCAGTAAGGCTTACTGTCCACGATGGCGTCATTTTACGCTTGCATGCAACCTACAAAAGACGACAGGCGTATTTTGCGTCCTAGGTGAGTCCACGTAATCGTCATGCAATCGTCATCCAAGCTTCAAAACGGTTAGTTCTTCCAAGTTTAGCATCGTGAAAGCACGTGTTTTCATTGTGAAAATGTCAAGTGATGATGACGATGTGATTATAGCATACAACTTTATTAGAAGACGACGACGGCGTAGATTGTAGTGGCTTCATCCATACATCGAAAAAATTATTAATTGCAGATTATCCGTTATAGTCTTTTCTCAAGTATTCTTGTAACTTGTTATTATACAGACAAGGATACTGTTCAATTATGAGAATAAAATTGGCTGCTGAGGCCACCATTTTGCAAAAAAAACACGTGTTTGCGTCTCGCAATGTAGATTGAGTAATGACATGCCGCTGCACGAGCTACATGACGAACGTCTGACGATACGCAAATGCGACGTTGACGCTCCGTGGACACAGTTGCGTTCTTTTCTACGCAAGATGCATGCAGTCGGCACGCAAGCGTAAAATGACGAAAGCGTACGTCTGACGTGCAGCTACGTGGACAGTAGGCCTTAGTATGACACTGTACATCCATGCATTATAATATCATTGTATGTTAACTAAAAATTAAGGTTCAAGTAAATGTAATAAATAAATATTAAATTAATACCAGTTATTTCTCACATACAAATGCGAACCTCAGTTACTTTATGGTAGGATGATTGCATTAGTGCTTGTGACTTTACGAAGCTAGAGGTCGCGGGTTCGATACCCGTTAAGTTCTAAATGTATATGATGTATAAAAACTTATAGTACCCGAGGAATGGAAAACGAAATTTTCCCTAAATGAGACCTAGCTAATTAAATTGTTTGCTCCCGTAAACTCCTGTATTAAATAGATCATCGAAATAGTCAGAGGCATTTTCGCGAAAGGGATTACAAACATATACATATAAATATTGATCGTATACTAGCATAGGATATCTTTTGCCCAGTACCCACTGCACAAGCTTTGCTTAGTTTGGAATTAAGTCGATTTATTTATTAATTACTTATTGGTACGATATAGATAGATATACCTAATATGACGGGAGGTCACGACAAATTTGGCAACGATCACCAATATGGCTGATCTGAAGTTCACAAGATAAAGGGCAACTCCGTGATGCCAAATATGTCGGTCTGCCTGCGTTAAGTGGTTGCGTTATCGAAATATGGCGCCTGCAAAACCAGTTATCGTGCCCCAAAAAAAACGATAAGGTAAATGGCTGAATAAAGTACAGAAAGGAAGTACCGGTTGCACTGATGTGAATTCTGCTAAAACTGAACAAATATTTGGTCGCGTTTCGAAGTTCAGCTCGTGATCTTACTTAGATCTTACTTACCCCTAACCGGAGGAGGGTAGGTTTGCTAGAGAAGTGTAGGAGGATGTTTTTGACACTGTGCTTACTCCCCAAAAATATGTTTGAACTTGATTTATCCAATGCTTTTGAAAAAATATTCCAACAATGTATGAGATATTGTAACCTAGGCCGCTTCATAACTACGAAACGCGACCAAAGATTTTTTCAGTTTTGGTGCATTAAGCTCGTACATACTGATACTTTAATGCCACGTCATATTCAGCCATTTCCTTTATCGTTTTTTTTTGGCAAACGATCAAGGGTCTTTAAACGAGCTGAACTTCGAAACGCGACCAAATATTTGTTCAGTTTTAGCAGAATTCACATGAGTGCAACCGGTACTTCCTTTCTGTACTTTATTCAGCCATTTACCTTATCGTTTTTTTTTGGGAACGATAACTGGTTTTGCAGGCGCCATATTTCGATAACGCAACCACTTAGCGCAGGCAGACCGACATATTTGGCATCACGGAGTTGCCCTTTATCTTATGAGCTTCAGATCAGCCATATTGGTGATCGTTGCCAAATTTGTCGTGACCTCCTAGTCTATAATCTATACACAGTGTTAACGAGAAGCGGGGTACGGCTACGTGGATTGATTGAAGTTTATCAATCTCGCCATATATGCCTACACGCACACCTTCACATTTATAACATTCGTGAAACTAAACCAATTAGTGTGTGTGTACGCATGTGCGCGCCTGTTTCTGTGTGTCTGTGTGTGTGTCTAACAGTAACGGCACCCACCGTTAGCTCGGAACGATGCGCTCAGCACCGACAGCTTGACCGGCGTGGAGGAGAACAGGTGCGCGCGCTCGTGCGTGCCCCACGAGTACAGCTGGCCGTCCGCCGTGAGCGCCACCGCGCAAGACGCGCCCACCGACAGATCTATTACCTTCTTCCCTGGAACAAGCGATCGTCCTCTATTTTATTATCATGTTCATTTACAATAACAGGCTTATCTTTACATACTATACGGTAAAGTCGCTATCCATTCCTGTCTGTCCTCAATTGTTGTAGTGTTTTCTCCGCCGCCTTCTTCTAAACCACTTAACGGATTTTGATACGGTTTTCACTGTCATTTAGAGAATTTAAAAAAAGGTTCTTATGCACATTACATTCTAATTGTATCTGTGCAAAGCCGTGGGTCGCTAGTAGTGTATAATCAACACGCATGTTTACATACAAAGAATAATTAGGTATAAGAAAGCAAACATCACCTTCCCGCTAAAATTTGACTTAAAAAATTTGTAACGTTTTGCAAGCAACGACTACCAGCTCTCAACAATCACATCAGTGTCTTGGACCTCAGACACAAGACCGTTCAGGAGCTGTATGGCTCTAGCGGTCGGTGAATTCCGAGCGCGACGCGAAGCCGAAAGATGTCATAGGCTTGTTTTATTTTGTATTACAATCATAGTATCATTTTAAGCAATAGAAGCACTATAGGCTGAAATTTATAGACAAATGATGTGGAAAATGAGGATCTTATAATACAGTATAACCAGTTACCTTTGAGTTCTTCGACGCATTTCGGGAAGTTGACGTTGTCCGCATTCCCGTGGCCGAGCCGGTATCCTTCTCCTTTGCCCCAGGTGTATACCGAACCTCTAAAAAAGACAAATCAAGTATAAAACAAAAGCTAAAATCGCATTTCGTTTTATTTCTTTGAAGTAGCTGCGTAACAACACTGCGGCCCGAAAGGTTCCCCAGCCTCACGGCGCCACAAGAACAACACGACCCTGAAATTTACTGAGGGAGAGCCCCATCTGTTGAGTTTGCCACGGGCCTGAAACGGTATAAATACGTCACTGCTTTCAAGCTTAACGCGCGGTCTTTTTCGAATGAGATGATAATAATAAGAGAAGGAAGCTTCTTCTGATCGATTAGTCCTTATTCCTTCCAATCTTCATGAAGAACGAAGCCTTCCATGTTTTAAAGGTTCGCTGTTAGGAAGCAGCTTAAGCAGTGATACTAACTGGTCAGTGAGCAGTGCATGGAAGTTTTCTCCGGTGTAAACGCGTACGACCTTCAGCGCTGGCAACAAGGCGCGGGGAGCGCCGCCGTCGTTCTCGCCGAACATGAACACGGTGCCTTCTAGGGTGCAGCAGAGCGTGTAGCCGTCACCCCAACCTTTGCAAACAATTATATACTGTCAATCTACTAGTATCGTATCACACTTCCAAGCTTTCACAAGGTGCCGCAAACGGTACTGGAAAGTTGTGACATCAGCACTGGGTGAAAGTATCGAAAACCCATATACAAGTTAAGCGTTAAGTACGCAATGCAAACTCATGGTCAAAATGTAACTAAGAATATAAGTTACATAAATTATCTGACTACATAACATGTCTGAGAGTAGCATCGCTGTCACTTATACATGGGCATTGCCAGGGCAGGTAGGGGCTGTTGCCCCCCTCACTTACAGGCTCGGGATCTTTGACAGGAGAAGGTGATAATAACATGTGACATGAAGGCATACTACTAACTATAGTATACTTTCTACGTGATAATTTTTTATTAAAAACTTCGGAATTTGTTACAGAAAGCCCGACTTTCGAGATTGCAATGATCCTTAGAATAAGACGGTATGAGCCCATTATTTTTCAATTATAATCTTGACTGTCTCACCAATAGCGATGTCCACGATCCGTTCGATGTTGTGGGCGTGAAAGCTGACCGGCTGCGGCGTGAGATAGTTTTCCAGCGTGTCGTGGCACAGGCGGCCGTGGCTGGCGCGGCCCCAAGTATACAGCGCGCCACGTGACGTTATCACAGCGCTGCCGATAACCGATAAACAATACACATTCAACAATTTTTACCCATCTCGGATTTAAGGCAGCGCAGCCTTTCTATTGAAGCGGAGGGGTGGGACATTTTCATACATTTGAACTACCGCTCGGGCCCGCTTGGAGTGTGAAATATATAACAATGTTATCTGTGAGTATACACCGGCGGTATCAGAAGCCTGTCGGAGGCAACGAGTTTTACGTTGCTTAAGTGTAGATAAACTTTTGCATAAATTGTGCAATTTATGCAAAAGTTGTGGGCCTCGTTAAAATTTGAAAGCTAGTATACATGTTTCAATCACGCAAGCCTGCTCCCGCAGCTACAATATTTTAACGTAGATGTAGACAGTTTTTTTTAATAAGGCTTTTGTGCATCCTAGACAGGCGTCCTATCTTCATAGATTAGTAACCCTATGCAAAATGAACAATCAAATCAGACAGGGAAAAAGCGCAGGAAGTACTATTTGCTTCAAACTGATCGCTTTCTTGAACGGGTATGCATTGTCTGTGTATTTGTAGGCTAAAAATGCGAATAATAACATATAGGTTCTTACAATTCCCATTCAGCTCAGACTGCGAGCTCTCAAGTTTCTTTTCGGGCCACACGCCGCCGCACTGCGACACGTCCGGCGGGTGGCTCACTTGGAGCTAGGATATAGGCACAGGGGTCACTGACCTGCTGGCCAGGCCGGCCACGGCGCGCACGGCGTCGTGGTGCGCCAGATGGTTGATCTGCGCGGGCACCTCGCGCGGCGCCGAGTCGCCGTGCCCCAGCCGCCCGTCCTCGCCCGCGCCCCACGACCAAACACCACCACACTGCGACACGCACAGGTAGTGCCGCCCGGCGGGGTGGCACGCCACTTGCACTATTATCTTGTTCTCGAAACCTGGGAAACGGATATTCTTAACTCGCACACTTGACAGTAATATGTATTTAAAAAGTATAACACGTGGTGTGAAACCAATGAGCATTTCTAAAACGCTCACAAAATACAGACTATAGGCAGCACATAATCAAACGCGGTCTTTGTCATTCTGTTATGTCGTAAACCCTTTTCTATGTATTGTTTTTACCTTGTACAAGATGCGGAGTCATGGTATCGTAGTACATGGTGTAGACGTCACCGTCGCAAGTGAGCATCAGTGCTAGTTTTTCCGCGCAGGCGATCTGTCTGAAGCGAAGCCCGCCGAAGCAAAGCGGCCCGTAGCCAACCGAGTAGAGCTCCTGGGCAGACTCCGTGCACTGAAAAATATTATCTTTTCTTTATTTTGAGCTCCTTTAGTTAAAGAGAGAATAAAGCAAAGCCGATATCGTGCGCTGTTCTCACATCTTTGGCTGCTTACTCTTTATAAACACGCAATGTATTTTGATACGGTTTTCGCAGTCATGTAGAGAATTTTTACCCGACTGCGTGACGCAAAAAGGTAAAGTGTTTCTCAGCCTATGTATGATGCCTATATGAATGTTTCTTAATTGAAGCGCTCTAGAGTAGCGTGTCGATTTTGATGAATCTTGCGTCAATCGACTGTCTTAATTTTGCAAGTGTCACTAAAGACGTGACAGAAATCAAAATCAACGCTATTCCAAGAGCCTTAGAGACTGTTCAGAAGTGTCCATTTATATTTAAGTAACTGGGTAGGGTCAAGCTACTAAGAGTTGACTTACAGTGACGAACCCTTTAATGGGCGGTAGCAATGGTTCGCCGAGCCTGTTCAAGTGGCACATTAATGCAACGCCAGCTTTTCGCACTCCCATCAAACCGTCGCCGTTTGGTATGCAGAGTTCTCTGTAAAAAACATTCATTCAGATAATTAGAAATGTTTTTTTTATTATATGGAACTCTGTAAGTACAAAGTTTGTAAATGGCGCAAAGGTACATAACAAATAGTGGGACCAAGCTTTATTTCCTTACTTCAGAAAAGTGATGGTAGGATTGACTTCGGTGATAGGCTCAGTGATGACCATAGGGCTGGGCGCGGCCACTTTCGCCATGCGACGCAGGAACGGGCCCAGCGGGGCCTGGCACTCCTCCGCCTTTACACTAGAACCGAACAAGCATTAGCTGAAAACTTAACGTCAATATAAATTGAAAATAGTTTGTGTTTGCGATCGTTGATTACTAGAACATAAGGATAATTAGTAGCGCAGCTGCAGTCTTGTGGAGGAGACTGCTAGTGCGGCGGCATTGCCGCGCGGCTAACACGCTCCACACCCTTAGCGAAATTTGATAAAAACGAATTGACCCGAATGAATGGGAGATACTGTTATCTTTCAGAATAGCTACATGGACGTCATTATGTCTATGAAATGTCAATTTAAATTATCGACGCCAGTTCCTGGTCAGATGTATGTTACCTGTTATCCGCCTGCAGCTTCTGCCGCGGTGGCAGCGTCACCAGCACGTCAGCAGCCTTCAGTATGGCGGGCAGCTCCGCGCGCCGCGCGCACAGCTCCACCCACACACACAGGGATGTGCGCCAGTCACCGAGAGGCGCATTGCATCCCACCTCGCTGCGAAGAAAAAAACAACTAGAATTTACCAAAGTGATGGCCAGGCCAGATCAACGGAAAATAAAACAATGTCATAAAAATTATAGACGTCCCCAGGGAAAATAAAAGAGAGAAATGAAAAAATGTGGTTAGGAAATCAAAAAAATTTCTAACGCATTCTCAGCGTGTTTCTCTGCTGTATTTCTTTGCTCTTCACGGCCAATATAGTCATTAAGGTACCAGTGGCGAATTTCCCATAGAAGCCGATTCCTCGTAGCCTCCCTAAGCCCAGAACGGTCATTAGAACCCAAAACCAAACGCAACTCTTAAGTTATCCGTTGTACTATAGCTTCACTCGCCTATAACAAAAATCAACTTTTTTTCTTAACACCAATGCATAATCGAAACGCAATCGATTCACTAATTTATTTCATTGTATTTCTCCGGTAATGCGCTCGAAAATTTGGGAGTTGAGGCACGCACACAAGCGCATATTCATTCACCAAATGACGCACACTTTCAACGCGCTTCCAAGAAATTATGGTCTTCGGTACGGCCACGATGCAGCGGGTTATTACGTTTGAAATCAGACTTTATGTGCTAAGCGTAAGGTTTACTTCTTTTTCAAGCCCTTAATGTCCTAGCGTGATGCCGGGTCGAAACTAGTGTCGTAGTAAAGTAAATCTTATCGTTAACAGAATAAGTCTGCAGTTTCATTTTAAGTTATTGTAATTCTTGTCATAGTAAATGATGAAAAGGGAAATTTTTATTTTAAATATATCGAATTCAAAAATAAGGTGGTCGTATTTACTTTATTTAAATGCTATTAAGGTATATTTAATATCATCAATCAAAGAAGTAAACATTTCCTTTCAGATTCAGTATAAATAACCCATGTTAACTCTAGACTAATATTAACGCACATGATTAGAATGGCAACACTACTATTTAGAAATAGGAAGTTTGAAATTTGTGGAAATTCGTTGTTTTCCCACATAAACAGACGCGCTGCGTTCGCATTACGAACGAAAGTACTGACTTTCTGAAACACTTTTGTTTTTTTGGAATTATTGAATAATTTCGCGATTTTTAAGGAAAACCAGTGAAAGTTAATCTTATTATAGTTTTGTGCAACCGTGATTTTGTGTGGCTGATCTATTTTCAGGTTTGTTTAGTTCATATTTTCGTTTTAAAAACTCATTCATAATAGGTAGTCTGATTTCATTGGGCACAACAAATTAAGTGGGTATAAACGGCTGCTTTAGTGCAAATTGATTGTTGTCTTACTGACTACTTGCTCAATAAAGCAAGTCAATTTTCAAAGTTGTCCTTTAAAAATAAGAAACATGTTGTAGGTTTGGGTCGCGCTCGTCCGGTCTTAAAAAGTAATTTTAAACGAAGGGTCGGGTTTTTCAAACATTTTCGCAGCTCATTATAGGAAAAGTATAATTGGCTAACCGGGAGCTGCAAGCTGATCAAATTATTTTGTTTTCCATGTCTGTTGTTTTCTGATTAGAGTAGTGTGTAGAATCGAAACTGCTAATTAGATATTAATAATCTGACTAATTCAGCTCGGAAAGACGTTCAAAGTTAGAAACACATACGCAGTTGTATATTATTACATGAATTTGGCAATACTAGAATTGAGACTTTTTGTGGCAATAACTTTAATGCTCATAATAGGAAAGTAGAGCGTAATCGAAATTTAATGAAACGTTTGATTGACGCGGTCGATCTTTTAAGCAAGCAGGAGTTAGCCTTTCGCGGTCGTGATGAAACTCACAATTCAGGAAATCGCGGTAATCACGTTGTTAACACTAACTGTGAGGATTTGGGTTTACCATAGACATAGACCATAGACACAAGCACGCTTTGCTTCCCCAACTGCACCGGTTTTCAAGAAACAGAAGCTACGAGGTAAAACTTACTTTTTTTGGCTCGGAGTTGAGTAACTCATATTTCTAACCCACGTTTTTTTGCTCCGGGTTTACTACCCTATATTCCGACCCCACGCTACTGTAAGGTACACACCGCAATAGCGACGCGCGTGCTAGCGCTCAAGTTCTTTTGCGCTGCATTTAAACACTCGTCGCGATGAACAGATTTAGCAGATACCTCTCTTAATCCCATAAAACGAACTTATGAACGGAGTGCTTAAAACTTAAAGAGCTAGCTGAAGCTCACTCACTTGGTAACCACTTGATGCAGGAACTCAGCGGCGCTGTCTACAACCTCGGCCCATATCTTCTGCGAGCGCGGCACCTGTTGCGCAGAGTCAGCGCCCGCGCCGGCGAACAGCGCCGCGTCCGGCAGCGCCCTCACTGCCTCCAGGGCGTCTTTGAGCAAAGCGGAACACACGTCCGCGTCCTCGCCGCAGCGCCACGCGCGCCGAACCAGGGAGAGGGCCAGCCGCAGCGCGGCCCGCGCGCCGACCCGCGCCAGTCCCAGCGCACTGGGTGAAGTGAAACGGGTCACAAACAGTATTAAGCGGCATATTTGTTCAGTCTCTATAATAGGCATTTGGAATAGTACTAACTCAAGTGAACCAAGGTCGTTTCAGTAGAGCAGTCGTGAATGTCAAATTTCTATTTTTTGATGCTCCGAAACTAAGAAAAACCGTAAGCATTGACGACGACTCTTTTGTAATTTATGAAGGAAAAAAATAGAAGCGAAATAATAAAGCGGAAGGAAACGACTTTTTTGTACTAGCGAGTAGTTGCACGATGGTGCAGTTGTAGCACTATTGCTTGGTAAGCCATGACATGCAGGTTCATCTAGCAATTTTTTTCTGCTACCAAAACACCCAAAAGTTTGAATTAATTCTCAAAATACCTCTCAGAGTCAGTGTCTTGTTCTTCATGATCGTCGTGTGCGTCTAAATCAACAGTTTTATTTAAACTGCCAACCGCCCTGTTACCAGTGGCGACTGCAGTCTTTTTGTCTAATTTGATACCATTTGTTCGTCCACTAAAATAGTATTCTCTGAAAAATCAAAGGTCAAGATTAATGACTCAAATGGAAGGCTCGTTCAAACAGCGGGCTAGCATTGCCAACGCGAGGATTACAACAATAAAATACGTAAGAATAAGAAATATTTTTTGATACCACCAATATCACATCCTACGCGTTGGACAAAGCTCAACCCAGCATGTAAACGGGCCTTAATAAACGCAAGCGACACCAGCCGGCCACTGGGCCACAGTTTAATGGAGTCAACCCATCTAACGATGTACCCAACCCTGATAACTATCTAAGGGTGCCTTCCCACCAGAGAGGTGTGCAAGGAAACAAAGTCAAGGAAAAGGAAAACATCGACGATGGGCTCTCTTTTTTCTCTCGTCTCCGCAAAGACTAGCGAAGATCGCTAGCTTAGTGATGTTTTTGTCTGTTTGTTTCCTTTGACAACTTTTTTACAGACGGAAAACAAATTAAATTGTTGAAGTAAATAGACCTTAATTCCTGCCGCGTAAATTTCTCATCCGGCGACCGGTGGGGCGGTCTTTGGTCGTTAGATGAGCACACTCCTTAGAACCTTCTCAACAATTCGCAGTGCAGCTCCAAATCCTCTTGACCATCGTTGATAATTCAGGACTTAATAGTAAGTGCGTAGCATCCTCTCATAATAGTCCTGTGACGCCGGCGCAGAAGACTCCTTCCAACAATTTGGGTGAGTTACCCGCACAAAAGTACCTACCTATCAAATAACCAGTTTTGCTTCGATGAACAAAGAGAAAATATCCTCGTCTCCCTTTGAAATGTGTTGACTCTTGCCGTTGCTTAAGGACCAAATTTTAATCTGCGACTAGCAGAATTATTCTTCAATACCTACCTATACATATGATAGCCGGATAGCTTTGCGGTCAGTGAAACTGACAATGCAGCTAGAGGTTTCAGGGTTCAAGTCGCAATAGAAGCTTCCATTTTGTATGGTAATGTTTTCACCCTAATGATGAATATAGTGATGGGTATTTAAAGTGTGAATATATCAATTTAGAAACTTGATAAATTATTTTTTAAATAAAAAAAACCGACTTTATTCGTACATACTGCTTCTGGCATGCCAAGTATTCTTAAGCTTGCGGCGAAAATTCCTTACCATCAGGTGAGTCGCGTTCCTGGTGCCACCAACGTGGTAGAAAACGGTAACGCACGTGTGATACTTCTAGTGTAGCAAGTGATCATAGCAGGCGATAATAGCAAACCATCGAGCGAACCACATGTATTTTGGCTACCATTGGGGTATTTTATAACAAGATATACTTAATAAAAAGTTGTCAATGATGATTACATACACAAAGTCACTACCCGCTTCAGTAATTTAGAGAATTTCTTGCGGAACGTTTTCATATACATTACATCGTTATTGTACACGTGCGAAGCCAGGGTCAGTCGCTAGCATAAGTCTCCTGTTTCTTTTTTCAAGTCTATTGGGTCCCCTTCCTGAGCAATTTTATGGTATAGATATTAACTAGCTGTTACCGATGAAGGAGTTCCACTAAACCTTCACCAGTTCCACCTTCAATCCCTATTCATCAAATTATTATAATTAAACAAACAAACATTAAGAGCTGTATCTCCTAACAAATCTCATTATCTCTATGTGCGTCCCTTACTAACGAGATTAGTTAGACAGAGAACCAGAAAGGGATAAATAAACTTGGCCCGTCATGTAGGGACGCTGGATGTTCTTAAACGTCAAAAAGTTTCAGTAGTCATCCCTGGTTTTCATTATTAGTTCTGCTTCATCAAATCATGTTGCCGTAGAATAAATACCCCAGTTGTCTGTCTAATCGGTAAATGTGTGCCAGTAGCCTGTAAGGAGAGTAAATAAATAGGCATTTTCCTGGATAATCGCGTCCCACCTTCGGCCTCGTCAACACTTTCCATCAGGTGTGACTGTGGTCAAGCGAAATCCCATCATCAATTTAAAAAAAACATGTGAGGAGTCCCATCTAATTTGGACTGCATTCCATCACCAAATTATGACCTAAAAACATTATAAATTAAAATCGGTTGACAGCTGGCAGAGTTCTGAGGTAACAAACATACAAACATAGTAACGCGAGGAATCAAGAGCTTTCTGATTTCTTTGAAGTCTATGCAGAAGGAATGCTACTAAGCTGTAAGTCACACTAATCTAGGACATATTTATCTAAATACTTTGTAAGAACCAAGTGCGTTTAGCGTAGTTGGAGTTAACTTACAACTTTTACTATTTTAAGTGCAATTATTTATTTATTTGATAACTATCAGACGCCCGCGACTTCGTTCGCGTAGAATGTCCTATGTCCATCAGGGATAGTGTAGCTTTCTATTAGTGAAAGAATTTTCGGCATCCGTTCAGAAGTTCCAGCCAGAGATCGCCCTCAATATACAAACAAACAATAAAGTTTACCTCTTTATTATATTAGTGTAAATGTAAACTAGTGTCGGTTGTTATACACCTTTACCTACTTTATCACTGGTATGGAATATACATACGTATGACTTATGTGCGTTTGCAACGAATAGATATCAAGTTGTAGGTACAAATAACTTTATTATAGTAAGTTTTAGAGGTAAAGTCACAGTGTAGCTAGTTGCTGGTCGCAGTATGAGTGGCTAGCTCAGCCGGGGTAGTACCACACTCTCACAGAATACGGGCGTGTAATAGGTAGAAGCTTAGTACTTATTTGCCCGTCGTATCAGGTGATCCGCATGCACGCTTTCTTTCCTGTTCCATATAAAATATGTGTCACTTTGCAATTGAAGGATATTGTATTATTTTTAATAACTTAAAATACTCCAGTGTATCAAGGTGAAGTTATGAATCAGTAACATATCCTCGTTTGTACGTAATATAGGCATGTTTAACGCATTTCATCTGTTATTTTCAAAAATACTTATTATTAGAATATTCCTTATAGGAAAACGAATCTTATGACTAACGCTGACGTGATGTTTTCCTGTAACAAATATTCTAGATATGACCATTATCGAAAATTACAAACTCATTTTATGTTTACCAACCAAAGTGTACCTAATGTATCTGTTCTGTCTGTGTGTATGTTTTATCATTAAGTTTTAGAATATTTTTATTATTACCTTTTAAAATTTGTGATAATATTAAGACACAGACACTGCTGCAGCTTGTTGTCACCGTTAGGTTACTACTAAAGCAGTGTCTTCACGCAACGCATTAAAACTATAGGTCTAAAAGTAGCACTGTCCGTGCAGTAGTGGTGCTTTGGCTTGTTGTCACCGTTAGGTTGCCACCAAAGCAGTCACGAGAAACCGCACTGCCTTAAAAACTAACAGGTCGCCGAGCAGTCAAAGGCACAGCTCGAGTCGCTCAACACCAACGCGATGCTCTGGCTTGTTGTCACCGTTAGGTTACCACCGAAGCATTCACGAAACCGCACTGCCTTAAAAACTAAGAAGTCGAGTCGCTCAACACCCACGCGATGCTCTGGCTTGTTGACACCGTTAGGTTACCACCAGAGCGTTCACGGAAGCGCACTGCCTTAAAATCTAGCACTTCGCATAGCAGTCAGTAGCACAGTTTAAGAGTCACTCAACACTAACGCGATGCTCCGGCTTGTTGCCACCGTTAGGTTACCACCAGAGCAGTGGACGCACTGACTCTAACGCTCGCATAGCAAAAACACAATGCTTTGGCTTGTTGACACCGTTAGGTTACCACCAAAACAATCACATCAGTCTCACACATTGTCTTTAAGTCTTTCACTTCGCCAAGCAACACGCCTTTTCAACCGTAAGGTTAAAAAGGGCCGCTCAAAGCGCACACTCGGACCCGGACACTGTTTTAATGACACCTTCGGCTTGTTGACACCGTTAGGTTGCCACCAAAGTTATCTTATAAAAAGACAGTCTTGAAAGCTAAAAGAGTCTTAAATTCTTAAGACACATGTTACCTCCCAAGGCCATCCTTTGGACACATTTTAACGGACCTGAAAAGTCAATGCTGATAACATTCGCGCTTCGCAAAATGAGCAGCTTTAACTTGTTGACACCGTTAGGTTACCATCAAAGCTACTTAGATAAACGCGTCGTCTTAAAAGCTACGTCATCTTATAAACACATTACATCAAAATTGTGGAGAAAGAATAAACGACTAACGACAATTTTGTACTAAAACAGAAGCAAGTACCAAGACCAAGTAGGTAGGTAACCCAGAGACTGGTTTAATGAAAAATTGTCACCTCGTTATTCCTATCCACGAAATTTCGTCCAGAAAATAGTTTTAAAACTGTATTGGTTTGTGGGTGTGTAATTTAGTTCTATGACTTTTAATTTGTAAGGTGTTTAGATTTTCCTATTGAAAGTTAAAAGGATTTTCTCATTTCAATTACCAAACCATAATGTACGTGTTAAATAATATTTGTGTGTGTATGTATTTATGTAGTCATTAAACAAATCACTCTTCTTGTAAAAAAAACTGCTACTTCCTGTAACAAACAGTTACTTAGGACTAGTTGACACCGTTGGGTTTTCACCAAAGCCCTCAAAACACTAGTAGACAATTGGGGAACGAAGTCGCCAATTGGTTCACCAAACGTACCAGCGACCCTAAGGGAATGGCTCCCGCCGCCTCGAGGGCCTTTAGATCTCTCGCTTACCGTACGAAACGCAGCATCAAGCTACTACTTGACGCCGGTATTCTTTAGGAGTGTGGTACTACCCCGGTCGAGCCAGCGCATCCGTTCTAGCACTAGCAACTGGTTGCAATGTGACTCCTACCACTATAAAAATTCTATTCTATCCAATTCATGTGTCTATTGCATTTACTATGAATGATATATTTAAGTATATACTTTAAATGTATGTGTCTACTTTTATTTATTTATCTGTGTATTTTTATGATAGTATGTGTTATTATTTGTGCATTTTTCAATATTGTTATGTTGCTATGTGACGGCACCCTCACCTGCATGTTCCTTTGTTTATCTCTTCTTTATGGCGGTTGACCTAGGAGAGATCGCTTTAAACGATACGACCGCCTATTTATACATAGTACTAATAAAATATTTTGAATATATAAAGCACTAATAAATTGCATCAACTTGCTAACTTTAAAGTATGAATGTTTATTAGTCCCTGATTGTAGAGTTTATTTTTAACGCAAATGAAGGCCTTCGGTCAAGAAGCGCACTTTCTACTTTCATACATGTTAACTCTTACTACTTGTACCTTGGCCGAAAGTTTCATCAAAGATATTCTACTATTCTACAAATACTATTTATTCTACTACTACAAGTATTATAAATACGGAAGTAATGTTTGGATATTTGGATGTTTGTTCCTCAATTACACATTTACGGCTGGACGGATTCAGATGAAATTTGACAGACGGACAGATCATACAATAGATCAAAACATACATAGGATACGTTTAATCCCATAAATTACATAGAAAATAATATAACGCGGCCAAATCCGCTCGAAATATTGTAAGTTGTAAACCTGAATAGGTGTGAAAATGTTAAGATGTTTGTTTCTTATATAATGACGACTAAGCGGGTGGGCAAAATAAGTTTAACAGCCAGATAGACCAATAAAATATATAGTTCTCGTCGAATAGTCCTAACATATTAAGAAGGTGGAACTGTGGGCACAGCTAGTTGGTTTTTTACCGTCGCATTATGTTAACACTTTGTGCACACCCCAGGGAGTCAGTTACCATAAGACTTATTTACATATGTACCGAGCATTATACCTTTGGAGTAAGCGCCGTGAACGGTGACTAAGGAATGTCATACTTATCAAGCTCGTTTCACAAACATCCCTCTTTTCATTCACGCTCATTGGTTTCGAAACTTAATAATGTTTTACTTGCCAGTACGTGACAGTGACAACTATATTATACCCACCATTCATCAAAAGGTTCCTTCCCAATCGATATAGAGCGGACGAATCGCGTGACACGGCGATTTTTTTTGCATCAATTTTTAAACCAAACGGAAATACTCTATGCGGTCGATAAAACGCCTTTACCTGATAGGGGTTAAGATATTTCTTTAAATGTAGATTTGTCACCTTTTTCCAATGTGGTATCAATTCTGTAGTGTCACCTTTGTAGCGGACAGACTGACGGATACAAGGGTTCTTAGTATTTATGTAGCTCTGCAAATATATTCGTATTGTCAAGCCTTATTCAGGTAGCAATTAGTATGAATGCAGTTTGATTAGTTGTTGACGTGAAACAACTACTAATTTTCCTCATTACTGGTACTTGTGTCAATCTAAACTGCCAATACTAAAGCTGTCCTACTTAATCGGTTTTTAATTATAACAGCCATTTTAAGGTGCATGCTAACGTGTTACAACGATTATGATGAAGTTTGTTTCATTTATGACCTAATTAGCAACTATTTTTTTATGTACAGTACAATATCTGCTCACAAGTTATTGTATTTAAAATTTTACTTATCTTTATGAACCAATTCCTATGAAATTATGCAGATGTTACATAATAACAGATACTTATAAATAGCACTAAGTTTGTAAAAAAAGACAGACTGGATGGAGCAACGAAGTCATTCCCTGATGTGAGCTTTTAGCCCCTACCTAACAACATTATTAATTACGCGCCAAGCAAATACTTACGATTCGTCATACGTTACCTTATAACTGCAACAAGATGTCTCTTGCATAGGACAATCAGCCGTCGTATTTGCGATACATATGGAATGGTCACTGCCGTGTGAATTGCTCTCTGGCGTTGCTCCCATATCAACGACTCGAGAAGGTTTCTTAGGCATTCGGGACCTATAAAAAGACAATTTTAGGCATTAATCTAAGCCAGCGTTTTTCAACTAGGGGTCCGCGAACCTATCCTAGCGGGTCCGCAGACGATATAAATATTAAAACTAAAAATAATGAGGCAGAACGACGCGGCCGAGCGTTTGACGGGCGTAGCATTTTTCTTGCGAGTCAAATAGACTCATGTGGGTATTGCATATACAAGTATCCAAGCAGTTTTTTGTTTGATTTTGAGGGGTCCGCGGGTCATGGTAAGGTTGCATCAGGGGTCCGCCCTTGGAAAAGGTTGAGAAACACTGATCTAAGCTAAAATATTACCATGTTCATAAAAGAAATACCATTTTGACAATCAGAGGCCCTAGCACACTGGCTTTTAATGCATGGATACGAGAGGGATGGATGCCGTATGTCCACGATAAATTCTAGTGTGGTTTTATAACAGTCATCATCATCATCATCTCAGCCACAGGAAGTCCACTGTTGAACATAGGCCTCCTCCATGGATTTCCAAAGCGTTCGGTTGGAAGCAGCATGCAACCAGCGCCTTCCTGTCACCTGTATGAGGTCATCGGACCATCTTGTTGACCAGCCGGTCGGCCTACGCTGCGCTTGCCAATAAGCGGCCGCAGCAGTTATAGCATTACATCAATAACATTTAACAAAGGAAAGTTTTGATTTTAAAAAGAAAACAATGACTAAACTTAATACCTGGATCTAATTTCCATTTGAGTTCATCTATGATCTGAGTGGAAGGCTGAGGTGTGGGCAGCTTCTCCAGCATGGCAATACGAAGCTCCTCCTCCGCAGACAGGGTTGAGCACGGCAAGCAGGCACAGCCCGAGTGAGGACCGCAAAGTCCATCGCAACAGGTGCATGTCAAAATCTGAAATAAACCAGAGTAAAAGGTGTAAGAGGATCGTCTTAAGCTTTAGTTGATAGAAAACCAGATAGCCTAATGGTTAGTGACCCTAACTACAAAGCTTAAAGTTCCGAGTTTGATTCCCGAGAGGGGCAAATGTTTGTATCATAAATACAAATATTTGTACCAGAGTCTTGGATGTTACCTGTAGTTATGTATAACCCATAACATAAGCAGCTTAGGTGCTTAATTTGGGAATAGTTCAATTGGTGTTAATAGTCCCAAAATATTTATTTGTTATTATTATAAGAATTCTAGAAGAGAAAACTTAAAAAGTATATTTAATCTCTATTGGACAAAGCAAAGCATTGCAGGCGTAGTGTATATATACACACACATTTGATGAAACACAAATTTTAAAACAGTACTCTATACAATGTTATACAATGGCTTGAAAAATAAAAGTCTATAGCCTTATATCTAAATGTTATATTAAAACTGTAAACATACTTTCTTTTAGTTTTTGAAACTGATCACAATTGCTTTCAATACATCGTACTTGTAAGATATACCAAAGCCAATGAATTGAATAGACTGACAGTTGCCTAATGAAAATTATGCTCAGGCTGTATGCTTATCCCAATTAAACTTGATAAAGTAGGTAGCCAATACAGTATTTTCCAACAAAAAAAAAGGTGGTTTAAATACAAAAATTACGAATTGGTGTTTTTAAACCTAATTTTAAACTACCAGCTTTTCTACAGGAACTTTGACTGTAATGTAGGAAAAATACCAAGTGATGGCAGTGTGCTAGCAATTTTACTCTTCATTCTACTTTCAACAACAATGAAAGCAACTGTTGCATGTCCAAAACTTAATGATACATAAACACTGTCAATCTAGAAATCTACCAAATGACATACTCGCCGCAAACTAGCCCAAATAGCGTAATGAAACTGTTGACCTTGAGGCTTAAATCCAATAAGAGGTTTGTAGCAATAATAATAGTCAAATATCAAGACTAAAACTTACCCGTAATCCACAGTAATATTTGCCGTTGTCTCCCAGCTTAGCTGTTATGCCAGCCTTATTGAGCAACCCTCCACTAGCTTCAATAAACACTTCGCTGTCTTGCAGTATGGTGTTGTAATGGTATGCCAACGTTTGCGGGCACAGTAGGGCGCCCTGAAGATCCGGGTTTAGCCATTTGGCATCGAAATGTTGCTGAGGACGGAAGATGAATTCGTCCGTGTCTTCGGCACCAGCCATCTTTGGACCGGTCCTTGTGACTCCAATCTCACATTATAGTTATGATTACAACCGGAACTGTATCGCGATACCAACACTGGTCACTCACGCGCCTCTGGACTTCACACGCGAATTGCACTCACATTATTTTGAAGTGCAAACTGTTCCAGATTATATTTGGTCTAGGTAGTTAATTCTAAAAATTAGTTGGTACCTAGGCTAGGTAATCGATAAAGCCTAAACTGGTTGTCACACTAATATTAATGTTGCTAACAAGAAAAACAAACTGAGCTTAATGCTTCGGTTACACGCTCCGTTTCGCTCGATAAACTCGTTTGTGCAGGCCTGCTTGCAGGTAAGACGTGTAGCTGGAGCAAATTTAGTATTTTTTCTAAATAATTTAATTTTGCCCTTTTTTAGCTTTGATTGTCTCTTCTTTTGCAAACTACTTCGAAAAATTGACTTTATTTATTGGTAGTCATGGACGGGAAGGTTGGGGGTGCGGGTAGCGACCCCACCCCCATGGACATTTGTACAAAGGTCTCCTCTAAACGAAAAGCTGAGTGTGATAGTCAAACTTGTGCAAGTTCAAAACAAAAAATGACGTATATCCGTAATAAACGTGGTCTTTTCAAAGATCACCATCCCTTGTATGAAGATCGATCTCGCAAAGAATACCCCAGTATTGTTACAATCTTTTCAAAACTCAGACGTGAGCAGAGTGCCACTCGATATTTTAAAGATATACAAAGTGCTAAAAAATGAACAAGGTGTACAAATATGTAAAATCTGCAGGAAACTCCTATACAAAAGTTTTCTTTGCCGCAATGAAAGATGCTAACGCATTTATACTAAATAAAGATTTATTCCAAAAAAATCAGTGGACAATAAAAATCCCATATGACAGTATTGAAAGCCAGGGAATAATTGGTGCCCCACTTGACCTCAGCGCAGAAATGATGCTTGAAAAGCTTAAAATCTTAAAGACTATTGTCTTAGTAATGTTAATTTATTGCTAACAAATTCTTTAAAACTTGAGGTTAATGTTTCAAAAAGTTCTGTCATATTATTTTCTAAATCTTGTTTACACTTTGCTCTAGTTTTATTTAATTCTGTTACAATTCCAGCTCAGTCTGTAGTAAAGTATGTTGGTCTTTTTCTTGATTTTGATTTATCTTGAAAAACTCATATTAATGAAATTTGTAAAAGAGCAGAATTAGGTTTGAACATATTGAAGTCGCTAGCTGGACTTAAGTGGGGTTCAGATCCAAAAGTTCTAAAAACTATATACATTGCATCAATATGTAGTCATTTCGACTATGGCTGTACTTTTTTTTCAGATGCAAGTAGTTCTCTTTGAGAAGATTGGATATTATCCAAAATAGAGCGTTGCGTATAATAACCGGTGCTATGATGTCTTCTCCAATAAATTCATTGGAAGTTAAGGCCGGCATTGTTCCTTTATTCATACGTAGAAGCTATATAACTGACAAGTATAGCCTTAAATTAATTAGTCGTGGTAACCAAGTAATCTCTAGATATTTGGAGAATTTTGATATACTTACCGAATTATAATATTAGTCCCCTTTCTAATTCAACTTGTTCAAGTAATTCTATAGCGTATTTGAACTTTCAATTTCAAGATATTGTATCGTGGTCTGCTGTATTACCTTGTTTTGAATTTGATAATTTTGTTATGATGCGAAATGTTACAGTACATTTGACTAGATTTATACCTCATACCTCAAATGTAAATTTAACTTCGATGCCCCTCGTGCAGGTTGTGAACTGCGTTAATTCTTCACGGTCTCTTAAACTTACCATCCCTTTTCACCCTACTGGGTTCATGTCTAATTCTTTCGCCCCTCAGGCAATCCGTCTCTGGAACGCACTCCCCCTCAACATAAGGCAGGCCCCAAGCAAGTTTGCTTTCAAGCGGATGCTCCGCAAGCATCTGCTGGACCAGGAGTCAGAGTAGATGAGAGATTCCATTTTGCTACATTTCATTCCATTATATTTTGTGCACTACCCACTACTATCTCTGCCTTGCCTAAAGGTTGACTCGTAGAGAATGCCTTAAGGCATTAAGTCCGCCTTTTGTACATTTTATTGTTAATTTTTTGTGCAATAAAGATTAAATAAATAAATAAATTTGTATCAAAATATGATTTTTTCTAATTCCTTGATGATAAAACAGAATTCATTAAATAGTACAGAGATGGTTCTAAAAGCAAAGATAGGACTAGTTTTGCGTTTTATGATTCCTTCTTCAGTTTTGCCAAAGTTTTTGAATGTAATAATAATTTTTCTGCTGAAGTTTTAGCTATAATTTATGCCCTAGAGTATATAAATATTAATAAGTTTCCTTACAAGCATTTTTTAATATTATCAGATTCCATGAATGCTTTGCAGGCTGTAAAAACCAAACGTATTAGTGCTTCTGTAAATTACTTGATTTATAAACTGAGACATTGTGTTAATACCTTGCATAAAAGAAATGTCTATGTTGAATTTTGTTGGGTACCGGGACATTCCGGAATAATGGGTAATGAACTGGTTGATTCTCTTGCCAAATGCCACATTCCGATTTAGTTCCTTTTGTTAAGGAAAATATGATGAATCGTTGGTCTAATTCTTAGCAAGCATCTCGAAATTATAATGGTAAATGGTTAGGTGAAATAGTCCCGGTTCCCAATACTAAAACCTGGTTAGAAAAACATCAAAAATATCTAGGTAGGGATTTCATAACAACTATTTGTATCGCATCTTTTTAGATTGAAGTTAAGTGATAGACCCCATTGTACATATTGTAACCATAGTTTCTATGATCTTGAACATATTTTCTTTCATTGTCCACAATTTCATTTACAAAGACTTTTATTCATTTGTTTATGTAAAGATCTAGGCTTGAATGAAATACCTAATTCTGTAAAAAGTTTATTAAAACTCCCGGAGCTCTACATGCCCATTTATAATTTTATGTCTCATTCCATAGGTAGACTGTAAACATTGTATTGTATAATAATCTAATTTGTTAATTTCTTATTGTTAGTGTTCTTTCTAGTTAAATTGATTTGTTTGTTCTTTATTGTATCCTTTTAAGCTGATGGCCTTGCTGCCAATGCTTTCAATAAATGAAAAAAAAACTTTCGTGACATATTTAGCTTAGCCAACTATAAATACCACAATTTAAGATGGTTATCTAAATATTCGTTTTATGTTATACTTCATGATATTAAAAATTGCCGTATTATAACACAAAACATTACGGTTCACACCGCTAGATGACACTGTTTTCAATAATAATAATAAATACAAATAATTTTGAATGAAATAGGGTTATTTCATTTGAGGCCTTATCAGTAACGGTTAACGTTATGGTAAAATGAACACTTAAATAATATACTATTCATTATTGCAGCATTACGATGCAGCATGTTTGATCTTTTTGGTGTTTGTTATTGACCACTTTTGATTATTTCTTTTTGGCACTGGTTGAATTTTCTTTCAACGAAGTTATTTCAACTTTGAAATTCAAAATAACAGATTCCAGACAACATGTCATAAGAAGCCAACTTAGCTATTTTGTTTGTTTTAAATTATAACACCATGATTTGAAATTTGCCGTTTAATAAATTACTGTTTCTATCAAGTTCATATGATGTATCATTTTACTTTATTGTAAGTGTTTTACAAACTCCGCTCAGTTGGACAAGAAAAGTTAAAGCAGTGCTAAATTACATGTCTCAGGATTCCTCCAAGCTCTTTTCTGACACGTTCTAGAGACGCCATGTTTGTCACGTTTTTGGGTTTGTTCCCGTCGAGTCACACCCCCAACTGTCACACTGTGACTCGTTGGGAATACTCTTTGCTTCAAAAAATCCCAACTAGTTACAGTGTTACTAGATGGGACAACATTTATTATTTATTCCCAACGAGTCACACCCGCAACTGTCACACTGTGACTCGTTGGGAACAATTCTTGCTGCAAAAAATCCCAACCAGTCACACTGTTACTAGATGGGACATTTTTTTATATTTGTTCCCAACAAGTGACACCCGCAACTGTCACGCTGTGACCCGTTGAGAACAATTCTTGCTGCAAAAATCCCAACCAGTCACACTGTTACTAGATGGGACATTTTGTTATATTTGTTTCCAAGGAGTCGTACCCGCAACTGTCACACTGTGACTCGTTGGGAAAACTTTTTGCTACAATAAATCCTTACCTACTAGTAGACTGTAAAAATACAAATCAAACAACGACGAACTGTTACCAGAAAAGTACGTTAGGTTAAGTTAGAACCGCGTCCCCAACAGATACGAACTCCTCCAGTAAAGTAGGTTAGGTTAGAACTGCGTCTCCAACAGATACGAACTCCTCAAGTAAAGTAGGTTAGGTTAGAACTGCGATCCCAACAGAAAAGAACTGCTACCAGAAAATTTGGTTAGGTTGGGTTAGAACTGCGACTCCTACAAAAAGTAGGTTAGGTTAGAAAGGAATTGCTGCTAGAAAAATAGGTTATGTTAGGTTAGTACTGTCATTTCAGTCTCATTTCATCACCAAACTTATACGATTGTTAGAAACAAATGAAATTAACTGTTGTCTGATCGAATAACAGTGATAATTGATTGGAAATTTGATACTAAGATACCTTTCTATAGTTACAGTGTGACAGTTGCGTATGTGACTCGTTGGGTACAAATATGAAATATTAACCCATCTAGTAACAATGTGACTGGTTGGTATTTTTGCAGCAAGAATTGTTCCCAACGAGTCACAGCGTGACAGTTGCGGGTGTGACTCGTTGGGAACAAAGGCGTTTTTGCCAGTTGTGAATTTATTTGGGCAAAAATTTAATTTGCATTAACTTCGCCGTATGAGATAAGCAAGTGTTGAAGGAATAATTCACAATCCATTTTTATTGCAAGAAAGAAAACAAAGTGGAAGTGGGCAGGACACATACTTAGATGCAAGGAGGATAAATGGGTGAAGGAGGTAACTGATTGGTATCCTAGAGAGGGAACAAGGAAAAGAGGAAGACCACCACGTAGATGGGAAGACGACCTGAAAGTTGTAGCGGGTGCTATGTGGAGGAGGAAAGCTCACGATCGCGAACTGTGGAAATCACTGGGGGAGGCCTATGCTATAGAGCAAGACAATCTGTGTTCTGATGTCTGAACTTAAATAAATAAAATAATATGTAATCAACTTGTAAGATTGTAAATAAAGGCTATTTGAATTGAATTGAGTTTGAATCGTCTTTCCGAAGAATAAAGCAAAACGGAGCCGAACATCGTCTGGCGAGTCCAACAATGTAAGTTGTCACGGTGTCGTTCAGCCGCGACCGCTGCTTCAGCCGCAGTATCGACGCTATGCTTGGCACGTGGAGCTCTTGTGTTTTGAACGCTGCGGAAAGTTTTATACGTTAAGCAGGAAAAACGCATGTCACGGTGGCAAGGTTTAGGCTTATACGCGAAGTTTAAGTTCTTAGAAAGCATAGATTTTCTTAAACATCCAAATATTAATTCAGTAGTTTCTGTAAGCAGTTGGAAAACGAACGCAAGACTCCTGCCAAAGTCGCTGTTTGCTACATAGAATGTTGGATTTTGCTTATTTCTTAACTGTAAATTTCTAGTCTCGAAATGATTTTTTAATCCACTTCGACAATCGTAATATATCGTTCAGACTGAGAAACGTGGGAGATCGGCTCCCTACAAAGTTAGCTGCTAATTTAGTTAAGTTTGTTGGACTCCGGTGGGCGCAGAAGGCGTATGACCTTTCGTAGTGGGAGTCTTTAAGAGAAACCTATGTTCAGCAGTGGATACCACTAGATTCAAAAAATAAGATGCCGTTCTAAGCGTCACAACGCATCGAGACACTTACAATTCACTTTGTTGTAGGGCGAGGACATCGAACTTTCAGAGATCTTCTTCATCAACTCCTGCCTGGTCGGCCTCGTGTAGTGCGGTATCCGTTTCGCCTCCTCGAGCTGTTGATGCTGGTTGATGTAGGAGGACGCGGCGCCTCCGTAAGTGGTCCTGCCGGCGTAGAACGGGGAGCCGAGCAGTGCCGGCTCGAAGGAGGGCTGCTTGGGATCCTTCACTGTGTTGTTGGATGTTTCCACTGGGGAAGGATGTTATTGGTCACATTATTGTAAAAAACAACCCTATAGGTTGTTAAAACAAAGTGGGCCGCGTGGGAACCAACGTCCTAGCCATTTCGTGAAAGAAATCCTGTCCCCAGCAGCATATCTAGGCTGCAGCTGAGGATGATGATGAATAAATAAAATGAACTGTACTGAATTCAGATTGTAATAGCAGCACAACATTTAACTAAGTATTTTAGTATGATCTCTTCAGGTTCAAAAACCATTTAGTAATTATATGCTTTGAAAGTGCGCCTTACTCGCAAAGAAACTAAACCAAGTAATAATACCTTATGCATGCACTGGAAGTTTACAGATATAGAAAATAATCCTGTACCTAATACAAATGATATTTAGAACAAACGCTACTTAGAAATATAATATTATCCCAATGAGCAGTTTCAAGAATAAACTCACCATAAGCTTTCTTCGAAGCGTCACTGAGCTCCTGCGATTGATTTCCGAACAGCGAATTCCGTTTCTTAGCAACGCTCGGACCTATGGTCGTCACTGTGTGCTGCTGGAAGGTCTCTGTGGTGTCCTTGTCAGTCCGGTCGATGGTTGACTCTTCCGGTGACCGGATCGGCGTCGACACGTAGTTTGTTTCCCGCCGGAATGTGGTCCGGCCCGGCGGCGACTGGACCGTGTATGGCGTTGACGTCTCTGTGGTTTCAATGTTGCTGGTGACGCAGTTCGCCTGTTGAAACATATAGCGTTACAGCGATATGTTGAGTGCCAGCGACCTGGCCTGGCTTCGCACGGGAACAGTTAGACTCAACCTTACTTACTAAGTATAAGAACTATTGTATAATACGCCCATGTGAATGTAGCGAAATGGCCAAGCCACATATTTCGACTAAGGTGTAATCTGTGATGTTAGTCCTTGTAGAGTTAGGGCGTGTCGATTCAGAAGCTATGAGATCTGATAGAAAGCTTTTTGACAGCGCGAGTCATAAGGTCTCGTCTTGGCATCATTTTACATGAAAATGTTTTTGATGGGATTTTATTTACCAGAAAACACCTTTTAACCATCAGGGATCAGGGAGCATATCTTTAGTACTTAATTCTACTTTGGAACGAATAAGTAATAAAAAACACAGGGAATTCGTTTACTAGAAAGAGCCAAAAGCCTGTAACTCCTGCCTTTCGCTTTGACTGTTAATTCTGTGAACAGCGCTGTGTTTTTGGATAGTAGGCTCATGCTTTTGTTCTCGGATTTCACTTTTGAGTATAGGTACCATAACAAAATGAACAATAGGTAAGCCTGTCCTACTTACGTCGGTGTTCCCGTAGCTAGTACCGGCACTATACCGCATCCGTTTGGCCGGGGGCTGGCTGGAGGCGGGGCTCTCGGGCGCCTCGTCCTCGGTGGAGGAGGCCGTCGCGTCGGCGGCTGGCGCCGAACCGTTCGCGCTCGACTTTGGGCTGCTGAACCATTTCGTTATGGTCGCAGGGAGCAGGCTCGACACGCGGGACGTGACATTCTTCACGAACGACTGGAAAATCAGAGGGTGCCAATAAAGTGTCGGCGAGTACGACCTGCCATAAAAAGCGTACGACAATCGCCAATTTACTTCGCTGTATAGCTGTAGGTAACGCTTATGTCTTTGAGCTACAGCTTTGCGTTTGCGCAATCAGCTTATTTCTTAGATTACTGCTTTTGATTCTCAACCCCCTTTCAAACGCAGTACTGTTTAGTTGCAAATGAATTTCAATGTTACTAGTTACACGCACACATAACTAAACCGTATGTTCAGCTAAGTAATTTAGTTTACACCCTGTATAGAAAATTTTCATAAAATACTTGAAAGGTTTCATCGCTAACACACAACCCGGCCGGGCCCGACCGGGTTCAGACACATCATCATCATCACATCAGCCGGAAGACGCACACTGCTGGGCATAGGCTTCAGAAACATACCGGGTTGCAATCTCTATGCTGTACTCATCGTTGGGAGCTCCGGCGGACTGCTTTGCGGACCCTCCTGACTGCTGCGTTGGGCGCGCTGCCCATGCTGAACTGAACCTGCGCCTGCGCTCCGGGCGGGGCGCCGAAACTGTGCACGCCTGTCTGACCGCCGCCTAAGTTCGCGCCAGGCTGCTGCGGTAGCAACAATAAAAGAGCGTTACGCGACGTTTCATCAAACTTACAAAGGAAACTTGAGTGTATGAAAAGATAAAAGGTGATTACGTTACGTTTCTGTCGGTTTCGATTTTCCGAAGCTTTGTGCTTTTCATGCACTAATTAAAAAAATACTAACCGTGCAAGTTTACAACTGTACTAAGGTTGGTTGGAAGAAGAACTCCATTGCGTGTATAAAGAAAATTTATTAAACATAATCACAATATGAAAATAATTACATAGCTCTTGCTAAACAAGTTTATAATCTGCAATTTATTAGTATTTTATGCAACTGCTATATAATGAGAGGCCTTAAAACACGATTGTGGTTTTATGAAACGAGCGTTAGCGAGTTTCATAATAGGGGACCACACGAGTGTTTTAAGGCCTAATTATATACAGTTGAATACATTACTTTATCTACACATATCATAACTGCAAAAAACCGTAACAGCAAAAAACCAAAAACGAATGACTACTAATGGCGGCCATGTATATTAAAAAGGTACTCTGTGATTCGATCTATCGGTCAAGATGTACGTTTTTTTTAAACCATAGACGAACGAATGAAGTCCCTATTGTCCTGTCACTCGAGATCAAATGTCGTGCGTTTAAATTAAAAAAGACATACTGAGTTGACGTTTCGTATCGATAACTGTTTTAATATCTGTGGATACTAGAATAGAGACCAACTTGAATTTTGACGGTTGTTCCAAATTTAAATTCATAACGTCACGAGCAGTCACGAGATATCGGTAATGTGATGACCAATAAAGAACAGATTTACCTACTACCACAGACAAGAAAATTCTTATAATAACATTGGTTGTAATAATGCTGGTCATTTCCTAGGGTTTTTGAACGCGTTATTTAGCCTTTATGATATGTGTGTAGATAAAATTATTTTTGTATGGTTTTAGTTTGGTAATAATACCCATTTTGGATTGCAAAGCGGCAAAAGACTCTCATAAATGGCATAAAACGAGGCGTCACATGCAAATGATTATGATTGACATGCATTCCGAATTTTAAACAAAATTCGGGTTTTAAAACTTTAAACCGAAAACGGTTTTTTTAATAAAATCATAAATATTATTAGGCTATTAATTTTGATTCGTCTACGAAAACTCCCGAATACTAATTTGTTGAGTAAAGATTGCTTAATTATTGTATAGAATACAATTTCGTTTCATGTGAAATGGGAGTGCTTACCGGTTGCTGTCCAAATCCGAAGATGCCCGAACTCGGCGTGGAGCCGAAATTGAACGCTGGGGCTTGCGCCGGCGTGAGCGACGGAGCCCCGAACGTTGGTATCGAGTTGGGGGTCCCGAAAGCCGGCGCGGCGCCCACATTAGGCCGCCCAAACATGCCCATCGACGGTGGCGGCATACCCCCAGGAGCCGGCTGCTGAGGCGACCCGAACATAGCCGTCGCGTTCTGGTTCGGCGTCGAAAACATCGACGGTTGGTTGTTCTGGTTGTTGATCCCGAAAATATTAGGGGTCGACTGCACGTTCGAGCCGAAAGCAGGCGCTGGCGCGGGCGGCGAGGCTGCGCCGAACGCCGGCGGTGCCTGTGACACACTTCCAAACGCCATCTTGGCCGCGCCAAACACTGGAGTAGATGAAGCTTGCGTGTTGACGGCGCCGCAAGTCGGCGCAGCGCTCGAATTAAACGGCGTCGATGTACCAAACGAGAACGGCTTGGGCGCATTGTTCAACGGCGCATTCGCAACGAACAGATTTGGCGAACTGCTGTTAGGCGGTGACCACATGTTCTCCATTTGCACGGAACCGAACATACTAGTAGTCGCTAGTGCGCCTGCTTGCATGCCGTTTCCAGACATCGAATTGTTCGGGAGACCATTGCTCGTCATGGAGTTACCAGTCAAACTGTTACCTGGGGCTAAAGGATTCACCGCTCCTAGAGGGTTCTCTGCCGCATTGAGTATGAACTTGTTCATAGCGTTATTGGGGTCACTCGCTCCGAATGTCGGCGGCTTGAACACATTGTCGGTCTTGTTGCCGCCGAACGTGAAGTTGAATTTGGGTTTGTCTGCTTGCGGCTGAGCGGACTGCGCGCTGCCAAAGCTGAACATGGGCGCGGTGGCAGCGGGCGGCGGCGCGGCCGCGGTCGCGGGCGGCGGCGCGGCCGCGGTCGCGGGCGCCTCGCTCTTTTGGAACAGCGAAACGGTCGCCGTTGTCGGCGGATCACTCTTCTGGAACATCGACATCGGCTTAGATGTGTTATCAGTCTTTTGGAACATCGACGCCGCAGCTGGCGTAATTATCGGCGAGAAGTTTATGCTAGCGGGGGGTGCTTCAGCCGTAGTCACGATCGTCCCGAACATACCAGTCGCCGGTTTCGGAGCCGTGAAAGTCAAAGATACCACCGGGACCGGTACGCTTGCCGTTGACAAGCTGAGCGGATTGCTGGGCGTTTCTTTCTTCTCTAGGGTAAACGACGTGCTCAAGATCGGTTGACTGGGCGCCGCCGAGTTAGTGGCCGGCGTCGACGTCGCTCCGAACATCACGACTGGCGGTTTCGCAGCCTCCTCGGCCGGTTTCACCTCCTGAGGCTTAGATTCGGCCTCAGCCTTGTCTTTCGAAGCGTCATTTATTTTGTTAGGAATACCAAACATGGGAGCCGGAGTTGGCGCCGCAGCGTTCTGTTTAGGTATACTAAAAGTAAAGGTGGTTTTGACAGTTTCCTCTGGTTTCTTTTTAGTAGCATCCGGTTGATCTTCCGATTTAGTTGCTGGAATCCCAAATGAGAACGTTGGCGCTTTCGCCAGCACGTTATTGTTAGTTTCGGATTCCTCTAATTTGTCTTTCGTCTCTACGGGATTCTCCGCCGCTTTAGCCAAATTAGCTTCTTGTACTTTCGGATCGATGCCGAATTTGAATGTAGTGTTCATAGTTCCGAAATTGAACTGCTTCTTCTCTGGTTCTTTGTGCTTGCCGGATCGTTCCGCCTCACAGCAAACGCATTTGGTTTTGTCGCTATCGTTTCTGACTAAGCAATGTTCGCATTCCCACTTGTTGGCTTGGGTTTTGAGAACGATTTTGAAAGTTTTCTCAGGCGCGCCTGTAGATTGCGTGCATTTGCTGCACTTACCGTCGCTCGTAACTGCGAAGCACTTTGGACACATGCCGTCAACTTGGGGTGTTTTCACTGGTACGACTTGGCTGGCCCCTTTGGGGTTATTCGCGCCACAACAAACGCATTTGTCTGCGGCCTCGTCGTTGCTGACCCAACAGTCTTCGCAGTTCCATTTAGACGTGTCGGCTTTTAGTGGCTTGGAAATGTTGTTCACTTGTACTTTATCGCAGTTGACGCATTTGTCTGAGTTTGCTTGGCTGTCAGCTAGCTTGCAGAGGGAGCATTTAGGATTACTGCTCGGTTTGGCTACCAGCTTATACCCGCAGCAGGCGCACTTGTCCGCTTCCTGTTTGTTGTTGATCCAGCAGTCGGGACACTTCCAGTCCCGCAACGCGGTCTCCGTCTTGGTTTCTTTCTTTTCCGTAGCTTGAGGTGTTTTAGAGGCTATAGGGCCGCTGAAATTAGGCAAGTTGTTTGGGTCTACTTGTAAAACCGCTTTGGGCAAGTCCACTGGTGGTAACGTGTCCGTGTCCAGCGAATTGGTGTCGCCCCTGTTTGGCCTGGTCAGTCTGGATTTTACTTTCGTCGTTAGCTTGTTGCCTCCATCCGTCTCAGATTGGTCACTGCAAGAGAAAAATCCTTTTTCAATACCATTTAAAGTAATAGGAAAAAAATGTAGGACAAGCGAAATTAAGGCGACAGTCATGTGCCTTGAGAAGCAAGTAGGTACTGAGCAAACGTTACATCTTCGAGCTGGATGGGTAAGGCGTGTAGTCGGGCGAGGTGCTGCTGTGCGAAGCAACCAGTTGCCGCGCGGCGTTGGTGGTGTCGTTCAGCCGCGACCGCTGCTTCAGCCGCAGTATCGACGCTATGCTTGGCACGTGGAGCTCTTGTGTTTTGAACGCTGCGGAAAGTTTTATACGTTAAGCTGGAAAAACGCATGTCACGGTGGCAAGGTTTAGGCTTATACGCGAAGTTTAAGTTCTTAGAAAGCATAGATTTTCTTAAACATCCAAATATTAATTCAGTAGTTTCTGTAAGCAGTTGGAAAACGAACGCAAGACTCCTGCCAAAGTCGCTGTTTGCTACATAGAATGTTGGATTTTGCTTATTTCTTAACTGCAAATTTCTAGTCTCGAAATGATTTTTTAATCCACTTCTACAATCGTAATATATCATTCAGACTGAGAAACTTGGGAGATCGGCTCCCTACAAAGGTAGCTGCCAATTTAGTTAAGTTTGTTGGACTCCGTGGGCGCAGAAGGCGTATGACCTTTCGTAGTGGGAGTCTTTAAGAGAAACCTATGTTCAGCAATGGATACCACTAGATTCAAAAAAGAAGATGCCGTTCTAAGCGTCACAACGCATCGAGACACTTACAATTCACTTTGTTGTAGGGCGAGGACATCGAACTTTCCGAGATCTTCTTCATCAACTCCTGCTTGGTCGGCCTCGTGTAGTGCGGTATCCGTTTCGCCTCCTCGAGCTGTTGATGCTGGTTTATGTAGGAGGACGCGGCGCCTCCGTAAGTGGTCCTGCCGGCGTAGAACGGGGAGCCGAGCAGTGTCGGCTCAAAGGAGGGCTGCTTGGGATCCTTCACTGTGTTGTTGGATGTTTCCACTGGGGAAAGATGTTATTGGTCACATTATTGTAAAAAAACAACCCTATAGGTTGTTAAGACAAAGTGGGCCGCGTGGGAACCAACGTCCTAGCCATCTCGTGAAAGAAATCCTGTCCCGAGCAGCATATCTAGGCTGCAGCTGAGGATGATGATGAATAAATAAAATGAACTGTACTTTATTCAGTTTGTAATAGCAGCACAACCTTTAACTAAGTAGTTCAAAAACCATTTAGTAATTATATGCTTTGAAAGTGCGCCTTACTCGCAAAGAAACTAAACCAAGTAATTCTTATGCATGCACTGGAAGTTTACAGATACAGAAAAGAATCCTGTACCTAATACAAATGATATTTAGAACAAACGCTACTTAGAAATATAATATTATCCCAATGAGCAGTTTCAAGAATAATCTCACCATAAGCTCTTTTGGAAGCGTCACTGAGCTCCTGCGATTGATTTCCGAACAGCGACTTCCCTTTCTTAGCAACGCTCGGACCTATGGTCGTCACTGTGTGCTGCTGGAAGGTCTCTGTGGTGTCCTTGTCAGTCCGGTCGATGGTCGACTCTTCCGGTGACCGGATCGGCGTCAACACGTAGTTTGTTTCCCGCCGGAATGTGGTCCGGCCCGGCGGCGACTGGACCGTGTATGGCGTTGACGTCTCTGTGGTTTCAATGTTGCTGGTGACGCAGTTCGCCTGTTGAAACATATAGCGTTACAGCGATATGTTGAGTGCCAGCGACCTGGCCTGGCTTCGCACAGGAATAGTTAGACTCAACCTGACTTACTAAGTATAAGGACTATTGTATAATACGCCCATGTGAATGTAGCGAAATGGCCAAGCCACATATTTCGACTAAGGTGTAATCTGTGAAGTTAGTCCTTGTAGAGTTAGGGCGTGTCGATTCAGAAGCTATGAGATCTGATAGAAAGTTTTTTGACAGCGCGAGTCATAAGGTCTCGTCTTGGCATCATTTTACATGAAAATGTTTTTGATGGGATTTGATATACCAGAAAACACCTTTTAACCATCAGGGATCAGGGAGCATATATTTAGTACTTAATTCTACTTTGGAACGAAGAAGTAATAAAAAAAACAGGGAATTCGTTTACTAGAAAGAGCCAAAAGCCTGTAACTCCTGCCTTTCGCTTTGACTGTTAATTCTGTTAACAGCGTTGTGTTTTTGGATAGTAGGCTCATGCTTTTGTTCTCGAATTTCACTTTTGAGTATAGGTGTCATAACAAAATGAACAATAGGTAAGCTTGTCCTACTTACGTCGGTGTTCCCGTAGCTAGTACCGGCACTGTACCGCATCCGTTTGGCCGGGGGCTGGCCGGAGGCGGGGCTCTCGGGCGCCTCGTCCTCGGTGGAGGAGGCCGTCGCGTCGGCGGCCGGCGCCGAACCGTTCGCGCTCGACTTTGGGCTGCTGAACCATTTCGTAATGGTCGCAGGGAGCAGGCTCGACACGCGGGACGTGACATTCTTCACGAACGACTGGAAAATCAAAAGGTGCCAATAAAGTGTCGGCGAGTACGACCGGCCATAAAAAGCGTACGACAATCGCCAATTTACTTCGCTGTATAGCTGTAGCTAACGCTTATGTCTTTGAGCTACAGCTTTGCGTTTGCGCAATCAGCTTATTTCTTAGATTACTGCTTTTGATTCTCAACCCCCTTTCAAACGCAGTACTGTTTAGTTGCAAATTAATTTCAATGTTACTAGTTACACGCACACATAACTAAAACATATGTTCAGCCAATTACGCGAATTAATTAAATAAATAAAAATTATAATAATGTAAAAATTTATATAAATTGATATGGAGAATGTCTATATAATAACTTGTTTTACCAACATTATTAATAATGAATAATGTATTGTGTTAGTTAATAATAACTTGTAACTATTGACTTGTAACAATTGTTATGAATATACTTTTCATTTCCATTTTCATTTCTATTCATCAATTAAACATTTGCCCGTGTCTGGAATCAAACACGGAACCTCAATCGTCATAATTAGGGTGACTAACCTAGGCTAACCGTGGCCCGTTTCACGAAGCTACAAGTTACAATTTTACAAGTCTAAACCGGCAACATTGTTCATTATGCCCATTGCCATTGGTCATTATTGACCAATGTTGCCGGTTTAGACTTGTAAAATTGTAAATTGTAGCTTCGTGAAACGCACCACCGGTCTGCAATACTGTCCAATGTTTCTAGGAGTAGATTAAAAAATAAAAACTATTACTATAAAAACCCGTATTTTTTGCGACCATGCTTACCCCCCCCCCCCTGTTTGGGGTTGTCCAGTATTTTTTCGCGAGTAACCTGGCAACCCTATCTAGAAGATATTGGCAATATAAGCCAAAACATTACAAAAGTTTACACAGCATTACTGCAAAACTGGTGAAATGGAATGCGGTTTTTAGTTGTATTGCAGGAGGTTTAACTTAAAATAGGATGTATTTTTAATATTGATGCACCTTCTAGAAGCTGAGTTAGATACCTATTTCCAAATGTTCAAAGACACAGACAAAAGCTACTTAAGTATAAAATAGAGCAACATCTAAAAGGGCTTCTTCTTAAGTTTCCTTAAAAAACATTGTAACAAATAATGTTTTCAAGTATGTACATAACAGACTGTAAACAATCGTTATTGTTCAAGATGTTTGTTATAAGATTAGTGATTCAGAGAATTCATGAAAAGGGAGGAACAACAAAATGCCAGTGATCATGTGTTAATTTCACCCTAAATGGTTCCTACCCTATATTACATCAGCATCATGTGGTGTTAAAATGCTCAGGTATTGTCATATACAAATACAAACACCTGATCAAAGAACTTTCAGTACTTCAGAACCATAAATTTATCAAACAATCTGCCTTGAACACAGGTTGATAATATCTTTATCTAATCCATAAACCAACAGGGAATGCAAACCTGGTCCATGGTTTGTTTCAGCCAGGGAAACCAGCCTGGACTGTGGACCAATCAAGCGTTTTTATTGCAACGATACGATAGTCACGTCGTGTTTCAAAGTCAAGCAAGGATTTGTCTGACCATGCTTTGTAAAAGTAACGTTGCTTTCTAACTTCGAGTTTAGTTTGAGTTTACGGTTTGGAATTTTACTTAAAATTTTAGACAATAACCTGCTATAACCACACTACTTTGACATTTGAATTTTTGGAGAGAGCAAAAACAAATTGAGAACTTCGATCACGTTTCAGATAGAAAATATCTAAGGGCGAGCGCGCACGAGCAACTTGTTTCCGCAACTATTTTGTCTCTTACATCAAGTCCACGGGTTAGTATGTAAGTGCGCGCATGTAGTGTTGCGGACTGGCTAGATAAGAAGAAAATTATTAAATTTGAATGTATGACTTTTATAACAATTGTCAGTCAATCAATGTATGTAAGAACGTAAAAGATGTGTGAGGAATTAAACTTGTAAAAAAACTCTCAATTTTAAAAACATTGTATTAGATATTCCTAAGTCACTTCATAATGGATGCACCCAATATTGCTTTTTTCGCTGTCTAAAGACAGCGAAAAAAGCAATTTTGCGCTGTCTTCGGTTTCTAAAGACAAGTGCACAGAAAGACCACAACCGTCTCTTCGAAATTCATATTGATGACTGCGTTAAATTTTAAAGAAAAAGTTGTGTTGCTGTTGCTCTCGTGTGTGCATCTTTCAAATCGACGCAAGGAGACGGTGACACAGACAAATAAATTGCCTTGCAACTTAGTTGCTCGTGCTTGCTAGCCCTTATTCACTTTGATTGCTCACTCCCATACTCCCATATACATGGCTGAATGTATAAAGTTGCTTTGCCTAATTCTTAAAAACCATCCAGACTTAAGACCCAGTATGGAACTTTTTCTCAGTAATTATTGTATTGGCATACCTATATACCAGACAAGTAAATTTACTTGCATTAAGTGAGAAAAGGTTCTTCAAAGGGTTAAAAAAACTAACCATAGTGTAATTTAAAAAAAAAGTTAAATGATAATTTGACATTTTGCATTGATCACATCACGGCGTGCAAGTGCATTTGATTTTGCGATGCAATCGTTTTAATTGGTGCCTTTTGTTCAAATTAAATATCAATCCAAACACTTCAGGACTCCCTGATGGATGTTGATACATTGCTTGAAAGCAGAGACTTCTTGTACGGTAAATATAATGCTTTGCTGGTGTGCAGTCCTTCCGGCTTCAGCTGATTTTATTAATAACAATGAGTTTATGAATATTATCTTTGTGGTAGATAATACGCCTTTATTTGGTATATGCCTGAGTGCGTATAGTAATAGTTTTTGCCAAGTTTCCAATTACAAATCTCGTTTGTTGAGTTCACGCATTAAAATGTCCTTGGACACGCTTTCTGTTTTCATCCAGCAACATGCCTGCAACACACTTGGTTTGTGCTTCGTTATCTATACAAGGGTATGATAAGATAGCGCAGCGGTGTATAGTTATATTTTGGTGTTCTGTTTATCTAATAATCTTACAGCAAAAGAATTTTATCCAGTTAGGAACTTGAAGATAACAAAATAACATACATTTCCTCCATTCATCTGTTTATTATTATTGTTATTATTTAAATCAATCTGAAACTAAAATATTTTATTACTAACTATTAAAATAGTGATGATCACACCTGCAATCATAGGGCGCTCCACGGGTTAACAATATTATTTCTCTAGAATGTTTTATGTTCTTAAATGTCAATTAGAGCTACAGCTTAATATGACCTTAACCTTTTAATCAAAACAAGAATCTTATTTGATTATTAAACCTACTAAAGATATTTAAATATTATTTCCTCTGAATATTAAATAGCAGACATAATAGTAGGTATTTCTATGGTCTGTTGAGGCAGAGATGTGAAGATGTGTTGATTAGAAGTTATAAACCATTTTGCTGTTATGATGTTTTACATTTAGGTCCTTTGATGTGAAAGTGATTGGTTCCTATCACTTAAGTTGTTGAGTATTATCTGCCTCCCTTTTGAAAAATTACACCACTCAGTTCTGATTTCAACGGTCACTTATATGTGTCATTGACTATGTTGAATCTATCTAAAAACTAATGATTTATGAATACATTTCCTTTTTAAGATGATGACTTCCTTGATCAGCTGACAAAAGATTACCAATGGTCATCGATACTGGACGCAACAGATGCATCTCCTAGTGAGATCCTAGCTGATGCTGCACCATTCCTGGTGCCACCAATTTCTCCCCTCCAGAGCACCAAATCATCGAGCAATGAGAGCAGCAATTCTGACTCCAGCAGTGATGATGACTCTAAAAAGTAAGTAGAGTAAGCCCTTTTCGGGTCTCATTTGTGAACATGCCTGTGGGCAGATTTTCAAACATGAAGCTTGAAAATGGTTGAAATTTCATACAATGTAACAGAGCGCACAGAATGCAGCGTCCTGGACGCGCGCTTCGCGCTTGCTAAGTTTTGTCCCAATGAGTATTTAAATATTATAGTCATATTATAAAAATGTCTGAATTAATAAATTTAAATTACATTCTTCTTCATTGAATATCTCTAATACGAATCATAGTCTAATACGAATTATATTTTTGGCTTAACTACACAATTAGAAATTCATGAGCAAAACTTGTTGGTGATTGTACTATTTAATTTACAAAATGAGATTATATTTGCAGTGTTTATTGGTACTCCTCTTTGATCTTTTCATATCTTTTAAATGCTGATGTGATGCTAATACCGAATGGGATCTTAGAAAAAAATAAAAGACTGCTTACAAGACTTCTACTTGCCTTTTGCTGTATCAATACTTTTTTTGCCAAAAATTTCATTGTTAATCAATGTTAATACAAGCTTTTTGGTTGAACGCACTTTATTATTGCAAACACATTGGATCTGCATAAACATTAAAATTCAAGTCAATCTGACCACTGGAAGTGATTGAAAATTGATGGAAGAGATTTCACCCAAACTTACAAAGAAACAAACAAGCAAAAAAAGCTTGCTTAGAATTAGTCATAATACTTAGGAAGTGGTCAGTGTCCTTACTGGCATCTTTAATGGTTTAATTTTCAATGGTTTAATGTAATTTTTTTCAGTTCCTCCAACGCAACTGGTAGAGACTCCTCGGTCTCACCATTTGATTGGACACCCGGCTACAATGATGAAGCTCCTAATACCCTGAGGCTAGAGGATATTGAAGAATTTTTACAAAAATGTGGTAAGTTACTTTTACAAGAGGGAACTGGGGTTTCATCTGAACAAAACAAACAACAAATATTTTTTACTGCTTGCCACTAGAAAATCAGAGAAATAAATCATTTTTTCATGGACTGAAAAAAACAGCAATACATAAACTTAAAACCTAACCTAACCTAACATAAAATATAAAAGTAATAATATCAGAGAAAGTAATAATTAAAATTAATAACTTAGACAATTTTATCGCTTAAAGCAATCTCTTCCAAACAGCCATTTGGACACTGAGACTAACGAAAAACAGATTCAAGTAGGTGAGGCAAACAGGGAAAAGTGGTTTATTAAAATGTATTTTTTAGATCCTGCTAATTCCATACCACCTGCAGATCGTGTGCCAAATGTGAGACCTCTTGAACGAAAGGCATCAGTGGGACCCATGGTGGCTATAGAAAATGGAGTTATTAAAATTGAGGTAACAATATTTTAGAAGATACTGTGTTCAAACAGTTTATTATTATTGTTGTCTAGTATGCCTAGGTAACGCAACTAGATTTGAGGTCACACAACCTGCTGCATATCATGTGTGTACTGGTTTCAGTTCCATTCGAATTTTCAAAATTTTGTTTTGATTTTATGGCGCTGTGTAGTCTTGCGTGTAATTTTTCGCCTTGACTCTCGTTCCGTTCCTATAGTACGGTCAGCATCATAAATATATGTACGTTACCAAGACGTCGAAAATATCTAATCTATCTAATCTAATCTATTTTCACGCTATAGCTGTATATGTATGTATACATTTTTACGGCTGACTGTAAAAGCTTGGCTTTGTTTGGGACTATTACAATTGGTGTATTGGTCTCAAGATATTGATTTATATTTATTATGTTGTTAGTTTTGTAAATGTTACTTTGTTTTAATTTTAGGGCTTTAAAAGAGAAAGTGAAGATTTGAATGAGACCTCATTGAAAACCGAGTATATGGATAGAAATTCAATTAAAGGTATGTCTTTGATGTCATGATACTCATGATAGATTGTCCATATGAATAGTCTAAATAAATTTACTTGAAACACTCTTATTAATATCAAAATCCTTTAGGAAACGGACGTCTTCTGAACACCCCTAACTATTTCAAAGTAGTCAATGAGCACAGTTTCCCAAACGTAACAAAGGACCAGGTGATGATAAACAAACAAATCAAATTGGTAGTTGAACGAAATAAAGTGCCTAGTTCAACTGTGGACAGCAAAGCCAATATTGTAGTACAGGGCGACAATGCGAACGGAAGGAAGATAGCAATATCACCTTTACCACAAAGAGTTAACTACCAAAGAAAGGTAAGTCTTACATTATTCACGTTATAGCTCAGTGAAAACGGTTGTAAAGTTCTAGTCCCCTTTTATAGTTTAGAGCCACTCTGTAACCAGTTGCTTGTCGCAGTACAAATGGATCGCCGCGACCGGGGTAGGGGTTGCGGAAGGTAGGGCCTTGTGCAAAGTCCGTCCGGATAGGTACCACAGTCTTGCTCGTCAATCCTGCCGCTAAGCCGTAGTGCTTGCACTGTCGTGTTCCGGCGTGGAGAGCAAGACAGCCGGTGCAATTACTGACACTAAAGGCATTCTATCTTAGCCCTCTAGGTTGGCAACGCATCTGCAATCTCCTTGAAGTTGCGGGTGTCTATAGTATAGGGGGTGGTGATCACTTACCATCATGTGACCCACTTGCTTGTTTGCCTTCCTATTTTATTAAGAAAACACACACTCTGACAGAATACCGGCGTAAAGTAGTAGCTTGCTTATGAGTTGCGTTCGGTTAGCATCTACCTAAGGCGGGCAACGGATCGGTGGTTCTTTTGAGGTCGCTCGCTCCCATGGGCTGTGGTGATCACTTACAAACAAGTGACCCACTAGCTTGTTCTCCTCCAAAAGCAGCTGACTCCCTTAGAGCTTTAATTTATTATTTAACAGTTGAACTTGTTTTCGAAACGTTTCAAAAAAACCGTAGGAAGCAGTCAGCAATGAAATAAAGTTTTTCTATTACAATTTCAGATATCACCTCCTAGAAACAATATTGTATTATTCCCTGCAGTGGCCAATGGTAGCCCTAACGGATCCACAGCGCAACAAACTATGGCCACAACTGACGATAACTCTTCGAGTTCCATAGACCTGTCAAACTTAACTGAAGATGAAATCAAAGCTTTAAAGAAACAACAAAGGATGATTAAGAATCGGTAAATAATATCGCGTGGTCACTATTAGGGTGCCCTATTCCGGTATTTTTAATATGGGCCGATTCCGGAATTGGCCAAACTAATAGTACCGGATTGCAAACCCTAGTCACTATTTGTACAATTTTATAATAGTTTTTATTTTACTTTTCGTTTTTTTTTTTGTATATTTTATACATTCAAATTAAATTTAAAATGCTATATAATTAATGACAACATAAAGAAAAATTAGGGTAATGGCAGGACTCGAACCTGCAAAATCAGCATTCCGTGCCTTGCGTTTGCCAGTGAAAGCTTGCTTGCTTGTGAAAGATTCGCAGGGTATGGTAGCGGTAATGTGGCGAAACTGGCAAACGCAAGGCACGGAATGCTGATGTTGCAGAGTCCTGCCATTACCCTAATTTTTCTTTGTGTTGTCATTCATTACATAGCATTTTACTATTTATACACTTTTGTCTGTATATCTTTCATTAATATAATATTCCGGTACTCAAGGTTATTTATCGACCACGTATATAACATGTACTCTACTAACATGTACAGCCTCAGAAGTAGTTGAACATTTTAGTACCTTGTCGCTGACAGTAATGTGACAAATTCGAGCAACTCTCATTTCATACGTTACTATGACAAGGTTCTTAAGTGTTAAGCTACATCTGAGCCTGACTGTATCTATATAACATTTAAACCTCAGAATCTAAATAGTATGATACAAAGATTGTACCATTCGATTCGATCTAACCTAGGGGCCGTTCAAGTATTACGTAAGCAGATTTACTACAATTATTTACCCCCCCCTTCCCCCTTGTCAGCAAAAGTAATCAAAGCTCTTACCCTTCCCCCCCATGCTTACGTAAACATTGGTATATGCATTTTTCTTTTATTAAAAAGTGCTCCTCAGTGTTGTATGTCTGCTCACTTTTATCCGATTTTGGAATGCCTACGTCGTTCTCATCTCATTGAACCATTCAACATCTTGGTGCTCTAAATTTTGAATAATGCACATCAGTTCCATATGTGTAAAAAAGTAAATAACTGCTGCTGACGTAATCACCATCTAGACCCCCCCCCCCCACCCCCCATGTCATCAAAAATAAGCAAAGCATAGACCCCCCCGCCCCCCCTATACTGCTTACGTAATACTTGAACGGCCCCTTATCAGAAAACATGTTGCAGTGAATCAGCGTGCCAATCTCGCCAAAAGAAGAAAGATTACGTGTTGTCTCTCCAACACCAACTCATGCTGGCTCACAACGAAATCGCGACCCTAAGGCGAGAGAACACAGAGTTGAAAAACCAGTTGGCCCTGACTTGCCCGCGGACGCGTAAGGTGAGAATGATGTCGGTTTAGTCGACTCGCTGACGCTCCTTTCATAAAACCACACTCGTGTTTTAGGACCCCTTATTATGCAACGGTTGCATAAAATACTATTTCCTTTCCAGATACCACGCCTTGACGGTAAGGTGTTGATACCGAAAAAGAACATCGCGGTGCTATGTGCGATGGTTTTTATGGTATCGATGAATTTTAATATTCTTGGGTAAGTAAAAAAGTGGGGTTTAATTGGGATGAAGTGAAACCTCTGAGTTAGATGTAGAGTACGTATATAGCATATGCTGTAACATGTTATTTGGTCGCAGGTGGAATTCTAAACCCCTGGTTGGGCCCGCGACTTCCCACGGAAGTACGAGGCACCTCCTTTGGTCGGAGGACAGTAAGGAAGTTTCTGAACCAGGTATGCTTACAGGCACAAAGGTCCATGCTGTATAAAATAGATGTTGTGTTGGCCAAAGTATTTTCTCTATAAAAAATAGTGGTTAGATGTGATTTGCTGTTCAGGTTTCAAGTCCAGATCGGCCTTATACGTTAGCAAGAAGACTTCTCAGCTTGGGTGTATGTTCTGGGTTGGGGTTCCGTTATTCGGTTTTCAGAAATATCCATTTGTAATCAATGCTCAGCCGCCAGAGATATAAATTGTAATCGTCTTATCGCTACAGACGTGTTTTTACGTGTTTCTGGTGATGACACTGCATTTTTTTAAAACCGAACTCTTGGACATCAAGAATCAAGTCATGGATCACGAAGTTGCACGGAAACAAATGACTGTGATTTCACCCTTTGTGTTTACAGCATTTGAAGAAGCTGTAAATAGGAGTTCACACAATCCAGACTGCAAGAATGCCACATTGAAACCGGGAGACTTCGTGAACATCAATCAAAATGAAAGCATAAGGATAGCAGGAGAGTTGAAGCGGTGGATCGGCCGCGGGAAGACTTTGAACTGGACCTATGACGAACCGAAGAAAAGGCCCAAGTACTTCACTGATGACAAGATTAACGGTAAGTGCTACCACTACATAACCTCCTTTATTTTTTAAATGGAGACATTTTTCTTTAACTGTTTTTTTTACGAATAATTATTTAAAAGCTTAGGAAAGGTTTATGCAATATTTTTATAAAAAGTAATGCAACATTATTATTAGTATAAGCTCGCACTTGTTCTCTTTGGGGCAGACAGAGACCACGGAATTATGATGTTGGTCGATGTATAGCTAGTAATCAATACCAGTTTTAGATGGAGCAAAGTCTAAAATACTTTCTATCTAGCTTTGGCACATAGCATCACCTGTTTACAATTTACGATGTATAAAAATTACAGGTGGCCTTTTCGGCTCATACAGGCTGTTCAACAAACTGAACCTCGACGGCAATTTCGTCGAGTTCAACGCCCGCAACGAGAAGAACATGCGAGTGAAGCCGCGTCTCCCGCGCATGCGGCGGACCAAGGACAGGGAGTTCGCGGACACGGCGGTCATTGACTACGAGACGTTGTACCCGAAGCCGATGAAGCCCGTCGAGGATTTCGACTACGGTGACTTTGGCGAGTGGAACGCGTTGCTGCAAGCGCTTCACAGACGGGACGACACTTTTTACGTCGTGGGCGTGGGCAAGGGGGAACACTTGCTTCTGCCGGCCGTGTCCCACAACGTGACGCGACCTCCGAAGATGGCCTTGATTTTACCCGCTAGAACTGGAAACGGTAAGTCTAGTTAATTAGTTAGTTAGACTTGTGGTAGAGCAACACTGTAGCCAGTATCTAGTTGCTTTTCGAATGGGCCTGCCCAACTGGGGTAGTAACACAATCTCACAGAATACGAACTTGAAGTAAACAGCGTACGTGACACACCTAAATACTTCAGCGTTACCGTCATTCCGAAGCTAATAGCATTTCCTTTTCAATTATCAATTTACAAAGACACAAATTCATTCCCGTCTTTTTAGATTCGTCAATGACTGACCACGTGACGTTGATGCAAATCGATTGTTCCGTCGTCAACACTTCGCTCGTGAAACTGAAGTCTGAAGCTTTACCCGAAAGCTTGAGAATGAAGAATGACCAAGTCAAACCGGCCGTTTACCCGTCTCAACCTGACAAGAAACCATTCTACAACCGGCGGAACAGCAAGCATTCTATTGACAATAATATTTCCAACGTCCTTCACAATATCAGCAACAATGTATCAAATTATCCAACCATCTACAAAAAACAAAACTCCAAAGCCAACCTAGATTTGAGTAAAGATGATTTCTTTGCGCAGTACTTAGTTTCAAAGTATGAAGAAACCAAAAGTGACACTAAACAAGTGAAAGATTCAGTGTGATAGCAAAAGTAGTTAAGGCAGTTGTAACAAAAGCCATTTGGAAACAAAAACGGTCGCGAATTGTCAGAGAGTAGCAGGCTGCTACTGATTGTGACTAAATTATCGGTTGTTATTATTATACACCTGTGTCAACGTGTTAGTAGAGGCGTTCTTTAGTTAAAGCGAGTAGATAATACCTCTCAGAGATAGTTACTGTCATGTTGTCAGTGTGATAAATAATTACGTCACCATTCTTTGTTAAATCCGATGAACTATGTGAAGTGGGCTTATTGTGTTGTGTCTTGCAATATTTGTATATTTAAGTTGTAAATGGAAGCTAAGATTTTTGTTTATAACATAGGTATAGGTTATTTCTTATTGATCCCGATCAACGCGTTTCAACTCGTTGCCCTCCTAATGTAACCGAATTACGTGGTCTCAAAAACAAAACATGACCATGGTTTTTAGGACTTTGGAACTACATTATTCACTGAAATACGACTAATGAATCGGCCCACTAATGAAAAGAACAGTCAGCCACGGGTCTCTCATAAAAGTTTCTTACCAGGCAACACTCGAGTGAATTTGCCCGAATCATTCAAATGCTGCAAATTCCACTCCCTTGTGTGTGGCACTCCGTCTTAAACTCTTTTCTAACCATTCCAATAAATCGTGATAAATAATTATCTACCACATATTAATGACTGCACTTTCCATTTAGCGCATTCGCTCAATGCTCATAGTGAGTGAGTCAGACTGCGTCCCTTTATAATAGCGGATTCAAACCGAGTGTAGCTCAGAAAATATAATAGAGCAGTATCGCAACTCGGCCTTACACACACACAGATAAACGTTTCCCTACCCCCGCCATCCCCGCGGCACCCATTGCGACGCTCGCTTTGTTGCGGCGCGTGTCTGTGTGAGTGCACCGTTTCAGACGTTTCTCTGGAGTTGATTAACTGTTCTATTATAGTACTGCGAGTATCGCGCTCTCTGACGCGATAACGCATTTATGCTTATAAGAATATATTTTATAGCAGAGTGATATGGATGTGTACAAAGCTTAGGCTGTATCTTGTTGTGCGAACTTAATTTACTGGTGTGGGTTAGAGCGAGAGGTGAACTTTGTTTTTAGAGGCCCCTCTCTTTATTTCGCACGACAGGTTTAAAGTAAAATATCCCCAGTCAGGTAAAATACCCCCACGATAATTTTCAGTAATAAAAAAAACATTACCTTCCCTCCTGGCGGTAGTCGGGTAGAGCCAAATCTGGCGATAATATAGTATGTGTCATGTATAAGCCGATCTCAATATTGTATGAATATGTTTTTAAATGAAATGATATATGTTTTAAAGTGTTATTCCAGAAAGTGCAAATTCGGTGGCCTCTTAACGTAGTTAATTATACTTATAATAAGTATACATACTGCATATAATATTATAATTAATGGGAAACATCTTTAAGCGATTTCGTTCAGATATGTTCTTGTTAAATCTTTTTAATATAAGTTTAATTGCATTTTTTTTTATGTATGCGCCTGCGCCGATGCGGAACCTGCGGAACTACAAATCACACTGATTATGGCGGTACGAGCCATTTTTAAATAGGGCAATGTTTCACAAAAAATGTACACAAAAACAAGTCATAAGTCGTGCTGACTATTAATGGCATGGCACTCGTGTACCGCCTTAACAAAAAAATAAATTGCGCTACATGTGAAATGGTGTAGAAAGTTTTGGCTCGGAGGTAGTTTTATTACGAATTTACGTGCAATAACGCAGGTATTTAAAGTAAGTTGTATAATCACCACAGATATATAATATATGTATACACAGTCTGTTTGGTAAAGAGAAATTACACAGGTCGGGCATTATTGTCAAGAAAGTAAGAGTTTGTGTAGAACTTTATCTGGATAGCTACTTGGGATAGTGTTCTACTGCTGACTGTACTATATTTCGTAATTTACTTGTCCCTATTTAATTTAATGTTTTTAGTATTGTATGTGCACAAATTTTATTTATGGGTATGTGTATATCACAGAGCTGTTATATTTTAATTTTATTAAGTATTTATTTCGTTTCTTTTTTGTTTTCTCTTACAAAATTGTATCGCTATGGTATACGTAACCTGATTGGAAAAAGAAAGACCAATGTGGTAAACCTCAAAATATTTCGTGTTTTTAAGTGTTGAGAACTTACTTAGTATAAGAGTCGGTTTTTAAAAACTATACTGTTATTTGCAGTTATATAGATATTTGTGTGTTGTTCTAATCATCCTCATCAAATATTGAAATATAAAAAGATTTCTTAAAATAAGATGTGTTTTTTTATGTTTGGATGATCACCCAGTAAAATACCTCTGACGTGGTTGCACTAAAAGAAGCAAAAAGAAGCCAGTAAATGTTTGTGCTAGGCATGTACTCGGTTTGTACTTTAAAGACTGGTTGATGACTAGAGTCCAGTCGATACGAGGTAGCGCTAAAGTTGCAACACGCGTCGCGTGTGATTTCTTCAGAGGTAGTTTATTGGGGTGTATATCACTTAAATATGATAATAATAAATGATTTTCTGTATGTTACAGACGTCCGCTTTTCCTAATAAATAAATAAAAATAAACATACACGTGTGACGTAGTTAAATAAAGACACATTTATTCTCTTTTTCCTAAGATACTATAATAAAAAACTAATTCGTTTATAGTCAAATCCATAAAGGTGGTTCACAAAGCATAGCGAGCAGACGTAGCAGACGATTAAACGCAGCAATTTATCGCGTGCGACGCCACGTTGCTTTCTCTGATTGAATGATGTAAAAAGATCGTTACGTTTTTATCGCCCACTACCTTGCATTGTGTGTGAATCCACCTTAAAACTTAGAATTAGAGGATATCATATTAAGTTTATGGTCAAAGCTATCAAAATGCTGTCAAATTTGATTTGACATTGACAGCAGAGTCGGTGAATAACCTCAAAGCCTAAAAGCTAAAGCTAAAATTAAAATAAGTGATATATTTAATAATAGATGGAAACCTATTCTTTTAATTATCCAGAGCCTTTCTGAATACTATTTAAAATACAACAATCCGAAGATGAACTGTGTAAGATTACTGAACGCTTTAAGCCATCGAAATATTTTTAAAATATCGTCGCTGAACTATGTTACACAGCACCCTATGAAGTTTTTAGAAGCACAGAATAAATGGCAAGAGAACGATGGTATGTCTAAGCGCTGGCAGTTGATATACAAAGCACCAATGGATGTACCACTGAATTATTTATCAACGTTCTTGACACTGTCTACCGCCGCTACTACTTTGGGCGGAGTGTATTACGCGGCGTTCATTTTTGATAAAGCTTCTATGAATGAACCAGTCGTCATTGGCACAGATGTGGTAATAGCGAACAGTGCCGTGGAATATCTTGTTTATTTCGGAACATTTGTTGCGTTCCATGTTGCACTTAAAGTGCTCCTTAGCAAATACGTCTTGCGCCTGTACCAGGACGGAGATAATTACGTGGCTGTGTTCAGAGGGCACATGTTTAATAGTATCAAGAAGCACAAATTCCATTTGAATGAGTTCAGGAAGCTAAATCCCACTATAGTTGTTTCCTGGGGAGATGCTAGATTTGATTTAGGCAATAAGCATGGGATAATTCTAGAAGACTATTTTAAAACTCCAGAATATTTTAATTATCTGTTATACAAAACTAAGAGGCACCAACCTGACGAAGAGAATGAATGAAATTGAGTAAATATTAAATTTTGTAGAAACTGGTACTTTAAAAATTATAACTTGACTTTAAACTGGACTTAAATTGTTAACGCTCGAATTTTAAATTGTTCTGCTAAAGTGGGCTAATCAGTACAGTTCTGTAAAATGCTACCAGTGAAGGTAGTGCAGACAACAGAGCATTTTCCTATCAAGTCAAGTAAAGTTTAGTTTTTACATCATATATTGTAATACAATGTAATCAAGCTATGTTTCCATACTATGCAAAAAAGTTAGAGGGCAGTGTTTCCAGAGTCATAACCTTTTTGTTTTTATCCACTCAGCATAGTTAAACATGATAAATGGTGAGATTTCCCCTCTCCTGGACCCCAATTCTCGGGTCATGCGAGACGCTATCTCGCTTGCCACATACGTCAAAAATGAGAGATTTCCTTGGGATTTGACAGTTATTCTCGTGCGAGATGAATCTCGCATGAACCCAGAATAGGGGCCCTGACCATATACATAGATTAAAATACAATACAGTCAATAGGATAAGTTTGTAGTGTTGAAATTTGTAAATATTTATCAAATAAAGCATTTAATATAAATACAATTACATTTTTATTTTCTATTTGATAGCTCTATTTAGAAAAACCTGTGGCTGCCTGCATTCTATATTCAAGGTATAACTTAGGGATTAAAAATAGCAAGTGGCTATAGAATATTAGGCAGGCACTAACAGGGCAATACAACACTTGATGAGACTGAAATATTCTAACAGGGGTAACTGTAATTTTATTAGTAGTATGCCATTCGTTCAAGTAGCGAACGGTCGTACTGTTAGATCCCGACGATGCCTCGTACAGAGGCGAAACGCGCGTCAATCGTGTTGTTTGGTGTTTAGTGGTGATGGTGTGTGTTGAGTCTGTGTGATATATGTTGTTTCGTGTGTAATCTGAGGTGGGTGGGTTTTTGCATGTGCATATATATGTCGCACAGACGCAGCTAACTTGCACGAGCACGGCACTGTAATTTTATTATCATGTAGGAAAGGCAACAACTGAAACTGGGAACTAAGGACTAAGATTGGCTGGCATAATTATCGTGTTCTGATCTCGGCAGCACCTCAGATGTTTAATGTTTAATTTAACTTAACGATTTAATTGCTTTGAATGGGTCAACTGGTTGCTATGTTTAGTCCCTTAATATGTCAAGTGAGGATAGTCTATTGGTATTATATGACTCGTTAACTTAACAGTGCACTTCCACACATTTAAGATTTAACCCTATTGTATGTTTTACTTGAGGAATGTACAGTTAATCACACTTTCTGTCGGGCTTTTGTCAGCGCAAATGTGCTTGCTGTGTTAGAGCCGTGTGGCCTTGCACGCAGCGATGGCAAGAGACCCGACGGCATGATGCTTGTGCCTTGGCAATTAGGACGGCCCTTAGTCTGGGACGCAACATGCGTCGATACTCTGGCGCCGTCCTACCTTGGCTCAACGGCATCAAAGGCAGGTAGAGCGGCTGCTACGGCGGAGACAGCAAAACATCGCAAATATGCGTGTCTTGGCGACAATTTTATTTTTGCTGCCTTCGCCGTGGAGACCCTGGGCCCATGGGGACCCGACGCCCACATGTTGTTAAAAAAATAAGGAAATAAATTGTCGACACCTCTGGTGACCCAAGGGCTGGCGCGTTCCTCGCCCAACGTATTGGCATTGCCATTCAGAGAGGTAACGCCGCCAGCCTTTTGGGCACTCTGCCCAGAAACAGCAGCTTGGGTGACATTTTAATTTTAATTAGATTTTTAACTTTTCTATTTTCTTTTCTGTGATCACTTTGTTTCTTTTTCTTAATAAATCATCCTTCGTTAATCATAATAATATATCAATATAACAAACAACATTATTACCTGTCTTAGTTTTAAATGAAAATCAGTATTTTAGCACACTATTTTATTGCAGCTTTTACTAAATATACAATGTTGCTTTGCCTAAAATCCACCACTATATGGCTCCATCCACTTATGCCTAGAGTCTCTTTTTATTGTTGTAGAATCCATTTTCCTTTGGTTGCTATCATATTCTTCCAAAGCTTTGATCTGTTCTGGTTTCGGCGCCAAGGTTTTTGTGACTACACACTGTCCATTTTCTTTAAGAATTGTGTATTTAATGTCTTCCGAAGTTGGTTCTCCATAAGGAAAGGTGATTGGTGTAATTTTTATTAAGTGCTTCACTTTCCAAAGTCGAGCATTCATTTCAGGTATGTTTTTCAATATCGTCACTCTGTTCTGAAAATGGAAAATATATTGATCACAGGAAGGATCATCAGGGAATAGTAATTTGAAGAACGCTTTATCACTCAGATTTCATTAAAATGTCCATTGACTTAATACTGATTGGGTATTCTAAAAAGTCTATTTATTTACACTCAAAAATAAAATCAATACTCAAATGTACTATATACTTCACTTCAAATTCAATACTCAAGTGTTTTATAACACAACACAAACCTCTTCATCAATCTTCAATTCTTTCATAATTAGCTTCAGGTACCATGGCTGGCGTTTCAGAGATCTGACACGTTCTACTCTGAACAACTTGGATGGAGTTATTTCTGGGTCTTTGTGGTCTGGACGCCTTTGAAAGTAAACAATACATTATTAGTCATGAACTTTGCTGGTCTTCACCTTTCACCAACCTGTCTGTAGGTCAGTATATTAGGTTAAATTTTATACATTTAAGTTAGGATACCCGAACCATTGAATTACCTGGGATAATACATGATTCCTCCCGGATATCGAATACCACCCGGCGGTGGGGCGTACCCTTTCGCCCTTGACAATAAGGTCATTGGGTTATATGTTTTAAGAAGTTGCTTGATCATTTTACTTGTTTTACGAGGCCAATTCCTAATTTTATTACATAAATAAGTTAAAGTATATAAGATAACCTCTCCATCCAACAATACGATTTTTTTTTAATATGGTACAGTACAGATAAAGCAAAAGCAAAGTCAAAGCGTGAAAGGATTGCAATTGCTCTTTTTAATTCTTATGCTTATGCCGCATTTACTCACTCGCGTATTTGTGCCAACATTCGCGCAAGCGAAAGAGATGCACTATATCGTTTGCTGGTTTGCATCTCTTTCGCTCGTACGAATGTTTGCACGAATACGCAAATGTGTTACTGCGGTATTATTGCTTCGACTTTATGGTTTAATTACTGCACGCGTTGACAGGGTAAAATTATGTTGGCTAGCTTGTAAACCGGTGCAGTTTTATTTTATAAAGAGCATCATGCTTGTATTTGCTAACTGTCAAAATTTAAAGTCGTTTGACTTCAACTTTTTGTGTTTATTTTGTGCATCCAGTGTTTCTTTAAGAATTTAGTTTGTTAAGTGTTTAATTAATATGTTTTATTTGCTTTTACGACATAAGTCGATGTAAACAAGTCTTTAGATTGATTTTGACCATTACTTTTGTGATCTTCATGAAGAGAGTGCGGTTTATAACTCCTTTGAAGATGGAGAACTTGGCCACGATGAATGATTCAGATTGCCATTCTCCACGACCTTTCATTCAAAGGAATTTAGATCGTATAACGCCAGATCTCCCATGTAATATTGCTAAAGAAATCGTGTTTAGTTCAGATCCCGTGAGAAGGTTTGAATGTAGTGATGGTTCACCTTACCCTGTTGTAAATAGGACTAATTTACCCATCACCGGGGATGCTGATAAACAGTGGTCGCCCTGCAATGACTTAGAGCTGAGCATGCTTGATGCTAGCTCCCAGCAGCCACGGAAACCGGCATATTTCACTCCTGTAGGTAACTTACCTATGAATCAAGAAAACGTTTTTCGTCCAGGCAATCTGCAGCATTTCAATTTAACGCCAGAGTCCGCTATTAATGTACTCACGCCTATTGAAAATACCAAAATTGTATCTCCTGTAAACATGCTCAACAAAGATGATAACTTTTTCATTACTCGTGGTGGTTTGAAAAAGTTTCAGTTGCAGGGCTCCCTTCAAGTTCAGATGAATAAACTGTCAGTAGGCAAGGAAAATATTATACAAGATTTCCCCGTGAGCAGAGCTCCTAAAACTACAGGATGTCTAAATACTTATAACTTGGACAATGCTAGCTGCAGATGTCATCACTGTGCTAAAATAGCAGGGCATAGTAATTTTAATACGTCCACTCCAGGCATGCTGTATGAGCCAAGTCCTGGCTCAGGGGAGATACATTTTCAAAATTGTATTAAGCAACCACCCGTACAGCCTAGTTGCAACCATTGCATGTGCACACAACAGATGAAACAATTGACAACACCACAAAACTGCAATATAGAATCCCTTTCACCAAAACATCCAAGTGCTGTTGACAAAAAAGCATGGGTCATTGAAAAGTATGAGCAAGCGAAAAACAAATGCACAGATGTAGAAAAACAGATGAATGTCACTAAAGAAAGAAGAGAACCAACTGTAGGGGATCTTTTAAAAATAATAAAACTGCAAAATGAGCAGTTACAACTGCTCCAGGAGAAAGTTGACAAATTAATATCAACAAACAGTTGTGCTCCACGCATGCCCACCCAAAACTTTGTGGCTGAACATGTGGCCATGGAAACTATTGACCGAGACCAGCACAAGATATCTATAGGGGTGATGACGAGCTTAGAAATGGTGAGAACCTCCACTATCATAAACAAGGAGCATATTCTTAAGCAAACATATGACAACGCACAGATACAGTGCAACAGATCTGAGATCAGTATCAAAGAAGTTGTTAAACAGCCCGTGAATTTAAACTTCCTGGATGGTATATTGCCCGTTGGCAAGACTGCCAACTTGCAAACTAGCATACAAGAAACCCCAAACATGCAGCAGTCCAATTACAATGAAGATAAAACATTGAATGAAATGAGTTTGTACAGTGTACAAGTGGACAATGCAACAACGCCTCTCATGTCTCCGGAACAAAGCTTATATTTGGATGTTAGGGATTATAGTGGGTAAGTTGTCACATAAAAGTATGTACTGTTTCCTTGTTGAGCTCCTCTAATATAAGAAATAATCAGCATACTCTTACTTTGTAAACACTCTTACAAATTGTTAGTGGTAATATAACTATTCTATATTTTCAGTTCGGATTCAGGCAGTGACCACTCTAACGTTGGATGGACATACTACAACAAAGTCATGGTAAAAAAGCTAACCACTTTACAGTTGTTTGTAGATAAATCCCCTTCAAGGTTGGGTTTATTAATTGCCCCTTAGGTATGGTGCATCCCCGGTAAAGTCTATACATGACCAACCAGATTATAAAATGCAATTTTCGGTAAATGCATAAAAGTATAAAAGGACTCCCTGTTTAGTAGGAATTCCTCCATGTATCGACTTTACCCCAACACTTTACACCTTAACATCAATTTGCCAAATATTTATGACTAGCTGTGCCCGCGACTTCGTCTTTGGGTAGCATTTTTAATTATTTTGGCAAATTATTTTACAAATAAGACATACGTATAAATACTTTAATGAGCTATTTGCAATGTATTTGCCGTTACGTGTCTGCCCGTTCGGGTAAATACACTTAGGTATATTTTCCTACCTAAACCGCGCCATACCACGCCGCGCTCCCCCCCCACGCTATAATGATTCCATAAATGTTACATCAGAATAGCTCTAATATTTTGTCTCTGGTCGCAAACTTATAAAACATTCACATAAACCTTACATAATTCCATACAAACTTACATCCCCTATTACTTATTGTTATTTTACACCCTTGAGGGTAAAATGTTTACAAACTTTGAATGTCATATTCATTTATATCGAATCAACAGCCTAAAACGTAAGTTTCAAGCTTCTAGCGCTAAAAATGACGATACTTTCATACAACTTTTCACCCCACCTTTCAACCCCTTACAACCCTTTTAACGCATCAAAAAGTAGCCTATGTCCTTTCTCAGACTCTAGACTATCTGTGTACCAAATTTCATTCAAATCGGTTCAGTAGTTTTGGCGTGAAGGCGCGACAGACAGACAGACAGAGTTACTTTCGCATTTATAATATTGGTAAGGAAGTAAGGATATTGTTGAAATAATCACAGACTATATAATAGTATTGCACACAGAACAGCTGCCGCCCGATGACGAGCATACAAAGGGGCGTAAACAAACTTCTTCTTGGCCATATAGTGGTTACTAAACTGCTCATGCTTTTCACGGGCGGAACCATCGACCCAAAGAGAAGCGCTAATCTGTTGCCGCCTTATAGGTCCCCTCTTCCCGTCCACCAAAACGCAGTAGCAAGCTACTACTTCACGCCGGTAGTTTGTTTTTTATTTCCCATGGACAAAAAAGACCACTGAAATGGGAAAACAAGAATATCTCATGCCTCTTAGTTGACCCACATGCTTTGTTTGCGTATCCTCGCTCGTAGCGAGGCTTACGTATTCTACATTTTATCTAGGTAGAAACTTTCGTCATCATATATCAGACGGAAGACGCCCACTGCTTGGCGTTCCTCAAAGATCTGCAGACGGTCGATCTTGTGCTGCTCGCATCCATCGGTGTCCCTCGATCCTCACCAGATCATCGGTCCTCCTTGTGAGAGTACCAACACTTCGTCTTCCAGTACGTGGTCTCAACTCGAAAATATTTCCGCCCTGTTTCGCATCTTTGTTCCTTCCAGGGTATAATATGCACAAATGCTCACACAGCATGATAAATTGCACATCTCCACAGACGCATGTGAATGGAATGCTGCAGGACTCGGACATGCCTTCATCAGCCAGCGCTCTGTACAGGAACACGCGCCAGAAATGCCTTCAAATGCAGATCGACAAGACCAACATATCTGTGACTAAGAGGTATGTTTATAGACTGAGGCTTCCGTATCCTTGCGCAATATATTCATGTAACGTATTTATCAAGACATTAGTGCGGCAATATAATTTGAAATAATTAGTTTTGAAACCAGTGAAATACTAAGTTCGGGTTTTGAAGGAACGTTTATTGATTTCTAATAAACTGTGCTTGTTAGAAAGATCGTTCTATTTATCTTGTAATATGACATAAACTTTTTTATCGACTGTAATTATTTCAGAGTTTTTGTTTACTTTATAAACCTCGAAGTTAAATACTAGTAAAGGACTGCTTCGCGACATTAAAAAAACTCCGTAAATCAGGATGACAATGAAACTGCGATAGTGATACGCTCAAATAACTCTTAATTTCTAAAGAATGTTTTGAGTAGATAGCGTAAATATTGTATTTGATTGTGTTCGCGCCCACCGTTGTCCGCCGAATACAGCCTAAAAGTATGGAAAATAGTGAATTAAACATTCTGTATGTTGTCAGGTCTGATGTCTATTAATTGGTTACATATACACATTTCAGGGTAACGTTCGGAGATGAGCCGGCGACAGCCCACCAGCCCCACCTCTCCCCCGACACCAGCCTCAGGATGAAGCAGCTCGCAGCGAAGTACCTCAAGACCTCGCCGCCTGCGCCCGCGATTAGCCAGCCGGCGAGGCAGGCCGAGATGAGCTTCGCTACTAGGAACTATATGGAGAGACATAAACTTTTACAAGGTATTACGACTGCGAAAGAATTGAACGTAATTCCTACGATAACTGACATATTTTGCCCGACTTCGGCAAAATCATCTAACAAATCAACAGAACTAATTTATGTGGAGTCTTATCGTTATGGGCTCCTTTTTCGCATTTAGCCAGTTCATGACAGGTCATTGTGCGTAGATATGCAGAGCTTTGTACCATACTTGGACATGGTTACATGATACGTTGTTTGAATGTAAGAACGCGGCACTTATAAAATACGAGGGGTTTCTGAAACCTTCCAAGGCCATTTAAGGAAGCATTTTAGTCGTGTGTTAGTCTCCACTGTTAAGGATATGTTAGGTATCATGACATAAAATTACGTGCGATAAATGTATTTTTTTAAGGAAACTAGAAAATATATTCTTTCGACAGTTTTAATTTTCACTTAATGCTTAGAAATTTTCAGTCGCCTTGATAATGGTTGTCTCTGGTTGCAGGGCAAGCTTCTTCTTCAAGACGTGGACCACCAGGTGAGATGCAGAGATTTCTAGACATCACTACTCTTAAACAACAACCCAAGTTGTTATAGCACATTATTATAGCATATAATTATAGCTTTTTTTTTGTAAATTAAGACAAGAGATACTTTTATGTATTTGCTATTAAATTATTACTAAAATAAAACAACGCATATCATTGAACAGACATTTAGTTCTTTTAATAATAATCTTATTAAACTCCAGACAAAAATAACAGGGTTAAAATTTATAATGCGTGAAGTGCGATCGTCGAGAGAAGAGAAAAATATCAAAATACATTTTTAATTTTAAAGCCACGTAGTACGTTTCAAAATACGTTTATTAGCACAGGAGCCATAGTTTTTTTGACTGTAATAAATACATATATACTTGATGTTACTGTAGTTAGCCTTGGAGGCAGTCGGAATGTTATAGCGAGAATTCCTGCATTTATGTCGTTAAAAAAATGCAACGATTTCTGTATAAATTCGATTTGAACGTTTGTCCAATTAAGGACACTTTTACCTTACGAAGATGGTGCAAAAAGTGCTTACCCGTTCAATCTTTATAAGGTGGATCGGGAACAGCCTGCGACAAACTTTTGCATAAAGAGGATTTCCTTTTAAATTAAATATAATTTGCCTCTGATAGGGTTTAGATATTTTCGTGGGCGAATCACCTCTTGTAGGTATTCCTATCTCCTCTCGGGCAACGCATTTACACTACAGAACAGGTTGATAAAATTCTCTGTGTGATAAATATCTATTATCTTTCCATAGGAATGCATTTTATTGTAATTTTAATGAGATCTATTCTTAAACGTGTAGACATAAAATACAATTACAATTTTAAACTGTTTCAACTACTAAACACTTCTTTAGTGGACGTCACCTGAGCAGGTATTGGATCTTTCCCATGTAACTAAGACAGTTTACTGTCCTATTCAGACACCAATGCAGCACTTATTGTAATCTGTATACAGACAAACATGTAACATTTACTAGCACAGTTTTCAAGCGCAGACAACGGAATGTGGGAAAGACCCATTTTGTAGAATACACCAAATGTTTACCTTGACTCGAATAAATTACGAATTTAAACTTATTGTAAATATAATCCTGCTTCGGTGACTGGTGATTAACGATCTGCTTTAGTAGTCCGTCCGTGTGTCTGATGTGTCGAATGAATCCGAGTAAACATACATGCTACTGAATCTCTTGGCCGGTCTGTGACTCGAACCACTACGTAAAATATTGACACTTATTTATCGCTAACTACATTTCAGAATAATGTAACCTACATCCATGACATTTTTTCTGGGGTGGGTAAACATTGACATAAAATATTGAGTAACTTGACTACTTACAGTACATTCCATTCGGGTAACCACAAGTTCCACTTACAAAATAACTTCCAAATCACAAATCAGCTGCGGTAACGCATGTAACAGTAGTCTATTTAATTGTTTCAATCGGAACATTTGTTGCAGTCCTAGCTTTCCTTCAAACATTCTTTAGACATCCTCTCTACACTGTAAAGACAACATTAATATTTTTTTTGTCATTTTAGCTTTTATTGTACATAAAACATTCAAATATACTGTTCAAAGAACGAGTAATAACTACTAATAACGATGAGTTGCTGTCGGTTTTAATGAAGTCAATGAATGTATATTAATTAATTTATAAACTAAAGATCCATCCGAAGCGATAGGCCTTCGTATCGTAGATTTTGAAGTAACCTAAATGAACGTTACTCTCTAGCAACAATACGTTACAATAGTTTGATGTACTAGGTAACTGAGTAGCATAAAGTTGACGATCAATTTATACCATTCGATCTTGTATCTTTTTCAAGAAGATATCTATTCGTACCGTGTATATATATATAAATAGAGTTAATATTTTCTTCACCCTAGTGTTGTTTTAAAAATCATTTCTTATTCTATATAGAGATCTTAGGTTCCTATCAGTTTGGTTCTTTCTTTGGTTGGCGCCGCGCGACAGACCTCGTCCGGCCGGCGGCCATTACTTACTAAATTCTTTTGAAATATCAAGATTAAATATCATTCAAGTTTTACTACTAGAACTCCACCTCTGTAAAGATAGTTGTTTTATACTAAAATACTGTTTTCAATTCTCTTGCATCGCAAAATGTTACAGTTTATTAATAAAATCTAGAAAGATAATCAAATTAATTGGATGGCACTTGTTTACTGGCGTCCAAAGACAATCAAGGTATAATTTCATTTCGAAATCCGATATCTAAACTAGAATAGTGAGAGTTATTTTACATGTACTTACTTAAAATCACCTTAATACCTCGCTGTTAACACCTTTACTAAATTATATGAACCGCCAATATCAAATATAGTTGATGTTTATAGTATCAGTATTTATATTCTGTAAGTAGATTTGACATTTATTTACATACACAATGCAGTATTTAGTTTTGCATTTCATAATATACAAGGCCATTGGTTATTCGAAGCTTTCTTTTGAAGGGGATAACGTAGAGTGTTTAGCAAAAAGAAGTTAAAAAGACATATAGCTAGTACCTCGTACGGAAATTGTTAGTATGAGTGATAATATTAATTTTGTTGGTTATCTCCGTAAATTTTAGGGTTCTGTAGTCCAACTAGTAGCCCCTATAGATTCGCTATGTCCTTCTGTCTGTGTGTCGCAGTGTGGCCGATTGACAGAAAGAAAGACTGACGAAAATAGCGAAATTTTAAGGGTTTACAGTTTGAATACGGAACTCAAAAACTGATATATAATTCTTAATTCGATGAGCTCATTCCTAAATAAAGGGAGCTTTTTATTATTATTTATATGTCGATTCCTAACATCTTTTGAACTGCGTGCTGCGTGCTTTTTCTACTGCAAACCAGCGGGTCCACTTTTGACTTTGGGGCGCTCGACATCTGCCAGCTGCGTTCCAGTCAAATACGCGAGCGCATGTTTTAGCCGGCACTAATTGGCGCGCGGCTGGCGAGTGACGAGCGCCCGATAATCAAAAACACCCCACAGCTCTTCGATATACCTTTAATAATAAGGCATCGATGACCAAAAACCCTTTACATTTAATAATATATATAGTATATCTTTTGGTACTTTAATTTAAGTAGGTATAATACTTATAAATACAGCATTATCAGCTTGAGACAAATGCCTTTCACATTAATTAATTTCATCAGAATTTGTCTCGCTAACGATTTGAGCATACAATTTGTGCATTGCATATAAAACTCAACTAAATCTGCGAACTGTTCTAAACAATTTAACTATTATATAATTTTTATAGAATACAATCGTAAGTTTTATTCGTTTGTATGACGTAAATCAAAACAAACACTTGTTTAATTAACAAAGCAGACTTAATAAATATAATTAATTGTGATGTAGATATGGAATGATTTAGCAACTATCGTACATTTATAATAATTTTATTAATATTAGACAGATCCCTACACTTACAAATGAGTAGTGGATTTTATACGTTTTTATTGTTAATACAGCGGTCAGTATCTTTTTTACAAACAGTAGGTGCCCTACTCTGCCACATTACCCCGTCCATCTTCAAATTTATCACATCTTTTCCCATAATAAATCTAAATCTACAAAAGAACCATATGGATAAGGTACAACTTCGCGAGTGACCCGGACAACATTGCCTGTTCTTTACTATGTTCTTTTCGACTGCGGTGACGCCAAAATGGAGGGCTACGTGTTTGCCCTAAATACCTGTAGGTATGTAAGTAAGACTGCATCCATGTTCATGATCTCATTGGATTGGGCGCGATCGCGTGGATGACATTGGATACATGAAGCTAATAAAATGACAAAATAGTGAATTATGGACGCCGTATTGTGCAACTAAAAAAATGACATTTAATTCTATCGAGTGTATTAACAAAGGTTAATAAGGCGGTTTGGTAAATATATGCCACAAATAGGGGTAATATAAATTTATAACAGAGCATGAGTTTTTTATGATAATCAAATCAAATCAATTTAAATAAGTAACAAGAACTGGTCTACCATTGTCGGCTTTTTAAAAACTTGGCTCAACTTCACCTGTTACATGTTACTTAATGAAAAATAGAACGTGTGTCAGGGCGCCTGGGCGGCACAAAAGTTAAGTCGCGGCTATGACCGGGCCACGCACCAAGGTCTCAATCCAATGGAATATAATATTCAGTATCTACTTTTACAGTAGAACATCTACTAGAACCAAAATAATTTCTTAGTATATCTAAATTTTGGTATACTTCAAAGATATCAATAACATTGAATATAATTTGTAAATAGGTAGCTAAACATTTTTAAAATTGTGCACCGTTTTCAGTTTTCCGTCGAAGTATTTGTTTGTTGTGGGCCCTGTTTACAACGGCTGGTCGCGGCTCCCACCGCCGCGGGACTTGCTGTCGAGCTTCATCTCTGCGAGTCTTTGTCTTATGCTGTTTGGCCTGGAAACCATACAACACGCTGTTTAGGAAACGCTAGAGTATAGAGCAAACAGACGAAGGCAGCTCCATAAGATCCGTCCTATTACAGAGCTTCCTTTTCACCTTTTTATATATTGACAGCTTAACTGTACATACTCCGACCGGACTCCTGAATATAATCCACTAGCAGTAGCCACTCGCAGCTATTTGAATTAAGTTGTTAGATAGTGCTTTCGCTAACGCAGGGCTCTGATAGTAGTTTTTTGGTGCCCTGAGTGTTTATGTTGAGCAAAGGAAGGTTGTAATCTTACCTGTCAGGGAAATACGCAGGCACGACCTGGTCTGCGGAGACGGACTGCCGCTGGTAAGCGCCCGCGCACAGGTTGCCCTGTGGGATCTTGAAAATGCGTACGCAGCGGGACGACACCGGCCCGTGTTCGGTCGTCGCTGTGGTGGCGAGTTCACAAAACATGAGCATGCTTTTGGCCATGAGAAAAGTTAATTAATTATACTAACGTAAGGCCACAGGCGATTATGAAGCGGTTATAAATAGAACCTAAAACATTTCCGGTATCTGTGTTTGATTATTGGTTAAGTATACCATTTGTAAGGCTTCAAACTGGCTTACAAGAACACGTTTGTTAATTAGTACCATATGATTATGGTAACAGCCAGCTCAGAATGCATAAGGTAATAAAGATTACTCGTACAGTAAAACAGCTTGGCTTAAAGCAGTCACTTTTTTGGTCAGTTCAATTTAGAATTATTAGAATATTCTTTTGATTCTGAATGATTTTGGGTAAAATTTTAATGTCGATTCCGTTATCATCTATGGTATCGATTTTTGATATCGACCGTCCTACCTTTCCCCTGTGGTGAGCTAGGAGGCGAGACCGGCGCCATGCGTTGCAGCGGGGGACGGATGTTCTCGTGCTCAGAAGACAGAGAGCTGCTGCGGCTGGAGGCCGACGCGCCGTCTGGCCGCGACGCGCCATCTGGTCGGGACACGCCGCTCGCCTCGCCGGTACTGTCACCGATACTTTACTGTGAGTTTGAGTATTGTGCAAGTCCAAGGCGGACAACTCGTAGATTTCAAAGCGCAACCTATGTAAGCTAAGGTTTTGAGCGATTTATTATTATAATTCATTTATTTTTTAGATTATGCGGTGTATTGTATTGTACAGGAATATAATATACAAACGAAACTTAGGGCTAATTTAACGCTTGACAACCAACTTTACAGTCCTTGTAATGCCAAAAGAGGCCCCAAATGCACAGCTTTTCACATTGGAGTTAGGTTACCTTTCGCCCTGGTCGTCCTCGTCGACGGAGTAGGGTCCCTGACGCTGCCGGATCTGCTCGTAGCTCTCCGGGGGCAGGCCGTGGCACGGGTCCACTTCGCCACTCAGCGGCACGTACTCGGGCGCGCATGCCGCGTAGAATATATCCTGTGCCACGAAATACGTCAACGTTAGAAGGATAGTGATATTGAAGTGGCGTATTTGCATTGCATTAAACAGGTAATTAAGAACTGTTGTAATAGAACATTCGCTTCGAGACATCCGGTGTTGCTAAGTCTTTAGTTGGACGACTTTTTAACCAACACTTGCTCAGACCACTACTAATTACATCACCTTACGTGTGGATGGACGTCACTTCTTAAAAAGAACTGCTGAACTGAATTGAATGAAATGGCGATGGTTGAAACGCGACTTGGTTGCGATTTTTTCATTCGAAAGCTGTCGTTGAGGGACTAAATGTGTTCGCCATGTTTGTTGACAAAAAAGGAAGATGTGGATGCTTGAAATATCTAAAGTAAACACTCGTTGGCACTCAAAATACTTAGTTTTGCAGGATTATAACCACTAATGCCTTGGAATAAGATTGAACTCATCCATCTATGGAGAGCCGCCGACAATAATTGTGTTTGCCCTATTTTCATCGTACTGCTCGTATCTGCGTACTGCCGAAAAATAAATAATAGAAAAAAGAGGCGATTTCGTGTCCGCGGCATGGCGATAAAAGCTACGTTACAAATACGGATGCAAAACCGTCGATGTCAACGAATTAGTTAAGGTACGGAGGGAGGACTCACGCGGCGCCCACACAGCAGCTTAAGGCCGGGGATGCAGGCAGCGTGCACCAGCGAGCCGTTGGCCACCAACCGGATCTCCAGTAGGTCCTCGGCGAACGCCATGATGTACGGAAAAGCATTTACTGTACACAAAAAAGTTTATATGACAGACGATCACGAGTGTATTCTTAGAATTGTTCAGGTACCGGCCATTAAAAAGGGCCTACTTTAGCTGTCTTGGGTTTTTCAACTAGGTAATAATAAAAACAAAAATGTGAAAAGCAATGATGGCCAAAGGAATAATTGTGGTCAACTGGCAGGGCTTTAATATATATATGTCCATGCCTAGCTCTTAGCAACTAAGCTACGAACAGGTGACTACAAATTTATCGATCATAGCACGGACTCGATTCCGTTCAAGTGCGCTGGCCGCCAGCGCTGAACTGGCACGAAAAAAAAACATGGTGCCAGTTTCACGCCAGCGCCGGCATGCCAGCGAAACTGGTACCAGCAACTGGATACGTCTAGATCCAGTATTAGTTATGTTACTCGCCGATTAGAACAGGAATTTGTCACTTACTGACGGCAGCCGGAACCGTGGTCCAGTGGAAATCATATTCTGCGTCGCTTTCCAGCCCTCGGCTGGTCAGCCTCTCGAAGTGGCAGGTGTCTGTAACACATTACAGTTCTTTTAAGTTCCGTACCAAAACGGCAATAAAAGAACTCTACCTTTTATGGTAAGGATCCGTCCGTAAATCTGTCACAGCGAAATATTTTTTGCAATTACTAACGATATTGACTTAAACCATTTTGTCGGTTATTTTCCTACTGCGAAAATTAAGTCGCAATAGTTTCTCCAAAGGAACTACTTTAAATAATCCATTGATGACACTGTATCTCATTGCGGCCGCGTGGTCTCTAGGTACTCACGGTTGTAGCACAGCACCAGCTGCCGGTCGCGCTCGTCGCCGATACGAAGTGCGTTCACGAGAGTGCCGCGCCGCTCCTCGGCGTTGTCTGCGCGCTTCACCGTCTGTCCAATTAACACTTAAATAAAGACACGTAACTAGAATAATGAGAGATTAGATTAATAAGCCGTAACTAAAGCCTGTCCTTATACAAAAAGGACATAAGCCTAATTAACCTGTTTGAATCCTAAACAAATAGCGTGGAAAACACAAAGAAACACTTCTTCGTGTCTTTGAACGTGTATTTGGGCCCCTGATGTCAGTTCGTATGATTATTGATTAAAACTGCTGAATATTTAGAAATAAGTTTGGGGATAGATAACTAAAAAGATAAAGCAGGTAGGGGAGATGTAGGTGGGTTGACACAAAGATTGATACAACTTCTATAATGAATAACTAGGCATTCATGAGCACCGGATATAACGACAACTGTTGCGGAGATTCTCGAAGTTGTCCCCTAATAATAAATTACGGTTTATCATGAAATTCATGAAAAATTGCACAAATCTCGAACTTAAAATTAACTCTTCAACGCCGGCTGATTTTTTTGGGTTCCAAAAGCTTGTTTACCTGGCTGTTGGCGCAGTCAATGACCTCCCAGTGGTGTTTGTAACCGGCAACGATAACGCCAGCGTCACAATCCAAGTACTTAATCAGCGACGGCACCTCACTCAGCAGGATATCCTGTGCGAGTTAAATGTTAATGTTGAGTTAATGAACGGTAAAAGATTAATTCTTAAGAATTGCTAGACTTAAGTGGCACAGAGTGGCGACTGCGTATCGGGAGACGTAACGTGGGCAGACCCGCCACAAGTTGGACCTACGACCTGCTCTAGTAGCACGCTAGCGTTTATCGCGTACATAAACCATTCCATCCCTATCGCACACGGCCACTGGTTAGAAAAGGATAAATGCTTTATGTCAGCGATAAAAGCTAGCGTGCTAAGCCCCTTGGTAACGGTTGCAGGAACCCGCTGGATTCGAGCAGCGCAGAACCAGGCGATCTTTGAGGGAGGCCTATGACCAGCAGTCTTTCGGCTGATATGATGACGATGGTGAAAAAATTAATTGTAAATGCGTTTGTTAGTAACTCTACCCGGTGATTTGTTATTTTTCTGATTTACTTTCACGCTGTCCTCTACCACCCTCTCTACTCTTTAGTGATGTGATAAAAAGTTTCTTAGACAAAATTCTAAGCGAGATGATTGGAAAATAATTGTAAAGTGATACCTTGATATGTACGTAGTCAAAACCCTTGTCGTTATCAGTCTTGGCCTCTTCAGCCATAAGCAGCACCCGCCTGCCGACCGCCACCGCGAGGGTTATACGACCGCCTGGACCTGGAACAATACTCCACTGCAGCTGTGCGAAACCCTAGTTGTTGTAGTAAATAGTACAATGTTTTACAAGAGGAAACTTTTCCAGGACTTAGTTCATTTATATTATAAAACAACTGGTGCGGCCTTAACATGGCTGACAGAAAAATAACTTATCCCTCAGTACAGCTATACTTAGCTAGTATATTAAGAAAGGGATGCACTGAGGTAGGTATAACTTGTGCCACTAGGCACTACTTAAGTTTTAATGTCGCTAAGTACGACTTAATACTAATATCACAATACTGTAGTTTGACTTAGTGTGTCCGTGCGTGACCACTTAAACTATCCTTTAGCTACGCTTAAGCTGAACCAAGTGTCAGTCAAGCACGAATTTACACTGTCAATGTCGCTGCACGGAAAATCTCACCGTGCTCAACCAGATCGAAGAAGTGCGCGGTCTTAGTGCGCGACAGGCGCGCCTGCTTGCAGTCCTGCAGCGGGCGCATGGCCCACGCGCCGGCATACAGCTCGGCGACTGGCACAGCGTACACGCCCGCGCCGCCGGCGTTGCTGGACAGCGAGCCGCTGGCGTTGGATCGCGCGCCCACGCGGAACAGCCCGGCGCGCTCGGTGACGCGTGCGGCGCGTACGCTGCCCTCCCAACGGAGAACCACGCGAGTTGTGCCGCTGTCTGCGTCAGATTATTGTATATGAATTCACGGACGACATCAGCGTGGTTGCTGTTTCACTAGACCATAACGGAGCCCTTGCTTTACATATGTCGGGGGTGTTTCGGGAAGTGTGAACTATGAAATGAGTGAGCTCCCGTGTTCGATCGCTATTTTCTAAACACCAGAACGATTAAAATAGACGTCTATAGTCTATCAGTATGTTTTTGATGTCAGGGGTCATCTATCTATCTTGACTTGCTATTAAGGAAAACTAAAGTAACAACTTTAAATTGACCCCTAACTACTTCGAAAGTTAAAATATCTCTTAATTATAAGTCCTTTCGAAAATTTGCTCTCAGTTATTTATTATAATCACATACGCGCTAACGATTCATAACTTAATAATGTACCTACAGTTTCAAACCTCCAAAACCAGGTGACAAGTAGTGTACAAACCTTCCAAGATATAAGTGTTGGAGTTGGTAGACAGCAACAGTTTTCCCTCGGTGACCTGTTCTGCGCACAGCGGGGAGCCCGGCAGCGGCGTGGAGCGCCACACGCGGCCCTCCCAGGGGGCGCGCCGCCCGGGGCCTGCCACACACCGCCACTTTACTGTGTTTGCCAGATCGCTTGCCCATACAAAAGTCGGGGCCGAAAAAGACTTACTATGACACTAGATACGCTGTACGGAACAGAAACATCATCACTCATGTGCGCAAGCGTAAAAAGCAGACGCTTTTTAGTATCACACTTAACCAAATAGGTATCTATGTGAAAATTCTTCAACCGCATAGCATTTTCGGGTTGTTCCACACAGCATGTCTAGTGTGCCTATATATAGAAGTCTTTGGGAACCGACTAAGCGACTCGCCTCGCAGCAGCTTTCGGCACGATTTTGAAGACAACACAAGACCATGCCTCGCTCAGTCAGTAGTAACCGACTTATCCTACACTCAGTCTTGTTAAAATCATCGGACCTTAATTTTCAAGCACGATCCCCACCATTAATTTACTCGTGACAAGCAAAAGACAAAAGCGTGGATATTGGACACCGCCAAACTGGGTCACACGCGCCGAAGTAACGTGCTAGTTATTAAATTTTTGTAACCGTAATTTCTTTCGATTTTATTTTTAAATGTTTTAACATTCAAATTATTAAATTAAAATTGTAATGACAACACAAAGATAAAATCGAAAGAAATTTCGGTTACAAAAATTTAATAACAAAAACGGCGCTATCTCTCGTCAGCTGTCGGTAGCTGTAAAGGTACCCAGTTGAATATGATAACTTGTTAGAAAAGTTTCATATAGATGACACCGAGGGTAGTTGTACCCTTAAAATCAATAATGTAATGACCGTAAGACGAAGCACATTGAAAAATTTGCAGGGTATGGCAGAGGCAGTGTGGCGAAACTGGCAAACGCAAGGCACGGAATGCTGATGTTGCAGGTTTAAGTCCTGCCATTGCCCTAATTTTTTTTTGTGTTGTCATTACAATTTTAATTTATTAAATAAATATTAACTTTATAAATTATATAAACTGCATTATTTTATTTGTAAGCATTATATTACGTTACTATATATTGTATGGGTTATTGTTATAAGGGTATTCCGCAGTATTAGAGTCTGTGTTATCTAATGATATAGCCTATTTTTTTAATGCTATGGGTGCGAGGAAGGGAGGAAGGTTAGCCACGAGTACGGAAAAAAATACAAATTATTATGCATTTTTACGGAAAACGGCACTAAGTTGTGAATTGCCCTTTAAATACCATTGAGACATGAGCTGCGTCAAGACGGCTCGCACATCCCAGCGGTCCCATTGGTATTTATTCTCAAGCAGCGACTGTGGAATGTATCCAGAAAATTTAAAGGCAATCGCTAAGTTTAACTTGTTTTCAATAACATACTAAAATGTCGAATAGAAACCCATTACTCGAAAGCAGTTTTGTGACTTATGGCTCTGCCTAATAAAAACTCTAGCAGACAACTTTACTCCTCTTAATAGCGGTATCTTCATTCGCGAAAACAAACAAAAGAAAATAAAGGTAAGCGTCAAATTATTCAAAGCAGCGAATTATTCATGCTCTCAATTACCCAAAATGTCGGCTAAGAACTCATCCCCCTTCACTTGTTTACGGAAGAAGTGTATTGTGAGGTAAACATTGGGAACACCTAACTCCCAGATTTCCTCCTATAGTAATACTACGGTTTCCGTGTTCGATTAATTTCTAAACTTTGTATGGTAAAGCAAACATCTGAAGCCGCGATCCAATCAAAAACAACTTCGGCGAGTCTCGCATGATCTCTGCAAACTTTGTACGAGTTAAGCATATTCACACCAGTGCGTGCTTAGGATAATATACCCCGCGTTATATTATTTTCTATGCATTCTACGGGATTTTGAACGAGATTTTTTTTTAATCCTGTGGGATATTTTATATTTTTGACTTTCGAGCGCTCAACACTTGCCAGTCGCGCTCCTATCAACGTCGGCTAAAATATCCGTTCGCGTATTTGATTGGCCCACGGTTGGCAAGTGGCTATCGCCTGCCAGTCCAAAATCAACCAGCATGTTCTATCTGTCCGCCAAATTTCCTCTAAATCCGTCCAGCTGTTAATGCGTGATTATACTACCGAAATGTGAGGAAAACTTCTTAATAATTTACCACCTTGACTCATACCATTTTGACAGTTTCGGGTGTGTACGCTTGAGATGTACTGCAGCTATATCTATGCTTTAGTTATTCATCCAAGGGCTGCCCTCTCATCCAAAGCCGGTTTACAATCTCACAGTTTTGTTGTGTTCTTACTTGTGCAACTACTATAATTCAATACTTCTTCTCTTGCTCACGCAGGACATCCAGCGTACTACATTATAATATACTACCGCACGCCCGCGACTTCGTTCGCGTGTAATTAATAGCCTTTATCCATCAGGGATAGTGTAGCTAACTATCTGTGAAAGAATTTTTGTAATCGGTTCAGTAGTTCCAGAGATTAACCCCTACATACAAACAAACAAATAATGTTTAGCTGTTTATTACATTAGTGTAAATTAATGTAGATAAGTGGTAATATTATCTATATTCAATCAAGTTCACTTCAAATTAAGCTGATTATACGGACGCAGCAGCTAATAACGAGAATCCGAGCACGGTTCGGATCGCAGACGTAATAACATCCTATTAACAATGATATGCAGAGGTCAAATTTAATTACCTGACTGTGCAACGTAAAGGAGTGTATGTATGTTTGTTCCTTTGTCACGCTCGCTCTAGAGACCAAACGCGTGGACCGATTTTGATGATTCTTACATCAATCGGTTGTCTTAGTCTTGCGAGTGTCACTAAAGACATTAATTACAGACGAAATATTGTAAAAAGGAAAAAATCGACTAACTATGTTGTATCGTTGAATAGCATTTAAAAATCACTTTTAAGTTTTGTTTTATCATTTTTCATTTTGAAAAACCATTTAGGATCTAAGTATAACAATTTAAAGTTGGTTAGTAACCATTTTCAGTTTTAAACTTTTTAATACTTATAATAGAGCTGTGACAAAGTTTTTATTTGTATAATTCGTTAATCCAACAATATGGGTATCAAATAAATAGGCGATTTTAAATATGTATACAGTAAACGGTTTTGTGCTAGGTACTATACTTGTATGTTTTTTCGCAAAACAACAAAATACGCAGTATAACGTAACGACTTGTTCGTTACTAAAAAGTATACAATAACTGAATTATTAATAAAAACAAAAACCCGCATGCGTAAAACGTAAATAACAGAAAAGAGGAAAACAAACCCTTTAATCTAAAAAGTATACCTCCAAAGCCTTCAAAGTTAAATGTCTTAAATGTTATAAGGTATCGCAGGCGGGGACTTAGTCTCACAGTCACGGAGCACAAGATTGCCCTTCCGCCATGATTATTTTGTTTAGCTGACGCAGATAAGCAAATGCTCATATTTTTGTTTGCTACCGCTGTCACCGCCAGCAGCATTTAGTCACTTGGCGACAGCGGGTTCGGTACAAATTAGGGCGGAAGGCCACTCCATGTGCTCCGCGGTCACAGTAGTGTTCCATAAACAATTCGCTGTGGCAAATAGGCGTACTCGGCATACCACAAGAGTGAGTCACAAGGCACGAGGTAAGTCATACTCAGGCAGAATAAAACAAAAGTACCTGCATCACAGAACCGGCATACCTAGTAGTATAATGGCTTTATCGCGGACACAAAGCACCCCATATCTTTCGCTTTCGCCTGCTGGTTAGAAAGGGATATATATGCCATGTGACAAAAGCTAGCGTGTCAATGGCCTCTGATCTACTTATAGTTGGGGAATGAGTGAAAGGCCCTTAAACCAAAGCAAAATCAAACATATTGTGCAGCAAACAGCTACTTTTAACAACTACTTAGGGCCTTTGGGGCCTTCCGCTCGTTTCCGAACTGTCCCCGACTCACACAATGTTTCTCTAAAATGGTGACCTTCAATCTCAAGCTATACGTTTAATATTTTCAGAACTGTTAAGACGTGTGGAGAATCCAAAGCCGTAAAAAACTAGCGTCGATCGCGGACATTAAAGCTACTATCTTTTTTGCACAAGCGTAATAGTTAGTAAGAGATATTGTTATGCTTTCCCAAGTAGTACGCAAGCGCTATAAAAACTGTATAGGAACTGTAAAGAGGCGATCACCTCCATACAGCTACAGTACAGCTTAAAATGCGCTTAGTGTGATGCTAGCATCACACTAAGCGCATTAGCGCAAAGCGGGTTAGCTTTAAATCCGCGACAAAAGCTCGTACCTTATAAACTTTTGCAAGCCACATGTTCATTAACTTAGCATTATTCTGACTCGTATCGCCTTGCGATCCACTCTTGCGTCATGCCGACAGTTATAAGTTAAAAGATTTCGCTGTTGCACTTTATAATCGCACGCCTATTTACCTAGCGGGATCGCTTGAGCGGGGAGATGGGAGGCCTCGGCGCTGCCACGACCCCGCCCAGAACACAGCCTTCGCTTTGCCGTCTCCTGTTGGGACGAACGGAAATCGTTCACATGTTTCACACTTTTAAAATACCTTAAGACTAATTATGTATCATCTAAGTATAATCCTAGAGGTTTTCAAACGGGTTACGCTTTGACTATGATCCTAGATTTGAGGTCAGGTTATTAAATTCGAATTCACAACCCCTGTGACAGGGAAATCAGAACTCATAGGATCATGGTTACATATTCATTTGCATGAATTAACGCTAATTGGACATATTGGTAATGTAATGTGTTTGCTAATTATTTTGTTCACGCTCGGAAATCTTTGGGCTTGCTGGCAGTCCAAAGGTTACCAGAGGCCCTATCAAGACCGACGCGGGTATAATTTATCCCTCCCTGCGTCGCTGTCAAACTAGCGTCATAAAAAGGGATGTATACAAAATTGGCCGGTCATGTTAGAACCACTTGGGGTTTCACACCTTACGCTTAATGTGGTACAGGCACAGTCAGGCACAAGTCGCTGAAACACTAGTAGGGATCCCAACGAACTACACAAATTCTTACTCTCTTTACTATAGAGTCACAGGACTAAATAGATGTACACAGGTACATCTTTTTAACCTTTTCGACTGTGTAGATGCATCTGCTGCCGACTGTCCATCGGTATGCCCTGAATGGCTAGCACGCGTACTTATTTTACGCTAGTCCGACAGAGCATCTCTCTCCTGCTTGGGCTAGTTGCACAGACTCACTGAGGGACAAATTGTTGTTCGTTATATACAAGATATGGCATAATAGATGCGAAATTAAATTAACTTCGCCCTAAACGATTTCGCAATCGCGCACCGTACATACAACTAACATAAAGTTAAGAATTCTGTAACGGTCACACTACTTTACGCTATTTGTATTTGCGCGTCGGTCATTAAATTTAATAGTCTCTGCCGCTCGCGTCAAAAACGATATAGTGCATTTCTTTCGCTGACACGAATATTTTGACCAATACGGGGATGTTTAGCGTTGCCATAAGGCATGTTCAGGCAAGAGTAAACTGTTAAAACAGTCTTTGCGACACTGCGTGTATGTCGTTGATTTAGGTTAATCTTTACGAGGATGTCACGAATAATATTTGTTATTATAAGGCAACCTCCCTCGTCATAGAATGGAATCCCGCTGTGACACATAACTCCGTTTCTTAACCATTTATTCGCCGATTACATTTTCATCGATCATGTCTGCGTCGCTACCAGCCTATGATTTTATTAAAATTATAAACTGTGGCGAAATGAGCTCGATATTGAGTATCTTAAAATTCATACAATGGCAGTTATGAGAACCGCCATCGTTCTTTCGCCGTTTAAATAGGTTAAAAACATTCTTATATAACAAACGGTTAGTCTGTTTGTTATAACTTGTTTCAGATTTGAAATAATTAATTAAACTAGAGACATCATCTACAATATCGAAAGATGAAACCTATTCAAGAATATTCGAAACATTTTCTTGTGAACATTTCATCATAACTTCGTAATCATAATTGGACAGATTTATTGAATTTAAATGATTAAATTCCCAGCGGCATTCAGAGCCAATGTCAACAAGGGTGCAACTCGGCATTTCGGCGTAAATTGTTTACAGGACACCAATTAACACAATTAAATTAAGCGAATCTATAATTCAAGATTCGTAAATTCGTACTTAGTCTAAAATTATTTATTTTATTAAAAAGCCTAAAGTGTGTCAGCTAAGGGCGGATCCAGGAGTTGGTGTGGTTAGTCACAGCTTCCTAAATATAATGTGTACAAAACGAACAAACCAGCCCTGATTCTAACAGACGAATTTAATATTTTTCCTATTTACTCGCCTGCTTAATAATACTGACTGATTGTACAAAACAAAAAGGCTTTTTAATACAAAAATATTGTAGCACCTTAATTAGTAGGTACTTAATTTGGTTTATTTTGCCGAGCTTATACATATTTATTCAAGAGAGTTAATTTGGTCCGCGGGTAAAAGACAGGAAACAAAAATAACGCTTTTTTGGGATGTTTAACGTTCTTAATCGATTTACATAAGATACTGCATCGGTACACGTAAGTACTTAATCCATCAGCAAGCAGCTTCAGCAGCTGGATGTCCCCAAACGTAAAGAAGACATTTTAAAGTACTATCCACAAAACTGTTAGGTCCAAAGTTCATGTAGGTGGATAGATGTCTTGTAATACCACCTACGATAGACACTTTGAGTCATGCTGTCCTTGTCTAACTTATTCATGACCCGTCTTGGCCTGACCCCTTAATTATCGCGTTTATCAAGATTGATCTCATATTCGAAATATTTATTAGGCTATTTTTGACACAATTATCTCAAACAATACTTTGTCATGTGCCGCACCTGACAACTTGAGCGTGCTGGCCATTTTTCTGGCTGCCTTCCCATCACGACTTTGTCAAGTTTACGTGAGTGTAATATAGTGGGAACATACGTCTGGTCTGTCCTGACGACACGAGGCTGGTGGGTGCGTCGCCGCGCAGCACCGCGTCGAGCTTGATGGCTTGTCCAACGTGCAGGAAGCGCTCGGTGCGCGCCGCGCCCGCGCCGCCGCTGCTGCCCGACCACACGTCCGACAGCGCCCGACGCGACAGCATGGGCTGTGGGGTTAACTTTATGTCAACGGCGGTTTTGAAGTCGTGCCCGGTGTGCAGGCCTGAATGAATTTTCTAAAAGAGCATAGCTCATGGAACACATAAATAAGGTAGAATGACCTTCCATCGTGATTTACGACCCGACGTATTATGAGCTTATGATTCAATGTTCGTGTTCTCCCTTTGACACTGATAGCGACTGTTAGTCAAGTACGATATGCATTTGCGACAGTCCGGTTTCAGTTTCATGTATCATGTAGTATTGCTATTAGACTTAACAATCGCTATGAGTGTGACTGACCATTTCACTGATTCATAATGGTGAAACATTACTTCACGTTTTTAATCGATTTCACAAAAAACATACATAGACTGCTAAAAACATAACCCTTCCTTTTGGCTTTGCCGTAGTCGGGTAAAAAGGAGGAGGTTCTCAATTCATCGGGATCTTTTTTGTAGGTCGTCCCGATTTCATTACCATTCATCATCTTTGTTCATTACTTGGATAGGTACCCACATTGTCAAGCCATTTAAAAACAGTAAGACTAGATAATCTTAGGACATAATTTTGTTTGTCGATAATTAGTAATTTTTACCACATTTGTTCAGATTGGTCTTTTATGAACTACGAAATTAGGATCAAAATTAAGTTTTACATTCAGCGTCAGCAATCATACAAAGTCAAAACATTTGTGGCGTGTGGTTGGTATAGCCAGTAACTTACCACTTTGTGGTCGGTGCAGTGCTCCGTGTAAATGTCACGTATGAGCGTGTCGAGCGTGCGCTGGCGCTTCAGCGCGAACGTCGGCGTCAGGAATGCTGCTTTCTCTCCGTTCATTAGTTTGACCTATGAACATACGTCACTCAGAGGATGGTGAATGTTTCATTTAAATACTTAGCATAAAGGAGGATAAACTTGATTTGAAACTTTAACCGAATTTCAATGGCCCTAGTTAGGAACTTAAAGGTCCTGACACTAATAATCATCATGTGGTCACAACTGTCGCAGTATGGTCAGAACGTCGACGAACCTAAATTTTTACCATATTCAATTTCCGCTATTGTAGGCAGATAGTGACGTGACGGATTTCACCATTAAATAAACTAAAAACTGTTAAATTATGGCTTCTTCACACTAAGCTATATTTAAGTGGGTTAAGAAATGCTAATTCTTACAAATCATTTTCTTAAACAGCTTTGTAAATTGATTAACCTTTGTAACAAACGGATTTTGTTTCAAATTAGGGCGGTAGAGATCAGATTAAATCTGCATTAGAGCCGAAAGCCTCATTAGATGTATTTCGGTTGTTCGCATAACAATGTTGCTTCAGACTTAATTTCAAACAGTTACACATTTTATGTCATATTTGACGAAGGATGATGTGGAGTATATGCGTGAATCTGACTCACATTTGGGCGGTTTTGTATTAAATATTTTTGAGCATATTGTAGATTCTATTTTTTGATAATCATTATTTTCGCCTTACGTTGGCGTACCACGTGTTGTCATAGTTTACGTACCTGATATTCTAGAACAGGACGAGCGTTCTCCTTATCTCTTACCTATACTTATTAAATAAAACTTGTGACTTACCAGTAAGAAGTCTCTGAACAAATGAGGGTCGTCGAATACCGGCGGGCATGGCAGCGAGGGGCCGAACGGCGGCACAGAGTCGTCACTGAACACACTCAGCTTGTATCCTTCGGGAGCCTCTGACACGATCGCGAATATGTCTGCTTTGGTATAGGAACACTATTGATAATATGTATCGCGAATGAAGCGGCCTCGCAACTGATTGAGCTTTTGAATGCCATTAACGAAAAGCGCACATGGCGCCAAAGTTCTAGTTCTTTCGGTCGGCTAACTACTTAGGCCCGACCTTACAGACTTGACAGTTTGTGTTGTCGCTTGTAGCAATAATAGACTTAAGTTACGTGTATAGAATACAGACGTTACTAAGTTAGGTACTCTACGTGATTTTTATTAGGAGTCAGTGAAGAATTATACGTTATCGCTTCAATATTATTAATGAGTAACTTTACGAAATATCAAAAGACTTAAAGTGAGGAAGTACCTACTTGTTTCTAAAACTTTACTCGCCAATAAACATTATCGTTTGGTGAATTTTTCGTATAAATTTTGTAATAAACAAATAAAAAGATGCTTCAGATATTTATGACGTATATGTGGCTTATATGGTAAACGATAATAAATGTATGACGGGAAAGCCAGCAGACCATAAGTAAATTTTAGAACGTTTGAATCGCTTGACAAGAATATTCTTAGTGGTCGATGAAAAGGCGGAATTTTACTGGAATGGGTAAAAATTAGGGCTTTTTCAGAATAGAAGAAAGTCTAGCCGGTCTCTTTGACCACGAACGAATTTTAATTAAAGTTGTCACCAATCGTTAGTTCTTTCGGGTTCATTCGCTGATGCTAATAATATTTTTTTCTCAAACGGTAAAGAAATTTCTCATCAAAAAGTGATGCGCTTGACGTTGACGTTTATATTATACCGTGTTCTAATATTCAAACAATGGAGCATTTCACGTACCGCCCGTCAATTTTTGACAGATTTCCCATATAAAATGTGTCAAAATTTATCGGTTGGGAGGTAAAACGATGCATTGTTTGAAAATAGAAACCGGCCATAAAAGTGAGCGTACACACATATAATCACAATTATTACACGGTACGGATGAATTTCTCTGTATGTCCTTGTTTTATAAAAGTCAGTAAGATCAAATTTTCAAAGCTTACCCTGAATTTAGAAACGGGAAAAAGTGCTAGGAGAATGATAATGAATAAACGAATAAGACCAAATTTTAGCACCATACCAGTATACATAGACATACACCATACATAGACATTCGGTGCCAGCTCCTAAAAATCGACCTATAATAGAAAACTAACGCAATAACATTGTTACCTATTGTGGTGATGGTCCTAGTCATTGACGGTGACCCAATAATTGTCATTATTGCCATCGGAAACATACGAGTAAAAACGATAGAAAATGATGTAAATCAACCTTCCAATACAGAATTGGCCCTTAAATTACGATGACATTCTTTCACGTTGGATTGCGATTAGAATCATAATACGATCGAATAAAATCCACTTTTATAAAGGATACGAGTGAAGTGACTCTTGACACACTGCGGGTTGAAAGTGTCATGCCCCGATGCGTCCGTGAAAATGATGTTCACAATGTCGTTGCCAATATGGCGCTTGCGCTCCAGCTGAGAACAATCAATACAGTAAGCCTATAAAACTTTTTATGGAAAAAGGAAGGAAACGAGCATGCGGGTTACTTGATGGTAAGTGATCTCCACCGCCCATGGAAATCAGCCACTTCAAAAGAGTCACTGGTTCCTTGCCAGCCTGCTTAATTGATGTATCGCCTGCGGGGCACCGGGCGGGAAGGGGCTGGCATATTACGTACACGGCTAATAGGTTTTTGCCGCCTGTAGTTACGTATTACTGCGTGAACAAGGTGACATTTAAATATGCGCCTGCCTATGTGTGCGTGCCTCCCGTTAATCTAAGGGGCGCGGCATGCGAGGGCTGTGGTATTTCAATCCATAATTCGTGGTATTGTTGGTTAGATTTTAATATGGCTGGTAACTTAACCTACCTAAGACCTCTGTTTGCATTTTCTGACAAATCAATTTATTATTTATTTAGTTGGACCGATTTCAATTACATTTTGGCATTGACAAACTTAGGGGTTTCTTTAAGAACGGTTTTATTCTTATAGCTTAGAAAAACTTATTTGCCTCGAGCGAGCTCGGGGGTTACTATGTGCTCTATATTCTAACCCCCTCTTTCATAAACGCTTCGTAAACGTTGGTTAGGTAGTAACATTTTTATATCTTTATCCGTCATTGTGACGTTTGCCCTCATATGAAAGGGACAAAACATTTGTCAGCTTAAAAAGATTTTAATTTTTTTATGAATAAGGGTTTGCCTCCTTAGTCCTAGCATCGATTACATGAAACCAAAACTTTAGTTCACTTTAATTTAACTTAATACAATTTGGACAGGGTTCCAAATGCAGTTTAAAAATCTGACATAACTCTAGGATCAAGAACTAAGTTTATCTCTTAATGAGGGCGCTGTTACTGCATTTCATGTAGCAACAGCGAATTTATATGTCATTGACACTGGTTCGACCTTAGATAAATAATTTAAGCATAACTAAACCTTTAAATTATTAAGGAAAAAGTAAATTTACCACCTTAATGTACCATCAAAGGAGACCAATTTTGACAATGCATGTGTGTTCGGGGTATCCATTGATGAAGAGGTTTAGATTATGTAGTCTCTTTTCGGCACATTGCATTGTAATGCCATTTAAAGTAAAGAGATCAGCTATGTATGTATATGTACTTATTATACTATTTCTGTGGGTTCGTCACTTGGAGGAATGAAATGAATGGAGATGGCACTAAGCTGTAGTACCACAAATTGAAGCCGATTGAGCAGCAAAAATAGCGGATGTATTTTATGTATAATTACAATGTCACACACACACACGTCGGTTTAGCTCATGGTATCTTTTGTAATAAAAGGACCGTATGCGAAAAGATAAAAAAAATATGGTTAGAAACCAAACTAACAATAACACGAGTGTGACATGTCCGTTATGGTCGTGATACAAACTTTGTATGATATAATAATAGGTATAAAGCATGTGCTACGCGGATGCTACGGCGCGTAGAGGGCTACGGCGTAGTAAACTCTACGACGGTTCCTAATAATAGTAATGTAGTCATACGTAGCAGGTACATTAGTCGTATTTGTTCAAACTTGTTTAAGTCAGTTTAGGTACAAAGCAATATTTGTAAGCTGATTTTTATCCAGTTACAAAGTTTGGATTAATTCAAATTTTGTGTATGTAGCTCCGAAAACAATGCAATAATAAAGTACCATCGACAATTGTTTTTTTTATGGTTGTATAGGTAAGGACGGATCTACATCGATGCTTCCCAAACTTTTACCCCTGGCCCAGTTATATCCAGACCACTCCTTCGTGTCCCATTAAAACTTTTTGCGTATTCTGGCGTTTACGCTAAAACGTACCTAGGTAAATTTATGTTATGGTCTGAAACGAGAGGGAAACCGCAAGGTTTGGAAGCAACCAGGAATTTTGTTTTAATAAGTAATATCTTCATCATCATCATCATCATCATCATCATTTTCCTTTCGCCCCTCAGCAGGGATATAGGGCTCACTTTTCCATTTGGATCGATCTAATTTGGATTTGGATAATATCTTCAACTTAAAATAAATGAAGACAGTATAAAGGAGTATTTAATGCATATAATTACAATAATTATGGACTTAGTATTTCCGCCAACGTCGTATTTCTGTATAACTCTATATTTTATTCAACTACACTTCAGCATAGTCAAAAATATCGGTAGTCAAATACTATCGGGCGTGTTTTGATATCTTTGACTGTTTTGATATCGCTGACTGTACTACGCGTCCAGTGGTCTTAACATGAGAGCCCAGGTTTAATTTAAACCCTCCCTGGGTCTCTGTCTAACTAGTGTCATAAGAAAGGGACGCAGATAAAGATAAACTAACCTTGGCCAGTCATGTTAGGGCCACTGAGGGAGTAAGTGAGAAAGTAAACACAACGGCATATTGTCACCAGTTTTGAATGACGGATAAGCCCAAGTAAGCTCATGTTAGTATGAACTCCTTCTGAGGAACTATGCATTATTTTGAAACTTATAGCACAATCCGACAGATCAAAAATAATTAACAGATTCAGACCTTACTTTGCAGAAGCTCGTTTTAACTGATTGTAAGAAATTACCTTGCAAAAAAGATTAGATGAAAAAATGGCTACCGAACGGTTATACCACAGGGTTGAGATATATCAATATGTAGTATTTATGAATATGAAATAATTGTGAACTCTCTGAATCGTAGTGGTTAGTAGTCGCTTAGTTATTAATGATTCCTTGCACGAACAGTGTTCCACTTTCAATTATCCGCAGCAATAATTCTTTTTATGTTTCATAGCTACCTACTGATTCAAAAATGAGTGTTCATAATAGTATACATTCGTAATTTTTTGACCACACTGCCGTCAGAAAAGAGGGTTATATTTTTCGAGTCTATGTATGTACGTAAACATGTAGGTATAAAAGAGTCTAAAAAGGTATATTCAAAACAATGTACAGTTTTTGATGACCGGATAGTGGCCCTGACTACAGAGCTTGAGGTTCCGGGTTCGATTCCCGGGAGGTGCAAATGTTTGTATGATGATTACGAATGTTTGTACCTGAGTCGTGGATGTTATATGTATTTATAAGTATATAATTATCTATGTAAGTATTTATATCCTTTGTCTAGTACCCATAACACAAGCAGCTTTAGTTGCTTACTTTGGGACTAGGTCAATTTGTGTTAATCGTCCCAAGATATTTATTTATTATTTATGTACATGACATGTAAACATGTAGGTACGGTGTGAAACTGTGTGCAGATCAGCGGTGCGAGGTTTCGTCGAGGACTCTTTTCAGATGCTTTCACACATTCACACACACATGGCTCGCTCATATCATCCCTCGCAAGTATATATCGCTTGTTTTTTGTGTAAAAAACCTAGCTCCGCTAAGCTCATATACACCAGAGCTGTCTTGAGCGAGGATAGGAAATGAAGTAATCCTATTGGTGAATTTTTCTCCCGCACCTCTTAGCAACCTCTCACAGCTTTGCTGTTAAGTCCCTACCTATTAGAGGTGGACTTATAAAATTATGAATGATTTTTATTTGCTAATTCGTGAATTTCCATCCTGGTATGTATTTCTGCCGGAATGAAATCTTTGGTAGGTATATGTCATCTTATTTATCTATAGAATAGAATTCCAATAATATACTTCTCTTTTCAATACAACTTAAAGGCGGTATTGTTTAAAAAAAATTGCATTAAAGCAAATTAAAATGGTTTTCAACACAGTTTATAGAAAGAGTAATTGAAATTAAATAATACCACTTCAAATAAATACACTTAAATTGTATTATTATGATACTAATATGAATACTAATTCCAACATTGAAAATTTTTTCAATACAACTCCCAAACCATGTCTCACTGTCAATCTGTTTAAACCTTCATGCCTTGCTTTGTTTTCAAAATTAATCGTCTCATTGTAGGAGGAGGAAGAAAGAGAGAGAGAGAGAGAGAGAGAGAGAAAGAGAGAGAAGGGTAAAATAATAAGAGAAATATAATAACTAGGACACATTGCTTTGTTGCTCAGTGCGATTCTTTCTAAACAGCGCAGTAGAACAGAGACACGCTGAACGTCAAGCAAGAATATACACGTGGAGTATCCGTTATCGCGCTTCACATTCAGAATTAGGCATAGTTGGGGAATGAGTGGATGGGTCCTGGGCAAAGACAAAATCAAACGTATTGCAGCAAATAGCGACTTTGACAGGGGCATTCTGCTCGTTACCTGTCAGTACATACCTACTACATAGGCATAGGTAGCACTTCGACAGCTTGACCCATCTCACCTGTTGCTTGTTGTCCTTAGAGAACGGCAGCAGAGTAGACACGTGGAACATGATCTCGTGACCTTGGTGCATCGTGTACACTGAGAATAACCCCGTCATGTCACCTGAACACACAAAAAAATAAGGCTTAGTGCCAAATTTACACTGAAAAAGTACTCAAAAACATACCTACATGATACTTGCAAGGATTAAAGATTGGTTAGGCAGTTGATGTTCTAGTAATGTAATCGTGCCAATGCTTGAAACGCGTAGGTTATTGTTTTAACCAGTAGTTGATATCATTATCTGTAGTTTTTTCTCGTATTTTTCCGTATCTTCTCTTTAACCATTGGGTCACTGTCAAGGACTGGGACCGTTACCTTATGTTCAGGTAGCAGGAAGGAAAACAAAGACTACTTTTGTATGGAAAATTAAACGTATACGTTGTTAAGGTAGAAACAGTACATTCAAACTTAAACAACTCCTTTTCTGATGGAGAAATGCAAAATTATTGTAAAGCAACTTTCGAGAACAAACTTAAAATATAATTGCTGTCCCGCAAATATACTTCCGTTGAATCAACGTCGTTACTAATTTAAATTGCTTTAAATGTGACGTTGTAATTAAACGAAATTTCCATTGATATTTAATAATATGATTGGAAGCTTTATTACCTTTCACGTCGAGCCCGCCTCGGAATCGGTTCCAGCCTTTTAATCGAATTTGGTCGCCCAATAGCGACAAAAAACGGTCCCACTTCTCATCGCCGAACTCTGAAAGATGCCAAATCTTTTTAGACTATATTTTTTCAGGCAATTAATATTTCTGCAAAGGCGCCGGCGCGCGGTTTCAATTCGCAGTCGTCAAGAGTTGTACCCGACTTATCGTGAATATTGAATTATAAGTCAAGTGTCGTCGCAACACTAAATCTAAGGTTCTGTACGCTAAGTGAATAAAATAAGTGAATAAAAATTAGGTATACGTGCATACCAATAAATAAGCATTTGATGTTATTTAGGTATTTACAACAATATCAATGTTTTTTTTATTAACTGCCATTTTTATAAATTTTAGCTGAAATTCAGACTTAGAGACTAAAGTTTCAAGAGACTTCAATACTTCTATGTAAGCATGCAACTGAATAGGTAAGGAATTAGATACGTCACTGTTAATTAGTGTGCATTAGTAGTGTGATTTGAAAAACGATTCTCTGTGCTGTGTTATTCACATTTTTATGGGCTTTATTTTAATGACTTGCAGCGCTATCTGAGTGAATAAAGTAAAGCTTCTTATTAGTTATTTGAATAACAAATGAACCTTAGCTTTCCAAAATCACACTATTCTATTCTTATTGGCTATCTACTAATTTTGACGTAACATCTATACGCTGCAAAAGTGGCATATACATCATAATTTTGCAAGAAAGTGAATAGTTTAAGGGGATCTCTACTTCCGCTACCAGAGATTAAGTGAAGGATCGCACCCACTCAGAACAGCAACCGCAGCGGAAGCGCCCTTCTGCTAACTATTGCTACAAATACACGGATGAGATCTTTGCTTGTTTTGCTTCCGCGAATCAACTGACAGTGATGAAACTTCGCACATCAAAAATGTATGAGATATACTAAGAACTAGCGTATCGCCACGGCTTCGCAAGGTTGCGATTTACTACCGAAAACTAAATTATAATGAATTGTACATAAAAACAACAATGACAGTGAAGTTGCGTGGTTTAGAAGGAGTAAGCGGCCGAAGAAATGAGGACAGACAGGTACGATAGCGACCTGGGTAACATGCACAACGCCCTCGCAAGAGTTCATTTCACGCAGACGATACTGGTAAATAAAATACGCAGTGTTTTATTTATTTCATTCAATGGTGTTTATTGCAACTACGAATCCTTAAAAATAAAGTATTTTATTAGAATAATGTCGACATAACTACGCAGTACGAGAAGGCTGAGTAGTCACTGCTACGAATTCCTCGAGCGGAATACGTATACATTTGGTTATTCATATGAACATAAAGTACGGTCTGCTAGCTTACCTGTGCTGGTCTAACGAGTCTAGTGAATAGTATTTGGCTTCCAAAAAGTCAGTAAAGCGTGCAAAAATTCTACGCTTTTACCGAACCGATTTTTAAAAGATTTTTAAAGGAAAATTTAAACATGAATGACCAACAGAATTTTATTTCGGATATGCAGGTAATTTTGTAAGTGAGTGAAACAGGTAATTAGTGTAGTAAGTGAAACTATCTTGCATAGATAAGAATATTAAAGATAAGGATAGTAAACACTACAGGTAATATCAAACCATTTGAGAGCATTTCGTCATCAGTCCTCTGTCCGGCTTTCATGAACATGACTCCGATTTTAAAGTTCACAGAACCCTCTTGTTCTTCCAGAAGTAGGACGTCTTTTTGTATTTCGGCACAAGATACCTTGCAACAAGGAAAAATAAGCTGTTACAGAAATTAAATTACAAACAACATAACGGAAACTGTTAATTAGTTTTCGTTCGTTAGCTTCACAGTAAAGGTGGACCAACCTATTTGTTGTATCTATGCCAGGCCACTCGTTAGTGCGCCATGCACCATGTCATGAATATATTTGGAGCTGTATTTGCGATGAAACTACAGGACACATCAAACACTTCGTAAAGGTTGAACGCAGTTTAGGTGCAAAGTTCAATTTACATTTACCACGTTAACACTACACGTGCCTTTTGTGTCGACACTAGTTGACATTACTCGTCCAGACTAACATGACGACATCTGACATTAGCAAGATGAAGGGATCAAAGGGTTAGAAAGAGCGCAAGACCGGCCTTCTAACATCGGTCCACGATGCTCAAACTTAGGTACTAAATAGTTAGAGAGATAACTACAACATACTTAAAGGATACTTATTATTATTTTTAAATTTTCATTTTTCATTTTTAGACGAATTTTTATTTTTCCATATCCTTATTATTAATCATAATTTCAGTGTAAACATTAGCACGTAAAGATGCTGCCAACTAGTATATTATTATACCTCCCTGACTTAGCGCGAATGATGCTAATTAAGTAATACTTACACTCATCAAAATATATAATTACATTTGTTTGTAATAGAACTGGTAGGTACAGAAGGATAGAATAGAGAATGCAAATACGCCTTTTATATGCCTAATATTAGTGTGAGTATTTTTAGTTATTGTTCTGTATCTACGCCACAGACTTCATAATAGAGTTATTCACTAAACGAAATAAGACGCAATTGAATTTATTTGTGAACTTATTTACGTTTCCTGAGTTAATCCAAACATGACCAAAATATACCTACTCAAGAAAAACAAAAAGCTAAATTAATATAAGCTTGGAACTCCCACGCTGTCTTATTTTTAGACTAAAAATTGGTACATACTGGTGCTACGGAGTGCAGTACGTACCTGAATTTGTTTCAACCAAAACTAATTAGACATAATACGGTTACTTTTTCTTAACGGCTTTCGGCACTCTTCATACATCTCACTCGTTCTTGCGTCTGACAGTATATTTGTCTATTAGCTATTAAGAAACTGGATTTACTGTACGACATTAGTATACCATTTCAATATCCTATTTTTATAATATGACCTCTTCACCCGAGTCTCAGTTATTCTGCGGTGCATTCCTGCACTATTTCTTATAAGAAAAGTCTTTTTTGTAAAATTTAGTTGCAATATAGGAAGAATTAAACTTGGTCAACTATGTTAGGGATTACAGAATATTCATTGAAGTAATTCGTGTGTTAATATCAGGAGGCGGTGATGGGATGTGTCAGGGGTTTACCTCTCTTGGCACTTTGTCGACCCTCTCCATGGCAGGGAACTGGTTAAGTATCTGCTTGACGGTCGGCCGGATAGGAGTCTGGGTGCGCTGATCGTTGGCCCAAGCGCTTGGCGGAATGTAGATCTTGTGCGCACCCTGTATCAGAAAAAAGCTATGAGACAAGTACTTGTAAAACCTTGTTGGAAGATACGAATAAAGTATGAATTTTGGTGACCTCGTCTGCGTATATGTAGTCATGCTTTGTTAAAGACTAACCTACTCAAAGTGCCATGCGCGCGCATAAGCGAATGCGTCATTGTATAGAAGAGATTGCAGAGCATTTTTTCGATTTAAGATGTGGATATTGAGGTATAACGGATAAGGTAACTGTACCAGTGCTTGACACGCGGAGGACATTGTTTTTACAAGTAGTTGACATTATTGTCTTTCGTTGTTACTCGTATGTATCCGCATCTTCTCGTCCAGTATTGGGTCACTGTCAAGGACTGGGACCTTTACGTTAATGTTTGTCGAATAATTCTTTGTTCCATTTTCCGTTTACTCATTTCTACATTAATAGCATTGTATTCCATGTGTCTCCCGCAGGCTAATACAGATATGTTTACCAGAGTAGAAGGTCAACAATGATTCAATTTTGTTCAGAGAAAGAACAAAACGCGCATCAAATATTAGTTTAGGTTTAGTTTAAAAATTAATAACCGACCGCTTACATAATTCTTGCTCGATTTCCTATAGGTCATGAGGAATAGGTGCATATAAATATATAGGCCTTGGGGCAACAAAATTATGGCCCTATAGTCAAATTATATAATTACACATATATGTATATAGGTATGTAATTCTGGCATCCGGAGAATATTGGCGAGTAGGACAGCTAGAGTTACAGGGATGCTGGCCAGGGCCCCCCTGAGCTTGAGGGCCCTGAGGCACTCACCGTCTAGCACCTGGGCCACCGGGTTTCACGCATAAAAATTTGAGGAACACGCCGTATCGAGTTTACACCGTCCCTTACCAGTTTGTTGAACATGATCGCGCGCATGAGTCCCGCTGCGCCCTCCTGCACAACGCTGAGCAGGAATGGCTCGCGTGCGCCGTCCAAGCCGATGTAGTTTTGGTGCACTGCAACAAATGTCATGTGTCACTATCAAGGGTCAAGACAAGTCAAGGCAAAAGTGAAAGAACAGACTTATACTCGTATATAGGTAATTAATGCAATGTAATGCATTGGGCCCGGTATTCAATACGCGTAGCTAATACTACATAATCAATGTGACGTTTGTATGTATAGGGTATATGGAGCAATGCGTGCGCGCCATATTAATATAGTAAGTTTTCTGACAATCTATTAGGTGGCTGATTGCCTTACGGGTGCTGCAGCACCTGAATTCATTGCGTGGCCATTCTGTATGCAATACTATTTACTATGTGTTCTTTGGTAATGAGGCCTTCAGGGATGTTTGTGGTAGACGAAATCTTAAAATCTGAATTCTAAAACTGTAGGACATAATGTCACGTTCTATTTTTGTTTGTTTGTTAATTTGTCAATTCAATATTGATCTGGGGAACTCTTAAGTACCTACACTAGTATTAAAATGAGGGCATTTGGGACAAAGTTATGCAACAAAATTGTTGGCAATCCGTAAGCTAAATTTAACTCGAGCAAGTGACACTTTGTTGTAGCAAGTGTCGAGGCGAGTAGATTAGTAGTAAGTTTGTGAATAATGCCTGGCTGTGGATAGAACTTGGTTTAGTTTTGTTATTCGTTGACTATGAGAATGTCAAACAACGAAAAATACCATAAGTTCAAAGAGTTTTGGAAGTGACTTATAACACAGTGTTGTCTAAATATGATTTTTCAAAACTGTCTAAAAGTCATGGTAGATTTTAAAACGAACTCGTGAGCACAATCCCAGGCGCATGTCTCTAATTTTTTCGGAATTCATCAGTTATGACAGTTATAACGCATTACGAGGTCACTACGTTGCGAACATCTGAGTAACTGCAATAAAGTGACCTTTCAACTTGCGCTTAACTCGCATATTCGGGCATAGTCTGTAGGTTGTACTCTGCCCTAATTCAGGTCAGGAACTTAGCGCTCATCACTTTGGATTACTTTAGAGACATATCCGGGATGCAGGATATAATTACGTGCACGTATGCAAGAGGGAATGTCAATGGTTTTCAAACCAAAATCGCATCTATGTACTCGTTTATTCTGAAATCTCAATGTTGCGATGTTATCCCTCTTGACCGCTCGGCTTCTACAATTGTGATCCTAACAGGACCGGTTCAGGTTAGTTTATTTCTACGCCGGAAGAGTTTAAATTAACCTGGGTCAATTATGTTACGGCCGCTGGTTTCTAGATTTTACAAATATTATTAATAAATAAAAATAAAGAACAAAACGTAATTTGGGCTTGTTGTGATCTGTTTTCGGGACGGAGGGCAACAAGCTACGCACCTTTTTAATTCGGCATCAAGAAGTGTTTTGTTTGGAACATTCTCTTTCCGTTTCGATCGGGTGAGAGTTTCGTTAAATTTTATTGTTAGATTTGTTAGGCTCTGACTCGCTGACCCGGCTTCTCAAGTGGAAAGGCTCGTGCCCATAAAAATCTTTCTATGTTCTGTCATTAGGTATTTATTTTCCTACCCTGACAGAATGGGGTTTCAGAGTGAACATAGGCTAAATTTGACACCTACATACAAATCCGCGGGCACAGCTTGATTTTAGTAGTAATTAGTAATTTAGCAGTTTAGTTGCAACTGTCCGTTTAGTGTTTAGTTGATGTAGTCGATAACTTTAGTGATTAGACCTGCTATAGTCACATTCGAAAACGGCGAACAAAAAATACCGAGCCGTATCGCACGCTCTTATCAGAGATACTAGCAAAATGTTAACAAAGTATTACGTTCTATTTGTGGTTGTTAACAGAAGTTGCCTGAGGCAATCCGTTTCAAGGTTCTTTTCACAGTCAATCGGATCTGCTACGGTTGGGCCAAAAGTCGTTTGATTAATTTATTGAATATACATTATTTGAAAATCTAAGTCGAAAAATGAGAAAACATGTAATAAATAAAATTACCTTGCTATTCTGCGAAAACTGTTAAATCCAACACTCCCGTATCTCGTATATGGCATTTCTTCAAATTTTCAATGGTCGTACTATTTAACGTCTTATCCAGAAAATGCTTCGTATAGAATTGAAACACGTGCCGGATGATGTCATTAAGTGGCGAAATTGGTGGTGATTTATTGTTATTTCATATGAAAACCGAAGAGGGAGAGTTTGTGCATGAAAACAGTGGGTAATGTTAAATACTTTACTACAGCTGTTTAGCACAAGAGTGTTAAATCTTACACTGGTTTTGCAGAGTACTAACGTAATTTGTACCGATTTTATTGACAAGATATATTTTTAAATGATGATGAATGTCTTTTGTTTATTTGGTAATCTACTTTTTTCATGCACATAATAATTATTTTTTTATTTAAAAGTAATCAATTAATTGATTGTCACGTGAGTAAATGTAAATTAAATTAAACAGTTCTGGTTTCTAAAAAGTATATCATTATAATTATAGATCTTCGTATTTCACTTTGTCCACATACTGATTATCATTTATGTAGTGAGGCAAATGGTTACCAATAAATATTTCGATATGTAATTCGCTTAGGTATACTCAGCAGCAGACTTTTCCAGACAGTTAAAACGAGAAAAGTAAAAAAATGTCCACACATCCCTATTGTAAAGAGAGAAAAAGTTCGTGTAAGTATTTTTGATCTCTTCGAGTGTTCAGCTACTTTTGTTGCTGACTATATGTCTCGATGTAAACAAATGTAATCATGGGTACTTACAAATTTAAGCTTTAATTCATTGACTTGAAGAGTCAATTGAGGCGCAATCGTATTTTCATTTTGCAAGCCCAGGACCTATTGATTTGTTCATTGCCACCGCTTTGATACGCTTTAACACTCGAAAAAATATCGACAGTGGAAATCTCAAATGTCGTAAAGGACATTAAGGGACATGTCCCTTACGACATTTCAGATTTCTAATGTCGATATGACCAAATAGATATGTGCAGACAAAAAATTAGATAAATATTCAGTGGAGACACTGAAATATTTTTGTGAATTGAGAGCAAAAGTCTTCTAAAAGATCAGGACTTATTTTTTATTAAGCCTAAAAAGGATAAGGTTTAAAAAAAACTATTTTACTTACCATGCCTGTCATCCCCAAGATCACTTTTGTATGGCAATGCACTTGCTCACGCTTTTGTACGAAGTAACGTCAAAGTGTGAAGAAGCTACTTATAAGAGATTGAACTCGGAATTTCGGAATATTATTAGACTTTAGAAAATGAGACATAATATTTGTGTGATATTTGGCGACTTAGGCCGCCCCCAAGCCCGCCCCATCTTGATAACGCGTTTTGTCTAAGAATTATTTTCGTAATCTGTTTAGTCTGTGGTCGTCATAGAAGTAAGCTTGTTTACGTACGCGTTGCCATAGTGAAAATCTTTATTTTGGGTGCGGGAATGTAGTGATTATACTCTCTTTGGTTGCCTGTGGTGTGGGAATGTTATACATGTATATACTAAGTGTATATATTATGCTAAACTATGTATACTAATACATATGTCGATACAAATCAAAGTCACGTAAATCTATGCAAATTGGTCTCATAATGAGAGTACTTTATATAGGTACGGTCAAATGGGGTGACTTTGAACTGAACGGGCGTCTTTATTAAAAAGGTAGTTTCAAGGTCAATATATTATCTTCTTTTTTAAATTTTTTTGAATATATGTATAGATATGCATATTAGACACATATACGAGTATAGTCAGCGTCAAAAGTAAAAGGCTTTTGTACTTTTCCGCATTTACACATTTGTCACCCTTGGACGAGTATGACATGTCTTAGACAATTTAACCAAGGGACCTGGCAAGCACACGCATTCCCCTTTGCCAATGCACATGACCAAAACCAAAAGATATCGTGTGCCATTTTACTATAGTGCGTATCGCAAAAGCGATCTCTGCAAAAATGGTTAATAGTGCCGTATTTACCTTCAAACGGCTATCAGAAACTGCAAATTTCACTAAAGACGGATTTTAATCTCACACGTAAGTAATTCTCTTCACAATTTATTTATTATTTTCAACACCAAAAATATTCTAAATGAATAAGCTTTTTGACAGACATAACGTAAACATTTCAAAATTTGACATCATGGCATTCGTGGCGGTGATGCCGACAGCATGTTGTGATTTATTTTGATATCTCATCTGAAAAGTTCAGATTTTTCCTTTTGAGGTAAGGAACTATGAAAATATAGTAATACTCGAAGTCCGGGACTATAAAGTGTAATTCCTGGACACGGGACAAGACACGTAATTCCAAGACAATTCCGAATTTCCCGGCCATCTGGCAACACTAGACTCGTCTCCCCCCGCTAAAATTGGCAGAAAAATTCTTAGGTGATAATACGGCTTGGCATCTCCTTTGGCTAAATACTCAAAGCATTATGTACGTGGTAAAGTTAAACTGCGTAGCTAGTGTTCAATCCGACTATAGGTACAGTGGGTTGCTCTATTTTACATGGCTGCGTGAATACATTATACACAAATACTAAATACATGCAAATGTTTGAATGTAATTGCATTTCTTTTTAATTTTCGCAGGGTATGGTAGTGGTAATGTGGCGGAATTGGCAAACGCAAGGCACGGAATGCTGAGATTGCAAGTTTGAGTCCTGCCATTACCCTATTTTTTGTGTTGTCATTATATATCATTTAAAGTTACAGACGAGTATGTACGTGACATTGCAATGTAACGGCAGGCTGTCTAGGTATATAATTAATTTAAAATAATCATTTTACTTTGTGCATAAATAATTAACACTTACTTTTTCCCAGAAAGTACTTGAAGTACCATCTTGTTTGGAACTCGGGATTTTCTAGTACCGGAGCATTGTGAGGCCCGAACAGCTGAAAAAACATATTTAGTATAATATTACGAACACGCACGTAATAATATGTTTAGTCGACCAAGAAATTGCTTGACTACTTTTCGACCGTATTACAAAGGGATAAGGTTCAAAAGTGGTCAAGCAATTACTTGGTCGACTATACACTAATATTAAAAAGACTTTTAAGGTGTGCTATCTACATTGCTCATGCAGACTTTCTTTGACTTATGGGACTTGTTTTCGTCTATTTAGTTATAATATGTATGTATTTGTGTATTTTTACTTTCGGGTTTATTTGATTAATATAGCTTCATTAATTCTCCTAGCGCTTTTCCCCGTTTTTTAATTCGAGTTAAGAGTCATTTACACTGTACGAGTTCTCACATGCGAGTTGCATTACATTACGGGGCTCGATTGATCATCGACGACGTGATGCCTCGGTAGCTCGCAATGTAACGCAATTCGCATGCGAGTACTAGCACCATGTAAATGGCCCTTTACGCTTTGACCATGACTTGATTCGCAGGTCAGGTAATTAGATTGGAGCGACCGCCAACTGACTTGTTACAGGAAAAAATGGAACGATAGGATCATGGTTACACATTCCTTTACATTATTAATGTGCAGCTTTATTCACGATCTTTTCCCTCGGTGTAAGTGAGTACCCAGATAATACAAGTAAACTAGAAAAAGCGATTGGTACATGGCGACCGTTGTGGATCGAATTTGGTCACCAACTCTCTACTAACAGCGGCCCTAACATGACAGCCCAGGCTTAGTTTAACCCCTCCCTGCGTCTCTGTCTAACTAGTGTCATAAGAAAGGGACGCAGATAGAGATAAACTAAACTTGGCCAGTTATTTTAGAGCCACTGTACCATTTTGGAAAGGAAACATTACTGTTGGTAGACAAATCTACGTATAGTCGTGGTTTGGTTATTGGGAACCGCCATTAAGCCATAAAAAAGGATCCAGATGCGAATCCATTAGATGAAACGCAAAAAAAATCGCAAGCGTAAGTTTCTACATTCTCGTACCGCATATACATAAAAATAAATCCTCACTTTTCCCTCCAATGCTAGCTGGAAGAGATCCTTTAAAGGGATAAGTTCGTTTATGTATTATCACCTGTATTTTTCTGTGTATTCCTAATTGATGACTATGTACAATAAACAGCTTATAATAATTTCACCACGGACATTTAATTAGCATAGCACGTAAATAGATTTTTTTTTACTTCCAAGCGGTTAGCTTCCCTACCAGTGGTCCTCAACATTTTTGACTTTTACCCCTGACCACTGCTAAAAATAGTGGATACCCTTTTAACCCTTAATACAACCAAGCCTCTATAATCAAATGTGAAGTTTTCCCCAAACAATCCAATTGAGACACATGTATGTTACTGATGGGCCAATAATTGAGTAGCAAATCATTTTTTACATTATTACCATCGAATTTGTATAATACATGTAATATTGCTGCTTATGTTAAAATAAGCAGCTGTCTTGGAGAAAGGATAGGTATAGCAATACAGAGAGGTAGTGCTGCTAGCGTCTTCGGTTCCATGCCTAAGGAGTCCATTTATTCGATATTTTTAAGTTATAGTTTTTGATTTCAATAATGATTTAAATTTAAGGGTAGGAACTGGTAGTTTAGTTTGGAGGTAATTTTCCCCAGTGGCCCTAATATGACAGATCCAGTTTTAATTTATCCCTGCCTGCATCTCTGTCAAACTAGTGTCATAAGAAAGGGATAGCCATATCTCGATGGTCATCCTTCAACCTAACTCAGATAAATTAGACTTGGCCGGTCGTATTTGGGCCACTGGTTGGTGATCCCTGTTCTAGACCAACATCGTCCGCGACGGCTACTCAGCGAACTGTTCTCTGTCGCAATATTTAGGTTAATCAAAATCAGGAGCAATACTAATATTGGCCCTTTAAGGAACGTTTTCTTTATAATATAGATTCCGATTTCTTCAAATTAGCCTCTGAAGTTTACTTTTTGGACAAATTATGTGCTGAATTTGAAATGATTAATCAGCTAAGAAAGCTGTTTTATCCCTACTTGTTTTTTAATGCTGAAATTATTTTTAATTTACGCTGAAAAAACGAAAGAATTACATAGTTTGATCCAATCATCTTCGATAATAATCGTCTTGCGTCGATAAATGTAAACAGGTTAACATCAACTCCTGGGATCATAAAAAGGTCACGTTGCATATAAACTAGTATAATATTTAGGATATGAAGGACTAAGCAATCCCAAAAGGTAAATGTGATCCGAGAAAGGTCTTCAAATGAATTTGAACGACATTTAAAACTCCCTCAGAACTAACTTAATTGCTTTCATCTTTGCTACCTTTTATCGCAATATTTATCATATTTACTTTTCGTTTTAAATTCGATCACGTCGTGTGTAGGTATACGGTTTTACAGTCCCAGTACATTTACGTCGGTGTAGTGTCAAGTGATATTGATTCGCGTTAGTGAGCGATTCCCACATGAAGAGGTGAGAGACAAACAAACTCGTAAACGTGCCGTGACCCTGACCGTTCAGCTACAATCTAACACTTGTTTTCTTTAAGACTTAGGTTACACGCTCAGTTTACCATCAGTTCAGCCCATCAGTCTAGTCAGATCGACGCCAGACTGATTCTGGAACTGACTGGTAGACCAGGCTTTTGTCAGTCTTGGTTAGACTGCGGCGCCCTGAACGAATTGTAATTTAAGTCTAAGGTGTCGTCAGGGACGACTTTAAAATCCGGCAAAGCGCGAGTCTGACTCACGCCGCGAAAGTTCCGTATCAAAACATAATATATTTTACCACAACCCCCCTGAAATAAAATAAACGAATGGCAACACTAAGTTTGTAACTGAATTTTGATGATTTTGAAATAGATTTATTTTGCGTAGTATTTACATAAAACTTTATTAACGTAAGTTTATCTGATTGATCGCTTTGGAAATTACGGAAATAACTTGTGTAGAAATTCTTAAGTATTCAAAAATTACGCAATTTAATTAAATTTAAAAACCTATTTTGATATGTGTAGATGAAGCCTTTTATATCATACTTCACTTGATCTAGTAGCCTCACTTTATAATTTAGAATAAAATACTTTAAGTTTAAAGTTTTGAATTTGCAATGAGGTCAGATAAGCAATATCTTAAACTATTCCAACTTTGAAATCGGTAACGCTAGTAATTGTTGAAATATCACGCTGTGTCAGACAAACAGACTGACGGTATTCAAAAACCAAGATTCTTGTGTTTTCAGGAGATCGCTTTTCCTGGTAAAACTGGTGAAGAACTGACAAATGTTATTTACCAATTCCTTAAAGATTAACCCCATTCATAAAAAATAACAATCTTTTAAGCTAACAAATGTTTTGTCCCTTTCATTTGAGGGCAAACGTCACAATGACAGATAAACGCATAAAACATGTTAACTAACAAACGTGTACAAAGCGATTATGAAGAAGGGGGTTAGTTAGAAATTAAGTTGATTTCTTTGTTTTAAAATATCTTAAACCATAAACTCGGAACCCTAGTTTCGTCATTTCCGTCTGTTGCAAATATAAAATAGCTTAAATTATATCCCGCGCAAAGTATGAAAAATACGTAAGGCGGTGCATAGTATAAATTAGTATCTCTTAATAATAGTGACTACAGCATCAAAATCTAACGCGTTGTTTAAAAGACACGCTTCATATTATTTAGGGAAAGGATGTGTATTTGGGGTACCTACCCTTTAGGAAATATTGCGCCCTATTTAGCCAATTTAGGAAATATTGATGACCGAATAGTTAGGCCGAGCTAAAGGTTGCGGGGTGGATTCCCTTGAGGAGCAAATATTTGTATGTTGAATATGAACCTAAATGAGTCGTGGCGTGGGTGGGTTTATTTATTTTTAGTTTAGTTTAGTTTATTTATTCAGTCAATATAATTACATCATAAATTGCACAAATGTCAAATTACACGTTTTTATATCGAGATCGTCAAATTTTATAAGCATTAATCAATAAAACTAAAACAAAATTAATATTCGAATGTCACCATAATTAAACAAATATTAAAACTATTAAATACTAAAACTAATCAAAATTAATATTGGTATGTCAACATAATAAAAATAATAAGCATTATACACTAAAACTAAGTCAAAATTAAAAATTAAATTGGAATGTCAACATGAAAAATTCGTCTGTAATAGGGATCAAAAATAAATAAAAAAGAAGAAAGATATAAAATATAAAAATGTCAAATTACACTTATAAAAACTAAACAAAAATGTCCAAAGACTCTTTCACTGAATACAATGGATGATCCAACAAAAGGTTCTTCAGTCGGCGACCAAATTTAAATATGTTTATCGATATAAGTACTTATCTTCATTGTATATGTTGTAAATTCTAATGTTTGCTTTAATATACACCTTAAATATAGCAAACATCTTAAACTACAAGCATAAAAAATATCAATGAATTAAAAAGAAAAGCTATCGTAACATCAACCCTTTTTCAAGACTTCCATAGTTTTGATGGTGTTTATACCAACTCAAAATCTACTACCCATTAACTCTGAAAAGAAAACTTACAGAACTTAAAAACATAATCGTTTCTACAGACCATTGAGATAGACAGAACTGAGTATGGCCCGACTTGCTTTTGGCCAGCCTTTTTTTACGTTATGACCATTTGCAAATATCGGAATAATAATTTATCACACAAGTTTAACGTGTAGGTGGAGTTAAAATCTATGAAGATTTACAAAACCTGCCGCAGTAATTACTCTAAGCCAAGAACGCAAAAATAACAAAATCGAATTGTAAAATTCAATCCAGTTTTGCATTCGTTATTCGTTCAGTTTTTGAGAAAAAAATCGACGGTTGTAGGTAGGCTCAAAAATCAATCGAGTAATTTTTTTACATCTGGCAACCGTTCAGCAATATAATGTATTTAAATACCTGATTCATTTCTATGATCGAGCCGAGGATATTGCCTTTACCCTACGGTAACTTGTCTGTCCTCAAACCTCTTGACATTTTATTTACGTATGTACACAACTTCAAAGATTGTTAGCTGAATTTAGTATGATACTTCTTCATTCTTTGCTCTGTTGCGATGTAATATTATCTAAACTGAATTGGATAAAGTCTGCAGAGCATCAGAGCAGTTAGATGCTCAATCATAATAATCTCAACAAACTTTCTGAGAATAGAGAGAGAGAAAATCACAACTTTTCTGACCCTTAATCATGAAACAAAAGAGAAGTCAAATAGCTTTTGTGTTGTTTCTAAGAACGATGTTATAATTTTTACTACCGGTGTTTTAAAGCTAATTTGAAAATGATATAACAATAGATCAAAATTGAAAATTAGAAACTTCCGCAAACGCATCACGCGACTGTGATTTCTGTTGTCACCCGGTTCTTTGTTTTTATCATTCTAGTTTATTTGACCGCCAAAATGCGTGCTGGTATATTAAGGAATATGATCAGATTACATGCGGATTGGCTTTCCCAAACACCAAATCTTCACTCACCGAACTCTTAAAGGTGTAGCTAACATGCTTTGGAATAGTTTATTGACATGCATTCCAATTGTTATTACTTTTTGTTTTTTCGCTTTTCGGATTGACGCAGAATACCAGTGTTTACCTATACAGTACTCTTTGAACAATGTTATCTATTGAGCCATGACATTTTGCACCGATGCATTTTCGTTTCCTTTTTTGCTGTCTTTGATTGTGTGTGTTTGCTGTAACTACATAAACGTTTTATTTGTGTATCTACCTGACTGAAATTAACTTTGTCATTCTCTTATTGAAAAGCATAGTTAATTAAACTATTACAGAGAATGATTCTGTAGAAATATCAAAACAAAGTGCATTATGAAACTAATGACTGGTTATGATTGTTTTTTTTTCATTCAATTAAATTTCAAATGTTGACGCTTTTATTTGATTAAATAAAGAATAAATTCAAATGGTACAAAACATCTGGTATCATATTGTATACTGTATAACCCCACAGTTTTACGATAGAATCAAACCGAAATAGGAGGGAGAAATCGATGCTGTACAGGCTTCTTATAATAATACCCTATTGTAGTTATGTAAATATGAGAAACTCTTTATTGCACATAATAATTAAAATAATAATTTACAAGACAAAAAATTTGCATGTACAAATGTAAACTTATCCCTTTAAGGGATTTCTCCCAGTTTCTTCCTATTTTTTTTGATATTCAGCACTCGCAAGCTATATTCATTTCAATTTTAAATTTCGCATCATATCATAAAAATCCGTATTTATGGTCTACGCAATGAGACGCAATGGAGCGGGCAGAGTAGGTACTTATCTACAGAAAATGCAGCAGATTTGTTTCTTCTGATACAATTAGTTATACATCGTACTAAAAACATCAATTCTTAATCCGTTATTCCGAAAACAAGAATCACAGGTGCCAGATTTAGAATGAGGTTCTGAGTTGGCTGAAGAGGTTCGTGGGCAGAGTTCTATATCAAGTTTTTTGCTTTCGGAAAACTTCCCTTGTTCAGCGATCTCGGTTGAGTTATGCGTATCCGAACGAGGAAATAAGTTATATGACCAATAAATGCTTAGCTCAGCATCTGCAGCCCATCCCGGTCAATAAAAAGAAAGACTGAGCGCTTTTTTATACTTTTGGGACTGCGTGCTGCTAAGCTTCAGTTTAGTTGTCAGGTTTTAATGTTTTATGTGATATATGACACATAGACTGCAATATTCATCATTAAAAGAATTTGGCTAGAGAAACGGAAAATAAACAAAAAAAAGTTTGCTTAAAATTAGCTATTGAACCGGTTTGTATGTTTTAGGGGCTATAGCGCACCACTCGTACACACATACAAGGTTAAATTTACCTCTGACGTAGTGACTTAATTGGCCTCTGTTATAAAATAATGATTACAGGGATGTTTGGCCATGAGGCCGACTAGCGTTACCGATCATTGACTCCAAATTGTATACACCTACTTTGTTATTATAATTACTTATGTATTATGTATTAGTATAATATTATTATCCTCTGTGGTATTATGTAAATAGTAACAACCCAATTTTCCAATTACAGGTTTTGGTAAATTTTTTGACATGGAAAATTAATAATAAATAGTTATGCTGCATGTGTAGTCTACATATTTGTATGTCTTTTGGCAAGCATAGTGATACAAAACTTGATGTAACACCTGTAAAACTTATATAAATGTTAGCAAATAAATGATTTGATTGATTGATTGATTTGTTACCCGAATCTGAATAAATATAGTTACCGGCCTGTCGCTAGAAGGGAGGTTTCTCTGACTTCGATTTTATTACACTTACTACAATGACTCAGTTATCCGGCTTTTGATACACTGCGGTACTATTATGCCAGTTTTGAGCACGTAGGAACGCGGTCCATTCCCACCCACCCTGGCGGTAGCTAAGATTACCAACTAATTTCTGACTGTATTCGGGCATTCTTTTCACGTAGCCAATCAGGCCAAGCCAACGGGGTCTTACACACTTACGCACTTATTCATAAACGCTGCGTAAACCTATGTTAGTTAGCACGTGTTATGTCTTTATGTGTCTTTGTGACGTTTGCTTTCAAACGAAAGGGACAAAACATTTGTTAGTTTAAAAAGATTGTTTTTTTTATGAATAGGGGGTTAGTGTCTCCATTATTGTTGAGGCTGGACAGAATTTATAAGCTTACCTCGTCTTTTTCCCCGAGCGAGTTGCCGTTCTCCAGGCGGTAGCGGCGTATGAGGACATCTGGCCCGGACTCGCTTGAGCCCGACAGCTGCAACAGAAACAGACCTGTTAACTATTTTAATTTGTTGAAAGTTTCTTTTTTAATAGTAGAGGGGGAAGCTAGCAGATGGTAAATCACCACCGCCCATAGACACCCGCAATGGAACGCAAGCGCATCGCCGGCCTTTAAGAAAGGAATAGGCTCGTTTCTTGAAGGTCCCTTAGTCGTGTCCATTTGGAAACAGCGATGCCGAAAGATAAAATGCTGATGTTGAAGGTATACGTAGTCGTTACTGTAATGGGCGCCAACAACTTTTATTTGTTTTTAGTAAGATTTTTGTTGTTTCAACAGAAAATACACACACAGAGTAAGTTGGTTACTTTTATAAAACCGGCCAATTGCACGTCGTACTCGCGCACCGAGGGTTCCTTACAAGTTTTATAAGCACCGAAAATTGCTCAACCGAAAACAAAAACTAAATAAAGGGACAAACTTAACTTTGCCATTTGAAACTTTGAACTATTTATCTCTATATGTAAGTAAGCGCAAATATTATGATAATGGATTAGTAATTTATGGTTTTCGGATTTATTTGTGCTACGAGACCTTGTTTCTTGCCAAATTTCATGGCTCTAGGTTCTAGGTTAACGGGAAAGTACCCTATAGGTTTTTAAATCTCTTACGAATGTATGAAATATGCGGCATAAACGGCCGTATCTTTTGATTGCGATAATGTAGAAGTTTGATTTTTACACAGCTTTACGAGACTGTAATTTCAACTCCATACCTCTACGCGTTCCTGAGAAAAGGGGCCTTGACAGACAGACGGACAACAAAGTGATCCTATACGGGTTCCTTTTTCCCCTTTGAGGTACGGAACCCTAAAAAAAGTAAAATAATAACGTGCACGTCACTCTGACTGCGCTCTATAGACCTTAGTCTTGAAGTTAATTAACAAAACTAAAAAAACTTATTAAAAGCCGCATGCATACGAGTATTGCACGAATAGGATTTGTATTCCGAGTTTGAAATAAGCCGGCTACTAGAAAACTAGGTTTCTGAAATTCACAAATTGCCGAATACTGTCAGGGATGATAAAATTGACGTATTACTTGAGTTGATTCACCGTGTGCCGCGTAATCGAGGCCCGTGCGAATTCATCAACGTTTAGACAGCTCTGCTAATGGGAGGAGACATGCGCTCCCCTGAACTACACTAATTAAGTCTTATTAGGTTTGTTGTGTTGCTTGTTTAACATCGGGGGGTGGGGGGGGGCTGACAGGGGTCGCGAGGATCAATTCTGGCTATTCATGATTTCATGCCCGCCTGCCCGGAATGAAGAGTGTTTTAAGCAGGTTAAGTCTGCATAGAGCAATTGACATCTGTGTTTCGAGAATATTCTGAAACGCTGTATGGACAATTTCACGTAATGAACACAAAATTACGTTCCTTTAGCAACACGGTAGCCCATTCATAATCTACTGCTTTCGTCATCGGCCTCGATGTTTCCAGTTTTCGGAGAATAATGCGATGACGCAAACTTAAGTTTTCTTACGGTGAAACACACTCGCAGAAATCTACTTGAAATACTTCAAAAATAACTTTTAAGGAATTAAAAGTTATTTTTCAAGTATTTCAAGTAGATTTACAATGTACCCGACTGCCGCCAGAAGGGAGAATAATATTTACTGTGTTTGCTTGAATTATCACGTTCTAGAACCGTAATTAAAAAAAAAACTTTTGTTGATAATCGCATCTTATTAATATGTTTAGTTTTGTCTAGTATAAAATAAGACGTTTTTTATTAGAAATTGTAGCCTTCATTACGAGGGGAGGCCGATGTTCAGCAATGGGACTTATATGTACGTTGGTGATGATGATTGACAGCACTTTAACTTTCTTAGCAGAGGCCCAGGCGTGCTTGCTTTTGTCGTGATAAAATTATGTCCCTTTTTGATGAATCAGCGTATGCTAAACGGGTATATACCTCCGGGTATAAACTCTACATGTTACCAATGCAGTAGTCATTCAGAGGAGCTTAATTTGATATATGTGCTGTCTGCATTCTGCACAAACCCAGAAATTCTAAAAGCTAGTTTTGAATGTAAATGGACCTGCGGAAATCCGAATAGGATGATTCTGCTAAAACACGTGGCTTTAAACTGGGGCATCTGGTACTTACGTAACGTCGGATCCATCTGTACTTGTCGAGTTGTAAACACGATTCCAACATTTCTAAGGTACAATTTTAGTTCGTATCACCAAAATATTATCGCTTCAAGTTATCGCAGAATTTGAAGTCGTCTACGATTTGGGTATTTACTGTTGCGATACAACTATAAGTATTGAAAGTTTGTGAAAATTCAATAGTACAAGATTTATTTGGTCTACGACACCGATGGCCACGCTGACTACAATTAAAATACAATCTATGGTTTGTTATTTTCTAGAATACTCTTATGTAGTCTGCGGTTATTATAAATGTTTGTAGCTTAGTTATGAACAAACGGCTGGACAGATTTAACGTAATTTAGCAGAAAGATTACTAAGATGCCCGAATTTCAAGCAGACAATATTGCGGTCAACAATTAATTCTGATCAGCTTAATTTACAAAATTAAAACGCTTTAAGCAGTACTATTCAAATTATTATTATATGCAAAGCTCATTTATTCTGGGCGTGGCTGACAGCGGTCTTATAATAGAGGTAGCTATTTGTATATGCTGCTAATTAAATACAACTTCAGTCTTAAAGCAATTAGGAGGGTGGCCATCTTCATCGCCTAATGCTCATTTTTGTTCGCACTTGGCTTTCCAAACAGGCGTAGTTATCTTTTAATTTACAAAATGACAAGCCGGATTGAAATGAAATAAGTCAAGTATTGGTATATAGCAACGTCTTTTTGTTTATTTATAAGACAATTTTATAGGCAACATTACAAAAAAAGACCTCACACGCATACACTTTTATTAGTTTCGGCCGAGAATTAAAATTCTGCGGGTTAAGGTTAGCACGAAAATTAATAAGTTAACTAAAGTACATTATTTGAATTATTTCGGTTTTTTTATTACCTTTTCACGAGTAGAATTAAAATTAAAACAAAAGAAGGTGAACAGCGAAGGCACTCACGCTGAAGCATCCGCACAAGTACCGGCGCGGTGCTGCCTGTAGCATTTAACCAAGGTAAGCACCCATATGTTGGCAGAGGCGAATTCATTATTAGGATTTTAATATTCTTTGTATGGTTAGTCATTCGCGTGTACGTCCACTGCTTCGCATCGTACTGCCGGCCTTGAGCGCAATTTCTTCGAAACTATTTGATGCGATTCGTTCGATTCAATGTCTACGATGATGAGGACGCGTTGGACATACGGTCTACCCACGCTGCATACACGGTCGCCACTCTGTAATTTCCTGCTTCTATAGCACCTCCACTTCTAAAAACGATTTGCCCGCCCACTACTAAGTAAATACTTAAGTTCACTTGTTCTTTGTAAGGCGATTATACACGATTCCTAATTTAAGGCTAAAGAAAGGATTATTTCTATTAATACTCCTGCGAAATGAAAATATGTTTTGCAATGAACGTATTGGCTGAGTCTCTCAAGTACCTCTACCTCCAACTTTTCACGGTTTAGAAACACAGAAAAAGAGAGTGAGAGCTACTAGTACGTCTTTCTACAATTATCTGACTTGTCAATTTTTTAGCTACCGATGTTAATATTTTGGATTTTCACTCAATTCTAGAGTGAGTAGAAAGCGCTGTAATTTGGGACAAACGAGAAATGTAAAGGTTTGTCACTTTTACACCCTAAAAATGGTGCTAAAGTAAAAAACCATAGTGACATGTCCGATAAGTCCGATAAGTGGGATAGTAAACGCCAACGCCAATCAGCGTAAATACTCCGTAAAGTGTCGGTGATTCATTTAAATATTTAAATTTTTTACCTACATTTTGCTTTGCATGCCAGGCCTCGGCTCGACGTTAAGCTTATAAATAACCATAATTCCTAACTCGTGGGAAGTCACAGTTCGTTCTTTTCTTTAGTTTATCATGGCAGAACTGTAATATACCGGCTCTGCTGCAACGGGTTCTAACGTTACCAAATGAATGTCATACTCATTCAGCAAGACATTCTTGAAAGCATTCTGTAGCAGGCGTTGCTTTTTGGCTACTCTACTGAGGTGCCCAGCGTAAGCGGCTTGGGTGACGTACATATTTAATTTTAATTATAGTATAATTTATATAGGCGGTATACCGCTCCAGGGTTGTTGATATTGGACATGGAGTGGCAGTACTCAAATGGGTTTACGCAGGACATACGTAACGCCGAAATGATGGGAAATGGAGTAAGCGCGATCTGGAGTCGCGATCTTGCTCAAATACTCGTATAGAAGCCAGCAAGCCCCGAGCAAGGTGGTAGGATGGCACTAGCTCAATCACAGGTCCAATCTAGGGCAGGTCAACCGCAAATTGAGCAGAGTGGAGAAAAATTGGAGAGGAGTATGTCCACTATGTCCAAAGGTTGGTGCAAAGTGCGCAAATACGCTAAAGACGAAGAAGAGATCATTTATTTCATGATTACAGAGGAACTTACAGAGGGTTTTCGAAGTACTTGTCTTGCTTTTCAATATTTAAATCTTTGTTTTTGTTCTTGTAATGACTTTTTATTGAAAACTTCTCCGCACGTAGAATATTTAATTAATGCTACATGTCCTGCGTACTTAAACTGTATGTATATTGCCAAACAATTCAAATGCGTTGTGTTTAAATATAAAAAGCTACTTTAATTGAAATATAACTCAACTCGATTCTTAATGAAATCCTTAAAAAAACTTGTTTTTTTAACGGGTACGAGATAAACCACCTTTAAAAAAATGTTTCATTTTGTGCGCAAAAAGTTAGCTTTTATGATTACCTGTTTCCCTTTTTTATAGTGAATTATGATGCAAAGGTTTGCCCAAAACCCAGTAATGAAGGGGAGGGTGAGCGAGACTTATGCCGGGCCGGAGTATTCTGTTAAGGACTCATAACAAATGTATATTATATATTGTATGTATCTTTTGCTATAATTTTTTGAATAATAGTCAGGCATACGACCATAAGGGTCGTCTGATGGGGAATGATCTCCACCGGCCATGGAAACCAGTAATTCCAAGAGAATAACTAATCTTTGCCCCGCATTAGGTATGAAACGCAGACTTACGTATATGTATGACGAAACTATAAGGGTTGCAAGTGCAAGTACAGAATCCTAAATAGATAGGTAAGGTAAAAGTAATAGTCGAACCTACAATTTAGATAATTACGCGCAGATATCAGTCGACTCAACATGAAATGAATGCTGAGATTCCATCATTAAAAATAATTAAACTATACCCATAATTGCAATTAATTCAGATATAATGAGCCCGATACATCAATAGGCGCGACGATTTCTCTTATGCCGCGTTCCTATATTCAAATACGAATAGTTTTACTTTCCAGCTGTTACATTTTGACAGATTTTCTATTCCTATTTCCTAACATGTTTGTGTCAAAATTCAAATTCAATATCGGAGCACGGCATTGACGGTTAACTTTATGCTGGCAAGATACGTCGAATTTTGAGCACCTCTTAGCTTACTGGACGTAGCAATCCGTTAAATGTCTTTGACTATCGAATCATATGATTGGTTGACGGTGTTAGTTAGCACACCCATCGTGCTGCGTTGCACAAATACAGGCGATAGTATTGAGTAGGGATAACGTTGAGACAGGTTGGTGAATGCAAGCATTACAATGATTACTCATTGTTAAGTAACAATAGGACGGTTTTGTCCTGCAAATTAAAGTGAGAGAGACGGTGGTTGGGAGATCGGGAGGTCCGCTAATCTAAAGGCTAGCAATGTTTCATGATTTTCTTTGGGTCGCTGGTGGCTGATGGACGGTTACAGTCACTTTCCATTAGGTGACCCCCATGCTCGTTTGCCTTTCTTTTCCATACAGAGAAACTGGATAAATTGGATGTGACCCTACAGCCCTATCAAGACTTCCACGAGTTAAGTTATTCCTTAGTGTAGCTCTATCTAACTTAGTATTGCAATAAAGGGATGCACTGGGGGATAATAAAGTTGAACAGTCACGTCATGGAGAGACATCAGAGAGAGTGGAAAGATATTCACACCGAAGTCCTCTTAGGCTTTGGCTTTTAAAATGTACGTCTAGAAACCTCTCTCTTTTATCAAATCTACAAATTCAAGATAACTGTTATAAAAGGACAAAAACGAGTGGCTATATCTGGCGCATACGCCGCATTAAAATTGATTTCCTTCTTAATGAAATGAAATGAAAATGATTGAATCCAGAACAATTAGTTATATATCCATGCTGTGAAAACATATTAATAAAACAAATAAACAAGAAGAAAAATATTAATATTGTTATCTACTGTGTTAAGTCATATATTATGTTGTAACTAACTACGTTTAAGTAAGGAATTAAAACATGTAATATTTTTGTAATCAAAACTTATTTTAATTTCCAATTTAAAACATTAAAATTGTTAATAGATTCAGGCGTTACTTTGCGGAGGTCCATATCAACAAACTGGAACAAATTACCTTGCTACTCCGCGAAACCACGCAGAGGTTTGGTTTCGCGGAGTAGCAAGGTAATTTGTTCCAGTTTATTAAAATTGTTAGATTTAAATAATATGCAGGGGCATCCGGCAGGACTTGAACGTGCATTCTCGACATATGTGTCAAGCTCTATTTAGTTATGCCACAGATGCCCATGATTTTTCTTTGTATTGCATATCATTCAAATATACCGCTAAAACCGTATACCGTTAAATGCTAATTTATTTCGTTGTTGTAAAATTTTATGTGACGCTCCCAGTTTGATGTCATAATCATAATGCTGGGCTTGTTAGAGTGGCAAAGTCGATTTTAATGAAGCTTGATCTCTGTTCGTGTCCTAAATCCCTCTACAATGGCACTTCATGACATGGGCGTACCCAGCTTCTGGCCTAGGGGGTGGGGGCAAATCAGATGCTAGATTCGGTAATCTTCGTCCGCCATCGTAGCGCACGGTTTTTGGAAATTCACCGTGCATTTTGCCAGTGTCTACTGCGCGGTTTATTTAAAAGTTAGAGCATAAGGCTCCGTTTACACTTTGATTAGGCGAGTTCATACTGTTCTGCGATATTTACAGGGGGGGGGGGCAGCAGCCCCTCCCTGCCCCCCTTAGGTACGCCCATACTTCATACCCTTTCCAAATGTGCTAAGTGATTATCTGTCAAATATGCTAATAATAATTAAACTGACTCAAAGAAATAATAGTAGTTTTATTTGCGTTCGACTATTAAGTACATTACATTCGTAACAGCGTTCGATATCACACTTGTTATTGAACCGCTATTCATAAATTGCGATGTCAGCAGCTAGTACCTGTTTCGTGCAAAATATTTGAAGCATTGAAAACAAGATATTGGGAAATACTTCACAGATTTTCGGACCTTTTTTTAAAACTTTTTTCAAACCAGAAGGAAATTAATGACCTGCCCGGTTTCCATTTTCCGGTTACATTTTCTGGTACAATCATCCCCGTAAAAGGGCACCTACTTGTTTAATACAAATTTTTAATGACATGTAATTTTTTTTTATTTCCCTGTGCCCCAGTTTAGTTTATCTCTATCTGCGTCCCTTTCTTATGACACTAGTTAGACAGAGACACAGGCAGGGGTTAAACCAAACCTGGGCTGTCATGTTAGGGCGGCAGATACGTATGTAAAATAATAGAATGACGGAGTAAGTTTTGCCATCGCAAAAAAATTCAAGTAATATTATATTTTTAAGTACCTTTTGTAATTATTTACGACGTGTTATTTTTTCATTGCCATTTACCAAAATTCACGCGTTCGACTCATAAGAGTTACAACCTAACTATAGGAAATAACACATTAAAATAAGCATATGTTGGATATCGAACTTCGGAATACTAAACGCGACATTTCTATAGCTCCACTAATCAGCAGATTAGACACACGATTTAGGAAAATAAGCCTGACAAGTATTGGAAGACTACAAAGATGTTGCCCTATGACCTTTGCCAAGGTTTTTCTTTGAATACACTAAAATAAGAGGTGAGGTAGGAGACTGGGTTTAAATCCACGACTCTATACTTGAAAGGAGGCAAATCAAACCATTACACACACAGAGCTCTGAATAACTTCTTATAATTTTATGTTTATAGGTGGTTGACGGTGTTGGTCACACAAATTTAAATGTTAATGACTGGTATTAAGTTATAACTCTACTTGTTGTGATTGTTTGTTAACCCAAACAAACAAAATAAAATTACACTATTCCGGCTATTAACACTTTGACTATCACCGTAAATATCGTAGTAAAAAATTAAGCGAAATACATCGCTGCCTTTAGATAGAAGGTCAAGTGTCACATAATGGTCAAAAGAAGTAATGTAAATCAAAAAGATCTTTATCAACTAACGCTGAGAAGCAAAGAAGTGAACGTACTGAAGTTACCTGTTCCACGGAGCCATACTGCCGGCGCGAAAACACGCCTCGCCTGGAAATCAGTTCGCTGGCTGATGAACTGTGGACAAAGTAAACTTCCGTTCATAAAACTTAGAACCTTCAGTTAATATTGACACTGATTATAATAATACATAAAGTGTAAATATACATTACCTAATTATATTTACCTTGTTATGGTTGTGAACTATTAGAAAAGAAAAGCAAGAAAAGTAGCCACCCAAACCATTCAGAACATTATTTTCGCTTCTGTTTCGAATGTATGTAAATAAAGTCCTTTCTTGCTTTTGTTTTCCAATAGCTCATAACCACAATAAGAAAAATATGATTATAAAATGTATATGTATGCCTTCTGACAAGTTACGCTAAGACAAGCAAGGCTCGTGTTTATATTTATGCAATAGAAAGAATGATATCGCTTTTCCTAAGTAACGTAGTTTTTAACAATTTATCAAAAATCTTTCACAAACAAACTTAGTCTTACGGTTCAGTTTTTTAAAGATTGTCTAAATAACACAAAAAATATCTCTACGGTACCCTCAGTTCGACTCGCACTTGGCTGGTCTTCATTATTACCTCGGTTTGCAGTGTAGTATCCCCTAAAAGTCCTGGCATGTCTTCTTTATAAAAATGTCTTCTAAGTAATTTTTAAAAGTGGAATTTGCTGAGCATAAATTTTCAGCTTTATAATATTAGTGTGACTGCCTCACTGCTGAGCAGAATGCGCGGGAGCAGTAATAGCATCCTGAAAGCAAAAGCTGACACACCTGATTGTCCGCTGATGTGGACACTCTCACAGAGACCAAAATCTCTGTTAGTTATTAAGTACTAACCCCTACACTAAGTCCTACTAACAATATAATGGACTTTTTTCTTTAAAAATGTTGTCTGAAATAAAATATTTGAATTGAATTGCATTGAATTCTGATTACTTACTTAAATAAGGGTAAATTACCAAGTTTGAACTAGCTACAGACGTAAACATTAATGTCCCTACATATATGGGTACACATTTTTAGGTCAATTGGGGAGCATGGGCGAAAATATTCAAAGTGTTGAATATAATCCACGAGCGAGCATTAAGGAATGGGGGTTAAGATGACTAACGGTTGTACGCCGCACCCGACCGTTGTTCCATACCCGGCACTCTCCCAGTACGGTCATGGGGATTCCACTCCGCACTGTAGGTACGCTCGACCGCCTTGTCTATATCAGTGTAATTGAAAACGAATGCCGCGCAACCCTAGCGTCTCGCCGGGAGTTGCAGGGGAAGGCGGGCGCGAGCGGCGCGTTCCTTTTGACTCGCGCCGCCGGGCGCATGGTGTATGAAGTAGTATTACTTCATACACCATGCGCCTAGTTCGTATGAACTGTTTAAGCGTTTAAATAAAGTTGGAATTCGTTTAATCGCGGTCGTAAAAGAGAATTTTCTGTACGTTACTTATTCTGTGGTACAGTATAGGCAACCCAACGTTGAGGTGGACGATTACACACACGACTACACAGCGCCATACAAAATAAAAAAAATAACTTAATTCTCTGTTACTCACATGACAGGCAGCAGTGTGCGTGACTTCAACTCTTGTTGCGTTACCTGTACGCGTGTTGGTTTTGACGTAAAATAACCCCTTTGATTTATCAATTGAAATCAAATTAGATTAAATGATTGATTTCAAGCGATTCCTCGAAGCTCGCCTTTCGTTTCACATGCATCAGACTAATTGTCTTTTTAATTTACGAGTACGCAAAATTACTGTAAATTATAGGGCACTTTACCTTTTTCCTTTGCACCTTAATTGGTTGAAATCGTTTGTTATAATGTTTCACACCTCCCAACTCCCAACAAGGCAAAAGAGGTTGTATATCCCGAACAGTGTCAGATTTTCACAGTAATTGCAATGAAATGTTTACGAGCACTTTGCCAAGGAAATCATAATGACATATGTACCTATTATCAAAAGGTTCCACAGAGGGTTTTAAAAGCTCAGGTCGGAATATAGGTAAATTGGGCACCTTTTGTCAAAAAATATCATCATTAAAAATTTCGTTAAAATATTAAAATAAATAAAATTTTAACGTGTATTTTTCAGCAGAATATATTTTTTTAAACTATAAAGTTCTCAATTTAATTGTTTTTTGTAGTTTTAGTTTTGTCAGGGTCTACTGATGTTCGGCGCTGCGTTTCGCTACAGTACTGCGCTGAGCCCTTTTTGGCACTCCTTGTCATTTGATATAATTTTTAACTAATTTTTGTGTGAATTGGGAATCGACGTCACTAATTATTTTTTTAATTGAATTGGTTATACCTACTCAAGGTTGGTCCCATTTAAATTTGGAGAAAACATTCCTCCTCCAAGAGCAAATTTATTTACCGTCTATTAATAAATACGAGACTCATTAGGAGCTCAATGTATGAAGTGGATTTTTAATTTTTAACAGGTATTGTGACGAGGCAGACCAAGACGGCGACGGCGCGGCGACTTGGACGCGTATGATGCTGTCCAGATACTGCATCAGACAGGGAGTTGTGTAGGCCAAAAGGAGAGGCCTTTGCCCAGCAGAGAGACACATTAAAAGGCTATTAAAAAAAAATGGCCTTGTTGCCTAAAATAAAATTTAATAATAATAATAACCACCTTCATGACCATCTTCCGTCTTTCATTGTATAAGGCACAATTGACTGCTAAATGTCCTCTCCGCAAGCTATAAATAACTGGATCTATTTAAATATGTAAACAAATGTTATTTCATCGCTTAGGTAATCATTCAATAACAAAAATACTCGATTATGGCATTGATTGCACAACACGGTTACATAGCAGCCGATGGTAAAAATAGACAAATCATCCTCCTACTGCCTTTTCCACTCTCTTTGTTCGATAACATTAATTTATATTATTACCCACATATAAAAATGGGTCAACTGTTTGTGTGACGACTACGGATGTTTGTGTACCTCGTGTGTTCATAAGTTATGAGACGAGAAACAAACTCAAATTATAAAAAACAGAAAAAAATTATTTTAATAAAACATACATATTATACACATATTAGCATACATATTATATAAAGCAATTATTATACACATATTAGAAAAATATAACTGAAAATACATTAAACAAAAGAACACGATTTTGTCTTTTAAATATATAGGTATTATCATAATAGGCTAAAAGCGTATGTTTTTTTCATGAAATGGGAAGGAAAACAAGCAAGGGGATCACCTGATGGTAAGTGATCACCACCACCGCCTAAAAACACCCGCAACACCAAGGAGATTGCAGATGCGTTGCAAACCCAGAGGGCTAAAAGATGGACCTCTTGTGCCAGTAATTACACCGGCTGTCATGCTCTCAACGCCGGAACACAACAGTGCAAGCACTGCTGCTTAGCGGCAGGAATAGCGAGCAAGATGGTGGTAGCGATCCGGACGGACCTTGCACAACCTTGCATGTTTAACAAATGTGGTAAATTGGTTATTTTATCTTAGGAAAAACCGGTTATAACCGGTTATTCCTTAGAGAAACCGGGATTGCATTCCCTACAGTAGAACAGTTTTGCCAATTAAACTTAGTTAATAGGTACAGTGTGATAGCTTCCCTTGACCGAGGATGCGAGTTAAATGTTGGGATAGTTAAAGAGACAGTCGCGTTAGTTTTGTAACTGGTTCCTCTCAGAAATTAGCTATCGCGTGGATGCTGTTAACTGAACCCATACTCCAAATTGCCATCGCTTTCCTTGTAAGACAAAAACTATGGGAAAATCTTGTGTAATTTTATGAGCCGAGCTTGTCATTTATCTGCTGTAGCTTTAAACCGCTCTAACATTTATTTTGTTGACACTGTTCATATCTGACAATTGTTTCACATACAGATCTAATTTTAATAGATATTTTGATAATTTGATATCAAGGGTCTACGGAAAGAACACGTCTAGTCACTTTTATTTTTAAAATTGAATGTTAATCTCAAAATGCAGATCATAGCGAAAAGGAAACATTGTGGTATTAAAATCTCGTTTAATTCGTTTAAAATAAATGTGTCTAGACATGGTCTTTCCGTGGACCCTTATGCTTTATAATAGCAAAAACGATAGCAATTTGCCATTCGTTATAAGAGGTCGAGTTACACTCTGGGCTGCAGTCAATTAAAAGCCATTCCATGTAGTTACAACATGATACAACGCAGTTTGCTGGACCCGGAAATTAGCTCTAACATGGTTACCTGCGACATGCAGAGTTTCAGAATAGAAACTGAATATGAAATAATTTTGTAAATCTCTATTTAACAGTAACAAATCGAAATTTAATTAATAAATCAAGATAAATAAACAAAATGTAGGCCATGTATACGAGTTGCATTACAATGCGGGGCACGTAGCTAGCCATTAGAAACTTTAGTTTCTCATTCAACTGGGTAACTTTGCAATGACCTCAAGCTAAAAAGTCCTGTCAGATAATCAAATTTTTTTCGTGTTGTCATTTACGTTTCACGTTTAATGTTTTTAATCTTTTCTTTTAGTAAGTACCTAACTTTTGGATAAAAGCTACAATTTATTACAAGAAAGGGTAAGCTTAGACCCGAAGATAAGATACTACTTTTTACACTCTGACAAAGGTATGCGGAAGGCACTGATCGGGCTCTCCGATGTGACACGGAAATAAAAACAGACTTCTGAATTGGATAATGGATAGCATAAAAGATTCATCTCTAAGAACCTTTTAATGTAATTTGTATGCTGGGTCCCCTTAACTGTTGAAACCTCACATTATTAAAGTCAAAAGTAAAGCGCATTTCTACAATGAGTAAATATCGTCCTAAAGTCAAGACCGTTAAAACATATGTACATCGAAGTGAGTTTCAAATAATTGTTTACATTAGCACACAAGAGTCAATAAATGTTGTGCAGATTAATTATGAATCACAATCACAACCAATGTTAACGCCGCCCGTACGCATAAACTCTTGTCGACTTGAATGAGCCGGTTGTACAGTCGAATAATTTGAATCACAAAAATAGAATATGCTTAGATACTAGATATCCTGCGTGTGTAGATGCAAAAGTAACGTTTTATTTGGTTTTATTTCAGAAAAGAAAGAAAGAGAAAACCAAAACAATGACACTGTAACCTGTCTTGAATAACAGGGTACAAGGCTCGCTTTAGTATGAACTTTCGCGTTTGTTGGAATCTTTGACTGATGAAAAATGTTTACACGTCAATGAGCTCTTTGTTCGTCTATTCGCTTGTATACTAAGCTTATGATTTGTAATGTCAATGACTGCCTTTTATAAAAAGTTTCCACAGTGTGCCAAGACTCAATTGGTTCCTCAGTGTATTTCTCTGTATTTCTGGAAACCACAAGGCGTTTAATTTATGGAGTTTAGGCCAGATATTCGCACCAAAGGTAATTTGTAACTATGAATAGATTAGAGGGCGATACAAAAGCCACGCTAAGGCTTGACAAAGGTCAACATCTGTCAAGGTTTTCACCTTAAAGGGACGTAATGTTATCGTAAGACAAACAAATCACGTTTCACGGACTACTGTCCGAGAATTCAGGTATCATCACATCAAAGCTTCGCCGGCATGAAAGGCGAGTTATATTTTATACTTCCTCGGTAATTATGTTTGGGATTTTGTCTAAAAATATTTGTACCCTCGTTAAGCCGTCAACTGATCGGTCAATGTTAATAAATGTTAACGAGAATGGGACGGATCCATCCTAATCAATATTCTGGCCAAAAAAGTGTGCCGCAATTATTTGCTCTACTGGGTACCTAATTTGAAATTGTTTTAGCACCGTCTTCAGATGCCTGTAGCTTCTGGAATTACAGAAGAGTATGAAACCATAATAGTTATCTATAAATCAGTAACGATTACAACAAATGGTTTCCCCGTCTAAACAATATGTTAGTTATATGTTTTTATGAAATGGGAAGGCAAACATATAAGTGGGCCAACTGATGGTAAGTGAACACCACCGCCTATAAACACCCGCAACACCAAAGAGATTGCAGATGCGTTGCAAACCCAGAAGGCTAAGATAGATTACCTCTTGTACCGGTAATTGCACCGGTCTTGCTCTCCACGCCGGAACACAACAGTGCAAACACAACTGCCTAGCGGCAGGAATAGCAAGCAAGATGGAGGTAGCGATCCGGACGAACCGTACACAAGGTCCTACCAACTGCAATAAATGGATATTTAAAAATGGATAGGATATTTGACGATTATCATTCATATAATTAGCGCACGGGACTTGAATCACGCAAAAACGGGCGCATTTCTAGGTTGGATACCTACCAATGATGTATAGTATTTACCCGATTTATAAAATAGTAGCGACCCGTCCTGGCTCACACGAGTGCAGTTTACTAAAATGGAAAATCAATTTTTTGACGACTTCTTTCAAAAACATTGAATTTCGCTTCTTTATGAAAATTTAATTACGATTTTTTCTAAATTATAGTGTAAACTGAATCGAAATCCTTTGCTTGCTTTAGAAGAAGTAATCGTCCGAAGACATCAGGACAAATAGTAACGGATAGCGACTTCGTTTTATACTTTGTTAAAAAAGATAGGGGTTAAAGATATTTTTGCGTGTTCGTGATTTCCGTCTAGGCAGCTAAACTCGTCTGAAGCTGAATCTCTCAAGATCGTATTTGACGGCTGTTGCGCCGAGAGTTGCACCGCGCGTTTTAAGTGGCATATGAAAGGGCCACATTATCATATCTACTGTTCGGAGTTTGACTGACGTTCATAAAGGAAAATCGTTTCGGGAAACAATGAAAGACGTGTGCTGAATTAAACACTCATTGTTTCTTTGTTGTAGGGCGACTCTAGTAATAAGCAATGACTTAAGACAACTGGGTGCTGAAGTTTAGATAAAATTACAACTTAAATTGCACTTATAGAATGAAAGTGACCCATTTCTGAATAATATATGTCCCAAAATTACACCTCCAGTGGTTCCAACATGACCGGCCAAGTTTATTTTATCTGAGTTTATCTCTATGTACATTTCTTATTACACTGGTTTGAATAATTCGTTTTTGATAATATCAGATAAGAAACGGCTCATTTGGTGTTAGGAGTATAATGCGATATGAAAGAAAAGACACAAAGACAGATTTTAAATTGAGTAACAGTATAACGCCTTGGACATAACTTAAACAAAGGTAACAAATTTCTCTGTGCGTTTTTATTTAACTAATATCATAAGAAAGGGACGCATGACTTCACGCAGCGGTCACGGCGAGCTCAAGGAGATGGGCCTTTCAAACACCGCTTGCTCGGGATTTTTCAACAATACTTTAATGAAAGCGGCTTCAAGACCCTCCGAATTTCGCCAAGGTCAGCTGACGTGCCGAATCAGCCAAGTTATCCATTAAGCGTCTCACCGTCGAGCTCTACGTCGAGACGTCTCTTTGTCTCGCTTTCTCATGCTGGCGTGCTAGAGCAAGACAGAATGCGGCCTAGGCGAGTAGACTGTCACTTTTGCGCTTGAGAATCACGCCCTCGAAGGCAAGAGATAAGTGATTCGATTGTTTGACGAAGTTTACTAACAAATAGGTAGCGACAGCGTTGTTTATCAACGGTTCAAACATATGTATAAAACCGAAACTTGAAACTGATTTGCGATGCAATTTTGTCGGTGTGATTTTTCTCTGACAATAAGTGAATTCGCAGTAATTTGTGATGCAAATGACGGCCCACGTTTTTACGACGTAACGTCGTATGCTGTACTGTTTCAGTCGGTACCAGGATATATTTTAATTTGATCTTATTATTAAATTCAGGCGTTTCATTGGGAGAACGTGTTTTTGCATTTTTGTTATACTTGATATTTCTAGTTGACGTACGACCACGGCGTTTGATTTGAATTATGGCGTTCTTAATGGGGCTCTGCCACAGGACTGAAACAGAAGTAAATTAACAGTAATATCTAACCTACCAAAAGATTTGTCGTACTCGATAAGGCAATGATAGCAATCAGTCACAACTTATGTTTTACTTTTTAGTTAGTAGTCAGGCATCGAAATGAGAAAACTATAGAACTGTGAACAACGCAGTGGCAGAGTAGCCGACCATAATCTATTTGGTAGACTATGTTGGATAACCTGAATAAAACTGTCTGTGCCAATTGTCAAGTCAACAGCATTTTGTACGTTTTAAATTGGCGTCATATTTTTAGTTCTGCTATCCAACGATTGTGTTACTGCTAGTTAGAAAACTTAGAAGTACTTTATTCACTTACGATAAGATTCAAAGTTGAACCAATGGCTAAATACTGAAAGCCCCTCTTCACCTGCTTCATCCCGTCGCAAAGTGGTGACGCTAGGCTTGTAATAATCCGAACAAGTAGGCAGATCTATTGTCTTCTTATATCGATGTAGTCAGGTAATCAGGTTACAGTTTTTCACATAGAAGTGAAACAATTGTCGAGCAGTGGTCGATAGTTGAGTCTGTAGAATGTATGTAGTTTCATGTGGAAACTTCGGAGGGCGGGTTCTTGCATACAAATACATAAAAATATATCGAATAGTCTTTCATTATTTCCACGAACAATGTTAGACTACACTGTTTTGCAAAGTAACAAGGTAACAAGTACTGAAATAGTGCGAGTCGTGGTCGCATTCACGTGTGCGAGTCGCGCTCGCATCCACGTGTGCGAGCACCGCGCTCGCATTCACTTATGCGAGTCGCGCTCGCATTCACGTGTGCCAGTCGCGCTCGTATTCACGTGTGCTAGTCGCGCTCGCTTTCATGTGTGCCAGTCGCGCTCGCATTCACGTGTGCCAGTCGCGCTCGCATTCTCGTGTGCGAGTGGCGCTCGCATTCACGTGTGCGAGACGCGCTCGCATTCACGTGTGCGAGACTCGCTCGCATTCACATATGCGAGTCGCGATCGCATTATCATGTGCGACCGCCGCGCTCGCATTTGATATTTTAAATTCATACATATACAGGTACATTAATTCATTCACTGCAAATGTTAACTTTGTTAATCCTAAATATTGTATGGGATTACAAAGTTATTCATGCAGGTGGTGTATTTAGAAAACTGGACAGAAATTGCAAAATATTTAGGTTTTTCCTTGATTTATACACCAAACACTAATTGTATTCTAAATTTGAAGCTTCTATGTCTACTAGAAGTGCCTTAAAGTTTTGATGATCGGTCAGTCAATCAGTCAGTCAGTGAGTGACAAATTAAGAAACTTTGACTACTTATAATTCTTAAACTACTTGTTCAAATTGAATGAAATTTGAAATATACCGTGTTTATAACAAAGCCTGCTTGGTTACTGAAAATACAGACTTGTAGCTTAATCCACAACGAAGTTATAGGAGGTCGAAAATGGCCTGAACTGCTTCGAGAAAAGGATGGTACGGCCGTGCCGCTTTTTTTTGCTCGACTTGGCGGGGGCACTGCCGTGCCCCCAGATTTATTTTTTATTTATTCAAAGTATAATAAATTGTTTCTGTTTTTTATAATTTGAGTTTTTTTCTCGTCTCAAAACTTATGAACACACGAGGTATTTAGATATTCATTAGAAATTAATATGAAGTGTTTGTTTACCTACTGTCAAAAGTAAAAAAAAATTACCTATATTTTTAAAACCGGAAGGACGTTGTACAAAACAGTGGCCCATGGCTTGCACGATATTCTACGATTTCTTTTCGTCACTCTGTTATTCTCTTTCTAACTAGCCTAGTATAAGATAGACGCATTTACCAACAAACAAAAAATAAGCACGCCTTACCAGGCGGTAGCCGTTCTGGCTATTTAGGCGCGCAAGTCTGTCAGTGGCTAGTCTGCTTTTTAATCTTTATCTTTACATAGTAGAACGCAAAGTTACTACCAACTGACTACCAGTATGTCTGTCGTCATCCAACCTTCGGCCGCATACTCTTTCTAAACCACGCAATGGATTTTAATATTGTTTTCATTACCATTAGGGATTTTTCTACAGAAGGTTCCTAATTCTACCCGTGCGAATTCAAAGCAAGTCGCTAGTTACCTAGAAAACGAGTAGTACGTAATAGTATTTTATCTACACACATATCATAAAGGCTAAATAACGCGTTCAAAAACCCTAGGAAATGACCAGCATTATTACAACCAATGTTATTATAAGAATTTTCTTGTCTGTGGTAGTAGGTAAATCTGTTCTTTATTGGTCATCACATTACCGATATCTCGTGACTGCTCGTGACGTTATGAATTTAAATTTGGAACAGCTGTCAAAATTCAAGTTGGTCTCTATTCTTGTATCCACAGATATTAAAACAGTTATCGATACGAAACGTCAACTCAGTATGTTTTTTTCAAGGAGGGTTTTTTTAATTTAAACGCACGACAGTTGATCTCGAGTGATATGACAATAGGGACTATATTCGTTCGTCTATGGTTTAAAAAAAAACGTTCGTCTTGACGGATAGATCGAATGACAGAGTACCTTTTTAATATACATGGCGGCCATTAGTTGTCATTCGTTTTTGGTTTTTTGCTGTTACGGTTTTTTGCAGTTATGATATGTGTGTAGATAAAGTAATGTATGCAACTGTATATAATTAGGCCTTAAAACACTCGTGTGATCCTATTATGAAACTCGCTGACGCTCGTTTCATAAAACCACACTCGTGTTTTAAGGCCTCTCATTATATAGCAGTTGCATAAAATACTATTATGCAACTGTTGCATAATGAGGGGTCTTAAAACACGAGTGTGGTTTTATGAATCGGGTGTCAGCGAGTTTCATAATAGGATCACTCGAGTGTTTTAAGACCTAATTATGTACAGTTGCATACATTACATAATCTACACACATATCATAAGTATTCTATGATGGGTTCAGAAGCCATAGGGCACTGACCTGCAATGCTACTAGCTACTAGTGCTAGGTACCTATTAAATATCTATAGACTACACATTAAATTAATGTAATAAAAAATGAATTTGAACAAATATAGAAACAAATTAGAAAAATTCTCATAATAATATTGGTTGTTATAATGCTGGTCATTGCCTACGGTTTCTGAACGCATTATAGAGCATTTATGATATATGTGTAGACAAACAATAATATTATACAAAGGATAGCCTTGCACAAAACAAGTCAGTATTTACCTACGACAAAATAAAGCCCCTGAACTTTAGAACTCGTAGACAAGTGGTTTCAATTGCAATGCAGAGTGGATTGCACAAACAGCGAGTAGCTGATTTACTTTAAACTTCTAATAACATTTAACTTGCACTCAGGTCTGATACAGTTTGTGCTATGCCAACTGAGCTGACGTTTTCACTCAATTATACAGTTTATAGGTTTAAGGGTTTTTATTTTTTTGGCCTCATTCTATAACAGTCAACGTCAGCACAGTACACTAAAGTAACAGTATTATGTCTTCATTCAAACGGCCGAAACGGCGCGCTTCGGAATCTCGGTGAACTTCGGTACTCAAAAGTCGCGAGTGCGCCGCAGTTACGTATGGCTATGGACGCAGGCGGTGTAACACGCTCTTGCACATTTATTAACTGCCATACCGTATGGTATGAATTTACCGACAATGTTGTTAATTTGTTTTTATTTATTAAACGAAGCAAAATAGGTAATTCTTTTTTATTTAGAAAAAATATCTAATTAAAGAAATAATTTTAATTATAACTTACAAAATTTGCAGTAAATATATTCTAATGAAAAGATAATACCTATAACAGTTTAATACCTATAGCATTATCAAATACGTAACACAACACATTCTGAGGGCAGCCCTCGTGCGTGTTTATCCATCGAGCGACCGTAGACAATTATTTCAAGGACACTATCGAGACAAAATACTGTTACTCTAGGTACCACCAAACTTGATAAAATTGTAAAGTTTTTCATACAAAAATGTAACAAATAGGTTAAATTGTAAAACTTGTAATTTTTGTGGTGTGTGTCATAAAAGTCAAGCTACAGCCATAGGGTGTTCCAGCTGCGTTTGCGTCACTATGTACACTTCGCTTCGCTTAGTGGTGCGCGTGCCTCGGCCCCTGCTGAAGAGCAGCTTTTACGCGGACTTCTGGCCGAACAGTGTCGTGTTCCGGCGGTTCAGGGGCAGCTTCACGCTTTAAAGTTTTAAAGTGTTGTCTGTAACGTATAGCCTGAGGATAAGTTATTATTTTATTGTTATTAACACAACACACAAACATAGCAACCCTAAAATAAATCAATTTTGATTTTATTACACTAACTTGTTTCTAATTAATCATTCTCCATGTTCTACATCGTGATAGGCCACGGCACGGATTAGGTTCAAAGTTCAAGATCCCTCCTGTTCCCGTAACCCAGTGATTTATTTATTTTGAATTATTTATTTTTGGATGTGAAGGTAGTTTATAAACTATATACAGGGTGGAAAGATCGAATGTTACATGGATGGTAACTACCTTGAATAATGGAAATAACACATTCTGCGTAAAGGAAACTTTTCTTTATTTTTGAAAACAACAATTTCTGCATTTATGGATTTATGAAAAATCGCTTGCCTTAGTCGGGAGTCTTACCGGTCTTTTGACCGGTCCGAGTCCCGACTAAGGCAAGCTACAAAAAATAACATGCCGTATTTTATGATGCAGATCGAAGGGGTTCCTGATAAGGTTCATTTTTCTCTAAGTAACCAACACAATCAAAATAACGGAAGACCTTAAAAACTAATTCACCTTTTAAACCAAGCAACCGATTTGGATTCGGTTGTCACTGTCATTTAGAGAATTTTCCACAGAAGGTTTTTATGTATAATTGTGCAAAGCTAAAGCTAATCGCTAGTTTTATATAAATTTAAAAACTTCTGTAAAACTGCACTGTGTTGTTTATGAAGCACTTAAACGCAACATTTGGAACTAACCTAATTTTAATTATTGGTTACTTTTACCAATGTTCTAGCAGTAACTGTTTGTTGACCTACGGGTTAATACTGTCTTCAATAATAGTCGGATATTATCCTTAACGCCATAAACTATTATAAGAGGGCAGAAGGCTATTCCCTATGGCGATCTAAATGCCGTTAATATGTTACGCAGTAGGCGTACAACCACCTTTAATAGACTAATACAGCCCAAGCAGAAACTTGTTACTATTTTTATACAGAGCATTAAAGGCGAGTTGGTGTGCCTATAATGTTCGGAGACATATTGTAATTGAGTTAGTAGGTAAATAAATATCTTTGGACAATTCACACCAATTGACCTAATTGTTCCAAACACGGCAAAGCTTGTCCTCGTACTATGGATACTGGTACTTATATCAATAAAAATACAAATAAACACCTAAGACTCAGGTACAAACATTCGTACTCATCATTCAAATTTATACCCTTTAATCATAGCCTTTTTTTGTTTCTCGCCATGTGGTTGATGTAATCTTTTGAGAAAAAAAAATATTAAACCATCAACCATAATCCTCACCGCTACGAGTACCTTAGTAGTCAGGGTCACTTATTTGCCGCTAAACTATCCGGTCGTAAAGACAGGGAAGGCGAAAGACGATTACACAATAAATTCCCATTTCCTATGAAAGATAAGGGGTGACGCCATATCTTTAAGGTACAGTAATGAAAGTGTTTCATATAAATAAAGTGATGAGTTACACAAAGCTTCTGACACTATTAATTAAACTTAGCCGACTGATATGAATCGTACGGTTGACAAAAAAATTGTACTACCACTTTAGAACCTAAAAAAACGTCATTACGTCAAAAAGTGATACACCACTTTCTTTGCCCAGTGTACACATCAGGCCAGTAAGACAATTCCGATAGACGATAGGAATCATAGTATCCCTACGAGTCAGAAAAGGATAGCATACGACCAAAACTACATTGCGTTCTTGCGTTGTTGTGCTAGCATGACTTGTTAGTTATGCGCCCATTATAAATGCATGGATGACACGCTCGTTAACTAACGCATTGGGTCAAACAGTGGCAACACAAGTGAAGTCACATGTGTGTTATATACTCGTAACTATGATGTTTAGCAAAAATATAGAGCTGTAGAGAGTGTGGATAATGAAACAGACGAGTCAAGAGTCAAGCGACAACCAGAACAAAGCTGGGTACGACTGATAAGAGATCAATTAAGTTTCCTAATTATGAACTAAATATTATATTAACTATGAAATGCATGAGTATAGTATAAGTTTTCCTAATCATTTAAATGTATGTCTTGTATACGGAGGGTCCGAGCCCTTATTCGAGTCGACACATCCAGAACAATGCTTTGACCCGCTGAGACATAACGCAGGAGTCTGTTAGTAATGGGCCCCCATTCAGCTTTTGTTTTCGTAGACATCTAATCCAACCTTTGCTACATTCGTAAAGGACGGAAATTCTCGCAGGGGTACAACAGAATTTCAAACTATACAGGCTTATAATTATGTAAAGGGCGATTAAGTTATTAACGAAAACTGACACACGAATGATAACGCTCCGTTTCATTCATTCCACCGGTGCCGTTAGTTCATGCCTTTGAGGTTTTTACTCACAGCGAAGGCTGATATTTATTTGCTTGTTTACGTGCTAAGCTCTCGTTCCGAAGAAAATCAATGTACGAAATTATGTCTAAATTTAACTTGAAATGCGCAAAAGACTGTTTGTAAGCTAAAAAAAGTGAGCATACATATGTTTATTGAAATTGAATGTGTTCCGCTACTGAATATAGGTCACCGGCCTGATGTATATCATGCAGACACAATAGGAGTACACAAATATGTATAAGAACAATAGCAGTTTACGAGTTTCACCCTAAAAAACGTATGAAATAAGGACGTTGTTTGCCAGAACTGCCATTGCTAACTGCCGGGGATAGGCCTTTTTACAAGAAATAAGCCCGGATGCAGGAAGTGGCATGTTACTTTATTGTATGCGTGGTTTATTAGGCCACACCCTTGGTTAAATTGATGAAAGCGATTTGTATGAAATTGGCTTTCAAGAAATACTTGCTGCCTATCATCATTCTGTGAAGTTTTTACCTACTCGACAATGTCTAAAGGGACTATATCCCCGTAACTTATTAAAATTCCACAAACATCCTTTTGCAAAATGCATAAATTTATAAATCCTTTCATTGCAAATCATAGTTTATGATTTTAGAATTACACTAAGAAAAATGCTTTGTTGGTGTTATCAAACCAATTGGTTAATTTACCGAAATCAAATCAAATAGCTTATAGATTTACGAAACAGATAACTACTATATTAATTTTGATACAAAATCAACATCAACCGAAATGCTCGAAAGGGCCGAAGCCCATGGTCAACTTTGATACAATACTAACACGTGGAATCTGATTTATACAATCCATCATAGCCTTATTTCTAGTGTATCTATTCTGACTTTTACATGTATCTGCCAGCACCTCCGTAACACACAAGTTTCGCACTTAAATGACTAGGCCTTTAAAGTTCTCAACTTCGAACTTTGCAGTAATTAATAATAAACCACCTTGTTTCACATAGTTGTATGTTGATAGTTTAACTCGCTCAATGTTGCGTTAGGCGCTCACAAAACTAGAGAGCGCAGCGCACATAACTTTACTAGAAATATGCGGGTGCAAGCGACACAGCACGTTATTTAGGATGCATGGGACTGGCTAAATTTACATGCGTATGCATGAAACGGGTTGTGATGATATACGTTGTTGCTAACCAGAGGCATTGAACTGTAACAGCATTGTGTACCTAGCCCGCAACGATAATGAGCTTTAATATAGCTCTTATTTCTAAACAAGTGGGTACGTAAACAAATGGAGACTCGTGTGTACCACCGTACCCACTCGACGTTGATTTATTATTCAGTATCGCACCATCATATTTTGTAGTTCATTTTCAGCGGGACACGTTAACCAGCATAAATTACGGAGCGTCATTTTGTATGATAAATACCTATTAAAGGAGCAAGATACATTCGCAATTCGGAGTAAAAATTCTTAAAGTACATCCACTGACTGTTTCGTTGATGGACTTTCTGAGATGCTTCTATCAGCGTTGTATCATGTAGGCCATGGTTGAGCAAATACTTCTATCCTGGGCTTGGACTATCTTCACATCAACTGGTCCAAGTTGTAGAATAACATCCTTTTTTTTCTTAGGAGATGTTTAAGAGAAAAGTAAATATATGACTTTGTCAACAATGATTTAAGAACTTTACCTTTAACTATAACGATTCTGTTTAATTTTTTTCGCGTAGAATTCTTTATTATGTGCAGTTTAAATGAACTAAAAAATCTTAAAAAAACAATGTCTTTAAAATTTTACGTCGCGTGTTTCGTGTTGGTGCAGTAGCAGTACGGTGTTTACCGGATAGTTATTGTTGCAGAAACTCATTACATTTCAAAAACTCATAACATTATTTTGCATCAAAGTATCGCCATAAAAACGGGGAGTGCTTAAACGTCAAAACATCATCATGATTTGATTCTACTTTCGTGAGCAGAACTAATCCCAAAGCAATTTTATTACAATAAATATTTATAGGAATAATCACAGCTCGGAGATAAGGAAAATCATTTGACCACGACGGCAGTGCGATCAAAGAAAACATAAACCAGTCAACGGAGATGCTCGTCATATTGATCAATGGGTTCCTTTCGTACTATTGAAATTCATTTTCACATATTTAAAATATAGTTGGTTTTATTAAGAAAAAGAAACAAAATGATCACAGTAAAGAAAATCGAAAAGTTAAAATTCTAATTAATATTTAAAATTGTACTTGCAAAGCAATATTATTGATAACTTGATTAGGTAAGGTTTCACGATACCACTACAGCTTGACATCAGATGAATGCTTATTAAATTTAATGACGGCATTGACGTGCCATGTCACGGAACCGAATAATCAACCGACAAAAGAGTAGCCTTTATGTTTACAATAATGTTGGATAATTGTTATCAATAAAGAATTAAGCAGCTTCTTTATCGCTATAATATCCAGGTTCTCCAAAGTAGTTTAATTCCGCTGTATTAGTATAAATTATAATAGCGAAAACAAGACACTACACAATAACGTAGCTCCAAGTGTGCAAAGGCAAACAGAAATAAAACTGATAACACACCACATAAGAAATTGTGGCCGACTCCGTCAAATATGAATAAAAACCGAGCTGAGAAATCGGAGTAAACACGAAAAGAATGTAATAAGCGAAGGCGATGATGACATCATTTCAAGTGAGGTAAAAGTCGACGTGTCGTAATAAGTATCATTTTGGCGAGGGTTAGACATCGGTAAACAGGCGCGCCGTAGGCAACGAGTGATTCGGAGGGCTTCAGCTGAGGGAGAATTACAGCCATCCCTTACTGTGGTTTGACTTTGAAAGGGAAAGAACTAAGTTACTACAAAATTTGTTTTATTTGTTGGTGGGCTCTTGGAACTCGTTATCCCAGAGATATAGTCGTACACATCGGTGTATACTCAACCAGGCAAACGTAGCTGAATGACTGTTCGCCGCAACCCGACATAGCCCTATACCAAATATACGCAGAGGGTGTTAAAATATTCCGTTATCAGCGCCCCCAATACCTATGCCTAGCATCATCGTCCACAATTCGGAAAATTGTGTGTTTACATTGTAAAGTTATATTCGATTTACTATCCGTAGTTCAGCCTATGAGTTTGTGATACTCGCACGATGGCATGAAATTATCTATTATTGGAACGATGTGTAACTATTGATCAGCTGTGATCCACCTTCAAAAACATATCGATAATTCAGCGTTTGATTATGTTGTTTTACAAAAAGGTAATACTCCCGGATATTTATTATATTATACAACACTAATAACATTTATTTGTGTAGCAGCTGGTACCGACGAATATCAAGACATTTACGAAGTGGATGTGTAAATGTATGTGACTAATTAATATTGAATATGTAAGAAAAAGATTATCGTTATTTGCTTTAGTCACGACTTTTCTCTCAGATTGAATCTTAAAGTGAAACAGTTACTTCAGAGTCTCTGGAAAACTGTGGATTAATTACAAACAAGAACAAAGCTGTTCTCAATGTAATTGAAAGGAGAACGAGTGAGAGAAACTCCCAGTTTCCTTGCTTGGTACTTAGTGGATTGATACCGGGTCCGCTGCGACCAAATCTTTGTAAAAGTCAGGGTGCACTAACAAAACCCGGGCAAGGCCAGTCGAACAGGATTAGTGTACAATTTAAATTACTTTTATAAATTTTCAATCTGATAAAATTTAAGTGAAGTCTGCTTTACTAACTCATACACAGGTGTGGTTCAATAAAATGCTGTCAATTCTTTTATATTAAATTCTATTCTGATTACAAACACATACAGACAACGACTTCATATTTACAATAGCTACCTTTTGTGTTGGAGGTTCATAATGGCTTCGTAAAGCGTCAAAGTACTTAAATAGAGTTTTATTAATGAAAACGTTTTTTCTATATCCTTCTAAGTCCTTTAACCCATGTCAAAATAACGAAGCGCTCCTTCCTATGCATTATGTACTTAACTTTTATATCGATTACTTTTGAATATGTGAACTCGGACATTGACCTTGGTTGTGGTTTGTGGCCATATAGGCACCACAAAAATTTGAAGTGCTAAGAATTTACATAATGATTCATTTGTGGTATAGGCCCCTGTGCGACTGAAAACTATTACTTTGGTTACATTGCGGGCTTATCATGGTTATCAATCTAACAACGACGAGTGTACAACTCAATGTATACTACTCACTTGACTTTAATCACCCCGTGTAAGGCTTAAACAATGTACTTTTCTCGTTGGCATGCAACGCATGCAATATATTGTATTGCAGGTAAGAAGTTGGTACTTTATGAATTGTATCATAAGGAGAATCATATTCTACAATATGAGCACTGAAAATAGCTCAAAGCTAGCGCCTTGTTCATAAAAGCTCTTTGAAAGTCTGCTGTATCGTTAAATGTTTTATTTAAACAGAGAAAATATAATTTTGAACGTTATGTAAATAAATCATTTGCGCATGAATTCACCCTCACAGAGTGCAAATAATCACAGGAGTGCAATTTTTGAATCTCACCAGGTGACTAGAGCTCACCAAAACGGCCGAATCTCTATGAAAAACTGCTATTTTGGTGAGCTTTAGTTACCCGGTGACATTCAAATGCAAATTTTGAATCTCACCAGGTGACTAAAGGTCACCAAAATGGCCGCATTTCTTAGAAAAACGGCCATTTTGGCAGCTTTAGTCACCCCTATAGAATTTTAAACTGATGACAGTGAGTAGTCGACTAATGAAGTCCACTAAAACCATGCACAAAGTGGGATCCCAAATGTACAACATCATATGAAAAGATATTACAAATATATTAAATACTAGCGACCCGCCCCGGCTTCGCACGGGTACAATCAATTTTAAGACTCATTTTTCTACACCTTCGGTTACATTGTTCAAATTTTACCAAGGATCCCTAATTTTTTTCAAAATGAAATGTAGCCTATGTCAAATTGGAAGAATGTAGCATTCTATTGGTGAAAGAATTTTTTAAATCGGCCCAGTACTTTTTGAGCCTATTCATTACAAACATACAAAAATAGGTACAAATCTTTCCTCTTTATTATATTAGTGTAGAAGTGTAGATTGCTCCTTTCCTAAACACTCTTAGAACTTGGCTCATTCAACTGCCCTTTTGTGATATTTGTGATTTTTATACTTGCAACGCTGTATAAATACTCTAATGACCCTAATGATTAAATGTAATGTTTTCTAAAATACAAATAACAATGGTTGTAACACCTAGTTCTAAGCTCACAATTGATTACCAAAAAAGTGGCATGCAATACATATAATAAGTACTGTTATAAATAATTGACATTAAAAAATATAAATAAAATATTGACTATGACTGCATAAGACAAAAACTAAGAGTAAATAGATAAAGAACGGCGGTGTGGCGAAACTGGCAAACGCTAGGCACGGAATGCTGATGTTGCAGGTTCAAGTCCTGCTATTGCCCTAATTTTTCTTTGTGTTGTCATTACAATTTTAATTTAATAATTTGAATGTTAAAAACATTTAAAACAAACAAAGTTACAAAATTTAAGTAAATAGATAGGTATTTAATGACATCGAATTCACTCTGCTTTTACCAGTTTACGCCAGTTCGCACCGGTTTACAAGAGTAAAGTAAACAAATGAGATAATAGGTTAATCACTGAGGCTCGGATGGAGTCGATTCTCAAAAGCTAACGGCCATCATAAAATCTCGAACACAACCAACGGCTGCGTTTTACGAGCTCCCGCTGAAATTCCGTGCGTATAAAATTATTACCCAAATGATAATAACATCTAAAATGACCCTTATACTAGAGATGTGCTAAGTCGTTTATCGAGTTTTAGAATCTTATAAACACCTACCGAATTCTTCTAAATAGGGTAAACAATCCCATATCATCAAAAAAATTCTACAAAAAGAGATGGCAATTACTAAGTACTCTGAGTGCCAATCAAAGGGGTGATATACCCTACTAACTTCCTAATGCATCAAGTTTCCACAAAAAGTGATGCAGTTGTGATATTATGCATTGGACATAAACAACACGAGCCGATCGATTGTGAAGAATAACAATCAAAATACAAATTACCTGAAATCATAATTACATCTTTAGTAAGTACAGTCAAGGAATTTAATTTCCAACCCACCTAAGGTTCAATATCGTATAGCAAACTGTCACCATAAGAGCTGACTAGAGCAAGACGTTAGTATGAATTAAATTCTTTGACTGTATTAAAACATGACACCTATCTTTTGTTTTTGAACATTAATGATAAATATGATCTAAAACTTATTGAAATTCCACCACTCTACGGGTAATTATTCATAAAATAAGGGATCTCATTGGCATGGGAGTAAAAGAGTTTCAACTTTACTGTAATTACCTATTCAAAATGACAGAAATAAGGTAACCGCACCAGTGCATGACATGCGTATGGCAATGTTTTTACCAATAGTTGAAATCATCGTTTTTGTCTCATCAAGTATTGGATCAATGTCAACAACTGGAACCATTACCTAAGATGCTGCATATTTGGAACTTTGTTGAATGGTCGAAGTTTTGTATTTTCATATTTTTCCCCTTTTTTAGCGTAAGGGAAAAAATAGCTACTGACTAGTTCAGCACAGGAGTGCTGATAATATGGCTATATTCGCAAGTGATGTAAATGATACGAGACAACAAGCCTGTGGGAAATACCCACTATTGATATCATATGAATGATCCTATTTACTGTAGCCTCTAATGTTATTTGTAAGCGATCTTACGGAGCTGACATCTATATCCTCAGTGTGTCAAAAAAGCCTTGGTAGTGGAATAAACAACCACGACAGCCAAAAATCATAATTACCTTAGCCCTTAAGAACGATGGCAATAGCCGGTGTAAATTACCTTTGGGTGTTCACTGCGTATTATACTCAAATCCTTTAAAAACTACAAGTTTTCATGTATATCATGCGGGTGGTAGGACCTTGTGCAAGGTCCGTCCGGATCACTACCACCATTTTGCTCGCTAATCCTGACGCTAAGCAGCAGTGCTGGCACTGTTGTGTTCCGGCGTGGAGAGCAAGACAGCTGGTGTAATTACTGGCACAAGAGGTTCCATCTTAGCCCTCTGGGTTGGCAACGCATCTGCAATCTCTTCGATGTTGTGGTTGTCTATAGGCGGTGGTGTACAGTTGCCATCAGGTGATCCACTTGCTTGTTTGCCTTACTATTTCATAAAAAAAAGTTTTGAAATGATTAATTATAATGGATAAACATTAAGTAATAAATTAAATAAATTTTGGCTGAACGTCCCCGGCATGTCACTATTGTTTGCACAATTTGTTATATTTTGCTTTGTAGCGAAAACTTTTAAGCAATCTTTATAAACTTATATACATCGTGTTCCACGCGACATAAATGTGCCACCAACAATGATTCTGCAAATGTGGTTTGAAGAAATAACTCGCTGACTCATCACTTAGCTTCTACATTTGTATAAAAAAGTTGCTTGACATTTATCTACTGGCTCAAACGCATATTTGTATGTAATGTGAACAAGCATAAATAAACTTACATTCGAAAGTTAATACCTAAACCATAATAAAACAAAAAAATGGTATCAGAAAGGTGGGACCTTTTTTTTGCCATGAAAACTACTATGTAATAAACCCCCCTTTTTATACTGTGTAGTATCCTCCTATATTTATGCAACTTGTGAAGACCTGAGTAATTTTTTGAAGGTAGAAAGTATTGGATTAAATATTACAAAAAAAAACATAATTTAAAGTTTACACGAAAATTGTAGTAAACATCACGCAGTTTTTATGTAAAACATCGTTAAATTGTTTTAAACTTTCGCGATTTTCACACATATTTATAACATTATCGGGACTTCAACGCGATAAAAATATATTGATAATACGGCCACAGCCACGGCCGTTGAAACATGGCCGAAACGTAGAGGTAAATTATCAATATATTTTAATCGCGTTTAAGTTCCGATAACGTTATAAATAAACGTTGTTAAATTATAATATAATCGCCCCTTGAATCATTTTATAGTTGGACGACGGTAAGTGAGTTAGTTTAGTTTTATAATCGGCATTCATTACACTCTTATAGATTGATTGAAATACATTCAAACCCATACTGATGCCATAAGATTACAAAGTTTTCGTAAATTATAGGACATCTTAATTTTATGTCGCGATTAACTTTACCTATGAGAGTGACATATGAACGCTAAACGTAAGCGTTTAGCGTACCATGGTACGTCACTGTTTTGGAAGTTGGAAATTTCATTAACTACCCTATTGATATGGGGTCGCCGATGACCCAAATAGGTATCAGGGCGAGTCGAGAGAAACAACAGGCAACAAAGTTTCGCCGTACTTGACTTGTTATGACTTTATGAGACTTTCTACTGACTTGGCTAACAAACTGCCATATCTAACGAAGAAGGACTCTAATATTGAAAAAATGGAAATACTGTACAGTTTTACCAAAAATATATTGTGCATCGGCAGTATTCGTTTGCGCAGAGAAGCGCAGACCGGTTTCCGACAGTAGCCGAACGTGTAAATAATCCATATTGTACTTTATTTGCAAGCGCAACTGGCAGAGTATTACTTGCTATGCATTTTTAGCTTTGTCCCGCTTACACAATTCGTACACTGTGGCGCACGAGCTGCCGCCATGTTGCTGCGAAATCGATAGACCAATAAGAGCGGAAGAGTTTAGCGCGCGTAAAATTCTACTTTATCATTGGTAGATTGAAATTTCTCGTTCTCGCGCTACTAAAATTGGTCTACTGCGCAGGTACATCGTGGCACAATATATTTTTGGTAATACTGTAGCGGATTCGAATGTGCTTGTATTTTTCCTGCATTGCAGGGGAGTAAAATATATATGAGCGGACAAAGTTGCTCTAATCTCATGCCCGGGGGTATTACAACGGCTTTATTATATAACCTGATTTTATTATTGGTTGCTGCCGTTTAACTTGCTATTTTGAGTAGAAAACATTGGCTATTGCAAGGCAAGCACTTCCTTTTAATTAGAATTATTATTCATTAAACAGAATTCGAAACAAGATTCAACAAAATTGTTTTCGTTTACTAGTGGAAACAAGTGCAAAAAATACTTTCGAGAGTCATATGTTATTTATCAGTTATCAAGCGCGTTTTTTCATTTTTTATTTCGATTTGATAGCCAGTGAAACATTTCAATATATACTCGTATAATGGACTGAGGAAAAACGCATGCCTACCGAGAATTGTTTTCTTTTGACGTAAGCTTTGCTGAAATTACTTTATTATTTTTAGTGTAGGGCTGGTATGTCTTCTACTCGTATTTATACTGTTGTATTATAGTATTATAGAGAGTGCCCGTTTAATGATATATGGCAGAAGACTAATGGGCAGTGTATGGCAAATGCCTGTTTTTTCTAGCCTAAAACGGTCTCCAAATATGTATTTAAATACATATAGTCTTTCTATATAAAATCAGTATGATTCATAGTAACTGTCTAGTCACTTATTAAATGTAAAAGAATAATAAGCAAGGAAATTGGAGAGCATTACTATCCACGTACCTATGATCCTACATAACGAACTTGTAACTTATAACGTCGCTAGGAATTTTAGTAGTTGATACCATTCGTGAGTAAGGTCCCTATTTCATCAAGCTGACAGGTGGCATGCGATGGCGACAATTCAACTCACATAAGTCGACCAGATTTTGTATAGCAGAACTCAATTAGTGGATACGTAATGTGCCCTGAATTGTTATTGTCACCTGAAATATGTAAGCATGGCATAATAGGGCTGTTTGTTACGTATGCAACATGATGCTCAAAGGTATAAATCATTTATAATTTAGTCAAAGTCTCGAGCTTGACTGACGAAATGAGAATTTAATAATTTTCTGTATTCTATTTCTAGCTGTAGTCAACTTAGATACACAACTATCATTAAGTTCACAGAGGCGGCACTTTCGTTGCGGCGCGTATGTGAGGCACGTCCGTCCGTCATACGGGCAGCTTGTTTATATTGATTCCCGCTCGATTGGGCCGGTTGGCGTGTGTTAGACACTAGGCAGGATATTGGACAAATTCCGAATACTAATCGTTTATTTTAAATTGCAAAAGATCAAGTTACGTTCGTAGAAAACTCTGTAAACTGAACCTATAATTATGCTACCGATGCAAAAACGAGTCTGTTTGTTAATTTGTTCACCAAAAAATTTCGAAAAAAGAGACCGATGACTGGTCAAATCGACGAGTATAAGTACTAAACAGTACTCACCAGTTTGCTACCAAACACGGCTAATAGGAACTAAGTATTTTGTTTATTTCAATCTTTTGTTTGGTAGCTGAACTAAATGAAACAAGCTACATTGAAATTGTTTCATCGGATCCGGAGTTACGACGAAGCCAACGATTGTTTTGCTACGGCGGATATCTTTACACAGCATTTTTAAATGGAAGTGTAATATTTTATAACATCATTTTAAACCTGTATCTATCCGTCTATCATATATACATATATAGCAGTGGAGAGGAATCGCGTCATAAAAAAGGAACATTCTAAGCCATTGAAAGGACCTTATTTAGTACTACAGTACACGTATAATTTCACATTAAAATTCCGAGGTGCGAGCCTGGGTGCAAATCATGATCCTCTGCTTGAGTGGCGGTAAATCAAACCAGTACGCATCGAAGCTTTTTTAAATTTACACATTAGTTTAGCAAGAACTATACAGTTACGTGACAGTATAGGCACAAAAACCCGTATTCGATCCGCACGGCACGCTGAAGAATTCGTAGATAATATCGGAATTCAATTTATTGAGCACTCTAGTTTTATGGCGCGAGTCAGCGATCACCGAAGATTCATAGTGCTCGTGGCCCGGCCTCCGCGCGCCTACTTAACGTCCCGATAACTAATGTGGGGAGATCATTCCGTTTTACTAAAAAACTAGGTTAAATGGTAAAACTGGTATAATTATTACATTAAGGTTGTGTGTGTTATAAACAGGACTCTGGTGGTTAACACTGGCCTTTGTGAAACCTTGTGAAAACAGCCCTATAAGAACAAATAGCGAGTCATCTCTGTGCGTTGGAGGCTGCTGTCACGAGGGCACTCACGTTCTTGCATACCAATTCATTTTATTTGTCTGTTAAAATAGTATCATAGTTTAACTCGATCTCCCTTTTTTAGTCCATTTAGGACACGGGTTGGATTTTATAAAGGCCCGTTAGACCTATTTTTGGTTAGTAATGTCAAAAACTGTATTGTTTTTACTGGAATTGGGTCTGACATGTGATCTTACTTTTATTAAACCGGGACTCAGGGCCTCAGGCGTTACTTTGCGGTGTATATTATTACAAATATAAACAAATTAAGTTGATAGTCCTGAGTTTGAGTAATGCTGTTTGATATGGAAGCGGAGAACGCTCGGTTTTGGTTTCTGCTTTTTTTTCACGAGGTTTTTGCATGAAATTTACACGGATGATGTCGCATTGATGCAGCTGGTTTGCATGAGAGTGTTAAACGTAACACTGTAATCGCGGAGTAACTAGCAAGGTAATTTAGACCAATGTTTTTTGTACAGTAGGGGAAATATATTCACGTACCATCTTAGAACCCTATCGCAATGACGCGACGCGTTAAACGCCAGGCTAAGTCATACCAATGTCATGCGTATGACTCTTCGACTAGGTTCTACGGTGGTACGTGTTTCAATTCAATAAGATCTATATCGTTATGAATATACGGTACCGGTAACAATATCCTTCTTTTACCGCTGAAGGCTTTGCTATTGCGAAATCTAGATATAACACCTTGATCGGTGAAACTATAGGCAGAGTACGAATAGTACAATTGTACCTCTAGCTGTTAATTATTGCGGTAAAACGCTACAAATCTAGGTTTTGTATTCACCTCTTCTTTCTTCTTCCAGAATCAGAAATATAGAATCGTAAGTTCAGGACTTGTTAATATTTGAATTCTAGACACGAAAGCTTTTGGTTCGGAGACTAAAACACTTGGTTTTTTAGGATTTCGGAGGGTCACAACTATCTGTTGGTAAATCATATCACAAAAACAGAAACTTAAAAGCACGTCCTGTGCCAAAAATCAGGAAGGAAAGCAAAAACTGCGTTGCATGGAAAATTATTCGCTCAGCAAAGACGCTGACAGACGCCTGACAAAGCTGGTTTTTATACGCAAGGCCCGATGAGGCGACCAGGAAATATTTGCTTATTTGTACAGTCCGCAGCAGAAAAAGCTAAAATTTCGAAAGAGTTCTACACAAGCTCTACTCTCATAAATAGGACTAGGACTTTTGAAAGCATAAAGTGGTTCTAGTATCAACGGAGTGGATGTTTGTTAATAAAAATTATAAGTCTACGTCGACGTAATTACAAACATCATATATTCATTGACTTCGAAAAAGATTTTTAATTAATAACGACTCCATGGATTTTAGAACCATGACATACTACCAAGAGTCCTAGCCGTATTTGGGAAAGTAGAATAGTGTATTTTTATTTTTTATTTATAATAAAATGACATAATTACATGAATACATCCCGAGCATAAACTCGTACGTTGTACGCAGATTTCATTATATGACTGTGAGATTTACTTTCCTATTATAAAGGGTTTTAATGTGTGTTTTAAAACTCTATATCGTAATAAGGACGTTAGACACTTTCAGAATTGTCTATGGAGTAGGTATATGATTTTTTCCTTTTCACGAGAGAGGTACAAAATAATGAACAGGAGAAGAATGGTAGTTTTTTGTCATTTTTCGAAAGTCAATAATAAAACAGCTTAAAAAATGGCATTCGGAATTTACAGAAGATAACGCCCTTATTAATTTTAATTAGCAGTCTCATTTTGATATTTAACTTTCGACTGCTAAACAAAACAAACTACAGAGAAGGTATTTTTTAAATTGCAATAAGTTAATAGCTGTATTACGCCGTAGTGAAAGATGGACAAACGAAGTCGTCGCAAGAATTTCTCGTATCTATTGGTACGGAACCGCAAAAACGAATAAATAAAGTAAAAAAGAAGGCAAACAGCGACAGTCCGTAATAAATTTTGAAACTACTTATCGTGCCCTTGGCATGGAATAAGTTGTGCGTATACCGGCAGGAGCTGGAAACTAGATTAAAGTTGAGGTGGATACGGCGCGCGGAGCCGAACCGGCGGAGGTCGCGCCGCACAGTCCTGCCTTTATTATACAAAAACTTTATTTACTGATAATACAAGTACTACTATCAAGTACACCTTTTTATTTACATGCCTCGAGGACATAACTGTGGCGCCAGAGTCTTTGCAAAATTGTCTCGCTTGTATGCAATTTTTTTCACCGTGTATTTTCTTGTATTTGCGAATGGCACCCTTTTAAAAACTGCTGGACAGATGGTAATGAATTTTGAGACTGTTGCAAGGTAAATACAGTCAATCAATCAATCTTCAATGAATATGAAGTTCATTATAACTAACTACTTGAGTTAAAGCCGCAGCCTTATCTCCTTGTTCACAAACGCTCTAAACCTACATTACTTAATACACGTTTCATCTTTATCTGTCGTTGCCTCGTTAGCTTACGAATGAAAGGAACAAGACATACATATATTTTAATTAATTTAAAAAGGTCGGTAAACTTCCCTGAATAAGGGAGTTAAACTTGTAAGACAAATTATGAATTAAAACTGCTTGCCGTCTACTTAAAGGAAGTAAAATTCTTGGTAACGGCTTTTTAACGATTAAACGAACATGGCTATAATAAAAAAAATAGAATAAAAATCCATGATATTATTCGTGCGAAGCGTTTAGCCGAGCAGACATTGTAGAAATTTTATTCGACTAACTATTGCCAATAGTAGCTCACCTACTACATCACTTATACCTACCGAACTTGGTGCTACCTTGCACGGCATCGCTGCGGAACTGAGTCCAGGCGCTCGAGTTGCCGTTAGATTGATCACAGCTATTCATTCTTAGCATCCATAACCTGAGCTGGCCTTGTTAATTCACCTTCGCCTTTTTCAGGCCGATTCGCACCCTAAAGACTACAATATTAAATAGTAGTGACCCGCCCTGGCTTTACACTATACAATTAGGATAAATAAAAACCTTCCGTAATAAAATCTCTAAGTGACAGTATTTTCTTGATGTATACACTAGCGGACGCGCGCGACTTCGTTCACGTAAAATTAGCTTTCTATTTGTGAAAGAATTTTTGAAATCGGTTCAGTAGTTCCAGAGATTACCCCCTACATACAAACAAACTAACAAACAAAGTTAGTTTAGTTACCTCTTTATTATATTAGTGTAGATTTAAGAGACAAATACCTTAAAAGGAAGAAATAATTTTGAATAAAAGTTTATGTAGTAACTTTAGGATTGAATGCTATCAAGAAAGGTCGAAGCTATTACTTTTCTGTCCGACAAGTTGAGTAGATATTGTTTCAAAGTATGTACTTATTTTTAGAAAAAAAGGAATAAAAATGAAAAATTGACATCTGGCAATATACGACCCATTGCGGATGGCCGAAAACATGGGTAACAAACAGCTTCGATAAGGGGAAATAACAATCCTGAATGCAAACAAGTAGTTAAATTTGCATTAATCTAGCACTTATCGCCCGTTTCGCGGAATGATCAGAAATTCAGAGCAATCCTACTAATATTATAAACGCGAAAGTTTGTTAGTATGGATTGATGTTTGTTACTCTTTCACGTAAAAACTACTGAATGGATTTGGATGAAATTTGGCACACACATAGTTTATAACCTGGATTAACACATACAATACTTTTATCCCGTAAAAATGCATAGTTCCCACGGGATAGTGATAAGTGAGTTATACGCCGCCGTGACGTCATGAGCAGCAAAGCAACTAATTCTCATTAATTTGTCCAGGAAATATTGCAGATTGCATGATGCGTGTACGTTTGCTTGATTCAATTAAACAAGTCTACGCGGACGAAGTCGCGGGCAAAAGCTAGTTAAGTATAAAATATTGTTTGATACCGTAGTTCTGATCCGCTTAAGGCGTGTATTGTCAATGAGCTAATGAGAAAAAAATCAATAAATATAAATCATTATGATAAACTTACTGCGAGCTATGGTCGTTTGTCATTGCATGAGAATAGAGTATAGAAAATTTCCAAAGTCCGAGATGTCGGCTTAATAGGTACACTTTTAGCATGCTAAGTTAAAATGACCCTTTGCTAAGAACCCTTTCAGCCGCTCGCCCTCTTTCTCGTAAACTGTAAACCATCTGAGCCCAACATCACTTAAAAATATATTTAAAAAAAATTGGAAGCCCAAGGGTTACATTTAAGATTTCCAGAGCGCAAAAAGCGTATACAACGTATGTTATGTACTAGCAACGGTAATTAGGTGGCTTTGACTCATATTAATAACACTGGTCCGAAGCATGTCGGGCATTTCTCGACTTAAAAATACGTGAGTGATCCGTTTTATTAATATGTGCGAGTCTCACGGTAGTTTTATGTTAAAATGGCTTGAACTCGTTAAAAAAAACAAAGGTTATATCATCGATTTAACTCAGAGCTGACATCTCTAACGACAAAAATGAACAATTGTCCCATCAACCTACTTTTCGAGGTAACTTGCAACACATTAAATATAACGTGAACTTAGTAGGTATTTGTAAACTAGCGTATAGACAAACAAACAGCTAAGACGGGTAAATTTTTCATTTTTAAAGTACATTTAAGGTTGAAAATAATGTGAAAGTTCACACTGAAACGGACTTGCTTATGCCGACCTGCCATTCAAAACAGGTTACAGTTTCTGTGTCTTTGTTTGCGCTCTATTACTTATGTAACCGCCATAATAGATTACTTTCTCACTTGAACTAGAATAGCCTCATGAAATTTAAAACAACACAACACTCAACTTTGTTAGCTAAATAAAGAAATAAATATCTTGAGACGATTAACATCAGTTGAATTAGTCCTAAAAACTAAGCAAAGCTTGTCAGTAAAAGCTTTGTTAAGTTCGTGTACTAGATAACTTATACATGTAACATTTAAGGTAACCGTCCCAGTTCTTGACACGCGTAGATCATTGTTTTTGCCAATAGTTTAACGACTAAAAACAAGAGACAATGACGTCATTATCTCTCGTTTCTCGTTTTCTCGTTATCTTCTCTTAAATTTTTGGACCACTCTCAACGACTGGGACTGTCTTAGATAACATTTAACTTACATACACATTTAACATCTACGACTCAGGTACAAACATCATATTCATCATACATATACAATGATTTACCCCTCGTGGGAATCGAAGCCACAACCTTTAGCTTCTTCGTCAGGATCACTGACTAACCAGTAGGCTATCGGGTCGTCGATTTCATCTTTTAAAATAAACTAGCGGACGCGCGCGAGATCGTTCACGTAGAATTAGTAGCCTATGTCCGTCAGGGATGGTGTAGCTTTCTATCTGTAAAAGAATTTTTGCCATCGGTTCAGTAGTTCCAGAGATGACCCCCTACATACAAACAAACTAACTAACAAACAAACAGGTTTGCCTAGTTATTATATTAGTGTAGACAAAGAATGCATAACATCACTGTTACCTTGAACATGGTTCGACAAACTTTGTATTTTTTACATTTTCTTCTTGTATTCGTAGATTCCAGTTTATTAAACCGATTTTACAACAACAACATGTTTTGTTCACTTATTTAGCCATATTAATCCCTTTAAAGATTTCTCAGGAAGAAAGTAATTTTAATAAATTCCTATAATAACCGACTATGCTGTCGGCAGAGTTTTTATTACAACTAATTCAGTTAATGGTATCAAACTTTGACACTGCCCTAATAATTGACCGGAAGATACAGAGCATACGAGTAAAAGCGAGTGACTGTCAAGCACTGATACAACTACTTTATTAGTAACTAGCGGACGCGCGCGACTTCGTTCACGTAAAATTATTAGCCTATGTCCGTCAGGAATAGTGTAGCTTTCCAGCTGTGAAAGAATTTTTGAAATCGGTTCAGTAGTTCCAGAGATTACCCCCTACATACAAACAAACTAACAAAAAAACAAACTAACAAACAAACAAAGTTTTTCTCTTTATTATATTAGTGTAGACTAGCGTTCACGTAAAATTGGTGTAACTTTCTATCTGTGAAAGAATTTTTGAAATCGGTTCAGTAGGTCTAGAGATTTCCTCCAACATACAAACAAACTAACAAACAAACGAACAATGTTTACCTCTTTATTATATTAGTGTAGAAGATTAGTGTAGTTGTAGTTTAGTGTAGATAGAAGACAATTTTTTTTTAAGTTTTTTTTTGACGACCTATATGGCACAGTGGCACATGTATCTGCTTACTGTGCAAGAGGTCCCGGGTTCAAATCCTGGTATGGGCAAATATTTGTGTGACGAATACGAATGTTTGTACCTGAGTCATGGATGTTATTTTGTATTTAAGTATGTATTTATCTATATATAAGTATCTTTATCCGTTGTCTAGTATCTATAACACAAGATTTGCTTAGTTTGGGACTAGGTCAATTGGTGTAAATTGTCCCAAGATATTATTTATTTATTTATTTAACGACTCTTAATGAAATTATAGACCGATAATCTCATACCAAATTAGAATAACGATTTACCTGTACTATCTGTATTAAAATATTTAACTTCGTCTTTTACTTTTTGCCGGCAGATGAGGCTGTGAAATAAATACAGGAGACTGATTCTCTAAGCTCAACAGCGACGAGCTCAACGCTAAGGCAGCGCCCTGTCTTGCCCTAGCGCGCTAGCTTGAGTGAGCGAGACAGCATGACGCCTCGGCGTTGAGTCCGACGCTGATACGCTTAGAGAGTAGCAGTACAGGTCTGCGATAATATCTTCTGCCAATATTTCTTGAGATAACGCTCAAAGGCGGCAGAAACGTAGGAATATTGAACATATACTTACTGATACTGTACTCGTATTGATAAAGCTTATCAAAATTTATTACCTTTACTTTTTATACAAGTGGTATTTTTTATTTCATCCTCAGTTCACGTGTGAACGTGTATTTTTGTGAATGGTTATTAAATCGGCAGTTTTCTAGACTCAGTTTATTTTGTTGTTAAACTTCAATTCAGTTTTCTATTGTAAAAATTGTATACGAGAGCGACAACTTTTATTGCTCGACTTTTTTCTTTTTATATAAAACTAGCGGACGCCCGCGACTTCGTTTGCATGGTATGTAGCCTATGTCCGTCAGGGATAGTGTAGCTTTCTATTTGTAAAAAAAATTGAAATCGGTTCAGTAGTTCCAGAGATATTACTCCCTATATGCAAACAAACAAAGTTTACCTCTTTATTATATTATACTTGGTGTAGATAATCTTTTAATCACTTAAGGCCTCTGCATCCACCTTAACATCATACGTTTAATGCAAAACCCTATCCTTTATACTAATCCAATATTACTATGGCGAAAATGTGTGAATTTTTTAAAGTTTCTCCAAATCAGTTATTTCATATTAGTAAAGTGTCTACTAGGAGTTGACACTTAAGCAAACCTAATGAATGCCTGCTTTTAAAAACGAATCACATCCCGTCGAACGAAATTCAATGATATAATTTATTTCCTTCAATAGCTACTGAAATTAATTCCCACAGACTTAAAATGCAAATGCGATATGAAACTCTGCGGTGAGATTTTGTAATGCAAATAGGACGTTTAGTATTCTTTGAGAGGGAAAAAATTAAGGGCCCCTACGAACGGTGCTACGACGGCTAGAACGTAGCCTGTCGTAGCTCTCTACGAGGCAGGTTAAGTATTAACTTAACCGCATTTGCTACAAAACGGTGCTCTCCTAGACCCAACTTAGCACTGTTAGTAGTAATGAGATCATATTTTAAACTAACTATACATTTTTGTGATTTATTATTTCTTGAGTCATTTTACGGCCTATGTGGCCTACGCGCTTTTGCGGTAGGACCTTGGGTAAGGTCCGTCCAGATAGCTACCACTATTTTATTCGCTAATCTAGCCGCTAGGCAGTAGTGCTTGAACTCAGCGCTCCAGAATATGGTAAATTCTGATTCTTTTACTTTCCTCACAGCCCCGATGAAAAGTAGAGCGATTAACACGGGTGTAATTGATAATTTTTATCTCTTGGTTATCAACCTACTATTAATGCATGAGAGGTTAATGTTTAAATATTTTTGGGCGGGGCAGTTTTTATGTCATTTTCTACTCGTTTTCGCAGTAAGTCATTGTCAGTAGCAAGTTAAGTTTCTGATATCGTGTTCTGTTTTGGTCGGCTTCTCAGTAGGTCATGGCCTTGAAAGCTACTTATAGAAGATTTATAGAGAAGACTTTGTGTTGCATACTGTTTGTGAAGTAAGTTAAGTCCGGAATCTTTTATTAAAGTGTTTCGGGCTGTTTCGTCTAGTAAATTCTATTTAACGTGACCATGACTCATGCCTGCTCTCGATGATAATGATAATAGACCGAATACAACAAAAACGATCAATCTTGTTCCAAAAATTCCACTAGCGCTTCCTTCAAAAAGGTCCCTGTTCTGTGACAATAGAGGAGTGGTCATTTATATTCTATACTAGCTGACCCGGCGAACTTCGTACCGCCTTATTATTGGAGGCATATTTGCTCACCGTTTAGACCTACCCTGGACTACGACAAACATTTTAAAACCAAAATCAGCTCAATCGGCCCAGCCGTTCTCGAGTTTTAATCAGACTAACGAACAACAATTCATTTTTATTTATATAGAAGATTATATTCATATATATGTGTTTGTGTAACCACCTTAAAAGTAGTACTAAAGGTTTAAATTTTATTGAAACCGACGGAAAAATCAAAATGGGAATCAATAAACGCATATCAATGAATAAAAATACTACATTTTAATGATAAAATTTGTTAGAAAACAGAATGCGTTTCTAATAAATCGTGGCACAGGACCTTCTTTTACAAACCGTCACATAATAGTTATTTATACAACTATAAAATGATATTAAGAAATGGATATAAGGGCTAGGGAATGATGATAAAATGATAGAGGATATTATATCACGAGTGTGTGTTTATAAAACAACAATCGAGCGCAGCGAGCGCTTTTGATAAATCTATTACACAGGTGATTTAACGACTAGTTATTTTACTGTTCCATAAATAACCTGTTCTACTACTTTATTTCAAACGGAACAAGAAATATAAAAACCATAATTTCCTGTGGACGATTTCTAACGTTAACCTACGGTTTGAATTTTTAATAAGGCATCGTCCATTATGTACATCCTTATAGATTGACGTGAATTATGTTTAAGTTTAAGGCACAATGTTATAAACAATTGAACTACTAGCTTTTAAGATGGTATTCTCATTTTTGCGTATCCATATTACAGTAAAAAGTTTTTTTATTTACGATATTATATATATTTTTATATAACAGTAAGGAAAACGAGTAAGTGGATCACCTGATGGTAAGTGATCACCACCGCTCATAGACGACCGCAACGCCAAGGATATTGCAGATGCGTTGTCAACCCAAAGGGCTAAGATGGAATACCTCTTGTGCCAGTAATTTCACCGGATGTCTTGCACTCCATGCCGAAACACAACTGTGTAAGAACTGCTGCTAAGGGGCTGGATTAGCGAGCATGATGGTGGTGGCGATCCGGACAGACCTTGCACAAAGTTCACACAATACATAACGCAAAATTATGTTAAAGCTGTTTACAGTCAGGAAACATTGAAAAATTATTACTTAGCTTACTGCTACTCTCAATCATTTGTAAGCAGCCAACCCCAGGCACTAGCGAGCGTGTCCGAAGAGACTCAATTATTAAAATTGAAAGTACTTAGTGATTTTTTTTAATTCTTATTATGTGTACAATTTTTTAACCGATTTAAGAAATCAGTTGGTTCTCAATTCTACTGGATATTTTTGTTCTTTATTGATTCACACAAGTACACAAAAATAAAAGAACATATACAGAAATTTTACATGGGATTCAACAGGCGGTCTTATCGCTAAGCAGCGACCTTAATCTTAATACTAGTTTAGCTATTGGTAATCTTCGTGATCCTAAGAAACAAGAATGACAAATATGAATTCTGACAGACGCAAGAGCGAGCGAGATGTACGAAGATTGCCGAAAGCCAATCCCAAATGGAAGTACTGTACAATAAAATTACCTTGAGGTATTTTAAACGGTATTGGGACTTTAACGCGATAAAACTGATCTGAATGATCTTTTTTTTTAATTATATTGTTAACTTTCCTCGATTTTTCGGCCATGTTTCAACGGCCGTGGTTTCTTTCTGATAAATATGTTTACAACAATTGAGGTATTTTGGCCATAGAGCATAAATATATCTACAAACTTATTACGCGTGTTTTATTTTTAATTTACTCCAAGCATTCTAGACTAAGAACTCGTATTCTATGATATTATATCTATGAGTCTGTGCGGTTTTGGACGTCTAGTATGTATGTGCGTGTTCTATTAATGTTCACGGGTTCACTATCCAGGAGAGTCAATGGAAACGCCGTAAATATATTCATACGTATAATCAATTCACTTTACAATTATTACTGATTACATGTGTTGCGATCGACCGCGGTTCGGGAGGGCCTGCCATTACCGACGGGCGACATGCTTTTTGTCCAAAGTGCTAAATCATCAACTTTGTCGTGCCACGTACGCTATAAGTCGCAGCACAAGGGTACGGACCCTTAAAACGACTCAGACGCACTGGGACAAAATAAACGATTGATTAAATGAAGATTTCAATTCATATTTCTGAGACTAACAAGCTCGTAATTACAGTAATTAAAATTTAAGCTGCAGTACGAAACTATCATTTTAGCTGCAGCAACTACAACTTTTGACGACCGGATAGCCTAGTGGTTAGTGGTCCTGACTGCCAAGCTTGAGGTTCCGGGTTCGATTCCCGGAGGGGCAAATGTTTGTATAATAAATAATGAATGTTTGTACCCGAGTCGTGGATGTTACATGTATTTAAGTATGTATTTATCTATATAATTATTTATATCCGTTGTCTAGTACCCATAACTCATACAGCTTTAGTTGCTTACTTTGGGACTAGGTCAATTGGTGTTAACTGTCTCAAGATATTTATTATTATTTTCTAACTAAGACCTTACTCGTAGCTGCTGTTACTATGATGTTAGTTACTGCATGTAAGATTTAAGTTACTGTGGTTAAGGTTTTGAAGGGTAATGAAATCAAGATCTGTCTGTTGTTTTCTTTAGGCAGGAAGTTTTTCTTTACCTCTGTTATTGTATAAGTACACGGTTGAATATGCACGTCGCAGCGTACCAGCACCTTGGCCGGATGCCAGTTGCATAACCTCCCGAGTTCAGGCTCCCATTCATTCCTGTCCTGTTGCGATTGCCGGAATTTACGACGGATTAAACCGGAAAAGCTAACTTGACGACAAAAATGTTTAAACAGTGTGGAAATCCCTCCACCAATACGTTCTAAGTTGGCCATGAAAGTGCTTAAAAGTTGTAATGAAAATAGACCAACTACATTTGTTTTTTTTTAATTAAAAATACTCTTTAAAGGAAAATATTATATCTTTTATCCATTTTTTGAAATATAATAAGTAAACAAATGATAGCAAGCAAGCCTCGCGAAAATGCTCTAAGTATAAAAACAGACTTACTCCCTTATTCATAAAAGTTAACAATATTTTTAAGTTATAAATGTTTTGTCCCTTTCATTTGAGGGCAAACGTCACAATGACAAATAAAGACATAAAACATGTTAACGTACAAACGTTTACGAAGCTTTTATGAATAATCAGCAGTTTTAATTAGATATTTTTGTAAGCAATAAAAACTGACTTATGTCCTGTGTCATATTTTGTAACAGAGATGTGTTTTTTTTTCCTTAATTTGAGCTGAGTTGATGCGGCAAACAGGCTCCAAAATTGGCTAAAGAAAAAACAAATGACCTACTATGGAGTTCGTTGACCCCACGCGTGACACGAGCTGCAACTTGGTAGTTATTGCCATATATAATTGTGTATCCATTTTTCCTCTAACGTCATAAAGCTCCTGTTGACCTGGAGCTTAAAAGCTTGATATCCAATACCCAGAGTATATTGTATCGGCACTATCAAAGATTTTTAAATAAAAATGGACTATGGTAATATTTCTTGCGTCCTTAATAGTTTTAAAATCATGGTTTTAGACCGAATAGGTTTAATTTATATCTACATCCCTTTCTTAACACACTGGTGAGGCACAATCGTAAATAAATAACAGGGAGGAGGGGAGGAAAAAATTAAACTTGAGTGGTCATGTTAGGACCGCAGTAGCTAAATAAAAGAAAGTGGTCGAGTAATTATGTACAATACAGTATTGGTATACAAATAATCAACGTCAAAGCAATGTTTCTAATTATTTCACTGTGAAATAATTTTATGACTAATTTCATGTCTTTCTTAATATAATGATAGGATGGCTGTTCCTAAATTTTTAAATGAATGTTCTTCTTTTTTTAAACTAGTCCACGACGTGGCTTTTCAAGGATTGACAGGTTTTCATCTATTGTTTAGTTAAGTATAGTGCTGCGTTACGCTACTCAAATACCTTTTCATTTATTTTCGTGAACTCATTCGCATTTTTTGACTGTATCCGTTAAGTCGCAGACGCAGTCATTGATTGTTGAAACACATTGAACAATGTTAATAATTTAAATTTCCAATTAGCATAGTGACTGTTAATAATTACGAGGAAGGTTGTGTGGATGAGAAATAGCCTACGAATGAAAAAGCGGACACTTTGTAAAAAACTAAGCCGAATTATAAGGAATAATGAACGCGCGAGTCTAGCATTCATTACGTAAGGTATGGCGAGGATTTATTTCGCTTGTAAAATTACAGCTGAAACTGAAACAAAGACGCGGCTCGCACGCAAACCGTGACAGTGCACGGGCTTGCAATTACAAGGCTGTAAGTATCATTTTAGAGTACGCTAAATTAAATCTTATGTTTAATAACACAGGGCTACATTTTGAGTAGGTGCACAACGAATGAAACCTTGTAACAGTTGGTCGCTCATGTCTTTTAGAAAGATAGACTAGTGCAATAATACAGTCAGCAGTTGATCTACTCAGCCGAAGAGGTCATAAAGATCTGTACACTGCAATGGGCATGATGACTTTAATTACGTTATCAAAATTTAAAGAAAAAAAAAACGTATTCTTAGTTTTGTCTATGATCATTATTTGTTGAAATATCGATGATACGATGCAATGCAAGCCCCGCGAAAGCGCTTCGTATGAAATGGCTAAATAAATATGACGTCACGCTTTTTTATTTTACTGTAAATTTATGGAGTGTGCAACTAAATCATGTTTATTAAAATAATAATAGGGTTTCTATGGTTACCGCCCTAAAAAAAAAAGTATTTTTAAAATTATTTTTTTGTCTACTGAAAATTACCTAACACGCTCTAATCAGTGATAGTTTACCAAATGTCCGGTGTACGAAAATTTAGAAGGAAAGTTTAACTGAATCCATCAGACTTCAGCTAGGTACAGTCGCTATTAAATATGTCAGAGCGACCAACGTGCTCAAAAATATGTGAACAATTCTAAAGCTAAGAGCTTTCGTCGTGTTCAGACTTTCACATGGACGAGTATTTAAGCAATTTAACCGCTCAGATTTATAGATTTTTATCATTAGGGTTGTATTATATGTAGAATAATTTTTATAAAATGGGATGGCAAACGAGCAAGAAAAAAAAAGACTAAGATTTTGTTGTGTTTTTTTCAATCGACAGCTAAATTACAATTACCTTCACCGAGAAAACGTCACAACTGACAATACCTACTCATAGAGTTTTAATTCAGTAATGGCATCGCGTTAGTCAGTTAAAAATAGATTACAACCTACCCGAGTGGTAAATCTACCCTGAACCTTCACCACCTCTACCCAGAACGTAAACTTTTCAAGCATTCAATAGAACTGAGTGCTTATTCGTTTTATCGTCGCGTATAAATAAATAGCTTATTATTCGCTTCGTCTATTCCATTGTTTCGCGGTAGGTAATTACCTATTACCATATAGCAAAGAAGTTTGTAACAGTAAGATAACGATTTGTCTGAATTAGTAGACACCGAAGAAACAAAGTGTTTATAGATGTGGCTGTTTAATTCCCTTGTACGTACAAATTGGATGGTCGGGCGCGAGGCGTGCTCCTCTCAGCTACGTAACACAGCTTTTGATCTTCGAACGTATTTCTGGGCTGAAACAACCTAATTTCATGCTTTACCGCGAAATATCACAATGTCGTCCTTCACACCGTCGTAATATGTTTTGCGTAAAATATTCGCTTATGTTGTTGTTTAGGACAAAAACTATAATGTATAAAACAAAAGAAAATGACTTCTAGTTATAGCTTTACTCAATCAGAGCAACAAATTAAAACTCGGGTAGAACTTTAAATAAAATATCGCAATGAATCTTCGGCAAAATTTACATGTAGCCAGTTCACTTCCCAAATAAGGTAAGCCATTTATAAAAATGATAGAATGTAGGTATTTATTTACTTTTATTAATAAAACGATATGATCATAACACAAAATTACCCTATCTTTATCATTGCATAGTATAAAACGAAGTCGCTAACCGCTCCTGTCTGTCCTAATCATATCTTCGGCCGCTTAGGTATTCATTCCAAACCACTCAACGGATTGATATGGTTCTCAATGTAATCTAGAGGATTTTACCTACAGAACAGTCTATTTATCTTCATAGTTTTTGTTAGAAAGTTTGTACCAGTGTTTAGCCGGGGCGGGGCTGCTATACATTAAGGTACTTTCCCTTTCTTGGCATAGCATAGCCATTTATAGTTCCACAGTGGCCGGTGTGTGGCTCTGAACTCTCCTTAACGGTGACTGTCGATTTTGCTAATTTATGCCTATGGCTCCAGCATGCGTACCTAATCAATTTTTTCGTTATTAAATTCGTTAAGAGTATTACAATTGTAATGACAACACAAAGAAAAATTAGGGCAATGGCAGGACTTGAACCTGCAACATCAGCATTCCGTGCCTTGCGTTTTCCAGTTTCGCCACACTGCCGCTGCCCTACCCTGCGAATTTTTCAATGTGCTTCGTCTTACGGTCATTACATTTTTGATTTTAGGGGTACAACTACCCTCGGTGTCATCTAAATGAAACTTTTTAACAAGTTATCATATTCAACTGGGTACCTTTACAGCTACCGTCAGCTGACGAGAGATGGCGCCGTTTTGTTAAATTACATTTTGTAACCGAAATTTCTTTCGATTTTTATTTTTTTTTAATGTTTTTAACATTCAAATTATTAAATTAAAATCGTAATGACAACAATTTTATTTTAATAATTTGAATGTTAAAAACATAAAAAAAAAATCGAAAGAAATTTCGGTTACAAAATGTAATCGTTAAGAGTATTTATTTACAGATTTTCAACAATTAGACTAGGTAAGTATTACGTCTTAGCTAAAACATGTATTTGACGGTCCCAGCCTTTAACAGTGATCCAATAATTGACGACAAGATTCGGAAACATACGAGTAGAAACGAGACATAATAATGTCGACTACTGGTAAAAACAATATGCTACGTGTGTCAAGCACTGGGATGGTTTTCTTAACTATAATTATTTTTAAACTTTATAACTTTGGATAAGCTGAATTCATGTAATTCGAGTGAAATACGCAATAATACATTGATACCATCCTGCCATAACCCTAATTTTTCTTTGTGTTGTCATTACATATCATTTTAACTTAATACATTGACATTCATATAAGCATTCAAAGTATTCTCACTGCATAAACCTAAGTTCAAAAATCTAATAGCTGTACAACTGCAGCTAAATATTGTGGAAAAACTAGCCCGTTTACCAGTGGCTTAACCTCGTAAGGCCCAAGTCCTACATATAGGACATACGTCAAACCGACGTTGAACTCACTGTCTCAAACGATATGGTTCAAAATTCATAAAACGAAATTTGAGGTGGGCCTTACGATGTTAAGTAATTTGCCGCTGAAAGAATCTGCAAAAGTCAAAGTATTAGGCACATTACGTCAGGAAAAACAACTGGAAGTGGAGGGAATTAAATCACGCGTCGCGTCGACGGGACGCGCGTCGAATGCGCCAAGTCATTACGCGGCTTTACCGACATTTTCTTTTGAGCAATTTAATTTAAAATAAAGACTTGACGGGAATGTACTCTTGTACAATCTCTAGGAACTTATAGCTCATCAATAGAGGCTTTCCTTAGCAGTATTGAAAACCTTCTTAGGAGATGTTAGTGATTAAGTTCTAGTGCCTAATCCTTGCTATTATTTAGGGTTTGAATTTTTAGTAGTATGGAAAAATTAAAAGCCAAATAAAAAGGCACTTGTCTAAATTAGACTAGACTGTTTTTTTGCCAAAAATTAAAAAAAATTGCGCTCTAAACACTTTTTACTCTAAAGAAAGAAGCATTTTTGGAGGTCATAGTATAGTTCATTAAAATATATAGAATATCAACAATCAAAACAAAGATAGAGGTAAACACGGATTGTCTACTGCATCCTATTACACGTATGATACGATAGCTAATGTTCGTGATAATGTTTCGGTTTAAGTTTTTAAGTTAATTATTACTTTAGTTTATAATGTATATTTTGCAGTGCCCTTACAGGGTTTCGTAATTTTTCTTTATGAAAGCAAATAAATATTTTGAGTGTGAGTTAATTAGTGACAAAATTTAAGGACGGACAGGGGGACAGAGTTTGTATGAGATATTGTCCGTTCCCATAATTGACGAGGACTAATATTGCGCTAATTCGTTTTGTATGTGTTACATAAGGACAGAGACGTATTTTTTTTTTTTATGGAATAGGAAGGCAAACAAGCAAGTGGGCCACCTGAAGGTAAGTGACTACCACCGCCTATAGACATCTGCAACACCAAGGAGATTGCAGATGCGTTACCAAACCAGAGGGCTAAGATGAAATGCCTCTTGTGTCAGTAATTGCACGCAACACTGCAAGCACTGCTGCTTAGCGGCAGGATTAGCGAGCAAAATACAGATCACGCAGAGAAACTCCAAGCATAGCCCTCTCCATAGCTCGTTGCGTGACTTTGAGCTTTCTTATAAGGCCCATAGTAAGCGGCCACGTTTTAGTGCCATAAGTCTTCACTGGTAACACACATTGATCTACACTCTCGATTTCAGACACTGATGACCGTACAAGTACTTTAAGCCTATTTTATTTGTCTATCGTATCATGTATGTAATAAATAAATAAGCGGGACAAGCGACCGAGGTAGACACGACGCGGCGTTTGAGGAAATAGAACTGTCTATGAAATGTCAATTTCAGTGTACTGGTACACTTTGCCCTGCCTTTTTAGGGTTCCTTAATAATATAAAAAAACCTTCGTATTGTGACTCCGTCCATCCGACCGTCTGTTTCTCTCTCTGTGTTTGTCTGTCAACGCCATATTGTAACAACTAATGATATCGGTTTTTGAAATCGCTTTAAAATACGTTTTCTTAGCCATATAGCAAATAAAAGTGGCAAAGTAGAGATTTCAAAGTAAAGCTACTTAGGTCAAGTAGATCTGAAATAAGTTTGACGACCTATTTGGCACAGTGGCACATGTGTCTGCATACTGTGCAAGAGGTCCCGGGTTCAAATCCTGGTAGGGGAAAATATTTGTGTGATGAATACGAATGTTTGTACCTGAGTTATGGATGTCATTTGTATTTAAGTATGTATTTATCTATATATAAGTATGTTTATCCGTTGTATAGTATCCATAACACAAGATTTGCTTAGTTTGAGACTGGGTCATTTGGTGTAAATTGTCCCAAGATATTTATTAATTGAATTAGGGACAGAAAAAACACCATGACCTTCGAACTAGTACTGTTTATTAGAAATCATCAGAAATCCGTCTATAAAGAACTCGTTCGCCGTTACATTTTTTCTTTTAAAGTTTCTTTTTACATGCGTTCTACAAATAAGCACGTGTGTGTGTAGTTACGAAACCCTCGGTACGCGACTCAGAGCTATACCTAACCAGTTTTTTAATTTGGTACGAGTGTTGGGATATTTTTATCCACAATGGCGCGGAGACCAAACAATATATATATATCCTCGTTGTTGTTTGTGTGGCTGCTACCGCTCTTTTTAATAAACGCGGATGTTTATTTATAGAAATGTAGGCTGACCAAGTATTTTTATGAACTGGTTTGTTTAATTGAAATATTCATGCTAACTTATTTATGTATATCCGAGGTCCATACGATAGCTTTTAGTACTATGGTACATTGTATGCCATTTGTTTAAATAGGTAAGATTCTACCATTAAGATTCTAACATTCTACCAAGTTGAATTTTGGGCTACTGTAGAACCTTGTCGCAATAAATAGCTTAAGGACTTGCTATAAATTTGTTTGGTCTTTTTCCATAAATACGGCCGCCCAACAATTTGCATTGGCAACACTGGTGATGGCACTTAACGTAGGTAGGTATCGTACTCATATCGTACTTCTATTATTTATGTAGGATGACCATGTAAGTATCTAGTGATTATTAGTTATAATTAATTTTTAACTTTTAATTAATTTATCAGTGAGTTAATTGCGTGTGACCTCGCCTATTAAGTTTAATTTTAGCTAAATATTAATATTTTCTACTCCTGATCACCGATTAAAAATCATCGTGTATGTACGAGTAGAAACACCAACTTCCGCCAGCGACCTCGTCCGCGTACATTTTGATATACATACTAATTTCCACTACCATTTCAACCGCCTTAATGATGGAATTTCAAAAACCTTTCTTATTGCACATCTACAACCCCCTACAGAACACGTGTTCCAAATTTCATGTTTCCATCTTCGGCGGTCAAGCTATGATTATCAGTCAGTCAGTCAGGAACGGAACTCTTTTATATGTAAACAGGTCTCTCTCTCTCAGCATATAGACGTCCACTGCTGAACATATGCCTCTTGCATGGATTTTAGTTCTCGATGCAGGGGTTCTGGTCTAGGTTGGCACTACCGACTTTTTTAAATCGTCCGACCACCGGGCTGCTGGTCTGCCCACACTTCGGCTTCCTGCGCGGGGTGTCCAATTTATAGTTTTTTAACTCCATTTTTCATCACCTCTGCGGCAAATATGACCAGGCCATTGCCATTTTAATTGCGCCACTCTTTTACTAATTTTGCTCTTTTGTAAATATTACCATAACTTAAGTTTTCTTATATAATAGTTCAGGGATTTCGAAAGCGTACCTGATAATGACATTTATAATAATATAAAGACACTGCGGCTGTGGGAGGCAGTTGAAATGAGATGTCCTTATGATAATTGCTGAATGACACAAAGCAATTTGTGAATTAGGACTTGAATAGAGGTGTTCATCATCAGACTTTTGTTATTCCGGTTGCTCTTTACGTAAGTGAGCTGTATTTGACACTAAAGAGATTTATACATTTAGTTCTATGCGGTGTTTACCCACTACCTAGGTATTTTGGAATATCATGGCGGTATTGCAAAAGGAACCTTACTTGCATCTGAGGATTTGTTTTGTGTTCACGATAGAAACTAGAAACACTTCTTCTCTAAGTTTAGGCACGTGTAGTATCCACATGACACTGAAGTTTTACAGTCAAAGATTAAGGCCTGGTTTAATAAAAAATCGTAATACAAATGTCAGACTAAATCTCAGTAACTCAGTCCAGTTTTATACACAGAAGCATTCAATGCAAAGAGATATTCCCCTTCTCTACATTAAGGTACAGATGGTAAGAAAGTGCGCAAAATGTCTGAGTAGTCAAATAAGCGTTCGTTGAATTAATAACATTAAAGAGAAGTAAAACGACCATGTTTCGGTACTCCGCTTCCTGTTAATATCCGGCCGCTTAGCTGCAAATCTTCGGAACAGAGATTTTATCGGTAGAACAAGAAATCGACTCCAACCAAGTGGAATCAACACTCTTCCTCCAAAGACAAATGTACATTTAACTCTTATTGCCTTGACTAAACTAAACTAAACATAGTAATATATGCTGTTGGTGTTATAACTACATATATGTATGGGTAGTTCTAGATAAAGACACGACAGTTGAGGTGAACGTTTACACGCATAACTACACAGCGCTATACAAAACAAAACACTCATTCGGAAATTCAAACGAAATTCTTCGGTACACACATGGCATTTAACAGTGTGTGTGACCTCAGCTCAGAGTTCCATACTTTTAAACTGTGCTTGAAGTTCAAACATAGTTCATTTAATAAGAATTATGCTTTTGTATTGGTGACGTTTCATGTATAATTTGAACATATTGTAGGTTAATAGGTCTGTTAGTTTAATTCAAAATTATAGGACAGTAATTGTTATAAGCAGTATAATATTATAATGGACATAATTATAGAAATGCTTTAAGTAAAGCTTTTGTATATGTTTTAGACATGTTTACCGGCTTCAAGTGCCCGACGGGGGTTCTGCCAAAGGCTCTTCAGATTATGTTACCTAATTAATCACAACATCCACGACCGATTCATGGTATGGTTATTTTATTAGCTTCCCTTAGATTTTCTGTTTTAAAAATGCTGGTTACATTTACGGTAAGTTCTAAACTGGCACGAAAACTCATTGCTGTCTAGCAGTTAGTAAGTAATTAAGAAACGATGACTAAATGGCACTCCACTGTAATATCCTGGTTTCTGAATATTGATCATTGACCTCATTATCACTTTTGTACAATTTTCAATAAATAATTAGTGAAATGTATATTTACAACGTTAAATTATAAAGTGAAATTTACACCATATTTATATCAAAAATCTGGCTAAACCGATATAGCTGTGTAACGTCCACATTTGTCTTGCCTGTATCAACTCTGCACCTGTACATGATGACCTTGTTGTAGGACATATACATGCCTACCAGTTCTGGCATGTTTTAGCTCCATTCTTCTGCTAATTTTTGGAATGTTACGGAATTTAATCCAAACTTTATCAAGAGATTAAGGAGTTAGAATACGTCGCAAGAAACCCTACGACTGCAAAACAATTTGAGGCAATTTCCTTCGCTTTGGCGTTCGTAAAAACACGTGGGTGGGTGCTTTTTCCGAATGCGACGCGACTTACATCATTAATGGGGAGATTTGTGCCCAGTAATGGGATCGTATACATAAAGGGTATGCTTTAAACTTCTTTTAACTGTGTCAGTCAGCGTCAGCCAATGTCAGTGTCAGTCCCGCGATGTGGCAGGCTTCCGTGGTATGGTCCGATTTCTATAGGCCTTGTTTCGTTTCTGGGCTATTTGATATTAATAAACATCGAATTAGCCACTTCCAATACATTTAGGTTTTTAGATGTCGAAAGTTTATTTTGCATTAGCAAGTGTTAATATTTTAATTCAATCTTGTACTCTGTTCGACGTGGGCGGGCCGAAAGATCGCCGGTCACGTCCCTGTTCGGTGCGGAACTGCAAATATATGCTAACTAGCTTACGTCGCGTCCCTCTGATAACATACTAAGAGGCTCAGTCTGACTAGCCGTTGTTATTATTGGAAAATACTTTGAAAATGCAAAAACATTTACTTCTTCTGGTTATAAAGCAAATAAGTAGAGTAAATATGTTGGTTAGGTACGTCGAGTATTATTCTATCAGTAGTTTTTATCATATATTGAGTTTATTAAGACATTTTTTTTTCTGTTTGCTTTATTATTCTACATAAAGAAGAAGAATGTACAACTGCAATGTTGAAAATACTGTACCTACTTTAAGATTGTCATGAATGCCATGAAGGGGCCAGTCTGAAAACCAGCGCCAGGTACTGTGCCTAGCATATGCTGAGACTGGTACCTGTTGCCAAGGCATAGTATATAGTATGTTATGTTATGGCAATAAATCTTTTTTATTCTTATTCATATTCTTATTTTACTATCCCTAAAACAAGACCTTATTTTTGACTGTCGCGCAGTCCTAATTTAGATTATGATCCAGTTATTACTTTTGTTCAGTGAATTAATTACTTATTTCAAATCTTAAATGAAATTTAATGCCACATAACCGTGGCTTAGACCGTAAACCAGTTAAATGCCATTTTTAACTCCTATGAAATTTTCATTACTTTTAGAAAGAGGAAAGTTTGTTCAGCGATAACTAACAAAATGTAAAAAGCTATGTTTCTAACAAAAAAATCTCAATTAGTGCCATCGCACCCTATAGCGAAAGAGTCGTCGTGCCAGCTTTCAATTAACGATGTGTGATGGATGTCCGAGGTCGATTCGTCAAGTAAACATCGCTCGGGTCGGTCTACATGCTAATAATCTCTGCAATGTAGACCAACGCACGCATGTCAACTACCCTATTCTAACGTGTGTTGGTAAAAAGAGATGGAAACGGCCTTTAGCGTGACGCTAATAAAACTAATTGAACCTCTGTTTTCGTAACTCGAATGACTCAACGCCTCCGTTCAGATTTCATTGACTATCCGATCCCTTTAAACTCTATAAATTGGAACAAATTATTTTGTTACTCCGCGAAACCAGTTCTGTGTCCGTAAAAAATAGTTGGGTATGTGCGACATATATTTTGTTGCAAAAACACACCCTCCTCCGCTTTCACATGAAACAACTATGTGTAACAATAACAACTGTGTGAAATTATATCACACATACGCAGCCATAAACTACCACCAATATAGGTACAATTGAACTACACGATCGACGCGCGTTTCTGATTGGTACATCAAAATTAAAAACCGTTCGATATTTATATTTGTTTTTAGGGTTCCATACCTCAAAAGGAAAAACGGAACCCTTATAGGATCACTTCTTTGTCCGTCCGTCTGTCTGTCAAGACCCTTTTTCTCAGGAACGCGTGGATCTATCAAGTCGAAATTTATACCAAATACTCAAATCTGTAGTCCCTTGAAGCCGTGAAAAAATCAAATTGCGATAACAAATTTATATTTGCACTTGGTAAACTGACCGTGATCTACGTCGATGTATCAGAACAACAATTTCCCAATGGCAAAGTTAAGTTTGTTCCTCAATCCAGTTTATCTTTTCGTTAGAGTATTATTCGGTGCTTGAAGCTTGTACCTTTGGTGCACGAGTCCGACTCGCACTTGGCCGGTTTTTTTTAATATTTCCCCTGGAACGTGTGAGTTTAAATTGAGTTTTCAACTTTGTCAAGCTAGTCACGAGTAAATACGTGAGGTACGAGTAGCTGCGAAACACAAATGGAACTAAAGTGAAATTGTCAAAAAAAACAACTATTAATAGTGAATTTAAATTTAGATTAAATACATATATAATCAACTGAGATTATGCCTCATGTTTTATTATTATTATCATGGTTGGGCGTCTCGCACAGTACCAGGAGGGTCGACAATGAACCAGCGACTATCTTGAGGTGATTTCCACCACCACGTGATCCGTAAGCTCGTTTGCCTTCATAAAATATGATCGTCGTTTTTCATTTAAAATAGGCCGATTTACCTGTACATTACCTGTACATTCAGATGAGATTACGTTTATGCATTGTAATAAAACTAGCTATTTGCTCGTATTGTAGTAATTTTTAACACGAATGTATTCATTGTTTTTTTCTTGTTGCCAGCAACTTCATTCTAAACAAAATTCGTTTGTCGGAGCTGTGAATTTTATGTAATACTTGCTGCTGCCCAGCTTCTACGCAGATATAGTCGTACTTTCATTGCTACCCCGTTAGCAATTTACAGTTTTCGAAATAAAAAGCAGCCTAATTGGTAGGTATTCTTCGATGTACAACATATATTCCCATCTCACTAAGATTGCTCATTTCCGGCGATTTCTTCGTCCCGAAAAATTCACGATAATTAATATTGGAAACTATGTTCGTCCCATGAGAACTGTTTAATTATGAAACTTACTTTTTATTTTCTCAGAGTTACCTATTATACGGACTATCTCTAACTAGAGTCTGTTTATCGTTATCCTGCAGGATCTCTATTTTCACTGATATAAAAGTAGCCCATGACCATCCTATCTTATTGCGTCTGAAGCATACCTACTCGTACAATGGTGTGAAACTATTCTAAGTTTCTGAAATTTCATCGCAGCCTTAGCAATTTAAAGTTTACCATAATTATCACATTTACGTCCCTTTACGTCACTTCTAGTTCTGTTTGCCATTATTTCCAATAAACATACAATTTGGTGCTCCCGAAACGAACATTAGCACGAAGTTCTCCTAACTCCAAACCATAAATGGGGCTACAACTATTGCCGTATATCTATCTTAATTTTCATAAACTCTATAGTGATTTAAAAAAACGCAATTATACTAATAAACGCGGGCTCTACATATAGGCTCTACGTATAGATGTGAAACATAAAATTCTAATACAGTTTTATGGTTGCAACGCCGCGCACTGGAGAATCATTCAAAAGTAAGATATATTTCACGAGCATTTGATTAGATTTGTGTCATACTCATATTACATAGTTATACTATGTTTACATTACTACATTCTTGTACGTATGTAGACGATAACTCGTCTCTGATAAGGGTTAAATAACTTAAAACTTTTAACTAAAATTTTAGGAAAGTCTTCATAAATTCTTACATTGCGCTGCTAGCTCGTCTATGCAGCAGTTGCAGCAGACTACCCTCTCCTGCTGAAGAGCAGAGGCTGCGACTGCGCGCGCGCCGGCTCTCGTCCATGTCGCGCCGCTCCCCGCGCTCCCGCCACCGCGCCATTAGTGATTCCAGGCACAACATTCCGACATCTCACTACCACCGCTGGCCACCTTAACCCGAGTTTTCCAAAAGTAACATTACAAAACGAGAGTAAATTTTATTTAAAAAACATTTTTCTCTGCTAAATTGACAATTGATCAAGTCCGATGACTCAAGTTCCAAATCACTGCATACAGTTTACAAATACAAACAGTTTACTCGTCACGTGCACACGTGCTACTTGTCATTGGCGGAGAAAACAATCGCATTAGTGGTATTATGTATGGTAAACTTGACACGAAACCGCTTCGAAACGAAGCCTGGCGCCCGTTGCGTTCGTAGATTGTTTACATTGATTTTTTAAGTGCGATTAAATAGTTTTTTTTTGTTGACACAGTGGGTGGTAGCGGAGAGAACCGTCGCGGTCAGGCGGCGCTCCGCGACTGGTGCGGCTCGGGCTCGCAGCGCGAAGGAAACTGCCGTGCCGAGCCGCCAGCCCTCCCGCCCCGAAGTACTCGTACGTAGCAGCAGATATATCTACATAGACGAAGAGCTCTAAAGGTATCCAGAAGCTCTTACTTTCTCAACAATAGAGTCGTGGGTTGTTGGTCCTCGCGCTGGCTGTACTCGGGGTCTGAATCCGTCTTAGTCGAAACATGCATTGAAAAGTTTCATTGTCATAAATTTCAAGGTTCGTTTATATATTATTGTTTGTTTGTTCGTTCACCTTCAATGCATTCCTATACCATGTTTACGATTATGATAACATTTCGTAAGCACGCGTCCACAATGGTTTCTGACTAAAGCACATAGCTAACTGTATTTAAATATTTAGACTTAGATAAAATATTAATAAATAAATAAGAAAGATAAATCTTGTCAATGAATGCACATCTTTTTAATACTGAAAAGGAAAAAAAACTTTGTGTAAATAGAGCCTTATTAGCTACTCTTCTAAGCTCCTTCTCCTGTAGGTCAAGTTGTTTTTATTTTGAAATACAGAGCGAGTAGCGCGCTTTACGAGTATAACGCAAATGATTTGAAACCATTTTTAAATTAACCCCTTTGAGACTAAGGTATTTTTAAAATTAATAAATAATAAGTAACGTTATTTGCGTAGAATCTCAATAAAGTATAGATTTTAAAATGTAGGAACCAAAAAACTTGATTGCTTTAACACATTAACCACCACATACCGTTACGTGCTACGCTCGTAGCTCGTAGCAGCGGTTTCCCGCTTTGTAGCGAAGATTCCTAGCGGGTTTGTGGCACTGAATGTTAAGCAACTTATTGGCTGTCAGGTCTTTAAAAAAACCTACTTTTCTTTTGGTAAAGTTTGTAAACAGATTGATGAAGGTCGATGTCGAAGGGTGTCGGGATATTAAAGCGCTCAGAGCCGTTAGGGACCATGTCCGATTCGGATCTAAGTAAATACTACCCGAAATAGTCGTACCAAGTACTATTTGTATGGGTCTTTACGCACCGCATTTATTCGGGCTCAGATCGGTACCAGATATATGTGATACCGTCTCTGTAGGTATCCATAGAACAAACAAGGACGGCATCACAGATATCTCTTGAATAGAATACCAGGGGTGCAATGTTTGAATTTCACCAGGTGACTAGAGCTCACCAAAATGACCGAATCTCAATGAAAAACAGCTATTTTGGTGAGATTTAGTTACCTGGTGAGATTAAAACGCAACTTTTGAATCTCACCAGGTGACTAAGGCCCACCTAAATGGCCGCATTTCTATGAAACACGGACATTTTGGCGAGCTTTAGCACCCGGTGAGATTCAAACATTGCACCCCAGGAACTTATCAGAAAGTGGCAGAATGGGGCCCCGGTCTATTAGTACAATGCCAAAGATGTTGCAAGGGGTCGTTAATTTATAACTGTCGCTCTTACACAAACATCAACCTGTAGATTTAATTTAAAAGCTACAGGTGGGTGTAAACAGGATTAAGTAAGCCGATACCGATGATTGCTAGAAAGTGGTCCTGATTAAAAACGTGCCGGGCCCCCATCTCGAGCCTCGGGGAGGTTGAAATAAAATTCACCCTGCGTCAGCAATGGAAATATCGTTGCATTGGAAGAGTTGTAAAATAACTACTCATTACTTTAGAATGAAACTAGTTTATATGTCCTTTTGAGTTCACCGTCCTTCCGTGTACGTTTTGGGCGCGTATGTAAACTAATGCTCCGATATTACTCCAAATCAAGAGCCGTGGAAGTCTAAGACAAATATTTTTCTTCGTGGTGTCATTGACTTGAATTTACCGTACTTTTCAACTTTAAAGAAATTTACCAAATCCTACTAATAATAAAACGCGAAAGTTTGTAAGTATGGATGGATGTTTGTTACTCTTTCACGTAAAAACTACTAAATGGACTTGCATGAACTTTGGCACACATATAGTTTACAACCTTAACACATAGGATTAACACATAGGATACTTTTTATCTCGTAAAAATGCATAGTTCCCACGGGATAGCGATAAGTGTGTTATACGCCGCCATGACGTCATGAGCAGTAAAGCAACTACCTAATTCTCATTAATTTATCCAGAAAATATTGCAGATTGTATGTTGGGTGCACGTTTGCTTGATTCAATTAAACAAGTCTACGCGGACGAAGTCGCGGGCAAAAGCTAGTAAAATATAATTAAAGTTAAAGGCTCGTCGCCTCTTGAAAACGATTTGTTCAAACGTGAGAGCTATCCACCGATAAAAATGTTTACTACTGTCTTACGGGAAGAGCGTTGCAGTTGGTAAAGCCCCTCCCAATGCAGTCGGGGTCAACGACCGCTTTATGGTCGACTCTTGCCAAATATCCACGCCATGCGACACGCATACTGCTAGTGACAAAGTTAAGTATGCGGTTGACCAAATTTCGAACTACCCCTTCTCTATACTAACCTTTAGTCTACTATTCGACAAAAGCAACGATCTAGCTGCAAAGTTACCTTTGCAGGGTCACAGCGTAAATAAACTTTTCATAGAATACTGCAAACGTGTCAAGTAGGAAACTCTACTTTCCACTATCCTACGATTACATCTGCAGAAGTTTACCGCTATTGTCCATTATTTTGATTTAGTAACATTTTGTTCAATTATTGAAATGGAATTGAAAATGTATCTTTTAAGAATATAAGTGTTAGTTTTGACTTAATTCTATGACTACAAACGCAACGAAAACAAATTTAAAAGTGACGGGGCGTTGCAGTCGCTGGGAGATGCAGCCACAGCCGGGCCTAATACAACCCTTCTTGACACGTGTCAACTCGCTACGTATCTCAGTGCGCCTCGTTCTAACTAGCACAGTAGAAGAGAGACGCACTGAGCGACTTAGCGAGTAAACGCGTATCGAGAAGGTCCGTGCTAGATGCACAGTCCCACCGCTGGGCCAGCACGCGCAAGATGCTGTTCGTACTGAAGCGAGCACGGTTAAGTAGGTTAAACACGGGTTACTAAAATCAATATCAGCTAACTAATAGGATTTATAAAAAGTGGCCGAGCTTGCGACAGCGAAAATAAGATGTTATAAAAAAAGTAATCCTATTTGACTACCTACCTCGTTCTACTAACCAATAACGTACGTTTATATTTATGATGTACGGTGGTCAAACATTTTATTTATTTCTCACGGGAAATCTCATAAGAGAATCTGTGAGGCGGGATAATAACAGGCCGTTGAGATTTCATACTGTTAAAATAAATGCGTTAGTTAAGCGATTTGTTGTTAGACGTGGCCGATCGTTTCGTGGCGGCCGTTATGTGATATATAGGCTTAGAACTTTTCGTAGCATACCGTGGTTCTAAAATCTATGGAGTCACTAGTTGTAAAATACTTAATATTTTTCAAAGTCAAAGTTATCATTTTTTAATTCCTTATATGGCTCTATCCAGTATTTAATTTCGCAAGTTGTAATAGTGTTCATTTTAATTAAAATCAAAAACCAATGTGAACGTCTCTAATCAAAACTGACAACTAATTTTGTCAATATTTTTTAATTTTAAATTGCGAATGAGTTTGCACTACTCACTAAACACGGACTTTAAAGAGGACGCATATTAGGTAAATCAAATTGTAGAGTCACATGTGATCAGTTATTAATATTATTATATAGGTTTATGATAAAATTAATTATGTTCGATTAAAATGAACTCAGTAACAATGTGACAGTGTAAATTATTATATTTAATATTACATCATACTTTTTGACTTTGACTTCGAAAAATTATATTTCACATATGGCGGCTCCATGGATTTTAGAACCACGGTATGCTACGAAAAGTCCTAAGCCTAGTGATGTAATATGGTTAAAATAGTATAAAAGATGTTTTTGAAATTTCATTTTATATTGGCATACGAATATCTAAATGTATCTAATATTTTGAGACACGACGGCAAATATACGCTGCGCAAGTAATAACTTGCTAACGTCAACTATTGCTTTAGCTTTAACTATTGTTTATATCGTATGAGTCCATTTTTATGAGACTGTAGCCATAAACCGTAGCACGCTACGCCGTAGCACTTTCGTAGCAGTTGCTGCGTAGTCCAGTTTTCAATTCAGTTTCATAATTCATGACATGAACGTATCTTTGTTTGTCTTCTTGCCGCACAAGTTATTTCGATAAAAAGTAAATATAATATACTAAGGTATAAGAGAATCAGATGATGACTTTGCGGCGATTCACTTAAAAAAAAAACTAATATAGAAAGCCTTGAGTTAGGTTAATGTAAAAATGTAAACCATCATCACCATATAAATGTAAGTCATTTAAGTCATCAACTGTTATCTCCAAGCTGTCTTACACTAGTCACTATAAAGGCAGTGGCAGCGTAGTAAATGTATATACGAGTATAACATAAAGTAACTTTTATATAATTAATAGATTCAGGCGTTACTTTGCGGAGGTAGTAAAGGTAATTTCTTTCAGTTTGTTTTTAACTTTTATAGTTTGTCCAATACCTCATTTATTTTCTTTTGACAGCTTTTTGTTACTTACGTAATTTTAATTTTAATAATATCTATGTAATTTTTTTTGTTACCATACATAAATTGGGTTTTATTGTATTTTTATGATTACTTGGAGCTTTTAAATTGTGTAATGTATTTCTTGAACATTTTATTTATCTTATTTTTATTATTCTAATTATTATTAATGAATGCTAATAATTACGTTTTTAACGTGTTGGCTGAGCGGTAATTTGCAAATTTTAAATAAAAAAATATACAAATATACAAATTAAATTAGACTCTATCGCACTTCGGGGCAGTCTAGTGCGACGTGCGTAAGAAATAAGGAAATGATAACACCTGTGAAAGAGAAAATAAATAAATAAATACTTGGAGAGATTATTGTAATATAATATTGATATATGTATTGTTAAAAATACAAATACATATAATAAAATCAAAATTAAGCGGCTCTTAGTAAAAAAAAGGACATCAATCAGTTAGGCTGTGAACAACTTAAATACTTATTTAGCACTTACGTTTCGACGAACGTTTCGAATTGTGATGTCAAAGAATGTTTCATAAAACAGTAGTCTCAGTTAAGAATATTTTGTTCCTTAAACCACTATGTTTTCTCTATGTTGGCTCTACTGTACCTGCATCACATATGTATAGTTATTTTCTAAGTGCCCCTGGGAGTAAAAGCATACGAATTCTATGCGGCCGAAGCACATGCAAATAAATACTTAGATTTAAAACAAACGCGTAAAGTGCATTCGAGCTATTCTAACAACTGTTTAATCCACTACGATATTTATAGCTTCTCGATCAACAAAACAACAGAGGAACGTATTCAACTATGTTTCTAAACCTCAGAGGACTATAAACTCTCTTTTTATAACCTCCTATCGAAACTAGGTTTAATTTTAAAACACGATTTTATTGGCACGTTATATAGCTTAGTGAGTTGACTTGCTCGGTGGGTTAAGACTAGGTAGCGCATAGTGGGCGTGACTGCTAGATGCTAGTACCGCAATCTCGAACCGCATGTGTTGCGGTAAATCTTAGGAAATAAATAACTTTGTAACTAAACCCCACCGAACTATAAACTCTCACTTTATAACTTTGTATTTAAAACAGAATAACTTATTAGTTTTTGTAAGCAGTACTAATAGCAGGAGTTACTACGTGGTACATTCAGCATCAGACGTACGTAAAGGCTTAAGAACCTTGTCATAGTTAGTATATGAATTGAGAGTTGCTCGAATTTGTTACATTAATGACAGCGACAAGGTACTAAAATGTTCATCTACTTCTGAGGCTGACCGTACATGAATATTGCCAAAGTTCCTTGCTGGGAGCGGAGTGCGTGCGTAGAATGACGGCTGTTATGACTATTACCACACTGTGTTGCGAGATATCTTAGTATAAAATCTCACTTATATTGATATAAAATGGAAATGAAATATATATGCAACTGAAAGTAGAACAATTTAGCTTAAAGATATTATGTGTTTCTTCTCAACACGAACGACTACATGTGCCTCTTTAGGAATCACCATTTTTTATCAATTTAATTGGATTTTCTGTTTTCATTACATCCATCCTCCACATCCTAGCAAAGCCGTTGGTTTATCCCGCGTAGTACGTTTAACGAGTTATATTACTTTTTACTAATTTACTGAAAGGAAAAACCTCTAAACAATAACTGCTTTTTGACAGTCCCTGGAAAACATAATTAATGATATAATTAGACTTATGTAAAGACAAGGTGACCTACCTAAGCCTTAGGTCATCGTTGTTGGTGTAAGTTGCACTTATTATTGGATTGAAATATAATATCGAGCCAATTACTGTATCGCACGAAGTGGAATGATATTTGTTATTGTTAGCTGTCTGGACGTAGGTGTACGTGGCTGTCTTATGTAACGCGAGCAGAGTTCTTATGTAACAATTAACAAAGTACCAATAATCATCAAAGGCCATAGTGCCTAACGTTTCATTACTTTATTTATTTACGAGCGTTTACCCGCGGCTTCGCTCTCACGGGATTAGTTATGCATTGTACTGGATTTTGCGGGATTTTTACGGAATAAAAGTCTCCTTTATTCCAGGACATGATCTTCCTGTGTACACACATCTAAACATCCAAATATCTATAAATCATTACTTTCGCATTTATAGTATGCACTTTTTTCGAACGAAACTATGTCAGTGACCTGTCTGTTACCCTATCTATCGAACTCCTTATAAGAAATTTATTAAAATACTACTTACTATACTAATATTTATTTATACTTATTTACTTTTACTCTACTTTCTATTTATTCAAAAGTGGGAAGACTCAATTTTTTCTAAAGAGCAATATTCGTTTGGAAAATAAATGATGAGTAAAGAAAAACGGGTCTATCTTTTTTAATGATAAAAAATAGATTTGGTAAATAAAAAATAAGGAAGTCAAAGAGGTCTACGTAACATAAAGAATGGGAAGTGGTCAATTTTATCAACAAGCTTGGGGACCTCTGATGTATACCAAGGATGCGCCAACCGCCGCCCACTGACGATGGGCGTTCGGCCCGCCAGCGAATCAAAAGAACCAACGAAAATCAGAAATGTTACTCTTTGGGAATTGGTTTACTATCTTTTTTCTAGTAGTTGCAATAACTCTCTATAGATGTTCAAAGTGTATGTAAGACATGTATGTCATCGATTTGACGTAAACTATTTAAGTCCATAAAGTATTTATTTGGTAAGAAACAACTACTGAAACAACACTTTACTAATACGATGACTGATGGACGGTCGCCTGTGTTCGGAAATCTTCGCAATCAGCCAAATATCTCTTTCCAAAGACCGATGTGAAATCTTTTTGGCCGGGTACTGTAACTCAGTGCAACTCTCTCCCTCTGGCCTAGTTAGAACAAGACGCACTGAATTCGTAGCCAGTTGACGCGTGGCGAGAAAGTTCGGGTTTGGTGCACTGGTAGAGTTCTGTAAAGTTTGCGATATTTCTCCGGAATTCGCGGAAATCTTCCACGCTGTGGTAAACACATCCTTACGGGCCCCTTTTTTTCGTCACATCTCATGCACTATCATGTTACCTTCATTTTCGGTGGTCCATACAGCATTAAATCATCCATTAACCCATTAATCCATGTTTTTGGACATCACATTTCTTCATATTTATCATTTGCCATACGGGTTCTCCGTCCGCTCATTTTCAAACGTCATTTTCTTCATCTTATTGCACTCATAGAAAACTCGCACTAAATCACGCACTTTCTTTTAATTTTTTATATTTTATTTATTTAGTAGTCAGTATTGAGTTCTTTTTTACCCGACTAAGGCAGAGCCAAAAGGAAGGGTTATGTTTTTTAACTGTCGCTTCATGATAACGCCTTAGATAGGAAATATGCTTTGACGTTTGAAAAGTCTCAGGACAAAACCATGTCACTAGGCTTATTGCAAAGTACGGAAGCATCTTGAACTAGGCCAGCTTGCATGGGTGAATGGAATCAATTGCACATTTTCCTGTTCCTAGTGACCCAGAAATGGAATATATTGGAACGCACTGTTCGACATTTTAATACCGTTTTACTGTTTCTATGCGCTCACAGACAAGTACAGTACTTCCAGTTTCTTAATGGCTTTCGGCAATCTTGGTATAGTCGACAAAGAATTACTTGACAACCATTTTGAACCTTTTTTGTAATCGAAATTTTTAATTTTCGATTTTTATTTTGTATTTTTTTTATACATTCATATTGAATTTTAAATGCTATATAAGGAATGACAACACAAAGAAAAATTAGGGTAATTGCAGGACTCGAACCTGCAACATCAACATTCCGTGTCTTTCGTTTGCCAGTTTCTCCACTTAACCGCTAATATGTTTCGTCTTTACGGTCATTATTACTTGATTAAGTTTCTCATAGATGACAGTGAGGGTAGTATGGTAGCGGTAATGTGGCGAAACTGGCAAACGAAAGACACGGAATGCTGATGTTGCAGGTTCGAGTCCTGCCATTACCCTAATTTTTCTTTGTGTTGTCATTCATTATTTACAGCATTTTAATTAAATTCACTTTAAACCTTTTCTCTTTGCAATACGATCTAAAAGTGGTCAAGTAATTTTTTTGGCCGGCTGTATGTCTCAATCGTTCTTGCGTCTGACAGTACATTTGTCACTCGAGTTTCTTAGGAACACGAAGACAGCTGATAGCTATTAAAAAACTGGTCTTACAGTGATGAAAGATCATTGCAAGAAATCCGCTATTCTTATTATTTTTTCCAAAATTAAAAGAATTCGTTCAACCGGGAACAATTGTGTTTTTTTTGTTTTTGTTTGTAAAATGAGACTGGACAGGCGGAGGAATACGCCTCACTGCTCTTTATGCAAAATATTATACGCATAGTGGCAACTAAAATTATGTTAATATATGGAGCAGAATACTAAATTGGGTTTGTTTTAATAATCATTTTGCGGGTGGTAGGACCTTGTTCAAGGTCGTCCGGATTGCTACCACCATCTTGCTTGCTAATCCTGCCGCTCATTGGCAGTGCTTGCACTGTTGTGTTCCGGCGTGAGGAGCAAGACAGCCGGTGTTATTACTGGCACAAGAGGTATTCCATCTTACCCCTTTGGGTTGGCAATGCATCTGCAATATCCTTGGCATTGCGGGTGTCTATGGACGGTGGTGATCACTTACCATCAGGTGACACACCTGCTTGTTTGACTTCCTATTTCATAAAAAAAACATTACTCTCATGTACTCTTATAATTATAATAAAACTTTTGAAACTTATCAAGACTATAGTTCACAGTTTCTTAAAAACAAAAAGAAATTTTCTCTTCATTATTTTATAACTTTGTATTTTGCATCACAATAATTTATAAAATATTATTATTTTTGTCTATCTTCGTAAATATTTTAGTGGTAGACGATGATCACAGCAACGGTATTGTTTCTATACATACATTTTTGGGTTTACTCCTGACATTCAATAAACGTTTAATAACTCAAAAACAGTTAACCATTTTGTCGCCAAACACGGAAAGAAAAAGAACTCCGTATTAAATACCGAACCGCACCGTTAGCGTATGCGACACGGCTCCAAGTAGCTTCGTAGAGCTGCGTTACGCACGTGTAGTTCTTCCTTTTATCGCATCCACAGCTACAGGTCCACCGACGAACCGGTCAGACAAAGCGAAACATCGAACATATAATATGCGGCGAAAATTTAAATCCACCACCAGTGTCTTTTTACCACTTAAAAAACGAAAGAGGTTTCTAGGCATATCTTGCAAATCAAGTTTGGCTCACTTCCAATAAATGGATGGTTTATAAAATTTGGTACGCGTATGTAGGTCCGATGACAATCTGACGTCACCAAAAAACTTGTACTACTTTTAATCTATATCTTGTCTGTCTTCATGTAGCCAACAAAGTTTTATCGCTCTTACTGTAGTGCGGTAATTGCAAAATAACTTCCCCCGTCGTCCACTAAACAAAGTGACCCCCGCCGCGTTTCCTTCACTAGAGCATTTAATTAAATTGTTGTGTTCACATAAAGGCACAGCGGGCAAGCCGGCCACTTATAAAACTATTGTATTGCCCTAGAAATTGATAACAATTGTTTTGTGAAGAGTCGTAGCAATAAGTAACACAGTCATGTCGAATGGAAAAAACCGGGCAAAGCAGGACTGGCCACGCTCGGTGTAGGGCGTCGAGGCCATTTCTACAACCGATCAAAACTGTTGTCACAAGCTTATGTAGAATTTAGCTAGATTTTCTATTCAAATTCATTTGTGTTACTATCGACAATTTGCTTAGTCATGATAACTTTTCTTTTTAACTATGTTATTTGATCTTTTATTTAAGATATTTTCCATATTTTTATGTAGTAAATATTGACTGTATGAAAGTTTTCAATTAAGAGCTCAATAATTCCTAAACGATGTCCTAAATCTTAAAATAAATAATTACATCTTAGAATCAACATATTTTTTAATGAACTATGTAACAACACCTCGCTTAATATTGAAGACTAGCTTTTACCCGCGACTTCGCACGCGTGCAATCTGGATTTTGGAATTTGGAATCTTTGTATTTCTTTCTTGTTAATAAAAACACTGCATCTTGGCGATGTATCAAGATAAAACAAACACCAGATTTTAAGTTAGACCTCCAGCAATACAATTGTGAAAACCGCATCCTATTTCGTGTAGAAGTTTTTGTTTGACATACATAAACACACAGACGAGCAAAAATTTTATAAATAACCAGTTACCATTTTATTGTGTGTATAGATTATTTTGGCTACTATGATAGTGCTCTAATAAAAACCACTAATATTTTTTCTTAAATATCTCCTATAAACAGATAACGACTGGGTACAATTTCATACTCACATGTATATTACTCTTGTTCAAATGTGTATGGAATATACGTTAAAAAAATGTTTTACCTTACCCAAACTGCTTAACGTTTAAGGCGAAAAAATGCTTGTCGTATTAAAAAGTAGTTAAAAAAATAATCTTTTTAAACTAGTTCTAAATTTGTTGCAAAAATCTATATAATCTAGAATCAGCGCAGAAAAGAAACTGTAGGATTTGACAACTTACCAGCGCTGGGGCGCGATTTATAAGATCTAAGCGGTCGAAAGCTTCCTAGGAAATTAAATTATAACACAAATGTCGTAATTAAAGAGAAACCATTAGAATATTGGTTTTATTCAACTAAAATATTAGCTACAGGAAAATGACAAAGTGAGAAAGGAATACCATAGAGACAGTATTACGTCAACAAATATTGCTTTTTCACTCACACGGATATTCGGTCAATACAGCTAAGTTAAGTGCCGTTTTGAGGAGTGCGAAGTTCGTCGTACAATCGGACACAATTATATTAAGTCTCTGTTAAAGCGAAGGTGTCATTTTTCGAAAGGGAGGCAATATAGTATGTACTGTGAAGATGATATACTTTCTTATACCTTTCGAGCGTAGACAAGTTCCCTCTTAAATGGTCGGCTAAGTTTGCTGCTGTTTGTACCTTCCGTCGGTAGTAACACACTACGAATAGGAAGGGCTGGTGAACTTTGCTCTCATCACGAGAGGTGGCGATCCGTAAAATACATTTTTCTTATCTGTGCACCTAGCACGAATCTTCTCGATACGCGTTAACTCGCTACGTAAATCGGTGCGTCTCTCTCCTACTGAGCTAGTTAAGATGAGATGCACTGAGTTACGTAGCGAGTTAACGCGTATCGAGAAGATTCGTGCTAGATGCTCTGTTCTACTCGTATTTCATAAATAGGTTTTCAGGCTAACTTTTAGGATGGGCAACAATATTTATTAAGACTACCTTTTTCTACGGTTAAGCTAGAACGTACAGAGTGTTTTTTTTCGGAAAAATGTCCTTTTCCAAGTATTTAGTTTCCCGTAAACTCATCTTCGATTAAACCGCGAAGGTGTTTTCCACCCATAAAATAGGAAGGAAAACCAGCAAGTGGGTAATCTGATGGCAAGTGATAACCACCGCCCATAAACACCCGCAACACCAAGAAGATTGCAGATGCCTTGCCTACCAAGAGGATTAAGATAGAATACCTCTTGTGCCAGTAATTGCACCGGCTGTCTTGCTCTCCACGTCGGACCACAACAGTGCAAGCACTGCTGCTTAGCGGCAGGATAAGCGAGCAAGATGGTGATAGCGAACCGGACGGACCTTACACAAGGTTTTGCCACTCGAAAATTATGATCTTAGAGTATTTAAAATAAACCAGTACGAAGTCCGATTGACATTACAAGCAATTTGCTATTGCACCACCGTTTAAAAAAGTTAGCGCTCTACCCTGCAGAATAAGAGCAAAAAGCTTACTTAAACACATACCATGTGAAATCCCAGTTCGGAACTGACCCTGGGCAACTTTGTCCCAGTAAATTAGAAACTAATCGAAATTCCACGAACGGCACGGAATAACCACCGTACTATTAACAAGGTTTTCTGTCACTAAAATCAGGTCACTCTTGACTCTACTTTAAATTCAAAGCTATAGGAACGGTTTTTGAGTACTCTAAAATGACGTATGGGACATTGATGTAGTGAGTGACGTTGTATATTCGTTTTAAAGTTTCAGTAGTGTAAGAATTAAATTATACATGGATATGTGGGTATTAAGACCGCTCATTGAGATAACTATTTTTCGTGATAATTCAGTTAATACATAATCTACATATATTTTATGTATCCTTATTCCTATTTAACTGGTGTTAATAGTAGCACAAAGTATTTATTACATAGTAGTAAACAAGATTCTAACCTGTAATTGAATATTTTGTCATAAAAATATTGTTTAATGTAAATAAAACATTCTACCTAAAGTAACAAATTATAAATTTATCTCTTCCATTTATAGTCCCGATTTGTTTTATTCTAGGCGAAAATCGCTACTTTGGTGACAAAAGTGAAATTTTAGATTAGAATTGTATTTATATGATTAGGCATGTATCAATAAACACACTTTATATAGCAGTGTGCAAGTTGCAGAACATTCCAAAGAGATTGAAAGTGTTCTCAAGAAATAATTGAGAATTTCAAGAACATTATATTTTAAAATAAGAATATTATAGAAGTTTCGCAATTTGAGAAGTTTCTTGTTGGTACAATTCTAGTAACGAGTACATACAAAAATTCATACAGATTGTCTATCTCCCGTACAGTTACGGCAAGTTTTAATAAGTGTTTACTAGTTTTTGTGTTAATTGCAGTATACCTACCTACCGAGTCTTTGTGCTTGTACAAAAGCGCACAAGAAACCGCAATAATGTATTCTCAATAAACACGTTTTCTTCGCGAATGGGACTGAGGTTACTGGAAATTGAAATAATACTAGAACAATAAACGTGAACAAAGGGCTTCTTGAATACAATTACAATATTTTAAGTATATAAATATCTGGATCGCGTCACATGAAAAAGTAAAAAATTACCGAGTGTGAGTCGGACTTGCGCACGATGGGTTCCGTGTAAAAAACGGGGCATAAAACACGTTTCTTGTTTGACTTTGTAGAATATGCCCTAGAAAACAATTTGTTAAAAAAAACACTTGCGTATTGATTCCTTCATTAAATTACTCCGTTCACATTCCCTGGTCAAAAATTTTAATATTAATCCCACCAAAAACATTCTGTAAAAAACTAGCCAAGTCTCGATGGAGCTGCTTGTTTATCTCTAAAAAGTAATGAAATCTACACAAAGTCGTGCCAAGTTTAAGGTTCCTTACTGCGATTTCTTTATTATTATAGTTAATGTTGTGTGACTTGGCCGTCGAAGATTACACAAGGGTACAAAACCAGGCAGCTTTATCACGCCTACAATTGACTGGTTATTCAATCAACGTTTTCCAAGTGGCAATTTTCCATCGTCAATGGGTAGCGGTTCTGGCGGCAGGTTGGTGCAATGGTGTCATGGAGTACCTGGTTTTGTACCCTTGTGTACCCTTCAACGGCCAAGTCACACAACATTTACTATAATAATAAAGAAATCTCAGTAAGGAACCTTAGACTTGGCACGACTTTGTGTAGATTTCATTACTTTTTAGAGATAAACAAGCAGCTCCATCGAGACTTGGCTAGTTTTTTACAGAATGTTTTTGATGGGATTTCATTTCTTTTTGTAGAAACGTGGGCATATTGATATTTGACATCAAATGAAGCGGCCCACCAAGTTGAATATTTTTTGTAAAGGCGGTATGTCGATCTCTAATAGTTTGGTTGGGCTCTTGTGTTTTCTAATCAGGGTCACCAGGTACTCCAGATCCTCGATTATCCTAGTTTTTATAGTTTTCCCTTTATGTGGCCATTAAACCCTAACTCTGTACCAAATTTGGTATGGGCTTTTTCATTTACATAGCACGGCAAAATCACCAGCAACAACACGATAGCGGTACGGCACCGGACCGGCAACGATCCTGTGGCAGCCACATCGAGTTCCTCAAACCACCCCGAGTTCACGCACACAGTGCGGTTAACACTATTACCACCCGCAACTAGAGTGCGATTTTTGAATCTCACCGGGTGACTTAAGCTCATCAAGGTGGTCGTTTTTCATAGAGATTCGGTCATTTTGTGAGCTTTAGTCCCCTGGTGACATTACATAAAACACAAACTTCTTTTAGCTACTTTTTGTAGATATTACTTTGATAATTGGGATTGGCAAATAGCGACCCGTCCGGGCTGCGAAAATTACCAAGGAAAACTTTATTAGAATCTATTGTACAAAATACCTTTCGTAAAAAATCTCTAAATTACAGTGACAACTGTATTACAATCCGTTGCGTGGTTTAGGAGAGTAAGCGGCCGAAGATATGCGTAAATACAGGAACGGATAGCGACTTTCTCTTATACTATTTGTTTAATAATAATAAAGAAAGATAACGTATAACGTAACGTATGTATTTCCCGCTCTCCGGCCCCGTGCCGTACCTAGGGAAAACCAGTTACCGGCCTCCGGATCGGTAGGACTTCGGTATCGGTAAGTTTGTCAATATCATCAATTCATCAGCATGGTATCAATGGATTATGTATTGACAAATTTCCAATGTACAACAGGCTTTAGAGTAAGTAAAGGGAATAAACGAAGAAACTTGTTCCTTTACGTTTTATTCATTAACTCGTTAGATTACGTAATTCTACAAAAATCTTGCTCACTATTGTCGTCTTTTCTGAGCTTTGCCACAGTGAAGTGGCGTTACTAGAGGGTGGCAGGATTGGCAGCAGGCCAAGGGCTATAGAACAAATGAACTGTGTATTGTGCCAGGGATAGTGCCCGTAGGCAAATAAACACTGCATATTTAAAGCCTCACGTAAATTATCAAGGACACAGTTGGTCGAGTCGGTCACAAGTAAAAAATAAATATTTACTTTTGTCCAGTTATTTTATTGACGTGTGTGAGTCAACCCACTTTGTTCTTACAATGAGTCGTAGTTTCAGTAAATTACAATATTCATTAACCAGTTTAAGTAACTGACACATTAAAATTAAATTATAAAGACTAAATGAAATAGGGAGTGACTTTGAAAGGGGTCTATTTTTGGTTTGTTCTGACTTTAGATTAGACTTCATTCGCGGTATTATTATCCATTAAATAAAAATATCATGTAAAGGGAAATACGTACTCGTTACTCGTTACGGTCTTAGTAAAACGTAATTTCTAAAGTTTATAGGTGGACAAGAACTGCCAATAGTAGGAGCTCACACGCAGGACTGCTAGTTAGTTTTTATGACAAAAGATTCTAAGGTGTCAAGAAATCAGTTTGCAGAGCATTTGGTAGACTGGAAAAGTTTCCTCGGATCACGGCGCCTCGAAATCGGATTATACATCAGTTTGGCCGACCTAAGACATTCAGGTCCTGACTTGGTTGATTGTTAAAAAGTTTCTGTCATTAAAGCACGAGACCGTCCCAATTATAATTTCAGTGTTCTAAAAATCACCACAAGCCGAATATTGCTAGATTTCTAGAGTTATCTGTTCTGTGAAAATTTAAATCTGGTATTTGAATATGGCGATTTATTGTTGTTACAGATTCGAAAGGGTTTGTTTAAATGCTTGTTATTCTTAAAAAATCATTGTTTTTCAATCGGGTAATTTTTTCTTTTGAATACGGAATCTTAAGAGGAGTGTGCACCCACCGCTCTCCATACAAACAGCGATAACTTTTTCCACCCTCTAAATCTTAACCTATAGCCATGATTTTTTTGTATGTTGTAATTATACCCCAGAACTAGGTTTGTATGTTTTGATTTTTTAAATACTCTTAATAGTTTCACAAATATTTACGCTTTTTTATTTTGTATGAAACTCTTAAAATGCAAATATTGTCAAATCTATGAAGAATATTTAAAGAATCAAAACATAAAACCCTATTTCTAAAGAATAATGACAACATACAAAAAAATATTGCCACAGGTTAAGGTTTAGAGGGTGTAAAACGTTATCGCCGTTTGTAAGGAGAGTGCTTTTTGGGGCTGGGTTCACACTCCTCTTAATAATAAAGAAAAAGCGGCGATGCCAGCTTAGCGTCGTAGAAGCCTTCTTAACAAAACTTTCTGGATGTCAGATAAAAGATAATTGTGCCTCGAAGATCCGGCTCGAGGCCTCTTGGCCGCAACCTTATTAGCCGCCCTGCTCTCCAAATTCAAAGAGAGGTCAAGCGTTGCACTACATTAAACCTTTTCAGGTTTAATGTAGTGCAACGCTTAATGATATTTCTATCATTATCAAACGCTATCCAACCGTACAGCTCCGTAACAAAATAACTCAGTCTGCGAGGTCTTACATTTTGGTAGAAGTGGACAAAGCCCCCATCAAGCGTTTTGGTCTAGCATCAATTACACTTCTTATTATTATCTCGGGGAGCTACGAAACGAAATGCCAAATCAGATTCAGTGTAAACTTGTGCTATGGTGTTGTAGTTCACTGACCCTAACATAATCGGCCCAGGTTTAACTTCCTCTCCCTGCACCTCTGTCAAACTTAGTGTCATACGAAAGGGGCGTCCCTTTAATTATTTTAAAAGTTGCTCCATACAGAGTGTGCCAGAGGATTCCGAAGTCTTTTAACCACGTATTCCTGGGATTCTAGAAGATATAATATGAAAATTGGGTTCACTGGTTTTATAACTTTACATTAGTTGCATACAAAAAAAATATTAATAATATTGCTATTCAAGGTAAATAAGTAAAACTAGACTACGTACGGCTTGCCAGTGGCGGCCCTAAGATGCCGTGGACCGGCCTAGGTTAGTTTATCTGAGTTTATCTCTTTGTGCGTCCTTTTCATATGTCTAAGTTTGACAGAGACGCAGGGAGGGTTAAACTTAAGCCGTGTTGGGGCCATTGCAGTAGGTATCGTCGACCAAGAAATTGCTTGCCCACTGTTCTGTTCAAAAGTGGTCAAGCAATTTCTTGGTCGACTATACTTGTAGAGGATATCGAAACTGGCGCCTTTATTGGATATTAATTAGGACAAATGGACTCCAATTCCACACAATGTGTGGTAAATGTAATTACGATATCGTAGATTATGAACAATCACTTTTTCTCCAAAACTGTCAAACAGTGTTTGCGGGTGGTAGGACCTTGTGCAAGGGCCGTCCGGATCGCTACCACCGTCTTGCTCGCTAATCCTGCCGCTAAGCAGCAGTGCTCGCACTGTTGTCTACAGGCGTGGAGAGCAAGACAGCCGGTGTAATTACTGGCACAAGATAATCCATCTTAGCCCTCTGGATTGTCAACGCATCTGCAATCTCTTTGGTGTTGCGGATGTCTATAGGCGGTGGTGATCACCATCAGGTGACCTACTTGCTTGATTTCCTTCCTATTTAAAAAAAAATGCTAGAAAAAAACGTAGTTTATTGTATTAACGGCTAGGGACCTATCCCTTCCTGCATCTCTCTTAAACTAGTGTGATAAGAAAGTGACGCACGCACAGAGATTTAAACTCAAATAAACTAACGTGGCCGGTCATGCTAGAGCCACTGAGCATGCCTCGATATGCCCTCGCTCAGTTTTTTCATTAGAACGTCAAATAAAAGCTAACGTTATATTTTGGCCATCAACATTAACTGAGTTGGTAAACTAGAAATTGAAAATTAGAATCGTCGAACCCTTCTCTTGCCACTGACGTGTGCAAAGTTATAATGGAAATGAGCGCTAAACAGCCGCACTCGCAGTGCCTTTTAGATCGTTCTTATTTAAAAAATATTAAACATATTTTAAAGTACTACTGTCCCAATACAAAAAGTTGAATCTACAGGATGACAGTGTCTTAAATTTCTGATTTCATTAAAATATATATAAGACACAAACTTGTTTTAGCAAGTTTTGTAAAAGATTACTTTGATAATTAAGATAGTCGAATAACGATCCGCCCGGGCAGCAACAGCCTTCCGTAAAAAATCTCTAAATGACAGTGAAAACTGTATTGAAATCCATTGCGTGGTTTAGAAGTACATAGTAAGCGGCCGAAGTTATGAGGAAAGACAATGGCGCTAACGTGACAGAGTTTAAGTTTCCCTCCCTGCGTCTCTGTCGAACTAGTGTTATTAGAAAGTGACTGTTGCGTATTTGTTTATAACACAAAAAATAAAAGATTATAGTTTTAAGGTATGGCAACTCTGCCCCCACTACTTTCAGTACTTTCTCTTGGATTGTACGCTTTCTATTCTACGGAATTACACGCAATTTAATCACTCAAAATAAGTTTAATTTATCGCCTCCGCCACACAACCAGCCTATCAAACACATAATTGAACAGACCTCAGTTCAGTGACATAAAGATAAATTCAGATACACTAAACTTGGCCACAGAAAAGGATAACGACTTAGTTTTATACTAAATATAGACTATGTAAAGTGGATAAGGATAAGAAACGGACACTTCAAACGGCAAACTCGAACAGGATGCCGAGCTCTCCGTGGGAGTTCCTAAGCTTTGACAAGCAGAACGTCAGAACATCCCTCGCTCATGTACCAGTAAATGCTTAGAAACTTCATTATTTACAACCGCTACTTAAGATGTTCACTGAAACAGATATGCAGACTTGCTCTTGCTTTTGAACTATCTTCTACAGCTAGAGGCGATAAAGCGGATCGAGTGAATGGAAAAGAGCAAGAAGTGTCGTAAGTTGAGTTATCTTTCAGTGTAGGTATGAGTTGTTTTAAGGTAAACTATTTATGAACTGTGTCACGAAACATAGGTATGTATTACGCCCAGCTCGGTCTATTTGGGCTGTTACCGCGCAGTTTTTAAAACGCTTAGTCTGACTAATCTTAAAAATTGTAAAATATTAGTTCTGAAATATGTTGGATAAATAAATAAAAAAGTGAGTCAGGTAAAAAAAAACAAGTTCCGCACCAAGGGTTCCGCGTGAATCCGACGATTATATCTGTTCTGGAGTGCGATTTTTGAATCTCACCGGGTGACTAAAGCTCGCCAAAATAACCATTTTTCATAGAGATTAGGCCATTTTGGTGAGCTCTAGTCACCTGGTGAGATTCAAAAATTGCACCCCCGGAGTGCGACTTCGACTTCGACCTCGGGTGACTAAAGATCACGACGATGTCCGTTTTCCATAGAGATTTGGCGATTTTGGTGAGCTTTAGTCACCCGGTGACATTCAAAAATCGCACTCCTGTTCGACCAGTGGCCTTCAAGTGGTAGATAAGCCTTCTTTCTCCTTCTGCAAGAGGACTTCCTACATACATCGTTACTCATAAATCGTTACTCAAACGTAGCTTGCCGCAGCAACTTACTCCTTTATTCATAAAAACTTAACAATCTTTTTAAGCTAACAACTGTTTTGTCCCTGTCATTTGAGGGCAAACGTCACAATGACAGATAAAGCCATATTTTTTTAACTAACAAACGTTTACGAAGCTTTTATGAATAAGGGGGTATATCGTGGTAAGCATAACATCTCTTTTATTGACACCTAGTTTTTGCAGGATTGTCATCATTATTACCTTGGAATAAGAGTGACTGAGCCTAAATGAATACCTAATTAGACGAGTGCCGAAGATGAGGGTGTTTCCCGTATCTATATTTGTTTAGTCAAAGTCGTGTAAAGTGACTAAAAATAATCGTAATTCTAGTTTTACACTTGACAAAAAGTTGCAACTGTATTTTCGATTTGAAACTGCATTAATTATATTGAATTAAATTATCAGAAGAAGATAATTTAAATGTGTGTATTAGTTTCGAAAGACAAGTAATAGGTTATATAAGTTTTTCAAATTAAGAACAGAGTTCATCCCTTAATGAGGCGGAATATTTCATTTTCTCTAAATTTAAATGGAATCAATTTCGAGTATGACCTACCAATTCGATAATAAAAAGATTCATTGAACTCGTATATATATAATAACGTACGCATAAAAAAACAGTCTAATTGAAAACCTAGTTCTTTTTTGAAGTCTGTTAAAAATGAAGTACAATTCGAAACAAAAGTGTTTTTAACGCCACCTATTGAAAAATTAACAAACAGAAGTTGTTAGCGAAAGCGCCATCTAGTGTTATACACACGTAGCACGAAAATGGGGCACGGAAACCGTAGCGTAGCCTAGGTAGATGTTCTTAAAAAATACAACAGATGGCACTACTGAGCTAATACATCAAGCGTTCTAAAACCTCATGCAATTTAAGAATATACGTAGGTAAATCATTCTAAAATCTAAATCTAATCAAACAGTATGTAATTTCATGCATACATGCACTTTGACGATAAAATAAGAAGATATTATAACAAAAACGTGTTCGTAAATGAACGTGGTACAAATTTAAAGGTCAACGTGTTGTGAATAAAGATCGCATGTTCTGAATTGTATTGAATATTATGACACTGACATTGACATTATGATATTCACTCTGTTCTTATATTTGTCCGTTTTCTCAAAGGGAAATAAACAAGGGTTATAAATATTCTACAGGTAGAGGACTTGTTGTGCAGTAGACGTCGGGATCTCTACTTTCCGTGCATGTACGTTACTCACCCGCCGGTCCACCCTTCAAGGGAGCTGCTTCTAAACTCAGGTTTGCACTTTTTATATTTTACACTATTGAGTTTCTTTTTAATTTTAACACTCAATCGTTTTGGGCTACCCGAAAACGTTAAGTTGGACATAATGCTGACTATATGTTCATTTTTGTTTTCTCCGTGTTTTCAGAGCTATGGACGATATTGAGAACCCGGAGGCTAGTGGAGAATTTGCGTTTGAGACCGACCACCTGGCTTTGCGTGGCAACAAAGATTACAGCGATTTGTTAAAGTACATTGTTGTACTCGAAGCTCAAAGAATTGCTGCTTTGAAGGACATTGAAGACCTTACTGAGGCACGCAACCAAGCCCTAGAAGAGCCTCTTAAGTTTGTTGGAAACTTGCAAGCAGGTATGTTAAAGTTCCCACCTAGACATCACATAAGAGACCTACCTCAGATAGACTGGAGCCAGTATGGAATTGACATCACACAAGAAAATGATGATTTTAGTAGAGACATGAAACCAAATATATCAGAACCTAGCATGAAAGTGCGCGGGCGAAAGTTCACCGACACCAAACCTGTGACATTCAATCAGCTTTGGTCATGCGATGAGCAAAAAAGGTTAGAAGAACTCCTAGAAATCTACCCAGAGGAGCCAATAGAAGCACGACGATACAAGAAAATTGCTACAGCACTAGGAACTCGCACTCCGATACAAGTCATGAGTAGGGTACAGAAATACTTTGCCAAACTAGCAAAAGCAGGCTTGCCTATACCAGGTCGCACTCCCAAAGGTGTTGCTCGGGATAAATGCAAATCGCTATTTTACAAGAAATCTACTTTTTTCCCTCAACTTCATGTGCCTGTTAAAATGGACGAATTCTATGATAGCGCAGAAAGCTCATACACAACCACTACAGCTTCAGCTACAGAGACTAAAGTTAATAACAAGCACATAGTGGAGTTGTTGAAAGCTGCGAAAGCACAGAGACTGCTTGATGAAACGGCTCCTGTGCACCAGACTAATACTATATGCGTTGGCTGCCAGGCCAAAGGGTTCCCTGGGGCCCGATGGTCAGACTTTGCTGGCACAGACTATTGCACTGACTGCGTTATAAAGCATCTTCCTACAGAAAAACTGACTCCGATACGACAACCATTTTAATTTAATATTTAAAAGTAGTTTGTAAACCTAAATCTTAAGGAACAGTACAGTCAGTAGCAGATACTTCTATACAGTTAAAAGTTGTCAAAAAGAGCTACACTTGTCCCAATCTCCTATTGTAAACAGAGTAAAAACTTTGACTTTTGTAGATCTTGACTTCTTTGAGTGTACAGATACTTCTGCTGCTAACCATATATTGAAGCTTATAATCTGACATTCAGTATATAGTTTAAACCAGTGTTATTCAAACTTTTGTCGACCGCGACCCCTGCCCTGAGACTTATCAAATCTATTGCCACACACTAATTCTATAGAAAACTTTTGTGATCGCAAGGCTTGCAACTTCTACCTTATCATTGAGTTTAACCTTTGTTCAGTAATTTAAACCAAAAATAGCTATTTTGACTTGCAAAATAGGTTTTTTTCTTTGCATACCGATTTAACAACCGGATAGCCTAGTGCTTAGTGTCCCAGACTGTGAAACTAGAGATTCCAGTTTCGATTCTGGGGCGAAACAAGTATTTTTATGATGAATATGAATATTTTATACCTAAGTCTTTGTGATGTTATATGCATTTATCTATACATTTGAATATTCGTTGGCTAGTACTCATAGTACAGACAGCAATAAAAATATCAGAGGCAGTAAACTGTTCAGAAATATCTGAACTTGACTTTGTTGTCAACTACATATGGGCGCATTCAGATATTTTTGAGCACTTTATTTGCTCCGATATATTTGGCGCTGGCTGTACAAGCTTTGCTTAGTTACGAACTAAGTTGATTGGTGTAAATTTTCCTAAGAAATTTAATGTATTATTTATTCAGCGCTAAAAACGAGACTTGTGATTGCAGAAATATTTTATTTTAATGGCAGTAGGTACTTGATGGCTTTCGCCACCGTCCTTGAAAAATACTGGTTCAAACTGTTGACCCAACCGACATACTAATCATGGTTATTGAAATGTTAACCCAAACGACATTGTAACCTTTTTAACATGAAACTAATAATATGACATTGTAACCTTTTGGTTATTAATTGACTAAAAATGTATTTAACAGACTGTTTAACTGCTATTGCTTTACTTATCAATTTAAACTCAAATAGTTATAACATATAAGTGACTCCTAATAAGACTAAGTGGTATTTATATAAAATCAATTATAATGAACAACTTTAGTTCTATTTTTTTTGCTTTAATGTTTTTTTACTATAATCACGTTTTGATTTCCGTGTTAATAAATGTAGTTGGACAAATTAGTTTTTTTTACTCTACCTGCTGTCCTAGATTAAATTAGATTTATTTTACTTTCGACAAAGCATTACAATGCAGTTCAGACTTAGCAAAATATAATAAAAGCTTAATTTTTATGTAAAAGGGAGGAAAATGAGCACGCGAGTCATCACATGAGAACTAGCGACCCCAAGAGAATCGCTGACCCGTTGCCGTCTTTTAGGTCACCTCCCCCGTGGGTTTTCTGATTTTTCACTTACCGTACAAAACGCAATAGCGTACTACTATGAACGCCGGTAATCTGTGAGATAATGGTACTGCCTCGGTCGGGTCGGTCCGTTCGTTCTGCAACAAGCGACTGGCTACTGTGCGAAGTTAATTCAGTTTTACAGAAGCAACATAATAAAGAAACATGATTGATAGATTTAAATATGTTTATCTCTTTGAATATCATTACTAAAATAATAAGCACGTGCTTTTACTCGTGGCTTGGCCCGCACATTTTATGGGTTTTTGCGGGATAAAAAGTACCTAACCTATGTTTAATACAGGATCTGATCTATCCGTCTGCGAAATTTCATTTAAATCAGTCCAGGTGTTAATGCGTGATAGAGGAAACAAATATCCAACCATCATTAGATTCATTAGTCCGAGTTAAATATTTCGTTTAGTTAGTAAATATTTCAAAATGTTTATGTGAAATTTCAATTTTTATCTGCAAGATTATAAGTTCAATTTGCCATGACTTTCTGAACAAAACTCGCGAGGAAACCTGCACACATATTGTTATGCAACGCGGGACGTCCATAGGCTGAGATGATAATAATATAATGACGCATAACTTTTAGATAACTGAATTTTTATACAAGGTGTGCAATCCAAGTCCTAAAGAATTTTGTTGTTTATTTTGAAGCTAAGAAAAACTGCAAATGGGTGATCTTAGCCGTTTTCTTAAGAAGGATCGGTTTAGAACAGTCTGAAGTTTTATTTCTGGTATTTATAGTGTAGGATGTCCGGAAAAAATCATGCTAAAAAATCTCAAGCCAAAAATATAAGTTTATACCATTGGTTACACTTAGGTAAGTGTAGAGTTTAAATGCGCCCCCAAAATCGTCTCCTTGCTATTCCGCTCCCAGTTGAGTCTTGAGTCTAAATCTTTTTATGCAGTGTAAAACTTAAAAATGGACGACTTCTTAAATAAAAAGTCCCTATCACCTATAGTTTAGTACGCCCCCATACTTAGGTACCCATTTGGATTGCATACCCTGCGTTATTGCTTTAACCTATTTCTCTATTTAACAATTATACCTTCTGTCGATTCAACATAAAATATTCGGATTTATTAGAACTCTGCGAACCCCAAAACGACACAAACAGAATTTATTCGAGTTTTGGAACAAAAACTTTCAACGTCATGAAAAATACTAAATCGTTTATACTTCTTAAGCGTTAATTAACGACCGTATTACGCACTGTCTTGAGGACTTCAACACAACCTTTTTAACAATCACTTTTAGACTATTACACCCTTTAAATGTCGATAGTTTTAACCCAACGCGGTGCCTAGTCGCGGCAACTGATGAGGGACCACTGGAGTGGAACACTGAGCACGGCCTACTGTTGTACCCTCTATATACTTTAGTACATATACTAGATACGTACAGACACCCTCGGGGACTGATTAAGACTAATCTAATACTACCTCACGCCTGCAGTCGGTTGACACTTCACAGAACAATCAGGCCTCTATTTCCCCATTCTAACATATGTCAGGTAACGAAGACAATTCAGAATACATTGCGTATTCACTGTTTAATCCCGGCAATACAATAACTCTTCGGTTTAGCCATCTATATTGAATTGTCGTTGTCAAATGCGACCTCTCAGCTTAGTGAAATGGGGCCAAATAAACAGATTTGCTGTTAGCAATGCTTAATGTCCAATCATCAGGGGGCCGCTCGTATGTGGATCGTCCAATTCCTTTGTTTAATAGTAAACATGCGTAGGAAATGAATATGTTATACTAAATACCCATAAAACAACATTGAAAGCAAAAAAAATAAGAGTATTGGAAATTAGGACTGGTCAAAAACGATAAAAAGATAAAAAAAAATTGTAGTATGGTTATCGTTTATAATTTTTTTTCAGACGCTTATACTGTAAAACGCACCCATTCAAAACTCTGCGTACAAAATATGACTCTACCATACAAAATTTAAAATAAATATCGTTGTGATGATAAATATCCTCGTGGGATACACGAACAGTTTTAAAAACACATTACCTATGTACTTAATAAAGGTTTTTGGAAATTGTTTCCTATATAACGCTATAAGTCATCTACGCAAGTTCCACGTTGCTTTCTATTCAAATAAAAAAGCAATGGCCTCAAAACGGATATTATGCTATATTTTTATTTTTTACCTTCTATCGGTAGACTTTCTTTAAGGAGTGACAAGCCCAACAAATGCGATTATATGTAAAAGTACTAATTTTACTCTCCTTTCAAAAGTTCCGCCTGTGTCTTATAGTAACGCAACGAAAGTTGAGGCGAACGATTACACACACACACACACACACACACACACACACACACACACACAGCGCCATATAAAAAAAAACGAACAAACTCCGATACGCACATGACATGCAGCTGTGTGCGTTAAGTCAGCTCTCGTTGCGTTGCCTATACTTACCGGATTCTTGAATATTCGCCTTTCCTTCGTAATTGTTGGCAGAGGGGGTGAATATTAATGGGGCGTCACGTACGTCGGTCAGATTGAGACTGATACCCAATTTAATTGAGCCATAATTGATTACTAATACCGTCTAGCACTATGTATCTTTATTCAAAAATGACAAAAGTAGGTATTCTTAATCTTGTGAGATATTAAGGGCAAAAACTCAAATAATTAATACACGAAGTCGTAGTTTTAGGTCTATACTAGAAGGCCTCAATCTTGATATCTTGATATATATATAATCTTGATAAAACAAAGTTAGAAAAAGAAGCAGGTTTAAACATAAATGTTAGTTAGTTCTAAAATCAAAGAGATAAAGGTGTAGTTGGTACTTTGACCATTATTTTAGGAAAAAAATGTCATTTACCTAATCATCAAAAAATGTGTACTTTTTATTCAAATACGAAATTAGCAAAATGCATACGTAAAACCTATAATCTGCGGGCGGGTCCAAACGGGTCCGACTGCGGCATGTTTGCCCAAAGACATTGGTGACGTACTCTATGTGGACTCCTAGGGATCTAGCGTACTAGTTTTCATCGCTGACATAAAGCATCTATCCCTTGCTAATCAGTAGGCGTGTGCGAGAGGGACAGATGCGTTTATGTGTACTATAAACGCTAGCGTGCTACTAGAGCTAGAGTCATTAACGTTTACCTTCTAATGCCCTTAGAATCTAGGTCTAGAGACATTAAAAGGTAAGATAGGTAACTAAACCTACTCAAAGTAACTAAGTATAGTCGACCAAGAAATTGCTTGACCACTTTTGTACCTTATCCCTTTGTAATACGGTCGAAAAGTGGTCAAGCAATTTCTTGGTCGACTATACATGGGCTGAATTGTGAATTAAGGTAAATTAATTGAAATGATATGCTGTGACAACCAAAGAAAAGTCGCGTATTTATTTGGTTAGCACGGCTCGGAATATATAGGTTACAGAGGTTGCAGCCTTAAGGCTGCCATTCCCACCAGAGATGTGCTACGCTACGTTGCCATGGATGCGTCTGATATCCACCGATCACGTTCATTGGTCCACATAGCATAGCACTGGTGGAAACAGGTTTAACTAAGCTATGACTTCTATATATGGAGAGATGCGTGCCCTACGGATGCGTGCTATGGATGCGTGTTACGGATGCGTGCTATGGATGCGTGCTATGGATGCGTGCTATGGATGCGTGCTATGGATGGTCGCGAGTCCCCCCGCACCGCGCTACCGCTCCGCGCGTCCCTGTCGATACATCGCATAGCTCGAGCTGCGCATCTTCCTCGCACAGCTGCCTCGCGGCTGCGCATCTTCCTCGCACAGCTACGTAGCTTAGTATTGGTGGAAACAGTCACACAGTTTCGTAGCGCAGCTTTCACATCTTCGCAGCATAGCTGCGCAGCACATCTTTGCTGGAAAGGCAGACTAAGTTCTGCCAGACATCCAGTGGCGTAGCTTGGTGACCGTAGGCCCCGGGCAGAAGAAATTGGGGCCGTATACTCAAATTATTTAAATAGGAATGTAATTCTGGTGGTCGGAGAGTATTTGCGAGTAGGACAGCTAGAGTAAGACCTACGCAATATGAATATTCTATCTTAAAAATAAAAAATCTGTAATTGCAGTTATAAAATTTTTATTGAATAATTATTTATGTCATTGTTACCAAAAAACGAGTATGAGTACCCAGATCGAACGCTTAGGCGCAGAATAAAAGATGTATATATTAAGTAACTCTTCCAAAAAAACGGCGTTTAGTTTTAAAAAGCGTTTTTCTGTCACCTCTCTGTCTATCGTATAATTCGTATTCATTCGCTCGCGCGGCTACTAAATAGCGGCGGCCCCGTAGTTGGGGCGTGCCGGTCGCCTGCAATTCTCGCGTCAGTAGAGATGAAGTCATACTTGAGATAAGCCAAAAAGAGCTGTCAAATCCCTTCAAAATCTGTCATATTTTGACACATCTCGAACGTCAGATGAATCTCGATGAGCGCCAAAAATGTGGGGTCTGGCTTAGGTAGCCAAAGAAATTTTTTTTATGAAATAGGAAGGCAAACGAACTTAGTTATATTATATGTATACATAGTACCTATTTAATTAGGCGTTTAATTGCGAATCTACAGTGCTTATCGTGGCTGTGAGTTACACCTGCATCTACTATTAAGTTCTACAAAGGACATGATTTTGATACTGGTGGCTCTAACATACTGACGGATAATGGAAAAAATTCGTTCGGAAATAAAGCAAAAAAATAGTAAGTAAGTAAGTAACTTTATTGCACCAAAAATAGAAAAATAAATAACAATGTTGGTGATACAAATTTAAAATATTGTGCACACGTTATGGTAAAAAGAAGAAGAAATATTTTTCCAGTATTTATAAAAACTTTACCAATATTTTCTGATATTTTTCCTAATCTATGATTACAAATGTAAATAATTACACTGCAATAAAATCTCTGTATATTCTTTAAGGATTAAAAATACTTAAGTATTTAAGTTAATTATAATTGGAAAGGGCGAAATCAGAGGAAAATACTAGGTACTCTTGTCTTTTTTGTAAAGTTTTATTTAAAAAACGTAATACCAGTATGTTTTTGTCTAAGTTTTACACTTAACAATATTTTTCCATATATTTAGTTTTCTGAAAAATTTCCATGATTTGAAACACTTCGGAAAATTAGATACCCATCACTACCTACTCTAACATGATCGACCAAGTTTAGTTTAACTGAGTTAGTCTCTATGGAAGTCCCTTTCTTATGACATTAGTTTGATAGAGACGCAGGGAGAGATAAATTAAACCTGCGGGGCAATTCTCGCGTCAGTAGAGATGAAGCCACAATCGAGATATGTCAAAAAGAGCTGTCAGATCCCTTCAAAATCTGTAATTTTGTGACACATCTCTAATGCGAGATGGATTTTTATTAGGGGCTTGGGCCGGCCATGTTAGAGCCACTGATATCATCTGATCATGTGGTTTGGAGGCTTCTCGCCTGACAAGAGTAAGATCCAACTTGTCTTTAGCCTGATCATATCAGACATCAGACCATCTTGTCAGACCCTATGTATACTTACCTATAAGGCCATGCAATTGAAAACTTGTTTAGTGCCTAAGATTTTAAATTTACAAAACATGCAAAGGTATATTGACATACCTACTTCAAAACAGAACCGAACGAGACAGCGTGTAGAGATAGGAATCTTAAATTTAACCAATTTAAAATTACTACTTCCACACGCGTCGCCCTCAGCCTACTATGTTCAAAATAGTTACTCGTAGTTCGAGTAGGTATGCCAAATTTGTCTACAAAAACGCCCCAACTTACTTTTTGTTCTAGAAGTAGAAGAGAGGAAGTGAGTTATAAATTCCTAAACCTCACTCTGTCTTTTGCGTACCTCTTGAACATAGAGCAAGGTATTCTTATTTAGCAATAAGGGTAAAGAAAATAGTGCCTAGCGTTTTCGCAATAGCTTCCAATTCAGCGCTGGCAAATCTAGACTTACCTAGATCCACTTTTGTTTTGAAACACTGAAAACAATTGATAATTTAAAATACACAGACTACACTGTCATTAGATAAAATTATTTGCAATTTTTGCTCATTTAAATTAGAGCCGTATAGGGTAAAGTTGCAGTGGCTGGTGAACACTCAGATATTTTTTATAAGTATGACGAAAGAGGGTGTGCAACATAGGGGCTTTGCAATATTAATAATATGACCGTGTGATAGTGGCTCAAGAAAAACTATTATAATAAAACAATTTAAACGGTTTATATCGCTATTGTTGTAAGGTACCTAATTCCCACGGTTTCGAGGCTTTTTCAGCTAAGTGCATCAGCGCCGGGGTAGCGTCCTGTCTTGCTTTAGCGAGCGAAACATAAGTGAGCGAAACAAAGCGATAGCTCGACGTCGAGCTCAACGCTGATGCGTTTAGAGAATAATGGGATTGGTCTCATGGTCACGGGCAGAGAGGTAGACAGGATACCGTGAACTTGAGACTATGTTTTTTGCAGGACTCGAGTAATAAATGAGTAACTTTATGCGAGTGACATTAGGTAGCTAATTTTCAAGCGGAACAATAGGTCGCAAATAGGTGCTATAAAGAAGAGCTAAGGGCAAGTCTTGTCACAAATCAGTGTTGCCATTCGTACCTACAGATTTGTTCGTATTCATACGGATTGTCATGAATAGATTACGGATTAAATATGTATAACCGGGTTTTCGTTCGTCAAGAAACCGTCGTTTCATTCACGTGCTATATGACGTTTATTTCAATAAGAATATTGATGTTATATTTTTAGGGCTTATTGTGTTGCCTGATTAAATAAATAAATAAAAGGATTAAGCTTATGAATATACCATGGGTTAATTTCAGTTCAGTTTAATCTCACAATGTTTAACAATGAGTGCAAGCTGGACGTGATGTTCCCTGCATTCGCAGGATTAGCAGCGCTAGAGTTCAATAGCAAACAATTAAAACTGTCAATTTGATACTTGAATAATATATTTTTGTTTTTAAATCTGAGCGAATTCGATAAAAGAAGAAAAACTGTGTTTTTGTTTTTTGCCACGATCACTGTTTCTTGGAATATCGCGAGTTGAAAAACTATGCAAGGCAAGCCACGCGAAAACGCTCTATACAAAACGGCTAGACATCATGACGTCACGCCTTGGTATTTTTGATAATAAATGTATGGAGCGTGATACTGAATCGTGTTTATTATAATATTAAAAGTGTTTGCACGGTTATTCTCATAGTAAAGTTTGTTTTATTTTTTATCAAGTTCTAACAATTATAATTTGAAACAAAAATTTAAACTTTTTCTTTAATATTATTTTCGTAATTTCTTTATCTCCGGTAAACTGTAAATACTACTTCAGACTAACACAAAAACCCATTCAAAAAACGACCGAATTAACACAATAAGTATAAATAAGCTGTATAGTAGTCGTATAGAGGTGACCTTTCATACAGTTACGAGTAATATACACTTTTATAACGCTTGTGGGCTCCGTCGGAAGCATTACATCTTCCCGCTTATCAATGTATGTTATGTTTAACAACACACATATAAGGCCACAGTATATAAGTAAGCACATATCAGGTGTGTCCTGGCGCACTTGCAAGGAAACCCGAAAACTTTTATGTGTCGTAACTTTTTACGTTTCTTATTACAGAGCTGCGGGCTTGAAATAAAATTGTACGCAAGTATTCAACTCAATTTGCCAGTTAGAATCTCAAATGCAACGAAAAATGGGCCCTACACCATTGTGTTACAGTGTCTGTAAATGTTTACCAATACGCACTATGGGTTGAACAGTATGGTAAATGGAAGGCTGTTATGTAGAGAGACAGTGGAATAAAGTAGATTCGGGTTCCATAGGACAAATTTGAGGATGTTTAAGCTATAACAGACCGAGTTTTGTTTCACAATTTAAAAACAAAATTAGCTAAGTAGTTGTCAGATATTATGTTTGTTTGCGTACATCCAAATAATAATTCTGTAGTCTATTTTTCCATGCACGGTTAGTTTAAGAAGTTTTGGCAGCGTTAAATACAAAAAAGTGATTTATGATCTAAAACGCGAAAATGTCATTGATAGAAAACTTCCACGAAATATCTGTAGTTCTTACTATTATCAGAAAAAATGGGAATGATACGATGAATGAAAAATAAATTAAACGCTTTAGCTTAAAACTGAACATTCTTTAGATCATTTCTTTGGAGAAGTCAATGACATTTTATTTTGTTCTAAACAAACTCTTACAAAAAACTCTACTACATTTTTCTATGGAACCATTTCTCCCTCAATTACATTCTTCAAAATATGAACATATTAACACTTTTTTTTTCATAATTGCCATGTGGTGTGTCCTTTGATCCTTTTTACAATCTCTCCTAAGTATTCGCATAAAAAGAACGGATATTAATTTTATTTATGTGTCCAATTTGTAAACAGGTTCTGTCAGATACAGTAAATAAAACATCGCATCTAATCTATATTCCTATAAACCATTTTCGATATATTGGAGATTCCGTATAGTTGTAGGGCGAAGGGAAAACGGAATGAGAAACACATCCACTTTGATCTATAGATTTAGATATTTATTAGCTCTGGGATGAGCTCTATTTGTTCACACAATCTAGAAGCATAAACAAAACAAGTTAAGTAAGTAGGTAATATTAGCACTCTAACTGACGCCACATTTGGCCGTCGACTAAGAGCCCTTTTGTTGAATAATACATTCAACTCTGTAAATTAATTTATGGACATGGAATTGTAAATTTTAATGTTTAATTTATAATTGTGTTACTTTCAGTCTCGAAAGTCTTATTTTTTTTTTGTACACATGACGTAATTAATATGATTTATTTAATTTTAAGCGTTTTGCGCACTGAATTTTGCACGTTCGCGTTCTGAATGATCCGAAATGATGAACATTAGTTTTTTCTAGATATTTGATTTTAATTTTGACGATTTGAAGACAAATTTATGTAAGTTGTCATTTAAGGTAATTTATAGTGTAACCTGTATATGAACTGAATGAATAAACTAAACTAAACGTCTTATCTGCGTTCTTTTGTTTAAGTCAAAAGTTGACCTTTCCTTGCTTCAAAAGATCTAGTTCGATAGGTTCAAAAGTTTAATGGACAGGTAGGATGAAAAGGACGCCTTATAATAGATAGGACCTCTTGGACTTAGCCTTGTGCCTAGATCGATTCACTGATTATTATTCCGCGCATCGGAAAGCTAATATTATAAGTCGAAAGGCACGGATACGAATCTTGCAAATAAGGATTATCAGGATTACCTATTTGAATTTCCTGTGTAAAATTTCGTGGAGCTATTTTCCGAAGTAAAATTTAAATCGTGTCGGGCGTCAAAATGTTTTAGTTGCCAACGGTGACAAATTCGCTTCAGCAAAGTGTCAAAGGTTGCATTTATCTTTGCTTACTGCTTGTATTTGTGAGCTGTGAGGCTCTGACGATACCTACGGCTTCACGCAATCACAAGAGTAACGAGATCTTAAAGATGCAACGCGATTGAACGCCCAACTGATTAATGTATAGGCAGGCACCCACATTATGTTTCCCAGGATCTTTTACTTTGATCAGATGCCTTCAACAGCTTCTACGTGATCAACCGACTCTCCTGTTAAATTGGTTTAACATTACTTCAAATAATAAAGAAATCAGGCGAAAACACCTGAGCTTTCCTTATTCGTACGAATCCATTAACAGTATGAATTTGTACACGATTCCAATAACTATAATCTCTGTTTTTGTTTTTTGTACCCAAATTGAAAATGATTAGACTAACAGGAAGCACTAATAACTGTCAGATTTACCTCCTATCCTTTGCTTCCGCGCTGTTTGATCAATCGAAAAGGGTTTTTATATAAGTTATTCTAAAGTATAATATCGTTGAAAATATGAGTTAATACATACACATCATTGTTGTTATTAACTGAGTACTGTACGAACTTTGCAGCTGTGGTTCAGCAAGTTTTGTTTGCTTAGAGTTGGCTACAGCTTGTTACTTCTCCTGTTTCGGTTTCAACATTAAGAGCAGGCTAAACTTTGTAACTGATTCTGAAACCTATCTCCAACGACCATTATTTGCAATAGAAAGCATGCTGAAAGGCTTATAGGTTAGGTAGGGTAGGATTTGTATTCTACACTAAACATGTAGCTATGCTTAATTGAACAATATATGCAAAATGTATATGACATGTATGACTATGCAATAAACACAGTATGCTGAATTATACCTAAGCCATAGTACTACAAAACACAATTTATAATTTGGGTTGCGACCCCCGCTCCGGGTCGTACCTGGTTCAGCAAATCTCGCTGGCTATACAGCGGGGCAACGCGGCAAGCGTAATGAGCGCGTTTGAGCCAGGTGCGAGTGGGGTTTTTTTTAGGTTAAGTTAGTGTTAGCAGTAGTTTTAATTCTGTTTGTGTTATTGTACTGTCTAAATATACCTATGTTTATTATTTAATGTTAGTTTTTAAGTTTTATTGTTTGTAATTTAATTTGATGTGTTTTTAAAAAATAAAATAAGGTTGGAAAAAAAAATATATAATTAAATTAATTTAATTGTTATACCTTTGTAATTAACTTGCGAAATTCGATTGAACGCGTGAAAATGTGAAACTGTGTATTTTGTTTTAAACTGTCGTAAATGAGTTATGATCCGATCAGACACGGGCCTTTGTAGGTGCATTATGATAAAACAATTAACGTGGCGTGTATAACGCCGGCCTATTTGGCATATTTTGACGGCCGGATAGCCTAGTGGTTTGTGACCCTGACCATGAAGCTTGAGGTACCGGGTTCGATTCCCGGGAGGGGCAAATGTTTGTATGATGAATACGAATGTTTGTGCCCGAGTCGTGGATGTTATATATATTTAAGTATTTATATCCGTTGTCTAGTACCCATAACACAAGCAGCTTTAGTTGCTTACTTTGGGACTAAGTCAATTGGTGTTAATTGTCACAAGATATAAAAAAAATAACAAATTTACCTTACGTAAATGTTTTTCATCCTCATCCAAAGTAAAAATGTGTCTCATAAAAAAACACCTCTCTTGGTCTATGTCTGTCTACAATGTCGGCGCTTCGGTTTGAACGTTTGAAGTAAGTAATAGGTATAACGAACTGTATACAGAACTAAAGTCAAACAAGTAATTGATTTACCAGTTTTGAACTTTGGCGCTGTTGCATTTAAAAAGGCTCAGTAGTAGCGCCCCGCTTTGCTCTAATGCGCTATACTACCAATGAAATCCGAGATCAAAAGTTCGGGAGCACAGGGGTGCAATCTTACCAGGTGACTAAAGCTCACCAAAATGGCCGCATTTCTATGAAACACGGCCATTTTGGCGAGCTTTAGTCACCCGGTGATATTCAAAAATCGCACTGCTGATGACATTATCTCATGCCTAATGTGGTTAAACCTTGATGCCCTTGATGAGTCTTGTCATCTGTAGACCCCTTGGATGATGGACTAAAGCATGGATATAGCCTCAGTACATGTAAAGTGTACACCCCCAATACTGTCAAAATGGTTACCTTTGGTGTGCGTTAAGGTAGTAAAATGAAATGAATAAGAAAAATTTAAAATGCTATATAATGAATGACAACACAAAGAAAAATTAGGGTAATGGCCTGCCATTACCCTAATTTTTCGAACCCTGGTTCGAACCTGCAACATCAGCATTCCGTGCCTTGCGTATTCCAGTTTCCGCCACATTACAGCTGCCATACCCTGCGAATTTTTCAATGCGTTTTACGTCTTTACGGTCATTACATTATTGATATTTTTTCTTTGGGTAAACTACCCTCGGTGTCATCTATGAGAAACTTAATCAAGTTATCTCATTCAACTTGGTCATTTATGAATGCCCGTTAGTTCGTTAGTTTAATTTATATGTAAAAAAAAATACAAAAAGAAAAATCGAAAAAAAAAAAAATTCTAAATAAATAATTTTGATTACAATAATTGAATAAGAAAAATGAAGATTATACTACCTTAATGTACACCAAAGGTAACCATATTGTCTATGGATTCAAGGAGTCAATTGAACAGGATTTATTTTTTATTTTTTAATATTCATTAAAATATACTAATGAGGATCGGATGTTTAGAGTGTATAGTCGTCTCTTTTTCGCACATTGTATTGCCATTTAAAGTAAGGAGGTCAGCTAATAAAATATCGTTTCAATATTATTATTTTTTTATACTATACCATTTCTATAGTAGACCTTTAGTTTTGATCTCGGATCACATTTCTAAGTTAAGTACGAGTGAGCGATACAGAGCGATGCCTCAACCGCGAGCTCGGCGATGACGTGCTTAGTGAATACGGACGGATGTCGTAAAAAAATGTTTTTCCAGTGTAATTATTACCACGGGCAGAATATCTTAAAATTGTGTCGTGTGGCGTAGAATACTTATCAAATATTGTCACGTACCATTTTCCCGGCTAAACAGATATTGAGTTTGTTTACTGAGCCGTGAAGTGAAAATTCTCGTCAAAACAAATTTCTCTCCGCCTTTGTTTTTTTCTCTAATCTCAAACAAAGATTACTTAATAACTTTTACGTTCTCATGAAGACGTGAGCTTTAATATTCCGGCTTTTAAAGTTGCAAACTTTTACCTATGCTGCCTGCGGGTGCTTTTAAGTCTTTTGTCTTGGATTTGGCTGAAATCATACCGTAGAACTGAAATGAACTCAGTCTCATATTCGTTGTGGAATATTCAAGGCAAATCATAAACATGCTTTTGTAATTGGAACTTCTTTGACAAACGAGTTACCAATCCAGGCCCCTATTTCACTAAGATGACAGGTGACATGTGACAGGGACAACTCGGCGTAGATGGCTAACGCGAAGAGTTATTGTATTGCCGAACTCAAATATGTATAGTGACTACGTAATGTATGTAAGTTATGTATGACTCTTTATTGTACATACCTAACACATAAAATAACAGATTACAGGACCAAACAGATATACCAAGGCGAACTTATCCCTTTAAGGAATCTCTTTCAAAGTCAAAGTCAAAGTCAAAATATTTTATTCAGATTAGGCTTACAGCTACCACTTATGAATGTCAAAAAATTTACCACCGGTTCGGAATGAATCGGTTCTGATGAGAAGATACCGGCAAGAAACTCAACGAGGTGTAATTTTTTTAATAAATCAAATTTACAATGTTATTTTACATCTCAAATATTTAAAAATTTTACAATTTAACACAGCAGGTGTACTTAGCAGGTGTTTCAATTAACCAGTAATACATGCTGAATTGTCGTTGTCACTTGATATATTACACATTAGCACTCCATCTAGGAAGTACATAAATATCAAATAATTTCCTATGTTTTCGTAACTTCTAGATATTAAAACAAAACAATAAAAGCGGAAAGCGGAAAAAAGATTTAATGCTGAGTTTCTTGCGGTGCATTCTTCTCAGTAGATGCAATTTTCCGAAGCGCTGGTAGAGTCTGTAATCTAATTAGGTTAATTGAAACGATTTCATTTTTAGTTTTTTTATTAGGAAGTTTGTGTTAAAAAAAATATCAGTCTACCCGTAAAGAGCACGAGACACGAAAAGGGCTCGAAACGTCGCGTAGGGAATTACATTCATATTTATAAAAACGTCAACGGGACTTTAGGTAAACATTGTTCATTTACCTCGACGCGTTAAAATCCCGTTGACGTTTTTATGTGTGTGAAAATACGCGATATAAATCGTTTAAACTGTTTTCAATACATACATAGATATCTTTGTCTTTAAGTGTGTTGATGGTGATAAATGTGAAAATAGTTTTAGGGGAATCCAGAGTTAACGTCACGTTTGCGCTCTGTGGGAATTCAAGCAGGATCAAAGCCACGGATTTCCATCATAAGTCGGGACACAAGCAGCTAAGTCTATTTCTTACACGACTCACTGTCTCGCATGTCTCCATTTAAGTAAAGTCACTTTAGTCACTCGTCTTATCCAATAAACAAAATTGTCACATAAGTGAAATGTTATTTGTCATCTAAACATCGTTTATCGCCTAAATGGAGCACATCCAAGCTTTAATATAGTTGTTTTATTCAAACAATAATCAATATTTTGATGACAAAAACTGAAATTTTAGGTTAGAATGTTGTCTACAACTTTAAACAAGTGAGGATGACTTTAGAAGCGGTGCGACATAGCGAACTGTATATTAAATTGATCTCGACGCTTTCAGGTCATAGGTTTTAAGGTATTCAATAAGGGAACGTCCCAGGACGACTAGCAGCAAAGAGGTGTTGGAAATCGTAGCTCGTGCTGGCAGCTCAGAATACGTGACATCGTATGAAATGGAAATCTAAAATTTACCTTTTTATTACAGTTTCCGTATCGCTACCACCATATTGCTCCCTAATCCTGCCGTTAAGCAGCAGTGCTTGCACTGTTGTGTTCCGGCGTGTAGAGCAAGACAGCCGGTGCAATTACTGGCACAAGAGGCATTGTACCTTAGCCCTCTGGGTTCGCATCGCATCTGCAATCTCTTTGGTGTTGCGGGTGTCTATAGGCGGTGGTGATCACTTACCATCAGGTGACCCACTTGCTTGTTAGCCTTCCTATTTCATAAAAAAAAAAAGTTTACGTGTGAAATTATTGTTATAAAGGTCAAAATAAAAAGTATTGTACCTACCGATACTAAAATATTTTGTATTAGTTTCGTAACGGTTAATTGCTATAAATCTCCACAAAGCTGGGCCCCTATTCTGGGTTCATGCGAGATTCATCTCGCACGAGAATAACTGTCAAATCCCAAGGAAATCTGTCATTTTTGACGTATGTGGCATGCGAGATAGCGTCTCGCATGACCCGAGAATTGGGGTCCTGTTACGAAACGGATATTCATTGCTTTAGTAACTATACATATAATGTTTTTAGCTTGACCTTTTACTCAATACTGTATTGCTTCAGGTTACTGATGAATTCGAAACCCAAATCGTAGTCTATGAATACAAAGTTCATTATCTAATAACCATCGACCGGATTAGGAGGGTTATTCCCTGACGTTTCAATCGCTCGCCAAAGTTACACGGTATTTGATATCAACGGTTATTGACACAGTATCTACTGCCAATATAGTATCTGTTCTTGTTTGAATTTCAGTCAGTTCAAAGTTCAAAATTATGCCGTTAAAGTTAAAAGCGATGCAATACTGCAATCGCTCCAGTGCGATGAACCAGAAATGAAATTATTTCGGATATCCGGAGAGCTTTAAGGCTGGATGGCCGGATGCTCGGTCCATTGTCATGTTCCATGTTTTTAGGGGTCCATGCCTCGCAGGATGTCACAGGTCAGCTAAACTCAATTGTTTGCTTGCTTAACAACTTAGCTTTGCTTTTTATTTTTTAATAAAATTGAGTTACTTATTTTACAAGTCAATTTTGTATTATTTGAATGATAAATATTTTTCTAACAGTATATTAGAGAAAAATTTCATAACGAACACGAGCTATACGATATACAGAGATGCCTACAGTAGGAAGTTTCTTTATCATATACGTCGTTTTTGTTCGAAGGAAAACTTGTGTACTATTATTTATTCTGTGCTATCAAGAATCTTTCGCCACGTGTTAACTCGCTGCGTAACTTCAGTGTGTCTCGCTCTAAGGGACCATTTACATGAAGCGAGTTCTCGTATGCGAGTTGTATTACATTGCGCAACTGGATCAAGTGATCGATCACATCGTACCTCGGTAGCCAGTGTAGTGTAGTGCTACTCGCATACGAGAACTCGTACCATGTAATTGGCCCTTAACTAGCCCAATAAGAGAGAGATGCACCGAGTTTCGTAGCGAGACAACACGGTGTGTAGAAGATTTGGGCTAAGTGAATAATAGTATTTTATGCGGCTGCTATATAATGAGAGGCCTTAAAACACGAGTGTGGTTTTATGAAACGAGCGCTAGCTTCATAATAGGATCACACGAGTGTTTTAAGGCCTAATTATATACAGTTGCATACATTACTTTATCTACACACATATCATAACTGCAAAAAACCGTAACAGCAAAAAACCAAAAACGAATGACAACTAATGGCGGCCATGTATTTTAAAAAGGTGACTCTATGAAACTCTGTGATTCGATCTATCCGTCAAGACGACCGTTTTTTTTAAACCATACACGAACGAATGAAGTCCCTATTGTCATAGCGTTTAAATTAAAAAAACATACTGAGTTGACGTTTCGTATCGATAACTGTTTTAATATCTGTGGATACTAGAATAGAGACCAACTTGAATTTTGACAGCTGTTCCAAATTTAAATTCACAACGTCACGAGCAGTCACGAGATATCGGTAATGTGATGACCAATAAAGAACAGATTTACCTACTACCACAGACAAGAAAATTCTTATAATAACATTGGTTGTAATAATGCTGGTCATTTCCAAGGGTTTTTGAACGCTTTATTTAGCCTCTATGATATGTGTGTAGACAAAATAAATAAATGTATATCTTGGGACAACTAACACCAATTGACCTAGTCCCAAGCTAGGCAAACCCTGTACTATGACTACTAGACAACGGATAAACAAATTTAGTAGATAAATCCATACTTAGATACACATACTAACTTTTAGGTACTAATTCACATTCATCCTAGACCCCCTATCATTTAAAGTAACGTGCCGGTATAATAACATAATTGTTTATCTTGTCTCCTACTTATGGGTAAGGATTACCCCAAGAAATCGAGGTTATATAGACAAATCTGTCCATTAAGAGCCGTAATGAGTACGTGGGTGTCTATCGTCCACTTATTTTCACAATCTCATATCTACCCGAAAGGTATAATTCAAGAACCAACATTATAGTTTACCATATAAGGTTGATGACTTTTGCAACTACATGATTCGGGTATAAGCTGTAATCATTTTAGCTTTGAGTTTGCATTAGTGTGTGTAAGCATGTATAGTCGACTAAGTATATGCTTGAACCTTACTCCTTTGTAACACGGTCGAAAAGTGGTAAAGCTATTTCTTGGTTGACTGTACAGTATACATGTAGGTGACGACTGCTGTTGATGTCTGCGTAGTGTTTATGTGGTGGATACTTTTATTTTTGTATGTTTGTACGGGTACCAGTCATCATCATCATCATCATATCAGCCGGAAAACGCCCACTGCTGGGCATAGGCCTTCCCCAAGGATCTCCAAGACGGTCGGTCTTGTGCTGCTCGCATCCACCGGTTTCCAGCGATCTTCACCAGATCGTCGGTCCACCTTGTGGGAGGCCTACCAACTCCTCGACTTCCGGTACGTGATCTCTACTCTAGAACCTTTCCGCCTCAACGGCCATCGGTTCTACGAGCAATGTGTCCCGCCCACTGCCAATTAAGGTTTGCAATTCGTAGAGCTATGTTGGTGACTTTGGTTCTTCTGCGGATCTCCTCATTCCTGATTCGGGTACGAGTATTTATCTTTATTCACCGTCCTGTACCAATTTATTGCTTGTATTTAACCTGACGGTTGACTGGTTCAAAATTCATATTTGTACGTAGTACATACATTGTACAATAATGCTTGAATAAAATAATATCTGATACATACATATTACAATTGATACTAAAATCAATTGGTTTACTAAATTAACTTAGTGTAAACAAACCAACTGTGAGTAAGTACTGAATACTCTAGCTGATTAATACAGTCCACAAATACATAGTTACTATTTGTATTCGTATTTTATTTCGTTTGACTGACAGTTTCAGCCGTAGTAACGCCAAAGTTATTAAATCGATTGATTACCGAAACCAATCAAGAAAATAATGGTTTTTTTACCTTTTTCTTAATAGAAAAATGACTGAAACGAGTGCGGAGTCGCCGGACGGGATACAACCGGCGTCTCCGAGAGACACGCTGATATCTTGCAATGTTTTGCTATCCCGCCACCCCCGCGGGTGATTCCCGTGTCAGTTGAGATGAAAACACAATAGAAAGAGCTGACAGAACCCTATGTAATCTGTCATTATTTGACATACCTCGAGTGTGAAATGAATCTCGATGAACGCAAGAATTGGGGGCATGGGATAAAGTTACGCAGCAACCACGCAGTATCGGTAGAGTCCATTTTGCATGCAGTAGTGGACAAAACTGATATGGAATTTACGAGTTTTTCGAATATGGAGCATTAACTTGTCTATACGGACAATACGAACACAGCGACAGGTTACTTTTCTACGACATACAAAAGGGGTTTTATTTAAGTTTTTTACCTTTAGCAAGCTTATTACTTCACGCCGGCATTCTGCGAGAGTGTGTTACTGCCTTGGTCAAACCAGCCTATTGGTACTGCGTCAAGCAATTGGCTAACAGTGCGGCTCTACCAATATTTTCTACGTGCGGCTCTAAGATGGCCTTGCTTTAATTTATCCCTCCCTGTGTCTCTGTCTTACTAGTTTTATTAGAAAGGCACACACAAAAAGATAAACTAAAGTTGTCTAGTTAAATTAGGGCACTTGCTTATTTTTTAAAATTCTTTACCCAAATACATACCACGATTAGGTACAGTCAAAGAAATTGAAATACGTACCACCGTAGAACCTAGTCGAAGAGACATACGCATGACATCATCTGTATGACATAGCCTGGCGTTTAACACGTCGCGTCATTGCGATAGGGTTCTATGGTGGTGGTATGTGAATATATTTCCCCTACTGTACATAAGGTCAATCAGCTTGTTTTTCTGTCTGCCTATTTGTTATATCTTCACAGCTTAACAGATAAGCTGTATGCCTCAATTTCTTTCTAACTTCTATTTAAACAGGTCTCTCTTGTCCTATCGTTGTTTAAAAAAAATAAAAGTTTAAAAACTTGTCATTTACGTCAACATTTTTTTTAAACCAGAAACAAGAAAACATCAGAAAATGGACATCATATACTCGTCAAATTTGTGTGCCTGCCTAAGCTTGTTTTTAAGCAATCATTAATAAGCAGCATTTAATTTTCCATAGATCGTATTTAGAAACCTATTCAATATATGAAATAGTAAGCCAGGGGCTTAGGGCGGTTTCAGCCGGTCTGAATTTATTTTTACATATTCAGAACTCAATTCCTTGTGTGATGATAGGGCTCTTAGCTTCTGCTTCTTTTACGTTATGTACAGGTGGTAGGACCTTGTACAAGGTGCGTCCGTATCGCTACCACCATTTTGCTCGCTAGTCCAGCCGCTGAGCAGCAATGCTTGCACTGTTGTGTTCCGGCGTGGAGAGCAATAATAAACATTCTGTCTTAGTTCATCTCGTTTGCCTTCTTATTTTATAAAAAAAATATGCAGGCTGAAGTGCAAGATAAGGGCCAGGCCCAACAATTTGAAAACAATAGTGAACAGATTGTATTGGCTTTAATAACATCATTGTTTATTTATTTAAGCTTTACTGTACAACACAATACATGTACGTGTAAAATGAGAATTTTCTTTTGCAAGTAAGTCTCAATATAGGCTCTTTTACGCGTCTAAGTCTGCCAACGATTCGGAAAATGGAATTCTGCCGAGAAGAAGCACCGCAAGCAACTCAGTACGTTATGCTTTTTTAATATCTTTTTATCTACACACATCATAAGAGCTCAATAACGCCTTCAAAAACCATAGAAAATGACCAGCATTATTACAACCAATGTTATTATAAGAAATTTATTGTCTGTGGTAGTAGGAGAATCTGTTCTTTATTGGGTAGTATCTCTTAGTAGTCTGTGTTTATTGGTGATCACATTACCGATATCTCGTGACGTAATGAATTTAAATTTGGAACAGCTGTCAAAATTCAAGTTGGTCTCTATTCTAGTATCCATAGATATTAAAACAGTTATCGATACGAAACGTCAACTCAGTATGATTTTTTAATTTAAACGCACGACATTTGATCTCGAGTGACATGACAATATGGACTTCATTCGTTTGTCTATGATTTAAAAAAAACGTTCGTCTTGACGGATAGATCGAATTGCCGTCATACTTGTTGCGACTCGTTTGTTGGTTTTTTGCTGTTACCGTTTTTTGCAGTTATGATATGTGTGTAGATAAAGTAATGTATGCAACTGTATATAATTAGGCCTTAAAACACTCGTATGATCCTATTATGAAACTCGCTGACACTCGTTTCATAAAACCACACTCGTGTTTTAAGGCCTCTGATTATATAGCAGTTGCATAAAATACTATTATCTACACACATATCATAAAGGCTAAAAAAAGCGTTCAAAAACCCTAGGAAATGACCAGCATTATTACAACTAATGTTATTATAAGAATTTTCTTGTCTGTGGTAGTAGGTAAATCTGTTCTTTATTAGTCATCACATTACCGATATCTCGTGACTGCTCGTGACATTATGAATTTAAATTTGGAACAGCTGTCAAAATTCAAGTTGGTCTCTATTCTAGTATCCACAGATATTAAAACAGTTATCGATACAAAACGTCAACTCAGTATGTTTTTTTAATTTAAACGCACGACATTTGATCTCGAGTGATATGACAATAGGGACTTCATTCGTTCGTCTATGGTTTAAAAAAACGTTCGTCTTGACGGATAGATCGAATCACAGAGTTTCAGAGAGTCACCTTTTTAATATACATGGCCGCCATTAGTTGTCATTCGCTGACGCTCGTTTCATAAAACCACAATCGTGTTTTAAGGCCTCTCATTATATAGCAGTGGCATAAAATACTATTAAACCAAAATTACAGATCCTATACACAGAATTTATATATATGAAGCATTTATCTGCTGGTTGCATGCCGCTTCCAACCGGTCGCTTTGGAAATCCATGGAGGAGGCCTATGTTTAACAGTGGACTTCTTGTGGCTCAGATGATGATGATGATGATGAAGTATTTAACACAAGAAATAAGAATCTCAATGAATATAATTTCATTTCCCTTTATAGGGATAGATAGGTTAAGCCAAGCAGTCACTTGTAATCCTTCAGACAGTTCTGACACCGTACACTGTGATCGCAATGTAATGTGCGAGAGTTAAATAGAATAGGGTGCGTGTCGGTTTACGTCCCCCGACACGCATGTGTAACACGAGCGGGCTTTCGCAATGTCGTATTTCCTGCTAGTAAGTAAGGTCTCCACAGCTCATTGAGTTGTATAGGCCGTAAAAGGACTCTTTTACTGCCTACGCAATAACTCTTACAGCTGGTTTGGCGGAGCGCGAGTAAATACTTCTGCTTTAGTAGCAGTAGCGGAAAGCGTCACGGTCAACCCAGAGCAACGCTTGCACTGTTCGGGTGTGGAGAGCAAGACAGCCGGGGAATTGGTTAACTCGGTATATTCCGTCTTAGCCCTCTGGGTTGGCAACGCATCTGTAATCTCCTTGGTTTAGCGTCTATGGGCGGTAGTGATCACTAACCATTCTACCCAATTGTTCGTTTGCCTGCTTATCTTTAAATACTTTAAAACCAAGTCGCTATCCCTTCCCGTCTGTCTTTATATCTTCGGACGCCTACTTCTTCTCAACTACGCAACCGATTTTGATACAGTTTTACTATCATTTATATAGGTTTTTTTAAGGAAGGTTTCTATGTACAGTCAACAATTTCAATTATAGGCTACTGTAGAATGCTGTCGCAATGTGTCATCGCTGAGATATTATGACATTCATTGAGGACATTGTGACATTTATTGTGAAAAAGTTCCACTCACAGTGGCCTTTGCATCAAATTATTTAAATGTACGATACATTATAAATAAGTACTTACCTTTAAGGAAGAGCGGAGCCTCTTATCACAGGTATATTTCTTACCTAAAAAGAGACTCCAACCACTAACTTTTTGTTAAACTTATGATAAAGCAATTTTTATTTTGTTTTATTTTTTTTATTTTTTTTAATTGTAGATACCCGTGCGAAGCTGCGCGCGTGTGCGTGGCTGTCTGCTGTATTTTACATAAAAACCTTCTGTAAAAAATATCTAAATGAAGATGAAAACCGTATAAAATGACCCCTGACAAATCTACAGCCGTCCCTCTAGAAGCAACTCAGCTGAGTCAAAACCATCCCAAACCAATATCCTGGCTCCTTCAATTAGAAACACACTAGCGTTTGTCATAGATATAAAGCGTCCCTTTCGGACCAGCTGACTGATTAAAAGGGACATATATTATGCTTATTGTCCGCTACAATAGCTAAGTGTGTTTAGGCCTCTAATGGAACAGTCAGTGTCATAAATATCAGTGGCCTTACATGACCGGACAAGTTTAGTTTACCTGAGTTTATATCTATACTAGCCACCCGTCACGGCTTCGCGCAGGTACAATTAGGGTGTAATGTACATACAAACCTTCTGCAAAAAAATCTCTAAGTGACAGTGGCTTAGAAGGAGAAGGCGCCCGAAGGTATAGTCGACCAAGAAAGTGCTTGACCACTTTTCGACCTTATTACAAAGGCATAAAGTTTAAAAGTGGGCAAGCAATTACTTGGTCGACTATACACTATAAGGATTTAGGATAGACAGGAATAGATAGCGACTTTACTTTGTACTATGTGAAGATGTGTAGGGAGGGATAAACCGAACCTGCGGGGCAAATCTGGTGTCAGTAGAGATGAAGTTACACTCGAGATAAGCCAAAAAGAGCTGTCAAATCCCTTCAAAATCTGTTATATTTTGACACATCTCGAACGTCAGATGAATCTTGATGAGCGCCAGAATTGGGGGCCTGGACCGTTTATGTCGGGGCCAGTGAACAATTTAGTACCTTCTTGTTACATCGTTCGAAAAGCCACTATATTAGTTTGTTTATTTTAGTAAGTATGTTTATTTTATTTCATTTATTTTTATATTATTATTTACTGCAATCATTTTTATCTTAAAAATGTACTTGCACCACCTGCTCAACATTGTAACTTTTTCGTGTCTCCCTTGCCAAAGGGTTGTCTAGAAGAGATCGCTCTTAAGCGATATTAACCGCCAATTATTTACTTTGTAAATTGTTTTAAATGGATGTTTGTTTAACTATTTTCCGTGTGGTTTTCAACGAAGAGTATTTGTCTTGTCTTGTCTTGCTACTTTAGGCATTATTTCGAAGCTACTCAAGCGGTTGCGCTGTAGGCAGTAGTAGATATACCTACTGTCAGGCGAGTCTCAAGTATTTTTCCACCGAAACACACACCAAGAAATCTGTCTCATCTGTAACCAGCCTTAGGCTCCATTTACAACACGCGCAGCTGTGGGAATATAGCGGGGCTAGGGATCGCAACCGAATTTTACTTTGCTACTGTTGTGAATATCGGAGCACGAAATATAAGAAAATATGGGAAATATGGCTTTTTCACTGATGTTTCTGTGGAGAAAGATATTAAGAGGGTCGTGTATCGTTTAGCTAAGTTAAAGTAGCAACAACTTACAAAACTAATACGTATAGTGTTTTAAAAGTGTCTCGCTTATTTCGTTATTGAATCAAGATGCAGTTTTTTTTACTGAATATGGATTCAAACGAGCATGCAGGTCGCCTAATGGGAAGCGATCACCACCGTCCATAGGCATTAGCGACCTCAAAAGAATTGCTGGTCAGTTGCCGGTCCTTAGGTTCAACCTCCTAAAAAAAATAACCGCTACCTATTTGAAGTTGATGTACACGTAATTTGTGAATAAAATAATTTTGATATAATATCTGTATCTGTCTGGGGAAAGACCTCCGCTTTACAAACACCGCAGCCCTGCCGGTAACCAACTCTTCTGAGTTGTTGGTTGTGATAATTTTAGTGTAACTAACATGTATCCTCTGGCACAGACATAGCTGGTGTACTTAAACCTCGTTAGAATATAAGATAAAAAAATCTAAAGCCTGCGGTTGTTGCTAACAGTCAGACAAAATGCATACTTACTTGTTTTCCAGCGACGTTTTATAAAAAAAACCTCTGCTTAATATTTATAGGCCGTATTCAAGTTTCAGTTACTGTTTCAGTTACTGATCCTGTATAAAACTGAAATTTGAGCTCGGCCTGTAACTAATGGAATGCACTGCTAATAACACCACACTATTTAGTACAAACCGAAACCTGTCAGCATGTGGTTAATAGGCTTTGCTGGAACAAATTGGCGGATAGTGTTTCCCAACAGCATAATTTATTAGATTACTACTCTGCTTCCATTAAATTTCACCCTAAACCTTGTATTTTATTCACCTGGCCTGGTTATGAATTATTGATATACACGCTGAACTTGGTTATTTATTCGTACGCTGAAAATACACGACTTGTTTTAAAAACACGCCCGTTGACGTGTAAATATAGGAGAAAGGAATTATCCGAGTGATGGATCTACGTTATCACTATCGTATACTAATACAGGCTGAACAGAAAATATGCTCTACATACAGCCTGTACGACATAAAGGTGTGAAATTTCAGTATCATGTGAAAGCCATTCGTAAAAGGGGATTTTTCGGACATTTGGTCCGAGTTCGCAAATGTGTTTAAATTCGTAGCAGCTTTGTTTCGGTATTGGCCTGGAGCCTAGACATTTATCATGTCTCCTCATTTTTCATTTTATAGTCTGTCAGCCCCGCGTTAATCCGAATGGCGATGGAAATGGAAATTATTAAAAGTTTGAAATTTATCCAAGTCACGTGGTGAACGAGCGGAACGCTTAGAGTTTGTTTTGCCTCAGTATTCCGCTTCAAGTCTTTGTGGTAATTCAGGAAGATGAAAGAAAGAAACACAAAAAATTGTTTAAGAATTTGGCACAATACACACATCAGAGAGCAGAGTACAAACATATTCTGTCGAATAGAAACAAAAATGGCCCTCAACATTTTGCCTTAGTAAACTAAGATACCGATTTTCAATGAGAATCTTGAGGTTCTTTAATCTTTATATAGTATTTTTAACACAAAGTCGCTACCTATCCATTCCAGTCTGTCCTCATTTCTTTGGCGCATACTCCTAAACCACGCAACGGATTTTGATACAGTTTTCACTGTCATTTAGAGATTTTACGGGAGGTTTCTATGTGCATTAACATCCTAATTGTACCCGTGCAAGCGGGAGCGGGGTCGCTACTGAAATTTTATCTACACACATATCATAAGTGCTCAATAACGCGTTCAAAAACCGTAGGAAATGACCAGTATTAATACAACCAATTTTATTATGAGAAATTTCTTGTCTGTGGTAGTAGGCGAATCTGTACTGTAATGGTCATTACAGTACTGATTTCTGTACTATAATGGTCATTAAAGTACTGATTTCTGTACTGTAATGGTCATTACAGTACCGACTTTCTGTACCTTTATCAGTTTAAATTTGAAACAGCTGTCAAAATTCAAGTGGGTCGCTATTCTAGTATCCATAGACATTAAAACAGTTATCGATACGAAACGTCAATCCTGTAAGTTTTTTTTTATTTAAACGCATGACATTTGATCTCGGCTGACATGAGGATAGGGACTTCATGCGTTTGTCTATGATTAAAAAAAACGTTCGGCTTGACGGATGGATCGAATTGCCGCCATTACTGTTGTCATTCGTTTGTTGGTTTTTTTGCTGTTACGGTTTTTTGCAGTTATGATATGTGTGTAGATAAAGTAATGTATGCAACTGTACATAATAAGTTCTTAAAAACTCGTGTGATCCTATTATTAAAACCACACTCGTGTTTTAAGACCCCTCATTATGCAACAATTGCATAAAATGCTATAAAAAAAAATTAAGAATACGGCGAAGAAGGCTCAATACACGCAGGGCTAGATGTCAAATAACCGAACGGAAAATGGAGTAGGTAGTTGTTCGGTGGAATGTTAGCGACTACTAAATTGAATATTGGCACTTAATTTCATGTGTCGTATTCCCGTATTTACGAGATCGATTGAGATGAACACTCGTTGTAGGTACATTTCACTGCTGAGTTGCAATGTATGAAATTTTTACTTGGTCACATTCGAGGCTTTCTTGCTCATTTTATTGTAATACGATTTAAATATTTTACTCAAAAGGCACATAGTTGGTTACATTTAGGTAACTTAATACAATTTTGCCTGGACGTGACGTAAAATTTCAATTTTTTTACTGAGATGAGTTATAAATGTATTGTGCTCATTCAGAAATGAAAATTTTAATTTCAGACGGTTTGGTCGACGAGCAAAAAAACTGGAATTTAATATCTAATGTGTAAAGTCGTTTTTTGCATGGCGGTTAAAAAGGGTCTTAACCTAACAAAAGCTTTTGCACCAATGAGCACTCTCAGTTTCCTCTCTTCGGACATAAAGGAATCCATGATTCGACAAGGGAAATTCTAAATGCTAATGTCCGTCTCACTTCCTGATGTAGAGGTTTACGCGTATTTTATGTTATGAAATGAAATAAAACTTTGACAAGCATAACAGTCGCACATCAGTATTTTCTGTTAGTTTTGTGAAGGTATGGTATGCTCACTGCTTATGAAATGACATGACAGACATGTATGAAAAATAGGTGACGTACACAAACAAACAGTTGAGATGTCAAGCAATATCGTATGGTGTAGAGGCATGTCGCCAAATTAATCCAAGCGACAGGACAGGACAGGCTTCTATAACATAAAAATTATCTGCAAATCCTCCAATTTCACTTAACTGTAAAGAATCTTATACTGAAACGTGAAATTTCGACAAATTGTAACACTTGTAATCTTTTTGGTACACTCCTTTAGTTGGGACTCTAGGAGTCCGAACTCCGAACTGACTAACTAAATATATCAGACATCAAATCATGTCGTCTGCAGACACTAGGTCATATTTTTACAGTTTCATTTTTAAACTCCAGCTATCTATAGCCATGCTGCAGAGTCGAGTGGCCTTTTTCCGACATGCTTGAGTCCATTCAAGACAAAAGAGCCAATGTCGAGTGCCAGCAAGAGCAGCATGAGTTCGCACACTAGTAGTAATTCAACTTAACTCGGTTTTCATTACTTAGCAACATTTCACCAAATTTTTCTATAAATTGAATATTGTATGGCACCTATATGATCTATCCGAACTTCTTTCTAACATGGGAATTAAAAGGACTAATAATGTTCCCCCACACCGTAAGTATACCTAGACTAAATTATACTATAACTACCTACCCCCTTATTCATAAAAAAATATTTTTAAGCTAACAAATGTTTTGTCCCTTTCATTTGAGGGCAAACGTCACAATGAAAGATAATGACATAAAACATGTTAACTAACAAACGTTTACGAAGCGTTTATGAATAAAGGCGCTAGACTTAAGTCAAGCTTAATAGTCAAAAAACTATAAACAACGGCTAAGCTCCGAACAGAAACGTCACGTCGTATATAACCGTAAAGAAACGCATCAATACAACAGCAATCGCCTTAATAGCAGTGGACAAGCCTCCCTTCCTCATCTCACCTAATTGGTAAATTTACTTGCTTGCAAAAATTAGATTAGTAAGGGTCTTGAGGATATGTGATCTAATACTGTGCGTTCGTCAGTCAAACGTTTAAGTACATAATCGATAAAAAATAATAGTTTATTCAGCTTTCAGAACAATTCTACGCGGTGAATTTGTATTACTTTGCAGGAATCTATTTTTCTTGCTAACTACACAAATTAAAAGTTAAACACGTATGTGTATGTAATTACTTAATGTCTGAATTATTTGAATAACAATAAATAATACTAACTAACCTTATGGGCACCCTACATTTCTTGAGGCGCATTGTTAATTGTCAAAAACTATTTGATAGCACTTGGTAGTGTCAATAATTTTGGTTAAAACTTAAATTCTGAATTTAAAAACATGAACTACAAAAACCATGTTTGTTTCATTTAATTGCAATTTAAATGTTATTGCCATCGAAAACCGAGTAAGAAAAAGCGACCCTTAAACTCATTACATTTCACCGTGTTTAATGAACTAAGGCACTGAATGGGTACTGCAGCATAAAATAATGCAGCAAAGCAGGACAAAACGGCAAAATATATGACAGTGCTTGGTTACTCATTAAAATATGTAAACTCAAACAAAATAGTGAGTTACTTTGCCAGCTTTGACTACAATGTGGACTTAAAAAAAGTGTCATGAAAGCTTATCGTCGCACATTATGGAAATAGACCTTGACATTCAAATGAAGATGAACCTTATGATGGTAAAGAAATATATTTGCCAACTGTACCTACTTGGAGGAAACAATATAGTATCGGTTTCAATGCTTCAACAAGGTCACAGGCTGTGGGTGCTAGGCTTGCGACAGCCTATCAATGTGAATTGCACAATGCAACATGCAGCATACAAACACGTCACTTCGAACGCTACAATAGACGAGGCGACATGTATCCGGCGGAATTTATCTCCATATACCGTCTCTAGGGTAGTTGAGATTTATTGAACATTTTTGAGGAGAGACATTCCGTCTATCTTGGCACAAAGCTAACTCTCTCAACCAAGGTTTAGAATATAAAGTAGTATTGAGAGAAAAAACACCACGCACCGCTCTGCACCAAATTCAGTTATTGCATCCCAGCAAGCACCACCCCGCGAATGAAATATTAGAAAACTGACAACTTTAAGTATGACGCAGTATACAAACGTCGTCTTGCTCCATGAAGTGTTTACTATGCATTTTTTGTATGGATTTGCTATTCTAAGCCGAATTGTCATCATATTGGTAAAAGTAGAACTGTGCATGAAGATATGATAGATTATCTATAGTTAGTTCCAATCAGATAATTGGGACTGAAAAGCGATCATTTTTGTGACCCGTCACTACTAACAAAGTAGATATAGACAACCGAGCTAGTATCCCTGCTTCTAAGAGACTTTAGAGCCTATCGCCACTAGACGGGCTTCGCCTGTCCCGATCCACTTTTTGATATCAGAAAAAAGTAAGTATAAAATATTAGCACGATCAACCAAACGTACGCTGTCTGAAAGATTAGGATAATTCCCCAGGGATGAACTGCGCCAAAATGCTTGGATATGTTTCCGTTGTAAAATATTACCTTCAAAAGCAAACTAAAATAATATCACATTTTTTAGTTGTGTTATCTTCTTTTCTCTACCTTCTTTACATAGTATAAAGTAAGGCTGCCATCAGTTCTTGTCTGTCCTCAATTTTTTTGATGCATGTTTGGCCGCGTTCTCCTTCTAACCACGAAACGGATTTTTATATGGTTTTCACGTCATTTGGAGATTTTTACGGAAGGTTTTTATGTTTTTTATTTTAATATCGTAAAAACTTAAATTAAATATTTTTTTGTAATTTTTCAATACAATCACGGCCTTTGATGATACTTTCAAGTCACGAATACAATTTTTTCTATTGCGATAAATTGAAAAATTTTAAAGCACGTTTAAATTAAAATTACTCCAATGGCATTCACAGTTGCTAGCCTTTTAACAGAACTATCTCCATTCGGTTCCACTAATGGGCCATCCTACGGTCAATTATAACTGGAATATTAATGAAAAAGCTTAAACTTGACCTTATTATAACGTGCCGCGGTAATCTGACCTTTTGATATTCAAATACAACCCTTATCTAAGCACTGGCGCTGCTCGCATTTTATCCCTTGATGATGCTAAACACAGCGAGCAAGTACTTGCACAATCAATTTGGAGTCGACCTTTTTTGGTTTATTTGCACGCATACTGTTTAAAAAGCATAGATTCGATTTTATCGAGAACTTCTATTTTGCTTTAAATCATAAAGCACAAGGGTCAAGAAAATCACTGCTTAGAAATGGAAAGCCAAAGAGTAACAATATTATTTTTACTAAGCAGCTATCTAAGTCTTCTTGGAACCTATTCATTTTTTTTAGAGCTTCTTTTCATTCAATCGAAAACAAGTGTGGGCCAGTTCAATAACATAGTACTCGTAGTAGTAATCATTATGCCTGTATATTTTCTTCCATATGCATGAAAATTTCACACTCAAACCAATTACAATATCAATCATTATAGCAAGTAAACCGTGCGGTCAAATTATTTTCAGGTCACTTCACACTAGTCGCAAATAAAATTCGCTGATCATTACTCGCACGAGACCTCCAGCGAGGTCTAAGGGCAGCACAAACTACGCACCACAGTAAATATATGTAAACTACAGTAGTACAACAAATCTATAAAAAGGTCCAAAAATAGGTACGTTCCGATTACAATTACATTTTGACTCATTCTCTACGAAAAATCTATTGTAATTTAATAGTCAAGATAAAGTAAAGCAAAGAGCCAAGTATGCTTCCTCGTGGCACACCGTATTTTTTAAGTTGTGACTTTCATTTGTGTATGTCATATTATTAATATGTTCTTTTATAAATATGCTTTCTAACTTTGTTTCATGTAACTGTTAGTAGGCACATCTAAACATGGTTTTACATTATTGGAAATGGCCAATAGGCCATAAGCGAGAAATACAATGAAGTCAGTTGCGGGTGTTGCGTGCGGAGAGACATGGGGGCGACAGGAGAAGGGAAGGTTTAACTGTATGTGTCATATCTGTTACTGTTGAGATACTGTTGTATGTATTTTCTGTGCCCGCCCAACATAAATAAATTATGTAAACCCTCGAACGGCAATATCCACGAGTTACGGCTATGTGTACCAATGAGAAGGAATAAATATAAGATCCACTCGAGTTTAATCTTGCAGTTGCTGATCCGGTTGTGTAGTTTCAAACACAGGGAAGAAATACATAAAATGCGGCAAATTAGTAGCTATTTTTTAAAGTAACTATCGCGTTTTTTTATCAGAAAAAATCTACAAGACAAGAGAAGTAACGTGTTTTTCTTGAAATCTATTTCAATCAAGATAAGACAAGAAAATGGTAATTCTGAAGCGTTTTCACTATTCCTTATTACCGGTCCTAAATTAATTGACGAAATACCTAATGATCATTCTTAAGCGGTAAGAGCGCCTATTGTCAACCTTACTATTTTGTTAATTTGTTTTTTTTTGTATTTTTATGTGGTGTACACTTAAAAAAAAATTGTTGCTGTTATTGTTGTTTGTACAAACAGCACCCAACTCAGCCGACCATTAAAGAGCTATAGAGGGAACTGAGAGAAATTGTCTATGGTCTCCACAAAGTAAAGCCTGATTAAAAAATATATCTAACGTTTAGCATGAATTTAATGTACCTACAACTCTTGTTCTTGCCTGAAGTCCATGTTTGTAAACACATATTTTGTTAAATTAAGGAACTGTAAAAACGCCTGAGAATGACTGAAACAAGCAATCTAATAAAAAGTTTAATCTAATTATCTTCTTCCTATTTCATGCGAGTATAATAAAAAAAGTAAAGTATTCCGTTATTGAACACATAAAATACTGACTTTTAGTTTCGAGATAAATAATATTAAAATTATTCTACTGTAAAATGATGAATTCTAAAATGGTTGGTATTACCTAAATGGTAAAGCTGGAGTCAGCTTTGCATCCTTCACTGGCGGGGAGCGGCTTAACGTCAAGTTAATTTGTTGCTTAAATATTAAAGCATAGGGCACTTAGCCTTATATTCGCAGGTTTGTTGTAGTTTTGTGGTGTAAGGAAACTTTAAAGAGGTGAATCATTCCCTGTGCTAATCTAATTTATCTTAGCCGTGATCGCAATAAAGGTATTAGTGGAATGTGTGAAAAAGGCTAACTGGCTCCTTACAACGGGCGGTAACGTTTTCCACCTTCTTATACCTATAGCCATGGTTGTTTAATAAGCTGTTATTATGCCGTAGAACCAGGTTTCTATCTTTTTAATATTCATACATTTGTAAACATGAACACTTTTTTGTTTTATATGAAACTATTGACTGAAAATCATGAATATCGTAACCAAATAAAACAAATGATGATACAATACAAAATAATTTTATTGGTTAAAAGTCTCAAACCAAACTTGCCCTTTTAAAAAACTGGATAGCAGTAAAAAACGTATAAAAAGAAATTCCAAAAAAAAGAGTTATCTCTCATCACATAAATATCGCCAGTAATCCCTTCTTTACCTTTTAAACCTACTGTTTTCGTTGAAAAAGAACCAATTTTAATAGAAAATCTAGATTTACCTAAGATACAAATGGCGAATCAAGATGTTAGGTAACACCGGGCTGTAATTAAAGTCGGCTTTGGGGATTACCCACCTTTACTTGCGGCGGAAAATGAGAAAATCCGTATTTTTCACCCGATTGCTCCCAGTAATCCAAGGAAGAATGGACGAGAGGAAAATTAAATACGACAAATTTGCGAGACCCTCGTGCTCCTCACAGTAAAAATACTTAGAGTTCTGGTCTATTTCACTAATTTCTTGTGAATAATATCCTTAGATTTCAAATATGTTTGGTGAAGCATCCTAGCAATTATTTACTAAGTAAACGTATAATTGCCATATTATACAGTGGAAAAGTTTTACATTAACGTCGAATTGTTACTGTAACGTTTATTTAACAAGAACTGTCTGTGTTTCCACGAAGAGTTTTAACAATTTGAATGCGATTTCCCCTTCATCTCATTTTACATTGTAAAATAAAATCGGAGGAGTTTCCACGGCCGTGGTGACTTTGCCTATGATTTTTTTTGTTCTAGCCGCTCAGTGTCGTTGATGTTAAATGCAAAAAGTATCGGATTTTAAAGATAAACTCCTCTGCTACCAATTTAAACTTTAAAAATATATAAAGCGTTTTGATATGATTCAGTTTCTGGGCAATGTATGTTCCCCGCTCACTCGAAGACGGCTGAACCAATTTTAAACATGATTTTTTAAAATAAATTTCGGCAAACTTTTTTTTTAAAGACAATAGAGGGAAGCTGGTATCTCGGTATCCTAACTGGAAATGACCCTTTGGGTGCCTTTAGATCCTCCCCCCCCGCTTCTTCCCCAAGTCACTGGATCTTATCATTACCGTATTACCGTATCAAGCAGAAGCAAGGTTTTACTTCACGCTGGTATTTGGTAAGCAGGCCCAATTGCACTGCAACTAGCAACTGGTAACAGTGAAATCTATCACTATTCGTTCACTTATCCGCTCTTACAGAGAGTTCATCAAGATTTCAAAGAATTCAGCGGAGCGCAACAGCGATAGCAACTGCATTCCTTTTTCAGTTGTTCGTTCGTATTAGAGCTTGCTGTTTTCTCGTTAAATAACAACTGGTGCAAACAAGGCCTCGGCCTACTTCCTGGCCTGGAAAAGGCCTGATGAATGATTGCTCTAAATACCACTGGCCCGGTAATCAAAATTGTCTTCTTGTGTTTTCAAAACGTGCGCAAGCGATATAAACTCGTGACAAAGTACGTATTTAGTAATAAGGCAGTTTTTTTGGAGGGGTTAATCATAGCTCTCATTAACAAGTGTTTCATTATATGCCTCTGGCAGGGTTTTATTTACGGAACTGGTTTTTTTTATTTGAAAATAGTTTTTTTTTTCGTACTAGTCTTTTTTAATCACGGGACGCAAATGTAGTACAATTTTGAAGCACCACACACTTGATTAATTCGTGAAGGTCCATGAATTAAACAGGTGACCAGTTTAAATGACAAAAGAAATATAACGTTAAGGCACGATTGTGACCTTTACCCTCCCTCTTGATAATAATCTTTGTAAATAAATCAAATATCTAGATCACATCGTAAACACCCGTCGGCATCGCAAGTAAACAATGAGATGTCAATTTGTTTTGATGTTTTTATTGACTTGGATATTGATATTTGCTATGTGAGCCCCTTCGGAAAGAATGTTTACTAACCCAACTAACTTGTAACTGACAATGACATGATTTGTTTTAAACGCCGATAGGTTCTTATTTAACATTACAAATATTCTTTGATATTAAAGCGGGTACTTATACATTAAATATTAATGAGTTGTGGTTGAAATTTGGTGATTGTTGTCTTATAAATACAAAAATTCGAAATAAGAATCGAAATTAAGGGAAGTCTTAAAAATGTTGCACAATATAAGACAAAAGGTATTTGGAACTAAGTACAGTTTAATACTCAATGGCTAAAATATGAACTCTTACTTAACACTAATCAATTATGTTCGATACAATTTTTTTTCCATAAACGGACTACATTAAGAGAATAAGATTTTTTTAAACACCTACATTATGTGTATTAAGTACCTATGGTTATCTCATGTTATGCTTTACTGATGGTACTCATATATTTGAGTATTACTATCTTTTTCTTAAGGTCACTTGATCCTACTAGCTTGTCCGATTGATCAAAGGACGAGGTGTTTTTTCTGCGAGATTGGTTAATCCAATTTTAAGGTACTACTAAAACCTACCTGTTGTTCTTCTGTAGCAGATCGCAGTCTCTGAACATGTTATATCCGTTTGTTTGACTAAATGCACACGCAAGGTTTATATTATAGTATTATAGTAATGTTGACCAACGTAAGCCACAGATGAGTTTTTCTCGTCATCTGGTACTCAAACGTAAGCTTTCATGTACCAACATTTTAGAAAAGCATTGCAAATTGCGTTTCGTAAAAGTAGTTGTCAGTCCCCGGCATCAAATTTCATACATCTCGTCTCTAAGATGTTAATTAAATGTGAATATTATCTGTAGACAGACGCAGGTATCTCTTAAAATTATTTTCTCCGGTTGTATTTCACTTGAAAAGGCGTTCGTTTCGATTAATTCTGTTGTGAATCTTTTGAAAGGGCTGATGTCTTACGTGAAGCGTAACTCAACAATAGTAGCCCGAAACCCTAAAAGTTTTAGAGAAAGGTTACATTTTACATAGAATATTTTATGGAAAAACGCTGTATCGATGAGGGCGACATATTTTAATACAGTTATATTTTTCATTTCATTGCCACATGAATAATGTAATTTTTGGGCACGGAACCCCTTTTGACAAGGTTGAGAAGGGTCCGCTGATACGACGGCGATCGTCGATTATTTTATGAGTTTAAATTCGATTACGGCCCTCGGAGTTTCTTTAGTTGATAAATTTCGTGGGAAATTCTGAAGACAACCGTATTTCAAGGAAAACTTGGTCTATGGGGATGGGGAGCCGTCAAGAGGGTCGTTGTTTGGTGTTGAAGGCTGCTGCCTGCCGCTCGTTAGGGCCACGCGGGCGCATGTAGAGAAAGGGGTCCTGAATACGCATGTTTACCAGTTTTCAAAGCTACATTATGACTTAAAATGCTTTGAAACATGACGTATGTCAGTAATAATTTTAATTTGCATAAAACGGATGGATTCTTTTTGCAAACCCAGACATCTCATTATCGCAGCTTGCGACACTAAATTGATGCTCATGAAACATCAAGGTCTTCCTTAATGAATGACGGGGCTAAAAGACATAAATAAATAAATAAATAAATATCTCGGGACAATTTACACCAATTGACCTAGTCCCAAACTAAGCAAAGCTTGTACTATGGATACTAGACAACGGATAAACATACATATATAGATAAATACATACTTAAATACAAATAACATCCATGACTCAGGTACAAACATTCATATTCGTCACACAAATATTTGCCCATACCAGGATTTGAACCCGGGACCTCTTGCACAGTAGGCAGACACATGTGCCACTGTGCCATACAGGTCGTCAAAAACAGAGTAAAGCTTCATAAATTCATACAATTTTTTTATGTCAGAAGGTCGACAACTAAATGTACACATGTAGTTCATAAAAGAGTTTCATCCAATGTCACATAATTAAATCACTTAAAAAAGCTGATATGTTGGCTTGCCACCACTCAAATAAAATTTACAGCGGTTTTTGGAAACAGACCAGTAAAATGAGTCCCAGCTCGAGCGGAGGCTGGCCGTGCACGTCATGGGTGAAAGTGATCCAGTTAAAATAGCTGAACGGTTCAAAACCCAATTTAAAGTTGAATCGCCACTCGGGCCTTCAATAGATCTACCCAAGTTAGGACGGCTTGGTTCGGAGCCGCATACGAGGTTTACAGCTGGTGAGGTAAGGGCGGCCGTGAGGGCCATGACAAGCGGAAAGTCACCTGGGCATGATTCACTTAGCACAAAACATCTCCAATATGCAGGTGATCATCTGCCCAGAGTACTTGCCATGATCTTTACTCTGTGCATTGGTCATACTTTTTTGCCCGATGACATGATTAAAACAATTGTGGTCCCGATAGCTAAAAACCGTACAGGAGATTCTTCCGATGTCAATAACTATAGGCCCATCTCGCTGGCTACCATAATATGTAAAGTGTTGGACAGTGTGCTTGATGGGCTACTAGAGAAGAAAATACGCCTCCACGACGCTCAATTTATGTTTAGGTCTGGACTATCCACGGAGGCAGCAGTTTTGTGCCTCAAGCATACTGTCCGATACTATACGGATCGTAAGACACCTGTATACGCTTGTTTTTTGGATCTGTCCAAAGCGTTCGATTTGGTGTCTTACGATCTGTTGTGGAAAAAGCTGTAAGAGGCTTCGGTGCCGGGAGAGTTAGTCGAGCTGTTTAAATATTGGTACGGCAACCAAAGCAACAGAGTGAGATGGGCGGGCTCGATGTCTGACCCGTACAAGCTGCAGTGTCGGGTAAGACGGGGAGGGTTGACCTCGCCTAAACTATTCTGTTTATATATGGATAAGCTCATCCATGAGCTTAGCAGCACCCGAGCAGGCTGCTCAGTCGGGAGTCAGAGTTTTAATAACATTAGCTACGCCGATGATATGGTGTTGCTCAGCCCATCGGTCTGCGCCCTCAGGAAGCTGTTAAATATTTGCGAGAGCTACGCGGAGGCCCAGGGCCTCAAGTATAATGCAAATAAAAGTGAGCTACTCATATTTAAAGCCGGTACGAAAACCTATGAGATAGTACCACCGGTCACATTAGGAGGTGCCCTATTAAAAGTAGTTTCACAATTAAATACTTGGGACACTGGGTCACCGCGGCGCAGAGCGACGACTTGGATGTAGAACGGGAGCGGAGGGCGCTATCAGTGAGAAGTAACATGTTGATCCGCAGGTTTGCAAAATGTACTACAAGTGTTCAGGTAACCTTGTTCAGAGCTTACTGTCAGTCATTCTACACCTGGATTTTGTGGATCAACTGTACTAAGAAAGCTTATAGCGCCCTGCGCGTTCTATACAACAACGCATTCGGGATGCTGGTGTGGTTGCCGCGCTACTGTAGTGCGTCAGGGATGTTCGCGCAGGCGCACATCGATGGGTTTCACGCCATCATGCGCAAGCGAGTTGCATCCCTGATGAAGCGCGTACGTGGCAGCTCCAACAGCCTTCTGAGCGCAGTAGCTGAAACCGCAGACAGCCCGATAATGTGTCACTGGGGGAAGACGCATATGACACAAGTAGCCTACGAATTTTGACATGCATTTGAATATTGACATAGTTTAGTTTTTAATTTTTATTATATAATCTTAAATTGTTACTCGTTACTAACATAGCACATAAGATCTTTGTTAGTAACGTATATGGAGAATATCCGAAATAAATGACTTATAATATAAAAAAATGGAAAATGTGACGCTGTCAGCACATTTTCAACAGCTCATTTAAGTATCATTGTGTATAAAAGTGAGGTGAACAAATAAGGAAATAATATCCTGTTAGAAAATGAAAAAGGGTAAGTGTACTTAAATGTAAAAAAAATTTTGGTCGCGGGAAGTTTAAAATCTCTAGGCTCATCATTTAAACGTTTAGACAATCACACTATTCACTAACTTCAATTTTTAAAAATATTTTTTGACGTTGGTCATTGCCACATCTGTTCCATAATTATCTTCTTGACACAGTCTAAAACTAGGCATGGTTTCATCATAATCATAATCATAATCATTTATTTATCGCTTTCATGGGTAAGTATTATTACATCTCAGATCTTAAACTATAAATTTTCCCAACATGAAACCCTGTAGTTGAGGGCACTGCAATATAACTTAAACACTACTAACACTGTATTACATTTGGCTTCTGTATGCGATTATAATTATCAGTTTAAGTAAAGCAAGGACAAAATTATGGAAATAATGTAACCAAACTCTGTATACGACCTGAATATGTCAACTTTGTTCCCGTTTTTACGAGCTTGGCAGCGTTGTGTCTAGAATCTAAAGCAAAGTACCTACTTATATGTATAAAAAAAAACTAATGCTGCCGAACAACCGTAAACATCGTGATAGATGTAATGTGGAAAGTTTCATGCTCCATAAATCTGTTAGTAAGATTCAAAACAAATACGTGTCGTACGTAATATGGTTGTTTCAGTCATGTTTTAGGTACTTTGGTAATCTGATACGTAAAAGCCTTTTATAAAATATAAACTTGTGTTCAGGCGCCTTCAGATAAAATATTGAAGCGGTGAAGGAGTTCACAAATATCTGAGGTTCAAATATTATTGACCACCCACCGCTCCGATTATGATAACGGCTGTTAAAGTTATAAAACAACAGTAATTGCCGCTAACACAATGATTAATAGTAGTTTATGCGACTGCTTTATAATGAGAGGCCTTAAAACACGAGTGTAAACAGTAATGGCGGCAATTCGATCCTCCGTCGAAACCAACGTTTTTTTTTTTTAATCATAAACAAACGAATGAAGTCCCTATTCTCATGTCATGTGAGATCAAATCTTGGACGGTTTATATTAGAAAAACACACTGGATTTACGTTTCGTATTGATTGAACTGTTTTCTTAGATATACTGGAATAGAGACCTACTTGAATTTTGACAGCTGTTCCAAATTTAAACTCATAACGTTACAAAAATCGGTACTGTAATGACCATTATAGTACTGATTTACAACATGAAAGTTCTCATAGTAAGATTGGTTGTAATAATGCTTGCCATTTCCTACGGTTTCTGAACGCATTATAGAGCAGTAATGATATGTGTTTAGATAAATATTTTTTAAAAGACGTAGAATGATGACTTCATGATTGTTCGTGATGACTTTTAAGCTTGACTCTTCTTTGGGAGCTGCTTGAAAATTAAAATAAGTTTTATAGTTAAAAAATCGTTTTCAGTACGCTTTTTTATTAACTATTATTATATATTGTTGTTGAATCTACATATAGGAAACAATTTGACCACTGAAAGACTGTAAGATTCGAACTGTTTAAGACGTAAACTTAACTTAAAAGCTCTGTAGAGCCAGGCTAATAAATATTGCTTCAATTCAAAATGACATTTCTTTTGATAAAACATTTTCAATTTTATTTTCGTTTTCGCAAACATTCGGGTAAACTAAAGTTAAAAGAAATGGATCCTTTGAGAGCGACTGTCACCGTATTAATAGCACGTTAGGGAAATTTCCGATATACTTTTGAATACTTTACAAAGTTTTACTAAAACGGATTACCCTACCAATAGTCGATAGGCTAACGACCATCAGAGATACTTAAATTTGATTAACTTTATTCCTTTGTTGTACTAGCGGAGCAAAGTCTTTTATTTCTTGAGCCAATTTATAACACCAATTGACATAGTCTTAAAAACAAAACTGATGGCTACTAGGCAACGGACCAACATACGAGTACGTAGGTAAATAATATATAAACAAATATTTATATATAGAGGTATTCATGCGCCAGCACGAATGCGGGTGGTAGGACCTTGTGCAAGGTCCGTCCGGATCGCTACTACCATCTTGCTGGCTAATCCTGCCGCTAAGCAGCAGTGCTTGTACTGTTGTGTTCCGGCGTGAAAAGCAACACAGCCGGTGTAATTACTGCCACAAGAGGTATTATATCTTAGCCCTCTGGGTTGGCATCGCATCTGCAATCTTGGTGTTGCGTGTGTCAATAAGCGGTGGTGATCACTTACCATCAGGTGACCCACTTGCTTGTTTGCCTACCTATTTCATTAAAAAGAAAAAAGATTTCGCACGGGTACAATTTACTAACAAAAGCTTAATTAGAATGTATTGGACCTTAAACCTTCTGTAAAAACCTCTTAATTGCAGAGAACACCGTATCCAAATCCGTTGCGTGGTTAATATAAGAAGTAGTAAGAGGGCGAAAATATATATCGAAGACAGACAGGAACGGATAGCGACTTTGTTTTATAATATGTAAAGCAAGATACAAACATTTACCACTTGTGGGAATTGCACTCACAATTTCTAACTTCGTCACAGTCACTAATCACTATCCGTTCGATTTATCTGAATGTGGTAGAATTAAAATAATTTGATGCATGCAGAGCATGGGACTATTTATGACTAGGTATTGAAGAAAAATATTCTCAAACTTTTTTTAGGTTTCATCATAGACACAGACTAGATTCATTCAAGATACTTCGATCTACTTATGTAATAACTGCCTCATCACCTATTGTACAGATGAGCCCCAAACGCACATTCACAATAATGCACTGTACTGTATTAACTTGAACGTTACGTTGACGTTATGAATTTAAATTTGGAACAGCTGTCAAAATGCAAGTTGGTCTCTATTCTAGTATCCACAGATATTAAAATAGTTATCGATACGAAACGTCAACTCCGTATGTTTTTTTAATTTAAACGCACGACATTTGATCTCGAGTGACATGACAATAGAGACTTCATTCGTTTGTCTATGGTTTAAAAAAAACGTTCATCTTGGCAGATAGATCGAATGGCCGCCATGACTAGTTGTCATTCGTTTGTTGGTTTTTTGCTGTTACGGTTTTTTGCAGTTATGATATGTGTGTAGATAAAGTAATGTATGCAACTGTATATAATTAGGCCTTAAAACACTCGTGTGATATTATTATGAAACTCGCTGACGCTCGTTTCAGAAAACCACACTCGTTTTTAAGGCCTCTCATTATATAGCAGTTGCATAAAATACTATTATTGTTTAATAAACGTAAATAGTAGACGAAATCAGTGTTTTTTGACATTGAGTGTCTGGCAGTTCGTAGTTTTATTCGATTGTCTAAGTAAATTAAAAAAAAAATGTCCCCCTACGTGATACCTATTATGACAACTTTAAGAGCATGAGAACTGAAAAACATTGTTTGTTTTACATATATTTATAATTGGCTGTTTCTGGTAATTTAACAAACAAACAATTCAATTTGAAGACAAAGAGAATTAGATATTCAGCTATTAATTTACCTTGCTAATCAACTTTTACAGGGTGAAGGTCTCCGGGTCACCAGTAAATAAATACATTACTTTTTGTTTGTTACTTGATGACAACTGTACCGTGCCTGAAGGGCAAAGTTTTAATTGTGTATACACTCGTAAGTTGGAGGGTATATGGGTTTCATAACGAATTTCACGTCGCTGCTTCCAATCATGTATGGGCTAGCATGAAGGCAGCCATCATTAATTTTTAATATTCTTTATCTACACACATATCATAAATCCTCAATAACGCGTTCAAAAACTATAGAAAATGACCAGCATTATTACAACCAATGTTATTATAAGAATTTTCTTGTCTGTGGTCGTAGGTAAATCTGTTCTTTATTGGGTAGTATCTCTTAGTAGTCTGTGTTTATTGGTGATCACATTACCGATATCTCTGACGTTATGAATTTAAATTTGGAACAGCTGCCGAAATTCAAGTTGGTCTCTATTCTAGTATCCATAAATATTAAAACAGTTATCGATACGAAACGTCAACTCAGTATGCTTTTTTAATTTAAACGCACGACATTTGATCTCGAGTGACATGACAATAGGGACTTCATTCGTTTGTCTATGACTTAAAAAAAAAACGTTCGTCTTGACGGATAGATCGAATTGCCGCCATACTTGTTGCGACTCGTTTGTTGGTTTTTTGCTGTTACGGTTTTTTGCAGTTATGATATGTGTGTAGATAAAGTAATGTATGCAACTGTATATAATTAGGCCTTAAAACACTCGTGTGATCCTATTATGAAACTCGCTGACGCTCGTTTCATAGAACCACACTCGTGTTTTAAGACCTCTCATTATATAGCAGTTGCATAAAATACTATTTCTTTTTTGTTAGAGGTAGCCAAACGAGCCGACGATTCGCACGAGTACGACGATTTCATATAAAATGATCAAGTAATGTTTTCTTTTTTATCTTGCAATTTTTTTATTTATACAACAATAATACATTTAAAAATTCTAAACTAGACATAGACATATAAAACTTAAACTAACACTAAAACTAGGTAATTTACGATATCAAAAAAAAGTAATGTTTGTTGTTATGTTTTAAATGAGTAAAATTAAAGTTTTCGATTGCAAAACTGCGATAATTTCAAATTCACTTTAAATAACGAGTAATCCGCAAAAAATACCGTCAAAAAAAGAAAATAATATAATGACATTTTTAATAAACACTTTTATTGTTTTTAACAAACTGGCCATGCTAGCCCGGCGCGGGAGAGAAATTTATTTTATTGCTTATTCCTTAAGCACAGGTAGGTTAAAGAATTTAAGATATCATGATTAACTTTTCTTTCATTATAAACTCTGCTGCTGACAAGCTCTACCCGCGGCTTTGTCGACGTAATGATAATATTATGTTCTATGCATTTTACGATACCAAAAGTGTCCTAAGTATTAATCTAGGTAATGATCTACGTAGTGGTATATAAAGTATCATCATCAATCATTATCATCATCATATCAGCCTGAAGCCGCCCAATGCTGGGCTAAAGCCTTCCTTAAGGATCTCCATGACAGTCGGTCTTGTACTGATCGCATCCATCGCTATCTATATGATTCTCACCAAAACAATATTCAACTTAAATTGTTTCTTTAAGCGTAAAAAATATTGCAATTCGAAGACGAAACCCCGAATGTAAAGGTAAATAGTAACAATAAATATTTGCTTTCTAATTATTTTTTCGCATCGTATTTCAGAGAATCGTCCCGATTGCTTGTTATCTAAATACATATTCTGACTTCAAAGTAATACGCATCGATTTCCATCGTCATCCGATCCCCGTTACCTTCCGGCGGTGCATAGTTAGAATTACGGTCTGTTTTGATACAATAAAATAAGAGAGCCAAGTGCGATTCGACTGTAAATTCTTTTTAATGGTTTCTCATCGAGAATTACCTACAGGGTCCCATTACTAAGCCACCGCTTAAACTTTGATCGACTGTAATTATTTCAGATTATTCGCTTCACCAACTTTGAAGATAAAAGGGAGAATAGTATTTACCTTCGAAATTTTTCAGGATAAATTGAAAACTACGATCCATTAAAATAACTTCCCCCACCTTTCGACCCCTATTTCAGCGAAACTAAAAAAGGTTTTATTTTTCATTTGCAATAAACTTGGCTAAATAAAATATTTGATGGCGCAATAGTGTCTTTAATATACTTATGTACCAGTGTTAGACATAAAAAGGCTAATTTTTTAGCTTTTTGGTGTGAAATCTTAAAACATTTTTTTTTGTAAACTCATGACACAGACAAATTATTGCTTGTTGATAAGGAACTCTCTGCGCGCAAATCAGACTAGCGCTTGCCAGGTTTTTAAAAAGTGACTTCGGCAGCTATCGGAATTGTTGTAGTAAAGAAAATTAAGCGATACCTTGCTGCTTTTAGATAGAAGGTCAAGTACCATGTAATGGTCCAAAGAAGTAATGTATTTCAAAAATGATCTTTGTCGACTAACGCTAAGAGGAAAACTTTAAATAATCGTACTGTAACAATATGCACTATGCACTAAACGACAAATGAGAAAACGTCACGCGGTCGTCAGTCTCGTGATGAGTTCTGCAAGATCACATATGTAGGTTTCAATCCAATTTAGGAAATGAAGACCAGCAGTACACTGGCTCGTAAATCGTCCAAGTTTCGTCACTTTTAGAGTAGTCTTAGGCTAACCTAAGGTTTAGTTCAGACCTTCTGGAAACTAAATACGCACTATTTCGGTGAGAGAAAAGTAGATTTTGAGTTATAAATTTTATTTGAACAATTATAATTTCCGTTCAACCACGGAAATGTTGCTTTGCTATTTTTGTACTTTTTCGGGTGATAGCACTTTATGCAAGAGCTATTTGGATCACTACCACCATCTTGTCGTGAATCTAGCCGATAAGCAGCAGTGCTTGCATTGATCTTTTCCGGCGCGGAGAGCAATATGGCTAGCCAGTGAAATTACTTGTACAAGAGGTATTCCATCATCTCGCTCTCTGGATTGGCAACGCATCCGCAGTCTCCTTGGTGTTGTGGTCGTCTATAAGCGGTGTTGATTACTTACCATCAAGTGACCCCCTAGCGGTTTGCCTTCCGATTTTATAAAGTGGCATAGCATGTAACGTAACATAAATTCGACCATCTGATTAGTCGGCTGTCTGCGGCACTTACGCGACCACCCAAGTTGGTTTCCTCCTTGCGACTCTACCTACCTATTGTCAAAAGAAAGAGACCCATTGAAAGATTAATAAAATAGAAGCGGTCATTTTAGAGCCAAAAGAATATAAAAGTTTATAAAACCTTCAAATAAATGTTTGGTTCCTGTTTTTGGAAGGCGAACTTCACAATGACAGATAAAGACAAAACATATTTTAAGTAAAAAAGGTTTAGTGAAGTTTTATGAATAGAGCGGTTAGTGTTTCCTTTTTTACGAAATTCTTTAAGTTTGTTTTTTATTTTCGACTGAAAAGTGTATTAAAGTATAAATATTAACAGTTTTCTGTTATATTTAAGTAGATACTAGTATACCATAACTAGCTTACAAAACTTCGTTAAATTTAAGTTTCGTATTCTAGTGTTCCGTAATAAATTATTATTATGAAGTACCTGATCTTTCTCATCGACGCTCTGGTTCTACGAAAGTATGTAGTAGCGCTACGCCGTAGCACTTTTCGTAGCATTTTCTTGGCATCTGATTGAGTTCAACAGGTTACAAAATAAGTTGTTTTAGCATACGATAAAAATAGTCGAAAACTTTATGTCCAATACTATGTATACAAGGTGAAATCTGAGACGTAAATCACGATCAGAATTATCAGTTTTCAATAGTAAATTATTACTGTGTCAGTATCAATAGTAGTTATAGTTACCTAATCTACCATTTTTTTTTTACTTTGTAAATAAAAAATTGCATTAAACTCCACCACTGTTATTTGATACGAGTAAGTAAGTACTTTTTTTGTGCTGCCTTTTGGCTTGAGGTGCTTACGGAAGACGAGCGTCGTGGTACGGGCAGCCTCATAAACAGCTGAAAATTTTAGTACCTTGTCGCTGTCAGTAATGTGACAAATTCGAGCAACTCTCATTTCACACGTTACAATGACGCGGTTCTTAACTGTTTAGCTATTTCTGAGGATGACCGACTTAACCGTGCCTCGGTAAAATGCTGAGTGGCCTTTTCAGAGTCTTAGTTATAAGTTCATCCTATGTTTTTTGGGCGTTGAATTTATTTTGTTTATTCATTCTTTGAACCTGTGTGTACAAAAGTGTATACATATAAATATATATACACTTTTACATTTCACTTCATCGGTATGAGTCGATTCAAAAGAATTGCCATCAAAATGTTATTAATTCCATAGACATTCTATGGTAGCTCTTGTTAAACGACCTATACATATGTACAGGGAGCACCTCTGTATAAAGTCGGGTTGAATATAAATAGCCAACGTTGTAAACAAACATGGCTAACTTTTGGCACGTAACCTTAAATTTTCAAGGACAATGTTTATTGAAATACCAAATAATTATTAGACATTTTGGCATAAAACGAATGAAAATACAAGAATAAAGTCTATAAATCGGTAATGGAACCATACTCGTTGTAAAAAACGTGATTACGGAGTGACATGTAATGATAAACTAGTTTCATTTCTACTGAACCCGACTTTAGGTCACTACACAATAGCAGCCATCTACGAAATTATACTTTGACCTTTCAAAGTTGTATAAGTATTTATGACATCGACTATACAATGTAGTATAATAACCATTCTCGAGTTAAATATTATTGGCTCTATTTCTCTAATCCGTTTCTCCCAGCAACGATGTTTAGCTATTGCGGTACCCCCCTACAATAATAATAATATTGCGGTTTGAATGGCAATATCGACTCTGTATTTCATCCGAAGCCCAGCGAATATCAGAATAGAAATCAGTTTCTTACAAATAGTCCGTCGACGATATCGTCGGGTTAAGAAATGCTTTATTAAATAGGAACCAGCTCTTCTGCAGAATTCTGTTGAATACGCGATTTTGAATGATGCATTTATCATTCCTTTGTTGAGAACTGTAATAATTCTCGAAATGAAAAGTACTGACTTTTATAAGCTACTTAGTCTTCGTGATATTTTGGAATAGACAGTAGGATAAATATATTCACGTACCACCTTAGAACCCTATCGCAATGACGCGACGCGTTAAACGTCAGGCTATGTCATACAAATGTCATGCGTATGTCCCTTCGACTAGGTTCTACGATGGTACGTGTTTCAATTTCCTTGATTGTACTTCCGAATATTACGTTCTGTTTGAACAGTTAGGTTATTCGAATAGTATCTAAACGACTGCAAAAAAATGGTTATAAATACGATATGTGTGTGCGAGTACAAATGTAATATTGTTAGATAATGTATGTTACTTTATGTAGGCTTCAGAACACGTATGCAAAACTTTATGTATGTATGTTTATTCACTTATTTCTTGTAAACTCGACACCTGGGTGGGATCATGGTCAAAGGCTACCACGAAATAGGAAAAAGGAAAAGTGCTGGAAAGATGATGAGATACTATTACATTAATAATTGTAAAGCTGAAAGTTTGTGTGAGACTTGGTATTTTCGATACGCCTTCACGCTACAACGGCTAGATGGATTTGGATGAAAATTTACGCTTATACCCTGACTTAATACGTAGAACACCTTTAATCCCAAAAACAATAGTCACACGGGCATGGCTGTGTAAAAGCGAGTAGGTAAACAAAAGCAAAATTATGAATTCTGACTTACAGTTTTCTAAAAACTCGTTTTTTTATACTTAAAATGACCCAAAACCCTATTCCACAAGATTGTCAAACTATTTTAGAAACACCAAGCCCGAACTGCTTCGAGAAATGGATGGTACGGGCGTGCCGCTTTTTATGTTCGATTTGGCGGGGGCCACTGCCGTGCCCCCAGATTTAGAGATAAAATCGAATTAACCCAGTCCAGCCATTTCTTGCTCACGTTGCCGGAGGCACAAAAAGGCGCACAGGCAAAAGTTTCAGACTTATGCTGCCATTTTCCGCATTCACTGCCGAGCAACCCATAATGACGTTTACGGTACTTTCACTTAGTTCCGCTCTCACAATTCCTGTCATATGGACGCACATATGCGTTTGCGCAAGTTCGAAAACTTGTTTATGGAGAAGGCAGCGAGCATGCATGTCACCTGATGGAAAATGATTGCCGCCCATAGAAACGAGTGACCCCAAGAGTTTCACCGATCCGTTGCCACCCATAGGTCCCATCATCCTGATACCTCCGAATCTCTCTCATGGTACAAAGCGCTGTAGATTTTTCTACTTCACTCCGGTATTATGTGAGTGTGGTACTACACTGGTCGAGTAAGCCAAACTGCAACTAGCAACTAAAATGCCTGCAATGAATGCTGCGCTCGTGAAACTCGAACGAGGAAATGTTTTGCCTGCCGTTTAACTTTGACAGATAATATGTCACACAGAAAATGTGTCATTTAACTTTTGGTAAGCAAAATGGTCATCCGTTTGAATATCGCCGGAACTGACCATAACAAAAGTGTACACCTGCCTTTAGTATCAAAGTACTATCGACCGCATCCCCTCGTAAAAGAAAGTAACTTTGAACTGCGACGCCAACGATAAATAAAGGCAGAACACACGTATAGCGGGGCACATAAGATAGGCATTACGGGTGAAGATGGCCTCATGAATAAAGAACAAGTAGCATTCGAGCATCGCGGGCTTCTCGAATTTCTCGAGCGAATCGGCCCTTGAATTGACAAAAGGACCGCACAATTGGAGGAAAGGCTTTTAAAGGCCCTCCAATCGTAAAATGGTGTGCAAAATTAAAAATAAACAACTGAGAGTGATGCCATTACGCAATTAGGGTATTAAATATTGAGTGTGACACTTTCGGTTACCAGTGCATTTGGCACGAACATTCTCAAATTGTGTTAACTAAGATCACTCAGTGCATCTCGTTCTAGCTAGCCCAGTATGAGAGAGACACGCTGAGCTACGTAGTGACTTGACGCGTGTCGAGTAGGTTCGTGATAGGGGTGGTGCATAAATGATAAAAGAAAGTCAGAAAAAAATACACTCAACTATGCTGCTAAGCCATAAGCTTTGTATAACCTAATAAAATGTTAAATAGTGTTTTTTATCCATAAAAACCAACAATGCTAAAAATAAGAAGTTTTGTCGCAGTCGGATATTTGTAAACGTTCAGACTTGCTTAAACAAGTGAAGCAAACTACTTCACTTGTTCTGTTTACTCGTACCTCGTTTTCGAGGCAGCTTTGGAAACACCGCGTTGCAATACGACCTAAAGTGCATAGTAAATATACAGGGTGAAATCTAAGTCGTAAATTGAGACTATCCATACTGAATCCTAAGTTTCTATACAACCCTAGTAAATAATTAGTACATTATTCAGGAACAGAACGAAGGTCTATTAATCATGAATTAAAAAAATAGTGTTTGGTATCCTGCTCAGTTTAAGTGACTTAAAAAGACAAGTAGTTAAAGCCAAAAAATCGAAGACATATCTTACTACATTCTTAAGTAAATGCGTGACAATTGAAAAAATCAATGTAGGGTAAACATGGGTTAAAAGGAATTAGGAAGTATTGAATTTGTAAATTGAGTACAAATAAATGCAAACACTAACCTTATATATTGTCAGTGAAATTGAGATGTTTAGATATTTTTGGCTTCTTGGGAACGTAGAGTAGTAAAGCATTTATGACCTTGACTGTACGTTCACGTGTCATGTTTTGCATGCTCCATTAGGACGTTGACCTTGATACTAAGCTTGTTACTCGACATCACGTCAATTATCTGCTTCACGCTTGTAGCTGTTAACTGAGTTTACGCCTCTGCAGTGCCATGTATCGCTGCGTCTCAGAGCATTACAGTGTTACATTGAACTTTAATGGTTGCTACGTAAAATACATAGTAATTCGCTACTGCTTCCGATAACTGACGATCTTCATAGGAAACTTCCGATCATGTATTTCGCTGGCATTAAATATGGACATCCTGTAGGTAAGTAAGCGAAAAAAAAACTAAAAGGTGCAGGCAAGTTTTTTTGTCATGATAGAGGCCGAAGCTTGGCCGAAGCCATTTTGACAATATTTTGCCGCTCTACAGGTTTCATTCGTCCTTTGGTCTCCGGATCGCCCACTCACTATACGAAACGCTATTGCATTAAATTTGTTTTTGTAAACTATGCAATAAAGCATAAATAAATAAACGTCATTTGTGAGTATATCGACGGTTCTGTGACTCAACTTTAGACCGTCATAATATAAAGTGGTTATTTCATCTTCTTCAATTCTATATACGAGGTTGAGTCACAGAACTGTCGATATGGTCCCATCCTGGTCGAGTAGATCCATTTTCTTATTGCAACAGCAACTAGCTACAGTGTGGCTCTACCACTACTAAAAACAATTGTACAAATACCAGTCAACCATACGCGTTTGACGCCTAACAGACTCGAAAATTTGAAAACAAACAAGGTTCCAATTAACTAATGATCGACATTCTTGACGAATGTCAAGACAAAATAATACTTTTTATTATGCAAACAGGTAAAAGAGCCTTGTAATAAGTGATGACGGATTTTTTTATTAAATCCTCTCTTTCTGCTCGCTTTTAAATTTAATAACTAATCTCAAAGTGATTTATTCTATTGAAAATAATTTGCCATCGATCTGAAATGGCGCGTCCGACATAAGTCGGACATTAAGAATTCCAGCCTTGGCCCTTGACGGAAACCGCATGCAGGCAATTTACCAATCAAACAGAATTGTGGATCACAAAGAAAACCCCCTTGCAGTTTAATAATAGCAGCTACATCGATCAAATTTGAAGCCATAATTGTTACAAATACATACACGCCCGCTGCAACTGGCGGGGCTTCTCATTATACTCGTAGTATGGCTTACTGATGCGATCATTGGTGCATATCCTACAAATGACGCCCTTGATGTGGGAGTATGTGAAACTTGCATCTAGTATATTTTAGTAGTAGGCGTACTTGGTAAATAACTATGTAGCATGTATTTACGGAACCCCATATAAAACATGTGAATTTACATAGGTTTTTCTTTATATACAACATGGGAAGGCAAACAAGCAAGTGGGTCACCTGATGGTAAGTGATCACCACCGCCTATAGACACCTGCAACAACAAAGAGAGTGCAGATGCGTTGCCAACCCAGAGGGCTAAGTTAGAATACTTACCTCTTGTGCCAGTAATTACACCGGCTGTCTTGCTCTCCACGCCGGAACACAACAGTGCAAGCACTGCTGCTTAGCGGCAGGATTAGCGAGCAAGATGGTGGTAGCAATCCGGGCGGACCTTGCACAAGGTCCTACCACCGCACGAAACGTATTTAAACAAAGAACATGAAATAAGACAATGTAACATAACTCAAACATAAGACATCTATAACGATGGGCATCTGACGGGGGCGTATTTACCATAGGGCCATCCGGGCCATGATCAGGGGCGCCAGGCTGCGAGGGGCGGCAGCCGCCCCTATATTGAAATACTTTATCGTCATTTAATGGGGCGCCAAAACTAAATGGCCCGGGGCGCCAAATCTTTAAATACGCCCCTGCATCTGAATTTGAGGCTACACACACTGCGGCATATTACGTGTGAACAGGAGATTTTCGTTCCAATTTCAAAATTATTATTATGTTTTGTGTAACCTGTGTAGTTGTGTGTGTTATCGGTTATAATTCACGTCAACTCTCGTTGCATTACCTATTACTTTACCAAATTAGGTTGGCAAAAGTTTGAGCCTAAGCGTGTGCAAGTGGGTGACTCAGTAGGCGCAACAGCTTGCTGATTCTCAGCCTTAACCATGTGCCAATTACGCTGGCTTATGGCTGAGTAGATTAAGCAAATAAGGCGATGTAAAGTGGCACTTGACAATGTCAGACAAGCCCGTTTTACCATAATATCGTGTTTCTAGGTAAGGCACAGTAAATAGGAAGTTGCTTGTAATATTCATTCGCATGGCAGCTGTACCATTGAGCCGCTAAAATCGTAAACCATTAGTATTAGTTGATGCTATAGCTTAGCTATGCACTATATTGTTGAGTATGTACTATAAACCTGAAGACTATTTAATGCAGATAATGTGTTAGATTAAAAACCCGACTTAATTGTAATACGAGAATTTCAGTATGAGTATCTTTTAATACGAATCATAAACTTAAATTTACACAATTAAAAGCACACCAAGATGGCTAGTAGTGCTTAGTTAGTAACTCAGCTAATCTGAAAAAGTTGAGAAAGCCAAGCGACGCGAGAACAGAAGCACGCATGCTAGCCATTATGTCCTTCTTTAAAACGTTATCATTTTAATCTTGGATTTCAATTACCAGTTTAAGTGTCTTTGAATATAAACTTTAATTTACAGAACTAGAAAAGTACTACTACTCGAGTTTTAAATGAGAACATTCCCAGTATGAAATTTATAGTCCATGAAATTGAGTGGCTCAACAGTAAAATGATTTTCCTGTTGGCCACTCTATTAAATTAAAACGTTGGTGAAATGGCAACACTTTCGCTCCAAACGCGGGGCCATCCCAGCATATAAATGCAGTTTGCATTTTGCAAACATATACCAAAGCGCGTAAAAACCGAGTTATATAATAACAGTAAAATGCTTTTAAGAATATTTGAATTTATCACTAACAAATATCAACCGAATTCCAATTTTATATTCGTGTTTTGCATTGTTTATTCAGGTGTATATTTGAAACATTTGAATTGGAGTCTACTGTGGGACCTATTCACGATAAAAAATGCATAATTCATGCAAGACATTAATTGTGAAAAGCTTGCACAGCAGCTTTCCACAGCTGGTCACAATTGAAATTGTTGAACAATAAATTTAGAATATACTGGACGTCTTATGTGAAAAAATAACAGTGATAGTTCCAGTGAAAAAGTAACAGTGATAGTTCCACAAATAAGAAAGAGAAAACAGAAAGCATTTACATAACTTATAGCTGAATTTGGCAGAACAAAAGTTGTAATACGATGCGCTTTGCTGTGTTCGTTTATACGCTAGTGCATACTATATTTACGCTTTGTTTTGTATTTACTGTATTTTCTTTACACAATCTTTACCAAACAATAAATTATCACAGTACAACTAGATATTTCAAGAAGTGATTTTAGCTGTTATCGAAAATGCTATAGTACAAAATGAAATTAAGAGAAGTAAAATAGAAGGTCAAGCATCATGTAACGGTCCGAAGAAGCAATTTAAATTAAAAACGATCATTTTCATAGAAATGTGGCCAATTTGGTGAGCTTTAGTCACCTGGTGAGATTCAAAAATTGCATTTGAATTTCACCGGGTGACTAAAGCTAATCAAAACAACCGTTTTTCATTGAGATTCTGCCATTTTGGTGAGCTCAAGTCACTTGGTGAGATTCAAAAATTGCACCCCTGTAATTCCAAGAGGCAAATTTAAGTAATATACTCGTAACTCCAGCTTGGTTCCACTTTTATCCAATTTTAATGTTAGAAATATATGAAGAATTAAAGAAACTTTTCAAATTTTATTTGGATTAATATTTTGCTTAAAACCTACATGTTAGCGATATTTGAAGATATATGTATGTATGAGCGATATATGTTGGTATGTACGTATGGAGTCGGTTAGTAATTTTAATAGTTATTTACATTACCACGAAAAGAAGATAGTTTTTTTTTGATGCGTAATGGTTTTTTTTTAGTTTAAGTTAGTGTTTCCGTTAGTGATAATTCTGTTGGTGACGAATTGTTTTGTATTAATATCTTAGACAATTTAGCCACTGGACCTCGCAAGGCACGCATTCCCCTCTGCCAATGGATATGACCTAAAACCGTGAGTTAAATCATAACGGTTTATAAAAACCAGTTCGCCGCGATATCGTGTGTCATTTTGCTTTAGTCCGTATCGCGAAAGCGATCTCTGCAAAAATGGTTAATCGTGCTGTATTTACCTTCAAACGGCTATCAAAAACTTCAAATTTCACTAAAGACGGATTTTTTTATCACACGTAAATAGTTTTCTTCACAATTAATTTATTATTTACAACACCAAAAACATTTTAAATGAATAAGCTTTTTGACAGACATGACGTAAACATTTCAAAATTTGACATCATGGCATTCGTGGCAGTGTTGCCGACAGCATGTTGTGATTTTATTCGGATATCTCATCTGGAGACTTCCGATACTGTTTACAGTTTTCGGATTTTTCCTTTTGAGGTAAGGAACTCTGAAAATATAGTAACACTCGAAGTCCGGGACTATAAAGTGTAATTCCTGGGCACGGGACAAGACACGTAATTCCAGGACAATCCCGAATTTCCCAGCCAGTGTTGCCGACAGCATGTTGTGATTTTATTCGGATATCTCATCTGGAGACTTCCGATACTGTTTACAGTTTTCGGATTTTTCCTTTTGAGGTAAGGAACTCTGAAAATATAGTAACACTCGAAGTCCGGGACTATAAAGTGTAATTCCTGGGCACGGGACAAGACACGTAATTCCAGGACAATCCCGAATTTCCCAGCCATCTGGCAACACTAGACCCGTCTCCCCCCGCTAAAATTGGCAGAAAAAAATTGTTAGGTGATAATACGGCTTGGCATCTCAATGTTAAATACTCAAAGATTAATATTGACTTTTTTTTTTGGTAAATTGAGATTTTAATTTCAGAATGTCTACATTTTCAAATTAAAATTTTATTTAATAAAGTGACTAGACATGTTGTTTCAGTGAACCCTTCATATGAATAAATATAAGTTACTAACTAGTCATTTGCGGTACAGTCAGCCTTGAAGGTAGCTGAATATTTTAGTACCTTGTCACTGTCAGTAATGTGGCAAATTCGAGCAATTCTAATTTCATTCGTTACTATACGACAAGGTTTTAAGTGTTTAGCTACATCTGAGGCTAACTGTACCAGCGTGTACGTGAAGACGAAGTGTTGGTAGGTCTCTCACAAAGTAGACCGACGATCTAGAGTGCGATTTTTAAATCTCACCGGGTGACTAAAGTTGGCCAAAATGGCTGTTTTTCATAGAAATGCGGCCATTTTGGTGAGCTTTAGTCACCAGGTGAGATTCAAAAATTGCACCCCAGTTGAGGTTCGCGGGGCACGATAGACGCGAGCAGCACAAGCCCGACCGTCTTGTAGATCCTTGGGTAACCTATGCCCAGTAGTGGGCGTCTTCCGACTGATATGACGATTTGAGTTGGTGACGGTTGAATAATTGTAGTCCAATTATAGTCCTGCGGTAAGTAATGGTGTAATTATCATCCACCTCGTACCAGCGGCTTTATTGAACTGCCAGGACCAGACACCAGGCGAGACTGCGGCCATTTTAATTATGCCGTTAAGGTAATTAAAACGTTTACTGTGCCTTTATCTGTTGAACTTAGAGGTTTAGTTAGTAGCTATGTATTGTCATTTTTAATCGTAAGCCTTTATTTTAGGTACCTACTTAACAAAGACATGTATTGCTCTGTATTTTTTTTTAATTAATAAGGACAAGATTATTTTATTTTCCAAAGCGTTGGTAGACTCAGACTTATGAAAGGTGGCCTACAAACCTGCATAATATTTTTTATTTTCATAACTTTGTTTCAGTTGTTAGTATCATTTTAAGATGCGAAATCGTTAAATTTAAAGGAGTGATGACCAAACAATTAGCGAAACAATCACATGAAGGTTAACTACAAACAGTCTACCACTATGTTGGTTAACTACCAACATTTTTTTCATAGTTCCGATGTATGTTTTATTTGAAAAAAAAATCATGCCTGGCTAGTGGAAACCAAACTGGAGAGAGAATAATTCGTTTTCAGTTTAACACATGAGAACTTGTTTTAAACTTTCGCGACTTTCTCAATATTGTCGGCATTTTAACGCGATAAAAACATTAATAATTTACCTCGAAGTTTGGGCCATGTTTTAACGGCCGTGGTCCACATAGTCTACTCGTGACCACGGCCGTTGAAACACGGCCGAAAAGTCGAGGTAAATTAATAATGTTTTTATCGCGTTAAAGCCCCGATAACGTAATAAATACATGAAACTTCTTGAGCTTCAAGTTCCATTCCGCACTCGAGGGTGGCAGTTATTCGAGTCCACGGCCGCAGTTAAAGCTTTACTTTAGAAGTACAGAGGTGCTCTACTAGAGGAGCATAGACATCAGTGTTCTGCGTAGGTTATGGGGAAGGGGAGGGCTCCAATTCTCCCCCCTTAACTATTTACGTCCTGGCCGCATACATCTGTCTATTTCTAATTAAACGGAACAGAACAGCTCGGTAATGAATGGCTCGAGCGTTGGTCCGTTGTATTCAGTGTGTTCTCAAACTATACTTTTTTTTCTGAATAAAATAATAACGGTCAAACCTGCACACGTTTTAAGTAAAGCGAGTATACAATTTTTAACGTATTGGATAAACATGGTTTCGTTTGGTTTGGTTTCGAAATCATTACTATTAATTATTTGTGACGGTTGAGTAATACATCGTTACTAAACCAATATAAATCGTTACAAAACTGAGATTAATTATTTTAGTAATGGTACAACGTTTTCGATTTTGATCCTGTTAACAAAACAGTCAATTAGTGTAGCTATAAATACTTTCTAATTATATTATTTTAAATTGACTGAGAAACGAAAATATGTTTTACAGTTATGATAATAATCTGAAAAAACTAAATATTTGAAAATAATTTTAAAACCTCTGCGCCAAAATCGTAACGTACTATGTGGCTACTCGTATTTTATAGTAACTTGGATATAAGCAGTCTGCTTTGTCCTCAATTGAGATTTGATTACAATCTAAGTTTACGAATTATGCTTTTTCCTTCGAACGAGGAATAATCCTCCCTACTAGTGATAGTTGGGTACGAACAAACGCATGGACATGCGTTAACATACATTAAAAAAAAGAAGTCTCTATTACTAATGCGGGGAAGCGAGTGAGTTTATGGCTGGTTTCAGCTATAGTAAATAGCTGTTATGTACAGACAACGTTAAAAGCATATTTTAAGTAGACACACTTCAATATCAACCGAATAACGTGTTTAGAATATTTTCTTTTGGTTAGGTATGGTTTTGACTTTTTCTTGAGAAAAGAGGGACCTATGTTTAGCACGGCGTCAGAAAGTTTTTAAGTATTTTGAGGCAGTTTGATTAACTTTGATTTTTGACTGTTTATTTGGCAATGCTGACTGCATCGAATGCATCGCCATTGGGTGTGAAGTTCAAAACGTTGTGGAAAAGCATCCATGCATTTCACACATCTAACTGGTTGGAATATACGTTTTATGTCGCGACAAAAGCTAGCGTGCTCGGGTATATGTTGCGGACCCTACTCGGCGCACTTTAGCTAACTGACACTCAACTGCCATTGAGAAGAAGGCATGGAATGACTGCGGTAATAATAGCATATTTCAGGGCCCGTAAGGCTAGTTTCACAGTTGTCTTTTAGCCGTAATGATTTGATTGTTGATCTGTTTTTTTTTATAACGTTAATGGTGATTGTAATAATAATGATACCTAAGCACTTAACGTATTCTATCGCAAAGCTATAGCTATAACTGGAAAGCTATAGATGGAAAAAAACACATAAAGTTAAAAATAACAACACCGACTTTGATAAATTTCTGTTTCAAAACTACACAACGGTTCTGAACTACATTTTAAGCTCCAATTTATTAGCTAGCTAGCTTATATTTTAAATCCAGGCTACTCAGGCTTTATTAGATAGCCAAGCTAGATCATGAATTAATTATGTGACACCGGCCCAAACGAAATTCAAATGTTTTTGTCGAGTTACAAGATGAGTTAATTAATACTTTATTAACTTTAAAAGGGGCAAGAAGTAAGAAAAGGAAACTACTGTATTTGGGACATATAATGCGGAATGATAAGTATGGCCTGCTTCAGCTTATAATCCAGGGGAAAAGACAGACCACTTGGCCGAAAATGTACCTCTTGCCTTAAAAATCTTAGGTACTGGTTTGGGATCAGCGCCAGATCTCTTTTCCGAGCTTACCCCCTTATTCATTAACGCTTCGTAAATCTTTGTTAGTTAACATGTTTTATGTCTTTATCTGTCATTGTGACGTTTGTCCTCAAATGAAAGGGACAAAACATTTGTTTGCTTAAAAATATTGTTAACTTTGTATGAATAAGAGGGTTAGTCTCTAAAGTAAAAATAGCTTTAATGATCACCGACCTCCGATAAGAGAGGGCACTAGACGAACAAGTAAGAACTTTGCTATCACACCAGCTCGCAACTTTAGGGCACCTGGTATCATAATCATCATCATATATCAGTCTAAACAGGTTCACAGCTGGAAAAAGACGTCCCCTACAAATCGCCACAACGCCCGGCCCTGCGCTGCTCGCATCGCTCGGTTCCCGCAACCATTACCAATGCACCTTTTTTTTTTTGCTGGAAAATACATTTACGTATGCCACCTGGGCCCAGGTGGTTATGTGGGGCTCTTGACAAAGTGCCAAAATACCCACTAAAAACCAGCGGTTTTCCCTCTTCGCCAGTTGGACGTTGGACGCCACAGGATCGGTTTCACGGTCGCGATAGCAAGCACTGTGACGATCAGCCGCACTTGGCAGGCTCTCGTCCATCGGCAGCGGGTGCACCGGGACAATAAGAGGACACCCGCAGCACAGAATAAATAATAGTAATAACGTACAGAAACTTCTCTTTTTCGACCACCATTAAACGAATTCCAACTTTATGATCAGGCACAAAAAGTTCGTAAATTATTACTTCATAAACATTCACCAGGCGGCATGCATCAAAAAGAAGGCGCCGCCCGCAACCGCCTTCCACCCGCAATGCCCTGGCGCACTGCTAGGGTTGGGCTGCTTACTATAATACTATCTTATGCGACACAGAGTGAGCGGGCGCGCGCGCGGCGGGCCGGCTACCTACTGCGATTAACCTATGCCATGGGTGGTGAGGCGAGCGCACCTACAGTGCGGAGTGGAACCTCCCTGCCATCAGGCTCACAGTCATGTGAGCCTGATGGTGGATGACCAACACGCCGTCTTCGGATCGGGTCAAGTGTCTTGCTCCCTGACTCGTTCCGCAGCATCACCAGCGCACCTAGCACGAGCCTTCTCAACACGCGTTAACTCGCTACGTAAATCACTGCGTCTCGTTCTAACAACTCCAGCAGAAGAGAATCGCATTGAGTTACGTAGCGAGTTAACGCGTATCGAGAAGGTTCGTGCTAGGTGCATTGGTCTTTAGAAAATGAGTTTTGCGGGTGGTAGGACCTTGTGCAGGATCGCTACCACCATCTTGCTCGCTAATACTGACGCTAAGCAGCAGTGCTTGCACTGTTGTGTTCCGGCGTGGAGAGAAAGACAGCCGGTGCAATTACTGGCACAAGAGGTATTCTATCTTAGCCCTCTGGGTTGGCAACGCATCTGCAATCTTATTGGTGTTGCGGGTGGTAATCACTTACCATCAGGTGACCACTTGCTTGTTTTCCTTCCTATTTCATAAAAAAAGTGCACTGTTCTTTAGAAAATGGGTATTCAAGTCACAATTATTAAAGGTAACAACGTAACTAGTTTGCAAGTCGAAAGTTTTGCGTCATTTAACCCCTCAACCGGAGTATATCCCAGGAATTCCATAAGTTTAGTTCCAGATCAAACAATTCGTATCTGTTCAAATAAATGTCAAATCAAATTAATTATACGTACTAAGTTTCATATACCTGGTTTTGTTACACTCGATCCGGCTAACATTTAACGGTCTTTAAAGTTATAATTACAGCATTTGAACAGAAACATAATAATATAAATTCCGAAAAGAGTATCTTAAGGGGTGTTAGATCAAGAAACTTAATAATACAAATATATTTCGGTTGAATCCTTTTGAATGCCTGTTTTAAATGCATTTAATGTTACTAAAGCGTTAAAGTTACCAGAATTCACTGTATGTGTTTAGTAAATTTACCTACTTAGGTAGAGAGATAGATCCAAACGTTAGATATGATTTTGATTATAATACCTTAGTTCCATATAGAATTACTGAGATATTCCTTTAAAAATGAATATCTCAAATCACAGCGTCATAGCGACGGAATTCTACGGTGGTACATGAATGCATTTCCTCGACTGTACAGAACGGCCACACTCTGCCCCGCACCAAATTGAGATGCCGCAGCCCCCGCGGACCTCACCTGTGAGTTTGACGGTAGGTATATTTACTTTTCACTCTGCTCATGGAATATTTATAATACCTCGCGTACTTTGTATGCCGTGGGTGTCCCGTGCCCTTAGACAGCAGCAAAAGTACGGCATGCGTTGATACTATATTGCCACACAGCGTTCATTATCACGTTATTTCCGCCTTGACAGGCTCGATTAGTAGCATAATCTTGCCTCTTAGCGTGCCACTTCCGAAGCAGTGGTTTAATTAAAGCTAAAGCCGCACCGGATATCGCACGCTGAGAAGCCATGCCAGCCATGAATCAGCGATGTTAAACTTATAAGGCGATTGCCTTACAAGTAAAACAGTGCTGATTCATGGCTGCTATAAAATCGAGTTGTACGAAAACACCACTTTTCTCCGAGGAATTAACGTCTTAAACAAACGAGCATCTAATTTGCTGGTGTTTTTATAATATTAATTTGACACCAGAAGCTGCTAGCCTCTAGATCTTTTATAAGGTGCGCTTTACGGGTGGTCAGTGTCCGCGCTCTACTTCAATATCGTTGATGAACAAACACCTTGCTACAAATAACTAACGTATGAAATAAACTGTATAAAACATGTATTTATGAGCAATTGCAAATGTATTTTGTATCAGTTTATGATTAGTAAGCCCGTTAGCGTTTATAAAGCACCCATCCTTTAGTGTAAGAAAATGGAGACGCGGATACAGGGGTGAGTTGAATTCCCCGCCATGTCCAGTCGAGATCGAACACGATATATTTTATCCAAGTTAAGTCGAAAAAGTCCCGTATCCGCGCCATTTGGAGTTGTCAACGTGTTTTCTGTAAAGGGAAATTAGGTTCTTTATGCGGTACTCACTGCTGCTGGTCAACGGTGAGCGCGCGGCGCGGCGGGGGCGCCAGGGCCACGGGCCACGCGGCCTGCAGTAGCGATTCACGAACGAACTGCTCCCACGACGGCGACGACCCTGTAAAACATCCGTGTTATTAGCACAGAATATACAATAGTTTTGTATACACAACGCAACGGTTACACGCCGCCTCTAGCCCCAACTGAATTCAGCCCCCCCCCCCCCCCCGCTCTAGCTTTTTGCCGTTTTTTTTAGCATTACAAGTACGTTGTAGTAGTGGCGAGAAAAGGCAAAGACAAATTTATTTAGTGCCAGAAGATAGTTATAAAATAGGAAGGCAAACAAGTAAGTGGCTCACCTGATGGTAAGTGATAACCACCGCCTATAGACCAACATCAAAGAGATGCGTTGCCAACCCAAAAGGCTAAGATGGAATACCTCTTGTGCCAGTAATTACACCGGCTATCACGTCGTACAGATTTGTGCTAAGTTCTCAGTTCTCACTTCCTTTAGTGGAACTTGGTCTTAACTTGAGAATGGTTGTCTTCCAAAGCTATGCAAGTCACCGGAGCAGCGTATGAGGGTTAATTGGACCAATAAGCTGCCTGCTTAGGCCGTGCGTCGTAAGAGTGAAGTGAACGGATTGGTCGATATTTGCCTCGCTTCTCGCTTTTTCTTTTTCTTTACAAAGCTCTAGTGAAAACACACTTTAGGCGTGTATTCGGAGTATTTTTTCTTTTTCTACGCTCACTGTTTTTTGACAGCCGTGATTGGAAAACTGATAACGGACTGTGACAGGGTACAAGCTTCGCAAAAAAGCTTCGTACGAAAAGGTGCTGACTGTAATAATGTCGCGACACAGTCAAGTTAATTTTATTTGTTTTATTGTTAGTAAATATTCAGAGGATAACAAAAGCGTACTTGTGATATTTTGAAATGAAATTATAAAATTTTGAACAAAAAATAATTATTTTTGAATAAAATCTAAAATTACTTATACTTCTTTAACTTGTAAGACAGCGCTTTTTTGATCGCATGACACTCTTACCACGATTATTCTAATTTTGGTCTGATGGTTTATAGTATCAATTATAAAACACAAAAAACTTTGCCATTAACTTTAAATGTTACGTGTTTTTACGAAATGGTAAGTAATCTGTGCCGCCCATGGGATCCGCAACCCCTGAGAGTCGCTGATCCTTTACGGGCATTTACGCCCCCCGCCCCCCCCCCCCCCCGTCTGCAGATCTCGTCATTCAAGCTACTACATCCCGCCGGTATTCTGTGCGAGTGTAGTAATCCCGGTCAAGGTAGCACTTTGGTGTTCTGTTGTCTACTACTTCACTACTTTAAGTGTGCTCCTGAGTTTTATTTGTAGATGCTTGGGTACATTTAGTGTATTTTTCTCTTGCGAGAAAATTTTACCTCAATAGAAACTAGCCACGTATTTCATTGGCAGACTTTAAAATTATAAAATTTATGTAACCGAAATTTCTTTCGATTTTTATTTTAAATGTTTTTAACATGACAACTTGTTAAAAATATGATAACTTGTAAATAGAAAAATAATGATAAAAAAGTAATATGATAACTTGTTAAAAAGTTTCATTTAGATGAGACCGAGGGTAGTTATACCCTTAAAAGCAATAATATAATGACCGTAAGACGAAGCGTTGCGGTTGTCTATTGGCGGTGGTGATCACTTACCATCAAGCGACCCACTTGCTTGTTTGCCTTCCTATTTCATTAAAAAAAAGTTTATTATTTTACCTGTCTATTCCAAAGTTATTTTCAAGCAGCGCGAAACCTTACGAACGATAGTCAGGCGGCACCAGAGACCCTCGCCTTTAGCTCGCTTTTCTTTTTTTTCTGACGTTTTTCCGAAGCCAGTGGCATTCAAGGCCGCCCACCGTGCAGAAGTGAGGTTTTTATCTTAGCGCGGAACAGTTTAATTTTGCAGCATAAAATTGCTTTCTGCGTAGACTTTGTTTATCGGTATAGCAAGGAAGCTAATGCATTTTCAAGGGATAAAAGTAAATAGCTCTGTTAAAGGTTCTCTTTTTTTCTCAATAGAAATAATAAGAAGCTATTATAATACGATCGAACCAATACTTTACATTTATGTACACAGTAAATAAATGTTATGTTTTAAAATAATTTATTATAAAATGTATAAGTATGTAACTTATAACTTTCATGTGTGGCATGTCTATAAATGTAAGTTAGTTAATAAATAAATAAAATAAAATAAAATAAATTCGTAGGAATATCATGTTTAGTAAAATACCCCCGGAGCAATAGGCAATATCAAAAAATTAAAGGCATATTTACATACTGTCAAATTGTTGTAGATCAACTCTAAAAATGATATTTGCAAAATAAGAATGTTTAAAATACCTGTTTTCGAAATTATAGCGATACTAAGTTACAAAAGTATTCATAAGGAGATTATAAAAATGGGAGAAAATTGGAAAAATGAAAGTAGTAATTCCAAGGCAGACTGTATTAAAATAAACACGATCTTAGTTTTAAACATACTAAGGTCTTGCTCAATGTCAGTTTTCTAATTGTAATATTTCAAAAAGTAATGACCTTAGAGAAAAACCCAAAACAGATTTTTTTCTTTATACGAGTATTTTTTTATTTTTGTAATAAAAGAAGTCCATGGGCACGGGGTCTATTTTCGGCGTCAGTGAGATAAGTTCTTATTCGAGATCTACCAAAATGAATCGTCAAATTCCATTGAAAACTATTATTTTTGACGTATCTTGATTTCAAGACAAATCTCGTGTGAACCGAGCATTGGGGTCCAGGAACAGATTATTGTTGATCTAATAACTACAGCCCTGTGAGAGCTCTGAGATCCTTGAACCCACGTCGTTTTAGCGGCACTGAACACCAATTCCTTTACTAATTGAGTTCCCGTCTTCCCCAACCGCCTTTAAATTCAAATTTGATACCATCAATTCCGGCAGAGTTCTGACTTTGGAAATTAATCCCTCCGGCTCTTATGGAAGTTTATTTTAACACTTTTTAACTACTTTGGATTAAAACACCCAAGCCTTTAAAACTTTGCATAGAAGAATAACAAGGAAGCTGTTTAAAAAATTTCAAAGGCCTTTAACTCCGATGACGGCCCCATTCATAATTATGTTGTAAGCATCTTTTTTATCTAGGGGCACGGCAGTGCCCCCACCAAGTCGAGCAAAAAAAAGCGGCACGGCCGTACCATACCTTTACTCGAAGCAGTTCAGGCCATTTTCGACCCCCTATTACTTCGTTGTGGATTAAACTAGAAGCCTATATAAACACGGTATATTTCAAATTTCATTCAATCTTGTTTACATAGTGCAAAACACGCCACTGTCTGGCTTCAACATATCTTTGGCCGCCTACTCCTTTTAACCAACACAACGGATTTTGATACAGTTTTTACTGTCATCTAGAGATATTTTTTTTGTAAGGTTTGTGTGTTCATTACGTCCTAATTGTATCCGTGCAAAGCCACGGCGTATTATTAGTAAAATAATAAATTAATTGGTTTCAATATGACATTTTTCTCTTAATTATAAAACTGCGACCAAATGAGCTTGACATTGTCTTAAAAATCAGACCATGTCGATTAGAAGGTTAAAAATTTTGAGTGTGTTGTTTAATACCATAATTTTAATTATATGTAGGTAATCATTATGTGGAAGCAAAAGCCAAAAAAAGGCTGGAGCTTTACACATCCAGTAATCCTGAGATTAAAACTGACCTAAAAATAAATGAAAGGCGGTGCTACATTTTAAAATCTACATCTAAAGCCACGTCAAAGGGTTGGAAACGGTACAGGGGAAGTATTTGTCTCGGGGCAAATTGTTACACTTTGAGAGGCCTTCCTTTCTCGAGGCCTTATACCGTGGGCATTTAATAGCCGCCCTTAACGTTACAGTTTTAGGTCGAGATTCCACAATGCGTAATACAGGGATAGAATTAGGCCGTGCTAGACTAAATGCTGGAGAATGTATTTTAAATATCTTTTTTTATGAAATAGGAAGGCAAACAAGCAAGTGATCATCAAGTGAATAAGTGATGGTAAGTGATCACCACCGCCTATAGACACCCGCAAAATCATTGCACAACTGCGTTGCCAACCCAGAGGGCTAAGATGGATACCTCTTGTGCCAGTAATTGCACCGGCTGTCTTGCTCTCCACGCCAGAACACAACAGTGCAAGCACTGCTGCTTAGCGGCAGAATTAGCTAGCAAGATGGTGGTAGCGATCCGGACGGACCTTGCACAAGGTTTTACCACCCGCATTATATGAATCGGTCCTAAAACTTATCACCTTGGTTACTCACATACTTTATAACTCTGAAATATGTATGTATTGTAATGAACTTGTTAAACGGCCAGTTGGGTCATAAAATTAACTAAATTAGAAGTTGTTTTTCTTGTAGACAAAAGGTAAAGACTTGGGTATTTACATACAATTTATGTCTTCCCTGAACAAACTCGTTTATACGGATGTGGACTGGATCAAATAATATTAGACTGTGGGTCTTTAAATTGTTATCCACAGGAAATACTTTTGCTAATCTAATACTGATTTCAACCCTATCAACTTTTTACCTACAGTCCGTAACATTTTCACAAAAATTGCAGAGTTTATTAGTACTTATAAATATCTGTTTGATAAGTAAATTTTTTTGTAAACATAATATTTTGGTAAAGGCCAGAGACAATTATACCTATCGTAATCTAAGCGCTAGTGACTAAAGTTTTTTTAAATAAATGCTTTTGTAGCTGTTGCCGTAGAATATTGGTACCATGAGTCACAAATTTGACGTATGTCATGGAAAAATACCGTATCGACTATGGTTAACTCTTTCACTGACAAAATATGGGAGCGTATTTAACCGATATCGACTGTAGTAACTTAATATAAATTTTCGATAGAAACTCATGGTAATGGTACAGTCCCCTCTTTAATAGTTCGCTAAGTTTGTTGCTGTTTGTATTATATGAAATAGGTGTTTAATTTGAAAAAGTTACGTCACACAATGTTTGATCCAATTTGCGTGATTGCCATAGACAAGAGAATAATCACTGCTATTGAAACGCTATGCATTCCCTCCCTTGATGGCGAGCGCGGTTATATTTTCCACCGGCGATAGATGAATAACAATGTCCCGCGTGTTTTTGTTCAGCGAGTATCCGAACCAAGCCACATTTTTATTCAAAAAACATGTTTATGTGGTGGCTGCGGGCCCGGTTTGCGGGTGATTATGTATAGCCTAAGAGTGATGTGAGTATGCTCTTTATAGAGATAACAATAGTATTTTTATCAATAATAGATTAAATTAAAATTGTAATAACAACACAAAGAAAAAAGAATATGAAACCAGTTGAATATGATAACTTGTTAACAATTCTTGCTAAAAAAGTTTCATTTAGATGACACCGAGGGTAGTTGTACCCTTAAAATCAATAATGTAATGACCGTAAGACGAAGCCCATTGAAAAATTCGCAGGGTAGGGCAGCGGCAGTGTGGCGAAACTGGAAAACGCAAGGCACGGAATGCTGATGTTGCAGTTTCAAGTCCTGCCATTGCTCTAATTTTTCTTTGTGTTGTCATTACAATTTTAATTTAATAATTTGAATGTTAAAAACATTTAAAATAAAAATCGAAAGAAATTTCGATTACAAAATTTAATAATAGAACTGGTTGATAGATAAAGTATTCCTTAATAATCCACTAACACTTATGGCAGTTTCGTAAAAACGGTAAAATGTTATAAATATTGATGGTAGACTCAGGCATGTAAAAGAGCATATAATTATGTACACTTGCTTTTTTATTTCTTTTTATCTCCTTCACATTTTACTGATTTTATCGGAACTATTCTCTTTAACCATTGTTATATTTATTTCACAAAACATTACGTTAAATCATTAGAGTAATGTAGCTGTCCCAGTCATTGACAGAGCCCCAATAATTGCCGAGAAAGCACAGGAACACATGAGTTAAAAACGAGATATAATGTCAACTACTGGTAAAAACAATCAATAACGCGTGCCGGCCACTAGTACAGTTACATTACGCCTAAGAAACTTTAAATAAATTCAAAATTGACATGTACGAGTAAATCCTATCAGTTCGGTTTTTATTTCGTCTTATAAAAATTTACTTTTCCTTACAATATTCGAAATTGAATCCAACCCAAAAAATACTGATAATAAAAAATCAAACAAAATAACCTTGGACGTTTACCAACAATTACACATAATCCGTGATATAGCCGCTTGAATTTAAATGCTCTTGATTCCAGCTGCATAGTTTTTTGGATTTTGGTTGCTGTCTTTAAAGCTGTGTAGGATACAAACAAATTTACATACCATAAATAAGATACTACATTTTCTGAAAAAGTGCATCCTTATTTATAACTTTTGTGAAGAGATCTTCAAATACAATAAATTAAAATTAAAATCAATCGATTATCTTTGTATAATATGCAACAACAATGAACTACACCTTCAAAAATAAAAATCGACAGATTTGGTTACAAAGTTTCAAACCATTATGGTTAGAAGTGGTGAGATATCTGATTGGTATTTCCGTATGGGTACATATTAATATTTGATAATCTCTTATTTCTATTTAATGAGTGATTGTGTCTAAATGTTTATTAAAATCAACTGAAGCAATTTATAGTTAAAGGGAAGCCGATACCGACAAAGCTGTTCACAACAGCTCCCAGTTGGCTTCTTTTCCGCGCAGGTAGTTATATCGTCTCTATAATGCCCTCATCCATTTGTTGCGCCTGCACATTTTGCGCCATTAATCCTTGCGTAATCCCAGCCTTGCGCGCAGTAAATCTGAACAAAATAAAAACTCTTGTGTCATAGTTCATTTTATACAGATTCATTAGCCCCGAGGGGAGCCGGGGAAACAGTTCAAAATCCCCCAGCGGCAGATCAGCTCGGTGTGAATACACGTGCATTTATTCCGATTTATAAACTGATGGCATTTGTCTTTTATCTCACGTTCCAAATGGCAGTGAGTTATTCGACCATTTTATCACATGTGTATAAGTACCTGCCTACCTTAGTCTCTATACGAATAGCGATCCATGCATGTGATGAATGATAAACGTGCTGAATTAAGGAAAGATGGCGCAAAAGAATATTAAAACAATTCTTACATATAGGGTTGCAACGCTCTCGTCAAAATTTCTAAAACGTTATGAGTTTAAGGAATACGACTAAATTTTATATGATGGTGGGGAAAGGAAACGAGTCAAGGAGGTAAATTCCTTAAACCTAAAATTTCTCTTTCATAGAATGACGAGTTAAACGAGTAGGTACGTGGGTCACCTGATAGGAAGTGATCACCGCCCGTAAGAACCAACGGCCCCAAAGGATCGCTGATCTGCTATTATTAATTACTATTTATTTCTAGGTTGATATAATACCACCACATGACATCATGAGTTTGATGCTTTACAAAATTGCTTTCACTGTGTAGTTTTACCTGTTGTAATCTATTATTATCTACACACATATCATAAAGGCTAAATAACGCGTTCAAAAACCCTAGGTTATGACCAGCATTATTACAACCAATGTTATTATAAGACTTTTCTTGTCTGTGGTAGTAGGTAAATCTGTTCTTTATTGGTCATCACCAAGGAGGTTAGAACCCATGGAGCAAGCCTGAAAAATTGAGAAAAAGCGTGAATGTATCTGCTCCATTCACTCTTACGATGTAACAACGTGAAGGAGTGAACAAACATAGCTATTTCACACCGTCTCTAAATTTACTAGGGTACACACTCAGTGCTGACATTTGGTCATATAGGTCATTTTATTATACAACAGTTTAAAAAAGTTTCTTTCGTGTATTGAATATGCTGTCGAATAGCAGCCATTCTTTTTAGTCGCATAATATTCACGTCAAATTTTGATGACGGTTCGTAGAGCTCTCGGTGCAATTTAATAAAATTCTTATGGTTATCGTTAGATTTTTGAGACAAGCAAGTGATATTTATTGTGCGAAATGGTATACTTCGTGTATGGTTGCAGTTAGCATTCATCACGGTGTCCTAAAGAAAGCAATGAAGGACAACACATCGGCGTTTACAAGTAAGTATTATTTGGTATTTATTTATGGGAATGTCGCGTTTAAGACGGCTAGTATTATTATGTGGGTTAAATTATGGAGCAAACACTCATTTGTGCTTGTAAAAACTAAGCTTATTTATTAATTTTAATAGTAATAAATGATTTATTATTTCTATAAGAGGTTATGGAAATATAGACTAGTGATGCGGTGCATCTAACATTTTGTAGAAATTATCGATAAGGTATCCGCCAATCTGATAACTTTCCCTACTATGGGGCAATAGCACAGTATAGATATAACCAGTAAGGAATCTACGTACAAACGCTCGGAACCGACGCACGCACACAGACGCACGCTCAACACGGCCGCTAAGGCTGCTAAGGCGGCCGTCCAGTGTGACCATATGTGGCAGGATCCTGCCTTTTTGGCAGGATTAGACCGTCATTTTGACTTCTGGCAGGATCGGTTGAAGTTTTCGAAATCTGGCAGTATTTGGCAGGATAGCCATATGAGCTGGCACATTTGGCAGTATAGCCTTAGACTGGGTTCACAATAGGCATTTGCAAGCGATGAAAACGCAAAAGCGCAGCCATTGACCAACCAGAGACAGCCATTGACGTGTTTTTGCGTTTTTATCGCTTGTAAACTCTGATTGTGAACCCAATCTTGAAGGAGTAAGTTTATCGACGAAAAAAAAGCAACTTAAAGAAATTTGTTTTGGCATAGGGTAAATAAATTCTTAGTTTTGGCCGTCTACGGTTTTGGGGATTTTCCTTGGCATTTCTTATTGAATTTGTAGCTCGTTCAATTTTCAACTGTTACTTGTTTTCCTAATTAGTCGGAAACACAACACACTGTCATTTACGATTTCCTGCGATGGGAATGTTTTGCTGATTTATCATGAAACGCAAATATGAAGGATTATATCGCCCGGAGTGGGAGCAGAATCCTGCACTTTCGTCTTTGAAAGTGAAAGATGAAGATCTTGCATTTTGTAAAGCATGTAACTCGAACTGTAACTCTAGGTTGTCTGTAATTTAAATTCTTGACTTTTTCTCTTTAAATAAAAGTATAAAAAAATAGGTGTCTATTAATTTCAAATCTTAAAAATGTTTTGGCATTTTTTCCGGCATTTTGAGCATAAGACTTTGGCAGGATTTGTCAGTTTTCTGGCCTAAGTGGGGCAGGATCTCTAATTTTAAGTTGGTCACACTGCGGCCGTCAGTCGCGGCTGCCGCGTCGAGACGGGTAGACGCGGTATGTGTCTGTTTATTGCGTCGCGTGCGCCTGCGCCCCAGACAGTCCGCGAGCTTATTAAAGATACCAGGAAGGTATTGCGTTGTACATGGCTGCTTAAACTCGACTTTTTCAAAGCCAGAGCTTTCATTTTTTTAGACTCCCAGGGGGCCTAGCACGCTAGCTTTAATCGATGACATAAAGCATTTATCCCGTTCTAACCAGTGTGCGTGTGCGAAAGGGACGAATGCTTTATGTCAGCGATAAACGCTAATGTGCTAGAGGGGCTGGTGATGTTAAAAGGTAGGAATGATTTATAATTATTAAATAATAGGTAATTATTTTCTTAACACGTTTTTATTAGATCGAGATGTAATATTTATAAAAATCTAAGAAGCCGCATTTCCCCTTTGGCTCTTTTGGTGAGGTACCTAGTACCGTTAAGAAAATAAGAGAAAGCAGCCGCCATTTTGAACTTTTTAGCTATTTGACCGATTGCTTTCAAAATCGATTTCTAAGGAACTTTGTGGTTTCCGACAAAAAATCCGTTTACAGAATGAGAAAATATGGCCGCCATCTTGAAATTTTTAGTTATTCGACCGGTTGATTTGAAAATCGATATCTAAGGAACTTTGTCGTTTCTGACAACAAATCCGTTAAGAAAATAAATAAAAGTAGCCGCCATCTTGAAATTTTTAGTTATTTGACCGATTGCTTTCAAAATCGATATCTAAGGAACTTTGTGGTCTCCGACAACAAATCCACTAACAGAATGAGAAAATATAGCCGCCATCTTGAAATTTTTAGTTACTCGACCGATTGCGTTCAAAATCGATATCTAAGGAACTTTGTCGTCTCTGACAACAAATCCGTTAAGAAAATAAATAAAAGTAGCCGCCATCTTGAAATTTTTAGTTATTTGACCGATTGCTTTCAAAATCGATATCTAAGGAACTTTGTGGTCTCCGACAGCAAATCCACTAACAGAATGAGAAAATATAGCCGCCATCTTGAAATTTTTAGTTACTCGACCGATTGCTTTCAAAATCGATATCTAAGGAACTTTGTCGTCTCTGACAACAAATCCGTTAAGAAAATAAATAAAAGTAGCCGCCATCTTGAAATTTTTAGTTATTTGACCGATTGCTTTCAAAATCGATATCTAAGGAACTTTGTGGTCTCCGACAGCAAATCCACTAACAGAATGAGAAAATATAGCCGCCATCTTGAAATTTTTAGTTACTCGACCGATTGCTTTCAAAATCGATATCTAAGGAACTTTGTCGTCTCTGACAACAAATCCGTTAAGAAAATAAATAAAAGTAGCCGCCATCTTGAAATTTTTAGTTATTCGACCGATTGCTTTCAAAATCGGTATCTAAGGAACTTTGTGGTCTCCGACAACAAATCCGCTAACAGAATGAGAAAATATAGCCGCCATCTTGAAATTTTTAGTTACTCGACCGATTGCTTTCAAAATCGATATCTAAGGAACTTTGTCGTCTCTGACAACAAATCCGTTAAGAAAATAAATAAAAGTAGCCGCCATCTTGAAATTTTTAGTTATTCGACCGATTGCTTTCAAAATCGGTATCTAAGGAACTTTGTGGTCTCCGACAACAAATCCGCTAACAGAATGAGAAAATATAGCCGCCATCTTGAAATTTTTAGTTACTCGACCGATTGCTTTCAAAATCGATATCTAAGGAACTTTGTCGTCTCTGACAACAAATCCGTTAAGAAAATAAATAAAAGTAGCCGCCATCTTGAAATTTTTAGTTATTCGACCGATTGCTTTCAAAATCGATATCTAAGGAACTTTGTGGTCTCCGACAACAAATCCACTAACAGAATGAGAAAATATAGCCGCCATCTTGAAATTTTTAGTTACTCGACCGATTGCTTTCAAAATCGATATCTAAGGAACTTTGTGGTCTCCGACAACAAATCCGTTAGCAGAATGAGAAAATATAGTCGCCATGTTGAAATCTTCTAATTTTGTTTTTTTTTTATCATTTTGATTTTTTTTTAATTACCCAATTCTATTTGTAATCTAGTTAATCATTATACCTAGGTAAAACCAAATAAATGTTTTAATTAAAAAAAACTTTTCAATTTTACAAAAGTTTAGAGCGACACCCCTAATGTACCTACTTATGAAGAGTATCTAGTTTTCGCATAAAAGGCCTTACTAGTTGAGATACAGTGCTAAACAAAAAAAAAACATTTTACAAAAAATAAGGGGACAACCCTAACGCTCTATTGGAGCGTAGGTATCTAACTCCACAAACAGGCCTAGTTTCGGTACTGTTTATTTATATACTGTGGCAATAGTGTCCAGGACTTTTGGGAAGCGTGCGCGGAGCCGTTGCCGACACCTAGAGGCCCTTTCGTCGATTTAGAGCGTCCGCTACGTCGTGCAGGTGCACGGAGCGGGTGCACGCCTATCGATCAAATAGTATGAGCCCGCAGCCGCACCTGTGCGAGTTAGCTGACGCTCTCATACTATTTTTCTATAGGCGTGCACTCGCTCCGTGCGCCTGCGCGACTAAGCTCACAAGCAATTTTATGCCATTAGATTTTTGAGTGAGATACCGTATTGCTCTATTCCACCGATTCGCCTGATATGGAATTCCTTTTTTTTTCACAGCAAACTCACAACATACATGGGCCACATACGGATCAAACATGAGTCGGACTTCCTCTGCGAGCTCTGTGGGTACATGTTCGTTAGCAAGAAAGGGATAGACGTACACAAGAAGAAGAAACACCGACTGGCTGATAAAATGGTAAGGAGTTGTTAAGAGGAGTGTGTACAGTCAGCGTCAAATATACCAGAGCGGGCAAGGTGTCAAAAATATTTGAACTCGACTCTATTGACACACGTGGTGTCACTACTTCCCAACAGCTCACCACAAGCTGTCTTGCGTTATAATTAATACTATTTTTTTTTCAGTTTTCCCAAAAAAGAAGAAATGAAAGGGAAATGGATTAAAATATTGGGACGGCCACAGGAACTAGTTGATTTGTTTAAGAAATTACACCTTGTTGAGTTTCTTACCAGTATCTTTTCATCAGAAGATTTTTTTCCGAAATGATTATAAATTTTCTGACATTCATAAGTGGTTTCTGTATGCCTAATTTGAATAAAAATATTTTGACCTTTGGTTTTGACTTTTGACTTCACACCACCACTCGCCCTTCGAAGTTGCGAGTTGCTTAAGAGTAGGTTTAGTTTTTAGTACAAGATTTTAAAATAAGTATCCCGAAAATGTCGTACTTCATATCAAATATTCATCGTCAGTTTTCATCGACTAATGTACATCACTAGCAATTTGCAAAAAGTGTACGGCGCGGGAACGTCTCAGTTGACTCTATGGGTTCCTTTCTCTGAGGTCATCACCAAGGAGGTTAGAACCCATGGAGCAAGCCTGAAAAATTGAGAAAAAGCGTGAATGTATCTGCTCCATTCACTCTTACGATGTAACAACGTGAAGGAGTGAACAAACATAGCTATTTCACACCGTCTCTAAATTTACTAGGGTACACACTCAGTGCTGACATTTGGTCATATAGGTCATTTTATTATACAACAGTTTAAAAAAGTTTCTTTCGTGTATTGAATATGCTGTCGAATAGCAGCCATTCTTTTTAGTCGCATAATATTCACGTCAAATTTTGATGACGGTTCGTAGAGCTCTCGGTGCAATTTAATAAAATTCTTATGGTTATCGTTAGATTTTTGAGACAAGCAAGTGATATTTATTGTGCGAAATGGTATACTTCGTGTATGGTTGCAGTTAGCATTCATCACGGTGTCCTAAAGAAAGCAATGAAGGACAACACATCGGCGTTTACAAGTAAGTATTATTTGGTATTTATTTATGGGAATGTCGCGTTTAAGACGGCTAGTATTATTATGTGGGTTAAATTATGGAGCAAACACTCATTTGTGCTTGTAAAAACTAAGCTTATTTATTAATTTTAATAGTAATAAATGATTTATTATTTCTATAAGAGGTTATGGAAATATAGACTAGTGATGCGGTGCATCTAACATTTTGTAGAAATTATCGATAAGGTATCCGCCAATCTGATAACTTTCCCTACTATGGGGCAATAGCACAGTATAGATATAACCAGTAAGGAATCTACGTACAAACGCTCGGAACCGACGCACGCACACAGACGCACGCTCAACACGGCCGCTAAGGCTGCTAAGGCGGCCGTCCAGTGTGACCATATGTGGCAGGATCCTGCCTTTTTGGCAGGATTAGACCGTCATTTTGACTTCTGGCAGGATCGGTTGAAGTTTTCGAAATCTGGCAGTATTTGGCAGGATAGCCATATGAGCTGGCACATTTGGCAGTATAGCCTTAGACTGGGTTCACAATAGGCATTTGCAAGCGATGAAAACGCAAAAGCGCAGCCATTGACCAACCAGAGACAGCCATTGACGTGTTTTTGCGTTTTTATCGCTTGTAAACTCTGATTGTGAACCCAATCTTGAAGGAGTAAGTTTATCGACGAAAAAAAAGCAACTTAAAGAAATTTGTTTTGGCATAGGGTAAATAAATTCTTAGTTTTGGCCGTCTACGGTTTTGGGGATTTTCCTTGGCATTTCTTATTGAATTTGTAGCTCGTTCAATTTTCAACTGTTACTTGTTTTCCTAATTAGTCGGAAACACAACACACTGTCATTTACGATTTCCTGCGATGGGAATGTTTTGCTGATTTATCATGAAACGCAAATATGAAGGATTATATCGCCCGGAGTGGGAGCAGAATCCTGCACTTTCGTCTTTGAAAGTGAAAGATGAAGATCTTGCATTTTGTAAAGCATGTAACTCGAACTGTAACTCTAGGTTGTCTGTAATTTAAATTCTTGACTTTTTCTCTTTAAATAAAAGTATAAAAAAATAGGTGTCTATTAATTTCAAATCTTAAAAATGTTTTGGCATTTTTTCCGGCATTTTGAGCATAAGACTTTGGCAGGATTTGTCAGTTTTCTGGCCTAAGTGGGGCAGGATCTCTAATTTTAAGTTGGTCACACTGCGGCCGTCAGTCGCGGCTGCCGCGTCGAGACGGGTAGACGCGGTATGTGTCTGTTTATTGCGTCGCGTGCGCCTGCGCCCCAGACAGTCCGCGAGCTTATTAAAGATACCAGGAAGGTATTGCGTTGTACATGGCTGCTTAAACTCGACTTTTTCAAAGCCAGAGCTTTCATTTTTTTAGACTCCCAGGGGGCCTAGCACGCTAGCTTTAATCGATGACATAAAGCATTTATCCCGTTCTAACCAGTGTGCGTGTGCGAAAGGGACGAATGCTTTATGTCAGCGATAAACGCTAATGTGCTAGAGGGGCTGGTGATGTTAAAAGGTAGGAATGATTTATAATTATTAAATAATAGGTAATTATTTTCTTAACACGTTTTTATTAGATCGAGATGTAATATTTATAAAAATCTAAGAAGCCGCATTTCCCCTTTGGCTCTTTTGGTGAGGTACCTAGTACCGTTAAGAAAATAAGAGAAAGCAGCCGCCATTTTGAACTTTTTAGCTATTTGACCGATTGCTTTCAAAATCGATTTCTAAGGAACTTTGTGGTTTCCGACAAAAAATCCGTTTACAGAATGAGAAAATATGGCCGCCATCTTGAAATTTTTAGTTATTCGACCGGTTGATTTGAAAATCGATATCTAAGGAACTTTGTCGTTTCTGACAACAAATCCGTTAAGAAAATAAATAAAAGTAGCCGCCATCTTGAAATTTTTAGTTATTTGACCGATTGCTTTCAAAATCGATATCTAAGGAACTTTGTGGTCTCCGACAACAAATCCACTAACAGAATGAGAAAATATAGCCGCCATCTTGAAATTTTTAGTTACTCGACCGATTGCGTTCAAAATCGATATCTAAGGAACTTTGTCGTCTCTGACAACAAATCCGTTAAGAAAATAAATAAAAGTAGCCGCCATCTTGAAATTTTTAGTTATTTGACCGATTGCTTTCAAAATCGATATCTAAGGAACTTTGTGGTCTCCGACAGCAAATCCACTAACAGAATGAGAAAATATAGCCGCCATCTTGAAATTTTTAGTTACTCGACCGATTGCTTTCAAAATCGATATCTAAGGAACTTTGTCGTCTCTGACAACAAATCCGTTAAGAAAATAAATAAAAGTAGCCGCCATCTTGAAATTTTTAGTTATTTGACCGATTGCTTTCAAAATCGATATCTAAGGAACTTTGTGGTCTCCGACAGCAAATCCACTAACAGAATGAGAAAATATAGCCGCCATCTTGAAATTTTTAGTTACTCGACCGATTGCTTTCAAAATCGATATCTAAGGAACTTTGTCGTCTCTGACAACAAATCCGTTAAGAAAATAAATAAAAGTAGCCGCCATCTTGAAATTTTTAGTTATTCGACCGATTGCTTTCAAAATCGGTATCTAAGGAACTTTGTGGTCTCCGACAACAAATCCGCTAACAGAATGAGAAAATATAGCCGCCATCTTGAAATTTTTAGTTACTCGACCGATTGCTTTCAAAATCGATATCTAAGGAACTTTGTCGTCTCTGACAACAAATCCGTTAAGAAAATAAATAAAAGTAGCCGCCATCTTGAAATTTTTAGTTATTCGACCGATTGCTTTCAAAATCGGTATCTAAGGAACTTTGTGGTCTCCGACAACAAATCCGCTAACAGAATGAGAAAATATAGCCGCCATCTTGAAATTTTTAGTTACTCGACCGATTGCTTTCAAAATCGATATCTAAGGAACTTTGTCGTCTCTGACAACAAATCCGTTAAGAAAATAAATAAAAGTAGCCGCCATCTTGAAATTTTTAGTTATTCGACCGATTGCTTTCAAAATCGATATCTAAGGAACTTTGTGGTCTCCGACAACAAATCCACTAACAGAATGAGAAAATATAGCCGCCATCTTGAAATTTTTAGTTACTCGACCGATTGCTTTCAAAATCGATATCTAAGGAACTTTGTGGTCTCCGACAACAAATCCGTTAGCAGAATGAGAAAATATAGTCGCCATGTTGAAATCTTCTAATTTTGTTTTTTTTTTATCATTTTGATTTTTTTTTAATTACCCAATTCTATTTGTAATCTAGTTAATCATTATACCTAGGTAAAACCAAATAAATGTTTTAATTAAAAAAAACTTTTCAATTTTACAAAAGTTTAGAGCGACACCCCTAATGTACCTACTTATGAAGAGTATCTAGTTTTCGCATAAAAGGCCTTACTAGTTGAGATACAGTGCTAAACAAAAAAAAAACATTTTACAAAAAATAAGGGGACAACCCTAACGCTCTATTGGAGCGTAGGTATCTAACTCCACAAACAGGCCTAGTTTCGGTACTGTTTATTTATATACTGTGGCAATAGTGTCCAGGACTTTTGGGAAGCGTGCGCGGAGCCGTTGCCGACACCTAGAGGCCCTTTCGTCGATTTAGAGCGTCCGCTACGTCGTGCAGGTGCACGGAGCGGGTGCACGCCTATCGATCAAATAGTATGAGCCCGCAGCCGCACCTGTGCGAGTTAGCTGACGCTCTCATACTATTTTTCTATAGGCGTGCACTCGCTCCGTGCGCCTGCGCGACTAAGCTCACAAGCAATTTTATGCCATTAGATTTTTGAGTGAGATACCGTATTGCTCTATTCCACCGATTCGCCTGATATGGAATTCCTTTTTTTTTCACAGCAAACTCACAACATACATGGGCCACATACGGATCAAACATGAGTCGGACTTCCTCTGCGAGCTCTGTGGGTACATGTTCGTTAGCAAGAAAGGGATAGACGTACACAAGAAGAAGAAACACCGACTGGCTGATAAAATGGTAAGGAGTTGTTAAGAGGAGTGTGTACAGTCAGCGTCAAATATACCAGAGCGGGCAAGGTGTCAAAAATATTTGAACTCGACTCTATTGACACACGTGGTGTCACTACTTCCCAACAGCTCACCACAAGCTGTCTTGCGTTATAATTAATACTATTTTTTTTTCAGTTTTCCCAAAAAAGAAGAAATGAAAGGGAAATGGATTAAAATATTGGGACGGCCACAGGAACTAGTTGATTTGTTTAAGAAATTACACCTTGTTGAGTTTCTTACCAGTATCTTTTCATCAGAAGATTTTTTTCCGAAATGATTATAAATTTTCTGACATTCATAAGTGGTTTCTGTATGCCTAATTTGAATAAAAATATTTTGACCTTTGGTTTTGACTTTTGACTTCACACCACCACTCGCCCTTCGAAGTTGCGAGTTGCTTAAGAGTAGGTTTAGTTTTTAGTACAAGATTTTAAAATAAGTATCCCGAAAATGTCGTACTTCATATCAAATATTCATCGTCAGTTTTCATCGACTAATGTACATCACTAGCAATTTGCAAAAAGTGTACGGCGCGGGAACGTCTCAGTTGACTCTATGGGTTCCTTTCTCTGAGGTCATCACCAAGGAGGTTAGAACCCATGGAGCAAGCCTGAAAAATTGAGAAAAAGCGTGAATGTATCTGCTCCATTCACTCTTACGATGTAACAACGTGAAGGAGTGAACAAACATAGCTATTTCACACCGTCTCTAAATTTACTAGGGTACACACTCAGTGCTGACATTTGGTCATATAGGTCATTTTATTATACAACAGTTTAAAAAAGTTTCTTTCGTGTATTGAATATGCTGTCGAATAGCAGCCATTCTTTTTAGTCGCATAATATTCACGTCAAATTTTGATGACGGTTCGTAGAGCTCTCGGTGCAATTTAATAAAATTCTTATGGTTATCGTTAGATTTTTGAGACAAGCAAGTGATATTTATTGTGCGAAATGGTATACTTCGTGTATGGTTGCAGTTAGCATTCATCACGGTGTCCTAAAGAAAGCAATGAAGGACAACACATCGGCGTTTACAAGTAAGTATTATTTGGTATTTATTTATGGGAATGTCGCGTTTAAGACGGCTAGTATTATTATGTGGGTTAAATTATGGAGCAAACACTCATTTGTGCTTGTAAAAACTAAGCTTATTTATTAATTTTAATAGTAATAAATGATTTATTATTTCTATAAGAGGTTATGGAAATATAGACTAGTGATGCGGTGCATCTAACATTTTGTAGAAATTATCGATAAGGTATCCGCCAATCTGATAACTTTCCCTACTATGGGGCAATAGCACAGTATAGATATAACCAGTAAGGAATCTACGTACAAACGCTCGGAACCGACGCACGCACACAGACGCACGCTCAACACGGCCGCTAAGGCTGCTAAGGCGGCCGTCCAGTGTGACCATATGTGGCAGGATCCTGCCTTTTTGGCAGGATTAGACCGTCATTTTGACTTCTGGCAGGATCGGTTGAAGTTTTCGAAATCTGGCAGTATTTGGCAGGATAGCCATATGAGCTGGCACATTTGGCAGTATAGCCTTAGACTGGGTTCACAATAGGCATTTGCAAGCGATGAAAACGCAAAAGCGCAGCCATTGACCAACCAGAGACAGCCATTGACGTGTTTTTGCGTTTTTATCGCTTGTAAACTCTGATTGTGAACCCAATCTTGAAGGAGTAAGTTTATCGACGAAAAAAAAGCAACTTAAAGAAATTTGTTTTGGCATAGGGTAAATAAATTCTTAGTTTTGGCCGTCTACGGTTTTGGGGATTTTCCTTGGCATTTCTTATTGAATTTGTAGCTCGTTCAATTTTCAACTGTTACTTGTTTTCCTAATTAGTCGGAAACACAACACACTGTCATTTACGATTTCCTGCGATGGGAATGTTTTGCTGATTTATCATGAAACGCAAATATGAAGGATTATATCGCCCGGAGTGGGAGCAGAATCCTGCACTTTCGTCTTTGAAAGTGAAAGATGAAGATCTTGCATTTTGTAAAGCATGTAACTCGAACTGTAACTCTAGGTTGTCTGTAATTTAAATTCTTGACTTTTTCTCTTTAAATAAAAGTATAAAAAAATAGGTGTCTATTAATTTCAAATCTTAAAAATGTTTTGGCATTTTTTCCGGCATTTTGAGCATAAGACTTTGGCAGGATTTGTCAGTTTTCTGGCCTAAGTGGGGCAGGATCTCTAATTTTAAGTTGGTCACACTGCGGCCGTCAGTCGCGGCTGCCGCGTCGAGACGGGTAGACGCGGTATGTGTCTGTTTATTGCGTCGCGTGCGCCTGCGCCCCAGACAGTCCGCGAGCTTATTAAAGATACCAGGAAGGTATTGCGTTGTACATGGCTGCTTAAACTCGACTTTTTCAAAGCCAGAGCTTTCATTTTTTTAGACTCCCAGGGGGCCTAGCACGCTAGCTTTAATCGATGACATAAAGCATTTATCCCGTTCTAACCAGTGTGCGTGTGCGAAAGGGACGAATGCTTTATGTCAGCGATAAACGCTAATGTGCTAGAGGGGCTGGTGATGTTAAAAGGTAGGAATGATTTATAATTATTAAATAATAGGTAATTATTTTCTTAACACGTTTTTATTAGATCGAGATGTAATATTTATAAAAATCTAAGAAGCCGCATTTCCCCTTTGGCTCTTTTGGTGAGGTACCTAGTACCGTTAAGAAAATAAGAGAAAGCAGCCGCCATTTTGAACTTTTTAGCTATTTGACCGATTGCTTTCAAAATCGATTTCTAAGGAACTTTGTGGTTTCCGACAAAAAATCCGTTTACAGAATGAGAAAATATGGCCGCCATCTTGAAATTTTTAGTTATTCGACCGGTTGATTTGAAAATCGATATCTAAGGAACTTTGTCGTTTCTGACAACAAATCCGTTAAGAAAATAAATAAAAGTAGCCGCCATCTTGAAATTTTTAGTTATTTGACCGATTGCTTTCAAAATCGATATCTAAGGAACTTTGTGGTCTCCGACAACAAATCCACTAACAGAATGAGAAAATATAGCCGCCATCTTGAAATTTTTAGTTACTCGACCGATTGCGTTCAAAATCGATATCTAAGGAACTTTGTCGTCTCTGACAACAAATCCGTTAAGAAAATAAATAAAAGTAGCCGCCATCTTGAAATTTTTAGTTATTTGACCGATTGCTTTCAAAATCGATATCTAAGGAACTTTGTGGTCTCCGACAGCAAATCCACTAACAGAATGAGAAAATATAGCCGCCATCTTGAAATTTTTAGTTACTCGACCGATTGCTTTCAAAATCGATATCTAAGGAACTTTGTCGTCTCTGACAACAAATCCGTTAAGAAAATAAATAAAAGTAGCCGCCATCTTGAAATTTTTAGTTATTTGACCGATTGCTTTCAAAATCGATATCTAAGGAACTTTGTGGTCTCCGACAGCAAATCCACTAACAGAATGAGAAAATATAGCCGCCATCTTGAAATTTTTAGTTACTCGACCGATTGCTTTCAAAATCGATATCTAAGGAACTTTGTCGTCTCTGACAACAAATCCGTTAAGAAAATAAATAAAAGTAGCCGCCATCTTGAAATTTTTAGTTATTCGACCGATTGCTTTCAAAATCGGTATCTAAGGAACTTTGTGGTCTCCGACAACAAATCCGCTAACAGAATGAGAAAATATAGCCGCCATCTTGAAATTTTTAGTTACTCGACCGATTGCTTTCAAAATCGATATCTAAGGAACTTTGTCGTCTCTGACAACAAATCCGTTAAGAAAATAAATAAAAGTAGCCGCCATCTTGAAATTTTTAGTTATTTGACCGATTGCTTTCAAAATCGATTTCTAAGGAACTTTGTGGTTTCCGACAAAAAATCCGTTTACAGAATGAGAAAATATGGCCGCCATCTTGAAATTTTTAGTTATTCGACCGGTTGATTTGAAAATCGATATCTAAGGAACTTTGTCGTTTCTGACAACAAATCCGTTAAGAAAATAAATAAAAGTAGCCGCCATCTTGAAATTTTTAGTTATTTGACCGATTGCTTTCAAAATCGATATCTAAGGAACTTTGTGGTCTCCGACAACAAATCCACTAACAGAATGAGAAAATATAGCCGCCATCTTGAAATTTTTAGTTACTCGACCGATTGCGTTCAAAATCGATATCTAAGGAACTTTGTCGTCTCTGACAACAAATCCGTTAAGAAAATAAATAAAAGTAGCCGCCATCTTGAAATTTTTAGTTATTTGACCGATTGCTTTCAAAATCGATATCTAAGGAACTTTGTGGTCTCCGACAGCAAATCCACTAACAGAATGAGAAAATATAGCCGCCATCTTGAAATTTTTAGTTACTCGACCGATTGCTTTCAAAATCGATATCTAAGGAACTTTGTCGTCTCTGACAACAAATCCGTTAAGAAAATAAATAAAAGTAGCCGCCATCTTGAAATTTTTAGTTATTTGACCGATTGCTTTCAAAATCGATATCTAAGGAACTTTGTGGTCTCCGACAGCAAATCCACTAACAGAATGAGAAAATATAGCCGCCATCTTGAAATTTTTAGTTACTCGACCGATTGCTTTCAAAATCGATATCTAAGGAACTTTGTCGTCTCTGACAACAAATCCGTTAAGAAAATAAATAAAAGTAGCCGCCATCTTGAAATTTTTAGTTATTCGACCGATTGCTTTCAAAATCGGTATCTAAGGAACTTTGTGGTCTCCGACAACAAATCCGCTAACAGAATGAGAAAATATAGCCGCCATCTTGAAATTTTTAGTTACTCGACCGATTGCTTTCAAAATCGATATCTAAGGAACTTTGTCGTCTCTGACAACAAATCCGTTAAGAAAATAAATAAAAGTAGCCGCCATCTTGAAATTTTTAGTTATTCGACCGATTGCTTTCAAAATCGGTATCTAAGGAACTTTGTGGTCTCCGACAACAAATCCGCTAACAGAATGAGAAAATATAGCCGCCATCTTGAAATTTTTAGTTACTCGACCGATTGCTTTCAAAATCGATATCTAAGGAACTTTGTCGTCTCTGACAACAAATCCGTTAAGAAAATAAATAAAAGTAGCCGCCATCTTGAAATTTTTAGTTATTCGACCGATTGCTTTCAAAATCGATATCTAAGGAACTTTGTGGTCTCCGACAACAAATCCACTAACAGAATGAGAAAATATAGCCGCCATCTTGAAATTTTTAGTTACTCGACCGATTGCTTTCAAAATCGATATCTAAGGAACTTTGTGGTCTCCGACAACAAATCCGTTAGCAGAATGAGAAAATATAGTCGCCATGTTGAAATCTTCTAATTTTGTTTTTTTTTTATCATTTTGATTTTTTTTTAATTACCCAATTCTATTTGTAATCTAGTTAATCATTATACCTAGGTAAAACCAAATAAATGTTTTAATTAAAAAAAACTTTTCAATTTTACAAAAGTTTAGAGCGACACCCCTAATGTACCTACTTATGAAGAGTATCTAGTTTTCGCATAAAAGGCCTTACTAGTTGAGATACAGTGCTAAACAAAAAAAAAACATTTTACAAAAAATAAGGGGACAACCCTAACGCTCTATTGGAGCGTAGGTATCTAACTCCACAAACAGGCCTAGTTTCGGTACTGTTTATTTATATACTGTGGCAATAGTGTCCAGGACTTTTGGGAAGCGTGCGCGGAGCCGTTGCCGACACCTAGAGGCCCTTTCGTCGATTTAGAGCGTCCGCTACGTCGTGCAGGTGCACGGAGCGGGTGCACGCCTATCGATCAAATAGTATGAGCCCGCAGCCGCACCTGTGCGAGTTAGCTGACGCTCTCATACTATTTTTCTATAGGCGTGCACTCGCTCCGTGCGCCTGCGCGACTAAGCTCACAAGCAATTTTATGCCATTAGATTTTTGAGTGAGATACCGTATTGCTCTATTCCACCGATTCGCCTGATATGGAATTCCTTTTTTTTTCACAGCAAACTCACAACATACATGGGCCACATACGGATCAAACATGAGTCGGACTTCCTCTGCGAGCTCTGTGGGTACATGTTCGTTAGCAAGAAAGGGATAGACGTACACAAGAAGAAGAAACACCGACTGGCTGATAAAATGGTAAGGAGTTGTTAAGAGGAGTGTGTACAGTCAGCGTCAAATATACCAGAGCGGGCAAGGTGTCAAAAATATTTGAACTCGACTCTATTGACACACGTGGTGTCACTACTTCCCAACAGCTCACCACAAGCTGTCTTGCGTTATAATTAATACTATTTTTTTTTCAGTTTTCCCAAAAAAGAAGAAATGAAAGGGAAATGGATTAAAATATTGGGACGGCCACAGGAACTAGTTGATTTGTTTAAGAAATTACACCTTGTTGAGTTTCTTACCAGTATCTTTTCATCAGAAGATTTTTTTCCGAAATGATTATAAATTTTCTGACATTCATAAGTGGTTTCTGTATGCCTAATTTGAATAAAAATATTTTGACCTTTGGTTTTGACTTTTGACTTCACACCACCACTCGCCCTTCGAAGTTGCGAGTTGCTTAAGAGTAGGTTTAGTTTTTAGTACAAGATTTTAAAATAAGTATCCCGAAAATGTCGTACTTCATATCAAATATTCATCGTCAGTTTTCATCGACTAATGTACATCACTAGCAATTTGCAAAAAGTGTACGGCGCGGGAACGTCTCAGTTGACTCTATGGGTTCCTTTCTCTGAGGTCATCACATTACCGATATCTCGTGACTGCTCGTGACGTTATGAATTTAAATTTGGAACAGCTGTCAAAATTCAAGTTGGTCTCTATTCTAGTATCCACAGATATTAAAACAGTTATCGATACGAAACGTCAACTCAGTATGATTTTTTAATTTAAACGCACGACATTTGATCTCGAGTGACATGAAAATAGCAACTTCATTCGTTCGTCTATGGTTTAAAAAAAATGTTCGTCCTGACGGATAGATCGAATCACAGAGTACTTTTTTAATATACATGGCCGCCATTAGTTGTCATTCTTTTTAGGTTTTTTGCTGTTACGATTTTTTGCAGTTATGATATGTGTGTAGATAAAGTAATGTATGCAACTGTATATAATTAGGCCTTAAAACACTCGTGTGATCCTATTATGAAACTCGCTGACGCTCGTTTCATAAAACCACACTCGTGTTTTAAGGCCTCTCATTATATAGCAGTTGCATAAAATACTATTTTCAAACTGGCGGCGATAGATATAAGCGCTTACGGCTGTAATGAACATATCGCTCCATAAATACATACAAAAAAACTCTGCTCTGAGGTTTCTCTCGATTTCACTCAAAAGTCCCAACCCTTTGAAACGTATTGTTAAATTTATTTACACTAAGTGCCTAATTCATTTACATACGGGGTGATGCGTAAAGTTTATATACACTAATTTGTTTAGAGAAATTAATGAAAATTATAAAAGTTTGCGAGTGCTGCGGTGAAAGTTGGCGCTTTGCCGCTAACGCGCCCTCAGACGGGGAAATTTGGAACTGAACAAAATTAAAACTTTGTTAGCCTCAACAGTTGTTCATCTGAGATCACAAATTAATCATTAATTGCTTTCTTTTAAACAAAATAAGCTAATAAAAGCAACTTAACGAAAAATGTCTTCCGGACTTCTTTTGTAACTTCGTGCAGCATTATTTTTGTTGTTTTTAATACTGAGGTATAATCAAAACAGAAAATCACAATATTTTAAGCGTAAGAAACTCATAGGTACCTAAACGTCAAAACTTCTTTTTAATCTATAGAACACCGGGTACTGAGGTATTTAAACTGACCAATGTCATATAAATAGAGTTGGGTCAAACCACCTACTATGTGCTTAAGCACAATACACAATACTGCTTACAAGATACAACTATTAATAACTCTGCAAAGATACCACATCTGTCAAGAGACAAAAAAGTACGCTACGCATGATGTGACATCTGCAGCATTATGCCTTTTGTGTGGTGGCAATAAATGTTTTTGTTTTAAGGAAAACACTTTTATCTACACACATATCATAAAGGCTCAATAACGCGTTCAAAAACCCTAGGAAATGACAAGCATTATTACAACCAATGTTATTATAAGAATTTTCTTGTCTGTGGTAGTAGGTAATTCTGTTCTTTATTGGATAGTATCTCTTAGTAGTCTGTGTTTATTAGTGAATGAATGATGAATTTAAATTTGGAACAGCTGTTAAAATTCAAGTTGGTCTCTATTCTAGTATCCACAAATATTAAAACAGTTATCGATACGAAACGTCAACTCAGTCTGTTTTAGTAATTTAAACGCACGACATTTGATCTCGAGTGACTTGACAATAGGGACTTCATTCGTTTGTCTATGGTTTTAAAAAAAAAACGTTCGTTTTGGCGTATAGATCAAATGGCCGCCATGACTGTTTGTTGGTTTTTTGCTGTTACGGTTTTTTGCAGTTATGATATATGTGTAGATAAAGTAATGTATGCAACTGTATATAATTAGCCCTTAAAACACTCGTGTGATCCTATTATGAAACTCGCTGACGCTCGTTTCATAAAACCACACTCGTGTTTTAAGGCCTCTCATTATATAGCAGTTGCATAAAATACTATTATAGCACCCTGTTGTATTAAAAATATGCTGATATAAATTTTACGGATATGTATAATAGAACGAGTGTCGGAGTTAATGCAGAGGTGCAATTAACTGGCGGATGGTGTACTTGCATAAAGTAGCCCGGGAATATACGACTATACAGCATATAGCCATTTAAACGTTGCAGGAGCAGCGTTCTAGAGCTAAAAGGGAAATTGTAAGGAGCAAAGTTAGGATACAATTTCAACAGGTTTGCAACGCAAGTTCTAAAGAGGGATAGAATTTTATAATAGCATCTAATGTTTTAGTAGGTCGACTTAAGTGCTTTGAGTCGCAAGTGCATAGAGCTCGACGTTTCATGGTGATATTTTGATTTTATTAAAGAAGTAAGTCTACAAATTAAGTAATCTATTTTGAACCCGACAGCCACCAGGAGGGTGTAACATACCGGACTACTTCGGTGAGCAACGAGAGGGTGTGGGTTGGATGCGACGGCCCAGAGTGCACGAACAATCGAATTTAAATTAGTGGACGCCAGAATGTCCGTGACACAAAACTGTGATGTGGTCTAAGTAAAAAGGCAGTAGATACAGTTTTAACACTTTATTTCATAAGCAGCATAATAACTACTTACAATTAATCATTACACTGATCAATATCCTTGATGGATGCACGTTAACTTATGGTAACCGGTGAATAACCCGGATGTCCAAATGGACACGCGACTTACAAAGTAACTTAAAATTACCCTGTATTACCCGTTACTTGAAAGTAAATACAAGAGGGCATACTACCAGCTTTAACAGTCAATAAAACGTTTTATAAAACGATATCAGTCCCCTTGAGGTACATTAAATTACACAGCGTCCCTTCTTAGGTATGGAACGTGGGAAGTTAATAAATAGTATGACTAACGGTAGGTAACCGTGTACGATATTAAGATTGCCTTCACGGTCAATCCTACTTCCGTCCGTAAAGAAAAACCTGACACATCCTGCGAAGTGTGCAGTCCGCTCACGCTAAGCTAAGCTCCACTCTCAGCAAATCATCATCGTCATCAAAAGAAGAACAGTCGGGAATCAGCTCGAACTAGACGTCCGATCTTGACATCCGAAGTTGTACCCGATCCTGACACCCGAAGTTGCATCAGATCCTGACACCCTGTGAACAATAGATATTCACAGTATCAGTAAAAGATACTACATTATAACAGAGCGCTCCTACCCGCGCGTCTTGACCGAAGTTAAGAAAATAATCATTACTTACCACATTAAGTGGGTAATATCAGTGGTACACACGCCTACGAATCTCCTCGCCGCATCCTCGCGCACCGGAGAGTACACGGAATGGACGGAAATGAACAGAAAACTGTAACAAAAGTAATAACAGAAATAAGAAAGAGTTACAACATAAGCAGTTTTTATCACCGGCCTTTACAGCCAATATAAAATTCACTTACCGCGTTAAACGCGAAGAAAAGAAACTAAGACACACTCCCAATCATCCTCTTTTAAGGATTAAAATACAGGCAGCGCCATCACGCCATCAGCTCAGGTTTTTTGTCCCGAGAGAAAGTAAAAATAATAGGACAGTCCAGTCGGTGTCCGGGAAAGAAAAAAGCTTCTCGATTGTAAAAAAAAACTATCGAAACTGCACATCATGTACGTTCCAACGCCTGCTTCACCCTAGGAACATTTTATAACTCGAGAAGATGAGAGTTGAAGAAATATTTTTATTTCTTCTTAACAAAGAAAGCAGAACAAAAGTTACATGTCGTTTGCTGAAAATACGCTGAATCACTCCCTAATAATATCTGTTTTTAAAGAAAACAACTAAATTACAACAACAATCCGTCAGAATTTGTAAAACTTCCAGAACGGCTCGCGACGTTTCGTTTCTGCAGTAAGCAATCACGGTGCATCACGAAATTATGAATGTTGATATTAAAATTTTTTAAGAAACGTAGTGACAAACAGTCCATTAGGTAGAATAGAACCTGAAACCATATTTGTTACACCTCGAGAAGACTGAAACAAGTAAAAATGGAAGAGAACTCGTTCGACAAACGGAGTGACGTTTGGGATTATCATCGAGAGTGAAACAAAACGCAACAACTGTCAAGCGCTTGCGCTTTGACCAAAACAAAGTAATTGCAGATGTGTTTTTATTGTTAATAAGTAAGTTTTTAAAGATGAAATGGCAAAGTAAATGGTGTAAACGAAAGTGGAAATTATGTATGAACAGCTGAGTATGTGATGTGCGGATGGAAACTGTTAAAATGTAAGTAATGTAACCCTAAAGTGTTACAGTATCGCCTCAGTTGGGAAAATAATTTTATTTTAGAATCTTAAATTCTAAAATAAAATTATTGTTAATTGTGAAGTATAATAGTCAAGGGAAAGCTTCGTCTTCGCCCGCAGGGGAAGACGCTGAAATCATAAATCAAGAATTAAGACCCTAGCAAACGCGTACGGACTTAATCCTCAAAATACTACAACTTAGCAACTACACGGCCACTATCAAAAACAAATGATGCCAGACGGTTTTCCCGTACATCTATTTAAGAATGACGGAAGAAATATGAATATATGGAAAGGCCTCCTTTGCCCGTAGGGAAGGAGTATGAAATCATTAGTCTGGGATTCAGTTGATAGACGATCCGTACCAACTCAATACCACACCAACTACAACAACTTATATAAGGTAAGACCAAGTCTTATTAAACTACCTGCTAAATAGGAAGGCAACGGAGCACGTGGATCACCTGGTAGAAAATGAACACACCCGCTCAACGACATCGACAAAACCAAGAGGATGCAGATGCGTCACCAAACCTTGAGGATTAGGATGGAATACCTCTGGTGCCAGTAATCACCCCGGCTGTCTTGCTCTCCATACCGGAAAACAGCATTGCGAGCTACTGCTTGACGGCTGGATTAACGAACAAGATGGTGGTAGCTATCCGGACGGACCACGCACCTGGCCCTACCACCGGCGTTAAAACTACCGTAGTAACCTAAACCTACAATCTTGCTACTTCCTAACTTACGCTAAATAAATCGAGACTAGGTACTCGATTGATACCTAGGATTACCTAATCCTACTACTCCTATTTTATTCTAGGTTTAACTTATCGATTGGCCGATCGGTTATAATGCTAAGGAAAAAAAACTACACGAAAACTTGAAAACAATCTAGTGAATCCTAGAAATGGAATTATCTAACTATGGTCTATTTAAACTAATGGTGAAGGGAACTCTATAATGGATGCCTTAGAAATGGAATCCACTACAGCGAACTACACCGGTTCTTAAAGTAAACGGAACGTCTTCCTTACTACAAACTATTACTGTACAGAGCTAACGTTAAAGATTGGAGCTAAACCCAGTTTGTTTATTTCCAACTTTACGTAGCAAGAAATGAAAATGTAACGTAAGTTCCTATATCCGCGAATAAGGCAACTAACTGATCCGGGGAAAAACCAACACGGCAGCTAGAAACTAATGCAGAATGTTGAGCTCAGTTTATTAGCAGGAACAAATAGAATGACCATAGGAACCCAACGAACCTAGGTCCTAATCAGTCGATGTGAGTCAGTCACAAACCGATAAGCTAGCAAGGACACGCTAGAAAATGAAGTTAAGCGAATATCAGCCTAACAAGGACAAGATAATCACACTGTAAGTGGAACATCCAACATCAAGCACAGTGTGAATAATAAATGAAAGTAGAAAAAGCATGTTACTATAAACAATGAGCATGGCATTATACAGGACATGTACTCTTAGAGCAACACAGAAAAAGTAACTCGTGGTTCACACGAGAAAATTCAGATAAGTAACCTTTAAGCAGGCGGTCCAGTTTCGCCAGGGCGAACTAAATCCTTTATATGGAAATCACCTAAATGCTTCCCATTCATGGATTTAAGAGTATAGACTAGAGGTTCTAGTTTTTTGAAAGCGTACTATTATTATTGCATTTATTGCAATCCGACGGTTCGCGGAATTGATCCGCTTTTACCTTAGCTAGTTCGTTACGCTTACAGTAAGACTTAAGCTGTTTAATGGAGGTTATGTCATAAAGAGCCAATTCCCTACAATATTCTGGTCGTATATTACGTATTAAAATATCCAACTTTTCGTCTTCAGGAACAGCTTTACTAAGATGTTGAAACATTCCTAGAACACTAGCAACAAAGCAAACAATAGTTTCGTTCTTCGCCTGAGTCCTAGTACGTATCTCATTCATAAGTTTGTGGTCAAGGTCAGGTATGTCAAAGTCATCCCGAAGAGCCTTCACCACCTCAGCATAAGAAGTCAATTCAGAGCGATTGGAGCGGAACCAAGACAGTGCCGGTCCATCGAAGATTTCAGGGAAGCCTCCGTAAACGACCTCTTCCGGAATTTTCCGCGCTACACGGAGTTCCTCAAGACGAGTAAGAAAAGTACGAGCACAGGAATCTCCCCTGTACTTCAAGTTAAGGGAATTAATGTTGAACATTTTTTCAGTCTTATAAATAATCGTTTTGGAAACCAATGGAGGGACAGCCTCAGATTGGTTGTCGCTACTAGCAGAAAGAGAGTCAGAGTCAGAGTCAGCAAGTGCTACAGGCTGCAAACGATCCTTCATTTCAGTTACCACTGCCTTCAGTAGTTGAACTTCAGCAGTATCTCCAGTCAACCTAGATAAACGGCATAGCAAATATCTGCAACGAGAAGCCAGACGATCAACCGCTGCTTCAGAAAGGTTCTCACCAACCTCCTTCTCAATATCTTCAGCCTTCCGCTGACATAAAGCAAGTTCCGTGGCAGAGTCACAAGTTTCTAAAGTTTCGAACTTCAGACTACCTCTACGAGCTAAGTCCGCAGTCTGCTTAAGAACCCTACTCAAACTATGTCGCCTAGACGCCGGATTAACGGTTAGTCTACGAATGGTAAGTTCATGCGTAATTTCATCTTTATGCAAGTGGCAGATCTTGCATCCCGCCTTTAGAAAGTCCATGGTATAAATTAACCTTGGTTTATACAAACACACCTAGATATATGTAAGTAAAATACAGTTAAAATACAGTCAGTGTATTTTGTAGTGAATGCTAGTTAGGCATTCAGTAGAGCTATAGCGTGAGCGTATAAAGTTTTGAATTTAAAAAAAAAAAGTTAAATGCTAATTTACTATTCAGTACAGCATTAACCTAAGCGTAAAACGTCATTAGAGTAAAAGGAAGTTCAATGCTAAATTACCACTCAGCAGAGCAACAGCATGCGCGAAAAAAAATATTAAAATTCAAAGTTAAGAGCTAATTTACCACTCAGTTGAGCAGCAGGAAAAGCGTATAAAAGTATCAGTTTAAAGTTTAAAGCTAGTTACTACTCAGTAGTGCAGTAGCATGAACGAATAAAGTTTAAAATTCAAAGGTAATTTACCACTCAGTGGAGCAGTAACATAAAAAATCAAAAGTTTAAAGTAATACTTAGAACACATCACTTTCTGAGCCACACGTTGGGTACGACACTGTAACGTACCGGACTACTTCGGTGAGCAACGAGAGGGTGTGGGTTGGATGCGACGGCCCAGAGTGCACGAACAATCGAATTTAAATTAGTGGACGCCAGAATGTCCGTGACACAAAACTGTGATGTGGTCTAAGTAAAAAGGCAGTAGATACAGTTTTAACACTTTATTTCATAAGCAGCATAATAACTACTTACAATTAATCATTACACTGATCAATATCCTTGATGGATGCACGTTAACTTATGGTAACCGGTGAATAACCCGGATGTCCAAATGGACACGCGACTTACAAAGTAACTTAAAATTACCCTGTATTACCCGTTACTTGAAAGTAAATACAAGAGGGCATACTACCAGCTTTAACAGTCAATAAAACGTTTTATAAAACGATATCAGTCCCCTTGAGGTACATTAAATTACACAGCGTCCCTTCTTAGGTATGGAACGTGGGAAGTTAATAAATAGTATGACTAACGGTAGGTAACCGTGTACGATATTAAGATTGCCTTCACGGTCAATCCTACTTCCGTCCGTAAAGAAAAACCTGACACATCCTGCGAAGTGTGCAGTCCGCTCACGCTAAGCTAAGCTCCACTCTCAGCAAATCATCATCGTCATCAAAAGAAGAACAGTCGGGAATCAGCTCGAACTAGACGTCCGATCTTGACATCCGAAGTTGTACCCGATCCTGACACCCGAAGTTGCATCAGATCCTGACACCCTGTGAACAATAGATATTCACAGTATCAGTAAAAGATACTACATTATAACAGAGCGCTCCTACCCGCGCGTCTTGACCGAAGTTAAGAAAATAATCATTACTTACCACATTAAGTGGGTAATATCAGTGGTACACACGCCTACGAATCTCCTCGCCGCATCCTCGCGCACCGGAGAGTACACGGAATGGACGGAAATGAACAGAAAACTGTAACAAAAGTAATAACAGAAATAAGAAAGAGTTACAACATAAGCAGTTTTTATCACCGGCCTTTACAGCCAATATAAAATTCACTTACCGCGTTAAACGCGAAGAAAAGAAACTAAGACACACTCCCAATCATCCTCTTTTAAGGATTAAAATACAGGCAGCGCCATCACGCCATCAGCTCAGGTTTTTTGTCCCGAGAGAAAGTAAAAATAATAGGACAGTCCAGTCGGTGTCCGGGAAAGAAAAAAGCTTCTCGATTGTAAAAAAAAACTATCGAAACTGCACATCATGTACGTTCCAACGCCTGCTTCACCCTAGGAACATTTTATAACTCGAGAAGATGAGAGTTGAAGAAATATTTTTATTTCTTCTTAACAAAGAAAGCAGAACAAAAGTTACATGTCGTTTGCTGAAAATACGCTGAATCACTCCCTAATAATATCTGTTTTTAAAGAAAACAACTAAATTACAACAACAATCCGTCAGAATTTGTAAAACTTCCAGAACGGCTCGCGACGTTTCGTTTCTGCAGTAAGCAATCACGGTGCATCACGAAATTATGAATGTTGATATTAAAATTTTTTAAGAAACGTAGTGACAAACAGTCCATTAGGTAGAATAGAACCTGAAACCATATTTGTTACACCTCGAGAAGACTGAAACAAGTAAAAATGGAAGAGAACTCGTTCGACAAACGGAGTGACGTTTGGGATTATCATCGAGAGTGAAACAAAACGCAACAACTGTCAAGCGCTTGCGCTTTGACCAAAACAAAGTAATTGCAGATGTGTTTTTATTGTTAATAAGTAAGTTTTTAAAGATGAAATGGCAAAGTAAATGGTGTAAACGAAAGTGGAAATTATGTATGAACAGCTGAGTATGTGATGTGCGGATGGAAACTGTTAAAATGTAAGTAATGTAACCCTAAAGTGTTACAAGGGAAGGTTATGTGTTTTGAGTTTTGGTATGTTTGTATGTAAGAAATAGATATATACGTATAAACGCACGCTCTTTAGCCCAAACGGCAGGATTTTATTGACAGATGGGGAGGGTTTTATTTATCTGGAGGCACGGTAGTGCCACCGCCAAGTCGTGCAAACAACACGAGCACGGCAGTGCCCTCCTTTTCTCAAGACCCTCGTATCTTTGTTGCGGGTAGAGCTAGAAGTCAAAAATTTCAGTTACCAAAAGAATACATAAGTATAAATTGAAAGCTAGTGAATGAATAGCCCATAATATTAACACATTAATTGAAAACCGCATAAAAACGCGGCCCAGAGATACACTATAAAAATTTAGGACAGACAGGAAAAAATTGCTAAAGATAAAGAAATGGTATAAGTTATTGCAAGCACGGACGAATAACCAAAATAATAATGTTTGGTGGACATCAAATCTTTTGTTTGTCCCCGCCGGCAAAACTCATAGCAAAACCTTATAATTTGTGACCTTTCTTCTTTGTTGTCGTGTAGACAAAATAATATTACAAAGGTACTATCATATTTTTTTTAAATAAATTCTTACCCAAATCAAATTTCCTCGTATTTCTTTCGATGTTGCTGATAAGAAATAAAAGATTTTATGCCCAACGGCGTAGTTTAAATTACTAGGGTATGACAAATTAAGGTTCTTACGCAAGCTGGCCGTGAACTTTTATATCTAGGTGCACGGTAGTGCCACCACCAAGTCGAACTACGAGACAGGCGATACCGTGTATCTCTTTTCGGAGCGATTCACGTAATTTCGAACCCTCCAAATCGCAAATTTTCAGCGTAGAATGTAATTCAAGCTTATAAAGTGTTTTGATAGAAGGTGTGCAAATTTCGCTGAATGCGTGACTCACTTTGTGTGAATATTTAAAGTACTCTCCGTAGTTCTATAAATCTGAACATTCGCACGGTAAAGTTGATGAATAAAATTAAAATGACATTTATATCAATCCTCTTTATTAGGTTCTTTTACTTTAACAGTCAGATCTGGATCAGGTGAGTTAACTCTTACAGCTTCATTACAAGAATCTCACTGAGCTATTTTACAATACAGAGGTTATATCAATGTTTATGAAGTTATAATGTCGTTGTAATAAAAAAAAATTTAGATACTGACTTTACATGCGATCTCATAATCCTTTAAGATCGTGATATAATATCGTGAGACTTGGCTATAATTTTTACATGAAATGTTTTTGTTTTGATTATTATTTCAGTGTCGCTAGCACTTAACACCAGGGGTAGATTGGTTTTTTCTTGACCTTGGTTCATAAAAGTACGCATTACAAACCTTATGGTGAAATAATCTAGCTGCCTATGTTTAATTTATTGTTGGTGTAGGGCTAGATATTATTTGCGGGTAATAGGACCTTGTGCTCAGGCCGTCCGAATAGCTACCATTATCTTGCTCGTTAATCCAGTCGCTAAGCACTGTTGTGTTGCGGCGTGGAGAGCAAGACAGTCGGTGAAATTACTAGCACTAGAGGCATTCTATCTTAGCCCTCTAAGCACAGCGTCTGCAGTCTTTTTGGTGAGGATCATTTAGAATCAGGTGACCCAGATACTCGCTTGCATTCCTGTGTAAATATAGCACAGCTCTAGTTAATCTACACTTATAATATAATAAAGAGGTAAAGTTGTTTGTTTGTTAGTTTGTTAGTATGTAGGGGGTAATCTCTGGAACTACTGAACCGATTTCAAAAGTTCTTTAACCAATAGAAAGCTACACTATCCCTAGCGAACATAGGCTATTAATTTTAGGCGAACGAAGTCGCGCGCGTCCGCTAGTACAACATAAATTAGTAATATTATTAATGAGCACTAAATTGTCAATAATAGCTTTCCATTTAACTACTACCATTAGCTACGTCATTTACACTTAATGAATTTAACTTTTGCACAATTGAGTCTTTTTGTGTACGTCGGTGGCTTCAAAGCACTTTTAGGTATCACATCAAAACTGCTGACAAAATACATGGATAATTATGGTTCACATGAAATATAATTTTAATAATCCCTTTCTTTAATAAAGAACTAGCGAGCCGCCCCGGCTTCACATGGGTACAATCGGGGTGTGATGTACACAAAAAACTTCCTTAAAAAAAACTCTAAATGACGGTGAAAACTGTATCAAAATCCGTTGCGTGGTTTAGAAGCAGAAGGCGGCCGTACTTACACTATAAGAGTTCAGGAGTCATCATCATCATCATCATCTCAGCCACAAGAAGTCCACTGTTGGACATAGGCCTCCTCCATGGTTTTCCAAAGTGGCCGGTTGGAAGCAGAATGCAACCAGCGCCTTCCTGCCACCTGTACGAGGTCATCGGACCATCTTGTGGCTGGTCGTCCTACGCTGCGCTTGCCAATACGCGGCCGCCATCATCAGTTCAGGAGTGCGGTTTTTTAATCTCACCGGGTGACTAAAGCTCGCCATAATGAGCATTATTTATAGAAATGCGGCCATTTTGGTCAGCTTTAGTCACCTGATGAGATTCAAAAATTGCATAGGAATGTCACCGGGTAACTAAAGCTCACCAAAACAGCCGTTTTTCATAGAGATTCGGTCATTTTGGTGAGCTCTAGTCATCTGGGGTGCAATTTTTGAATCTCACCAGGTGACTAGAGCTCACTAAAATGACCGAATCTCTATGAAAAACGGCTATTTTGGTGAGCTCTAATTGGCCAGTAAGATTCAAATGCAATTTTTGAATCTCTTTAGGTGACTAAATCTCACCAAAATGGCCGCATTTATATGAAAAACGGCCATTTTGGCGAGCTCAAGTCACCGGTGAGATTCAAAAATCGCATTCCTGGTGAGATTCAAAAATTGCACCCCAGGACGGACAAGAACGGATAGCAACTTTATCTTATACTCGTACTATGTAAAGACACAGATTAACAACATAGACACTTTTTACAACAGAATAGACAACATTTTCAAAAACTAACAACTGATATTGTGTACCTACTCGTTTATGACTACCGTTAAAATGTTTATACACATACTTAACTATGACGAACAAGTAATAAAACATTACTTCCCCTGTGCAGTGACGACCAGATGCGCCTCAGAAATGCAACAATGGCATGGAATTGACAACAAAATAGGTGCAGCGACAGCAATGCTCGTGCATGCCATAAATTTAGATACAGTAATAAAAGTTTCACTGCTGCGCTAGTTACGTCTAAAGTATGGACAACTGTGAACGGTAGACATTGAAACTTCATTTCCAGACAATTCAGTATAAGATAAAGTAAATAACTATATTATACAACGAGATGACCCTGTGCAACTAGCACATGTGCTCATTTCTCACTTGTCCCTCAGTGCGTCTCGCTCCAACCCAGCTAATTAGAAAAAGGCGCACTAAGCGATAAAGCATGCCGCAGTGTGTCGTGTTAGCTACCCTGACAAGCGTTTCAACTTTTTTTGTTATTTTTGCAGTTTTAGCCGGTCTTCATTTTTAATGGGTCTCGACTGTTGAAGTTCATGAAGCTATTGCAATGGTGTAGGTATTCAACATTACTTAACGGCACTTCAGACTACTGGGGTGCAATTTTTGAATCTCACCAGGTGACTAGAGCTCACCAAAATGACCGAATCTCTATGAGAAACGGCTATTCTGGTGAGCTTTAATTACCCGGTGAGATTGAAATGCTATTTTTGAATCTCTTTACGGGACTAAATCTCACCAAAATCGCCGCATTTCTATGAAAACGGCCATTTTGGTGAGCTTTAGTCCCTTAAAGAGATTCAAAAATTGCATTTGAATCTCACCAGGTGACTAGAGCTCACCAAAATGACCGAATCTCTATGAAAAATGGCTATTTTGGTGAGCTTTAATTACCCGGTGAGATTCAAATGCAATTTTTGAATTTGAAAAATCGCACTCTTGTCTTGTTTTAGTATTTTCAATATTGATTTACTTTTTACGCAATTGAGTTTTTGTTTTTTAAATTTATTTAGGGACTTTCGTGTCTACGTTATAAGAATATTTACGAAAACTTACTGTGAGGGATCGTTATGAGAGCAATTGAATCCAAAATCATTACCTATCATTAGAATTTTTATTTGTCTCTCTGTCTGTCTATATGTACGAGTATCACGCAGAAACTTCTGCACGAAATTAGACGCGGTTTTCACAGTTGTATTGCTGGAGATCTAATTTCAAATCTGGTGCATGTATTATCCTAATACGTCACCTAGATACCAAACTTCCAAATTCTACACGTACTAAATCGCAGACGAAATCTGTTCCTGACTAATATTCTAGATGTGAAAGTGAGTTTGTTCGTTCATTTGTCACGGCCTACTACTACTGTACCAATTAATTGTTTTAAACTTTCGCGATTTTCACACATACTTACGTTTATCAGGACAAGACCAAATGCGGGTAGTTCGTAAAACTCACGCGGCTGAACAGCGGTGACACCCTTCACTTCAGTCTGCTGCAATGCGGCCGAAACGTCGAGGTAAATAAATAAACAGTATATTATCGCGTTTAAGTCCCGATAAACCTAATAAGTACTGTACCAATTGTTCTGAAATTTTGCATGCATATAGCTGAGGCCATGGAAACGGACAAAGGTACTTTCATCCCGGTAGAAGATCTCGTCAGGTAGTAGTTACTTAATACATACAAAGTCGAGGGCGCAAGCTAGTAGTACATTATTACGATCGTTTATAACTGTGTCCATTTGTGACACTCTGGGATGTTTGAATCATAAAGGAATTTGTATGAGCTCTCGGGACAGAATGTGCGAAATGTTTAAGCGCACTGCGGTGCTTGTTACAATGCTGCCGTCAGTGTCAGGTGCGACCACGGTGCTCCTGTAGAGTAAGATGTCACCGTAAAATTCAGCACCTACGTATAATTTGATCGAAGTGTTATTTGAATATAAGGTTACACGTGGGGTCATACAACGCCGTCACGCGGTCATAAACTCTTGCCGCAAGTATTTAATGCATAATTATTTTAAACTTTCGCAATTTTCACACATACTTATTACGTTGAGGTAAATAAATAAACAGTTTACTATCGCGTTTAAGTCCCGGTAATCGTAATAAGTATATTGCATAATTATTTATTGAACCTTTTGAAAAAAAAAGTAAATTAAGCGCCGTAGAAAGGAGGACAATCTAAATAAGTGGGGAAAAAATAGGTTGCCACCTCTTAGTCTGCCGCAACACTTGGAGTTCCAGGTGACAATATGTAATTGTCATATCGACCTCAATTGTACACCAAATTCACCAGTTTTTCATCAGTGGTTGCCAGCATTTTAATAAAAAATAATTCTGGTAAAGGTATGCCTCACGTGTATTCGTTTATGTAAATGTTCTTGTATGTACGTTTCGTTCGAATGACAGATACGTGTAGAATTTTGCGGCGGAATCTTAGACTACCAGCGCGAACCTTACCCGTTAACCCGCTATGTAATTTAGTGCGTCTCTATCCTACTGCGCTAGTTAGAACGAGACGCACATAATTAAAACGTAGCGAGTTCACGTGTGTCGAAAAGGTTCGTGCTAGCTGCACTGAATTATCAGGGCTCATGTTCTTGTAATGTAACAAGTCGTTACATAGCGGTCATGTAACAATTTATTGTTCCGACGTAGATATTGCATATTTAACATATTCCGTTTTATAGCTATAAGTACCCGTAAACTTAAGCAGCTTTTCCTGCGACTTCGTCCGAGTAGATTTTATTTTATTATAACCAGTTTATATTTTATAACCATGATAATTTTGAGTTTCATTTCACACAGGTTTTTATGTTACATATCATGTTCTAAAGTAGAGCTAGTTTTTGAAAAAAAATCAGTAGATCAGTAGAATTTTGGAAAAATCAGTGAATACCCAGAAAAATCAGGAGATCTGGCATCGCTGGTCGCGACGACCGCATCTCGAGATCCCCTTAGCATTTGTGTTGAGCGTGCGTCTGTGTGAGTGCGTCGGTTTCGAGCGTTTGTATGTAGATTCTTTACTTCTTATACACACACTAGTAAAAGACAATATAACTTGGGCAGTCATATAAGGACCACTGATAGTAAAATTTTATACCGTCTACATGAGCCTTTATGCGTTTGCGACGCGCATAAATTTGCATACGGCTTAAACAAATTAGAACCTCCAACATTCAAATTCGGAGATCTTATATGTATTATTTATGCCCGACAATTGCTACCTTGTCTTTCCTGTAGACGGCAATAAGGGTATATATCACAAATAAAACAAGTTTTAATACTGTAGTAACCATCTAACCATAAAAACTCTCATCATTACAAAAAACCCGGTTTTAGTTTCAAGCTCCATACGTTTACTGGAAAAGATAATGAACACTACATAGTTGTGACATCATGTCATATCTGTAAATAGACCATTTTCCCTGGGCTAGCGGTGCATCGTTTTTCTGTTTACGATATTACAAAAAATAGTAATGGTCGACAAAATTAAAAACACCGCGTTTCTTCGTTTGGCGATTTTTTTTAAATTTGTGAACATTTTAGTCACCATGCCACTGTTACGCGAATTTCATCTTTTCGCATACCTGCTGTAAAAGGGAACGAGATATCTGCGTAAACAAATCTCATCAGGTGATGTAATCATACAGGCTTGAAATTAAATCCAAAAGAACGGATCTTCCTACTGGCTCGGTATACTGGGAAGCTTAGGTATTTATATAATAATAAATTGAGTTTTATACCTGCGTTCTATATTGCGGGTGGTAGGACCTTGTGCAAGGTCCGCTCGGATCACTACCACCATCTTGCTCGCTAATCCTGCAACTAAGCAGCAGTGCTTGCACTGTTGTGTTCCGGCGTGGAGAGCAAGACAGCCGGTGTAATTACTGGCACAAGAGGTATTCCATGTTAGCCCTCTGGGTTGGCAACGTATCTGCAATCTCTTTGGTGTTACGGGTGTCTATAGGCGGTGGTGAACAATTACCATCAGGTGACCCACTTGCTTGTTTACCTTCCTATTTCATAAAAATAAATATGTTCAGTAATAGTGTACAACCACATTGTAGCTAGTTGCTGGTTTCTATTCGAAAGGAGAACCACTCACAGAATATCGGTGTCAAGCTAAAACGTAATTCGACTCACGAATTTGTTATTGCCACTGTGAACATGGCACCGCGATGGCCACTCGACGGAGCCCCACTATGTTGTCGCCTACCTAATTAGTTTTAATTTATTTATCTTGAATTTTATAGCGCATTTTAATTGTAATGCTGTAAAATTGTAAAAAAACAATAGAGTCACAAATGACAAAACCAGACATAAATGTCTTTTTGACTTATGTAGAGTTATGAAGAGTCAATATTCCACTGTCTACATGAATCTGCCGCTGTCTGCAATATCCAAACATTATTTCTTTATTTGTGTGTGAACAGTCAGCCGCAGTTACATCTTCACAGTCAAAAGAGTCAAAAAGATCCATATGACTTGATAATAGAGTCGCTTATGTCTTTTTGGCTAATTTGAGTCTTCCATTGTGTACATAATATATCTGCAGTTGATTATTTGTCTCAAAAATGTACTGTGGCCCGATTTCTTTCTCCGTAAAATTTGAACTCTTCCAGTGTTTAGGTTATTTTGCTCCTGACTGTACGAAATTGTAGGTTTCGCCGTTAAATTTCCTACGTCGTCAACGTGCCTTCGTCTCATTAATCAATTCCTGGCGCCGACCAGAAATTTCAAATACCTATCTAATTTTTATGTACATAATTAAACCTCCAAAGTCTTTCCAAAAAATTGTGCGACAGCATTTTCGCTATACTCTCGTATTGAATAACGTTTAATTAAAGTTATAGGTTCGAATATAATTAAGGTTTCTTGATTCTGTCAATGGGGTCTTCCTATTAAGTCTTCTTTTCATTCGCGTCGTAATAAAGTTGAATAGACTTTTAAATTGAAGGTTAAAATGAAAACATAAGACTGAAAACGAATTTGTTTCAAGTCATAGGTTAGGAGCTATTTTTTGCACAATTAAAGAGTATAGTCGACCAACAAATTGCTTTACTACTTTTCGATCGTATGACAAAGGAGATAAGGTTCAGAAGAGGCCAAACAATTGCTCAGTCGACTATACATTATATCTTGTACTAATCCTACAAACAAAATCTAACTGATTCTGCTATTCCGGGTAGTTTAAACGTATTAAGGTATATAAATAAAAATAAATAAATAAAATCAATTAGTATCTTGGAACAATTTGATTAAACCAATTTACCTAATCCATAATGAATTACGAGTATTAAAGTAAATAACTTCTTGATATGTGTTCTAGATGTTTTCTATGTTGAAATTTTGCTCTTTGTCAGTATGGGCATATACCTAAAATAAATGTTATTAATGTTTATATCATTCATATTCAGGACACAAAATTATCTGCTCGCAGCGGAATTCAAGCCCGCAAGCGCTAGCTTTTTAATAGCAGTTACTTACTTATTCAAACAATCGAATCGTTAACCAGCTGTTAAATGTTGACAGTATATTCTATAGAAAATAATAACAATTCGTTGTTTATATAGGCGCGCGGCATAAGTAGGCTATCCTACCTGTCTATTCTGTATAAGTAATCATTTGGCCAGCTCCCATAAGCTAAAAATCTATCTCGTTCTGCCCACTCTTGTTTTGTTATAAAACATCATCAATCATGTTTAGTTACTTACTCTTTCGTACCAAAACCTTCGCTAAGTACAAAAATATATGTGTAGGGAACTAGTGAATGTATTGCAGTGAATCGACTTGGGCAATAATATAACAATACTTATTTGTTTAAAAGTTTCTTATTCTTTCACGACTTGTGTCCTGCATTGAAATAAAACAATATTAAACTGTTTATTTCGCGTATATTGTAACAAATCTAATTCCCCACGTCTCGAACCCGTTTGGGTGAAATGCTTTTTGACTTTCCAGCGTGTATTCTAGATTTCCATCTAAAATATATGCTCGCATTTTTGATTGGCCCGCTGCGGTCGAGCGCTCGGAAGTTAAAATCAACCTGAGGTCTCAAGTTCGTGTGCCTCTATTTTATTTCAAAATAAGAACTCGTAAAGGTATTCCGTTATTCTTAGTTCCAAAATCGACATCACATAGTTTTTAGAACTAATCTTATCTTATTTGGACCCATTTGGATTGCTCATCCTATATGTATATGTAAATGAAGATTCAAAGATTCAAAGAATTTATTTGCTCAGAATACAGTTACTTCAGGTGTTACAAATAAAACATGTCCAGTGAATTCAGCATGCATGCAGGCGTGCAAACATTTTTGAGGAGCGATAAAAATAATCAAAAAAATAGGTAAGCATGTCAAGGTAGTAAAAATAATAATAATCAAGAACAAATGGAAATTATAAAAGAAAAATAAATAATAATAATAATCCATCAAAACAAATTTACAATTTAAGAAGTCAGTCACAGTATACGTATAGTAGTCGCGAAAACATGTTAGGATTGAACGCCGTCACAAATCGAATTTCCCGTCATCTCACAATCGTGGAGCCGCGGGACTGAATCTGCTCTTAATGCTGGGATAATCGGAGTCAGTGGGTAGTCGGTGCCACGAAAAGGGTCCGTTAAGAAGCTCTGTCAACGACAAATTGGCTTTCGCTGTCAACTCAGGGGAATTTGCGCACTCGAAGTTAGGGACACATCTCTGAACTTGGAAATTTGAAGTTTGACGTAGGGAATCACGAGGAAGCAAGCATATACCTCTGTAATAAGATTTTTTTGTACATTTGATAAAAGATATTGATGGTAGTTTTCCTTTTTTTACGGAAAAGGGAGGTTTTACATGCGGCTAAAGTGATCGGAAGTGATCACGTTGACCTTGGGAGTCAGTAATCATTAGTATTTTAAACTTATTCTTTGGAAAAAATATAAAAACGTATACAATTAAATTTAACTTAATTTTCAGACATTTAATTATTGTTTGTATACGTGGTACTAATTTGAAAACTTTAAGTTGTAATTATATATTTTTTATCTTTTTGATGCATCCTTTAATGTTTCTAAGCCAAATCTGGCAAGATATGCTGAACTAAATCATTATACCAATTACTAATTGTTTACTTTGTAATTTGTTTTGTATTAATGTTTTTTATCTATTTTCCGTGTGGTTTTCAATAAAGAGTATTTGTCTTGTCTTGTCTTGTATACCATCTTTAAATCATGTCCCATATTCGAGGAAATAAGTGACTTTGCTATTCTATACGAAATTGACCTTGCTGATGCGGATGCAGCTAAGCTTATTTAAATGCCATAATGTATGAAATAAAATAACACAAAGTAATGCTGCCTTTAGAAGGTCGAATCAAGCAATTGTCGAAAGTAACAATGTATGTAACAAAAACGATCTATGTCTACTAAAGCCGGGAGGCAAATTTTAAGCAATCGTACCGTACGTAGCTACCGTGTTATTGCAAATTTCCTAAAAGGTTACAACGTTTAGCCCGTATTTCTTACTTTTAATGTTGTCGTGTCCACAGGTGCTCTGTCACATGATTTCCTGGAATTCCCTCCACAATGATAAACATTATGTAGATGGAGCAGAGGCTGCTCGGCTCGCTGCTGCATGCTGGGCTCAGCAAGACGTGCCGCTGCCATGTGACAAAGAAACAGTAGGAGCCATCGATATAAGAAGACAATAGATCTGCTTACTTATTCGGATTGTTACAAGCCTAGCGTCACCACTTTGCGACGGGGTGAAGCAGGTGAAGAGGGGCTTTCAATATTTAGCCATTGGTTCAACTTTGAATCTCATCGTAAGTGAATAAAGTGCTTCTAAGTTTTCTAACTAGCAGCGACCCAGGCGTCGGATAGCAGAACCACGCAGAACTAAAAATATAACGCCAATGTAAAACGTACAAAACGCAGAGCTGTTTACTTGACAATTGGCACATACAGTTTTATTTAGGTTATCTAACATAGTCTACGTTAGGTAAACAGATGGGTCATCGCAAGCGTTCGCGGCGGCAATGTTGTTATGTGTTAGCACTTCACACTTTCGGGACGCGCGATCGCAAATGACACATCTATCCTCAGCTGAAAGCGAACGAACAATTATAAGTAGTGATTAAGAAATAGTATATTAAAATAATATTAATAGTATATTATTATATATACAGTAATAAAAAAATTAACACAAACGCGTGCATGAGGATTTTTGTAACAAAAATCGTCGTTTTAGTTTTAGGGTTATAGTTATGGATTTTCTTCATTTCACGTTCTTAACATTCGACGTTTCGTTCCTATAAAGATGCCACATCGCTTGCGTTGCGTGCACGTAACGCAGCGCTACGAAGGGAGCTGTAGCCGTGTCTGCATACACACCCGGTGTGGCCTGGCGTTAAATTCCTTACAGCGCGTCTACTGTAGTCAACAGCAATATGTGCGGCAAAGATCTTGTAGCGGAGACAGTCCAATACTTAACCGTCATGTCCGCACCCTCTAGAGAGGAAAGAGTGCGCTGCGTATTGCCCTCGCATTCCTACAAGTTTATACTAAGTGTATTACAGATAAGTAGATACCTACAATGGAACGAGGTTTAAACTTCAGGGCTGGAAAACTTGAATTAATTTCACAAAGTTGTTTGAAGCATGATAATAAGCACCGGAATGTTTAAAAGCGTAAAACGATTAAGAATTCTAGCCGTCTTAAGTCCATGAAAGGTATTTCATAGATACATACCTTAGTCAAGAATTTAAATGGACTTATTTAAATCCTGCTGATGCATTGGATAGATGCGAAACGCGTGTAAATCGTGCAAATTGATGGTTAATAATTGACTCTGTGTTATGTATGTGGTTTGAGAAGTGGAGGAGGGCGGGATTCGACATGAAATTTATTGAATGTGCTGAAACCCATCCACCTCTGCTATATTATATGTTGATAGTTATGTGTGTGCGTCGAATAGACGCAGCTGCTACCCTATGCAGGACTGCGAGTACACGACGCTGGTTTCGCTGAGTAACAATGTGTTTTGTTCCAAATTGTTTAGTATTTTTATTCTTGTTTGTAAGTATCCTTAAAAACATATCCCTTGGACTATGTAGGCGCAAAGAAAGCCCTAACCGGATCATTTATAAGTAACTAGCGATGAGAAGCAACCCGCCTCGTCTTCGCATAGGTGCGATTTACTAACGAAAATTTTAATTAGAATTGTAAAAACCTATTGCAATAAATTCTCCAAAACACACTAAAAACCATATCAAAATACGTTGCGTTTATTAATAGGTTGGCGTTCTGTGGTCTCCACCTACCCCAAGGGAAACAGGCGTGAGCTTATAATAATAATGTCATAGCTTCACTTAAAAAAGCACTTGGCTTAGGCCCGTGCAACCTTTTACCTCTTAGTAAAGATACTGTCTTAAAAACGAAAATAATAATAATAATATTTAGGGGAGTAAGCGGAAAACTACTTTGTTTTATACTATATCAAAATAAAAAAGATTCATTAAGCAAGAATATTTACAAAAATCTACCTCTTTGCGATTTTATTTCGTTTTAAATTAGTGCCTACGCGATATTCGAAAAATCCTTTTGAGTTCCAACCTGGATTTCAAGTTAAATATGTAAAAATCTTACTTAGATAAAAGAAGCGGCTATATAAAACGTTCTTTGTGCTATTGTCGCTGTCATATTTTATAGCAGACAAGCTACAAGTTTGATCTTGAATTTGAATTCAGAGTTAGAATACATTACAGCGCTGCCTGGATTTGCATATGGAAACAAAAAATACCAACAATTCTTTCTGACGGCGGTCGGGTTAATATAAAAACCAGCATCTAATTTCAGTGGTTTCCCAATGTTAAAGAGAAGCCGTAAATTTTTAAACAAGCACCCGAGTTTAAAACGGTCTGTGAAAATAAGCATTTACTTTTATCTGTTAGTCGTTTTTAGGGTTCCGTACCTTCAAAACGGACCCCTTATAGGATTACTTCGTTGTCCGTCTGTCGGCCAAGACCATTTTTCTCAAGAACGCGTGGAGCTATTGAGTTGAAATTATTATCAAATACTCAGGTCTGTAATCCCTTAGAGCCATGAAAAAATCAAACTTCTATGAGTCAACGCAATCAAAAGATACGGCCGTTTATGCCGCATGCTTGATACATTCGCAAGACACTTAAAAACCTTTGGGGTACTTCCCGTTGACCTAGAACTATGAAATTTGGCAAGAAGCAAGGTCTCACAGCACAAATAAAACCATAAATCCGAAAACTGTAAATTTGTAGTTAATACCCACAAAAAAAAATGTTTTTGGTTTTACAAAGCAAAAATGTGATACCAGATGTTGTTGATGATGGAACTCTCGGTGCGCTAGTCCGACTTCCGCTTAGTCGGTTTTTTCAAGAACCTCGTGTAAACTCGGTTGTGTATGTGTGCGTAATTTGAGAATACACGTCAAGAGAGCGATTCTCTAAGCGCACCAGCGACGAGCTCGACGCTGGGGCAGCGCCCTGTCTTGCTCTAGGGCTAGCTCGCGTGAGCAAGACAGGGTAAGTCTCCAACGTCGAGAGTAGTCGAGACCGACGCTAATGTACTAAGAGAATAACAGCGTAGTGAGCTATCAGCAAGCAGTTGTTTTACTCGGTCCCAACTCATGTATTAAACAAAAACATTCTACGAAACTTTTTCCTTTTTAATTTACATTTCATCAAGTTAGAAAAATTTGTAGGCTCTGGATCCATTTCTCATTCATTCATATTGACGCCTTTGGAGCAATAAAACCTCTTTCCCCCTTCAAAACACTAACGCAGTTATCGAAAGGTAACGTGTGAGATACTTTAGTCCGATCAACATAATTTATCACCTTTTCACGTTCATCATCATTAACACAGCCGGAAGACGTCCACTGATGGATAGGTCTTATCCAAAATTGCCACAACGACCGGTCCCGCTGATCGCATCCAGAGTCTTACCGCAACTTACCGCAACCATCACGGTGATGGTTGGATTGCTTTTTTGAGACAACTAACTAAACAATGTGACATTCTAATTATTACAATGAAATCGACAGAAATTCCGGTTACATAAGTGTGACATTGTGTTAACGTCAATACTAGTATAAACGACAACATATACGGACTTAACGTAAGGGGGCAAAAACAAACGTCAAAATGAGCCTATTGTAAATGTCAAAGCCAAAGTGTTATTTCTACTAGCGTTTAGCGTTCTACTTTGTCTAGACACTCAGGCCGTTGGTTAATTTAATTAGTTATTTATTTTTATAAAATAGAAAGGCTAACAAGCAAGTGGGTCACGTGATGGTAAGTGATCACCAGTGCCTATAGACACCCGCGACACCGAGGAAATCACAGATGCGTTGGCAACCCATAGGGCTAAGATGGAATACCTGCTAGTTGTGCCAGTACTTTCACCGACTGTCTTGCTCTACACGCTGGAACACAATAGTGCAAGCACTGCTGCTTACCGGCAAGATTAGTGAGCATGACGGTGGTAGTCTTCCGGACAGACCTTGCACAAGGTCCTACCACCAAAACCTTTGCAAAACATTGGAATTAAGAACCTTGTCAGTATATAAGTTTATAAAAAAAAACATTACATCCGTGCAAAGCGACGTTACGAAATCAGACTTAGAAACTAGTACAGTCAAGGAATTTAATTCCCTACCCATTTCGTTGAAATGTCGTCTGACATTCGCAATGCATTAAGGTCGATATGTCAAACTAACGTCTTGCTCTATAGCTCTTATGGTGACAGTTTGCTATATGCTATTGAACCTTAGGTGGGTTGGAAATTAAATTCCTTGACTGTACATGAATACAGAGAGATGCATAGTTTATTACGTTTAAAGTAAGACGTAAGCAGAGTATCGAACATCGAGGTCTTTGTTGAATCGTCTTACGTATTGAGTAACGCAATCTACCCGTAACCCGATTCGGTCTAGGAATCAGTGGAACTGAAAGTCTTTCGGTCTCGAACCTTATCTATAAAATCTAATATATCCGAATTAACCTTTACTTCACGTGTAAGAGTAGAGACGGTTTCTGTTACTTGGGGTTATATGGCTTTCCAATCTTATTTAATTAACTTAACTTAATCCTTTAATTACCCGACTGCCGCTAGAAAGGAGGGTTATGTGTTGTAATTAAGTAATTTTAACATTAGGGTTCAGACCCCACTTAACACCACATTAGTACCTACTTAATGTTAAATTAAATTATAGTAATAATTTTATGTTTAAGCATACACCATTAATTCTTGCCATAATTTTAATTGTAGGTAATTATGTTAGACTTAATGGTTTCTATGATTTTGTAATGACTCTCTGTAATGTAAGATTTTCTAGTTTCCTATCATAAATCTTTATCTTTCTTTATCTTATATTCTTACATAGTACAAAACAAAGTCGTTATCCGTTCCTATCTGGGCCCAATTTCATAAACGCGACAGGCGATAAGTGACAGCGACAATTCGGTATACATTGCTTACCCACTATGATATAAAGCAGGGGTGGCCAACAGGTCGATCGCGATCGACCGGTCGATCGCGACTGTTGGACCAGTCGATCCTGGCAAGGCAAAAAAAAAAAATACGTAAACCAGACTGTCCCACGTAATCACCTACTGCTGGACGCAGGTAGATCGCGCAGAGTCTCGTTATTGAACAAGAGATCTTGGGTCCAATCAAGTTGGCCACCCCTGATATAAAGTCTGTAAGTTTATAGCGTTACTTGTCGACACAGCGACGCGAATGCGCGTGTGCGGCGAATTGTCACTGTCACCTATCGCCTGTCGCGTTTTTGAAATAGGGCCCTGTCTTCATCATCTTCGGCAGCATTCTTCTTTAATACTGTTTTTACTTTGATTTAGAGATGTTAGTTTATGTATAGTCGACCAAGAAATTGCTTCACCACTTTTCGACCATATTACAAAGGGATAAGATTCAAAAGTAGTCATGCCATTGCTTAGTCGACTATACAATACATCCTAATTGTACCCGTGCAATGACGTGAAGGGTCGCTAGTAAATAAACAAATGAATCTTTACACGAATTCATTTGAGTTCTAATAGTATTTTATGCAATTGTTGCATTATGAGGGGTCTTAAAACACGAGTGTGGTTTTAATAGGAGAATAGGAGGAATTTATAATAGAATCACACGAGTGTTTTGAGACCTAATTATGTACAGTTGCATACATTACTTTATCTACACACATATCATAAGTACTCTATGATGGGTTCAGAAGCCATAGGGCAATGCTACTTGCTACTTGCTACTAGTGCTAGGTACCTATTAAATATCTATAGACTGAACACATTAAAATAATGTAATAAAAGATTAATTTGAACAAATATACATAGAAACAAATTAGAAAAATTCTCATAATAGTATTGGTTGTTATAATGCTGGTCATTGCCTACGGTTTCTGAACGCATTATAGAGCATTTATGACATATGTATAGATAAATCTGTAAACTCTACGTCTTCACTTGTCTTAAGTTATAAATAACATTCTAACCTAAAATTTCACCTTTTGACACTTAAACATGCAACTAAATAAAGGAAATCCAACCTTTAATTTTTTTGTAGACTTAACACATTTTACTTGTTGCGCTGAAAGTACAAGTCTCGCTAGTTTGGTCTACAACCCAGCACACTCAGCACTAAATAAAAATGAGTGTCTATGTGCAGACACGTAGCACCGCTATAGCCATAAGTACATATAGTATACTAATTTCTAAAGTCAACATAGTGAGAGTTTAGTACATTAATTTGCTAGTGCAGCCGAACGAAACTGCGTCAGATATAAGTTAAAGTACTACAAACGGGCGACAAGCTGGCTCGGCGCCAAGCGCCGTCGCGTTTTAATTGTATGTATCTCGATAACATCCTAAGTAAACATCGATTTTTATGTATACACTAGACACGCTGTACAAAACAAAAACAATGTCACACTGGGTTAAAGTACATGGCAGAAACTCAAGACGGCATTTCTAGGTTCAGAGGACAGCGGCTGCCCTTTGAACCTAAAAATGCTGTGTTGTTGAAGAATTTTTACAAGTTTGATTAAGTGTGATACCTAAAAGCGTCTACTTCTTAAGCTTGCGCGTCACTCAGTATGACATTATTTCTGTTCCGTACAGGGCGTCTAGTGTGAACATATTTGTAAGTAGGGGAGACCGGGGATAGTTGACCAAATTTCAGCTTAAGCGTTTATATTTTTGTTTCTTTAGGGTATATTATTATGAAAAGTAATTCAAGTGATAGACAAACTATTAAGCTTTTCCAAAAAGTTGGCAATCAACTATGATATAATGTCTCGATCTTATAGAATGGAGAAAACGAGTCAACCTACCCCATGCGTGGGGTAGGTTGACTTGTCACTTTGGGGTAAGGACCTATGACGTTATTAGAGCAACAACTTTTTTTTTAATATGGAAAACGTGCATGCGAGTTGATTGATGGTAAGTGAGCACTACCACTATTGATGTTCCCCCGTTGGTGTTCTAATCTGCGTAGAAAACGCAGTAGCAAATTAGTATAGTTACAGGCATCTTGAACATTAATCGAGTGGAGTGGGTATATTTGCGCTATGTGCATACACATTTGTACTAGAAATACTCGTAGCTACTGCGTAGTCTCGGTGATCAAGAAGTTTGCCGGGAACTGTATTACCTACGAGTTTCACGATGATATTTTGTGAGAGTGAAAGTGGAAAAATTTAAAGCACACATACCAAATTATAATCCAACTAGCGGACGCGCGCGACTTCGTTTACGGAAAATTAGTGGCCTATGTCCGTCAGGAATAATGTAGCTTTCTACCTGTGAAAGAATTTTTGAAATCGGTTCAGTAGTTCCAGAGATTACCCCCTACATACAACCAAACTAACAAACAAACAAAGTTTACCTCTTTGTTATATTAGTGTAGATAAAGGCGAAGAGGCTGGTTGACGTCACAGGCGACCAAAGTGCTGGCAGCTACCTCGCACAGCGTATAAGCTTAAATATACAGAGAGGTAATGCTGCCAGTATCTTCGGTACCATGCCAAGGGGGCCAATTAAACTTCATAAATACTAAATACTAAACATTAGTATTAATATTTAGTTTTTATGTAGTTTAAATCAATTAACAATAATTACCGTTAAATGGAACTATGGAATGGTCTCAGGCAGTCTGGAAAGCAATATGATAATGGTTTGATTTTTATATACATCTCAATTTAACTACCGCGAAAATTGCTAAAGTTTAATACATTTATGAATACACTTGTGTTTCCTCGTTTGGCAGAGGAATGGAATTTTCTTTAGATGAAAACTCAGTAGACTCTTCGATAGAACTTTAATCTTCAAGGTAATTATGTACATACAAATTTTAATACAATATGTTGTCCTTTTGACGGTAAGATGCAGAGTGTAAGCAGTTGCAAAAATGCAACTCATTGCGGCGCATAAGCGCCTGCCCCAAAATATAAGGCAATTTGTTGCTTAAAACTAGCAATATAAACTAATAAATAATTTTGTAGGCTCGAGCCGGAACATCTTCCCGCCCATTGAAGGCACTTCAATCATTTTGTTCAGGGGGCAGCAGGGGGCAGAGGCGGACTAGAGGCCGCCGGACGCTTCCTCTTGCAGTCAGGACGTCGGCTACACGGGATATGCCATCCGCACCCGGGAATAGGCGCGTGACTCGTCCTAGGCGCCAGCATAGTGGGGGCGCGTTGTCTTCATGTAGGAGAACCAAGTCACCGACGTTTAACTTGTCCGTGTTTGACTTCCATTTGGTTCGATGTTGCAGCTCGCATATATATTCTTTCTGCCAGCGCTTCCAAAAGTGCTGGCGAATGTTCTCTAACTGGCGATAGCGATTTCGTGACGTTCCATTGACGCTCTCCTCCAAAGCTGGTGCTGGCAGCGCAGTCAGCGGTCTTCCAATCAGAAAGTGCCCTGGGGAGAGAGGGAGGAAGTCAGATGGAGAAGATGAAAGGGGGCACAAGGGGCGACTGTTCAAAATTGCCTCAACTTGCGCAAATAAAGTTGTAATTTCTTCAAATGTTAAATGGGCATTGCCCATTACGCGTTTTATGTGATATTTAGCTGATCGCACGCCGGCCTCAAAAATCCCCCCAAAGTGGGGGGCGTATGGGGGGGAGAAGAAAAATTTTATATTTTGTTGATTTGTAAACTCAATTAACTCGTTATGATTAGTATTGAAAAAATGATTAATTTCTTTTGCAGCAGCCACGAAGTTTCGCCCGTTATCGCTAAATATTTCGGCTGGCTTGCCGCGACGGGCAATGAACCTTCTAAGGGTCATAAGAAATGCTTCTTTCGTTAGATCGCTCACTGCCTCGAGGTGAAGACATTTGTACCTTAGACACACGAACAAGCACATATAGCATTTCACTAGCCGGGCTCCCCGCCCCTTGCGGTTAATGACCATAAAAGGGCCAGCAAAATCTATACCTACTGTTTTGAACGGAAAATCAGGCGTGATCCTTTGTGAAGGTAAGTTACCCATTTTTGGAGTCAATAAATTACCCTGAAAGCGTGTGCAAACAGTGCAGTTTCTAAAAACGCGACGAGTTAATCTTCTCCCGTTAGTCGGCCATACGGTTTCCCTTACTATGGCTAATAATAATTGCGGACCGGCGTGTAAGTTTTCTTTATGTTTCTGTTCACAGAATAATTTAGCTAAATGATGCGATGAATTTAGTAGAATGGGGTGTTTTTTATTGTATGAATAATTGGATGAACTAATACGACCGCCCACTCTTATCAAATTGTGCTCGTCGACGAATGGCGTCAGAGATATTATGTTAGATCTGGGACTTAAGGGTTTTTTGTTTATTAATAATTTAAATTCTTGAGGGAAAGATTGTTGTTGAGATAGCATGCATAAATAATGAAATGAGTCGTTTATTTCTTCAATAGTTAAAAACTTAGCCGTGCGTTTAGATTTTGGATTTTTTAAGTTGTATATAAATCGTTTTACATAACCAATAATGTTTTTAAGTTTATATAAGTTGCTGAAATTTTCCATTTTAATGATAGGGTAAGTTGAATTAATTACTACGTTAGATTTAGTTTCTGGTAATTTTTCGATATTTTTATATTTTAGTGAAGGCCACTCAGATTCGTTTTTAGTTAAGAACTCGGGGCCTGACCACCATAACTTGAGCTCTGGAAGAGTTTTTGCGCTAACGCCTCTAGAGATCAAGTCTGCCGGGTTAGCATCGGTAGGTGTATAACGCCAAGATGTTAGTTTAGTAGTTTCTATTATCTCACCAATTCTATTAGCGACAAAGGTTTTTAATTTTCTAGTGTCGCCGTTCAGCCAGCTAAGCACTATGCTCGAATCACACCAGTGTAAAATACGTGTAGGTACGTATCTGATCGACTCAAGGACAGCTGTGGTTAGCCTGGCAGCGAGCAGAGCCGCGCATAGCTCTAGGCGCGGAATAGTGGTGGGACGCAGCCGGGCCACCTTTGACTTCGAGCACAGCAGCCTAACGGTAACGCGATCATTGATATCGGTAGATCTTACGTAAATGCACGTCCCTAGGGCCTTTACAGACGCGTCACTGAAAGAATGAATTTGGACGTCCTTTGGTGAATCACAAATAACATTTCGAGGTATCTGAATATTTGTCAATGCCGGCAAGTTACTACAAAATTCACACCAATCATTTTTGATATCTTGGGGCACAGGGACGTCCCAATCAACCTTTGCCAGCCATAACCTTTGTAGAATCATTTTAGGTATTATTATGCAAGGGCTCAAAAGTCCTAAGGGGTCAAAAATTTGTAACGAATTCGACATAATAAAACGTTTTGTAATTTTGCCATTGTTAGGGGAGGTTATAGTAGTAGGGAAATTTAAATTATCCTGGGATGGATCCCAGTTAAGGCCGAGTGTGTTCGTTGATTCGCTTATCATTAAACTATCTTGCGAGTTTTTAAATGTGTTTTCTATAATTGTAGGTAAATTACTTTTGAACTTTCGTAGTTTAAAACAACCCGCGTCCAAAGCATTGGTAACTGAACATTTTATGTAATTTAACTGCTCGGGATGGTCACAACCGGTGATAAGATCGTCTACGTAAAAATCCTTTTGTATGATCGTTTTAATTAGTTGATCCTCACACTCCTCTCCAATCTGCCAAAGACACCGTGTGCTTAAATAACTCGCACTTGCGGTCCCGTAAGTGATAGTATTTAGTTGCCAAGTCTGGATGGGTAAGGACTCGTCTTCTCTCCACAAGATCAATTGTAAGTTACGGTCCTTTACGTTAACTTCGATTTGGCGGTACATTTTTTCTACATCGCCTGTAAGTAGGTATTTGTACTGGCGCGCCCTGATCAAAATGGAAAAAAGAGAATCCTGCACATTTGGACCGACCATCTGCAGGTCGTTGACAGAATAGCCCGAGGAGGTGGGCGCGGAACCATCGAACACCACTCTGAGTTTTGTGGATTCGCTATTTTGTTTGAATACCGGGTGATGGCATAAAAAGTAGGCTACACTAGGAATAGCAACTTTAGATGTAGATAAATGACCTAGGTCAGCGTACTCTCTCATAAATTTTATATATTCGTTTTTTAGCTCTGAATTTTTCCTAAATCGTTTTTCAATATTTAATAATCGTTTTTTGGCCAGATTATAGGAGTTACCTAAACAATCAGGGGAGTCGATCAATGGCAAACGCACTGAAAACCTTCCCGTTTCAAGACGACAGGTGTGGGCGTTGAAATGTTCCTCACAAATGCGCTCTGTAGTGCTCAAAACCGGTTTTTGCGGGACATCGTCGAGCTCCCAGAATTTAGTAATCAATGATTCAAGGTCACTGCCTTGTGTTTTTGACATCATCATATGATTGCAATGCAATTGTTTTTGACTGGCAACAGCCGAACAGATGGACCCAGAGATGATCCATCCCAGCTCTGAATCTATTAGTTTAGGATTATTTTTACCTAAAGATTTTTGTTCGAGTCCCAAGATATTCCAGAAGATATCCGCTCCGATCAATAGATCGATCGGCGCAGGCAAGTGAAAGTTAGGGTCCGCTAACATTATATTATTGGGCAATTTTAATTGCTGTATATTGACAGGTGCCTTTGGTAGCTCGCCTGTCAGTTGGTCCATAACAAAGCAAGACATAGTCACCTCGAATGGCTTGTTAATTGATTTTAATTTTGCAAGACAGGTTTCCTTAATTTTGTTTGTTATGTTATTTCCAATTCCTATTACATTCATGTCAATAAGAGTGGAAGGCAATTTTAGTTTTTGTTGCAAGGATTTACTAATGAAAGAGGACTCGCTTCCACAGTCCAACAGAATACGAGCCTTAACTGATTTATTAGTGCTAGGGTTGAGTATTTCGACGATGGCAGTAGATAAAATCACTTGACTTTGGCTGTCCATGTGATTAGAAAAATTCGAAATTGTGTCACTAACGGCAACTTTAGTGTTTGCCGCAGTTACGTTATTATGTAACATAGTATTGTGATTTTGCTTGCACTCGCGGCAGGGTCCCATACGACAATCGCTTAAGGCATGACCCTGCCGTAAGCAATTCATACAAAGTTTATATTTTCGTACGCTGTTTAATTTTGATTGATAGTCCATTGACTTAAATGTTAAACAGTCGTAAATTTTGTGATTTTGGTCACAGATAACACACAGATAGTTAGAAGTTGTATTGTTTATAGCAAATGATTTTGTAAATGTATTTTGGCCCTTTTGTTGAAATCTAGTATAATTGTTGTTATTTTGGTTATTGTTGTAATTTGAAGAATGAGATGGCTGTGAAGGTTTCGGGAAAGAATCAACTTTGTTGCGGTTTATTGACTCCAAAACATCTGCGCGATCGGTCAAAAACTTATGAAAACGCTCTAATGTAGGATAATCATCAACGGTATTACGTAACTCCTCCCACTTTGTCAGCGTGCGATTATCCAGCTTTGACGTCATCATATGTATAATTAAGGTGTCCCACTGACTAGTCGGTTGACCTAAACTAGATAACGCACGAAGATTTTTTGTAACGTGATCAACTAAAAATCTTAACGACCTTTCGGATTCACGAGTGATCGGATGAATGTCAAATAAGGATTTAAGGTGATGGTTGATTAGCAACCTTTTGTTGTCGTACCGTTCACAAAGTAAACTCCACGCCTCCTTGTAGTTATCAGATGAAACCTCGAGATTGGAAATTATTCTCGAGGCATCACCTTCAAGATAGGAAATCAGGTAGTGAAATTTTTGAATACATGAAATCTGCTCGTTCTCGTGTATAAGAGACAAATATGTGTCCCTAAACTCAAGCCAGCGGAAAAAGGCTCCTCCAAACTTGGCAATCTGAATTTGTGGTAATTTTATACCATAATCACGATGATTGTTATAACATTGAGCAGTTGTAACTTGCGACGCACGCCGCGTCTCATTTTGCAAATTAATATCATCGAGGTACGTCTTAGCAGTGGCTATAGTTATGACCATCTCCTGCTCAATGGTATCACGCTCATCGATTTCAATCTGAATATTAGCGTAATTTAAAATTTCAATTTGAGTTTGCAAATCATCAAACCTAGTCGACAATCCCTCAAATTTTGTTAATTTTAAGTTGAGCTCTGTGAGCTCCACGCTAGACAAGCTTGACTTTTGTGTAATTTTATCTAAATAATTTTTAAATTTAGTAATTTGCCCCTTTACTGATACACGCTTAGCAATCAATTGCTTTAACTCCATTTCTTTTTCTTCAGCACTGTTACCCATCCAGATTAAACGTATAAACCTTAAGTGTAAATTGTAACGCAAGCACAGGAAAAATAAATAATTAAACAAAGTACCCGCGTACAAAACCAAATCAGAGGGATTGCCGCATTAAAACACTGAACAATAAATAATAGATAAATTACGTGCGTATTCAATTCAATAATAATCATGCGCCGCTCACTGGGTCGGGCGCATTCCTGAGAACCGGTTGCGCGCGCACAGCTGATTGATATCGAGACTGCACTTATAATTGCAATGATAACGCAAAAGCGCTCGGCAGCTGCGCGGTCTCTATGGCAAGCTAGAACTTTTATTATTTTTAAATTAAATGATGACTATTATTAAGACGTTAATTTAGCGAATTAAAACGAGTTAAAAGTTAGGTAGGAAGTCCAGGGATGAATCGGGAAGTTTGTGGGATTTAGGGATCTTAAGGATAAATCAGGGCACTTATCTGAAAGAATCCCGCGATGCGCTGCGGTGCGATGCTTTGGGTGCTTCGCTGGTCCGGACGTATCTTTTGTACGGGTTGTCTTCCTCTTATTCTCTAATCTGCTCCAGAAAATCCAAATGTCCTGTCACGGTCGCCACTGTTTCCTCGTTTGGCAGAGGAATGGAATTTTCTTTAGATGAAAACTCAGTAGACTCTTCGATAGAACTTTAATCTTCAAGGTAATTATGTACATACAAATTTTAATACAATATGTTGTCCTTTTGACGGTAAGATGCAGAGTGTAAGCAGTTGCAAAAATGCAACTCATTGCGGCGCATAAGCGCCTGCCCCAAAATATAAGGCAATTTGTTGCTTAAAACTAGCAATATAAACTAATAAATAATTTTGTAGGCTCGAGCCGGAACAACTTGCGACTGGTAAATCTCACAAGGTAAATCAATCAGGCCGACACACCCAATATGCGTTCTCGTTACATATAAATGGAAACATTACACAAACAGATAGGCTTCTATGAAACTGTATACAACAGATTCCACTCAGATTGTGTCGATAAATTATTTATTTCGTTAAATCATTCATGAGCGAACCTTTCCCGGGTAATATTTATCTCGTTTATCAGATCTTTGACAAATCCAGGTGCCCAATAAGGGTCGGTTGATTCGTGGACGCGATGTGTACAGTACGGGAAATATATTCACGTACCACCTTAGAACCCTATCGCAATGACGCGACGCGTTAAACGCCGGGCTATGTCATACAAATGTCATGCGTATGTCTCTTCGACTAGGTTCTATGGTGGTACGTGTTTCAATTTCCTTGACTGTAAGCTACGAGTCGTTTCGTTGCGCCGGTTTCAAAGTCAAAGTCAAAATATTTTATTGCATGAAAGCATATCTCATAAATTTCTAAATAAATACATTTATACAATTAATCCATTTCATACATAATTATAAAACCATGTCAAATTAATACTATTCAAATAAAATTCCTACGCCTAATCTAATATTTAATGTCAATAATGTTTAATTCTAATAAATATATTATGTTATTATATTACGAAGTCAACAATTTTAAGTATGAAATTACTAATTGGTGTGGTTTTTAGAATAGAATATCACTATTTATTCAGGCTCCATAGGCCCATAGAAAAATACTATTAAAAAAAAAACATTAAAGCATTAAAATAAGCACGTTACTTCGGCGACGTGTGACCTAATTTCGGAGAGTCCTGCAGGCGCCCGCGAAAACGACCACGATGCCGACGAAAACAACACAAACTACTAATATGTCGGCTGGGGCTGTACCAGTACCAAATAAATAGAATACCAGCGTGATCGGCGTCATCACCTAAAGAATCCTGCAATATCTCCGAATTTTCCATAACGTCCCACAGACTATAAAATCCCTTTAACGACCCGAACCAGAACAATTAATTTTAATTACCAACAGGCGCCAGTTAGAGTTTAATTTGTTAACTAAATAGCATCACCCTCAAATAAATCTACGAACTTAGTCATTTTACGCAAGAATTTGTGAAGCCGTTTGCTCTTACTTTATTAATAGCGTAAGTACAAAATTCAGCCAAAAACAATGAACTGGCTGTGAAAGATGTGTTAGCGCCATCTAGTTTAGAACGGAGGAAACCAATTGACATGCGCTAACTCACGCTTACAAAGTTTCGTAACACGGTCGCATAAACACAACTTGCAACTTTTATCCTTCGGACTTAGGTCCCCAGGTGTAACACTCGCCTGGTAAGAGATCTCTCTAATGACCAACCCTCTACCGATGGAACAGAGACTGTTTAATTTTTTTTCACTTTTTACGCTTTGAATTTGAAAGTAATTTTAATCGATTTTAAGGCAACGTATTAAGATGAAATAACTATAAAACCGTAAGTATCTAAGTATCTTTTTTTAAATAGTTTTACTAGAAATGTAGAGACAGACAATCAAAAATTCTAAAGTTAAGTTGTTTTGGCTTCTATAGCTATTATAAAGACCTGTCGTGTATTTTTTTCTCAAATCTCTTATACGTACAGAACACGGCTATTTACAATTTTACTACATAATAATATAATATACCTACGAAGGGTGTCTAGAAAGTTCTAAGCCCGAGGCATTTAAAGAAAACATCTGGTAGCAATTTACTTTCCACTTATTAGAGCACATGCCATTAAAAGTAGAGAGTAAATTGCGGTTTTATGAGATAAAATTAAATAAGTACATTATATTTTTATTTTTAAAAAGAATAGATATCCCAAGTAGGTGACATTAAGCGCTATATAAGTTATATAGTAGCTGTATAAAGGTGATATAAAAGCGAAACAAATAGAATACCCCGAAAAGAATAACCGAAACTGGATAGAATATCAAGCACGAGCGCCATTCCAACTTAAAACTCTCGACCAAGGCCTTTTCGTTAAGTAGTTATGCAAGTTTTTGATTAATACTAAATAATCCCAGAGAATAAAATAAATACTTATATCAGCCGCAGTACTTGTGCCCCTCGTGGCCCATTATAAGTAGGGACAATACAGGACTTTCGATAGTATTGTGAGTCAGACGTTCCCCACGACGTGGCGTAAGGCAGATAACAGATGGAGTTCGGACAAAGTCGCGCCCATTATTCGGTGAAAGCTTTGTCGGTGTTTGAGCTAGATAACGTCCGCGAATGATTATACCGTCGTAACGTACGGTAAAGTTCCACAGAATATATACCTGTGCATCTAGCACGAATCTTCTCGACACACGTTAACTCCCTACGTAACTCAGTGCCAGGGGGTTCCACTCCGCACTGTAGGTACGCTCGACCGCCTTGCCTACGGCATAGGCAAATCGCTGTAGGCGGTCGGCTTGCCGCGCGCTTACTCGCTCGCCCCCGCCGTGTCAGTGTAATTGAAAACGAAAGCAGCGCAACCCTAGCGTGTTGCCGGGAGTAGCGGGGCGAAGGCGGGCGCGGGCGGCGCGTTATTTTTGACTCACTCCGCCTGGCGCATGGTGTAAGAAGTAATACGAACTTTTTAAGCGTGTGAATATAGTTGGAATTCGTTTAATCGCGGTTGTAAAAGAGAAGTTTTTGTACGTTAGTACTATTATTTATTCTGTATCAGTGCGTCTCTTTCTAAGTAGTGCAGTTGGAAGGAGACACACTAAATTACGCAGCGTTAACGCGTATACATAAAGAAGATCCGTGTTAGATGCACTGCACAGAACACCTAGCTCGAGCCTTGTCAACACATGTTATTCGCTATGTAACTCGGAGCGTCTCTCTCCTACTGCGCTAGTTAGAACAAGACGCACTGAGTTACGTAGTGAGTTAACGCGTGTCGAGAATAAAAATAAATAAATAAATAAATATCTCGGGACAGTTAACACCAATTGACTTAGTCCCAAAGTAAGCAACTAAAGCTGCTTGTGTTATGGGTACTAGACAACGGATATACATACTTATATAGATAAATACATACTTAAATACATATAACATCCACGACTCGGGCACAAACATTCGTATTCATCATACAAACATTTGCCCCTCCCGGGAATCGAACCCGGTACCTCAAGCTTCATAGTCAGGGTCACTAACCACTAGGCTATCCGGTCGTCAACGAAAAGGTTTGAGATAGGCGCGACTTATTTTGTAGCTATGTAGGTCCTTTTCTAACTAGACTGTTACAAGAGAGACGCAGTGCCTCATTAGATATTCTCTAAGCGCCTAGCGTCAAGACATCGCTTAGTTTACTATGTTACCAATCAGCAGTTTAGAAATTAATACAGTATTCGAAAGATGCTTAATATTTTAGACAGTCAGTCGACTTTTGGCCGTTAAATAAGTACATAGGTTAAAAGATTTAGCAATTTCAGCTTGCTCAAGGCCAAAAAAGCTAGCGCGCTGTCTGATTCGGACCGGGCCATCAGCGCAGTAATCAGGGAAACGATGTAAGCATGATTCGGAACGCGGCTAAAGAAGATAAAGATAAAGAATATACGTAGGTATAGTCGACTAAGAAATTGCTTGACCACTTTTCGACCGTATTACAAAGGAGTAAGGTTCAAAAGTGTTCAAGCAATTACTTGATCGACTGTACGTTGGTTCTGTGATAAGCTTGTCATAACTTGTGTTGGTCTTTTCTGTTATAGATTTTTTAATTAAAAATGGGTGGAAAACCGGTAGAAATCGATTAATGAAGCCCCTGAAAACTAGGGACCCCAAGGGACTTGCTCTACCATGGCCAGACTTAAGGTCTCCCTCCCCCCTTCCCGTGGGCCTCCGAATCTCTCACTGTGTACGGTCAGCATCATAAATATATATACGTTACCAAAACGTTTAAAATATCTATACTCCTTTATGCTACTAAACATATAAGGTCGATGTATACATATTTTGACGCTATGGCTGTATATATATATTTTTTACAGCTGTACTAAACGCAGTAGTAATTAGAATTATAAAGGAATTCTTTGAGTGTGGTATTACTCCTGTCGAGCCCATTCTAGTTGGAACCACCTACTGACTATAATGTGGTCTTCCACTATGGATTAGTAGCTGTCATTGCAACCCTTTTAACTGACTTCAAATAAAGGAGGCCTCATCCGAATTAAACTTTACACGTCGCCAGCACTGCAAAATCAGTTTATAATTTGAAAGGCAATGTTTACTTGAAAAAAAAACAAAGCTCGGTTATTTATTTTTGAAACTGATAATTGCAGGTATAAAGTATTTTTTTTCCCTGGCGCGGCGTTCTTTGAAACTCTCAGACTTAAGCCTGGTCTGAAACTTAATAATATTTATCACTTCCGAAACAACCCCTGTAAATTATGTTAACAAAGGCACATCACTTAAGAGATAACCTTTCTAAATACTTAAGTAAATCTTTTTACAGAAAATTGAGATGTACATTCACCGCTAATGTCTTATGTTCAAGTTATAACAATTAAAAAACATTCGCGACGAATTCAGAACTTTCTTGTTAGGTATTTGAATTCAGTGAAAAAGTCGAACAGAAAATCTGGACATCAGAGTCAAAAGGTCGGACCTACTATGTAATTTTTTTGTTTTCCTTATGACCATCTCAATATATCGCTATTTAATATTATTAGCAATGAATTAATAATAATATGGTAATTTGTTCCTGTTTGGTAAATTCGTTTTGATTTCATTGTGATTTTATAAACTAGCAAGTAAAACGGATCACTCACGTATTTTTACGTCGAGAAATGCCCGACATGTTTAAGGACCACGGACTGGTTCGAAACATGTCGGGCATTCCTCGACGTAAAAATACGTGAGTGATCCGTTTTATTAACACTTATGTCCGAGTCTCACGGTAGTTTTAAGTTAAAAACTAGCGAGTAATTCAAAGTTGCAAACTTGGCATCTACTGAGGTGACGAGTGTATATTAAATTGAAGATCTATAAGTCACACTTAATGAAGTCGATGGCGCGTGGTAACATGTAATCATGTAATAACAAATGTGTAGTTAGTTTAGCAATTAGTTCACGCTAAGAAGTTTTATTCGATGAACGGTGCTAAAATGGTTATTAGTTTCTGAACAACATATCTTAGAAACATTAAGTAAACCCAACGTCAATTACCTCTAAATATCTACAAGACAATAGTTAAGGTAACATTATGAATTCCTTGAACTAATCAAACCAAAAAAAACACCTAGGCGGTATGTTTCTGTTTGTTGTGTTGGTAAACCTTCTAAATATAGCCAGAAGTATGGGTGAATTTGATTCATAGGCAACTGTAGAACGTTGTCGCATTGCCGGGATATTACGACATTTATTTTGAGAAAGTCCTTCAGTGGCCTAAGAATCAAAATTAGGGTCATGACCGTCCAAGAGCAAAACTTTGCATTAAACCGAGTATTTATTTAATATAAAACTATCGTGAGGTTCAGATGTTTTAAAATTAACGGAACACTTACATATTTAAAAGAGAGTTGTCGCTTGACATGTTTCCAACCTGTCCATGGTCCTTACTCATAAGTCCGCGCGGCCGTGGCTCGGCGGCCAATTCGGATGACGGCCGAGCGATAACTCCGCTTTAAATACGTAAGTGATCCATTAATTTTAATACACTAGCACTATCTGTAGTGTAGTATGTATTAGGCCTATTAAGGCAATCTATCGGTTCTGGTCCTATAGCACCACCCTCCAAGCCACCAAACCTCTAAAAACTTTACTGTTTATTTATACTTTTCACCAATGCCGTCGATAAAATTGTAGTACAGTCAAGGAACTTAATTCCCTACCCATTTCGTTGAAATGTCGTCTGACATTCGCAATGCATTAAGGTCGATATGTCAAACTAACGTCTTGCTCTATAGCTCTTATGGTGACAGTTTGCTATATGATATTGAACCTTAGGTGGGTCGGAAATTTAATTCCTTGACTGTACCACGCTGCCAATGGCGGCTTCGTTGCGGAAATGTTCCTGTTTGTCTCTAACTAAATGGTATAGCAACAAGTTCGGTCTAAATTGAACCGCAAATTCGAAGTGAACGGCGTTTTCACGGTCTTTCATTTAACTCGCTCGGGAGAATTTACTCGCGTTCCAACCGCTCGCCCGCGTTCGTGTTCACGGAATTTAATATCACCAGTTTCTGGCCCTCTTTTCGCATCGCACTATAAAATATATTATTTCGTCAATGTTGCGTGGCTACGAATGCAATTTAGTAAAACCGTTTCCGGCCGTGTACTTACAAGCTCGATTAGACAAATATTTTTTCAATAAAACTATTATTATTATGTTTCCGTACTCCATTACTCAGATATCGTCATTAATTTCAATATACGAATTCTCGGTAACTTACCAATTTAGCTGTAGCCGTCCGTGATTTGGAATAATTATAACTACGTAATTGAGTAATTGAGTATATAATTTGTCGGAAATCAATGTATCAAACCACGTACAAATGAGCTGTTACTTAGAAATGGTAAACTACTTTAGGTATCTTGGTAAAAATCATCATTACCTTCGAAATAATCCAAGTGTGTATGTTTAACCTCTGCTAATACTCATAGTACAAGTTTTGCTTAGTTTGCAACTAGGTGAAGTGGTGTAAATTTTCCCGATGTATTTATTTTTTATTAGACAATATAGCAAGTACAGTGCAAAGGATTTTTTTTACACAACCGTACCCCGGCAACCATAATATTCCCTGTTGTGCCAAAACTATCAAAGGTAAACTGCACTCTCCGCGCTCTAACTGGTATAATCCAGCCGAGTGGAATTGGCGTCAATCTTCAACTTCATTCTTATAATTATGAAACAAGACATCAAGTTGATGATACAAGTGATGTAATTTATGGATTTTAAGAATTTCTGATCACGTAGATTACTAAATATAGCTACTTATGTTGACTGGTCGGCAAGTCTTAATTAAGACTATAAGACCAGTGAGTTTAAACTCTTGCTAAAAGGTTGGGTTGAAAAACCGAACGCGTAGTTATTGGCACAAATTTGTTTACAATATTCATCATTGATTTGAAGTATGTTGCAACTTGCAGCTTAAAAATGTTTGTCTCCATTGAAGCTCTTTAATCCTCCTCATTGGCATTCATCAACTCGTTTTCAGCCGACTACATAACAGTGATTCAGTACGCTGTTTCAATAATCCTTTACTCTAAGGTGTTCCAGTACCGCTACCATGAGTTGCTATAGAAAACTGATATTATGTTACTTTTATTAATATAAATAGATACAAGCTACTCACTAGCCCAAAAGCCGCTAACGGATTAGCGATTATATCGGAGCCAGTCTTTGTTTTCATTCAATGTTTTTTGTGAATAATATACGAACTTAGATTTGACCGCGTGAAATTATCTTCTAAGCATTTTACGGGATAAAAAGTACCCTACGTTATTATAATTTACAATATTCAAGAAATTTATTTACCCAAAAAATTAGAAGAACCCACAGAAATATAAACAGCTGTGTTTTGGGTTTCTTTCCCAGGTCATTACTTATTGAAATATTACAAAAAAGAAAACTAACAGTGAGCAAGACTCAAACTCTCACATATTAATAAAACCAAACTCTCCATACAAAGCGGGCATGGATTTGACGTCACAGTTCACAAACTATTTTAATATTTTTAAAACAGTCTGCATAGGATTCAAAACAAAAAAGTAACTTCTAAAATATCCTTTATTTACTTCTTTGCAGATTAACATATTCTTAATTATAATCTACAATAGCTTATTCCATTTGGATTCCCCTATTAAGGACATGATCTGTATGCCAAATTTGATCTAAATCGGTGCAAGCAAAAACGGCTATTTTGGTGAGCTTTAGTTACCCGGTGAGATTCAAATGCAATTTTTAAATCTCACCAGGTAACTAAAGCTCACCAAAATGGCCGCAATTCTATGAAAAACGGCCAATTTGGCGACCTTTAGTCACCCGGTGAGATTCAAAAATCGTACTCCTGACGTTAATGCGGAACAAACATCTAAACACACAAATATTAAAACATTATTACGTCTTGCTTTTATAATATCAAGTAGCATATTCTAAAAGTCAAGTCAATCCTGTACGGGATATGTTTATTAAGAGCGTTAACAGGCAGAATGTTTCTATTTGCTCACATTTCCTCTGATTTGTTCTTGACAGTAATAGAAATGACAAAGCGAAGTCCCTCATATCAACAAGATACGGTCCAGCGGCGATAATGAGGCTGTGTAGGGAGCATTTATCATTGTTTGTTGTCGAGCTTCACCATACGTTGGCTCGTTTTAATGAAGGTCTATCCCACATCGATATAACAGCCGAGGCCAGTCAGTTGTTACTACACGCTGGAAACAGCACTCAGAGCCCATTGTTAGTGATATATTTTATTGGTTTCTGTCATTTTACTTTCAACGACCAAAACTATAAGTATAAAAATTAAGAAATGAAATTCGAAATAAGGACTTGGGACTTACAGAGGACTATAACAGATGCCTGATATGAGTGCTGTCTCTTGGCTAAATTGGAGCCAGAGAGCCTGCCAATAGCCTCACCCAAAACTGGGACTCTCTAAAACGGGCACTCATCAAAGAAGCGCCGTGAAGATGGTTCAAATGTCTGATCATCATGTATTAAGAATGAAGGTAATCATTTTGAGAATTAATACATGTAGTTACTGGTTACTGTCTACTTATCATTATATGTTTTTTTTTTCAAAACTTAAGAACACATCGTGGTATAGGAGCAGAAAAGCACTGCCCACATTAATCTTCAACTGTTTCTATCGGAGGAGAACCGACTGCACGCTACTCTAAAAAAGCATCTTACAATGCTAACTTGCCACAGGAACTAAATGGACAATTAACTATTAAAATCATAAATAAAGTTCCACCCCTTTTTAACCGAGACTAGTTAAGTACCTAAGTACATTGAACATTTTATGTTTGAAGAGGAATGCTCTTTTCCCTGTCTCTGGGGAACAGCCCAGTAGATGTAGCTCCGCTTTGTATCATCCCTATTCAAGGTAATGAGTAATTAATGGAACACGAACAGAGCGAGCAGAGCACTCAAAAATGTATAAGAGAGAACCGGTACCTCCGCGCGCTTCTAAGCGAGGAATTTCCTCACCGTTATTTCACAAAAATGGGAATAAATATTCACACTCGGCCCTAGCAATTGGTTTTTTTCATACTCGAGAGTACCATTTACAATATTCAACGTTTTGTGACCCTGCGTTATTCGACGATCTAGCCCTAAGCTGATGTTAGCATAGTAACTGCTTTCAAGTAGGCCTGAAATTAGGTATTCAAAGTGCGTATACTCTCCAGTTAAGTAAGTGTAAAAAAGGGTTTCAAATTCATTGTTTTTTTTTTCGTTTCCGTGAAAGAAATGAGTTTGGGCAACTAACTTGCCTTAGTTAATGTTACTGCTTCTCTAATGTTTGCTTTAGTTTGGGTTTAATTCAAATTTATTACAATATAATATTAACTACCGTTTCGATTTTCCGCTATTCTTAAATGTGATATAGTTTAATTGAACAAAAAAATATTCTAAATAAGTACTAAATTCATCTTTGGAACAAATTAAGTTTTTTTATAACAATGTTTTTGCGACTTGTAGACATTAAAAGAAAACAATGAGAACAAGGATTTATTTTATTAAACTTTACTAATTAATTCAACATTTTTTAAGTTTGGTTATAATTAGTTGACGCTGCCATGAAGCTATGAAAAAGATACAGTTAAATTAAAAACAGTATTTTAGCCAGAAACAAAACGTACACAAACATAAATAAACCTTCCGTTATCAAAGCTTTTATTCAGTTGTTAGGAAAGCTAACGTGACTGTTTTCAGTAGGATCGAAAAAAAAACTGAAACAGTTATCCTTGTTCGAACTAAAGCACGTAGAAACATTCCACGTCCTTTTTTTATGGAAGTCAATATTGTCTACGTTTACTGTGAAGACCAGCAAGAGGAAGACGGGAAATATGAAATGGATGCTTTGTTGTTTTCCACTCGGATGCGACCGCAATAAATCCTTTTTTCAACCCTGCAGCTGCTAACGGTCGCTCTCAGTGAGCTCCGAGAAAATTTATATCATTCAGGAGATGTAATACCGTTGCGAAATGGAAATCACTGTTCATCAGTCATAATAAATAAATATGCGATGGTGCAATTAAACGAATAGTCGCAATAATGCATGTGCATATTTAAGTGATATTTTGTCTATGTATTAAGAAACGCAGTTCAATCAGAAAGAAAGAAAGAAAATATTTATTCAGGTCATAGAACACAAAATAAATTAAAAATATATATTGACTCTGAAGGGAATTTCATTAATGTATAAGAAGTTAAAAGCGTTAATTTGCTTCGCAAGGGTATAATTACAATGTATTGCATAGTTGACCAAGTAATTGCTTGACCACTTTTGAACCTTATCCCTTTGTTATACAGTTGAAAAGTAGTCAAGCAATTTCTTGGTCGACTATACATAAAAACCTACCATAAAACTAACCTTAAAATAACATTGAAAATCATAACCAAATCCGTCACGAAGATTAGAAGGAGTAGGCAACCGAAGAGATGAGGACAGATAGGAACGGATAGCTACTTTATTCTATACTAGCTTTTGCCCGCGACTTCGTCCGCGTAGACTTGTTTATTTGAAACATGCAATCTGCAATATTTCCCGGACAAATTAATGACAATTAGTTTCTTTGGCGCTCATGACGTCACGGCGGCGTATAACTCACTTAGCGCTATCTCGTGGGAACTATGCATTTTTACGGGATAATAAGTATCCTATGTGTTAATCCAGGTCATAAGCTATATGTGTGGGAAATTTCATCCAAATCCATTCAGTTGTTTTTGCGTGATTGAGTAACAAACATCCAAACATCCAAACATACAAACTTTCACATTTATAATATTATAGTAGGATATACTAGCGACCCGTTCGGGCTACGGACGTGTACTTTTCAGATGAAATGTTCATAAAAATAAATATATGTATAAGATTTGCGATGCGCCATAATGCAAATAAACAATTTCATTTCATTTAAAAACCATCCGTGAAAAATAATCTAAATGACAGTGAAAACCGTATCAAAATCCTTTACGTGGTTCAGAAGGAGGAGGCTGAAGATACAGGATAATGATTTAGAACAGACCGGAATGGATAGCGACATTAATTTATAATTTGTAAAGACTATGTAAAGAAATAGATCAGATAAATACGATTATGTATAGCTTTCGACGCTGATTATACAAGGCGCGAGAGATACTTAAATAAACTTTCTTTTACATCTAATGACAGTGAGGATAATATGAAAAAAACAGCTAACAGCGACGACAAAAGACTCAATTGTTACGTTCAAATTGATTCTTCTACACGCCGAACTCCGCGCCTTGCCTCGGCCCTTTGCATTTATAAGTATTCGACCATTACCTAAGCGTTACAGCGGAAGCTCGACGTCGAGGCATCGTTCTGTCTCGCTCACTCGACCAGGTGTGCTGAACAAAGACAGAGTGCTGCTTCGTCGTCAAACTTAGCTCTGATAATCATTCCCAGGGACTGTACACAAAGACTATTGACTATTGAATGTATATTTTGATTGAATTGATTAGGTTGAAACTGAATTCTCTCTGCTCTTACTATAGCATTTATTAAAAAAAAGAATGCGTCCATCAACACTTTTATTATTGTCTCTATAAGAGGATATGTATTTTGTGTTTCTTTACGTATAACTTTTTTATACTACACAACTTATACTCGTACTATTTTGCTAGGCTATCTCGAAAGGCTGTCTGTGAGGAATTCCTGTGGACTGTATAATAAATAAGAAATGAAAAATTATGAATAATGCTAATTTAATGAACTAAACGTATGTACAATATGGGTGAACCTCGTGGCATCAGCCTCAGCGGATGGCGAACGACTGACTCCAAAAACCAACCAAAAACTCTTCGAGCTGGGCTGCTGTCACGAGGTCGTACACTGGCCAGTAATATAAATATACAGAAACAAAACGAAAGAGGCCTGCTTGTCCTTCACACTGTCTTTATTTAAATATCAAAAAAATTGTTAGAATGTAGTGAAGATTCACTGGAAATTTTATTACTAAGATTCAGTGTCGAAATGATAAATAAATTTGTCTGTAACAGCGATATCAATACCCTACTAATCCTCTTAAATATATAAATAAATAGAAAAGTAATGATTCTAATGACGTTTGGATATTTGTATGTTTATTTAACAATCAAACGTGGCATAACGGCTAATCAGATTTTAAAAAAATACCGGACGGATAGATCATTGATCTCGACCAAAACATAGGATACTTGTTATCCCATAAATTGCCTATGAATACACGCACGCAAAAATTAATTGCTTATACGAGGCAGCTGAGGGTATGAGCTCATATTCTGTATTCTGCATCACACGCGTGGTATTTGTCTAGTTAATTTTATTATCCTAGCAGCAGATTGAACTTGACGATAATAGTCTATCAAGTAGGAAAATAAAGGAAAAAGCTGGAGCAAGCGAGTCAGACTCGCGCGACGAAGGCTTCGGTTCACCAAAAAATAAATTTGTGTTATGCACTTACCGTAACAATCCGTGAACGAAAGGCAACCTATTCGCAAAAATGTAGTTTTATTACTTATGAATATTTGATGATATCTTATAAAACTATGCTCCGCTAAAAGAAGTATAAGGTAACCATTAAGCTACGTATTACATAGGTATCATTCATATTTATCAACGAACAAGTAGCTTCCACTAAAAATCCCTTCGCAAAGTATTTTTTTCCCTATAAATGGGTGTAAGAACGGCGTTTTACTAAAGGTTCCTTTATATCAATTTGGTACGGAACCCCAAAAAAATTTTTTTTACTACCATCATTATAAACCGTTCTCCGTTGCGGTGTAATCTCCGTGTTATGGTTCTTTTTAAAGGGTAAAGATTCTCATTTATGATGCTGGCCAATATTATGCAAGCCTGCAGCAAAAATTAAGTTTTGTTTAGATCTCGCTCACATTTTCGTACTATAGTTAATACATTTAGGCCAGCCAAAACTTACTATGTATAAACTAACGCTGTACGGAACACCCACTGTCCCACTGAGTTACGGTACATGGCCAAGAAGCAGATGCTTTTATATACCACACTTAGCCAAATAAGGTGAAAATTCATCAACAACACAGAATTTTCGGGTTCATGCCCTGTTTTTGTGGCTGAGTTGCGGCTATGTACCGTAATTCGGTGTGATAATGTTTTTTTTCCATACGACGTGTCTAGTGTATAATTGAATTATCTCATTTAATGATTCATTATCATTAAGTGTTTTTTTTTCGTTTTCGTTTGAACATGACGAATGTTGTTTTAGGCCGTGCCGTATTCATCCAAGAGATGATCGTTTTAATTAAAATAGCTAAGCTTGATGACTTAAACATTTCAATTCTGAATTACATAGTCTATTGTTTCCATTTAAATTCGTAGTTTATCATTGGTACTCATAGTGTGAGCTGTAAGCCTGTTTTACTAAATTTACTTTTCATCCCATTTTTCACCCGACTACGGCAAAGCCAAAAAGAAGGGTTATGTTTTGCATTTCCCTTATCATCTGTCAATTCAATCTATGGATTAAAAACAGGCTGGAGCACATTCTCTTTTCAAAACAAAACTTTTGTGTATGAAATAACAAATGAATTCACCAAACCTGCGAACTCCATTTGTTTGCAAAATTAATAAGGCACCTAGGTATATTTAACGGCTACTTTATCAAATTCCAAGAAGTCCGAATCGGCAGTTAAAGCTGTCTGGGAAATTTCACTCGTAAATTTAGAAGTATTTTGTGCTTTTGAAGGGCGCTTACGAACCCCAAAGGCTCCTGGTGTCAATGCAAAACAAACATTTGGGTCAAAGTGGTATTCAACTACTTACCTACTCAATTATTATAACTAACGGCCTGGGGTGCAATTTTTGAATCTCACCAGGTGACTAAAGCTCACCAAAATGGCCAAGTTTCCTGGGCTTTGCATGGGTGCTGGTTTAGTAACCTGAAAAAAAAATCAAATGAAACTTGTCTAAAAACATTAAGTAAATTTTCTCTACTATACTAAATGTTGATGTCGAAAGAGTTTAATAATATCCTTTTATCTACACCTATATCATAAATGCTCTATAATGCGTTCAGAAACCGTAGGCAATGACCAGCATTATAGCAACCAATATTATCATGAGAATTTTTCTAATTTGTTTCTATATTTGTTCAAATTCATTTTTAATTACATTGTTTTAATGTGTACAGTCTGTAGATATTTAATAGGTACCTAGCACTAGTAGCTAGTAGCAATGCAGATCATTGTCTGATGGCTTCTGAACCCATCATAGAGTACTTATGATATGTGTGTAGATAAAGTAATGTATGCAACTGTACATAATTAGGTCTTAAAACACTCGTGTGATCCTATTATGAAACTCGCTAAAGCTCGTTTCATAAAACCACACTCGTGTTTTAAGACCCCTCATTATGCAACAGTTGCATAAAATACTATTAACTACACGCATATTGTTACTGCTCTATAATGCGTTCAAAAACCGTAGGAAATGACCAGCATTGTTACAACCAATGTTATTATAAGAATTTTCTTGTCTGTGGTAGTAGGTAAATCTGTACCTTAATGGTCATCACTTTAACACCGATATCTCTAACTTTAAGAATTTAAATTTGGAACAGCTGTCAAAATTCAAGTGGGTCTCTATTCTAGTATCCATAGATACTAAAATAGTTTTCGATACGAAACGTCAATCCAGTATGTCTTTTTCATTAAACCGAACGACATTTGATCTCGAATGACATGAGAAAAGGGACTTCATTCATTCGTCTTTGATTTAAAAAAAAACGTTCGTCTTGACGTAGGATCGAATTGCCGCCATTACTGTTATAATTCGTTTGTTGGTTTTTTACCCGACTACGGCAAAGCCAAAAGGAAGGGTTATGTTTTTTGTTACGGTTTTTTTCTGTTATGATAAATAAGTGTGTAGATAAAGTAGTGTATGCAACTGTATATAATTAGGCCTTAAAACACTCGTGTGGTCTCGTTTCATAAAACCACACACGTGTTTTAAGGCTTCTCATTATACATATAACATTTGTATAAACTACTAAAGTGTCTGCCGTTCTAGTACAATAATCTTGCAGTATGGACTAAACATTAACAGTCCCAAAAGCATATTTCAATTGAAAATTCACTAAACACTGTAATTATTTTTTAATTCATGTCAATTTACTTTAATCAGCAGTTTTTCAGTTCGTCGCACTAATTCGTCGGATCGAGTGGGTTCGATATTAAATATTGAAAGCTCTACTTCCTGTCCCGCAAATTGAACCTTGCAACGTTAGGCGCAGAGTTAATTTTTGATCGCCCTAATAATAAACATAGGACCTTTAATATAAAAGTTAGGCAATTCTGACATCATTATTATGGAACGCATGACCTGTGACCTCAATCGCACTGAAATGGTTAACACTCGAATAAGAATAGAAATCATTACGAGAAGCCACGCGATATAATAGAAAGTTTTTTGTTCAGCAGTGATTAGGTGAGAAATTGTAAAATAATTCTGAATCGCACGGTATTTTTACCCTATACACGGCAAAGCCAAAACGAAGGGTTATGTTTTTAGCAGTCTATGTATGTTTTTATTTACGTATGTTCCACTGTAGTGCCTAAACGACTGAGCCGATTTGGATGAATGAGGTGTTTCTATTAAACATTTCATTTTACTGTAACTAAATTATTCAAAGAAAGCTGAAGACTGCGACATAGCGAATTTGATGATTATACTCGTACAATAACATGTCATATCTGATTATAATTATGGTTTGTAATTTTCTCAAACTAGCTGCATTTTTTCTTTAATTGTTCTCCTCGAGGAGTTTTTGAGCTAAGCCGTGTCCAGACAGACAGGCGAACAGACATAGCGAAACCACAAGGGTTCATTGTTAAATATGAAACCCTGAAAAGTCCCTAAGATCTTATCATTTCCCGGATTTTCTCGTATCACTAATCACTTCGCGTTATCCGAGTGACAATACACGAACTAATGTCTCATATCTTCTTATTCTGGTTGAACTAGCGCGTATTCAGTGGGGAATAATGTGTCAGTTGTATTGTTTACCAGCTGCTTGATACGTGTGTCTATAGACAGTTTAAGCCCGCTACACATCACAACGGTTATCGCAGAGATTTTTCGAACGTGTGTTTGACAAATCGTCGCAGATTATTGTCATACATACGTTCGATAAATCTGCGCAAACCGACCTGCGTAGATAAATCGCTACGATAATTCTCGTGGTGTGAAGCGGGCATTACGTAAGTATCTCTTGTGTATGTTTTTTTATGCTCATAAATTAAGTTACATACAATTAAAAAGCGTAATAGAGCGGCAAAAATATAAGGTTAGACTATAACTCTAAACTATGTGTGCACAGAAAACTTGACATTTATCTGTTAGTGTTAACGTTAGAATGGCTAATTAATTTGATTTACATCTAGTCAGCTAGGAACCAGCATTGAAGTTACGAAACTAAAGTACCTAATAAGGGTATGGGAATACCTAATTGTTCCCTTTTTACGCGTTTTTACAAGCTTTTCTTTATTACTACTTGGGTCGCTTAGCCACGCTTCCCACTGGTACAATTGACTAAAAAGACCTAATTAAAATGTATGTAAAGCTTCCGTAAAAAAATATCTTAATGACAGTTAACACCGTATCAAAATCCATTGCGTGGTTTAGAAAGAGAACGTATGTTTTACACCCACTACGTAAAAATAAATAAATACCTAACACTAATATAGTGTCATAAAAAAAACCGAATGGCCTATAGTGTACAAGGTTTTGTGACATGAAAGAAAAATGTACCATAACAATTTCAGAAGTTAGTTATAGCTCAAAGTTTACTAAGTATAGTGTACGCAAAACTAATCAATGTTTCAGAAAATCCATTCAGGAAGTACCTACGCCGTTTTACGAGCTGGGCGCATATTGAACTCGATGATAAATGGGTTTCTGATCTCGCAAAGATAAAGAGTAATGGCGTTGGCAATTATGGTCTTTAACAGAGAAAAAGTGTTCCATTGATATTATTTTTATGACGTTCGTGACCGCCACGGACCGTCGGCATTCTCGCGTTTACTGCGCAGGAAATAAAACCTCAGTGTTGACACTCTCTCCGCGTGTCTGTTGCTGTATATGGACCGAAATTTTGTTTCTTTCAATCACACCTTTTTCCGGAAAGTTAGACGTTTATTCCGCTGAGTAGGCGAGTTTTTTATTCGAAAAACTTATAAGTGTCGTTGGATTTTACGACAATCTATCTTTTAGAAGTTTTGTATAAAAAGCTTCTGTGATTGACTGAGTGCGATTCACCGTCTAAATATTCGAACCTAGGAATTTGATATTTAGAAAATTGGCTCCTAAGTGTGTGTAAAGGTGCACTTCAGTTTACGCAAAAGATTAAGTAGAGTGCGTCATCGTGGGTTACATGAGTATCTTTACTAAGGGACAATGTAGTAACTGTGATAGTGCCAGCAGTGCACAAGGCACAGGCGCAGGTCCTGGAGGGGCACAAAATGACCAGGACCAAGTTTTGGGTACATAAGCTCGTAACGGTACTGCTAAGGAATTAGTTATTTGAATAATGAAAATATATTTGACTGTGGCAGTAATTAATATAGAAGTAGAGCTGCAATTAATGGTAGATCCATATCTTCATCTATTTTATCTTTTCTTTACATGGAATAAAAGTTGCTATTCGGCTCTGTCTGTCGTCACATCTTCGGCGGCTTACTCCTGTTCCACGCAAAAAAATACAGTTAAGGTATATTTTAGTTATAATTTTAGTTTAATGTTGAGTTTATATTTAGTTTTTATTTATGTAGTTTGATTGTTATATTATATTGCATTGTCATTAATTCTTCAATAACAAAGTTTGCGATATTATTTAGATAATGTTAAACGTTGCTTTTTAAATTAAATACATTATATATCCTAATTTAATGTCTCCACAGTACGCTGTCCCATACAACCCACTGGCTCCACTGAAAACCAGCGCTGTTGGCATTGCCGTGCTGACAGCATTGCTGAGTGGAGGCCATTTCGGCTATACAAGGCTGACCAGTAATTGTAACATGTTTGTTTTATTTCTGTCTTTTTTGTATTGTAAGCTGAATAAACTATTTTTCTTTCTTTCTTTCTTTCTTTAATTGTACCCATATGCGAAGACAAGGCGGGTCACTAGTGAAACATATTTTTCTAGCTTGGTTGTTACGTAACATAGGCATGTTGAACAGAAACTAAGATCTATATTCTTTAAATGAATTCAAGGGTACGCAAAACACGTCCTGCGTCCTACATACATACATTTATTTACAGTCGGATAGCTCCTAATAAACCCTTCTAGTATCATCGATTTGTTTCGTATTTATTTGGTATATGTATGTACAGTCAGCCTCAGAAGTAGCTAGACACTTAAGAACCTTCTCGTAGTAACGTATGAAGTGAGAGTTGGTCGAATTTGTCACATCACTGACAGCGACAAGGTTTTAAAATGTTCAGCAACTTCTGAGGTAGACCGTACTACAGACCCGCCTCGAGGTCGCACGTGTTATTTACTAACGAAAACTTTATTAGTATGTATAGCACGTTAATAAACCCTTTTGTAAAAAAATCCACATGCCAGTAAAATGGTACTAAAATCCGTTGCATGGTTTGGAAGAATTTTGGAAGATTTTTGACCCCCCCCCCCCCTCCCCCCTTGTAACGCACCGTAATGTTTTTCCGTACCCCCCTCCCCCTCTCTGAACGTTACTTAACACTAAATGACAAAAAAAATTATGACAAAAACAACATTAAATGACGAAATGCAATCTTGGGATTCCCCGTGAAATATAAACGAAAAGGTTTGCCAACTTGCGAGAACAAATTTAAAAAAATGACGACCAGACTAATACAATCGAGGGATTCCCCGTAACGTAAATGAAAAGGGTTGCCAGTTTGAGAGTTTAATTCCCTATTTTTTTAGAAACAATGTTACGTAACGTGTTGTAAGAAAGACCCCCCCCCCCCCGCCCCTGTAACGCATCGTAACGTTTTACGAGACCCCCTCCCCCCCCCTCCGAAATTCCGTTACGTAATACTTGAACGCTCCCTATGATGAGGAGATACAAGAACGAATAGCTACTTTGTTATGGATATATTATGTAAAGATAAATCTCAAGAAAAGAAGATAAAGATTATGTTGCAATAAAATGGTCAAAACCGGGACTTGATCAGAACTCTAAGAGAAATGATTTTTTTATATATAAAATGGGAAGGCAAACAAGCAAGTGGGTCACCTGATGGTTAGTGATTACCACCGCCTATAGACACCCGCAACACCAAGAAGATGGCAGATGCGTTGCCAACCCAGAGGGCTAAGATGGAATACCTCTTGTGCCAGTAATTATACCGGATGTCTTGCTCTCCGCGCCGGAACACAAAAGTGCAAGCACTGCAGCTTAGCGGCAGGATTAGCGAGCAAGATGGTGTTAGCGATTCAGACGGACCTTGCACAAGGTCCTACCGATCATCAGATTTTAATATCTGCACTTCACTGCAGATGTTAAAATCTGAACTTTGATGATTATTGATAATGGTATGTAGTAGATTGCCTGACCACCGATCATTAGTCCCAATGTTCCACGTTTTGCATGCCTACTCTTATAAGGTATCAAATATCATTGGAACTCTAAATTAAGTACATATTAACACCTCTATATGAACATGATGTTATGCAAATAAACATATTTCATTTCATTTCATTTCATTTCAATGTTGCCAATCGTAGTGTAAATAGCGGAGTTAAATTAGAAAATTGCCAAAACGCTACTTAGCATACTTAAGTGATAATACCTAATTACAGTAATTAAAGAATTCCGTTGATTTGTCATGAATCCATCATTTGATTATGATTTTCATTCAAACATTTCATTTTGAGAGTCTTTGGGAATCCTTGAAACATTTGGACAAAATACAAAAAAAGAATCCAAACTACACGTCGAATTGAAAGCATCTTCCTTAAAAAAACCGACCACGAACGACATATCGTATCGTATATATATTGCACTGGCAATCTTTCTTCTATCTGGGACCAATTTCATAAACACGACATGCGACAGGCGATATTCGCCGTACATTGCTGTGTCGAAAAGTAACACTACAGAGTTACAGACTTAACATCATAGTGGGCAAGCAATGCATACCGAATAGTCACTGTCACCTGTCGCCTGTCGCATTTATGAAACTGGTGATCTGGGACATTATAATACAATAAATGGGTATATTTTCAAAATGTAGACCTTTGGTCAACATTGGTGTAATTTGTATGGCGCATCTTTTGTTTACTAAATGTTAGTATCGATGATAGAGGGTAAACGCATCTGCGAAAATGTATGTTCTTTAAGCGTGTACCGGCAGGAACACTCTTAAATTATCACCGTTTCCATGTTTTTTTTTTACCTAAAGAGTGCCATACAAATTACATCAAAGGTCTGGAGTTTGAAAATGTACCCAAATATGCTTTCTTGAATACAACATTACAATTTTACAGAATTACTCAGATAATTTTTATTTGCAATAAAGTTGAATTCAATAAATAAATACTCTACTAATAAACAACACCAAACTTAAACAACGAACTTACTTACTTGCGTAATATAACTCGTGTGTTACATTAAGAATTTTTTTTAAGAAATAACAAATGTTAATTTATCTAGAGCCTAGGTCACGCGTGGAAATGGACTGTGTTTCTTCGTTAGCTCTTCACATCTGTTTCTATTTGAACAGTCGACAGACGCGGAAACTAATAGAACCTCACTGCGTCAAGGGGAGCCTCACATACATGCCACGAGCGAACCTCCATACTGGCCGTTTGAACGAATGTTTAATCAGGCCCTTTCAATTTGCATTTAATCACTCTTAAAAGTTAAAGTTTTAGGTAGTTTTATTAAATATTCTGCCCGCTCAACCAGAACAGCAAGGGTTCTTTGAATTTAAAAACATTCTTTGGATCAATCAATGTGGCCAAACTGTGGACGCTTCACAAAGGGAACAAAGCACCCTAATGTTTCTCTATTACTCGCTAATTTCGTAACCATTTTGCAATTTTCGTTCGTAACCTCGCTCGGGTCAATCTTTTCTGAATAGGAAAATAAAGGCTATTCAAACGTATTAAAACTTATTTGTTAAGTAAGCATAGTGAGGCCCAACCAAACTAGAATGACTGAGTTTCGTGAATTTCATCCGGCCAATATTAATATTTAACGGGCCTGTTCGGATCGTGGACGAGTATAGATCGGTATGTCGAGGTTAATAAAAAGGTTAATAAATAATTACTTGGCTATTGTTATATTTTTAAAACAAGATAAAATGCTGTTTGACTCTTCCGACAGAATGAATTGGTTTGGTCGGCAATAAATTTAAAACGTGGTAAAACCCTCGTTCAGCAACGTAACTAATTACTATATCGGCAAGCAATAATTAATAAAATACATTACACTAAGTAATATTCTGGACAACGATGAACTCTGCGACGAGGTAGAGCCCGGTTGAACCTATAATAATAATAATTATATGTAATGAAATCAAAAACTAAACTATGTCAATATCCAAATACATGTCAAAATTCGTAGGCTACTTGTGTCATATGCGTCTTTCCGCAGTGACACATTATAGGGCTGTCTGCGGTTTCAGCTACTGCGTTCCGAAGGCTGTTGGAGCTGTCGCACACGCGCCTCATTAGAGATGCAAGTCGCTTGCGCATGATAGCGTGAAACCCGTCGATGTGCGCCCTCGCGAAAATCCCTGACGCACTACAGTAGCGCCCCCCCCCCCCCCCCCACCTGCGTCTCTGTCAAACTAGTGTCATAAGAAAGTGACGCACATAGAGATAAAAAAAGACTGAACGAACTCCTACCTACTTTGGCTTTCCCTACGCTCGTCGTCGGACAGCAGAGGTTGGCAGGAGGTTGACGAAATCGAGCCCGGAAAATATAGACTGAACGAATTCCTTCCTACTTAGTTAATTACAGAATCTTGAAAGATAGCTACGCTTAGCTTGCCTGTTCATTTTCTCGTTTGTCGCTCAGTGCTCTCTCCTACATGACTAGTTAGAAAGAGACGTACTGGGCGATTTAGCTTATCGCTGTGCGTTGTGCTAGCCAGTATGGCTTGTAACGATGCTAATTAAGGGCAGTATTGACATCAAATGCACACATTAGGTGCCGATATCCCGTTTAAGTGGGTGTAAAACTCCGGTTTCTGAAACAGTGGGATGACGCGCACAACCTCCACGCTCGATTTCACGCGCCATCGGCCAACAATGAAAACGGTCATTGTGAAAGCAAGGGTCAGAGAGCAAATATCCAGTGTTTTGCTCTCCGTGACCCAAATTACCCCAATTTAAATGCAAATCATTCGCTCAGTGAACGCTCTGACACGTACGATTTTTAATATCAATGTTTGTGCTGGTCACACAGGATTTAAATGTCGTTCATGTTTTTTTTAGGGTTCAAAAGGTGCCAACAGAACCTTAATACTAAGGCTCTGCTATCAGTTCGTCGGTCGGTCCGTCGATCCGTCCGTTTGTTTTCGGGCTGTATCTGAGAACCATAATTATTTTTTTAATTCTAAACAAGGTAGAAAAGCCAAAATGTAGATCGTGGTCAAATTAGTTATGTAACGTTTGTTTGTCCCCGCCAGTAATGTCTTATGACATTTAAGACACGTCTAATAAAAGTCTTGATTTACAGGTCTTGTATCTCTCTTTTCAGTTATTTATTTTTTACTCAGGCTATTTGGCTTTTATTAATTTTATTTAAGTACAGGGCACAATCAAAATGAAAGCTTTAAAACGGGACGTCGTGTAAAATATGTATAGGACAATTGCCAAGCTAGTTATAAATGCAATGCAATGCAATGTGTGTATTATATACAGACAGTATATAGAGACAACATGTCGGTTTTTTTATTATAATTCTATCTGTAGTAGATTAGCTATTGATTTCAGCGTATTTGGTAGTGGTATATGTATTGTACGGTGGTACCACAAAGTACATAATACTAATAGTGGTACGGAACCCTTCGTGTATGAGTCCGACTTGTACAGTCAAGGAACTAAATTCCCTACCCATTTCGTTAAAATGTCGTCTGACATTCGCAATGCATTAAGGTCTATATGTCAAACTAACATCTTGCTCTATCAAAGTCAAAGTCAAAGTCAAAATATTTTATTCAGATTAGGCTTACAGGTAGCACTTATGAATGTCAAAAAATTTACCACCGGTTCGGAAAAACCTCTGATGAGAAGATACCGGCAAGAAACTCAACGAGGTGTAATTTTTTAAGTAAATCAAAATTACAATGTTATTTTACATCTCAAATATTTAAAAAAATTACAATTTAACAATTTAACACAGCAGGTGTACAATCTTTGGAGCCAGGGATCGCCAATACAGATCGGGATCATTTCCAAACATCCTTGTCCAAGATATAGTCATTGATTTTATAATACGCCCGAGAAATTAATGTCTTCTTGACAATAGATTTAAATTTTGTATCATTTAGTTCAGTTATGTTTTTTGGAATTTTGTTGTAAAATCTTACACAATTTCCCATGAACGACTTATTGGTTTTAGCCAGTCTGTAAGTTGGAACTTTAAGCTTTCCTGTATTTCTAGTAGCCTTTGGCTTATCGACGTTGGTAGGGAAATTGCATATATTTTTCCTAACGTACATGATTATTTCAAAAATATATAGCGACGGTAGGGTTAAGATGTCTATTTCCTTGAAAATTCCCTTAATGACTCACGAGTATCCATATTATAAATTGCTCTAACTGCCCTTTTATGCAAAATGAATAGACTATAGCTCTTATGGTGACAGTTTGCTATATGTTATTGAACCTTAGGTGGGTTGGAAATTAAATTCCTTGACTGTACTTGGATGTTTTTTTGTATTACATAGGTGCAATTAAGTAATCACAACCGCCCATATATGTAGGTATACCCGTTAGATTCGAGGAATTCCAAGGACGTGGCTAACCTTTGAAAAGGAAACAGGAAGGTATGTATTTTGTGGTCCGCATTTTCCGGACCGAACGGATCGCAACAGGGTTTCTGCTACTTTTGGTCGTTGTTCTGCTGAAGAGTAGGTACTACCTAGGTGAAGACGGCTTATTTCAACTGTATCCAACGAGGCTCCCATACTATAAAAAATGTGTATGTGTGGATGGTGAAAATTATTAAATACTAAGTATACTTTTAATGCTTTTTAATTTTTTTACCATATTTGACCATATATTTTAATATATGTGATATTTTTTCCTCACTAACCATCTTACTCCATCTATACCTTTTTAAGCTACATATATATTTTTTTTATATAAAATAGGAAGGCAAACAAGCAAGTGGGTCACCTGATGGAAAGTGACTACCACCGCCTATAGACACCCGCAGCACCAAGAAGATTGCAGATGCGTTGCCAACCCAGAGGGCTAAGATGGAATACCTCTTGTGCCAGTAATTACACCGGCTGTCTTGCTCTCCACGCCGGAACACAACAATGCAAGCACTGCTGCCTAGCGGCAGGATTAGCGAGCAAGATGGTGGTAGCGATCCGGACGGACCTTGCACAAGGTCCTACCACCCGCAAACGCATATTCTACATATATGAGGTTTCTGCTGTTTATTTATTGTTTATAATAGTACATATCAATTCACTAAGGTATACATTATGTCAAACCATTACTATAAATTTATAGATTTTGGTAGCGCTAAATATCAACAACCAAACATGTTGTATATTAATAAGTAAACTAAATTAGTAAGAAACAAAAATTTTACTACATCAACTGAAAAGGCAACAATAATACCTAGTCTAAAGAATAAGTTTGTTGGTGCAATGTAACGTTTAAATCTACTACACTAGTCACAGTACTACGGGTTGAGTGTTGACTTTCGAGCACTCGACAATTACCAGTCACGGGCCAATCAAATACGCGAGCAATTATTTTTACCGGTAAAGTTAAAAATCTCCCCACAAGTCCTTTTAAGGCCCTTATGTATTTATGCTACACAACGGCCATCGTTCCATCGGAGTAGCCGAGACGAACGCGTTACGTCACGGCTTCGGGTACTCAGCAACTCTAAGATACAACCGTTCTTTGCTGTATTACCAGTATAGCCAGCAGACTACTGATTGTGGCACGTCTCAGTGTAGGACGATATCATAAGTAAACAAGACCTTGAAGCCGCTGGAAAGTCCTGAATGGGAGTTTCTCATTTCAATTTTCAAATATTTGTTTTTATTGTCGCTGCACAGAGCCTCCGCCAGGGTCGGCTTAAGCCCCGTGATTCTTTTTCTCGCCCTGTTTTTGCATAGATATTTACTTACTTAGAGGCTATTTTCTTTTGTTTATTCTTTCAAGTAGAGATAAATTGCTTTTAGAAGCGGGCAATTCCGCGAATAAACGATTATATTCAACACATAATACGCGGAGCTCTTTGTGTGTTTGATACGCTTTCCATTGAGCCCTTTATGTGGAGTTTTAAGCTGTGCGATATAAATTGCTGTGCAAACTTTTAGAGGCGTTAATGCTTGAATGCGTATTGTTAGGAAGATAAAGTTATAATTCTGTTGCTATATGTTTAACGGACGTCCTTAACGAACGTGGTGGTCTGGTAGTGTCATGTTAACGAGCGTGGCCGGGTGTTGCCATAAACCCTTCACTATTAATAAGTCCGCTATGCTGGAATCGTAATAAATAAACGTCAGCAACTAAATGGGCTACGCTTACTGAAAACAAATGAGCTCTCACTTTCAACTTCTACTTTCTCACTTTTAAATTTGTGAGTCGGGGCGGGCTTGCATAATTATAGTCCAGTACTAATAACTACAGTGAATGACTCAATGCGCCAATGATGTTTATTAATTTTAATATTAAAGCAAATGAAATAAGTATGGCTAGAAGTTCTGCACTTATTATCAAGCTAAAAGACTTTAGAATTTCGCTACAAAAGGTTTGCTAGAATTCGTGTTCTACAGATTTAGAAAAAGTATATATTGTTCTAAAACTATTGAACAAGGATTTCAAACTCGCCAGTCTCGTGCAGTAGTAGTCTTGAAGATACTTAGTTGTTCTTTTCATAACTTTATAGTGGTAAAGCCAAGTAGGTCTCCGTTTATGACCTTTAGCTAAGTAAGTACAAACTCTATCAAAGTTCTGTTTTTATAACCATTTGTTGTGGTCATAGCGTCCGATTGAAACCTTTGTAAAATGATCAAATAACAAGTTTGACAAACGAACAGTTTTACAAATAATGTTAAGAGTTAAGACTTAATAAGTAATTAGATTTAGTAAAATATTACAGAATCCGGGCAGTATACAATTCAGACTCGTAATTCTTATATTGAGATTCTTTTTTGACTATCTTTATGAGAACTCTTTTTGTCTTATTTGTCCAAACCTACGGTTCGACATATTAGTATTTTATGCAACTGTTGCATAATGAGGGGTCTAAAACACGAGTGTGGTTTTATGAAACGAGCGTTCGTGAGTTTCATAATAGGATCACACGAGTGTTTTAAGACCTAATTATGTACAGTTGCATACTTTTTTTTTATCTACACACATATCATAAGTACTCTACGAGTATGATGGGTTCAGAAGCCATAGGGCAATGACCTGCATTGCTACTAGCTACTACTGCTAGGTACTTAATAAATTTCTATAGACTGGACACATTAAAATAATGTAATAAAAAATTATTTTGAACAAATATAGAAACAAATTAGAAAAATTCTCATAATAATATTGGTTGTTATAATGCTGGTCATTGCCTACGGTTTCTGAACGCGTTATAGAGCATTTATGATATATGTGTAGATAAAAATATAAACCTACATCGACACTATAATATAACAAAGAGGTAAACTTTGTTTGTTTGTATGTAGGGGGTAATCTCTGGAACGACTGAACCGATTTCAAAAAATCTTTCACAGATAGAAAGCTACACTGTCCCTGACGGACATAAGCTTAGTTCCACGCGGACGAAGTCGCGGGCCTCCGCTATTATAATAATATGTATAATAATAACCATGCCACAAATATTGGAAAACTAACTAACTAATCATAAAACTAAATTATTATTATTATACATGTCAACTTTAAAATCAGTAGGTATAGTCGACCAAGAAATTGCTTGACCACTTTTCGCCCGTACTACAAAGGGATAAGATTCAAAAGTGGTCAAGCAATTTCTTGGTCGACTATACAAAAAATAAATAATAGTAATACATTAAATCAATGAAGATCCATTACCAGATGTCTGTTAAATAGTTCATTAAAACTATAATAACATTTATTAATTAAATAATCACAAATATTTATGTTAAACGTTGTCAAACCTTACGTAGTATTGCGACATAGAAGTACCAAAGTAAAGGTAGACTTGAAGGCTTTTAACCACATAGTGGGCTTTTTAAGGATGAATACTGTTGATCGAACCTCGAACTTGCCTTTGAATGGATACAATATGTTCCTTACCTTCAGGTCCCATTTGTGAAGTTCAATCCAAAAAAACTTAATATAGGTAAATATTTACAGACGTGGTCTTTGACTGATAACCGGAAATCTAAACTCAAGGTTTGCCAGCGAGCTATGGAGCACAGCATACTGGGAGTAAAAAGGATTGATCGGATCCGGAACACCACACTGCGCTCAAAAACACGAATAGCCGATGTTGGAAAAAATACGGCCAAGCTTAAATGAGACTGGGCCGGGCATGTATGCCGGATGCACCCACAAAGATGGGCACATTCAGCCACCTGGTGGGTACCGCACGACGGTCACCGGCGGCGAGGCAGGCCCAGGCGGAGATGGCGAGACGATCTGGACACCTATTTAAAGGATTGGCCGGATATAGCCCAGGACAGGGAGATGTGGAAGTCAAGAGGAGAGGTCTTTGCCCAGATGTGGGACACTCAACCAGACCACTAAAAAAAATAAACAGACGTTTGAATAATATGGCATTTTATAAACACTCTAATACCACTATGAAAGAAAAACTGTTACTTCATTTGTTATGCAAGCAAGCTGCTGCAGACTGAACTCTTGGCCAACAAAAATATGGGTAAAAGAATAAATTATGCGCGGAAGCAACTTTCCTTCACACGGATGTTAATTTTAATTTAAAATTGTAAATTTTGCTGGAGCTTCAATTAGGTGAGAAATTGTTTCAAATGAGTTTGAAAGAAAATGTTTACATTACTTTGGCAATCACCGTTAAATAGTAGATTTTTAGCAAAACATGTTTAACTAACTAAACGCAGTTGCTAAGGTGCAATCAAGTTTATTTGATATCCTATAGTAATGTCGACCAAGTAACACCCATATTGTTTTCTCTATCTTGGTTGGAATCTCGCAGAAACGGCGACTCGATAACTTATTTAATAATCTTGTCTTCCATAAAACGACAACTACGCCAGGATTTTCCTTTGAAACAGTGGCGTGGAATCTAGGACAGAATTTAACATTATGATCTCATACGTAATGGGTTAATATTTGAGTTTATTTCACATACCTTTTATATCTACTTAGCTTTATCGCGTCAATGATTATCACCAAGATGAAAATAACAACGTTTTGGTCGATCTCTACTTTAATACAATGGTAGAGTAAGTAGGTTCTTGATTTATGTATGTGTTTGTGTGTGTGTACGGGATGTCTGCCACACAGAGGAAAACTACTTGAAAATATTTCCTTCGACGGCGATTTTTTTTAAATTACCTAACTAATATCGCATCAAAGATTTTTAGTAAGTTGCTTGCCTCATCTGTGACCTCAACATGGCCGGTCAAGTTTAGTTTAGTTTATCTCCTTTGAGTATTTAACCAATTGAGATGCCAAGCCGTATTATCACCTAACAATTTTTTCTGCCAATTTTAGCGGGGGAAACGGGTCTAGTGTTGCCAGATGGCTGGGAAATTCAGGATTGTCCTGGAATTACGTGTCTTGTCCCGTGTCCAGGAATTACACTTTATAGTCCCGGACTTCGAGTGTTACTATATTTTCAGAGTTCCTTACCTCAAAAGCAAAAATCCGAAAACTGTGAACAGTATCGGAAGTGTCCAGATGAGATATCCGAATAAAATCACAACATGCTGTCGGCAACACTGCCACGAATGCCACGATGTCAAATTTTAAAATGTTTACGTTATGTCTGTCAAAAAACAATTTTTTCTGACAGTTTTAGCGGGGGGAGACGGGTCTAGTGTTGCCAGATGGCTGGGAAATTCGGGATTGTCCTGGAATTACGTGTCTTGTCCCGTGTCCAGGAATTACACTTTATAGTCCCGGACTTCAAGTGTTACTATATTTTCAGAGTTCCTTACCTCAAAAGGAAAAATCCGAAAACTGTAAACAGTATCGGGAGTCTCCAGATGAGATATCCGAATAAAATCACAACATACTGTCGGCAACACTGCCACGAATGTCATGATGTCAAATTTTGAAATGTTTACGTTATGTCTGTCAAAAAACTTATTCATTTAAAAATGTTTTTGGTATTGTACATAATAAATGAATTGTGAAGAAAATTATTTACGTGTGAAAAAAAAAACCGTCTTTAGTGAAATATGAAGTCTTTGATAGCCGTTTGAAGGTAAATACAACATGATTAACCATTTTTGCAGAGATCGCTTTCGCGATACGGACTAAAGCAAAATAACACACGATATCGCGACGAACTGGTTTTTATAAACCGTTATGATTTAACTCTCGGTTTTAGGTCATATGCATTGGCAGAGGGGAATGCGTGCCTTGCGAGGTCCCTTGGTTAAATTGTCTAAGTTTATCTCTTTGTGTGTCTCTTTCTTATGACACTAGTTTGACAGTAGACGCAGGGAGGGACAAATTAAACCTGGATTGCATTTTGTCTATTTATTATGTACAGGGTGTCAATAAATTGAAGTAGAGGTTTAGAGTACGTAGTCGTCTCTTTTTGGCACAATGTATCGCCAATTCAAGTAAAGAGATCTGCTAATAAAATATGTCTTCTGATCTGAGCGCTCCCGGACATGCTTTATAATAATATTTCAGATATTTTTGACAACCTTACCCGCTCCGATATGTATTTGATGCTGACTGTACCAATGGTACCATAGCCAGTGGTACTTAGTAGTTCCTGCCACCTGTATGAGGTCATCGGACCATCTTGTGGCTGGTCGTCATACGCTGCGCTTGCCAATACGCGGCCGCCATTCGAGAACTTTTCGACCCGAGAACTTTTCGAACTTGATTGTGGTCGTAAAAACATGGGAATTCAACTAAGAAAGAAATAAAAAACATTTATTTAAAACTATTCCAAATAAAACATACAAATACACACAACACGGACAGAATAAAAATAAAAAACAAAATATTTATTATGTTGAATAGAATCAAGAAGGACCCCACTCAGCATACTGCCTCGGCAAACGGTAAACTCGGTAGACGCTGATTTTCAGTGTAATACTACTAATATTATACATACGAAAATAGTGTTAGGATGTTTGGATGTTTGATTAACGACCGAAGAGATTTAGATGAAATTTGGCAGACAGATAGATCATGGGCTGAATTAAAACATTGAATACTATTCTTTCGTAAAATGCATAAATAACTCAGCGCGGGCTAAGTCGCGGGCAGAAGCAAATACTTCATGTTAAGGTTTTACTTTAATTTCAAAGCCATTTAAGGAAACTTGTGGCCATTAGAGCGGTCTCTATTAGCGTGTCACCGCTACCCTGGAGCTTAGATTAGACGGAATCCAAATAGGCCAAGGGCGCAAAGAAGGCTTTGTTCTAGTTTCTAGGTACCTACTACGCGGAATTACAAAATTACCCCCTTATCCGTAAATGACAATGATATTATAATGCATGGATGTACAGTGTCATACTAAATGATAGCAGAAAAACGGCCCGACATAAAAATACAGGTTGCCGCCAATGTTACAAATGCAAATTATTACTTTACCATTTATAGTCATTGGATTTATAACTTTACGTCTAACTGCATAAAATAATAATTTATTAAGTTTCGTTGCAAATAGGTTTTTATTGACAGCAGCACCGTCGGTCCGACAGACTGACAGCGCGAGCGATTGTTGATTTGTTGTACCTACTTCTGTTCGACTTTTGATGCGGCCATATTTTAAACGCTGACTAGAAGTCCATTACTTATAGGTCAGTGGTAAATGAATACGCGACCAAACTTGTAGCATGGAATACCAAGGTTGCAGATTCGAATTCTGCCACCTAGATATTTCTTTGTGTTGTTATTGCATTGCATCTATCATTTAATTTTGACAGTACCTACTATTGTTGTACGAACAGAAACAAACTTAGCCGACCATGAAAGAGGAAATTGAGAGAACTTGTCTATGCTCTAAACGGATAGATATATCAACTTCAAAATGCATATACTATATGCATCCGTTTCGAAAAATAACACTTTCTCGCAGTTCTCTCTTTATTGGTGGCTTATATGTATTCGATTGTACAACACGGACAGAATAAAAATAAAAAACAAAATATTATGTTGAAAGTGTTGAATAGAATCAAAAAGAACCCCACTCAGCATACGGCCTCGGTAAACGGTAAACTCGGTAGACGCTGATTGTCAGCGTCAAATATGCCAGAGCGGGCAAGGTGGTCAAAAATATCTGAACACGCCCGAGCGTATTTGACAATAGAGTCGTTCAGATATTTTTGACACCTGGCCCGCTCTGGTATATTTGACGCTGACTGTACATTAAAATTAATACATAATCGAAAAGTACTTTATTTTAAAAAACTTGATGTGACGTTGCTCCGTATCGCAGAATCAAAATGTGGTGGAAAGTATCAGGGACTGTACTTTTAAGATAAGAAGAAGAAAACCCAGCTGATGACATCAAGCACTATATACACAACTGGCAATAGGAAAACAAAAAAGAACGTAGAAAAGTGAACTATCAAAATCCAAAGAGTCCGTGGCCCCACTCCGGTCGGGCCTTCCTCTTATTCCCCAACCTACAGAGATCTTTAGGTTGGCCTGTTTACAGGCCCCTAACTAGTTCCAACTATTATTGTTAAAACTAAACCGTGCCAACTGACACTTGGGACACTTGAGGAATGGGGACACTTGTCTTGGGACGTGCTGCGTCGTTATCTATTGAATGGTAGGCTCAATGGTAAAAAGTCTGAAGTTATTTTTTTTGAGTCCCCAAAATTCAAGCTTTGTCTTTCAGAACAAGGTTCAAATCGGAATATACTAAAGTGACACAGAGTAAAGATGAATTTATTTACCTATAAGTACAGTAGGAAAAATACATTCACGTACCCCTTAGAACCCTGTCCCAATGACGCGACGCGTTAATCGCCAGGCTATGTCATACAAATGTCATGCGTATGTCTCGTCGACTAGGTTCTATGGTGGTACGTGAATGTATTTCCTTTACTGTACGGTCAGCACTCTGAACATTTTAGAATTTTATCGCTGACAGTAATGTGACAAATTTGAGCAACTCACATTTCACACGTTACTACGACAAGGTTCTTAAGTGTTTAGCTATTAGGCTGACTCTACCAACCCCAAATTACCAGCGCGTTGTTCTAAGTTGCGTTGCTAGGCAACATTTATGGTAAATCCAGTTTAGTTAAGTCCGATCCAAAGTTTCTATGTTAGAGTTTACGAAACCCTTCAGCGGCCCTAACATGACAGCCACTTTATCTGTTTTTAACACTCCCATCGTGGATAAACTAGCCTTATCCCCGGTGGCTAACATGACCGCACGTGTCACGGTGTTAAACACTCTTTTGACAGGTGTTAGGGTTAGTTTATCCTTTTGCCTAACATGACCGGCCACGTTCGGTGATAAACCTAGCGTCATTTTGACAGTTAATCGAGATAAAACGGGTTACTTTATCTGGGTCGTCGAAGGTGGGTATAAGATATTTTATTTTATTTAAACAGTGTCTTTACTTTGTAATATTAGATTTTATCATCACAAAAGGTTATTAATTCAGTGGGATAGTTACCAAACTGTTGTATTACGTGTAATAATTGACCAATGTTTTTGTGGAATGTGACGAGCACACTTCTTTACTTACTCTATTGAGCCGTGTGTGACCCCGTGATAATAGCAAATAAATAAATGATAAAAACGATACTACAGTGATTTGTTTATTTTATGGAAAAGACAGACGCATGCCAGTCACCTTATGGGAAGTGATCACTCCCGCTAATGGTAACCACCAACCCTGCAGTCGCTAATCCGTTGTCAACGTTTAGCCGCCCACCCTGTCGCTGGGCCTTCGGATCATCATTAATCGCACGAAACGAAATGTATACTACTTCATGTCGGTATTCTATCTAAGCAAGGTACTGTAAGGACCTGTAGGTTTCCTTACAGCCTCTTCCAGAGCTGACCACGGCAACAAGAGTGGCAGTTTGTAGTAGAAGAAGAAAAGGGACTTATTTTGATTTTTAGATTGACATGCAATGTATGAATTGGAATATAAACTAGAATAAATTATAAAGTTCTTAAACTTATGCGCTAGCTTGTTATTTTGAAGCCCTAGGTACCTCACGTCCCTATAGTACTACCCCAGTCAAGTCTGCTCATTGGTACTGAAATAAGCACACTGTAATAATTAATAATAATTGCCACCCACGTTTATAACTTTTATAAGGTTTGAGTTTGTAAAGAGTGTTTCAGTTTCAATTCATGATACAGAAAATTGCAGTTTGGGCTTGCAAAGGTTGATTTATTTAAAATAATATACAACTGCATAGCCATAAAATATGTTTATTAAAAAGTACAATACAGCGAAGTGGTTGTGTATTAGGCTATGATAATAAGTTTTATTATTTGTCGTAGGTGTGAGGTACTAATAATTCGAGGTACGCCGGCGCCTTGGTGCATATCTGAAAATGAAACAAATTGGTTACTATTTTGATTTACAGGTGATTTAGAATATGCTCTAGAACTGTTAATGCTTTGATTTTAAGAGTGGCTCAAGCTAAATGTGCTATACTAATAAATAATTGTTTCATTTACTTGTTTACTTTATTCTATCTTATTATTTGATATGAGCACAGAATAAAGAGGGTTAAAGAGGTCTCATACATGGAGACATACTACATAAAATCAACAACATTGAAGTCAACAACCAAGGTATAGTATATCATAATATTGAAGCCCTCATTTCCCATTTATGTTTTTGATAACCTCTGCCTGGAGAAGGAATAAGAAAAATTTGTTTATTATTAGGGATACATAGAGCATTGGGAGGCTTAGTGCATAGAGGTAGACCCGTTATCGTGAGTTTGTGAGGTACCGAGTTCGTACCTCAGCGTTAGCCATGTATGTACCAATGAGTTTTTGCACCATTGTGCAACGCCTGAAACAATAATTTTAATAATCAATTATCTAGTCAATGTTATCAAGTTAACTGCATACAGTCAAGCACACATTTATTGATGAAGGTTGTCGACGATCTTCGGATGATTTTAGTTACCATTTGGGTCCTGCAACCATGGTTCCAGTTTGTCATTTTACCAAACTACCTGTTATTCGCCATAAATTCTGGAGCAGGTAAAATAAATAGAAAATATATTTACATTATTATATAATACTTACACCTGTTTTTCTTTCGGCGGCATTTCGGCAACTTCGGTTTATTTCAGGCTTTTGCTTTCCTTTTGTTTACTAAAATTGTAACAGGTCTTCATGTCTGATCGCTGTCAATTTCAAAATTTTCAACTGTCAAGTGTCAAATTTAGTTGATTTTCGTTCGGAAACTACAGATGCAAATCGTCCAGGACTGTTTTTAAAGCTAGCTATGTATGTTTAAGGAAATCTATGCATGGTTGTTTCTGTCACATTGCGAAAATGAACGAATGAACTGAATTATTAAACAATATTTTCATTACTGTAGTAACACAGTTTTATCTTTTTTAACACCGTCTTAACCCTGGTGTTAATTTTATCTGTGTGGTCAGTCATGTTAGCGTTTGAGTTAAGATATGGCGGGGTTTAAAATTTTATCTCTCGGGGTTAGTTTAACACCTGGTCTATAATGTTAGGCCCGCAGGAGTAAGACTCTGTAAGCAACATCATTGTAACATAAATAACTTCAACGATAAAAACTAAACCCCATCGTCAAAGGACCGAATTTATTGAAACTAACTCATAGGGTTGTCAAAGTATAATGACTTCGTTTACAGTCAATCAATTTGATTCATAGGCCACTGTAGAACGTTGTCGTAATGTGTCATCACTGAAATATTATGACATTTACTTAGAAGTCATTACGATGTTTATTGTGAAAAGGTTCTACAGTGGTCTATGAATGAAATTGATTGACTGTACATAATATTGTAATGTAATAATGACTTATTTCATGAATATTTTACGGCATAAAAACAACATACTGTTAAAGGCTTCAGTTTAAGTACTAGATGTCAAACTTAGTCGTATATGACTGTAGATCTTTAGATTCTTTAAGGTTTTAATTTCACTGTCAGCTGTTTTAAATTAATTAAACCCAGCAAAATTGCTCGTGGTTTTAACGGAATAAGAATTAAACAAATAATAACATGAAACAAATCTTTATAGACAAACGAATGTCACAATTGCGTTTTATAGGTTATGGAATCATGCCGCTGTACGTGCGCAATTACCTAGTACGTCGTCAGTACCTCACAGCTATAGCACCCACTCGATAGCGACGGCCAGTCAGTGTGGATTGGAGGGACGCAATCTCCGCAAACTCAATTTACTCGATAAATTACAGTGATGCAGTACGAGTGACGATAGTGTAGGATGCAACTGAACCTACTACAGTTACTTAGCATTAAATAAGTATATCTGAGCGCAGCGTAGGACGACCAACTACAAGATGTTTCGATCACATACAGGTGGCCGGAAGGCGCTGGTTGCATGCCGCTTCCAACCAGTCGCTTTGGAAATTCATGGAGGAGACTTATGTTCAACAGTGGACTTCTTGTGGCTGAGATGATGATGATGATGATGATGATGAACTATATCTGAGAGGTGGTCAAAAATATCGAAACACGTCCGAAAGAGGTATTTGACAGTAGACACCAGGGACCAATTTCATGAACGCGGCAGGCGACAGCTGGCAGTTGCAATTCGCTGTACAATACTGTGTCAATAGTGGGCTAGTAATGGATACCGAATTGTCACTGTCGCTTGTCGCGTTTATGAAATTGGGCCCTGGGAGTGGTAGGGTATGGTAGTGGCATTGTGGCGAAACTGGCAAACGCACGGCACGGAACGCTGACTTTGCAAGTTCCAGTCCTGCCAGTAGGTACCATAGAATTTTCTTCGTTTTACCATTACATTACATAGCATTTCGATATAATAATTTGATGTTTAACATCAATAAATAAAAACATCGAAACTTTTATAGAGTCCAGCGGCCCTAACATGACAGCCCAGGTTTAGTTTAACCCCTCCCTGTGTCTCTGCCTAACTAGTGTCATAAGAAAGGGACGCAGATAGAGATAAACTAAACTTGGCCAGCCATGTTAGGGCCACAGTTAAATTTTTTTACCCCCTTGCCCGCTCCGATATATTTAAAGCTACACTGTATCAGATTATAACGAATACAGGAAGTTTTTAATATTTCTCTTATGGAAAACATCTGGTCAGTAAGCAATTATCGCAACATCATACCTCACGCATCTGTTTTCATTCCTTTTTTAGTAGATTTTAATAAATTGAGAAAGGAAAATTTGTGTCACCGTAATATAATTTATATTAGTTCGAAGGACAGTGGCTGCTTACGCTTACACATAAGAGGGATTCTCTAAGCGCACCAACGATGAGTTCGACGCTGGGGCAGCACCCTGTCTTGCTCTCTCGCGCTAGCTCGAGTGACCGAGACAGGGCGATACCCCGTCGTCAAGTTCGACGCTGATACGCCAAGAGAATAACAGTGCTTTTCGTTCGTTGTTATCATACAACACTAGTTGACAGCGCGCCGAGGGAGAGGGAGCCCCTAAAAATAAACATTGCGGTAGCCTATGGACGTTGGTCATCATTTAATTACCATCAGATGACCTACTTGCTTGTTTAGTATTTAAATATCGCAGCACGATTTCCAGTGCTGGAGTACGATTTTTGAATCTCACCGGGTGACTAAAATGGCCGTTTTTCAATGAGATTCGGCCGTTTTGGTGAGCTTTATGATCACCTGGCGAGATTCAAAAATTGCACATCTGATACGAAAAACATCTCGTTGGGGAATATAATTTAATTACCTATCCATTTGCCAATTCCCGTCATCATTACATGGCGAGATATGGAATGAGATGACTATGTAATAAAAATCGTGAAATATTAAGCAAGTTTCGTATTTATTGCTGATTATCAATATAATTAACAAAGTAGCTACTTAGTTAATTTTAGAGCTCACAGTTAAGACTTTACTGAGGCAATCTATCTATCTATCTATCTATCTGTTTGTATACTATCGGTCTCACGCACACATATAAAAAATACAGCGCGTCACCATAAAAGCGTTCGCTTGTAAGACGTCGGTAACAAGAGGGGACACTGAGCTCAATTCCGATAAACGATACAGATTCAATGTTGCTCATAAAACATCGCAGTTACTTAGATCCAAGACAGTGCGTTAGGTACACTGACTTATAAGTAATGGACTTCTCGTCAGCTTTTAAAAAATGGCCGCATCAAAAGTCGAACAAATGTACAATAAATCGACAATCGCGCGCGCTATCAGTCTGTCGAACCGACGGCGCTGCTGTCAATACTATTATTTTGTAAAAAAACCTATTTGCAACGAAACTTAATAAATTATTATTTTATGCAGTTAGACGTAATGTTGTAAGTCCAAAGACTATAAATGGTAAACTAATAATTTGCATTCAACCTGTTTTCATAATAATATGTCGGGCCGTTTTTTTGCTGTCATTTAGTATGACACTGTACATCCACGCTTATAATGTCAGGTTAGGTATAAACTATGTAATTTAAAATGGCTGCTTGAGCAGGCAACACAAGCCATTCCTCGGTGTCATAGACATCTATTTCTATCGTAAGATTTTATGGAATGTCGAGCTTAGCTATGGAGTTGAATCAAATGCGTAATCAAGTTGGAGATCGATGGCTCCTGGCCCCCGTTCTCGCATGCATCGAGATTCATCTAAAACTCGAGATAGGTATTTAAAAAATACAGATTTCATATGGATCTGACAGCTCTTTCTAACCAAAGACTTCTATGCATGCACTAGACACGCTGTACGGATCAGAAATATTGTCACACTGGGCTACAGTACATGGCCGCAGCGCATGTGCGCAAACGTAAGAAGCAGACGCTTTTACGAGTATGTAGATACCACACTTAACCAAATAAATAAATAATTCACTAATAATAATAATAATTATTTTTTGCGGGTGGTAGGACCTTGTGCAAGGTCCGTCCGGGTTCGCTACCACCATCTTGCTCGCTAATCCTGCCGCTAAGCAGCAGTGCTTGCACTGTTGTGTTCCGGCGTGGAGAGCATGACAGCCGGTGTAATTACTGGCACAAGAGGTATTCCATCTTAGCCCTCTAAGTTGGCAACGCACCTGCACTCTCTTTGTTGTTGCAGGTGTCTATAGGCGGTGGTGATCACTTACCATCAGGTGACCTACTTGCTTGTTTGCCTTCCTGTTGTATAAAAAAAATTATGTATAAATTCACACCATTTCCATCCACACCATTTCCATCGCTGTTCTTTTTACCCGCTGTCCTTAGACGTCTTTGTTTCTGACTTTCTGACACATCTTGACTGCTAGTTCATCTGCACTGACGCGAGAATTGGCCCGATAACCGTAAAGAAACTTCTAGAGAAACAATGGTGTTTAAGTAGTAAGTTAAGTACTTAAGGGTTACCTTGTTCCTGAGTTGGCGGTAGTCTGGTTCTCTCGTCACCGCGTCTCTCCATCTCACTGACTGTCTACATCACTCGACGATCGGTCACTGACACTTATATATCCCAATAGTTATTGTAAGGGTCACACACTTAAGCAACAGATTACTCTAGTGGCAACTTTAGTTAAAACAGACTTGAGGCGATACTTTTGATGTGGTAAGTATGACGCGATATAATCGCGCTATGCAGTTATAGTACCTACCTAGAGATGGAGTTGTAGAAAGCTCTCAAAAAGGTGGTGTTTTCGAAAAAAAATTACTTTGAAATATTTGCAATTCGTCTGTCGATTCACGAAGAAGCGTATCTGCTAAAAAGTCGAATTTAAGTTAAGTTTGCCATCGTATGCAAAGTGCATATTTTATTATGTCACGAAAGAATGTAACTGAATTCCTATTAGAACCAGACTTACAGTCCTTAACGAAAAGCACCATGTACTGAATATTTTGATTTTAAACATCACGAAAAGGCGTAAATCGCTGTAGTGTAAAGTTGTAAAAAAACAGTTAGGCCACTTCGTGAATCGACCAACGGATGTTGCAAGAAACCCTCAAAAAGATGGGAATGTTTATGGAAATTTACCACATTGCAATTTTCACAGTTTAGAATGTTTCCGTCGGAATATCTACTACTCCATTTACATTCAGCCCCTGCCGCTACTACTAACGGTGCTAAGAGTACTTCCAAACAAACTTCTGGAAGCCATATCAAAAAGTGATACGTGCTACTTCATAACTTACCAGTTGCGTGGACACTTAAGTATATCACTTTCGCGAATAACTGTCGGAAGCTACAGTGCGAGTCGCAGGGCAATGAGAATGAAGTCTGCTCATTTACACGCACGCTTTACGCTTTAAAATTTTCATAACTGGTTACGAAGCAAAAATATATTTGCAGCAATCGAGCGGGGTTTTCTTGATTTTAAATCATCCGCAAGATGACGCACGCAGGACAGACTATTGTGTTGTGTCTGTCTGTATTTAAATGGTACACGATAAACGTACTGTACATATACAGTACGGATATTTATCGCATAAGGAAATTTTTCTCCTCCTACGAAACCGGTTACCAAACATTATTCTCGATGGTGATTCAATTGCGTATCTAGAAACTTAATTAAATTTATTCCAGATTCGTAACTATTGGTCAGTTGCGATGGCGGGCGAAAGAAATGCGAACTCCGCGAGCATGTTACCTGGGTCACTTCTCATTTCCCTGCTGCTACATGCTTTCATGTTCACTTCTTTCATTTAATTTTAAGACTTTTTTTAAGTATGTATTAAATTAATTATTTCAATGTGATACGTACTAACCTTACAGCTATGTATACTGGCCACTTTAAAAGTTGAAGTTTTAATTTGAAAATGAAAAACGCAAATTGTTTATTCCTTTATTAGTACTTAACAAAAAAGTTTTGTAATTAATAATTTGCAAGGTTCAAGAAAAAATATTAAACAATAGCAAAGCGGTAAGAAGATAATAACAATAGATTTAGTTCAAACTGAGCTGAAAAACCGAAAATAATACACTACCAAATACAATTGTATATTGGATAGACTGACAGCTTATAAACATTGGAGCGTAACTGTGTGAGGCTTCCTCAATTCCATTTTTCTATTCGCGATAAATATTTCATAAAATAATGACCGCAACAAAACGAAAACGATTTTTTTTTATGTGTAGGGTAAGGGATAAGTGTACATTTTTAAATTTAATCGGGTGACTTAATCTAGTCAAGTAGGTAAAAAAAAAAATCAAGTGTTAATTAATAAATATTGCGATTATAATAGCAACTATTAGCAACATTGCTCGGAGAATGTAGTACATTCCAATACAAAATATTTACTCTTCGCGTAAGTGGGAAGACACATTAAACGCGAGAATTACGACCATAATAATAACTGAACTCGATTATAACCGCCATAAATCCGGCGTAGCGGTAAATGCTACGTAGGTACGCGTAGCAGATGACCGCTACGAATGTAGCTGCTTCGTAGCTCCACGATCTTTTATTTACATCTCTTACCTGTTACTTTTATTAGTACACACTTCCAATAAAAACTGTTAAAAAAACCGATGCCGGTAGAATCGAAGAAAGTTTAAAATTCGAACTAAGCAAACCCTAACTAAAACAAAAGTGAATTAAAACTCCACGCTAGGTACGTACACTTCAAATTTGAATTACCAATAATTAAGCTTTTGCTTTTTTTAAAGTAACCACCAGAGCGTTAGAGGAGCGGTGCTGAGCGGCACGGTCGCTCGCTTAGAGAGCCAGAGCAGGACTAAGCGTCCCAAGCATGGAGCTCTTCGGCCAACCACACGGGCCCTTATATAACGTATCGACTGAGCCAAACTTTCAGCAATAAATTACGCCAAAATTATGAGCTGGGCTGATTAGATTCCGAAAGGAAAATAACTTTTTCAGTACACTATACCCACAAAGTACGCAAACGCAATGTCTTCGAAAAATATTACTGCCAAGTTAACGCGTACTTAACTGAATATCGTACTCGTATTCTAAACAAAAGCATTTGTTTTGGTTGAAATTAGTTTTCGCAGTCAGACGCCAAATGACACCAAGGCCCTAACTGCGAAAAACATTTATTAGGTACCTATTCATTTTATCTCCAGCAATGTCGTTATTTCCTCATAACGAGTTTATAAACCGTAGAAAATTCCACGCGTTACCTACGAGTTGAACTACTCGTGCGTAATAATTGTATGATTCCATTACCTACGATTGCGTATGTTTTTTATATATAAAATAGGATGGCACAAGAGCAAATGAAAAATAACCCGACGATAACTGATCACCCATCACCTATAGACCCGTAACACCAAGGAACTTGCAGATGCGTTGCTAACTCGGAGGGCTAAGATGGAATACTTCTTGTGCCAGTTCAGGTTGTCTACCTCTCCACACCGGAACACGACAATGCAAGCTCTGCTGCAACTCCTACCACCCGTAAAAACCTTCTTATTAGGGTCATGTTTCTTATGTAAACTTGTGTAAACGTTTAAACTTATTATTTTGTTATTTATTACTAGTGACCCACCCTGGCGTTGCACGGGTTCAACTGCTCGCTCTGATATTAAAAACTTCTTCAAAAAATCTCTTTATAACAGTGAAAACCGTATCAAAATCGTTGTGTGGTTTAGAAGAAGATACACTATTAACCTTCTGGGCATACAGGAAAAATAGCGACTTTACTTATACTGTGTAAATATAAGATAAGATAAGATAAGATAAGATAAGATAATTTATTCATAAAAACTTTAAATTACATGAAAACATAATTAATACAGAAACTTACTTACAATCTATGTACCATAAAGATAAAGAAAAATAACTCTTGACAGCTTTTCGGTTTTTCATGATCCGCAGGTTGAGCTGACTCTATGCTGCCCCCATAAATACACAGATCTAAAGTACCTCATACCTAGAGCTATACTCACACATAATGAAATAACCCTCCCTTCTTTTTTTTAATTGAAAAGGGAGGAAAACAAGCATGTGATGAAAAGTGATCACCGCCGCCGATAGGAACTAGCTGATCCGTTGCCGCTCTATTGGGCCTCCGGATCTCTCAGCCACCGTGCGAAACGCTGTAGTAGGCCGACTACTTCACGCCGGTAGTTTGTGACGATGCGGTACAGATTGAGCCTGCACATTTGTTCTGAAGTCAGCTACTGGCAACTGGCTACAGTGTGGCTCTATAACTACTTCTGGCGGCAGTCGGGTAAAAAACACCATTCACGGTTCAGCATTACAAGGCGGAGTAACGCAACCGCGTTTGTGTGTTATGTATTTTATGCTTAGACAATTAAAAAAGGGACCTGGCAAGCGCACGCATTCCCCTCTGCCAATGCATACGGTTTTTAAAAACCAGTTCGCCGCGATATCGTGTATCATTTTGCTTTATAGAAGAATATATGTAAGACCCAATATTTGAGACTTGTCCATTGATGTTTATAGTGATGAGGCTAAGGCGTGGCGATTAACGTATCTACCGATTACTAAGGGTAGCAGATTATTGCAATCGATTAAGGTGACGATTTAAAAAAATATTTTTATCTGAGTTAAGGCGATAGAACTTCGTGCAGGTTCCGCCCGGACTGGTACCATAATCTGATATTGTTTCGTTCAAAAATCTATGCTTTGAAAATTCAAAATTCGATGAATAAAACCATTTCTCTCTTTTTAGTGAGTCTGGTTGTTTATCTAAGTAACACGGTTATGTCAATTGCTCATCACCCTTTACAAAATATTGCTTTTCCCAATGCAGGGACGTTAATTCTTGAGGAGTTCTCCAGGAGTGCGATTTTTAAATCTCATCGGGTGGCTAAAACTCATCAACAAACTGGCCGTTTTCCATAGAGATTAGGCCATTTTTGTGAGCTTTAGTCAACTGATGAGATTCAAAAATTGCACCTCTTCACCATCAGCCTCACTTGACCAAATGCATTGCAATTAGCATAAATTGCTTAGCAACTATATTAAAATAGCCGCGCGTATCGCCACCCGTGAAATACCTACTTATTATTGAGTAGTTTCAGAGGCCGTCTGTATTCACTATCAGTTCCAGTTTTCCGAGAACAAAAGTACAAGTTACTATAAAAAAAAATTAAATCGCTTCAGGTGTGCATTTTTTAAAGATTTCCCTCGATTTCTCCAGGATCCCATCACCAGATCGTGACCTGATGACAATGGAACCAACTTGGAAGTACACCCTTTCAATCAAAACAAGAATTTTTCAAATCGGTCCAGCCGTCTTCGAGTAATCGCGAAACATATTGCTCCTTTTTTTTGAGGTCGGTTAAAAAGGGCACGTTCTTAGCCATAGGGATTTTTTTGGTTCATTTTAATGTTTGATTTAATGATTTGATATCTTTTGATTTTGTAATAAATTAATCGATTTCAACAAATTTACGAAAATTTCATTTGAATCGAAACGAAAAACTTGGTCACTACACTAAGTTTAAGAAAAAAAAGACTTAAAATGTAACTGTTTACGTGTTGAGTTTTTAGTATGAAATACTTTATTATTACGATAGAAATAAATGTAATAACCACTTAGTTGCACCTTAAAAGAGCATATACATAGCTTTTAGGTATCTGTGAAGCTCAAAAGCTGTTGAATATTTTATTTATAATTTCAATGGATAATGCACATTTACATTATATGGGTGTTGTCATGTGTCAAATGATGGGTCTTACATATATACTTCTGTAGTCCGTATCGCAAAAGCGATCTCTGCAAAAATGGTTAATTATACCGTATTTACCTTCAAATGGCTATCAGAAACTTCAAATTTCACTAAAGACGAATTTTTTTATCACACGTAAGTAATTTTCTTTTAATTTATTAATTATTTTCAACACCAAAAACCTTTTAAATAAACAAGCTTTTTGACAGACATAACGTAAACATTTCAAAATTTGACATCATGGCATTCGTGGCATGTTGCCGACAGCATGTTGTAATTTGTTCGGATATCTCATCTGAAAAGTTCCGATATCGTTTACGTTTTCGGATTTTTCCTTTTAAGGTAAGGAACTCTAAAAAATATAGTAATACTCTAAGTCTGGGACTATGATGTGTAATTCCTGCAGAAAAAAATTGTTAGGTGATAATACGGCTTGCGGCGCAGCGTAGGACGACCAGCCACAAGATGGTCCGATGACCTCATATAGGTGGCAGAAAGGCGCTGGTTGCATGCTGCTTTCAATCGGTCACTTTGGAAATCCATGGAGGAGGCCTATGTTCAACAGTGGACTTCTTGTGGCTGAGATGATGATGATGAATACGGCTTGCCATCTCCTTCGGTTAAATACTTAAAGATTTTATGACATTTTTCACTTTTTTCTTTGAGCAATGAAATTTACGTCAATTTGTCAATCTTTGAAGGAAAAAGTAAATGCTTATTAACTGGTTTCCAAGTCCATAAGTTTCTTCGAGGGTCGAGTTTGGGATTTGAGCCTATAAGTAAGCATAACTAGCAAAGTCCCCGGCGACGCACGGGTGGTAACTTAATTTGGGTGTAGGTAAAAACCTTCTGTAAAAGAAATGTTGTAATTTTTTTTTATGAATTTGGAAGGCAAACAAGCAAGTGGGTCACCTGATGGTAAGTGTACACCACCGCCTATAGACACCCGCAACATCGAAGAGATCGCAGATGCGTTGCCAACCCAGAGGGCTAAGACGGCTGGAATACCTCTTGTAACGGATTTCACTGACATAATTAAAGGTACATCATTTCAGAAGATTTTAGGTACAGTCAAGGAAATTTAAACACGTACCACCGTAGAACCTAGTCGAAGAGACATACGCATGACATTTGTATGACATAGCCTGCGCTTAACGCGTCGCGTCATTGCGATAGGGTTCTAAGGTGGTACGTGAATATATTTCCCCTACTGTACGTACTAATTGTGCAAATATCGTCATTAAGTTTTTATTAAGAAATTGCTCCCGTGCGAAGCCGGGACGGGGCGCTAGTGTTTTTTTTTATGAAATATTAAGGAAAACAAGCAAGTGGGTCACCTGATGGTAAGTGATCACCACCGCCTATAGACACCCGCAACACCAAAGAGATTGCAGATGCGTTGCCAACCCAGAGGGCTAAGATAGAATACCTTTTGTGCCAGTAATTGCACCGGTTGTCTTGCTCTCCACGCCGGAACACAACAGTGCAAGCACTGCTGCTTAGCGGCAGGATTAGCGAGCAAGATGGTGGTAGCGATCCGGATGGACCTTGCGCAAGGTCCTACCACCCGCAAAAGTGCAGTGTAAAGATAAAGAAAATAAACCTGTCGAGATTCACATTGAAATAAAAAAAAATTAAACAGTTTATACCGCGTGTACTTAAGTATTGCAGGGTTGGCATGATTTAAATTTTGATTCAAATCATGATTCAAATCAAACGACTGTTTCAATAAAAATCTATGTTTTAATCAAGTGTCTCAATCTAGGTTTTTGGTATATTAAGCCTAAAAATTAAGGTCTCACAAATAAATCACATTACATTCACAGTATAAAAAGGATCTAGGAAGTACTTAAAGTCCTTCAGAAGCTCTTTAATTCCGTGGTGCTCGGAGGTGCAACGCCAGAAGCATGGAACAGAGGGGTGGTGGCGCTGTTCTTCAAGAAAGGGGACAACACTTTTCTGAAGAATTATAGACCCATCTCGCTTCTGAGCCATGTTTATAAGCTGTTTTCCAGGGTCATCACGAATCGTCTCGAACGCAGGTTTGATGACTTCCAGCCTCCCGAACAAGCCGGCTTCCGAAAAGGCTTTAGTACCATAGACCACATCCACACGCTGCGGCAAGTTATACAGAAGACCGAGGAGTACAACATGCCATTATGCTTAGCGTTTGTGGACTATGAGAAGGCCTTTGATTCGATCGAGACGTGGGCGGTGCTTGAGTCTCTCCAGCGATGCCGTATTGACTATCGGTATATCGAAGTGTTGAAGTGTTTGTACAATAACGCCACCATGTCGGTCCGAATACAAGACCAGAGGACGGAGGAAATTCCATTGCAAAGAGGTGTGAGACAGGGAGATGTTATCTCTCCGAAACTGTTCACCAACACAATGGAAGATGCCTTTAAGCTTCTGGAGTGGAAAGGATTCGGCATCAATATCAACGGCGAGTACATCACTCACCTTCGATTTGCCGACGATATAGTAGTCATGGCAGAATCGATGGAAGACCTTAGCACGATGCTCGAAGACCTCAATCGGGTTTCCCAACGGGTGGGCCTTAAGATGAACATGGACAAAACGAAAGTCATGTCGAATGTCCATGTAGTGCCCACCCCAATAGCAGTAGGAAACTCAACTCTCAAAGTTGTTGACGAATACGTCTACCTAGGACAAACAGTCCAACTAGGCAGGTCCAACTTTGAGAAAGAGGTCAATCGTCGAATCCAACTCGGCTGGGCAGCGTTCGGGAAACTGCGAAATGTCTTCTTGTCCAATATACCTCAGTGTCTGAAATCGAGAGTGTATGATCAATGTGTGTTACCAGTGATGACTTATGGCACTGAAACGTGGCCGCTTACTATGGGCCTTATAAGAAAGCTCAAAGTCACGCAACGAGCTATGGAGAGGGCTATGCTTGGAGTTTCTCTGCGTGATCGAATCAGAAATGAGGAGATCCGCAGACGAACGAAAGTAACCGACATAGCCCAGCGGATTAGCAAGTTGAAGTGGCAGTGGGCAGGGCACATAGCACGGAGAACTGATGGCCGATGGGGTCGAAAAGTTCTCGAATGGCGGCCGCGTATTGGCAAGCGCAGCGTAGGACGACCAGCCACAAGATGGTCCGATGACCTCGTACAGGTGGCAGGAAGGCGCTGGTTGCATTCTGCTTCCAACCAGCCACTTTGGAAATCCATGGAGGAGGCCTATGTCCAACAGTGGACTTCTTGTGGCTGAGATGATGATAAAAAGGATCGTCACTTTTTAACAAAAAAAATCGTGATTTTTTTTTCCAACCCTGGTGAATTGTAACGAATTTAATTCTCAACGTTTCAAGCCCTTTTCAAGTCTCATATTCACTAGCAGACTGGCAAAAATAGTTAAAAATACAAACTACATAATTTGACAACGACGATTAGGTAAGCGATTCCTTTTGGGTCGATGGTTCCTATTGCTGGCGGTCATTACTTCCCAACAGGTGACCCGTTTGCTCGTTTCCTCCCTTTTCCGAATAAAAAACCTGTAGGTAGTAGCCGCATGAAAATTTTCAATTTAGAGCGCAATAACTTCGAATACCCCAAATCCTAAAATTACCTAATTATACTTTCCAACGATCTATCTATACTAACGAGACCTTGCTCAAGTTAGAAGTTTTAAAAATATTTCCCGTGACATACAAACAGACTGAATCTTATAATACCATTTTACCACGAAAACCTAAAAACGTAGGTTTGTATTTTGGATGAAGTTACGCATTTTGTAAATTTACATTGCACTTTTAAACGTAGTGATTATTAATATGCATATTTATTTAAAATCTTATTGTTATTCTCTTCGGTTTAAAGTCTTTTCTTATTTATTACTTCCGTGTTATGCTTCCGTGTGTATTACACTACGGTATTACACAGATTATTAATTTACATGATTGTTATTATAATGTTTCAGTGAGCGTTTAGTGCGCATAAAATTATACGTGGCGGTATGAGCTCAGATTTCTTTGTCTTTTCCGGAGAGAATAACATAAAACAAAAATGTACTCTGCTAGTCTGTGCTGTGTGCGCAGTGATGCCAGATCTCTTGATTTTTCAGGGGATTTCCAGATTTTTGTAGAATTCTATTGATCTACTAATTTTAACTAGAAATCTACTGTTTTTTTTTCAAATAGTAGCTTTACTTTAAACATTGTATGTTATATAAAAATCTGCGTGAAATGACACACAAAATTATCATGGTTAGGCTGGCACTATAAAATCGTCCTCGTAAATGGACTAAAAGGGGTGGACACATAGTTAATCTTGCTCCAGAGTCAGCGAAATAAACCAGTTTGACATACTACGTTAAAATGATTACATGAATAAATTAAATAGAATCTATCACTTTATAGGATTCATCGAGGAAGCGATACCATCTCTATTTCACTTATGCGTATTTGTATATAATGTACATAAATTGTTTTTTTTTTTATCAAAAATGCATCTACTGATTTTTGGAAAATTTTCCCAATACATCTACTGATTTTTTCTAGTGGCATTTTCTGATTTTTCAAAAATGGACCTGGCAACACTGGTGCTGTGTGCGCTCACTAAATCTCTTTAATCTGTGGTTTGCATTGGAAAGAATGAGAATAGTGGCAACTCTGGGTTTTAACTGCATGTATGGAAAGTGCTGCTATTAGTGTCAGGAAAGTGAACTAATGCAGTATAGCTATAGATAGGCATATATACATATACGTGTATATGCGCACTTGCGCGTGTGTGAGTGTTATTTTTGAACCAAATATACTCAATCAAAGTTTTGTTCCAGCAAATTTTATGAAAACTTATATAAGCTCTTACTTATATAAGTTTTCATAAAATTTGCTAGAACAAAACCTTGATGAGTAAACAAAAAGAGATAACCAAGAGCGCATCAACGTCCAAGCAGACCAAAGCCAGAGTTGACAATGGCCGCCTCCGACCAGTGTGACCAACTTAAAATTAGAGATCCTGCCCCACTTAGGCCAGAAAACTGACAAATCCTGCCAAAGTCTTATGCTCAAAATGCCGGAAAAAATGCCAAAACATTTTTAAGATTTAAAATTAATAGACACCTATTTTTTTATACTTTTATTTAAAGAGAAAAAGTCAAGAATTTAAATTACAGACAACCTAGAGTTACAGTTCGAGTTACATGCTGTACAAAATGCAAGATCTTCATCTTTCACTTTCAAAGACGAAAGTGCAGGATTCTGCTCCCACTCCGGGCGATATAATCCTTCATATTTGCGTTTCATGATAAATCAGCAAAACATTCCCATCGCAGGAAATCGTACATGACAGTGTGTTGTGTTTCCGACTAATTAGGAAAACAAGTGACAGTTGAAAATTGAACGAGCTACAAATTCAATAAGAAATGCCAAGGAAAATCCCCAAAACCGTAGACGGCCAAAACTAAGAATTTATTTACCCTATGCTTTTTTTTTCGTCGATAAACTTACTCCTTCAAGATTGGGTTCACAATCAGAGTTTACAAGCGATAAAAACGCAAAAACACGTCAATGGCTGTCTCTGGTTGGTCAATGGCTGCGCTTTTGCGTTTTCATCGCTTGCAAATGCCTATTGTGAACCCAGTCTAAGGCTATACTGCCAAATGTGCCAGCTCATATGGCTATCCTGCCAAATACTGCCAGATTTCGAAAACTTCAACCGATCCTGCCAGAAGTCAAAATGACGGTCTAATCCTGCCAAAAAGGCAGGATCCTGCCACATATGGTCACACTGCCTCCGACACGAGTGACTAGCAGTGACAGATAGTTTTTTTTTAATTTTGTGCTCACTTTCCAGCCGCGAGGGTGCGCTGCTAACTGTCAAATTTTATGAAGTTTTAAGTGTGCCCCGCCTGCGTAGTATCTCTTAGTGGCTTGTGATACTGACTGATAAAAGATTTTGCAAAATAATTTTGGTTCCATGTAAATAACTAGAATGGCAAACCGAAAGAAAAATCTGCCAGCAAAATCTAAGAAGAAATACCGGCAAAAGGTAAATAGATTTTCCTTCTGCATGATAAAACATGAAGCGTACTTTTTCAAAGGCACTTTAATCTTGCGGTCATGTGTACTAAATGTCATTTGATTTAAATCAAATGACTGTTTCAATAAAAATCTATGTTTTAATCAAGTGTCGTATTACCAGTAAAGTAATTGTGAGAAGATCATGTATTTTATGAGTGTCCGAGCTGTAGTGAAACATGGGCGGCGAAAAGCCACGGTTCCCATCTTTCTCTTATAGTCATAATTGTACGGTTTCCCTACTGTAACATCATCATAATATTTTGTAAAACCATTGTGACGGTGTTATTGTTTACTAACTCAATGCAATTTGTTGATTTGCATTGAAAATTGACTAAATTGCAAATAGACTATGTTAGGCGGATTTGCCCTTAGGCCCAAGTAGACCTGGGCCTAGGGCAGCCAGGTATTAGGGGCGGCTAATCATGGCAAAAAATACTCTGAAGCGGTAGGTGCGTGGTATTAAGCCGTGGCTGGTACTACAGGGCCTAGGGCAACAAAGACTGCAAATCTGCCTCTGACTATGTAAACAAAACTTTGTAATTTCATAGTGTCTTAGTAAATACAATACATACAAGTACATTTTTGTAGTATGCCCTAGTGAGTAGAAAGTCTTAGTTGTATGATCGACGACTATAGCATAACTTAGTTGCAAAATTGCTAATAGAGTTTACAACCTAATTATAGACAGTATTTGTTATAAAATGTCTGTCATTCTTGTTCCGTTTAGTTTTGAAATGCCCCAAATTAACAAAACGATCGTAATATTTCATTATAGTATTATAATGGATGGACAACTGCACTTGAGCCTTATGATTAGTGCATTTACATTCATCACTAATTTTACTCTTCACTGAGAGATTCAGAAGCCTGCAGTGGCGACCCAAAAGTAGATCGTCAATTCTGTGGCTCCTGGCGATGTTAGTTCCTCAATCATGTATTAACTGCTGGACGGACTTAGATGAAATTTGGCGGACAGATTGATCATGTTTTGAATTAAACCAGTGTTTCTCAACTTGGGCTCCGAGGACCCCTGGGGGTCCGCAAACCTGTCTCAGGGGGTCCGCAGACGAAATACATATTCAGAGAAAAAATTATGAGACATAACGACGCGGCCAAGTGTTTGATGGGCATCACATTTTTCTTGTGAGTCAAATAGACTGATGTGAGGATTGCATATACAAGTATCCAAGTGGGTTTTCATTTGGTTTTGAGAAGTCCTCGGATCATGGTAACATTGCACTAGGGGTCCACCCTTGGACAAGGTTGAGAAACGCTGAACTAAACAATACTTTTCATTCCGTAACATGCATACAAAACAATATCATGTGGACAAAGCCATAGGTAGAAGCTCATCCTACTTATATTATAAGCTTACGCTTGTTTCCCTTTGGGGTAGGCAGAGACCACAGAACGCCATTTGCTCCAGTCCTGGCATACTTCCCTCGCTTCCTCCACACACATTCCTCTCTTCATACATGCTCGGCTCCTATTTATACGTATTATAAATATGAAAATAATCCTGTTCCTGAACAACCCATTAACACATTCAGTGCCACAAACTCTCTAGGTGATTTCTCTGTTTGTAGAAGATTTTTGCTACGTACCAGGTTACGAGCGATAAGTGTAGCTTGTAGCACTGCGTGGCAGATAATGTGTTAATGACTGGACGGATTCAAATGAAACTAGGCTCTCAAATTGATTTGTCCAGGATGACATTATGTAGGATATTTTTTGTGTAAGTCAAACTGCTGGTAAAAACTGGTAGCTTAATACAGTAATGGCTGTAACTTGTAATGTATTTTATATATTTCTGATTACTAGTTTTGGTTGGCAAGGGAAATATATTAATATTTATAAAAAAACTTAAATAAAAAATACAATAAGTATGGTATGTTCTTATTTATTTAGTTATAATCTGGTACCTAAACTATAGCTTTGAAACGAAAAGGTTTGATAATCTTTTTGCTCCTAATACATACATTTACACCTAGTCTGGTTAAGATCACTATTTATTTTGTACACTATGGTTAAAAATTTAAAAAGTTTAGGAGCTTTTTTCATTTCATAGAAATAATTATATTAAAAAAATGGTACAATATTACCAAAAATATATTGTGCCACGATGTACCTGCGCAGCTGCGCAGTAGACCAATATTAGTAGCGCGAGAAATTTCGATCTACCAATGATAAAGTAGAATTTTACGCGCGCTAAACTCTTGCGCTTTTATTAGTCTATCGATTTCGGAGCAACATGGCGGCAGCCCGTGCGCCACAGTGTACGAATTGTGTAAGCGGGACAAAGCTAAGAATGCATAATTAATAATTGTGAAATTAATAATTGTATAAATTTTAGTGTATTATTTTATTTTTGACATGTGCTCTTATGCAATAAAATATTTTGACTTTGACTTTTGACTTTGACATAGCAAGCAATACTCTGCCAGTTACGCTTGCAAATAAAGTACAATATGGATTATTCACACGTTCGGCTACTGTCGGAAACCGGTCTGCGCTTCCCTGCGCAAACGAATACTGCCGATGCTCAATATATTTTTGGTAAAACTGTAGAACAGAGTTATAGTAAATATAAAAATTATAAGAAAATATGTTATTCCATTCATTTTGTAGTGCAATATGTTGAAAACTCCTTAATTCCACTCCAGTTATCTTATCAATAATTATGATAAGAATATGACTATTCAAAGTCACTGATACATAATTATGTTCATCACAAATCAAAAAGCTCAAGTCTGTTTACGGTCCCTATACAAGTGGTTGTTTATAATCCCATAAAAAAAATCCACATACCTACATCTTTATCTTCTTTCCTTGACAAGGTATTAAACAAAGTTGGTATCCGTCCCTGTCCGTCCTTATCGTATCTTCGGCCGCTTGCTCTTTCTAAACCACGCAACGGATTTTTATATGGTTTTCACTGTTATTTATATTTTTGTACGGAAGGTTTATCTACATGTACACTAATATAATAAAGAGGTAAACTTTGTTTGTATGTAAGGGGTAATCTCTGGCACTACTGAACTGATTTCAAAACTTCTTTCACTAATAGAAAGCTACACTATCCCTGACGGACATAGGCTACTAATTTTACGCGAATGAAGTCGCGCGCGTCAGTTAGTTTATTATACGCGAGAACCATACTAAAAAAAATCTGGTTAAACCTGAAAGCATAAGTTTATTTTAAGATTAAAAAGGATGTTTCTACTCCAAAGCTACAATTAATCCTTATTAGGGGATGCGCCCCTAAGGTTACCATCTCGACATCCGGTTAACTATACTCTTAGCGACGACACTCTGTATGTTGTATACAGCAGGTACAGTCAGCAACGAAAGTCCATGAACACATCCTAATTTCCAAAACACCTGCACACTATAAAGTTCCATATGTTACTGAACAGGCTAATGTACAAACGTCTGTGGACATTTGAGATTAACAAAAGTCAATAAACATCGATTTTTCAATAGTTGCTGAACATGTCCGATTGATTAAATAGTTTAAGGTTACACTCCAAATGAAAGAGATGAAACGCTCACTGACAAGTGAGTACTCTTCTCAGTGATTGTCAAAATTCAAAATTCGAAGAGATGAGCATATCTCAGTGAAAAAAAAATAGGTCAGGCTAAATTGAATCTTATCGCGTGTCGTCAATATCACACTGGTTCTATTATGTCAATTTCTCACTTTACCTGTAGTAAGTAACTTATTCATTAATCCGAGATAAAATTAAATTAAATCTTATGTTATTTAAAATAAAGCTCAGTTTAACTTAATACCTTTAAAATAAATAATGTAATGACCATAAAGACAAAGCACATTGATAAATTTGCAGGGTATGGTAGTGGTAATGTGTCGAAACTGGCAAACGCAAGGCACGGAATGCTTAGGTTTCAGGTTCGAGTCCTGCCACTACCCTAATTTTGCTTTGTGTGTGTGTAATTATGCATATACTATTCAGCGACTATTCCAAATATTTAAACAGTGGTAGTGTTCAGCGACTTTTGTAACTAAGCTGTTCAGCAATTTTTGGAATTATGCTGTCCCGTAATTTTTGAAATTACGCTATTCAGCGACTTTTGTAATAAGGCTGTTCAGCAATTTTTGGAATGATGCTGTCCTGTAATTTTTGGAATGAAGCTGTTCAGCGACTTTTGGTATTCCATGGTGTAAATGTAATTTTGCTCTGAACGCAGTTCAACGACTTATGGACAAATGACCTGTTTAGTGACTTTTGTAACGTTATTGTGTTCGGCGACTTTCGTTGCTGACTGTACAATTGATGTGTATTGATTTTAATTATGTTGTTTATTTTATTCAACAGAATAAGAGGTTGCAGCAAGATGTGGCAGTCCATCTTCCAAAATCAATTACTACTGGCACAAGAAACACTAAAGTTGGCATAATTGAAGATAATTGCTCTGCTGAGCCTGCAGACACTCTATCCGCGTTACAGCCTTCCCCAGTGCTGGGAACTCAAGTGGTACCTGCACCCAAAGAAGATATATTGTCTACTGAGCAAAACAATAAACAGGATCATGTAATGCCAGATGGTAATAATATTACACCAAACAAACCAGCTCAGCTAATTATGGGGAAAGTAAACTTTCCAGTTTCAGAAGATATCTCAACATTCCATCCTCAATTAGCTAATGATCAGGACATATCAATACTAGAATATTGTAAAGAAAATATCCCTTGCGGACAGCAGACAACAAATCTCTCGGTTATAAGTACAGATAAAGAAGACACATCATTTAATAAGAAGGATAGTTATGTTGCTCCTGATCAGCAGATAACCAGTCTTGAAGAAACTTCGAAAACTGATATCGCTTTGGACGGGCCCATTTCTCCTTTTAATTTAACCAATAATGAGATGGAACATATCCAGACCGATTCACCAGTACTTCAACAACACTTTCCCAATAACCGACCCAAAACACCCAACGTACCAATACCTATCACCGAAATGTTTTCTCCAAACACTGTTAATGAATTCAGATCAACGCTACGTAACTTGTTCCCTAATGGCCCGCCTCCCTCACAACCAATTAGACCAGTGAAAAAGCGTAAAAAAGGAGACACCCCATATATAGTTGGTTGCACGAAGCGGCGGCGAGTACCAGAAAAAAAAACACTCAATGTTTTCAAAGGGGACAAAAAATACGGCGTCACTGAAGAAACAAATTCTTTCGCTGATGAAGAATGTCATATGAAAAGAAAACGTGGTAAAAAAAAACAATACGGTAACTGGTCTAAATCAAGGTTTAACCCAAAAAGTGATGAGATAGCTGCCAGACTAAAAATGAATGAGAACGTAGATGAGATATTGCGTAAATCTCCTAGTAAAGAGACTGTTTCCTATATGTCAAAGCCTTATGTACCCAGACCACAAGCATTTAGCCCTTTACCTAGCACATCTAAAGACAGCGAGACCATTATGAAAAACGAGAAACATTTTAGTGAAAGTTTGAACTATGAAAAGAGCAACTTGGATATTTACGACGATGATGATGAACTTCCTGACATTCAATGGGAGACGAAGAAACACCAAAAGAAACCGCATAAATCTTTACTTCGAAGTAGAGACATAGAATTAATTAACAAGAGTTTACCTTCAGTTAAAAATGAAGATATGAACAATAATAATGATATCGCGAATCATGAAGAAGTTGATTTCTATGAAATCGAATTTGATAAATATATGCCGAAAAAAGAATTTACTGTTCCTTCAGTAACCACTACCACCGATGCTAATCCAATCGTTATTGATGATAACAATGTTGATTCAGAAAATGTTGAAGTTGAAGTTCAACCAAAACGTGTTCTTTGCGAAATTAAAGAAATAACCGATACGATTGAAATAAACGATGAATATAGTTCTATAACTTATGAAGACCTATATTCAGTACCCAAGAGCACAGAAGTGGTTGATGTCGATGAGTTGATCAAAGAAATGCAGGCTTTTAAACAAAAGTCTAAAAGATTTAATCAGGATATTATTACCATAGTGGATCCAGCCAATATAGAAGCATCACACAATACACCTGCTAATCCCATTTCAATACAAGCCTCACACGATCACGAAAATGTTAACAATCTGGTTCCAACACAAGAATCATTAATAAAAGATAAATCCAAATCCACTGCTATAGAAACAGCAGAAGTCATAGAAATACCAGATGTAGAACCTATTGATAATTTAACAAAGCAAACTTCAACAAGTAGATTCAATAAAACATGCTCATGGGACGATGATGTGGAATTTGTTAGTGAATCAATTGGGAAACAAAACAATGTACCAAATAACATAGAGACTGTTGTGATTGATTTTTTTAATGATTACAGGAATAATACCAGTGGTACACACCGTGTACCGAATCCAGTAGTAAGAAATAGTGATGTTGCAAATGATTTGGGAATGTTGTTTTCATTTATCACTGAGCAATGCAGCAGATTAATACAGCCAAAACAGCGCAAAAAAAAATCAAAGAAAAGTCAATCGCCAAAAAAGGCACCGGAACAACAGTTACAACCACAGTTAGGAACAGTTGGTAATGAGAATGCTGCACCTTCAACGAACGGTCAAGTACAGGCTTCGCCAGTGAACGGCGAACGGAAGCTCGCGGACTGCCCTATATGTATGGAGAATTTATCAAGCAACGCCATTGCCTCAACTACATGTGGACACGTGTTCTGTTTAGGGTGTATCAGGCAATGCCTGCGCAGTAGTGGAAAGAAGTGTCCGACTTGTCGCAAAACATTAAAAGGTGCTGGTTACCATCAAGTGTTTTTGTGAAATAAATATATGTTTGCTGTGGAAAAACGATTAGAGCAGCGCGGATAAAATGCATAGACAATGGTACCAACGATCTCTCCGTTCACTTGTGATTTTATAGCTCAGTTTAATAGAATTATCCAGCCGTAATGTCAGACATGCCATAAGCCTGACAAGTGCCGATTGACAATTACTTCATATGTTCATATATATTATTTTATATATATTTTTTATATTTTGTTTTTGATTTAGAAATTAATAATTCCAATATTTAAAGAAGATTTGAGCGTGAAAACTGAAAACTGGCATGAGAAATTGTATGCCGGTTTTATTTTGTGCCATAAATATCTATTATAGTAATACTATAGTGGTGATTATTATAGTAATACTATATAGCTGATAATGATATGTTAGGAGGTAGGACAGACGACAAGGTTGCGAGTCGCTTGTAACTATCCGGACAAGTTAATGTACGTATTAAATTGACAAGTTAGCATTATTCAACTCATTGGAAACTTGCCCGCTGACACTCAACTGACGGTACCTGAATTTGTATTGTATTGTTACTTTACAATATCTTTTTGTTATCCACCTTGATTCCTCCGACGCATTGCATACGGTGCGAATTTTAATGTTAATCCTTTACCAGGCCAAGGGAATTATATCTCCCATATACATGTATTCAAAATGCAACTTTAACTACTACATATTCTGATAGAAATTCGAATGTGCTAAAGTGAAAAACACCTTGCTTCTAAAATGTTGTCCAAATAGTAACAAACATGTGTCTGCAGTATTAGATTTTTTGGGGAAATTTCTATTTTGATGGGACCTGGTTAAAGACCTTTAACCCTGATCAATGCCAAGGATTCATAGAAAAGTTGACACTCTCGCGCCACGTCATAATGAACCTTTTCTTATAGGGGCCACAAACACGTTTCAGTCATGGCGTCGAGGGCCGCAAGCAAGTTATTTATGGGCGCGTAATTTAGAATGGTGCGAAAATTAAAATGGTTTACAATTTTGTAACTTCAGGTGGGCCAAAGTCAAAGGCAGGATCAGCATAGCTGCTCTAAGCGCAACAGCGACATAGTGCCGAGATAACGCCATGTGTCATCTACGCGATTAAAGGAGCTAGCGCGATAGCGCGATACGGCGCTTACTTGCGCTTAGATAATCGCCCATTTGTAGGCGAAAATCCTGTCTATATACTCCAACTTACCTACTTGTAACGAGTAATGCCCAAAATGTGTCATTCAATAAAATGATATTAAGTACAGCAAACCTATGTAAAATAGGTATGTCTATTTGGCCCTTATTTACGTTTAATATGACAGCTTAAAATATTTTTAAGCAAATACATTGTTATTTATTTTATCTCCATGTGCTTGAAATTCGTTGTTACCTGGGTATCAACGTCTTAAAAAGGAAACTGCATGGATCTTTCAGGTCCTCGCTGGTATTTTGATTACAAATCAAAAGTCGGCAAAGAGAGACGATTGTATAGTCTGCAGCTGTAAAAAAAAAACTAGCTGAGCAATCAAAAGATCGAAAAATATACAAGAGCTCTTAGGGGTCATTTGCATGGAGCGAGTTGCATTAAAGGCCATTTACATGGTACGAGTTCTCACATGCGATTTGCATGACACATTGCGGGCTACCGACGTTTGATGTGATCGATCTAATGATCGAGCCGCGCAATGTAATGCAACATACGACAAGTCGCTCCATGTAAATGGCCCCTTAAATTGCGCGGCTCGATCAATCGATCGATGACACCATACCTCGGTAGCCCGCAAGCAACTCGCATGATATAACTCGTACCGTGTAAATGGCCCTTTGCTCTAGATAATAAAGTTGCGTGTAGATTGTTATGGCTTGTTTAACTGTGTAGGTATGCATGCGTCATGCGCCGAAAGAGTTGAAGTATCTATAACAGTCTAAACCTGAAAGAGGTGGGTCCGTTATGCTATACCTCCCTTAGGCGCTCACGCCGGTCTGTGGTCTGTATGATATAAAACAAGTAGTCCGATAATATTAGAAGTTTAGAACAATGTCATAAGTTGACAGACTGACACATTTTATATCTAACAAGACCCTGTATTAGTAGCTAACTAGCGTTTATCGCGGAGATAAGCATCAGTCTCTTTTGCACAAGTATGTTACTGGGGTGAATCTCACCAGGTTACTAGAGCTCGCCAAAATGGCCGAATCTCTATGAAAAACGGCTATTTTGGTGAGCTTTAGTTACCCGGTGAGATCAAAAATCGCACTCCTGCCCCTCTAGCACACTAGCGTTTATCGCTGACATAAAGCATTCGTTTCTTTCGCACACGCTGGCTGGTTAGAACGGGATAACTGCTTTGTGTCATCGATAAAAGCTAGCGTGCTAGGCCCCCTGGTCGGTGTGGGATATTATTATATGCTATCCGGAATAAAGCTAGCGTGCTAGGTAATTAATTGGTGATTGAGAATATCAGGAAAAATTGATATGAAAAAAAAGTATCTAAGTACTTATACTTTATTTTATTGATTAAAAGATACAAATTGCTTATTGATAATTTAATTTTATGTAAAGCTTTAATTAAAACAGCGTATAATGCTCAGAGTTATTAGCTGTGAACCAACCATACCTATAAAGCCTAAGATATGTTTTTTATACAATTTATGATTAATTAAACATTACCTACTTATAGAATTATACCAAAAATGTTTTCTTTATTCCTTATTCACCTCACGCGCATACACACAATATTATCAAACCGCAATTAGAATATAACTGGAGGGTAACGTCAGCACATTGTCTTTACATAGACTTGCGTCAAGCTTCAGTTCTATAGTATGAAATTACAGCGGGCTGACGTTACTCTCCAATCATATTCTAAGATAAGATCTGTACGTGCGTTTCAACCGCTAAAGAGATAACATACTTATATTTACCCAATTATATTTATGTGGAAAGAAAATTTAAAAATTTTATTACACATATTATTTTATTACCAACATATACAAAAAGTAAGAAAACTGAAACTAAAGTCCTTTTTTGTTTCGAAATATGCATGATACGAGTGCCATCTAGATAAGAAATGCAGAAAATTTCACAATGATGTCACTGTTGTCGTATGGAGCTTTTTCGTGAAGCGTGTCACTATCATTTTACTCTTTGCGATAACTTAAAAACAGCACAGAACAAAGCAAAAACAGTTTTTTTCTTTAACGAATTCTTCCAATTATGGAAATAAAACACATTTCATGCCGGGATAGGATACCGTATTGACAATAACAGCTGTGCCCGGAGCAATAAGTGCTTATGAAACACAGCAGGTCAATTTTTGACTTTCAAACGCTTAACATTCGCCAGCCGCGGACTAATCACTGCCGGCTAAAATATACGCTCGCGAATTTGATTGGTCGAGCAGTATAGCATAGAAAGAATAATTAAAATTGAAAGCTATATTTTATTAGCTGATCTCTTTCAATGGCAATACAATGTGGCAAGAAGATACGACTGCATCCTCTAAAACTTTTCAATTGACACACAGGGGGGTAGCACGCTAGCTTTTATCGATGACTTAAGCATATATCCCTTTCTAACCAGTACGCCAGTACGAGAGGGACGGAAGCGTTTATGTGCGCGATAAACGCTAGCGTGCTACTAGAGCTGGTCATTACAACATTACAGAGGTGGTGGTGCAGGCGATTAAAACGCTTGCAATTGGCCACCTGTGAAGCATATAATACCTACTTAATAACAAATGTTAAGGCAAGGCACTTACAATAACCATATTCGATAATTAAGACTGTTTTGCTATCAGAGCGATCCTCTAGAGCCTCAATTCGAAACCGAATCCATATATTGCGTTTGCATTTTGCATAGGTACTTAGAAGCTGCAGCGTCCAGATACGACGATCAGTGCCAGGCATTATTGACCAATGTTACCGGTTTAGACTTGTAAAACTTGTAGCTTCGTGAAACGGGCCACAGATAAAAAGAATAACCACCTAAAGCTACTAACATACTTCTGAATACACATACTTAATTTATTCAGCACTCTATAAACATGCCTGACATCTAGCTACATATGTTCTGAAACTAAAGGAGCTTGAAAAACTTTTGGGAATTTCACAGTGTAAGTAGATACTAGTCGCCATCAGACATGCACACATACCCAATAGAGACGAAGAGTCACTTATTTTGTTTGAAATAATGCCGAAAAGTCACTGCGTTGATCGCTGTGCTCCAATTGGCTGATCCGATCAAACAAGACAAACTCTAAGGTGCCATTTACATGACGCTAATTGTCGTAAGTATATGCCAGTTGAATTACATTGAGCGGCTCAATAAATCGATCGATTACACCATACCTCGGTAGCCCGCAAGCAACTCGCATGATAGAACTTGTACCGTGTAAATGGCCCTTTAGTGTACAAGCTACAATACTAATCAAAAGTCAATTATTATTGGTATCGTATGGCGTAGTGAATTTACTTGTTGTATGGAAATAAGTCTTAAATACAGAAGGTAATTGAATAGCTGAAATAGAAGTAACATTGTTTATTTTGGAATTACGATAATTTACACACACAGCACTCGAAGCACACTATTGTTTATCGCGGAATAAAGCCATCGTTCCTTTCGCACGAGGTAACTGGTTAGAAAAAGGGATATACCTATAAGAATAAGGAATATATGCTTTATATGCCTGACAAAGCAAATGTGCTAGGGTCTCTGTTGTTGGCACTGAACAGTGTGTGTTGAGACGGTTGCTGCTTATTAGTAACAAAACACTAATCAGTTTCGGAATAGGATGTCCAGTATTATTCTATGCCATCAGATATTATCGGCTCGGAGCGGGCAAGGTCACAGAACAAATACAGAAGTCTCTCTTCGAACAAAAACGGCATTTAGGTATAAGAAGCTTCCTAGTACGCCTCTCTGTCTATCGTATAACTCGTATTCGCATACGCGGCAACTTAATTATGTTGTTGTCGACTATGCATATCATGTATATCACAGCGGGAAAGGTGGTCAAAAATATCAGCGGGGCAATTCTCGCGTCAGTAGAGATGAGCTCACGCTCGAGATATATTAAAAAGAGTTGTCAGATTCCTTCAAAATCTATCACTTTTTGACACATTTCGGTTGAGAGATGAATCTCGATGAGCGCCAGAATTGGGGGCCTGAACACGCCCGTACGTATTTGACACTCTAATTGAGTTCAGATATTTTTGCTTGCAGCTTGCCCACTTCGATATGCTTGATGCTGACTGTACTTTCTGTGACATCGAGGTCGATGCTAATGCGCTTACGGGGCTAAGCTGAATACGCTCGTGCCAATAGAGCTTTGAACACCTAGCCAGGGGGGTTCCGGCCCGCACTGTAGGTACGCTCGGCCGCGTTGTCTACAGCATAGGCAAATCACAGTAGTTTGGCGGCTTACCGCGCTCCAGCTCACTCGCCCTCGCTGTGTCAATGTAATTGAAACTAATGCGCCACAACCCTATCGTATCGCCGGGAGTTGCGGGGGGAAGGTGGACGCGGGCGGTGCGTTCCTTTTGACGCGAGCAGCCTGGCGAATGTGGAGTGATACGAACTTTTTGTGCGTGTTAATAAAGTTGGAAATCATTTAATCGTGGTCAAAAAAGAGAAGTTTCTGTACGTTAGTACCTAAGTACTATTATTTATTCTGTGAACTAGCCTGCTCCAATATATTTAAAGGAGACTGTAGGTACAACTACAACTTTCCAACTAAGTACATACATGCTTTGTAAATAGGTGAGTAATATTTTTTATTTACAACAATATTGTCTCGTCTATGATACTAATCTTATAACCACTAATAGGCAGCTTCTTCAATCAAATTCTAAAAGCTAAGTCATGTTTGTGTATAATTATTACTTATTAAATGTGAGTGTATAAAGTATAACGCTACTTAAGCTAACTCTTGATTTTAAAAATTAATTTTATTCAAGTCTGCGCTGACAGAGAGCCGTGATAGGATTTGAGGGCACAGAGAGTTATTATAGGTCAAGTAACGAGTTTAGTTAAACGATAACACAGTAACACACAAGTACACAGCCCATACAAAACCAGAACAATAATTTTGAAATTAGAACGGAACTCTCCAGTACATATGTACGTGACATGCTGCAGTGCGCGTGACCTCAACTCTGATGCCCATACTTGTACCATTGTAATATTAGCAAAATGGCTGCAAACCATAGAACCATGTCAAATTGACACAACAAGTAAAACAATTAGATACCTCTTACTTTTACAACGTTACTTTGACACAGATCCATGGTGGATAATGGTTCCATTTTGCTGATTGTACAGTTATTAGCGCCTATAGCTACACAGTGGAACGGGTCAAAAATATCTACAGAAGACTTTACTTTTAAGACAGCAAGAACATGCGTAGATATTCTGATCTCTGCATGTGTTCAGCCACTTCTGCTGGCTCTAAATGCATCCCAACGTATCTCTTTCCGCACGGGTCTAGTAAATGAGTTTTTTTTATTTTTCATTTATTTCAATATTTTAAATATTCTAGTGCTTAACAAAGGCTCTCGTGGTCATCCAATACTCACCACCCATAGCAATCTCTGGCGAGTTCTCTGAGAATAATAAATGATTGGTTTAATAAAGCCTAACAGAATCTTAATTACTGCAACTCAACAGTACAGTTAAGATCTTAGTTGCTGTAGTGAGCATGTTAGTTACTGTAGTTAAGATGTTAATTACTACAGTTAAGATCTTAGTTGCTGTAGTGAGCATGTTAGTTACTGTAGTTAAGATGTTAATTACTACAGTTAAGATCTTAGTTGCTGTAGTGAGCATGTTAGTTACTGTAGTTAAGATGTTAATTACTACAGTTAAGATCTTAGTTGCTGTAGTGAACATGTTAGTTACTGTAGTTAAGATGTTAATTACTACAGTTAAGATCTTAGTTGCTGTAGTGAACATGTTAGTTACTGTAGTTAAGATGTTAATTACTGCAGTTAAGGTCTCTGTTACATTATTAACATTTTAGTCACTGATCTTGTTAGGCTTATTTGGAATCAAGATCTTTGTTAAAAACTACATTTATTTTTCTTAGTGTTGTTTATGGTTTTCAGGTGATTCCGCTATTTACAAACGTTGCGCCAACGTAGGCTTATCAAAAACCGCGGGTTTACGTTGGAGTGAGCATCATATATTGCCGTCTCACTCATAGTACGTGAAACGCGTAGGTACCTCAGATTGGCCGATGTTGGCTCATGCGGCAGACATCGTGTCCGAGACATGATCAACCCAGTCCTATTTCTGCCTGGTCGTTTTATTGTCTCTATACAAAATTATACCAACTTCCTGATTGAATCATTAAATGAATCAGTTTGCCTTACCACTAAATATACAGGGTAGCTAGTATCCGGAATTCATAAATCCCAGTCAAATAAACTACCTGTGCGATTTTTTTTTACTTTACAGTCACATTGCTAACCCCTACATCAGGGATGCACAGACTTATTGAGACCATGGGCCACTTGGGCCAATGATGAACTAATGGCGGGCCACCAGCATACATTAAAAACCTAAAAACAGCCACAAATTTAATTAAAAAAATATTTTTTTTATTATTTGTAAAACTCAACAATATTCTTCCTTCAAATGTACAAGGGAATATTTTTACTGGCGGGCCACTGGCAGATTTCCCGCGGGCCGCGGGCTGTGCACCCCTGCCCTACATTATTTAAGTAGGAGAATGTTGTTTATCTGAAATTTAATAAATTTTAATAACATTCACTAACAGTTTGTTAAGTTCGTAAAAGAATTCTGGGTTTTAACAGGACACTTCAGCTATGAATATGCAGACTTTTATTTTATTGCTTACAGTGTATGTGTCATACTAGCTAGAGTAAGACAACTATACAATTGCGGCCAGGAATTGCCGAAAAACTAATTTATGTATAGATTGGCAAAAACTTGCTTTATGGACAATAATATTAGCAATGTGACAAATCAGCGAAATCATAGTTTCACATGGTACCCTACCTTAAAAGTTAATTATAACCACAACTGTCTCTACTGAATCACTAATTTACTAACTCTTAACTTACACAACACAAAAAAAACAATGCAACCCTTACAATAAACACGACATTAAAATACTAAATTAAGAGCAATAGAGCAAATATCCTATATGCAAAAAGCTATTTACAATATCCAACATAATAAATATTTTCATTGATTGCATGTCGCATCTGAACTCAACTAAATCTTGGCCGACAACATGTTCATAACCTGAAAGTTAATGGCAAGCTTTTTTGCAAAATCCTTACTGCACACAACACTTAATATGATGAATATGTTATACAATAAATAAAGGTCAGCTAATAGGTACAACGTTGTTCCATGAGTAAACAAAATGTGGTTATTATGATTCTAATTGCATTTGAACAACAATTTACAAAATAAAGTTTAAGTACCTGTAATCTCCTTTACTATGGAAGATTTATAATAATAAATAGATTTGTGTTTACAAGTCGGGATGCAATATTATGACCTGATTTTCTAATTACATCCAAGCATATCCACATTAACCATACCATTTTACACGAATGTGATCTGACACCTGTCAGTTAGACCATTGGCAATAATTTGTTATTTCAGATTATGTATGTCGACCATAAAAAACCATGTAAACTACATTTATCCTTACTTGTCTTAAGCAATCAACAACATTGTAATCTAAAATTTCAGTTGTTGCCATCAATATATTGTTTATTGCTGAAATAAAACATTAAAATGCAATAAGTTATAAATAACTTTCTCTATTTACAATTTCGGTTTGTTTTATTCAACATAAAGTGGAATTATAGGTTAGAATCTTATTTGCAAGATAAAACAAGTATGAATGAACTGACTTTATGTGGAAAATTCCTATTGTCACTGGCACGCAGTAATTTAATAAATGCAACATGCAATCTGATGAAAAAAACAATCGCTAACACTATTTATTGCTGTTAGTTGTACTAAAATTGCCATCTGAATGCAAGTGTTCTATTGAAGCTGACAACTGCTCTAAACTTTGTACTAGTTGCGTCATTTTGAAGCGCGAGGTAGATTTGTCAAAGCTATCTTCAGTTGGTTTCTCTACATCGGCACATAGGCGGAAATGCAACCTCGCCAAATGCTCCTGCTGATCCCGGATGTTGATCATCTGTTCCATGCTGCATCCAGCGCTGAAAGCGCTCAATTTGCCAGTGTGAAAGTCATCAAGAAGTTCTAGAAGAGCTTTTTCCATGTGTTTAACGTCTGGTGCTTCTTTAGGCACATGCTTTGGTCTGTTATTGTAGTTGGAGCGCATAAGATCGCGGTGCAGGCGTCTTTCATTTACTATGGACACTTTGGTAGAGTCATTTATGCTATTATTGCCTGTGCTGGGGAATACCTGGCCCGGGGTCCGCGAGGTGAGGCTGGCGGCTCCGCTGGACATCTTGTTGCTGGTCACAGGGGACGCGGCGGATTGCGTGATCTTCGGCTCGTCTTCCTCGCCCTCATTCTGCATTAGTTGCTGGGTTTCGTTCGCCTCTTCTACTTCCACACTCATGTAGACTAATAGGATATGCTACAGCAGTTACGAGTTATTTATCCACACTATAATTTAATTATTCTTCTTAAATTTATAGGTACTGAGTTTTATTTTATTTATAGCTAACAAGACATAAACATATTTCTTTTATTGCTCTTTACGTTCACTTTTTACAAAAAAATGGCTTGATAATTGCTCTTTCATCTTGGTTTGATTAGTTGACTTGACTTGACTTTGGCAGGAATGGCAGAATGGCAGATGGCAGGTTTATTCATTCGTGCCATAGATAAAGAAACCCTTTTGACACCATTGACCATAGACTTATTATAGGAAGACAGATGTCGTGTCTCCGAAAGGGACAGCAAATACACACACATCAATATTTAGGGTTACCATCTTTAAGGCAGTTTTCCTTGGGGTCATTTACGATGTCAAAAAAAAAACAATATTTTTATAAATTGAAAAAAAGAATTACTTTTGGAAAATGATTTTAATAATTCACAGGAATTTATAAAATCACTCTTAATAATAACAATGGTACCTAATTAAAGCGAAAAAGGTTGGAAATAATTATGTAGTAAACCCACACTGTAACAATAGATTTCGGTCAAAGTGTTGACAACACATTCTGGAAGATTCCAGTAGGTGCAATCCATGATTCCCGTATATGTGGTTCGTGGGAGAATCGGAAGTTAAATCCAGAATACACTTCACGGGGCTTCATTTCAAACAGCATTTGAGTCGACCTCCGAGTTACACTAGTGCATATTTTATCTGTGGACCAGTGTTTTATCTCGTAAAATAAACAATTAAATGAATCAAAATACTAGACTAACATGCTTTACGAAATAGGGTCCTGTATAAGTTTTTTCTATACCAATATTTCATCAACGTACTATTTACCCCTTAAGGGGTAATATTCGTGGGAAAAAGTGACAACACTGAGTTTTAAGGTTATGTAAAAAGCACCAACTAAAAATGCATAAAACAGCTTTTATTTGATCTTGAAACACGTTAGGATGTGTATGTAAAGCGGGAAGAAACCACACAAGATGAAACATCTATTCTAATAAGTCAAATAAGATCAAATTTTTGATAACTTCAGAGTGAAAAGATAGTTCATCAATTTTCGATTCACTGTCACTTTTGCAGCCTAAAACAGAACATCGCACCTTTCTGCAGACTCGTTATATTGTTCTTAACGCCTGTATAAACAAATAGTCCACGTAATTTTAAATAAATCGGACACTTTTTGTAATTTTTCCGGTGACATGGATTGAGCTTGTCACAAAACGTCAAAGTTTGCGTAGCATAGAAGTATGCTAAGCAAACTTGACTTTGAAAAACTAAACATGCGATGAGGGACAAAACATATCAAGCTCTGTCTCTTTTTTTCACAAGCAAATTCATATTTATATCTTATTCTTGTGCAAGTGAAAAGGAAGACGTCCAGCATTCTATAGCTTTCTCTTTCTACGCCATTGACAGCTAGGCAAAAAAAAAGCTACAACTGTCAATCAACCATAACCATCTACCAACTACCAATGAAATGAGAAATCGGACTGAAAAAATTCAGAAATGCAATCCAAAATCAAACAAACAACTCACAATAACACCACAAGCAATTTGAAAGTAATAATTACGATCTGAAAAAAAATCAATCAGCATTCGTACGAATGCTGATTACGAATTTCGTAATTGGATTTTAGGTGAGTAGCGGAAAGTAGCAGATTAAGTCACGTTTCTAAACCCTATAAGTAATTCTACGCTAAGCTGAATCATCTCAATGCAATATTACATTCAGAATCACTTCACAAAACTATTACATTACATTTCTCTATTATACTACATATCTACGAACTTTCTGACAATATTGAACTGTTGTTAGGCAAATCTCATGTGGTTTGAAGGTAGGGTGGCCAACTGTCCTGTATTTGACAGGACGTCCCGTTTTTCAGCTATAATTTAGGCAGTGTCCTGTATTTTAATACAAGAAATACAGGACCATACAAGCCATGCAATAAACGATGTCCCATATTTTTCCTTAAATCCTGTAATTTTCGATAGCATGTCCTGTAAAATGACCATACAGAGTTGGTCACCCTATTTGAAGAATCAGGACAAAGTTGCTTTCTACTGGGCTATGTAAATCTAAGCCACAGGTTAAATGAATTAACACCCTCAAAGCACTTCTACATATGTGCCAAACCTCGGCCTACATGCAGGGTCCCGTCCAATATGTACGTACGGATTACTAGAAGTTTTGGCCACTCCAGGCTATTTAGTACTAGCTGCCTGGGCTAGTAGCAGTGGCAGCGTGGGTTATTTGTTTGTCCCTAATATCAACCCAGCCTATTTTTGGCCTCCCCTAATGTCTGTCCATGTTGCTTATTAACTGCCAAGCTGAATTAGAGCTAATCTTAAACAATGACCTCGGTCACTTGCATGTAAAAAAAATAGTTTCACCTTACTATAAATTTGCAGGTAGTCAGATTCTGCTGTAAAATGGAAGCAGTTAAGGCTAATTTGCAATGTGGAACACAAACAAGTAAGTAATTGGTTTGATATTGATTTAATTATCCATCAGATTACCACCCAAATTGCATCTTGATCAATTTCAATAGTAAAATTTTGTTTATTATTTTAAATCATATTAAAGTAAACTAAATTTAATTTATTTTAAAAATACTTTACGTAATATTTTTAAAATTGCAGATCTCAAAGTAGTCAAAGTTGTGGAATTGAAGCGCTTTATGCCCAACACATTAGCAGACACTGTTTTAAAAAGAAAACAGTTTGCCCAGCGACCATTATTAAATTTAAATAATGAGTCATCATATGATCACCCTGAAGATGGTGACATTAAAAATCTTGGTGACCCAGTGAAAGTGGATACAAATTTAAATACAACTGACATAAATGTTTCTAAACACGTTGAAGAAAACTTATGTCGAACCAAATTAACAGATAATCAGAAAAGTGAAGTCAAATTTAAAAGCTGTTCTCACACACCTGAAGAGCTTTCCAGGTTGAGCGTGCATTGTCACGAGACCCTCGTGAAAGTGGGAGACACATTTGATTCACGGGAAGCCTTTAGACAATATCTCTATGATAACGCCAAAACATGGTTATATTATTACATATGTCGGAACAGTAAAAAAAATTTCATGGTATATAACTGCATATGTATGCCTTATACCCTGAAACCTAGAGCTATAGTTATAAGAAGGCAAAAGAAGTAAGTGTATTTTTTTTTATGAAATAGGAAGGCAAACAAGCAAGCGGGTATTGGTATTGGTGGGTGGGTGGGTAGTAGGTAGGTTCATATTTCTACAACAAATCATTCTATTGATTTGGAATTTAGGATCATTTTAAATTGGCTTACCCAACCTTATTGTATAAGAAAACAGCCAAACAAACAAAAAACGAAGCAGGTGATATTTCTGGCACAAGAGCTATTCCATCTTAGTCCTCTGGGTTGGCAATGCATCTGCAATCTTCTCGGTGTTGTGGATGTCTATGGCCGGTGGTGATGACTTACCAACAGTTGACCCACTTGCTTGTTTTCCTTCCTATTTTATGTAGAAAAAAAAATTGTTTACTGCATATAAAACTGTTATTAGGTTTTACTACCCTTTTCTAATTTCTTTTGACATACATATTTTTAACTAGAACTCGAACTGCCATTGCAATAAGGCGAAAAAGTGTAAACATCTCTTTGACATCGACTGTACATAAAAACCTGTAACAGTTCTCTAAATGCCAGTGAAAACCATATCAGAATCCGTTTTGTGGCTGTGGCCCGTTTCACTAAGCTACAAGTTACGATTTTACAAGTCTAAACCGTCAACATTGATCATTAATGACCAATGGCAATGGGCATAATGACCAATGTTGCCGGTTTAGACTTGTAAAATTGTAACTTGTAGCTTCGTGAAACGGGCCAAGGTGGATACCGACTTTGTTTTAATACTACCTATGTAAAGGAAAGAAGATGGTGTCTTTTAAGATGCTGTCATGTTGTATCAAGTGCCCTATAACTTCCCATATTCTTTGGAGAATTTAAATCTCACTATTTTTTTCAGGCGAACTACCTCTTGCCCGTGTAAAATACGGCTGACTGTCGATGAAAACACGAAAAAGGTGCTTGTTTACTACGTGTGTAATCACCACGATCATTATCTTACGAAGGCTGCATTTTATGACTTTCCGCACGCCAAATATCTACCTCGGGAAGTAAAAGATGTGGTATGTAAAAAATAAAACACCCTTAAATAAATTATTTGTCAATCTTAAAGCAAAATTGAAAAACAAGGAGGTGAAAGACATCAATTTATCTGTAAAACAAAAGTAATTGAAGACCTAGAACTTAAAATAAAAATTTATAAAATTAAAAATTAAAAATATATTTTGCAAGTTGGCCACAGGTTCCTTTACTTAACATATCGCACGCTTAGAATTAAAGTGACCCATTTCTGAATAATACACGTCCCAAAATATCACCTTAATTAAAAGACAGGGTTTAATTTTGAAAAATGTCATATTCAGAATTGAGTCGCTTTAATTCTAAGCGTGCGATATCTGAGTCTGCTAGCGTTACGGAAAACGGAAGGTTCTGCTGAGAGGAAGCGGCGCAAGAAACTCAGCAGTTTATCCCAAGAGAAAGAAAATTAGATATTGTTATTATTAGATGGATTGTTAGCAATTCGAAAAAAGTCATTGTTAAACAGCATAGTTTCAGCTCAGTTTTGCAAGTTTACTAGGATACAATTTCCAAAGATGTTCGTGAGCATGAAAAATCTATTGTGTGTGTACAATGTTGTTAATTGTTTTAACTTTTTAACCGCAATTGTCTGAATTTTAAGACATCAAAGTTGTTTCGCCGCCGCAGTCTTCTACATAGAACAAATGTCACTCATATAGTTTTGGTATAGGAGGTGACATGGACATGTCCAATGAGAAAAAATGTAATTTGTGGTTAAAGGGTTAAAATTGAACTAATCAGGGGGCCTAGCACGCTAGCTTTTATTGATGACATAAAGCATTTATCCCGTTCTAACCAGTATGCGTGTGAGAGAGGGACGGAAGCGTTTATGTGCGCGATAAACGCTAGCGTGCTACTATGTATAGCAGTGGCCCGTTTCACGAAGCTACAAGTTACAATTTTACAAGTCTAAACCGGCAGCATTGGTCATTATGCCCATTGCCATTGGTCATTATTGACCAATGTTGCCGGTTTAGACTTGTAAAATTGTAACGTTGCTTAGTGAAACGGGCCACAGGTTAGATGTGTCACAATAACAGCGTTGACGTCACAAGTAATGTCCTTGTTGCGGGAATCTTGTAACTTTAGCCAGGTTTTAGACCTTACCTTATTCTGAAATTCGGGTTTTTTTTGTTTTTCACAGTTCTTAGACTTGGCCTACCTCGGATTGGACATTGGTCTCATTCAAAAGTACATTAATTCTCTTGTCGGCGTCACTATAAAAAGAAAAGATATATGGTCATATGCATATAAATTCAAAAGAAAAATCATGCAGAGAAATTTAACAGCCGATCGAAAAAAACACATTGAAGATCTCATCACGAGTAAGTAGAAAAATGGTTCCAGTAGAATTAAGATAAGAAAATTGAGCCTATGCCACATAACATCATACGCAGCGCCGACGCTCTGTCTCGCTCGCCCGCTCTAGAATCGCTGATTATCGTCTTTTTCTACACACATATCATAAGTGCTCAATAACGCGTTCAAAACCCATAGGAAATGACCAGCATTATTACAACCAATGTTATTATAAGAATTTTCTTGTCTGTGGTAGTAGGTAAATCTGTTCTTTATTCACGTCTTTTTTGGTCATCTCATTGCCGATATCTCTGACGTTATGAATTTAAATTTGTAACAGCTGTCAAAATTCAAGTTGGTCTGTATTCTAGTATCCATAGATATTAAAACAGTTATCGATACGAAACGTCAACTCAGTATGTTTTTTTAATTTAAACGCACGACATTTGATTTCGAGTGTCATTTTTTTTCGTTTATCACACCCTTATGAGACGACTATAAACAGCCTTTCTGACAAGCTCAACATGGGTAGTCGTAGATAAAGTCAAAGTCAAGACAATAGGGACTTCATTCGTTTGTCTATGATTTAAAAAAACGTTCTCTTGACGGATAGATCGAATTGCCGCCATTACTTGTTGTCATGCGTTTGTTGGTTTTTTGCTGTTACGGTTTTTTGCATTTATGATATGTGTGTAGATAAAGTAATGTATGCAACTGTATATTCTATTCTAGATTCTATTATGAAACTCGCTGACGCTCGTTTCATAAAACCACACTCGTGTTTTAAGACCTCTCATTATATAGCAGTTGCATAAAATACTATTGTCATATCGTAGAACGTGTAAATGAATACTTACGTAGTGAATACGAGTAAATGAATACGTATACATTTAGGCTGGATTGATGATTAATAAAATTTACCTTTTCAAAGCTAAAGACGGTTATATTTGCCACATGTACAACGCCAAGGCGGATATATCCGTCACTATAGGTTTACGCTAACGGCGGATACATGTATCAGTCACTGTAAGTTCTCGCCAATGTCGGATACCTATACATAAATCCGTCAACGGGTACAATTTAAAAATGAACGCGGCATAAGGTTTAACTTTGTTACTTACAAAAAATACTTGTCATGTCATTGACAACTTTAGTATTTAAAGTCGCGTTGAAAAGCTTAAAATTAACACTTTATTTTAATCATGTATTTATTTGTTTTTAGCAATCCGAAATACTTACGACGACAAGGCTGGCCACACATTAGAAAGAAATTTAGGTATGTACTTAGCCTGGTTAACTGAATCGATGATCAGTGATTAGTAGAAGCAGCATATAAAATACATTCATACATTCTATCGTAATAATGAACTGGTTTTATAAAATTATTTTCAGATGACGTTTGTGAAATTGTAACTGCAACTAACCCAAAGAAATCTGAACGGTCTAAACGACAAAACGTGAAAGACAGTAAGTTCATAAATCACTACCACCATCTTGCTCGCTAATCCTGCCGCTAAGCAGCAGTGCTTGCACTGTTGTGTTCCGGCGCGGAGAGCAAGACAGCCGGTGTAATTACTGGCACAAGAGGTATTCCATCTTAGCCCTCTGAGTTGGCAACGCATCTGCACTATCTTTGTTGTTGCAGGTGTCTATAGGCGGTGGTAATCACTTACCATCAGGTGACCCACTTGCTTGTTTGCCTTCCTGTTGTATTAAAAAAAAAACGGTAACTTCCTACTTCCTACTAATATTATAAAGTTGAAAGATTGCGTGCGACTTAAATTTTTGTACAGTCAAGGAACTTAATTCCCTACCCATTTCGTTGAAATGTCGTCTGACATTCGCAATGCATTAAGGTCGATATGTCAAACTAACGTCTTGCTCTATAGCTCTTATGGTGACAGTTTGCTATATGCTATTGAAACTTAGGTGGGTTGGAAATTTAATTCCTTGACTGTAACTTAACCTACCCTAAAACAGTTTAACGGATTTGGACGAAATTTCGAACAGAGATAGCTTATACCCTGAATTGACACATAGGAAACTCTTGATCTCGTAAGAATGCTTAGTCCCCGCGGGGTAGCGATAAACGAACTCAATGCGGACGGAGTAGCGGGCAACAGCTAGTTAGTACCTGGTTACGTCACTTACGCTCCTCTTACAATGAGAGGACTTGACTTAGTTCCCACGCGGGATTGGGCGTCCAGTGCGGATTGGGGAACTACACACACAAATCTCTTCGTAGGTGTGAGCAGGTTTTCTCAGGATGTTTACCTTCACCGAAAAGATCGTACATAAAGTCACGCCTGTTTACCGGAGAGGTAGGTAGAACCCATGAATTTCCACTTGCTACGATCCTAACCTTTCCTTCACTTACTCTCTTACCATTCTTCGTGCATGGCCGTCCTGTTTTCTCCGATGCTTTTTTTTATCAATAGTTACTCGTTTTTTTTATTCTCTTAATTATCTAGGAGAATTAAGTCTGACCTACCCCGTAAAAGCGCGTTCGTCGCGTTATTTTAGGGTTGAAAGCATAATCGTAGCTGAGGATTTTGTCTAGGGAGCCGTCCAGCTGCACTAACCAAGTTATTTCATGAGAGATTAATTTTTATATGGTGTGCACCCTTGCCTTCCTCTAGCTACGCCTATTTCTGCAGGAGTTCAAATGGTTACAGTTCCCTTCCCATTATTTCAGAGAAAAGGGCGTGCCTAGATATTATACCTGATATAGATGTCAACGTAAATATAAATAGCAATGACTCCGGAGAAAGTATACTGGATGAAGTCTTCGATCCGAATCATATAGAACTCAGAAATGATGATGTCATTGTGCAGTATGTGAACGAGGCCGGCATATTGTGCGACCAGAACGGTACACCGGTCACCAGCAGTTCAGCTATAATGCAATTCATTACCAACCAAGAACACGTTATGACTGAGGGCAATGGTGCAGATGATGAATTTCCCGAAGAAGGTACGGCGTTTGATGAGCTAGTAGAGAATGTGGATGACGATATGTACCCACTAGATTGGGAGTTACAGGAAAGCAAACCTATCGAGGAAGCGGGCGAGGCTCACAATGTGCCGTATGTTGAAACGAATGACGATCAAGTTGCGACTGACGCTGACATCACTGTAGAAGCAACGTTGCAAACGATTGAATGTGAGCTTAGTTATCGTCAAGGTTCAAATATTGCTAGACTAAGCGTCGAGATGTGTAACAGCGATAAAAGGTATGGACCTTCATGCTGCCCTTTTCTGTGATCTATAAAGAGTTATTGTATTGTATAAAATACTGTTTCACACATTGACGACCGGATAGCCTAGTGGTTAGTGGCCCTGACTACAAAGCTTGAGGATCAGTGTCGATTTCCGGGAGGGGCAAATGTTTGTCTGATGAATACTAACGTTTGTACCTGAGTCGTGGATGTTATATGTATGTATATATATAATTATTTTATCTATATAAGTATTTATATCCGTTGTCTGGTATCCATAACACAATCAGCTTTATTTGCTTACTTTGGGACTAGGTCAATTTATGTTAACTGTTCCGAGATATTTATTATTTCTTTACACATTGAAGTAGATTACATTCCCCTACTGCTAATATTACTATTTTTCAAGAAATAGTGGTCTTAGACAAAAACAAAAGAATACAGTATTTCTTCTTTTGAAGAGTTCTTTCAATTTTGCGAACAGATCATAATTGTCAGCTTGCCTGTTGTGGAGATGTCCTCGAATAGAAAAGTATTAATGGAACGCCTGCTGTCATTCCATTAATTTAATGGTTACCCTGTTTAGCGAAAACTTTTATTTCCAGATTGCCACCTACCCCTGTGCTGAGTCCGGGGCTGTACGCTGAAATGGATATATTTAAGAAATATTATTTTGTAGACCATCGGTACATTAAATTTGAAGATGAAAATAGCAAACATCAAAAACGGATTGTGAAAGAAGAAAAACGAAAAAATCGGTAAATAATCCTTTAAAGATTGTGTTTTACAAACTTCTATAAAATGTACTAAAATCTTTAATGACATAGTTGTGCCCAATGCTGCGCCACCGTCTCGCTGGCTTGCACTCTTCTCCGTAATTTTTTTCTTGATTTCATAAACAAGCTTTACTTTTTTATCAAACCTAAATAGTACCTATCCAGAAGAGTACGTACCAGAGTAAAACCAAAACGGTAAAATTGAGAATCTTCTTTACTCTTTTTGCTGTCTGTTAAAAGTAAATCATATCCTAATTTCGTTTCAGCCGAGGACGCACTGATGTCGCTGATGCAGCAAGTGTCGAAGAATACGTAAAAGGTATGTATCAACAGCTAACAAGGAAATAAAAACAATCGCACATCTTTGAGCGACTGTTAAGGCGAGTGCATTTTTATATCAAGCGACTCAGCCGCGCGGCTTAAGCGCTGCAATGGCAGACGCCTCCATATGACTGCGGCTAAAGCGCTGCACCGGCAGACGCGTTTCGACACTCCAACGTCAGACGCCTGCGCGTGACCACAGGATGTAGAATAGTAGTTACTAACGTACAGTCAGCGTCAAATATACCAGAGCGGGCAAGGTGTCAAAAATATCTGAACTCGATTGTCAAATACGGTCGGGCGTGTTCAGATATTTTTGACTACCTTGTCCGCTCTGGTATATTTGACGCTGACTGTACAGAAACTTTTCTTTTTCGACCGCGATTAAACGAATTCCAACTTTATTAACACGCACTATAAATACGTCTTACTTTATACAAATTCACCAGGCTGCGCGCGTCAAAAGGAACGCGCCGCCTGCGCCCTCTTTCCCCCCACAATTCCCTGCGACACGTTAGGGTTGCGGCGCATTCGTTTTCAATTACACTAAGACGGGCGAGCGGGCGGGCGCGCGGCAAGCCAACAATGCTCAAGTTGTTTGCCGAGAACTGTAGCTTAGGAGAAGGCGGCCGAAGGTACGCTATAAAAATTTAGGACAGATGGAAAAAATAGCGAGTTTATAGTATGCAAAGACTATCCCCTCTTATTCATAAAAAAATAACAGTCTTGTTATCAAATTCGAATTCAAAGTATTTTATTTACTAATTGGTTCAGATTTGTTAGTATGTAACATTATAGTATTTTATGCAACTGTTGCATAATGAGGGGTCTTAAAACAAGAGTGTGGTTTTATGAAACGAGCGCCAGCGAGTTTCATAATAGGATCACACGAGTGTTTTAAGACCTAATTATGTACAGTTGCATACATTACTTTATCTACACACATATCATAAGTACTCTATGATGGGTTCAGAAGCCATAGGGCAATGACCTGCATTGCTACTAGCTACTAGTGCTAGGTACCTATTAAATATCAATAGACTGTACACATTAAAATAATGTAATAAAAAATGAATTTAAACAAATATAGAAACAAATTAGAAAAATTCTCATAATAATGTTGGTTGTTATAATGCTGGTCATTACCTACGGTTTCTGAAAGCATAATAGAGCATTTATGATATATGTGTAGATAAAAATAGTTATTGACTACGTTAGTAACTTACACAAAACACATAACAAACAATCTACCGCCTAGCGGACATCACAAGCTCATACTGCCGCAAGATAGGGGAGTCGTAATTGGCCGCCACAGTGCCTAGGATGGGGTTGGGGCTGGCCCGCACTCTGCAGAGCAACGAACCTATTCTTTTCCTCATTATAGCGTAGAAGTCGTCAGTGCGAGCCAGTGCAAACATGCCCGACGCGCTGCAGAATCGGGGCAGCCCCAACAGCATCCTGAACCCGTTGTTGTATTGTATTGGTGTTGTATTTGTTATGCTAACAAATGTTTTGTCTCTTTAATTTGGGGGCAAACGTCACAATGACAGGAATAGTATTTTATGCAACTGTTGCATTATGAGGGGTCTTAAAACACGAGTGTGGTTAAAACCTAATTATGTACAGTTGCATACATTACTTTATCTACACACTTATCATAAGTACTCTATAATGGCTTCAGAAGCCATAGGGCAATGACCTGCATTGCTACTAGCTACTGGTGCTAGGTACCTATTAAATATCTATAGACTGTACACTTTAAAATAATGTAATAAAAAATGAATTTGAACAAGTATAGAAACAAATTACAAAAATTCTCATAATAGTAATGGTGGTTGTTATAATGATGGTCATTGCCTACGGTTTCTGAACGCATTATAGAGCATTTATGATATGTGTAGATAAACATGTTAACTAACAAACGTTTACGAAGCGTTTATGAATATGGTATGTAAAGAAAGTTACAAATAATTCCTAGTTGCTCACCTGCTCTACCTAAGATTTTAACATGAAACCGTAACTTGATCTTTTTTAGCTCCGAAATTCGCCTGCTACCCCACGCCTCTGCGGGTTTGCTGCGGCCATGAAAACCTGACTCTGTTATCAGATACGGACGTCATCTTGCCTGGCGCCAAGTTCCTAACGCAAGACGTCTTCTTGGCGTACATAAACGAACGCGCGAACCGCTGGTATTTCTACTACTCTTTGATAGAAAGCGGAAAGTATCCAGAGTATTATGTATATAAATGCGTATTTGGAAAGCACAGGGTGTCGAAAAACGCTTACCGCGCGAAAGGATTGCGGAAAAGGTAATTGGTTGAGTTTGAGTTGATTGATACCGTAGTAGTCATCTTAGAATAAACATATCAGAGGCTGACTGTTCTTGAGCCCAGTGCACTTCTCGTGTTAACGAAATCCATAACTGTGTAGACTGATACTCAATACCCTATCGCCTATTGCCGTACTGGACAATTAACATTGGTACATCTTTTCCTTGTCCCGTATCAATGCTTTCCGCTTTACATCTAGGTGTCGGTTTATTTCTCCTAGATAATGAATCTGTGGTGAAACATCCGTAGAATATAGAAACATTGTCCCTGTGACATTAACATGACCGGCCTAGGTTTAATTTATCCCTCCCTGCGTCTCTGTGAAACTACTATCACACAAACTGACCGTTTTGTATACTTACTGTTTATTCTGTCCACCACAATGGCCTGTATGATTATCACGCAGAAGCTTATGTGCTATTGAAGAAGAAGTTCCCAATATATACTTTCCAATTTCTAATACTAAAATTGTTGGGCATAATTACTGCTCTATAGAGATTTTGTGACATCATCGTCCTCTGTCATCTCTTTGTAGATCATATTTAACAGTTATGTACCAATTTCCAGAGCTAAGTTGACAACCCAGTGCCCGTGCCAAATCCGGCTCCGGCGTCTGGAGTCGCAGCCGATGTATCTGACGGTGCTGTATTCGTGCAATCACCACGATCACGCGTTGGACGCCCAGGCGTTCAAAGCGCAGCCTCATAGCCGACGGCTACCAGAACATCTCAAGGAAGAGGTAACGGCACATCCAAGTTCATGAAACTATTGCAAATTTAGACCACTGGACTTGTTTTAGTTATTTCAGTTTTGATTGACTTTTTACGCAGTTGGGTTTTTTAATTTTTTAATTTACTTTTTTTTACATCTCTTGAATAGTGGTGCTCTACAACCAAAAATCAGATCAAAAGCTTTGCTTGCAATAGTTTGGGGTTAGGTCAATTAGAGACTTCGGTGTTAATTTCCTAGGGATGGATTCCGTCAAAGTGCTTGAATATTTTTTCATTACTAAGTTATTGGCTTCCTAAGTAAACCAAAATAATATTAGATTTGTTAGTTGTCTCATGTAACTGTAAATTATAAATCGTTTTCTAAAATTTGGGACGGAATTATATACATACTTACCTTAGTCCATCACAAATTTTAAAAAGTGACAGATGTGACATTGGCCGCGTTCCGAATCACCTTTATAGTGCTCAGAGCGTTTACACGCTCGATCGGACTGGGTACCCAGCGCTGTAATCATTGTGATCGCTGTAATCGCTATGAGCGCTGTAGACATGCTGTAGACATGATTCCACAACGCCGCCACAAGTGAGCTGTCAATGGCGTATCTGACATAGCTTTTTTTGAAATATGTGATGGACTAAGGTAAGTATACATGTATTTTAGCCCGTCCCAGATCTCACACAATGTTGTTAATTTTTTATAATCATGTGACGCAACCAAAAATTCTGATATTATATTGGTTCACTGAAAGCTAATTACTTTGTAACGAAAAAATATTCAAGAACTTTGCCGGTTTTCATCCCTAGGGCATTGTCATAAGAAATGTAGGTATTTATCTATTGCTTTTATCAAGTCTTTATCCTATTAACGTTTCTATAATACCAGGTCAAAGACTTGCTAGCCGTCGGCGCGACGTTCCACGTGCTCCGTCAATACGTGCTGTCAGAGACGGGCCTGCGTATATACGGGAAGTACTTTCACAACGTCAAAGCGAAAATGAGGAGGAGCGGGGAATGCAGAAAGCTCACCGAGGAGAGGGTTGTGGCTTTGACCAAGAAGATCGAAGGTGAGTCGCAAGGACTAGCGTCGAAAATGCTAATAAAATATATTTTATGGACGGGACAGGTGGAAAACGTTTGTATGGGGAGCGCTTTTTGAGTATTGGTACAATCTGAGACTCATATAAGCCACCATTAAAGACGGAACTGCGAGGAAAAGTCATTTTACGAAAGGGCGGCATGTAGTATATATGCACTATGAAGTTGATATGTCTATCGATTTCAAGCGTAGACAATTTCTCTCAATTCCCTCTTTAATGGTCGGCTAAGTTTGTCGCAGTTTGTACACAGTTCTGTTAATTAAATAAATCATTTTTCTCTACAGATTTAGAAGACATGTACGGTTGTACATCGAAAGACGATCCTCTGTTCGAAACGTCGCAATGCCAAGCGATGAAGCGCAGGCTCTCTGCTTTAAAAAGTAAGTGATTCGTGGCGTGGTCTATGCGCACGTATCTTCTCATCAGAGGTTATCTGTGGTTTTTTTTTTCAAAACACCACAAGAAAACCATGTGTAACCGTGATGCTATCGGTCTGGTTATCCTGCGATAAGGGTTAAAGAGGTCGGATAGCAGTCGATCCAATTTGCTCCATGGTCAAAGCGTACCCCGAATAGAGATACGGCAACAATTAATACACCAGCAGGATGATTATGCGTTAACTTACATTCGCGTGTGGTAAAACGTTGTGCAAGGTGTGTCCCGATCGCTACCACCATCTTGCTCGTTAATGCTGCCGCTAAGCAGCAGTGCTTGCATTGTTGTGTTCCGGCGTAGAGAGCAAGACAGCCGGTGAAATTACTGGTGCAAAAAGTCTTCCACCTTAGCCCTCTGGATTGGCTACGCATTTGCAATCTTGGCGTTGCGGATGTCTATAGGCGGTGGTGATCATTTACTATCAGGTGACCCACTTGCTTGTTTGCCTTCCAATTTTATTTAAAAAAAAAAAGATATTGACTTTTACTTTGTCCATGCAGTTATGATGGAAGATGACACTCAAGTTGGGATGGACGAAGCAGCTACGCAAGGAATACAAAGTGAAGGTAAACCAGAATCATGTGGCCGTCGCTTTCTTTTTCGGTTCCTAAACTAGCTATCGATATTTCTGGTTATCAGAGCAAACAGGACATTAATTCTCGGTGCATGCAAGATGTATCGCACGACACGATACGTCAAAAAATTACAGATTCCTAAAGATTTTACAGTTGTTTGCATGCGAAATGAATCTCGCGTAAACCAAGAATCGCCCCGCAGGCCGGATGTCTAATTTTCACCAAAATCTTTATTTTAATTTTTTTTTAAACATGTATACGTTTTTTTAGTTTATCTAAGATCTAGATTAGTTTTAAATAATGTATTGGTCATAAAAATATGATTACTTTACAACTAACCTAACTTATTAACTTGGTCAATAAAAGAGATAGCGATATAATGATTAGATGGTATGAAAAAGGACAAACAATTAAGCATTTAAAAAAGAAATACAGCCATGCTTTTGGTTCTGATGTCCAGATTTGTACGAGTACAAAATTTCGGCTTTGTAACGCTTGTAGTTTTAAAAAAAAACTGACATTATGATGCAAAAACCCACCCTCCTCTGCTCGTATCAGATATCTCACTATACTCTCTTGTTACAGAGTATTATCGAGTAGCGAATATAGACAATATCGCCCAAGAAATTTGCATCGTTCAAGCAGGTATTTATAATTCTATTTTTCTGTGCAATAAAGTTACTTACTTACTAGGTAAAATGAATTTACTTAATTCTTTTTGTAGTTGTAATTTCATGTGTAAGTGCAGTTTAATTAACACATGAAAGCAGTCAATGTATTTTCTCATGCAAGAGTGGTCATAGTTAGCACGTTTTATTGCAACCATATTTTACTGTACCGCGTGGTATTCCAAAACACCTTTCTTATCGTATTTCTACACCCCCTAACGAAAAATCGTTCCAAATGCCATGTTTCTATCCTCAGCGATAATCTGTCCGTTGTCTGACAATCAGTCAGTAACGGAACTCTTTTATACGTATAGTAGATTATCTAATTCCTTTTTTTATCCACAGACTCCCTACCAATGCATCCCGTAAGAAAACACAGCCGGTTAGAAACGCGTCTTCAAAATATTTCATCCCACGAGGAGACCTTGCTAAACGTCAAGAAGCTTCAGGCGTCGGCCAGGTGTGACAACCTCAGAAACACCTACGAAGACCTTGCTAAACGACAACAGGCTACAGGTGTTGAGCAAGTGTGACAACCTCAGAAATACCTACAAAGAACTTGCTAAACGTCAAGAAGCTACAAGCGTTGACTAGGTGTGACAACCTCATAAAAACCTACGAAAAACTCGCTAAACGTCAAGAAGCTACAGGCGGTGGCCACGTGTGACAACCTCAGAAATACCAACGAAGAACTTGCTAAACGTCAAGAAACTACAAGCGTCGGCCAGGTGTGACAACCTCAGAAATACCAATGAAGAAGCTGCTAAACGTCAAGAAGCTACAGGCGTTGGCCAGGTGTGACAACCTCAGAAATACCAACGAAGAACTTACTAAACGTCAAGAAGCTACAAGCGTCGGCCAGGTGTGACAACCTCAGAAATACCTACGAAGAACTCGCTAAACGTCAAGACGCTACAGGCGTTGACCAGGTGTTACAACCTCAGAAATATCAACGAAGAACTCGCTAAACGTCAAGAAGCTACAAGCGTCGGCCAGGTGTGACAACCTCAGAAATACCTACGAAGAACTCGCTAAACGTCAAGAAGCTACAAGCGTTGGCCAGTGGCCCGTTTCACTAAGCTACAAGTTACAATTTTACAAGTCTAAACCGGCAACATTGGTCAATAATGACCAATGGCAATGGGCATAATGTCCAATGTTGCCGGTTTAGACTTGTAAAATTGTAACTTGTAGCTTCGTGAAACGGGCCACAGGTGTGACAACCTCAGAAACACTAACGAAGACCTTGCTAAACGTTAAGAAGCTACAGGCGTTGGCCAGGTGTGACAACCTCAGAAATACCAACGAAGTGATGCAAATTGGTCGTGCTATGTAGATAGTAGTCGAATTGTAAATAGGATAGTACTATGTTGTTATAAAACCATGAAATATACGATAAGGTATTCTAATGTTTTATTTTATTTCCGTAACTTTTTATAATTAAAAACTGACTTTATACACAGTACTTTTATCGAAGAGGTTACACACAGAAACAAACTGCAATCGGTGTGCCTATAATACTTGAAAAACTACCAGGTACCAGGGTACAGGGTACAGTCAAGGAATTAAATTTCCAACCCGCCTAAGGTTCAATAGCATATAGCAAACTGTCACCATAAGAGCTATAGAGCAAGACGTTAGTTTGACATATCGACCTTAATGCATTGCGAATGTCAGACGACATTTCAACGAAATGGGTAGGGAATTAAATTCCTTGACTGTACCATCATCAGATCCAGCTGTAGTAGCACCCTAGAGTTTACGGCGCACAAAATCATCCGTCCGTCTCGCACACGCCTGGTTAAAAGGAGATATATGCTAATGTGAGTGATAAAATCTAGCGTGCTAGCCCCTTTGGGCTGGTGACAGTGGGGAAGGGTATACACCCTTTCGAACAAAAAAGGGATTTTCGAAGTAGGTCCAACCGTCTACGAGTAATTGGGGAACGTAGGAACATAAAAAAGAACTGATAACCTCCTGTTGTTAAGTCTGTTATATCGGTGATTGGCGTTAAACCTGCGGTGCTGATATATGGTTAACGACAATTTATATCCTGTCATTTTATATACCGAATGATTTGCTAACATAGGCTATATAGGTAAGTTATTCTCTATCACTAATACCATGGACATTGTCTAAAATAAAGATAAAATTAAATTGAAAATTAAAGCCGGCTACATTTTCAACGGACGTCCCAGTCGCCACCTACTTATATGTATTACAAGTATATGACATTTGTCTTAGGGTTCAAAGAAAAAAAACGTGTTTTTAGTTATTTTATGTTGTCTTGTATCTTAGTTTGTGTCTTTTTGTCATTAATGTTTTTTACAATAAAGTATTTATGCATACCTAAGTACATACAATTTATATGAAAATAATTGTCAAAATACAATTAGAAACTTAGGACGCAAATAAGGATTTTCAGCACTTTGTGTAATTTTGTAGGTATCCGTCCGTGTTAATTAGATTAAAGGAGAATGGAATGTTTCATACGTCAAATTCATGTAACGGGAACAAAAAAATTAAAGGTAACAAAAAATAAGCAAGAGATACGTCAATCCGTGAGGTGAAAGTAAGTGTTATCAGAGCCGCATTGTCTGCGATCCTTTCAAATATGCTGCGCGGGACCAGTTCCGTTCATGTTAATAAGTTGGTGATGAAATTATTGAAAATTGCAAGCAGTCCCGTAACTAAGGCGCTGCAAGCGGTGCCCGGGCGCAGGGCCGAATGTCAAAGTCAAATTATCTTTATTCAAATTAGGCTTAGGTATAGGCATTATCAACGTCAGAAAATTTAAATTTCGGAAAAAAATTCTGATGGGAATATACCGGCAAGAAATTTAACGACGTTTAATTTTCTTTATCTTCTTTTTTACATAGTATAAAGTCTCTATGCGTTCCTGTCTGTCCGAAATTCTTATAGTGTATGTTCAGACGCCTTCTTCTAAACGTCGCAACGAATTTTGATACGGTTTTCACTGCTATTTAGAGATTCTTTATTCGGAAAGATTTTATGTACATAACATCCCGATTGGACCCTTGCGAAGTCGGGACGAATTTTTATTTTGTCAGCGAATGCCCTGGGATAGGTTCGCGGACCCCCAGGGGCTAGGGACCCCAGATTCGGAAACATGCGGATATGTGCAAATAGAAAAGATCCGTGGAAAGAGCGGTTTTGAGAAGATTTGGTCGCTTTTTAGTGATAATCATCTATCAGTTACTCCCTGGTTACAGAAAGAAAGGACCGAATCGGATCGACCGGGGTAGTACAGTCTAAGTGTAAACTCATCAAAAATCTCCAAAATATGTACGTTTACACTGGCGTAAACAGAACCTGCGTATAATGCGCGACGCGAATCTGGAACTAAATTGGCTCATGGAAGTCGAAACAACTGTTCAAAAGTTATCCAGGGTGTCCACATTCTGGAAAGTCATGGAGAGTCTGGGAAAAGTCAGAGAAGCTCGAGGTGGCCTGGGAAAGTCAGTGAAATCGAGAGCATCACCTGTAAAGTCAGGGAAAACTGAAACTTACTGTTAACTCCACACTCATTCCCAATCTTTGCTCATTAAAGTTCAGTCCTTTTCGATAAAAAAAATAGTAAGTGGACACCCTGTTACCCTCGAACAAGCAAACATACATACACCGGGTGTATTATGTATGTCCCGCACACACACATATATCTGACGTAGGTACCTCTAATCGCAGTAACTTTTTGTAACTGTTTCTAGTGTGCGTCAAGTCAAGGTAGTAAGACCTGTAAATTAATAAGAAAAACGTAGATTATACTACCTTAATACACACCAAAGGTAACCATTTTGTCTACATATTCCTGTGTGTATAGGGTCTCAATTGAAGAGGACGTTTAGAGTATGTACTCGTCTCGTTTTGGCACATGCCAATGCAAGTAAAGAGATCAGCTAATAAAATTTCGCTTTCAGTTTTAAAACTCTATGCTATTCTATTTCTACAATATTTCTACGAGTATGGCTGGGCACTGTAAGTAAGAGCCTGTCAAAGAGACACGATTGTATGCGAAATCGTTAGTTCCCTCGTTAACCGCGAGTTTTATTAATATATATTTCGCATACTGTCGTATATAAAAGAAGTATAATTGTCATCGTTAGTGTCATAAAAAGGGATGCACTGCTTGATAAATTGAACTTACAGGGTCACGTTAGGGCCACGAGACCATACCTGCGCGTAATGCCATTAACCAAGAACCTATAAAGTGGTCATGTGTCGTCGTGCCCACCACGCCAACGACCACTAAATAGGTCGGAGTGAAGGTGTACTTTGATAATGAATAAAGTCTATTTTGAATTGTTTTTATTTGTTTTAATTGGTTTAAACGTTACATGTGATCACTTCATTCAAATATGAAAGCGTTCAAAGGGTTAATTATGAGCAAATCTATGTCTTAACCGGTGGCCTAATATTATTACATTAAAATATACCAGCTTATTATTCTATAGAAACATTTTTCTGTATTGCGTTTACTTCAGCGCACCGATATAGCAACTTAATTTGGCAATCGTCGACTTAGCTCGACACGATTCTACGTTGCACGCTGTTATCGTGTATGTAGCACCTTGCCGCAGTAAACCAGCGAAGTATAAAAGCCATAAACGAAAATTAACGATAGTTACACACGCCCGCAGTCAGTAGGCTACTTAGTGACGTAATGCCTTTATTTGATGTTAAGCAAATGTACGCACCTTTTTATTCTTTAGTTCCGGTTACAAACATTGCAAAGGTCAGGCATTCTGTAATGCAAGAGTAAATCTAGACGTTTGTGTTGTGCTGACCGTCGAGGTGTTTACGGCGTGACCCACTGAGGAACTTTTTCACAATAAATGAGTACCAAGAAATCGTTACGATATTTATTTATAAATAAATAACTTGCTAGACTATCCTATCGTTAAGGTTTATCGGCATGTATGAATGTTGACTTTATCAATACCTACATAGGTACCTATTTGGAGAATTTATCAGCACAATCAGCAGAAGCTGAAGAAGTTTTTCTAGAAACGACTATTCACCTACATTTAACCAAATTGCTTTCAAAGAACTAGGTTAATTATGAAATAAATTGTAATAGAATGCAACGGGCTCGTCCGACAACACCTATATGTGGTTGTTTGTGGTCCAGTTCAATGCCCTCTCTTGATATAATTATTACGGTTCCACGTACAGTAGGGGAAATATATTCACGTACCACCTTAGAACCCTATCGCAATGGCTATGTCATACAAATGTCATGCGTATGTCTCTTCGACTAGGTTCTACGGTGGTACGTGTTTCAATTTCCTTGACTGTACGTAGCGAGTTAAGAGGAGTGTGAACCCAGCCCCAAAAAGCGTTCCCTATACAAACGGCGGTAACGTTTTCCGTCCTCTAAACCTTAACCTATGGCAATGATATTTTGGTATGTTATCATTATGCCTTAGAACTAGGGTTGTATGTTTTGATTTTGTTAATTTTCGTCATAGTTTTGACAATATTTGCATTTTAGGAGTTCCATACAAAACAAGAAAACGTCCATATTTTTGAAACTATAAGATATATTATAAAAATCAAAACATACAAACCTAGTTCTAGGGCCCATTGACAACATACATAAAAATCATGGCTATAGGTTAAGGTTTAGAGGGTGGAAAACGTTATGGCCGTTTGTATTGGGAGCGCTGGGTTTACAATCCTCTTAACGCGTATCGAGGTTTGTGCTATGTGCACTGTTTACCTGGGGGGGTCAAATAGGTGACGCTAATTGATAGAAATAAGTGAGAGCCAGCGTGTCATACTAGCTGTCCTGAAGGCCGTCGCGCCGCCATTGATAATCCTTTCGAATCGCTCCAAGCGTTTCCCCGTCAAGAGTCAACTGGAAAGTCAACAACCTTCAAAACTATGAAGGCACCTCCAGGACACCGTTTCCGTGCAAAAAAAAACAGATATTGTACAGTCAAAGATACATAAAGTGACTACTAAAGTTGAAAAGTGTAATTTCTCGAAAGGGAGGCATACAACGTACCCTATGAAGTTGATACTATCTATCCCTTTAGAGTTTAGAGTATAAACAATTTCTCTCAGTTAAAGCTTACTTCTTCATGGTCAGTTAAGTTTTTTTGCTGTTTGTTTTTCTCGTAACGTTATAGTTAGCTCGTCCGAAAAAACACAGTATGGGCCTAACACGATCAGCCAAGGTCAGTTCACAGGGTCCACATTCTGGAAAGTCAGAGAGAGTCAGGGAAAACTCAGGGAAACTCAAGGTGGTCAGGGAAAGTCAGGGTTTTTTTTATTTTCTGTGGTCATCCTGGTTTATCTCTATGTGCCTCCGTTTCTTATGTCACTATTAGCCTGAGCTGTGGAAGGAATAGATCAGGGATGAGCAAACTTTTTCCTACGTGGGCCAATATTTACAAACCTGACTTTTGCGGGTGGTAGGACCTTGTGCAAGGTCCGTCCGGATCGCTACCACCATCTTGCTCGCTAATCCTGCCGCTAAGCAGCAGTGCTTGCGCTGTTGTGTTTCGGCGTGGAGAGCAAGACAGCCGGTCTAATTACTGGCACAAGAGGTATTCCATCTTAGCCCTCTGGGTTGGCGATCTTGCATCTGCAATCTCTTTGGTGTTGCGGATGTCTATAGGCGGTGGTGATCACTTACCATCAGGTGACCCACTTGCTTGTTTGCCTTCCTATTTCGTTTAAAAAAAAAAACCTAATTTGTGAATTGGCCAAGTTTTTGAATTTTAGACTGCAATATAATCGTTTCGTGATTTATGTTAGTATTTAATTTCGAATTGACGTTCGCGGACCTTAATTCTCCATCCCTGTGGCCCTAACATGACTGGCCAAGTTTAGTTTATCTCTATCTGCGTCCCTTTCTTATGACACTAGTTAGACAGAGACACAGGGAGGGGTTAAACTAAACCTGGGCTGTCATTTTAGGGCCGCTGGACTAAACTTTAGCGGTATACAAAGGCTGTTAGGGTGTTTTTTTGTACGAATGGGGTGGTTCGACTGTACCCTTACAGAATAGCGGAGTGAACTTGTAGCATTCGTACGACGAGTGAGAGATCCGGAAAGGCACGGGGTGAGCGGCATAGAGGCATGCTTCGGATAGGGGATTCTCTTGAGTTCACTAGGCGACAGTGGCGTGGCGTTAGTATAGCTCGAATCCCGTCGCCTTACTATTTTTTTAAATCCTAATGTTAACCCTACTCATCCGTCATTCCTTACATAGCCTTAATAAAGTGAAATTTCACGCCACGCCACTGTTCAAAGTCAAAGTCAAAGTCAAAATATTTTATGAATGTCAGAAAATTTACTACCGGTTCGAAAAAACCTCTGATGAGAAGATACCGGCAAGAAACTCAACGAGGTGTTATTTTTTAAATAAATCAAAATTACAATGTTTTTTTATATCATCTTAAATATTTAAATTTTTTACAATTTAACGCAGTAGATGTACAATATTTGAAGCCAGGGATCGCCAATACAAATCGGGATCATTTCCATACATCCCTGTCCAAGATATAGTCATTGATTTTATATAGATAATACGCCCGAGAAATTAATGTCTTCTTGACAATAGATTTGAGATTTGATTTGTTAGGCGGTAGTGACCATAATCCATCAGGTGACTCTTGTTTCCGTATTCCTGATTGGACAGATTCCCCTTTGGACGGAATCCGTTTCGGCCATGTTCTTGTGTGGATACTCTTCTGTTTCATTGGTATATACAATTATACTACTGTAAAGTTAGCGTTGAATATATCGGAGCGAGTGTAGCGCTCACAAATATCTGGACTGCGATTTTTGAATCTCACCGGGTGACTAAAGCTCGTCAAAATGGCCGTGTTTCATAGAAATGCGGCCATTTTAGTAAGCTTTAGTCACCTGGTGAGATTCAAAAATTGCACTTAAATCTCACCGGGTAACTAAAGCTCAGCAAAATAGCCGTTTTTCATAGTGATTGGGCCATTTTGGTGAGCTCTAGTCACCTGGTGAGATAAAAAAATTGTACCCCTGAACTCGACACTGTTGTCAAATACGTTCGGGCGGTTTCAGATATTTCTCTTGCGGAGTTTCTTCTCAGCAGATTCTTCCATTAATCGCTAGTAGATTCAGAAACATGTAAAATAGCCTATATGGCCTACTTGCAAAGTAAATTTTTCATTTTCATTTTCATTTTACCACCTTGCTCGCTCCGATATGTAAAAAGACACCACTGTACAGTAGAATACCTAAACTTTGCCACTTGGTATTAGTCGACAAAGTTCGGTTATGAATTACATTGCATTTTTGGACCATTACACGATACTTGACCTTCCATCTAAAGGCAGCATTGTACTCGGTATGGTGATTTTAACAACGGCCTTCCGCTCATTCCCACTGTAAGTGTCTTATGCAGTATAGCTTCATAGCTCTACTCCGGTCTAGAAGGTAACAAGACAAACCACAGCAATAAATTCGCAAATTATTTCTTCAATTGTGCCTCGTTAGGAAAACGCAAATATTCCTTCATCAACCACAAATCCTGAAATTACATCAATTACGCTAAACATGACGCAAATATTTAATTAACGACCCGACCGCATCAGCTGATTAGGACTGCAAATATTTTAAATTGTTTCAGCTAGAATTATTATTTTTAGACACCATTACTTCTAATGTTAGCCAAAATGAACTTAAATTTGACGTGGTAGAGGTGTTGCTGAGTGATTTTAAACGATTTGAGTAGTATACCGGTTTGCCACGAAGGAAGAAAAGGCGCGCGCGCCGCGGCCGTCCGTCAGTTGCGCCAGCGCCGGCTTAGTGGTCGGACAGAAATCTAGTCACTTTTTTTTAAATACTTTTTTTAAAAACCCAAAGGCCACCATGAAAGTGTTCATCGTAATGGCGGCGGTCGCTGCTCTAGCCAGTAAGTGTCTTTTAATTACTTTTTGAATTGGAGGTTCAAATGTTTCCGTTTTGTTTTAAAACATCCACCTTTCTATCTGGCAAGGAAGTTTTGAACCTACAGTTATATTATATTTTATTTATATTATATGCATAGCGGGACGGTAAAGCTATCTGATTGTCTTGTTTATACGTGGCAATGTGTGGCTTTATTTGTCTAAAATTGTAAGCTTTTGTGACTTTGGCGAATTATTTTATTCATTCTGTTGAAACTATTGTGTGTTTTTACGTACTATGAAACGACATCAACGCGCGCGTGGTTTTATTTGATATTTCCTTAATTTCTCTAAATGCCGTTTTTTATTGTGCCCGTTTAAATAAAATTTAATTTGATAATTAATCGTGCAATTTAAATAGTTAATGCGCATATTTATCAATGTTCACAGTTTGCCATTTCCCGTTCGGTACGGGAATGCATCCTTTAACTCAATAGTTAATCCACTAGTTTACTCAAAAGTGTCTCCTTTTTCTATTCACTTTAAATACACAACCGGTTTATGCGAAAATAGTAGATAGTTTGTAACAAAAACTAGTTTTGTGACCTTTATATCCGACGACATTATTGTGAAAATATTATAATTATAATCCGAGCCCAACGAGAAACAGAACATTTCGCAAAGTATGAATTTATCATAGTAATTTTTTATGAGTTCTTATTCCCGAAAACCGCTAACCCGTATTACCGGTACCGGTATCCGTATAAACTGGTAACCTAATTCAGATATCGGACAAAAAGCTTCAACACATAACATAAACTTATGTTCATCGAATCCAGAGCTAGGACGCTAAAGGCATACATACTTACAGACAGATAGCTAAGGGCTTCAAACTTAAACACCCCTCTTTAAATACGTTGCGACTTAAAAATATGAGACTGATGCATTTGAGCAAATGCTCATAACTATGTTTATGAGGCCCCGGAGCCACTGTCAGCGTTTAGTTGCGTGCAAGTGTTATACGTTGGTGACTATGGTTTTGTGTTATATTTTAATGTCGAATTGTTTCATTTAATGTTGAAATTGAGTAAATGGTTACATTGTTGAAATAGACCAATATGGCACATCGATCGATTTATGCATGGCGTTGGTTTGGTAGAAAATGCATATTGTTTAGTTCTGAAGGCCAATTTAAAACATGTGAATTGTTTTTAATGTTTTTACAAGTTTTTGTTTATCTTGAGATATTGGATTATTTGTTTTTCTTTTATTGTCAATTTGTACCTACCTATTGTAGATTCGTTGATACTACGTTAGTAAAGTGCCATCAATAAAAAAATCTTGTATCAGAAATGGTTTTCAAAGTACTTATAATTCGTATTAAGTACCTAAAGGTAAACACTACCCACTCAAGGGGTAAAAACTTTCATCCCTTTAACCAACTTCTAAGTTAACTAAACCATTGATCATAAAACAAACTGTAGTACAGATGTTTTCATGATTCTCATTTTGTAACTGCATTTTGTTATACAAGCTCACCTCTTTAATTAAGTAGTATATAAAACTAAGGGTCCCCAAACTACTGTACTGATTTGTATTCAGCTCGCGAGGTAACCTACTCCGACATGCTGCCGTAGACAGGCAACCAGTGCGCCACGTAGTGCAGCGTAACATATTGATAGAGTTCATTGAACTTCTAAATATGTCGAGTTGTTTGATCCTGGTCACGGCGTCAAATTGTAACCAAATAAATAAATATCTTGGGACAGTTAACACCAATTGACCTAGTCCCAAAGTAAGCAACTAAAGCTGCTGTTATGGGTACAAGACAATGGATATACATACTTATGTAGATAAATACATACTTAAATACATATAACATCCACGACTTTGGTACAAACATTCATATTCATCGTACAAACATTTGCCCCTCCCGGCAATCGAACCTGGGACCTCAAGCTTTGTAGTCAGGGCTACTAACCACTAGGCTATCCGGTCGTCGAACGTAACTGCAATTATCGTATAGTATACCATGGTTTCATCGGCCTTTATCACGATTGTCTGGTACTGTTGTTGAAACGTACATTTAGGTATTTTACAGGTTGGTTACTTACTTATTACAGTATTGAGTGATTGTGATAGCAATTTCCTCAAAGTAGTGGCAATCAAATGAAACAAAAAGCACCCAATAAAAAGAACCAATACCGCACTTCATCGTTGAGCGCGTTTGGAACATACAACCACCCTTGAATTTACCACAGCCTAAATAATATTGATTTTGCAATATTGTTTTCCAGCTGTTAAAGTTCTAGAACTCATTGGACTTTTTGTGTAGACAAAAGGCTCCCATCATATGATGGTAAGGAGTTAACAACGCGCGATTGATACCTCAGATGTTGAAAGCGTTTAAGTTCTCTCAAGCCAGTTTGCCGCTGACTTATTTAAAAAAAATGTGTAACCGAATAAACCGAAAGTTAGAGAAGTAAATTAAAGTTTCCAACGGACTCGTGGGGAAAGTTGTTGGCACAACGACATTGACATTCACTTGTTTCCTGCAATGAGAAATTCCCCGAAGTTGCAATAATGTTGACACCCGGTGTATTAAAAGTTTACGCAAATAATGGTACTTTTGCAACCACCATTTTGTTCTGTAATGAACAGGGCTAATGGGTTTGCGAAAATAAACTATATTCGTACGTAAACAATTAATTTACAATAACTGCAATTTTGTGATTACAAATTACAATTGTAATTATGCGTTAGGTTTTGTATAATTAATCAATACTTAATAGTTATATAAATCAAACATGAAGAATAATACCTAGGTACTTATAAAATGATAGTGTGTTTTTTACAAGACATATTAATGACAGCTAGTTATTACAGTGTAATTGAAACCTGGTTATTAGTCATCAGTTGTTCATTGATTGGTAATCGACTAATGACGTCACTAGTAAACTTGTAATTTTCTCCATGTTATTTTACAGGACTAATTAGTATTGTAACCATTGATATTCCTTGGTTTCTTGTGTTAACATGTGTATACATGTATCTAAACTCCTTATTGTACGTAATCACCTACAAATACATATACAAACACAAACAGTAGTAAAAACTTATCCCTTAAAGGGATCTATTTCAATTAACCTTCCAGCTTTTACGTTACTAACTCGATTCCGTTTGTCAATCCATCTTCTATCCAATTCACTTTTCGTTTAAATGTATGACCTCGGTCACCCGTGTGGCAGGACAACCAAACCGATAGGATCATGGATGCATGAACGTGCAGATATCCTCATGAGACCAAGTTTTACTTTTATTGAAAAAAAAAAAACAATAAAATCTTATTCTAAACTTAAAGGTAAAATTGTCCCAAATCGCCGCCAATAGGGAGAGTGCCTAGAATTTACCTCACTTTAAGAAAACTACAATCCATAATCTGATTTTAATTATCATTTCTTGACGCATTGAAATTATTACACAAATAAAAATAGAAGTTTTATATTGTTAAGACACAAATGAATATCACGTGTTCATCTTTATTTAATCAGGACCATTTTTATTAATATTTTCGCAAGACTAAATTTTTGTCGCCAACCGGCAAATTAGTGACTCAAGCTCATAGTAATTTGAATAATCTATTTGAACTATGACATTGGTCAAATATCACGAGTTTATCGTCTGTCGGCCTTTCATTTTGAAACCAACAGCTTTTAGAGTATATTAACAATGGATAAACGATATAACATGATACGTAAACGCTTTATACCAGACTTCGGCGAAGCCAAAAGGAGGGCCATCTGAGTCATGCATTTACGTTAATAAGTAACCCCTTTGTTCATAAAAATTAACTCTCTTTTTAAACTAAAAAATGTTTCGTCCCTTTCATTTGAGGGAAAACGTCATAATGACAGATAAAGACATAACACATGCTAACTAACAAAGGTTTACGCGACGTTTACGAATAAGGGGTTTGGATGTCAGTACTTTTACTTATTTCTCATTCTTTGATCCTTCAAAAATACTTAATGTATGATAGATCGATTTTAGTAAATGAAAGTATCATTGAACTTGTGTTAGCGGTGTAGGAAACATTATTGTAAAAACTACTTAAAAGTAGAAATATACAACTTTTCGTGTTAAAAACCAACATTATTCATAGAGCTTCTTAGTAAGCCTCATATAAATGTCATACGATTCGACCCTTAATAAAACATTACACCAAAAGAGGTGAATTTTTTTTTCAAAATAAAAGTGGGAGTTATCTCGAGTATTACAACCAAATCAATTTAAAAAGTCATTGAAATCGACAAGTAGTGCACACAAAAAATAATTAAGTCTATTTTTGGACATTAACCTTTTACAAAAAACATAATCGTATCGAGTGGAGTATCAAAATGAAACGATTTAGAAGGCGGTTTAAAAAATATACTATTATACAACTAACAAGGTTTGATAAAAAAAAACATCAAAAATTCCTATATTTTTATTTCCTATAGTTGAAAAATATCCGGAAGACCCCTGAGCCGACACAAAATCATACGTCTTATGTAGCATATAGCGACTTTGAAGCAAACCTTCCGCTCGTTTCTCAAATATGTATTCGAAAGTGATATTTGGTCAATTTCAGTGGTCAATAGTCAATGATCACCAATCAAGGGTCACTCCGGACCCGACCCGATGCAGTGACGAGCTGCAGTGTTGTAACTGGGACTTCACTTTCACTTCTCAACGTTGCGTCACAGCGTTGCAATAGCGTCGATATAATCATGTGTTAACAATGCATCTACGTGTACCGGTTAGGAAATACTATTTGAGGGACCGTTCCGGAGATCGCCCGATGGTAGTTTCAGTTCCATACCATGAGTTTGAAATAAGGAATGCAAACCCTGTTATTTTCTTTAAGAAATAACCGGTTTTTATCGGTTTTTTCGTACAAAGTAAAAGCGGTACGAACGTAAAACGACTCATAGAGTCAACATCTCAAGTAGCGATGGTGTTTTACTTCATCGCATAAAATTTTCGTCAATCTTGTTTGAACATACCATAAACAGATGCTGATCACCTAGGTATAGCCATACGGCTACTTGTGATAGTGATTGTACAGGCGCCAGTAGAATGGTACACATTTGAAGAAGTCATAAAATCTACACACGTAGAGGAAGACCTTGTGAAGGCCTCTTTGACCTCTTCGAGTGTTCACCTACTGCTGCTGCAGACTGTACTTCTATCTTATATAGGCTCACTATCTGTCCGTTAATAAATATGCTTTACAAGGAAACATATAAGAAATCTATGTACAGCAGAGAAATATATTCACGTACCACCTTAGAACCCTATAGCAATGACGCGACGCGTTAAACGCCAGGCTATGTCATCCAAATGTCATACGTATGTCTCTTCGACTAGGTTCTAAGGTGGTACGTGTTTCAATTTCCTTGACTGCACTTTACCCTCATTCATAAATGCTTAGTAAACCTCCAATTGTTAACACGTGTTTTACCTTTCTCTCGGGATCAAAGGCCTTGAATGAAAAGAGAAATGAATAAAATACGCTTAGTTATACCCCCAAATAACCATTAGCTCATTCCGCCTCCAACCAAGCATTTCGACTATTAAAAGATTATGGTTGTAGCATTACAAGCAGCAAGAAAGACAGCCGGTAATTACTGGCACAAGAGGTATTCCATCTTAGCCCTCTGGGTTGTCAACGCATCTGCAATCTCTTTGGTGTTGCGGGTGGTGATCACTTACCATCAGGTGACCCACTCGCTTGTTTGCCTTCCTATTTCATAAAAAAAAAAAGCATATACAAGTTTCTACAAGTTCGGAATCCTTTGATAAAAGGAAATGGCTGTTAGAGGTTTTTAGAACACTCTAAAATGTAAAATCGCTCTATACGTGTCAGTTGAATGTTATCACATGTCCCTTTATGTGGGCGTGAGCAGTACGTAAATATATTATATAAATAACTAATAGCCGTTATGTAACCGCGTTATGTAAGGAATACGAGGCGTTGGTGGTTGTAACTAAGTAAACAAGAGCTCATAGTTCTGGGAAAGATAAACAATCTTCAGTTATTTAATTCTTAATTTTGTGTTAAAAGTAATTTGTAAAAACTATACGGCACCACAAAATCGACTTTAGTCAAAATATGTCCTATTTTCCTAATTCTAAAGGTGCATTGGTTGCCATTTTTTCACCGAATTTATTTTTTTCAAAATTTTGGTCATGGCAACGGTAGGTATATAATAAATTAGTTAGGTTAGGGTCGTTTGATTTCTTTATGAGAAAACACCTATCGAGAAAAAATGCTCATAAAAACGATTATTAAATAAATATCTTGGGACAATTTTATTTATTGACCTAGCTTCAATGTAAGCAAGGCTTTACTATGAGCATTGGACAAATAAATAAATACACATAAAACATCCACGATTTAGGCATAAACATTATAAAAATAGTTGCCTCCCACGAGGATAGAACCAGTCAACTCTAGCTATGTAGTCAGGGTCACTAACCATTCGGCTAATCGGTCCTCAAGGTTCGGACTTATGCTGCATTCTGATAAATACCTTCGAAGCTGTGTAGTGTACCCAGGAGCGTTACAGAATTTCTGAAAATTTAAACGCGTTTAAATAAAAGATATTTCGGCCAACTTTCACCGATATTTCAACTTGTTTCTTCCGAACGTGTTGGTTGGATGCGTTGCGAAATTCGTTTGTAACACGAGATGATTATATAGGTGGGCCACTAACCACCACGTAGGATGAATAAAGCGCTAAAGTATGTTATGTACGTCTATTTTGTAACCCGTTCCTCACTACACCGAAAAAACATACTCTGTAACTCTAATTATCCCTTTTTCTTATCGTTCTTCTCCTTTCTGGACAACATCACAGCTCTTTTGATTTGGGAAGCCGTTGCTCTAAACAATCTCTATCTCAAACTCTAATTATGATTGTTTCTCAATCACACGTTTAACTACTTCACGGATTTAGATGAAATTTAGCATACAGATAGATCATGAACTGGATTAAAATATAAAATACTTTTGATCCTATAAAATGCACAGAAAGTGTCGGCCCAGCTGCGGGTAAAAGCTATCTATACACAGTTAAAACTTTGAACTTAGTAATATGTTAAGCCGGGTACATAATGTAAAAGCTCAATATCGAGCATTACTATTATTACTAAGCATTATATGTAGGCATAGCGTCAGTTTAACACTTGTTACGTGACTGTAATTCAATTGTTACATTACGCGTAAACCCTCATAGCTTCGAATCAGGATAAATCAGTAATTTATATCATTCATGCGTATTACGGCACATTACGGCAATACGTCTTGATAGCTTAGTCATCTAGGAAACTTAACACCCCCGCCTATTGAATTGTCTAGTTTCTATTGTTATGAAATTGTTGCCAGCCTACGCAATTTCTACTAGTGACGGCGTCTCATAATTTATGCTTTAGTTCATAAATAATGATATTAAAATTTCTAATTGTACTGATACGATCTCGCAAGATGAAGGAATTATATAAGAAAACAAAGTACAATTTTATACGCGTCTTAGACTTGATATGTACTCCGTTATTTAATCCGAAGAGAATCAGAAACGCACTAAAAATCATCAACAAAATATTATCTCTTGAGGAAATTACCAAAGTCTCAATTGTTTGAAAGTTTCAAGTCGCGCATATAAGAGGATGCCCGATAATAAGAAATAACGTCGGTTATACTTTTAAAGGTTTACAGTGTTTGAAAATGGAACATAATTTTTTTCTTTCTTCCAGGTGCCCAGTTCAAATGTCCGGCTAAAGATGGCCAGTACGAGGACGAGAGGCAGTGCGATAAGTTCTACGAATGCGTCGACGGCGCGGTCACCACCAAGTTGTGCCCCGATGGTCTAGTGTTCGATCCGACCATCAGAAAGATCAACAAGTGCGACCAGCCCTTCAACGTGGACTGCGGCGACAGGACTGAGCTCCGTAAGTACCTTTGCACTTGCAACTAAAACATCACTGCGTCTAGCACGAATCTTCTCGATACGCGTAAACTCACTACATAACACAGTGCGTCTTTCTCCCACTGAGATAGTTACGTAGCGAGTTAACGTGTATTGAAAAGATTCGTGCTAGGTGCTCAGGAGTGCGATTTTTGAATCTCACCGGGTAACTAAAGCTCACCAAAATAGCCGTTTTTCATAGAGATTCGGCCATTTTGGTGACCTCTAGTCACCTGGTGAGATTCAAAAATTGCACCCCTGGTCTACAAAGCCCGAGAACACAAGGTTATCACTAAGGAGATGTTATCTGCGGCACAAGCTTCACACAGAGCAAACAAGGGACCCACGCTTCATTCAAGTATGGGTAGAAGTACCCAATGGCATTCTGCTTTAATTATATTAAACTAACATTCTTATTAAGGACACCGGAAATGTGTCAGTAGTATATTGCCAGATTTACTTTTATTTTAGAAACAATATTCGTTGTTTTTTAACCTTACTGATCACAAAATAGCTCAGCGATACTCTAAGTATATCTATTCTAAGAAATGTCAACTAGCGTTCAATTTTGAACACCTCATTGCATAAATTTTATTAAAAAAAGTTACACTAATCGTCTCTCCTCGTATTCGGTCTTGAGGTTACATTTCCGCATTTTAAGTAAAAGGCGCATTCCAAAGGCCGCTATACTTATACTAGTTCCTGTCTGGTTAGGTAGGTGTATGTACATTGTGAAGTGAAGGTGTCCCGTCTACCTTTGACACGAGGTCACTGCGCTCGACTGGCTTTCTAGGCCGACTGGTGAGCTGAACCATAGATTAATACCTACATGTGTCCGGTATTCTTATAATTATTTTAATGCTTTCGTAAAAATAATGCCTTGCATTAGATGAGAACGACCGTAGAACTTGTAGATGTAGTGTAAATCGACCATTCTTAGGCGTTTCACTGTCAGTTAATTTTTTGTCGTAATAGCTACAAACATAAACCACAAGCAAGAATAGAAGCTGTATTTGAAGTTGTATCTAGTTTTAGTAAAAGTTTATAAATAAGACGGTGATTAACAATAAATAAATAGAGAAGTAAATAAACTCTCTAAAAGGTATAATTGTAAAACGTTAAATTTGTATTCTTAAATGTCACAACTTAATATAATTCCGATATAAAGCCAGGCCAATACATGCAGTTTCCCTGTTTGAGCCGTGAGGTGAATAATTAATCGACCTCAAAATGCAAATGCGCAGGCGCGACGTTTTGGAATGTCGGCACTTTGGTATCACACGTGGCGCTGCAGACAATTATTCATGAATTGATTTTTCGAAACAACTTAAAAAGTGCCTTTTAGCAACGTAACCAGCCGTTGATTGAAATCCTTACCGAAAATGCAGGCCTTGCCAACAGCAATTGGACGCTCGCGTTTTTTTTCTAGAACGTTGAACTTTCATTTGTTTATTGGCGTGAATGACGAAATTTCCTGCTCGGAGTTTTTGCGTAAAGCTATTTTAATAAGGCCTTGAGGTCTACTATTTTAATGTTTCCTTTATACTCGGCAAATTTGCAAGAAAGTGGCCGAGTGTACCGCTGACGTAATTATGCTGGTTTCGATACCTGCTTAATCCTGTTTTTTAAAAGTCACTGATTTACCTTGGTGGGCGTTAAATGCTTGTATTAGTGTGAGCTCGTTAATGATTTCGGCGAAAATTTTGCACGCGCTCTCGAATGTATTTAAAACAATTTCCTGTTGACGAAAGAACACTTTTGATCTAACTTAAGCGATAGCCAATAACTGTGTTAGTTTTCTTCTACTAGAACTTACTGCTACTAGGGATGCGACATTCATGCTTGCTCATTCCTATTTGCTAGGTAGGTCGAATGTATCAAGCAGTCAAAGCCCAATAGTTTCAAGTATACCTTTGTCCCACAGAACCTCCTAAACCTAGCAACGTGTGCCCCCGCCGCAACGGTTTCTTCGCCCACCCGGACCCGGCAGTGTGCAACATCTTCTACAACTGCATCGAAGGCGAAGCCATTGAGGTCAAGTGTACCGCTGGACTCCACTTCGACGAGTACTCTGGCACCTGCGTGTGGCCCGACTCTGCTGGCAGACAGGGATGCAACGCCCAGGACAGTAAGTATCTTTTTTAAAGTAGCCATACCTACAAAGTACATAGATGCAATACTACTAGTTCTTAGGTGGCTTTCGGCAATCTTCGTTCTATCTATATATCAAACGTCCTCGCATCAAACAGTACAACTCTTAGCAACACGATGACTGCTGATGGCTATTAAAGATAAGATAGACGTAGGTATAATCTGTTTTTCAATATAATTAGCTGGATGCATACAAATCATAATTTGTATAAAGCGATTTTGCATTCTGCATTGTACTATCGATCATGTAAGAGACAGGAGTATATTGAGCTGGTGATAGTTTGACAATATGCCTCTAGAAGTATAGGCAGGCAAATGAACTGGGTAAAAAAGACCGAATGAAATATGTTGTCGCTACGTTACGGGTTACTTCTCATTCTTATTCTCCTAGTTACATCTCTTTAAGAAAGTTATCTGAATTAATTATAAATGAACCGCTTAGTAGTTACAGCGAAACGAAAGATAGAGAGAGCGTTGCAAAAAATTTAAAAGCGGTTAGTGACCGAGACGGAAAGGAAAGTTCGGATGCTTCTCGAATAAAACTATTGTTTAAATTTTAAAAAAATCTGAGGAAGGAGTAAGCTACTTGATTGGACTATGGCAGGTCAACTGTAGAAAAAGCATACACCAATTAAAAGATTGGTCGATCGGTCCCTAAACTTAGTCAATGTAGATTTTATTATAGACAGCCTCAATTGGTTATCCATTGCAATTACTCAAATTATTTTATATTTTCCAGAGAAGACCAAGGATGGTTTCGAATGCCCCAAGGCCCAACTGGTGGACGCCCTTGGACAACCCGTGGCCCACCCTAAGTTCGCGCACCCTACCGACTGCCAGCGTTTCTACGTCTGCCTGAACGGAGTGGAAGCGAGAGACCTCGGCTGCCAAGTTGGAGAGGTCTACAACGAGGAGTCCCAGAAATGTGATGCGCCTGAGAATGTGCGCGGATGGTTAGTATGGAGGCAACTCCGACGGTTTCTATACTCTTTATCAAATTATTAAGCATTCTTTTGCCAGATTATTTTTACTTGACGACAATGTAAAAACAATAAAGTCAAAATGACTTGAAATTTAAGTCTAAGGACAAAAGAACTAGGTCAAAAAATTACCGGTTTTAGATCTGCATATAATGCTAATAGTATTCAATGATTTATATTAAGCATTTTGAAATAGCATTCTCTATTTAAAAGTCGACTTAGTCGATTGAAGGTTGACTGTTGAAAAAATGTATAATTTTCAAATAAATTAATATTAATGTTTTATTTCGGTTCACAGCGAGGACTGGTACAAGGACTCAGAGGAGGCGGCGCCAGGACCCAAGGCGAGGTCCTAAATCCTCATAGTGATACTCTTACGTAATTTAGTTACAATTAAGACTTAATAAATTTTAAGTAAAAGAAAATAATAAAAAATGAGTTTTTTTTTCCTGAAACTACCAACCCACGCCCACGACTTGAAGTCTGTCTCCGCGTGACTGCAATAATGGATCTACTGCCCCATGTAATTGAAATAATTATCCATTTAATACTAAGCTTTGAAATATTATTAAAATTATACAGAACAAGAAATAGTCGTCGTATAATTAACACGTCCCTATCCAGCTGTGTCCTTTTAGATATATTTTACCTTAAAATACACACTCACACACACACAACATTTATCGAAAATGGCTAAAAATCATAGCAAATCAAAACTCTCTATTAAAATAAACAAGTTACAATGCACACAATTTTTTTTTCAACATTTTATTAAGTTCTACTTTAAAAAAATATAATTTTCCGTTTCTAAATTGAAAAATTACCTTACATGTAAAAAAGATTGAATAACTTCGTTAAAATGGTAAATGAACAAAACAAGAAATCGCCATTACTCGATTTTATAGCTGTTTTCAGGACCCTTCTTGCACTTACCTCCTAATTTTCAGCAGAATCCTTAATAGTATTCGAGTAGAGATAGACAGCATACAATTTTAACTATTATTATGGTTCCATTTTCCATTTGGCTAGGGAACCCTACAAATTAAATTGGACTTGATGCACTCAATTTGGTCTTTGTATGGAGGACATAGAACGTGTTAAGCCTAAACCGATCATAATAAATTACAAGTTTAACCAAAAACTAGTTTTCGCCCGTAAAACATAACATTACATTGAACTAAAAACCTTATTAAATAAAAAGTTATTAATTAACAGAGCGAACTTGCAATAATAAATTGCAATGGTCGTGTACGCTCATCTAATTAGCATTCAAAATGGCATGATAAAAATCATAAACATAGAATTATCCGGCCGCAATCCGAATGCGAATGAAATGTACCGTTAGCATGTTAACGTACTTAAAGTAATCTACATCTACACTAATATAATAAAGAGGTAAACTTTGTTTGTTTGTATAATATAAGGGGTAACCTCTGGAACTACTGAACCGATTCCAAAAATTCTTTCCATAATAGAAAGCTACACTATCCCTGACGGACATAAGACTATAACTATGACGGGCATAAGCTATTTTTAAGACATTTAATAATAATGACTGATTGATAAAAAAAGGTTTTTTAGAACGCTCCTTTCTCCAGGTTGCACTCTTGAAAACAATTGTACATATTACATATCAGGAGTCTTAGAGTGTGTAGATATTTCTGCTTCTGACTGTACATAAGTAGTATGTACTTGTGTCCTTATTGCTGTAACGTTTTTTGAATGTAAATCTTTAATGCCTATATCAATCAAATTACGTAAGTCTTGTTTTAAGAGCTGTAGTTGATCTCCCATCAAAGCCTCTGTTCTGTTCTAAGCTAACTTAAATCAAATTAAATTTATTGTACCATTTAAACGTTACGTAACCATAATTGTGTAGCTCAAAATTGATAAATGAGGCGTGTAGTTTATATAAAAGCTATAAGATAAAAATACTTATTTGATCTTAAAAAACAAGATATTAAGTCGTTAACAGCCTTCCGGGGACAGTCGAACTATTCGAGTCGTGAGTCACTGTGCAACATTTTCACAATAAATGGCATAGTAAATAACATGCTAATGCCGCAGAATAAATAATAGTCCAGAAACTTCTCTTTTACGACCGTGATTAAACTAATTCCAACTTTATTAACACGCTCAAAAAGTTGGCATTACTTCATACACCATGCGCTGGAGTCAAAAGGAACTCAACGCTACTCCCGGCGACACGCTAGGGTTGCGCGGCATTCGTTTTCAATTACACTGACACGGCGGGGGCGAGGGAGGGCAAGCCGACAGCCTAATGCGATTTGCCTATGCCATAGGCAAGGCGGTCGAGCGTACAGTACGGAGTGAAACCCCCTGCCAATGCCTACCAAGAATGGCAAAATGACATTATTATGGAAAACTTCAACAGAGTCTTGATTCAAATGATTTTTCATCTAAAAACTAGCTTTTTCGTAGGGTTTCTGGTGCATGTATGTATAGTATTTAGGATTCCGTCTTCAAAGGGTACCAATGGGGCCATGTCCCCAATATTATGCTGTCTGTCCATCCATCCACCCTTCGTGCGTAAGTCAGACTCGTACTTGGCCAGTTTTTTGTTTTTGTGATAGCAGCAGAATATCAAAATAACATTTTACTTTTGATTAATTAAAAAAAATAGACAACAGTGTATAAATTTTCTGACACTCATAAGTGCTTCCTGTAAACCTTATCGCAATAAAAATATTTCAACTTTAACTAACCACTATCCTGTACCTATTCAAAATAGAGAGTCGCTATCATTTCTATCTCGAAATAATCATTTCAAGACATTTAAAGTATTCAGACCTCACTGACGCCTGAAACATGATTACATGACCCCGCTCATCCCACAGAGGTTGATGGGGCAACCGGCAGATTGCAGCGTTACACTAACATTTCCAATTAGCCACAGTGCGCAGGAGTGTTTAGTTGGCTCATTACCAATGCAACGGTGTCAAAGACAATGCACTTTCAAAAATCCGTTCTAACGAATAGATAAGGCGCTGGGTGTGTCTGTAACAGATCGGGCACTTCATTGACACATTGTTTCGTTTCTTTCAGTCTCGTTTCATAATCTCTATTAAATATTCATATTGGCGAAGGTGACTGTCATCGATACAGGCTGTCATAAAAATCATGCGCATTTCTCTCTCTTTGCGGAGTGATTCTCAATACTCAATAGTTTATTGCTTTTCCACTATGTATGTTAAAGATGTTAACTTCAGCTATGTGATTGTCGGGTACATTAACATTTGACGAGTTCAAGATGATTGACCTCGCACTAAAACAACTGTCAAATCCGTTTGAATTCTGGCCCCCATTCTGGTGTTCATCGAGATTCATGTCACGTTCGAGATATGTCAAAAAAGACAGATTTTGAAGAGATTTGACAGCTCTTTTTTATTCTCGTATGTTACTTCATCTCTACTTACGCGAGATTGCCTCTGTCCCTCTGTCTGTGGGCTCATAGCTCCGAATCTGATGAACGAATTTTCAAAGCCATTTTTTGTTTGGCGCCCGAGTTATTTAGACCGGTCTTAGCCATGTTTGATAGGTTAGCTGTTTCAAAATAATTATTCGACTTTCAGAATATAGGCTGAATTTATTTACAAATAACACACAAATTAGATAAACAAATAACACTAACTTTTTAGCTTAAATTTAACATACCAATTACTTCTTTTGTTTTTACTGCTGCTCACACAAACCTGTTAAGCTTTTGATTTGGTATTCATTTGGCTCAATAACAAGTTTCAAACAGAGGAAGATACAATTTTATTTTCTCTGATTGTAAACGTGTCTTAAAGCAAAGCAGTAGGTATTTATTCCGAAATAAAACAGGTTTCGCAACTTTTATTGGTACTAAAAGAGTCTTAGCCTCTCCTTAATGCTATGCCTCTGAATAAACATTTAAATCTTGGCCTTTGCTCTAACTTCGTTATAGGTCGCCAAGCTCGTCAAACCCCGTAATAGTATTACGCATTGCGCGAATATATTGACATTTCGCTATATCACTACGTTACAGCAATCGATATATCATTTTTAGTGAACTTAAAATGCGACCTCACTCATGCGAATAGTTACAGGAGTAAATTCTGGAATGCGATTTTTGAATCTCACCGGGTGACTAAAGCTCGCCAAAATGGCGTTTTTCATAGAAATGCGGCCATTTTGGTGAATTTTGGTCACCTGGTAGGATTCAAAAATTGCATTTGACTTTCACCGGGTAACTAAAGCTCACCAAAATAGCCGTTTTTCATAGAGATTCGGCCATTTTGGTGAGCTCTAGTCACCTAGTGAGATTCAAAAATTGCACCCCAAGAGTAAATTCTGCTTAGGTAAAGGTCAATTCATAAGGCATCGAATGTCTATGAAATTATTGGCAGTTTCATTCATTTTCAGTGCCTGCTCTTATGCCCAGTTATCGTAGATTTTGCAGCAAAACCGGCGCAATGACGTCACAATAAAATACGGCAGTGACGTAGGGTTGTCGAGGTGTATAATATGATTCCATTCACTTATCATATTATAAATTAACCCGTCATTTCATAATGCATATTGGACAGTACATGTTTTATGAATATGGACAACAAGCAAGACAGTACAATACAAATACTCTTTACTGTACGCCTCAAAAAAAGACACAAACATTACATAACATAAACCTTAAACGTAGAGGTAGACAACAGGCGGCCTTCGAGCCGACACTGTATCGGGTTTTTTTGGAAAATTGTTAATTAATTACCAACCATTTCTATAATTATTACTTAGTTCTAAATGACTTTAAATTTATTTGATTCTGGGTTCAAACAGTTTAATATTTGCTACTACCGCCAACCTTAACACTGCACCAAAAATGCTACAAAATCTACGATAACTATGCTTATTTGACGAGTAGGTGTGGTTGATGTGCGCATGAGGATAAACTAGTCCAGCATTTTGTGCTAACATTCATAAGAAATAAGCCCTCTGTCCCTCTCACACTCGCTGGCTGGTTAGAAAGGGATATATGCTTTGCCAGCTACAAAAGTAAGCGTGCTGGGGCCTCAAAAGTAACTAGCCTCGTCCTGATGGTCCTTTATTTTTTTATGAAATAAGAAGGAAAACAAGCAAGTGGTCACCTGATGGTAGGTGATCACCACCGCCTATAGACATCCGCAACACCAAAGAGATTGCAGATGCGTTGCCAACCCAGAGGGCTAAGATGGAATACCTCTTGTGCCAGTAATTACACCGGCTGTCTTGCTCTCCACGCCGGAACACAATAGTGCAAACACTGCTTCTACTGCTTCTTAGCGGCAGGATTGGTGAGCAAGATGGTGGTAGCGATCCGGACGGACCTTGCACAAGGTCCTACCACCCGCAAAAAGCAAGGAACTAACTTTTTTGACGCCTTTAAGCAATATCGGTGGATTATCGCAGCGTTCCTATATTCAGACACCTTTTAACAGATGTTCCATTAAAAAAAATTGTCACAACTACACTGTTCGTAAGTAAATCAATTCGTTGATAGAATAAGAACCTACCCTAAGCGTATTCTTGAGTGGAAACCGCGTTTCAGCATACGTAGTGTAGGACTTTCTCCGGCGAAATGATGCGTCGATGTATGCTAGGCTGCTGGCAGCACTAAGATGCGAGTAGCTTTTCTATAAAAAATAGGAAGGCAAAGGAGGAAGTTTGTCACAAAACGGTAAGTGAACACCACTGCTCGCAGATACAAACAATACCAAGGATTTTGTAGATGCGTTGGAAACGCAGAGGGCTAAGATACTTAGGTACCTCTTGGGCCAGTAGTTTCACCTGCTGTTTTGCTCTCCGCGCCGAAACTCAACAGAGCAAGCACTGTTGCTTGTAGATTAGCGAGCAAGTTGGTGGAGTTGCAGATCGGGCTCAATGGCGCGCCTTGAGAGATGCCTTCGTCCAGCAGTAAACATACGAGCTGATAATGGTGTTGATAAAAAAGCAATACAATGAGACGATTTCAATAATAGTTAATCAAAGTACTTATGTTTGAACATGTCCAAAGTTGACATGATTGACATGAATGTAGTGAATAATAGGTGTGATGCAAGAGAGATTTCTTTTTATAATGTTAAGACTATTAGTTTGCGATTTAGTTTCACTTGAAACTAGCTGATGATTGATTAGTTAATCATCAACAGTACTTAGCTAAGAGATGGTCCGGTAGACTCTGTTTGCAATCATAACAAAAGCTTATTAGTTTCATAGATGTAAACGTACTCGTTCCGTCAATTAGCACATAAGAAATGTATCTTTAATATTTATAACGTTATAGGGACTTAAACGCGATAAAAATATATTTATAATTTACCTGGACGTTTCGGCCGTGGTCACGAGTAGACCTGTAGGAGTCTACTCGTGACCACAGCCGTTGAAACATGGCCGAAACGTCGAGGTAAATTATAAATATCTTTTTATCGCGTTTAAGTCCCGATAGCGTTATAAATATATGTGTGAAAATCGCGAAAGTTTAAAACAATTTATCTTTAATATTATTATGTCTAGACTTATAATTTAGATATTTAGCATACAGATTGTTTTTTTTTTGGAGTTTGCGGTGCTTCAGAGATGTTTACACACAGGCACCAATAAATACAATGTAGATGATTTTTTCGCTTTCGATCCTGAGTGTGTCGGTGGGTAAATTTGATTCTCCCAGTACAGTTTGTTGTTTCCAAAGATGCATCACAATAATAGTGTATTAGTAAAGACTCTTTACTAACATAGTTTTAAGATTACAACAACAAACTATGGATTTGTTATTATCAGTATATATATTTTTACTAAATTTATTATATTAGTCAGACTAATATTACACTCTGATTTGTTGAGTGTAACTCTGAATTAGATAGACGTCTATGAAATACTTGCCCTTTAAACGTTAATTAAATAAAAATCTGGTTTTATTTAAGTGCCAAGGTCCTCAGATATTTGCTTGCCATTAATTTGATGCAAATACAAATTTAATTTTAAATCACCTGCACTTGAAAAAACAACCTTCCTTTCGAAGGGTAAAAAGCGAATATCTCTCACCATTCGGGGTTATTATTGAAAATGTCAGTGGGAGGCTGTTTTCTCAGCACACCATTCACAAGCTAGGCTTCTTTCAGAGGTCGTCGACCTCAGTATCAAGAGCAAGCTCAGTCAATCATTTTAATTTGCCGACCTCCATGGGCACTCACCTTGCCAACTGGAAGACCTCCGTCGTATAGTTATTTTTTACTACGAAGAGAAAGGAACCGACAATGCCTGAATAGCGGTACAAACTGCAACATAAAGATTAGAGAATAAATTTATTCGCTATTACATTCAGTGCTTTCTAAAATTAGTCATTAAGTTCTTCGTGACCAGAGTCATGAACACCTCTAGGCCAGTGTTCAGATTTTATCTTTGACATGCTGAAACGCGTCAATATCAACCGTCTACATTGTTTAGTTGCGTTATTAAGGTGTTTTATTGTTGACTCTATGTTTTAATTGCTTCTTAGAGAAACACGTGAAGTGAAATTAAGTGAACACTGACATTCACCGGCATAACTTAATCTCATAACAATGCGTAATTTTTTTTAATATGTCTCGTATGATACGGGATTGAAAATGAGGGTACACTTAATTAAGGCAAAATTACAGTTCTCAAAAGCCTGCGGTAATAAAAAAGATTTTGAGACAATTCAGTTTTATTGAACCAGTCACAAACTAAGCAAAGCTTATGATATGGATCCTATAATAAGTTCAGTTTAACTGAGCTTATCTCTATGTCTGTCCCTTTCTTATGACACTAGTTTGAAAGAGACGCAGAGCGCATAAGTCAAGACTGGGCTGGTCATGTTAGGACCACTAGCATTAAGTCCGCCTTTTGTACATTGAAATGTATTTGTGCAAAAAGTTTAAATAAATAAATACTTACTTAAATGATCTTTGCTCTGCAGTGGGACACAATAACAAGCTACCAAAAGAAATGACCCTTAGCAATAATGAAATCTTCCTTTACGTAGTATAAGGTTGCTATTTTTCCTGTCTGTCCTAAATTTGTTCCTTCGGCCGCCTTTTTCTCTTAAACCACGCAACGGATTTTGATACAGTTTTTCACTGTCATTTGAAATTTTTTATAGGGAAGGTTTTTGTGTGCATTTCATCTCGTTCGTACCCGGGCGAAGCCGGGGTGGGCCGCTAGTAGTTTATAAGGTGAGGTAGAACAGCAATGAATCGCGTAACATTAAACCCAATTAACCTTATGGCGTTCATCAAATGCGTTACTTCTCATTGTAGGTAATTTGACTCAGTTTAGTAAAGTATCACAAAATGCTAAGAAAGTGTTGTGATGATACTGGCAACTTTATAATTTTATTTTATTATGTATAACCTCTAAGTAGGATGAAATATGTTCAAATTTTGTATTCATTAACCGAATGCCAAAACGCTTGCTTCCAGATCTATGACCTCATGGTGATATTGAAGTATTGGCTGTATCGGTCACAATCATAAATTCATAAAACACTTGGTGTTTTTATTAAGTAACCACTAAGTAACTAATCGCATGACAGTTGACAGTGTGTTAACGAGAGCGACGTCATAACACGGCGGTCGCTGTTTTAGCCCATGTTGAATTAAACCAAAAGATGGTAGTTTTGAAAATTTAAAAAAATATTTTAAAGCTAGGTGACATAAAATTCATAGATTTAACTTCTAAATCGCATAAGCATTCATTTTAATATGTTTTCTAGCTATAGTAACCGATCTTAAAACAGGAGTAGGTTATTCGTCTATTTATTTTTGTGTGTTTGTTACGAAATTCCTGCAAATTGTAAACTGATTGCTTTTTTATTCAATTGGTTATTATTCAAGGTTGGTACGATTGCGATTTGGAGAAAAGTTCCACCCCGAAGGGTGAATAATTGAGGGATTAACCCCCATCTACATACCAAAACTAGTGTCAGTAAAAGCTCTAGATATGAAGACACTTTTGTGTTCCGGCGTGGAGAGCAAGACAGCCGGTGTAATTACTGGCACAAGAGGTATTCTCTTAGCCCTCTGGGTTGGCAACGCATCTGCAATCTTCTTGGTGTTGCTCACTTACCATCACGTGACCCACTTGCTTGTTTACTTAACTATTTCATTTAAAAAAAAGTATTTTTTTTTAATTTGAAATAGTTATCGTTGATAGAGTCAATTAGCCTATTACTCACAAGAGCATCGACTCTTTAATCACGACCCAGTGAAAGGAAGTCTGGGAGCCAAAACAAGCGGCGATTAAAAGTTTAACAGCCTTTTTGTTTGTTTGTTCCCATAGTTCAGGCTAGTTAATTAGTTGTAGAACAGCACTAGTCTACGAAGAGAACTGTGTCTGGAATTATTGGTCATCATCACTAATATCAGCCAGAATACTGCTGGGCATAGGCGGATTTTGCGGGTGGTAGGACCTTGTGCAAGGTCCGTCCGGATCGCTACCACCTTCTTGCTCGCTAATCCTGCCGCTAAACAGCAGTGCTTGCACTGTTGTATTCCGGCGTGGAGAGCAAGACAGCCGGTGTAGTTACTGGCACAAGAGGTATTCCATCTTAGCCCTCTGGGTTGGCAACGCATCTGCAATCTTCTTGGTGTTGCGGGTTTCTATAGGCGGTGGTGATCACTTACCATCAGGTGACCCACTTGCTTGTTTACCTTTCTATTTCATAAAAAAAGGCAGGGACTGTAATACCGATATTTTCTATCGATATACATGGATATTGATATATCGACGACTTATATCGACTACATAGTGCGTATTATGCCTCCCTTTCAAAAAATGACAGCTTCTTTCAGTGAAGAGAGTACTTTACTGATCCAATGAATGAGAAAGACGTGTGGACGTGGATTTTTATTTTAAGTTTCTAAAACATGGTGCCTTTAGTACGGGGATGATTTCATCAAAATGAATGTGGGTATTTCTTTTGTATTACTTGACTAAAGCGCATTAACTAACAAGCTTTTCCCAGTTATTTGGCCTCAAAAAAAAACTTACGTTTTAATTCAGGAAACGACGGGTTTGCAG